>CM068542.1:23463449-24901856 GCA_035048495.1 Euptelea pleiosperma | reverse complement strand
CATAAAACATAAAAGATAGTAAATATCGAAAATCTCAAGTAACCCAAAAGCAGTTCTAGTTAACATTGTCATTATCTAATACAAAACAAGTAACCAAAAAACCATAAAACATATAAGACAGCAAATGTTCAAAATTTCAAATAGCCCACAATTAGTTCTAGTTAACATCCCCATCATTTAAAATATAATCATTAGCTTCATCCCATCATCATCAGATGTGTTAGCATCCTCAATATATTCTTTTCCTGTCTCCTCCGAATTAGCCTCTTCCTCTTCCGGCTCCCTTATTAAAGCCCTTGCTCTTACTCTTGACCTTGATCATGATCTAGTATTGGATGTTGATTCACCAACTCTCGCAACAACACTCTATGTCAAGCTATTATCCTCAAACACCAATTCATTTTCTGCTACTCCACCTTCTATTTCCATCTCCCCAAGTAGTCATTCATTGCTTTCATCAATGTCTTTCAATGTGCTAGATTCAATTGTATCTCTCCTATCACACCGATGTTTAATATAATAGGCCAAAGAACAAAAATTTTACAAAAAAACATGTATTTTAGTGAGGCGCGCGCCTGATGCGCCTGGAGCCTGGTTTGAGGCGCGCGCCTTACTAAATGCGCATCGCCTTGACCCTTCTAAGGCACTTTAGGTGTGCCTAGAGCCTGAGGCACGCGCCTTGACTACAAAGAATAGCTTCTGTGTTATGTTGGCATGCCCATCTGGGGCATGTCTCTTTTCAGTACCTCAAACTGCTATTTCCTGCTTTATTTACTTCTGACATGCATAGTGAGACATATCAGCTATCGAAACATTGTCGATCTACTTATCCTTCAAGAGGTAATCAAACTTCTGTTTCCTTTGATTTCGTGCATTCTGATGTGTGGGGTCCTTCCCCTGTGATTTCCATTTTTGGCTTCCGCTACTTTGTTACTTTTGTTGATGACTATTCTCGACGTACATGGGTTTATCTTATGAAAACCAAAGACGAGGTTCATACCATCTTTAAGGTTTTTCATAAGATGATCCTCACTCAGTATGGTGCCTCCATCAAGGTCCTTCGTTCTAACCAGGGTGGCAAATATATATATGGGGGGCTTCAGCAATACTTTTTAGACCATGGGATTTGCCACAAAACTCTTGTAGTTACACGCCTCAACAAAATGGTGTAGCTGAAAGAAAGATACGACATCTGACTGAGGTGGCTCGATCTCTTCTGATCGGCTCCAAAGTCCCCAAATCCTATTGATCGGATGCAGTTTTAACTGCTGCTTATTTGACTAACAGAATGCCTTCTCGTGTTCTCAACTTCAAGTCTCCTCTACAGGTTCTTACTCCTGATACTTCCTTACTCACAATCCCTCCTCGTATCTTTGGGTGTGTATGCTATGTACACATCCTTGGTCCTCATTGTACCAAACTTGATCCCAAAGCACTTAAATGTGTATTTCTGGGTTACTCTCCTTCCCATAAAGGGTATAAGTGTTATCTGTTGTAATCTTGGATCGTAACCAGGATAAGAGATGAGGGTTAGAGATGGAAGAGAGGAGAGGAGAAGAGAATTGGGGGAAGAGAAGAAATCGTGTAGAGCTTAGAATAGCCTACACGATTTCACCTAATATATATAAAGTGAAGTTTTATAATATTACAAGGGCCCCCTGTAGAATATAAGGTATTACAAGTAGGTCCCTGACAACACTCCCCCTCAAGCTAGTGCGAAGATATCTATCATGCCCAGCTTGGATAACAGATGCTCTCAGATCCATTTAGTAACACCTTTAGTTAACACATCTGCAACTTGATCAGCAGTATGGACATACGGTGTGCAAATAAGTCCCTGACCAAGCTTCTCTTTGATGAAGTGACAGTCTACCTCAATGTGCTTGTCCTGTCGTGTTGAACTGGATTATGAGCAATGCTGATGGCTGCTTTATTGTCACAATACAGTTGCATAGACCCTTCGACAGGATATTCGAGCTCACTGAGCATAGTCTTCAACCATAGAAGCTCACATACACCATGAGCCATAGAACGGTACTCTACTTCGGCACTGGAGCGGGCGACAACTGGTTGCTTCTTGATGCGCCAAGACACCAGATTACCTCCCACATACGTGCAGTACCCTGATGTGGAACGTCTGTCAGTGACTGAACCTGCCCGGTCAGCGTCTATATAAGCTTCAACTCGCAGGTGTCCATTCTTACTAAACAGGAGACCCTTCCCTGGAGCCCCCTTAAGATAGCGTAACACTCGGTGTGCTGCCTCAAGATGTGGAGAGCGAGGGGCATGCATGAACTGACTGATGACACTGACTGCGTATGCAATATCTGGTCGTGTCAGCGAAAGGTAGATGAGACGCCCAACAAGTCTCTGGAATTGGCCTGTATCAGCAATGGGATCCCCATCAACAGGATTCAGCCAATGTTGCTGCTCTATAGGCGTATCGGCTAGTTTAGCTCCCAAGTTTCCTGACTCTCGAAGGAGATAAAGTACATACTTTCTCTGTGAGATGAACAACCCTGCTTTGACCTAGCAACCTCAATGCCCAGAAAGTATCTCGAGGTTTCCAGATCATTGATTTCGAACTCTGTGCCGAGGTATTTTTTCAATCTATAAACCTCATCTGGGTCATCTCCCGTGACCACGATATCATCCACATACGCAATAAGAGCAGTAAGACAACCTTGACTTCTCTTAATGAAGAGAGTGTGGTCCGCCAGACTCTGCGAGTAGCCAATCTTCTTGACTGCGGAACTGAACCTCTCGAACCAAGCCCTGGGTGACTGTTTAAGCCCATATAAGGCTTTCTTCAGTCTGCACACAAGTTCCTTACTCCCAGTCAGACTGAACCCCGGAGGACCTGTCATGTAGACCTCTTCCTCTAGATCACCATGGAGGAAGGCATTCTTGACATCTACAGGAGCAAACGTCTCCTGGTAGTCAATCCCATAAGTCTGTGTGTACCCTTTTGCAACGAGACTGGCCTTGTACCTGTCGATGCTTCCATCTGCTTTGTATTTCACTGTATATACCCACTTGCACCCCACGGGTTTCTTTCCTCTAGGCAATGGAACCAAATCCCAAGTACCATTCTTTTCTAGAGCTGTCATCTCCTCTAGCATGGCTGCTTTCCACTGAGGTTGGCTGAGGGCATCTGAGACACCGGATGGCAAAGCGACACTGGATAAGGAAGTAGCAAATGCCATGTAGGATGGTGAGAGCTGTTGATAGGAAACAAAGTGAGAGATAGGGTGCTTGGTAACACAGTTCTGAACACCCTTCCGATGAGCAATAGGTACATCAATGTCTATGGGAAGGATAGTAGGAGCAACAGAAATATCGTCATGAAGATCACTAAGGACACGATTACCTGGATCGAGTTGGATTTCCTGGCAGTGAGCTTGGATGGTGGACTGTTTCTCTTTCTGATGTCGTCTGGCATATGTCTTCAACTGCGGATCCTGTGGCACACTGTCAGTAGGAGATGAGGACAAGGGTACAAGAGACTCATCAGGCAAATCAAGGGGTACTGGTTGAGGAATTTCCCCCTGTGGAGGTATTGGACTCTCGTCAATACTCCCAAGCTCCCACTGAAGAGAAGTCCGATCAACTGAGAAGAAGGGAAGACTCTCAAAGAAGGTAACATCTAGAGAAACAAACCGACGACGGGTAGAGGGATGGAAACACCGATATCCCTTCTGAGTGGACGAATAGCCAAGGAACACACATCAAACGGCTTTCAGATCTAACTTGTCCTTCCTGTAATGGGCGTGAACATAGCAAACACAACCAAAGACCTTAGGTGGAATGGAGAACACAGGACAAGAAGGAAACAGGAGTGAAAGGGGAGACTTCGACCCTTAGACACAAGAGGGCATCCGATTTATCAAGTAGGATGCCGTCAACACTGCGTCAATCCAATAACCCTTGGGTACCCTAATACCAAGAAGTGCCCTAGCAACCTCCAGGACATGGCGATGCTTTCGCTCAACGGTCCCATACTCTTGAGGTGTATCGGCACATAAAGTCTGATGAAGAATTCCATGCTCCTCAAAGTAGGAGGCAAGGCCACTGTACATGTATTCCCCCCTATTGTTAGTGCGTAGGACTTTTAGGGTGGTGTCCAATTGATTGCACACCATTTTATGGAAGGTCTGAAAGATAGTATGCACCTCATTTTTTGATTTCATAAGGCAGATCCAAGTGTAACGACTGTAGTCATCCACAAAAACCACAAAGCAGCGAAAAACAAAGATAAAAGTGGTGGGATTGGGTCCCCAAACATCAGAGTGCACAAGCTGTAAAGGAAACGTACTTTTTTTATTACTGGTCGGAAAAGACACCCGACATTGTTTTGCAAGTACACAAGTTTCACAGTTGAACTCAAAAAATGGAATAGACGCGAACTGATGTAACAGACTCTTCATGACTGAAAGCGGTAAATGACCTAGCTTGTCATGCCATCGCATTAACAGGTCTTTATCAATGCTAGAACTACTAACATTGGCACTAGACTGATGTGCAACAGAATATGAAGTCGGCTGGCTATCGAGCAGGTACAATCCACCATCCTCACGACCACTGCCAATCATCCGTCTCGTCTCCAAGTCCTGAAAAACACAGTGAGTAGGAAAAAAGATAACACTGCAGTTTAGGCTCTTAGTAAGATGGCTAACAGAAAGTAGGTTAGTGGTGAATTTAGGAACATGAAGTACAGAGGATAAAGACAAAGTAGGTGTGGCAGATATAGTGTCCTTCCTTGAGATAAAGGAAAAGGTGCCATCGGCCACGCAAACCTTGTCCTTACCCGAGCAGATATTATAGGTGGAGAAAAGGGATGGCATACCAGTCATATGATCGGAGGCACCAAATCAATGATCCAGGAATGACCAATGGGTGTCGTAGACACATGATGGGCTGAATGGGATGTACCCGTCTGAGCAAAGGATGATGTAGGTGGGGAAGGGCCATCAAGCTGAGTAAGTAATTGTCGAAGCCTATCAATGTCCATGCTAGAGAAGGTGTTGGACTGCCCAGAGGAAGGGATCACATCAAAGGAATCTTGACTGGTGGCATGAGTGGCTGAGGTTCCATGTTTGCTACCAGTGGGCTTCTTTCAAGAGCCTTGCTTCCCCCCAGAAAACTGTGCGGGACGACCATGAAGACTCCAGCAGGTCTCCCGAGTGTGGCGACGCTTGCCACAATGATCACATCTTAGTCGATCACGATCATCAAGATCCCCATCCTTCTTGGATGTGGGTTTGCTCAATTTCTGAGTGGCCAAGGCAGACTTCTCAGATAAAGGAACATTAGCATCTGTCTTAGAGCTCATGGCTCTCCTCCTGCTGTCCTCGCTCTGGATGTAGGAGTAGACCTGTGCAATGGTCGACGGCGGTGGATCTCTGCCCAAGATGTTGGCTCGAACCTGCTCATAGCTCTGGTTCAAGCCACCAAGAAACTCAAATATGAGACCGCGCACAATCATCTTCCGGAACTCCGTAGCATCCTTGGTACATACAGGGGTGTAGGTCTGGTAGTGATCTACCTCTTCCCACTTGCTGCGTAATGCAGCGTAGTATGATCCCAAAGGAAGATCGCCTTGCTTCAGATGTGCTATCTCCTGTTGAAGTTCATACATCCTAGCAAAATTCCCATCTTGGGAGTAGGTCTGAAATGCAGTGTCCCATATATCCTTGGCAGTCAGGAGAAAGAGGAAGCCTGTGGTGATCGATGGATGCATGGAGTGAAGCAGCCATGACATGACCATCGAGTTTTCCGCTTCCCACTTCTCAAACGTAGCATCGGAGGAATCGGGTGTAGTGACGCGTCCAGTGATATAGCCGGCTTTGCCTCGTCCGGTGATATACATCTTGGCAGATTGAGACCATGCGAGGTAGTTGGTCCCGTCGAGTTTCACCGTAGTGATCTGTAGGCCCGGGCTATGATCACAATTACTTCCCAAACCGAGTGGGGCAACAATAATCTCTGACTTGGCAGAAGATGACTCAGATGTACTCATGGTAGTAGAGAAGACTTTTCTGAGGAATAGAGCAACTTGGACTGATAAGAAATCACCGGAACTGCTGCTCGCAGGATTCAGACCTTTTTGGAACAACTCCTTTATAGATTTTCTATTGGAGAAAAAACCACCCGCGGGAAACTTGTGAATGGTTCCGGAGACCTAAAGAGGTTCCTGGATAGGTGCAGTAGCACTAGGGAGAGGTTCTGGGCTCCTCTGAGACCTGCGGTTAGGTCCAGAGGGTCTTCTCTGACCTTTTGGAAGGGGCGGCTAGGCTTGGTGGCTCTTCTCCAGCCTTTTGGAGTGGGCGGCTAGGGTTTCAGACTCTTCTAAAGCCTGCGGCTATCCATGGGAGATGATCTCCTTCTTTGGAAAGCCCTTCGCATCGAATTTCACAATCCCTAGGGTTCTTCAGACCTCTAAGATTGAGTCATGGTTACATAACCATGCTCTGATACCATGTTGTAATATTGGATCGTAACCAGGATAAGAGATTAGGGTTAGAGATAGAAGAGAATTGGGGGAAGAGGAGAAATCGTGTAGAGCTTAGAATAGTCTACACGATTTCACCCAATATATATATTAAGTGAAGTTTTACAATATTACAAGGGCCCCCTGTAGAATATAAGATATTACAAGTAGGTCCTCATTGTACCAAACTTGATCCCAAAGCACTTAAATGTGTATTTCTGGGTTACTCTCCTTCCCATAAAGGGTTTAAGTGTTATCATCCTTCCACAGGAAAGAAGTTTGTGTCCATGGATGTTACCTTTAGAAAGGATCTACCTTTTTTCTCCACCTCTCTTCAGGGAGAGACTAGTAGTGAAGAGAGGTGTGAGGATTTTCCTCTTCCTACTATATTACTCTCTCCTCCCTATCTTGAGAGGTCTCAGACTACTCTACCTGCTACTGAGGCTGACAGCGCTCCTGTTGCTCAAAAGGAGCTCATTGTCTAATTCCTTGAATTCAACTGGGTTTGTGCTGAGTTATGATTTCAAACGCTCTACTTCTGATCACTCGGTACTTATCAGACAGTCCTCCACTAGTGTTATTGTTCTAATTGTGTATGGGGATGATATTATCATCACAGAGAGTGACTCTAGTGCTATTTCAGATTTGAAGGCTCATTTGTCTTAACAGTTTCACATTAAGGATTTGGGCCTTCTTTGCTACTTTCTCGGTATACAGGTTGCTCGTTCCCAAACTAGTATTACTCTTTCTCAGCAGAAGTATGTGGTGGACCTCGTATCTGAGACTGACACGTTAGACTCCAAGCTTGTTGATACTCGTATGGATCCCACTGTAAAGCTTGATGCTGAACAGGGGGGAGTGTGATGCTGATGCTGGCCGTTATCGTCGGTTAGTTGGGAAGTTGATTTATCTTACTGTTACTCGTTCAGACATCACTTTTGTTGTTGGCATAGTTAGTCAATTTATGCATACACCACGGCAACCACATTCGGATGCAGTTTTTTGGATTCTGAGATATTTGAAGGGCTCACCAGGTAAGGGGCTGTTGTATCGACCATCATAGACTTTAGTTGTTACAAGTTATTCTAATGCTGATTGGGCTAGTAGTCGTACAGATCATCGGTCCACTTCTGGTTATTATACTTTCGTTAGTGGTAATTTGGTGACCTGGAATAGTAAGAAGCAGAATGTCGTAGCTCTTTCTAGTGCAGAAACAGAATACAAAGCAATGGCACATACTGCATGTGCCATTGTTGTGGGTTCAGACTCAACTTACGGAGATGGGATTTGAGGTTCCTTCTTCTATGCCTATGTATTGTGACAATCAAGCCACCAGTTATATGTTATCAGATGCGTATTTTATACGTATTGGACTATTATGTTAATACCCCTTGATGTGAGGGGTATACTTGTCTTTATTTATTTCCCTTCATATAAATAAGATTTATGGCGTCATAGTGACCTAAGCACAATAGACATCCATCTTCTCTCTTCTCTCTTCTCTCTTCCACAAACCTAAATCTAACCCTAACTCTTCAATTCAACTTGGTATCAAAGCTAATATTACAAGGGAGTTTCTGAAGGAGGTTTCACCGGAGATCAACCCGAGGGGTTGATGACGTAATCAAGGTCGTACGGCTGCTGACGTCAGCCGTACGGACACTTTTTCTGATCGACCTGAAACTTCTCGAATAGGTAGATCTCATTTTTTCCTTCTTTTTGGTGATTTTTGGAGAATTTTTTGAGGCCTTCTGGATATTTTTTTATCCAATCTCCCCGAATATTAAAGAAAATCGTGTTTTTGAACCAGCTCGTTTTTGGAGCTTCTTTCAAACTTTTTTCTGGGGATTATCCCTTCGTTTTGGTCCCTACCAATCATATCTACATGAGGATACCTCATTTGGCAGGAACCATTAAGGATTGAAGTCCCTACGAAGTAAAATACCCCCACCTATTACCGCTGGCGACTTGTTTTAGTCCTATAAGACTGTCGGTTGGGTTTCAATCTTTCCCAACTTGATCTCTTAAACCCTCTAAACCTTTCCCTATGGATCTAGAGTGGTTTGTTTCATATCTATGTTCTTTTTCCCTATATCATATGATTTCTACTGCATTTTGGAGGTCTCTATAGGTGTTTTGTTGATTGTCGGCCATCATTGAGTGTTGGTTTTTGCTCTCTACACCTTCATTGTGGGTATTGTAGCCTTGTGTTCCTCCTTTGCTACTTATCATGGCAGATCCTCCACCCTCCTTGGTTCCGCCACCCTCCCTAGTTACTCCACCTTCCTCGGCTTCTCCATCAACGTCAGCAGTGAGCACGGACGTTCCCTCCACTGGTGTTGGAGGCCCTATGGTGCATCACTTAGCTTATGAGAACCCTAGTTTACAGATCACCTCAATAAAGTTGGACGGCAAGAACTATCTACGGTGGGCCCAGGCTGCACGATTGAGCCCATACTGCTCGGTTCGATGCCCCTATGCCTCTTCAGGATCCACAGCCGAGTCCTTTGGTAACTCCAGCTGGTATTTCTACTGCTGAGATTGCTATTCTCCGACGGTTGCTGAGTCAGCTGGACGGTCCTTCTGCCACTCCTTCGACCTCCTTTGCCCAATCAGGTAACATTAGACCTGCCCATCATGTGTCTATATCTTCTCCTAGTTCCCCTTGGATCATTGATTCAGGGGCCTCGGAACACATGACGGATATGTCTTCCCTTCTTTCCACATACTCTATTTGTTCTGGTAGGGATAAGGTTAAAACTGTAGATGGTACCTTGTCTTCTATTTCTAGGAAGGGGAATATCCTTCCTTCCCCTCATTTACCTTTATCCTCTGTTTTGCATGTTCCTACTTTTACTTCTAACCTGTTGTCTGTGAGTTCCCTTACCCGTCAACTCAACTGTAGTATGACTTTTTTTCCTTCCTCTTGTGTCTTTCAGGATCTGGAAATGAGGATGACGATTGGCACTGGACGTGAAGTCGATGGCCTCTATCTTTTTGATGGACATATCTCTAAGCCCACAGCACTGCAGTCTCATAGTAGTCTTAGTAGTAGTTTACCTTCTGTTCTATGTTGGCATGCCCGTCTGGGGCACGTCTCTTTTCAGTACATGAAACACTTATTTCCTACTTTGTTTAATTCTGTCTCTTTTTCTGAGTTACATTGTGAGACGTGTGAGCTCTCCAAACATTGTAGATCCACTTATCCATCTAGAGGTAATAAAAGTGCTAGTTCTTTTGATATTGTGCATTCTGACGTGTGGGGTCCTTCCCCAATTACCTCTATTTTTGGCTTCTGCTACTTTGTTACTTTCGTTGATGACCATACACGATGTACATGAGTGTATCTCATGAAAACCAAAGATGAAGTCGATTCCATCTTCAAGGGTTTTTATAAGATGATCCACACACAGTATGGCACCTCCAGTAAAATCCTTCGCACTGACCAAGGTGGGGAGTACATGTTTGGAGGTCTCCAACAGTATCTCTTTGATCATGGGATTTACCATCAGAATTCCTGCAGCTACACCCCTCAGCAGAATGGTGTTGCTAAACGCAAAATGCGTCATTTGACAGAGGTCGCTCGATCTCTCTTGATCGGTGCCCATGTCCCAAGCTCTTACTGATCCGATGCTGTTTTGACCGCTACTTACCCGACTAACCGGATGCCTTCACGAGCACTCCACTTCCAGTCTCCGATTCAGGTTCTTACTCCTAGCTCGTCTTTATTCCCTATCACACCTCGCATATTTGGGTGTGTTTGCTTTGTTCATATTCTGGGTCCACATCGTAACAAGTTGGATCCTAAAGCTCTTAAGTGTGTCTTCCTTAGTTACTCTTCTTCTCACAAGGGGTACAAGTGTTATCACCCCTCGACAGGCAAGAAGTATGTTTCAATGGATGTCACATTTCGGGAGGAGACATTTTTTTTCTCCCCTACCTCTCTTCAGGGGGAGGGAAGTAGTGAAGAGAGGTCTGATCTTTGTCCTCTTCCTACTGTGTCTATGACTCCTTCATTCCCTCCATTCCCGTTGGTCATCGAGCAAGCTACTCTACCTACTATGGTGTCTGATAGTGCTCCTGGAGCACAGGGGGAGCTTCAAGTCTATCGCAAAAGAGGGAAGGCCATTGCTGCTCCAGGACCAATGGTTCCATCCTCGGATCCAGGTAACATATCTCCCAAGCCTGTTCCTGTCATTTCTTCTTCCACTGATGTGTGTGCTCTTGATCTTCCTATTGCTTTACGAAAGGGCACTCGTAGTTGTACACAACATCCCTTGAGCAACTTTGTCTCCTACAAGCCTTGTCTCCTTCCTACAAGGCATTCATTACTTCTATGGACACTATCCCTATTCCTACCTCTGTGGCAGAAGGATTGGCTCATCCTAGATGGAAAACTACTATGGTCGAGGAGATGCGTGCCTTAGACAAAAATAAGACATGGGAGCTTGTTGATCTGCCAAGAGGCAAGAAGCCAGTTGGGTGCAGATGGGTATTCACAGTAAAGTATCAGGCAGATGGGTCAGTTGAGAAGTACAAGGCTAGACTGGTAGCCAAGGAGTATACTCAAACTTACGGGAGACCTTTGCACCTGTGGCAAAGATGAACTCCATCAGGGTGTTGTTGTCTTTGGCAGCAAACCAGGCCTGGCCTTTACATCAGCTGGATGTAAAGAATGCTTTCCTTCATAGTGATCTACATGAAGAAGTCTATATGGTACCTCCTCCAGGATTCAGCTCCCCAGGGGATGGCAGCAAGGTGTGTCGACTGAGAAAAGCCCTCTGTGGGCTTAAGCAGTCTCCTAGAGCTTGGTTCGAGAGATTCACTCTAGCAGTAAAGAAGCTGGGGTATACTCAAAGCCAAGCCGATCACACCCTATTTGTGAAGCATCTAGGGAAGAGCACTACTGCCATTATCGTTTATGTGGATGACATCATTCTGACAGGGAATGATGCAGAAGAGGTGACCAAACTAAAGAACCATTTGGCAGGGGAATTTGAGACTAAGGATCTAGGGTTTCTCAAGTACTTTCTCGGTATAGAGGTTGCAAGATCCAGTCAAGGGATCTTCATCTCACAACGGAAGTACGTCCTAGACCTATTGCAAGACTCTGGTAAGCTGGGGACTAAGCCAGTCGAGACTCCCATAGAGCAAAACCACTAGTTGGCCGACTCGAGTATTACGCCTTTATCTGATGTGGGGGGTTTTCAGAGATTGGTTGGAAGGTTGATCTACCTCTCCCTGACTCGACCAGACATTGCCTATGCGGTCAGCGTTATCAGCCAGTACATGCATTCTCCTAGGGAGATCCATTTAGAGGCAGCACACAAGATTCTGAGATATCTCAAGTCTGCCCCTGGCAGAGGCCTTCTCTTCCAGAAGAATGACCACATAAGAGTTGAGTCATATACTGATGCAGATTGGGCAGGTGCTAAGGATGATAAGCGATCTACTTCAGGCTATTGCACCTTTGTTGGGGGCAATTTAGTTACTTGGAAAAGCAAGAAGCAACTTGTTGTTGCCAGATCCAGTGCAGAGGCAGAATTCAGGGCAATGACCCATGGCTTATACGAGATGCTATGGTTGAAGATGTTAGTTGCTGAGCTTGGTTTTCCAGTCCTAGGGTCGGTGAAGTGCAACAACAAGGCTGCTATCAGTATTGCTCATAACTCGGTACAGCATGATCGGGCCAAGCACATTGAAGTGGATCGCCACTTTATAAGGGAGAAGATTGTATCTGGAGAAGTCTGCGCTCCATTTGTGAAGACCAATGAGCAAGTTGCGGATGTCTTCACCAAAGGAGTTCCCAATTGGCAGCTTCACAGATGTTTATACAAGTTGGGCATGCGAGATATCTATGCACCAACTTGAGGGGGAGTGTTATCAGATGCGTATTTTATACGTATTGGACTATTATGTAAATACCCCTTGATGTGAGAAGTATACTTGTCTTTATTTATTTCCCTTCATATAAATAAGATTTATGGAGTCATTGTGACCTAAGCACAATAGACATCCATCTTCTCTCTTCTCTCTTCCACAAACCTAAATCTAACCCTAACTCTTCAATTCAACTTTATATTGCTAGCTACCCAATGTTTCATGAGCGAACAAAGCACATTAAGGTTGAGTATCATTTTATCCGTGACATGGTTTTGAACAAATGGATTACTACTCCCTACATCAAGTCAAAGAATCAGTTAGGTGAGATTCTTACAAAGGCCTTGCCTAGGAGTTCATTTTCTACTCTGTATACGAAGATGGGCATGTTTGATTTGTATGCTCCAACTTGACGGAGAGTGTTAGAGGTCTTATTTTATTATTGTGGTTATGTTTCTGTTATTGTGGGTGTGCACCTTTCTTTCTATAAATGCACCCCACCACTTAAGTCACTAATATAAATAGCACATGGAGGGGATGAACCTGACAAGTTTGACTCTTTCTCCCTCTTCTCTTCTCAAACCCTATAACTCCGATGTTTAACAGTAAGTATAGAGACTATGTATTAAATGAAGATGTCTCTGAACATTATACATTTATGGAGGTAACCTAGTTATGTGGAAGAGCAAAAAATAGAAAGCGGTCACAAAATCCAGCGCAAAAGGAAGAGTATAAAGCAATGGTTCATGAGATATATGATCTTATGTAATTGACGTATCCCATACTAAGATGCCTAGATACGGATATGGATGTGGACATTGGTTCGGAAAACAGGGATAAGACTCTTCATTTCCTGAAATTTAGGATAAGTATACAGGTAATGCATCCAATATGCTGCTAAGCCTGCTATCATGCTTTAATTTTCAGTTTTTTTAACCTACGGATCATTTCTTTTAGTCTTCACATCATTCCAAATATAATGATACTTCTAATATTGCAGTGTTTTTCACAATATCTAGGTTGATTGTCACTCCATGACAAAAGGTGAAAAACAGGTGAAGTGTATACTCAATCTGTTTACACGCTTGCAAATATTTCCACAGAAGCTGTCAACCGTGAACATCCACGTGGCATTCTTGACAATATGTGGATAATCAACTCTCAACTACACCTTGGGACGTAGTGTTATCAGGCTTTTATTTAGCAGCTCTTTTTTCCTTGATCACACATACTGGTGTATTTTATTTTTCTTATTGAGTAACATGAATCGAGCTTTATGCACCATTCAAGGATTAATACAAAGGGAAGTGGGAGTGCTAATTGACCCAAACACGTATCCTAATTTCTTTATTTCCTCTTTATCTAATCTAACCTAATTTCGAGAAAGAAAAATAAGGACTCGTTTACCTAGAAAATTCATACAGGGATCCAACTTGGTTTATGACATTTCTCAAGAAATCCAAGCAGCTTTTGAATATCATTCATGTTTTCTACTACTAGCATGCCAAAATTAGCATGTTGCCCAGTAAGAGGATGTATTGTCATACAGATTTCCAATTACTACTAAGAAACATTGCAAATGCTCCCCCTGGCCACTAGAAAATATACACAAAAAAACAGAAGGCCAACAAATTAAGGTTGATGCATTGAACAGAAGTCCGGCATAAATGTAAACACGATGACAGTGAAAGGCAAACATATTTAACAACTCGAACAAATGTATCAGGAATCTTCTTGTGACAAAACATAATTAGCAACTTAATACTTTTTTAAACTACCATAACAAGTATTAAATTCCCATAAACATAATCTTACCCTTATCAATAAGGCTGAGCCCTATTTTTGATTGATAAATGGCTCTCATAGACAGAACAATCTTTCCATCAATTAATTCTTCCACCAGCCTCTTCGTCCTTCGCTCGAAAATCTAAAAGCATTACACAATTAAATCAGAGATAGAAGTTAATGAGATCTAAATTATGATACCAAGATATTGTTGGAAATTTGTGAATTATCTTGCACTCGAAAATGGCTAAATAATTTTAATTAAATTATATAAATTTGAATCTCAACTTAGAGCCGTGTAAAATGCTTCTTGATGGTCAATGTCTCCCAATCCTGCAAGGGATGAACGGAAACCCTGTCCCTATGATTCAACTAAGCTTGGACTGGTTTCTAGTCTCTCTATGTACTTGCATTACACATAATTTGGTTATATTTAGAACTAAGTTTTAGTTTCTCAAAATGTTAAATAATACTTGTAGCAATTGAATTTCCTATTTCACGGACATCGTCAAATACAGATTCTGTATATTCAGATCAATCCCTTAAAATCCAATGGATGAATAAGGACACAAATGTGAAAGGGAGATGAAATAGCACTCGCACAGCTTCTCCTCTTGGCTCTCGAAGTCCATTTTCTGTGGGCATAGAATGACAAACAAGGTCTACTCCAAAATAGGCTCATATATGTAAGATACACAATGTTACTATTCTTGTAAGCCTGTTCTGAAGTACAGAACTCAAGTCTTCATGGGCTTAGACTGAGACGAGCTTCTCATCTCTTGATTTTTCTTCAAAAAAATGGCCGTTAAATTCAAAGCGTCAAAACGTGTTTAAACGGTTTTAACGTAAACAGGCTTGGGGAGTTACCGTTTAAACGGTCGTTTTTAAAACCATGAATACAACCACTGCGTATGAGCTGATGCCTACACTCCTCAATGATGAGGTAGAGTTGAATTAGTATATTCACAACCTAAAGAAGAAGAGGACCAATATATAGAGTTACAGTCGTGCGAAGGTGTTGTGAGATTCTTGGTCTCATTATTGTTCTCAATGAATAAGGAGGTGAAGTCTAGCATTTAGATTGATTACTAGAAGGTCTTTAAGGTTTGAACCAGCTATAACCAAGAAGAAGTTTGGATTCCTCTTTGTTTTCCTACCTTAGTGATATTTGCTCAAAAGTACTTATTTTAAGCCATTATCCTTTTAGCGGTGTCACATCCTCCTACGTAAAACTTTCTTTTTGCGACTTTTCCACGTAACTTTCTTCCATTGCGTAGAACACATTCTTTAGACAAAAATCGACTATTTGCATGAAATATACGCATTTCGGATAGTCCAGTATCAAGCCGTTTTAGTTGAATCTCATTACGCGTTTTTTCTCTCGCAGGAAACCTAATCGGACGATTCTCAAGACTGGCGGGCCCACAATCAACCACAGAAGCTTAATATTAGTACTTAAAAAGCCAACATGCTATGACAAGAAGATATGGGCCAAGTATGGGCAAAGCTAGAGGATCGCAGAGCCGATCCAAATAACCAAGAAAGAGGAAGAGTGGAAGACCAAGAGAAGGACCAAGGAGATAAAAGCTACACCAAATGACATCAAAAGCTAGCTTGCTTAATTGGTAAAGCTCATGAATGAGAATGTAGAAGACCAGGGTTCAAGACCCTCCGCCAGTTCTATTTTATCTTTATTTTATTATTTTCTCTCTCTTCTCTTTATCCCTCCATCAGATCTCTCTGATCGACCATCCGATCATCATGATCATCCTTCATCCCTTGGCCGGTCAAATCCCAACCATCCATCCTCACTTTCTTCTAATCTAAGGGTCACATCGCCATCTACTAATTTCGCCTCAAACCTCTTGCTAACTACTTCATACCCAACATCCTATAATTTCCCTAACCCTCATCCATAACACCCATCTCTCCATGCATCTCACTAATCCTAACCGTTGGATCTCACCATACGACATATCCATTGGCCCTCTACCATCTCACAAGTCCACTGGCTGGCCCATGGCCTACTCGGTACTAGCCCACTATCCTATTGGCCGACATGTGGCATTTTCCTGGGCCCAATACTCTATGGCCTATGACCTACCCATTAACAGGCCCAAGCCCTATCCAATTGTAGGACCCGTGGCCTAATCAAATCAAGTGGCCCACATCCTATTCTCTTGAGTGGCCCAATCAAATCAAGTGGCCCACATGACCAAGCCCATACCTTGCCTTCACAAAATCAGTCTCACTTATCCCTCATTTCTCTCCCCACATTCCTCTCCCCTTTCTCACTTTCTATTTAACCTCTCTACCTAACCCTAGCATAATTGGTTCCCTCCCCCCACACTCTCCTAACCTATTCTTCTCTCATACTCTTTCCCCTCACTGGTTCGGTCTCTCACTCTCTGCCCTCTAACAAGAGAACGCCCTAGTGCATCACCTCTCTTCTCTCCATCTCCCTTACTCCTCCTTTTGGAGCACCTAATCACCAAGCAGTTTCCACGTTCAGGTTGCCACCTGCAACTCCTCCAGCCAATCTGCTGCACCGTCATCTCCATTGATTGCCGGAGTTGCACACCTGCAACTCTGTCAACATCAACCTGCTACCCACGGTTTCCTACCACTCTCCAGCAACGTCTCCTTGCTGGCCGTTTTCCTCTCACGAACCTACATCACAACCTGCTGGTGCTTCTCTCTGATCTGCAACCTTTCCAGAACTTCTCTTCAACCACCGCCAGAAGCACTCCTCCACTTGCCACCGTCCTCACCTTGTCATGCTTGCTAGATCTACCTTCCTCTCCAGCCAACATCTTCTCCTTGCAACCCATACTCAACAACGAACACCCCCTTTGCTGGCCTACGTCTTCTGCAACCTGCAAGTGCGCCTCCAGTCCGTGCATGCATACCAGTACTCCACGGCCCCTCTCCCCACGACACCTTAGTCCAAACCAGGCCGTAATCCACATCACTACCAGCCACCACGTGGCCTGTTTGTGATCTCCTCCATCACGCCTGCTCCTCTCCTCCAAACCACGGTTTTAGGCACCACCTGCAACTTACCTCCATTGCACCACAGCTAGTTCACGAACCAGATTGCATCTTCTCCAACTCCGGCCACCGGTGTAACTCCTGCCTGTCATCCACCTCCTACAACGTGTTGTGCTTCACAAACAGCATACAGGCCTGCTCCTCCCTTGGCTAGTAGGACGTGCTCACCACCAGCAACACTTCTCCGTGCACCACTTTGCACGCTTGCTCACCATCGATCCATGCTCCATCTCCAAGGTAATGTGAGAATCTCTCCTCTCATGGTAAGTCTTCCCTTCTCCCTCTCACCATATTTTCTATCTCTAGACCTCACTTTCTCTCTCTCAGTTCTAGACCTCACTTTATCTCTCCATTCACTACTTTCTCTCTCTAACACTCTATTGCCTTCTCTCTCTAAGTTGCTTTCTATTTTTCTTAATGCTTTCTTTAATTAGTTGTAATTTAATGCAATGCAATTGATGTAATATTTTATTCCGAATTAATGAATGCAAGTTTTATTAGTGTTATCCAATTTCTTTATTGAATAGAATTTAGTTTTAATGATCTTAATTATTTTACTTTGAATTTAGTTCTTGGATCTCGAGCTATCAAAAATCATGTTTTAATCCCAATCTCCATCTCTCTCATCCCTCCACTATTCTAAGCAGTTTCCGTTATTATTGTTCTTTATTTGTCCTAACCCCGAGTGCGGACGATATCTAACATACCACTATGCAAGTCTGCATTTTTGCAGATTAAGTGAACCAAATCGGAGAAATTTACAAATATTGTTGAAATTTAGGGTTTCCGATCCAACGACACGGAAAATCCCTTGTTTCACTTAGCCAAGGTTTAGAGAAACACCATTAAGACAGGCCTGCTAGCATGATAGACTATCCAATTCTTTGATGTTGAAGTCGTCGTTGTAGTTAAGTAATACATGCACACACATATTTCCCTTACTTACAGCTTCCTAGGAGAGAGAAAGTTGCATCGTCTTCATAATTTTGCTAGTCACGCGGAGTTTTGGCTTAATTCTTCGAATTCGATCACATAACAACTCAAAATAGCTGCAATCATCCATGTAGAATCACAAATCCCCTAGACGATCAGAATCAAACTATTTAAATCCTTTAGTGCAAAGCCCGGACATCTAGCATTGGTTTGCCCAAAATCTTGCTCACTTTTCTTAAATTCTTACCTTTTTGACCTTCTAGTAAATTCTCGGGACCCGTGTCATTGATGGTTAATCTAAAACCAATTGTACGTGAAAGGTGGACATATGCATGGACGATTGGCACTAGTTTGCCCAAAATCTTACTCAAACTTAAGATCTCAAAATTACAATTTTCCCATTGAAACTACCCTTCTAATTAATACAACTACCTCAATGCTTATCGGATACTCATGCCACTAATTTTGATTGGTTAAAATAACACAAGAACAATCTCACAAAGTTTCATTACTTTGAAGCTCATTTGAATGTACCTTGTAAAATCACCATTTTTCATGCCTTGAATATTTCTTCTTGTTCCTAATCCTTTTCTGGCTTTGAATCTTTATTTCTATTCTCCTTCCTGATTATCATGCCTGTTGGTCGTGACTTCTGAGGTGACCACATTTTGTCTGTAACAATAAAGCACCCTTGCCTAATGCATGCCAAGGTGGCACACCCAAGTGTGTTCGGCAAAAACTTAGCTTCCTTTCATGTGCCAAGCATCCACAATATATTACAACTTCATTAAGAGCCCCCAGAGCACACTATCCATCCATGTGTGAGGAGATTCAGGTAGCAAATACAAGGGATAATGAAAGCAAATGAACCACCTTGCTACTCCCAACAACATCGCCATTTTGTTGTCGGATACTTGGTCGCATTATTGGTTCTTAATGAATAGGGAGGTGAGGTCTAGCCTTTAGATTGATTCCTAGAACGTCATTAAGGTTTGAACCAGCTTCAAACAAGAAGAAGTCTGGATTCCTCTCTGTTTTCCTACCTTACCCAAGTTTTTTAGAAAAACTCCACTAAGGAAGGCATGCTAGCATGTTGGATTAGCAAGTTCTTTGATGTTGAAGTGATGTAGGACGAATGTGATGGTCTCAGACTAAAGGCTGAGATTAACAGAAAATTATTAAGAATAATGAAATAGTAAATTTTCGTGCTTATCACATGCAAATAATCATATTCAAACCAATAAATTTATTAAAATTCAAGGACTTCACACAATCCCACAATATTAGACTCGTTGCTTTAACGGCGAGGATCTAATGGAAGGTGGAACTTCCAAATTCCAACAAACTTAGAGAATCAATTAAATGCTGAAATGGTTTCTTTTTCCAAGAGATTATAAGTTATTTGAAGTTCAAAAAGGTTTCTGACAAGTACCATATTTTAGCCGGGTTTCGAAAGACAAAGGAGAACTGTGGAAAATTAGGGTTTATGAAGGGATTAGGGGTTCCTATTGTTACTACAAGGATTTGGGAGTGTCTGGGGTTTGTGGTAAGGGTTTTGGGAAGGTTTAGGGCGTCGTAGGACGAACTGGTGTAAGAGGTTAATATTCACGTCACTATTCACGCAGCACTATTCACAGTGTTGTTCAATGGTTACGGTTTAGAGATGGAAGAGATACGGTTGGGTTTTCTAGGTCAAACTTGATACAAAAAAAAAGAAAATAAAGATGGAGAAAGATGAGAATAAAAGAGAAGAGATACAGATAGAAGTTACCTTCGGATTTGCACCGAGTAACTTGTATTTCTTGGATTCTCACCAAGGAAGAAGAGAGCACTCCACAAGAGAATTCTCAATAGCAAGTGTTAATTTTCATAGTATTAGGGTTCTCTGTAGTCAAGGCGCGTGCCTCAGGCGCAAGGCACAACCAAAGCTCCTTAGAAGGGTCAAAGCGAGGCGCGCACCTCACTAAAATACGTGTTTTTTTTATTTTGGCCTATTATATTAAGCATCATTATGATAGGAGAGATACAATTGAACCTATCTCATTGAAAGACATTGATGAAAGCAATGAATGGCTACTTGAAGAGATGGAAACAAAAAGTGGAGAAGTAGAAGATGAATTGGTGTTTGAGGATGATAACTTGACATGGAGTGTTGTTGCGAGAGTTGCTGGAGTTGGTGAATTAATATCAAATACTAAATCACAATCAAAGTCAAGAGTAAGGGCAAGGGCTTTAATAAGGGGGCCGACAGAGGAAGATGCTAATTCAGAGAAGATAGAAGAAGAAGAATATATTGAGGAGGCTAACACATCCGATGATAATGGGGATGAAGCTAATGTTATATTTTAGATAATGACGATGTTAACTATAACTAATTGTGGGCTATTTGAGATTTTGACCATTTGTTATCTTTTATGTTTTATGTGTTTCTAATTACTTGTTTTGTATTTAGATAATGACAATGTTAATTAGAACTGCTTTTGGGTTACATGAGATTTTTGACATTTGCTATCTTTTATGGCCTAATAATTACCTATTTTGTTATTTTATGATGTTATTTTTCTTAATTTTTTATATTTTTTATATTTATTATAATTTTTAATATCGCGCCTCGCTTCAGTCAGGCGCATGCCTCGCCTTGTGCCTTGCGCCTCAGGCTCCAGACGTCCTGGCGCCTTAAGTGCACCTTGCGCCCTTAACTACCTTGTTAGGGTTTGAGAGTGGGAGAGAGATGAAGAGAATGAGAATTGGAGAAAACCTAGTTACACCCACCTATCACAACCACACACCCACACGTTACATAGAGAAACCTCAAGCTGGAGCGTACATATCAAACATGCCCAGCTTGGTACACAAAGTAGAAAAAGAAGAACGAGGCAAGGCCTTCGTCAACACATCACCCAATTGATTTGCAGAACTGATATATGGTGTGGTGATTCATTTGCTCAAGACCATGTCACGTACAAAGTGACAATCAACTTCGATTGCTTGGTTCTCTCATGGAATACTGGGTTGCTGGCAATGTAACTGGCAACTTGATTGTCACAGTACATTGGCATATGAGGAGGAGCCACAAACACCATTTCTTTAAGGATTGAACTCACACCATCTCATACGCCGTGTGTGCCATAGCTCTGTATTCTCCTTCGACACTGGAACGAGCAACAACACTTTGCTTCTTACTATGCTAAGAAACCAGATTCCCACAAACAAACGTACAATAGCCTGAGGTAGAGCGACGATCAGTGAAACTACCAACCCAATCAACATCAGAGAATCCAGTAACAGTCACAGACTTGGACGGGCGATACAACAATCCATTTCCCGGAGAACCTTTCAGATAACGTAATATACGGATAACGGCATCCCAATGGGGCTGTCGTGGGGCATGCATATAAACTGACTAACCACCCCAACAGAAAACGTGATGTTTGGACACGTAACCGTAAGATAGATAAGCTTCCCAACCAACCGACGATACCAACTAGGATCCCCATAAACCTCCCCCTATTCAGCATCAAGCTTAACCGTGTTGTTTGAGGTTGTCACCAATATGCTAAAGATTGAGAGAGAGAGATAATGGAGGTTAGGGAGAGAATGAGAGATTAGGGTTTGAGAGAGAGAATGGGGAGATTGAAGTGTATATTCAATCTCCCATAAGGAATATTTATAAGGGAAACCCCTTCAACAAGTAAAGGAGAAATTGTGTGGGTCAAGTGGGGGCCCACCACTTAACCCACTAACATGAAATAAAGAGATTGTGGGTTAAATGGGTGGGCCCGTCACTTAACCCATAAGCAATAGAGAATAAACCCCATGTGGGGTAGTGGAACGCAGCCCACTAAGAACACCCCCAAGTGGGTGTACATAGAATCCAACACTCCCCCTCAAACTGTTGCGAAGATATCCATCATGCCCAGCTTGGCTATCAACGTATTCAGGATTGACTTGTTGACTCCCTTAGTAAGTATATCGGCAACCTGCTCCTGAGTCCTTACATAGAGTGTACAAATCAATCCGTGCTAAAGCTTCTCCTTGATGAAGTGCCTATCAACCTCGATGTGTTTAGTCCTATCATGCTGAACTGGGTTGTGAGCAATGCTAATGGCTGCTTTGTTGTCGCAATAGAAGCTCATTGGGTCTGTCACCTTGACTCCCAATTCTGCTAACATAATCTTCAACCACGAGCTCACACACTCCATGTGCTATGGAGCAAAACTCTGCCTCTGCACTGGATCGGGCGACAACTGGTTGTTTCTTGCTCCTCCAAGACACCAAGTTGCCTCCAACAAAGGTACAATAACCTGATGTAGACCGTCTATCGGTCACTGCACCTGCCCAATCTGCATCACTGTATGCTTCCACCCTGAGGTGGCCATGAACTCCAAAAAATATGCCTCGACCTGGTGACCTCTTGAGATACCGAAGAACTCTGTGTGCAGCCTCAAGATGTGGTGACCGCGGTGAATGCTCGAATCGGCTAATGA
Source organism: Euptelea pleiosperma (assembly GCA_035048495.1). NCBI lineage: Eukaryota > Viridiplantae > Streptophyta > Magnoliopsida > Ranunculales > Eupteleaceae > Euptelea > Euptelea pleiosperma. Next base: position 24,879,230 of record CM068542.1, on the reverse strand, counting down.
CGCTTACTGTATAAGCAATGTCAAGCCGTGTATGGGCAAGATATATCAATCTGCCAACCAATCGCTGAAATAAAGCAGGATCACCTAGAAGTGTACCATCCTCGGAATTCAGCTGATGGTTCTGATCAATAGGAATATCTGCTGGTCGCGAACCCAAATACCTAATCTCGCTCAGTAAGTCTAGGACATACTTTCTCTGTGACATGAAGATGCATCTCAATGACCTGGCAACCGCAATCCCTAGAAAGTATCTCAATGGTCTTAGATCTTTCGTCTCAAACTCAGACGATAAGAAGGCCTTGAGCCTTGTGATCTCTGTCGGGTCACTCCCCGTAATGACTGTCATCCACATGTACGATCAATGCAGTGGTACTGGTCTGTAGATGCTTCACAACCAGAGTGTGATCTACCTAACTCTGTGTGTAGCCTACCTTTCTCACTGCACCGCTGAACCGTTCAAACCAAGCTCGAGGAGATTGCTTCAACCCATATAAAGCTTTCTTCAGTCTGCATACCCTGTCTTCACTTCCAGCAAGCTTCAACCCTAGTGGCACTTTCATGTAAACTTCCTCTGTTAGGTCCCCATGTAGAAAAGCGTTCTTTACATCCAGCTGATGTAAAGACCATGACCTGTTTGCAGCCAAGGACAGTAGAACCCTGATTGAGTTCATCTTGGCTACAGGTGCAAAAGTCTCCAAGTAATCTATCACATAGGTCTGGGTGAACCCCTTGGCAACTAGCCGAGCTTTATACCTATCAATGGAACCATCTGCCTTGTGCTTCACGATGAAGACCCACTTGCACCCCACTGGTTTCTTCCCCCTGGGTAAAGAAACAAGATCACGTCTTGTTTTTTTCAAGAGCCTGCATTTCGTCTATCATAGCCCCTTTCCACTTTGGGTGACTAAGTGCATCTGCAATGGTAAATGGCAAGGAAACAGACGAAACAATGCTAACAAATGTCTGATAAGATGGAGACAATGACTGGTAAGAAACGAAGTGAGAGATAGGGTGCTCGGTGCAAGTGCGCACACCACCCTTACAAAGTGCAATGGGTAGATCCTCCTCTAGAGTAGGAGTCTCTGAGGACTCATGAACTAAAGTAGGGGTAGAAACAATACATGGATCTGGATCCGAGGGTAGACTGGCAGGCACAGAATCAGTGTGTCATTTCTTCCTGATCTGGCATAAACTCGCATATCCACCGTTGTACTAGTAGAAATGTCCTTGTCAATAGTAGACACAGATTCGACCATAGGCACAAGAGTGGAGATGGGTACAAGAACCGGCATGGGGACAGGGCTCTCGTCCACAATATCACACTCCCCCTGAAGAGAGACCTTACTGCCAAAGAACGGAACATGCTCAACAAAGGTGACGTCCAGAGATGTGAAACGTCGACATGAACCCGGATGATAGCATTTGTATCCCTTCTGAGTGGAAGTGTACCCTAGGAAAATACATCTCAAGGCCCGTGCATCAAGTTTGTCACGAGAGTGACGATGAACATGCACATAGCATACACACCCAAAGACTTTAGGAGGAACAATGAAGGCTGGACTATCGGGACGCAGGACAGACAAAGGGGTCTGAAAGCCAAGAATGCGAGAGGGCATGCGATTGATGAGATACGCAGCCAGAAGGATGGATTCAGACCAAAAAGATTTTAGAACCTGCATCCCAAGACGAAGGGCACGCTCAACCTCGAGAAGGTGACGGCTTTTTCTTTCAACTTTCCCATTTTGTTGGGGAGTCGACGGACAAGAAGTTTGATGTACAATGTCGGGAGAGGCAAAGTAATCTCTAAGGCTCCCGTCTAGGTACTCACCCTCATTATCAGATCGGAGAATTTTGAGTGGGGTACTGAACTGAGTGGTGACCATCTTGTGGAAGGTCTGAAAAATGGAAGAAACCTCATCTTTCGACTTCATAAGATATACCCAGGTAAAGCCACTGAAATCATAAACAAATGTTACAAAATATTAGAATCCAAATAAAGACATCACCGGTGCAGGACCCCACACATCAGAATGCACAATATTGAAAGGCATAGTACTTTTACTTTCACTAAGAGGAAAAACAGTGCGACAATGCATTGCGAGTTCACAAGTTTCACAGTGGAACGGAACATCGCAAAGAGAAGAGAAAGTAGGAAAGACACGCTTTAAAACTGACAGGGTACATGACCAAGCCGGTTATGCCAAAGCAATAACTGGTCTTTATTGACTCGACTACTGCTACTAATGCTGGACTGATGTGCTGAAGAAGAACTGAGCGATCCAGGAGGTATAAGCCACCTTCCTCACGTCCAATGCCAATCGTCCACCTCGACTCCAAATCCTGAAACACAAAGTGAGAAGGAAAAAAGGTTACACTGCAATTAAGGTTCTTAGTAAGGCTACTGACAGATAAAAGATTAGCTGCAAACTGAGGAACATGCAGTACCGAGGACAAGGTTAGTGCTGAAGAAGCATGAACATTGCCCTTCCTGGAAACAGAGGAAAAGGTGCCATCAGCTATCCTAACCTTGTCAAGACCAGAACAAATAGAATAACTGGAGAAAACTGAAGACATACCAGTCATATGATCTGAGGCCCCTGAATCGATGATCCAGGAGGGACCAGAAGGAACAGTGGATACAGAGAAAGCAGATCTAGAACCTGTATGGGAATAGGTGGAGGTAAAAGTGGAAGCTTGCCCATTGAGCCGGGCCATCATACGACAAAGTCGCTCAAGATCACTGGGAGGTGCTGAGGGTGCAGTGTCCTGAGCCACAGAAAGTGCTGCAGAAGGCTCCTGTCTCGCTGAAGATAGCTGAAGTGGATTTGGGCCCAGGTGGGCGCCCATGCAGCTCCCAACAAGCGTCCTTCACATGGCTTAGACGGCTGCAGTGATCACACTCGGGACGTCGTCTGTCATCACCAGTCTTCTTCTGGAAGGATTTCTGACCCTTCTGAGACGCAGAGGCAAGGGCAAATCAATCATGAGTGTCACTACCACTGTATAGCTGCATGGCAGTGCGGCGATTATCCTCCCCCTGAATGTAGGCATAGACTTGTGCCAATGAAGTAGGGGGAGGAGATCTGCCAAGTATCTGAACACGAGTAGCCTCGAAGCTAAGATGAAGGCCGGAAAGGAACTGGAATATCCAGGACTGCTCAACTATAGCACGGAAAGACTTCACATCCGCAGCACAAACCGGGGTGTAGTCCTGATAATGATCTATCTCTTCCCATTTGCTTCGGAGAGAAGCATAATAGGTACCAAGCTTGAGCTCCCCCTGTCGAAGAAGAGCAATCTCTTGCTCTAACTCATAAAGCTTCGCAAAGTTGCTAACCTGGGAATAGGTTTTGGTAACAGAATTCCAGATTTCCCTCGCTGTAGCAAGGAACATGAACCCCCTGCTGATCTAGGGTTGCATCGAATGGAGAAGCCAAGACATCACCGTAAGGTTCTCCATAACCTATTTCCGGTGGGATTTGTCTGTGGCGGTAGGCTGGACTGTCTTTCCTGTGAGGTACTGTAGCCACGTCCCCCGATGTACATGAGTGCCGATGTCTTCCACTCAAGATAGTTGGTCCCATCAAACTTGACCGTAGTGATGCATAATTGGGGGTTGAGGTCTCCATGAGAACCATGAGACGGAGTGCTATCCTCAACTGATGAAACCTCTGATGAACTCATCGCAACGAAAGGCCTAGAAATAACCAACTGACGAACAGAAGGTCTGCAAAACTATGATACCCGGATACAGCAAGGATACGGGACAGACACGGCGTGGATACGGCATTTACACTTAAAATGGAAGTATCCGACACGGATACGGCACCCATTTTGAAGTATCCGGGTATCATAGCTACAAAACCTAAACCAAGGTTCAGGGGGTTCCTAGGAGCACTTTGGGAGGTGCGGCTAGGGTAGAAGTGCCCTGGGAACCTTGGTTTCCAAAAAAGTACAAAACCCAAAAAAGGCAAAACCAGAACCGGGCCAAAAACCTAGGCAATTTATCAAATCGAAGATCCGACAGTCAAAAAAATCCCCAACCAAGCTCTATAGATCCTAGATAATCCACAGGGAGGTGCAGTTAGGGTAGAAAGCCCAAACAACGTGCGAATCTCGAGGTAGAAAAAAAACCAAAATCTGAGCCGAGGATCCGATTTTTCGAACCGAAGATCCGACGATCAGAAAATTCTCAAACAAGACTGTAGATCCCAGATAATCCACAGGGAGGTGCGGCTAGGGTAGAGAGCCCAAGCAATGCATGAATCTCAAGAAAATAAAAAATCCGAAATTTGAGCCAGGGATCCGATTTTTGGAACCGGAGATCCGATGATCCAAAAATTCTGAAATAAGTTTCTGTCGAACTTTACTGGCCCTATGAGAGGGGTGGTTTGGGTAGAGAGCCAAAAATGACACGAATCTCGAGGAAAATCAAAACCCAAAAAACCTCGATATACGTGTTCTCCGAAAAACTGATAAAAATCATGAAGAACAGGGATAGAGTGGATCTCTGACGACTGATAGCAGGCAATACACCAGGAATGATAGATCTCTGGTTCCTTTGCTTCAAAAAAGATCCAAGAACTTCGCAGGAGGACCCTCTGCGATTTGCTCAAAACTTGCCCGGACTTCGGATGCCCACATATAAGATCTTCGTGGAAACTCTAGGGGAGAATGATTTAGGCCCTAGAGTAACCATGCTCTGATATCATGTTGTTGTTTGAGGTTGTCACCAATATGCTAAAGATTGAGAGAGAGAGATAATGGAGGTTAGGGAGAGAAGGAGAGATTAGGGTTTGAGAGAGAGAATGGAGAGATTGAAGTGTATATTCAATCTCCCATAAGAAATATTTATAAGTAGGGGAAACCCCTTCTACAAGTAAAGGAGAAATCGTGTGGGTCAAGTGGGGTCCACCACTTAACCCACTAACATGAAATAAAGAGATTGTGGGTTAAGTGGGTGGGCCCATCACTTAACCTATAGGCAATAGAGAATAAACCCCATGTGGGGTAGTGGAACGCAGCCCACTAAGAACACCCCCCCCCCACGTGGGTGTACATAGAATCCAACAGTGGGATCCATAGGTGTGTCAACTGGTTTGGAACCAAGGGTACCAGTCTCAGAGAGAAGATCTAACACATACTTGCGCTGCAAAAGTGTGATGCTTGTCTTGGCCCGAGCAACTTCAATGCCCAAGTCCTTGGTATGAAACTGCCGTGACAAATAGGTTTTCAGATCAGAGATGCCTCTAGAATAACTGCTAGCGATGATGATATCATCCACATATACGATCAAACAAATAACCCCAGAAGACGATGTTTTAACAAACACAGAGTGATCCGACACAGAGCGAATGAACCCATAACGCAGCTCAACCAACTGAATTTATCAAACCAAGCGCGCAATGATTGTTTCAATCCATAAATCGCCTTTTTGAAGCGGCAAACTAATGAGGGTTGTCCGGAATGTATATATCCATGCGGTTGCTCCATATACACCTCCTGTAAGTCACCATGTAAGAAGGCATTCTTGATGTCCAACTAGTACAGTGGCCAATCACAGCATATGACCACTGAAATAAGAACTCGAAGAGAGTTCAAACGAGCAACAGGGGAGAAGGTCTCCAAATAATCCACACCAAACGTCTGCGTATAGCCCTTAACAACCAAGCGCGCCTTAAGGCGCTCAACCGTACCATCAGGAAGATATTTGATGGAAAACACCCAACGACAACCAACAGTGTTCTTTCCCGGAAGGAGAGGAGCAAGAACCCAAGTATCATTGTGCGAAGGGCAGCCATCTCCTCATCCATAGCAAGTTTCCAACCAGGGGACACGAGTGCCTACATATAAGTGCTAGGGACAGAAATAGCAGACAAAGACAACGCAAAACTCCGAAAGGTAGGGAATACACGGTGCAAAGATACAAAATCAGCAATGGAATGACAAGTGCAAGCACAAGTACCTTTCCGCAGGGCAATAGGCATATCAACAGCTAATGATGCAGCAGGAACCTCAGGTGAAGTGGGAGATTGGTCAGAGGCAGAAGGAGCGGCAGACATACTTGGCCTGGCCCATACGGAACAACCGCACGCGACGTAGTGCATACATAAACACCTGGTAGCGCTGAAACGATGGCATCTTCTGAAAGAATAGGCATAGGGACAAGAGTAGTAGAGGGAGAAAGAAGCATCCCCTGACGAAGAGACACAAGATCAGTGTCGTATTACGTGCCAAGATCCGAAAAGAATGGAGTAGACTCAAAAAAGGTGACATCGGCACTGACATAGTATCGACGAGACGAAGGGCAATAGCACCTGTACCTTTCTGAGTACGAGTATAACCAAAAAAAATACACTTAACAGACCGAGGATCAAGTTTGTCGTGACCTGGACCAAGGACATGAACAAAGGACACACATCCAAAAACACGAGGAGGAACATTAAACGGAGAGACATCAAGATATAACAAGGAGAAAGGAGAAGCCCCAGCCAAAACAGAAGATGGCATACAATTAATGAGGTGACATGCAGTGAGAACAGCATCACCCCAATACGGCTTTGGTACATGCATATGAAACACAAGTGTCTGAGCAATATCCAACTAATGTCGATGCTTACGCTCGGCAACACCATTTTGTTGGGAGGTATGAGCACACGACGTCTGATGGATACTGCCATAGTCAGCACAAAATGTCTGAATAGAAGATTGCATGTATTCCTAAGCGTTATCAGACCGGATAATCTTGATCGGCTTGCCAAATTGAACTGAGATCTCGTGATAGAAGGTGAACAAGGCACGAGGCAATTTAGAGCGATCCTTTAATAAAAACAGCCATGTCATACGAGAGTACAAAAGTCACAAAATAATGAAAACCAGATAGACTTTTTATTCGAGACGGACCCCAAATATCCGTGTGAATTACATTAAAAGGATTAGATTCACGACTAACAATGCGACTAGGAAAAGAACTACGGTAATGCTTGCCTAATTGACAAGCTTCACAATCTAAAACAGACGCATGACTCAAGTGAGAGACAACTCGATGCAAATTAGATAAAGACGGATGACCTAAACAAAAATGCCACTGAAGAGGGTCACGGAGGCGCTTAATGCAGAAGCAGGAGGACCAGTAGCCAAGTAATATTAGCCATCTTTTTCATATCCCGAACCAATCACCTTCTTCGTCTTGAGGTCCTGAAAAACATAAATAGGAGAGGTCACAGAGCATTGTAAAGATTTTGCAAGCTGACTAACCAAAAGCAAATTAAAAGGAAAATCAGGCACAAATAAAGTAGAGGCTAAAGAAACAAATGGAATAAGGTGAATATTTCCCTTCCCCAAAACTCGACGAGGGGAGCCATCAGCCAACATAATATGAGACCGAATAGAATGGAAATCAGAGAAGATGGAGGTAATAGCAGACATATGAGCACTCGCCCCTTAATCGATAACCCAAGAAGAAGGAGACTTGGCTGCCAGACACGCAGAGTTACCTATATTAGCCATGGTAGCAGTAGGTGGCGTAGAGGAGCTGGCTGTCAAAGACTGTAGCTGCTGAAGAATCTGGCCGAGCTGTGAAGAATACTCAGACGAGGAATCACTAGTGGGAGCCGAAGGAGGTTCAAAAGATGGAAGAGATGACTCGTTGGAGACCTGATTAGCCCACGCAGGCTTGCCCCACTTATCCCAACAAAACTGATCTGTATGACCCGAAACACCACAGTAAGAACACTTCATATCACCACGGCCACGTACCCCCCCCCCCCCCCCGGCCACGAGAGGACTCGGGAGTTCCACTAGAGACCAATGCTGAGGATTTCTTGGAAGAAGGAATCACATGTCCAATAGAAGCGCGCTAAAGGCATTGGTTGTTGTAGGGAGGGACTCACTAGCCAAAATTTGACCCTTAGGAGCACTGTATTCAGGGTTCAGATTGGACAAAAACAAGACTGCCTGAAATTCTTCACGTTGACATTTCTGCTTATCCAGATCTGTAGTCAAGTCAACAGCTGATACTGCTGAAGTTCCTCCCACATACCGCGGAGAGAACTGTAATACTCACTGAATGATTTATCGCCCTATTTCGTGGTGAACATAGACTCAAATAAATCATAGATACATGAAACGTTATGCTCCTAGGAATACATCTCACGAACTGTGTCCCAGATCTCCTTGGCTGTAAGAAGATAGATAACGTTGGAGGAAACAAAAGGCTCCATACTGTTTCACAACCATGTCATAACCAACGAATTTTCACACTGCCAATCTTCATACTGTTTATTATCTTCTTTGGGAGGATTCGTTATTAAACACTTCAATTTTTCTTGGCCGTCAGGAAAACTTTAACGGAGTGAGACCAGGGAAGATAGTTGGTGTCATTTAATTTTACAGACATAATCTGAGCACCAAAATTATCCCAAAGAGGTGATCTGCCATCACCAGAACCAGTAGAAGAGATTGAACCGGCCATCAGAAACTTCTAAAAAATACGTAACTTCCCCACAGAAACTCAAAAACAATCAGAAATTTAGAACACACTCCCAGTATGATCCTACAGGGGGCGACAAGCATAGCAGACCCTTCGGGGTTCTAGATTTTTAAAATTTTCAAAAATCGTTTTTGTCTTAGCTAGGCAAAAATTCGATCGGAACACGAAGACTCAAAAAAATTCGAAACGAAGATCAAAACAACCCAAATAGGTCTATATGAGGTGCGCCAGAAGTTGAGAACAATACCAGCTTCACGTTGATGAGAAACAACAAAACTCGAAAAACCTCTCTCGGAGAGATAAAACTATACCGACAATCTTTAATCACACATACGAAGTCCCTTCAATCTCCAGACTGATAGAAACAAACATAAACACACCCTAGAGGCACATCTAGGTCTAAACAAACTTCAAACGACGAATCCGGCAGGATTCGTTTGTACCAGAAGAGATCTTTCTGAGAAACGGGTGTAAAGGAAAAGAAGAAAAGTAGATAAGAGGAAGAGAAGAAGAAGAAAAAATCAGATTTGCTCTGATACCATGTTAGTTTTCATAGTATTAGGGTTTGAGAGATGGAGAGAAATGAGAGAATGAGAGTTGGGTAAAACCTAGTAGGGTTTGGCCTCCTCTGTTATTATATATATATGTGTCCCACTTAAGTGGGTGTAACTAAGAAACCTTAGTTACACCCACCTATCCACCTATGACAACCACACGTTACAAAGAGAAACTCTAACAGCAAGATTCAATATATTTCATCATCAATGAAAGATTACAACTAAAAGAGTTTATATAATAACTCAAATAACCTAATCTAATCTTAGCCATCCCTCTAATCTAATGACAATAAAAAAACCAACTAACTAAAATAACAATGAGCCTCCTAATTTTGGGCTAATTGCAAAGACACCCAAAACTCTAAAAAACATCAAAATAAGCCTAGAAAACTAATAAAAACTCCTTCTGCAACCCACATGCATCTTTCCAATGTGGAGTCTTCAAAATGCATGCATGTGGGTCTTCAAAATCTTCTTCCTTGTCTTCCACTGGTAGAACCCATGTGATGCTTTGATGTCCGCATCATGAAGTCATCGTTGTAGTTAAGTAACAAATGCACACATATAAAACATAGATAATGGGATAGAAACCCAATCCCAATCTTTAAAATCTTTCAAACACAAGGGGGTTACAAGAAGAAAAACCAAGGTAACAAGAGAATGGGACTTGGAGAATTTTCCCAAATTACAAGTCTATAACAAAATGGGCAGAGCAAGGGCCCTAGGAAGAACAAAAAGAAGCCATCTCTTCTTCCCCAAGTCCCCTTATTTATACAGTTTCCTAGGAGAGAGAAAGTTACATTTTCTTCATAAGTTGGTTTGTCACACGAAGTTTTGGCTTAATTCTTCGAATTTGATCGCATAACAATCCAAAATAGTTGCAATCGTCCATATAGAATCACAGATCCCTTGGTCAATTAGCATCAAACTGTTTAAATCATTTTTGTGCAAAGCCTAGAGAAATCAAACTAACAAACTTGCCCAAAACTTGAGGAAATGATAATATCTTCTAAAATATAGCTCCTTTGCCCAAACAAACACCAATTGTCGGTAAAAGTGTAGCATTTTATGTGGACGATCAGCATCAAACAATAGTCACAAAAATCACCGATTTTTCGAATTCACAAACTAATCACCGATTAATCGACAAAATCGGTGATTTTTGCCAATTTTTGCCGATCAATCGCCGATTCTTGTGCTTTGTTAAAAATAACATTTCTAACTTGAAATATGTCATGATATATTTTTCATATTTTTTTTTTTTTGTTGATTTTTACCGAATTTTCCCGACTTGAGCCCTTGCCGATATATTACAGAATCCCGACTTTGTGACTGCATCGAACAACCCCAAATGTATGAGAAACAACAAAAACTAAAGTTGGTTAAAATATGAAGGATGCGAGCATAACTTTCAATCAGCTCAGTGGAAGCTGTAGCACTAATTGTCCGGCAAAGTTGGCCATTTACATGGATGATTGGCTCCAGATGCTTGAAAATTTACCTGAATTGATGACTTTGAAAATTTTCCCAAAAACGGTTTGAAAATGACTTGATCTTGCATATCTTTCAATCCATGGTGTTGACACCAAATGTCCGTCAAAGTTGACCCTTTTGTATACGTTCGACGGTAGAGGTATTAGTAACAGCGTGTATAAGCAAGGTCAGGGTGTTGCAAGTTCATCTACGTTGTCATATCGATATGGGTACCCAAAGAGCAGCCAAGACACAATCGCAGACAACTGGATGGGGGTCTCCTAGTTATTGCATACCCATTGGGTACTGCGTTTTGGGTTCAAGTTAACTATGGACCTTATGTTGCCTAAAATGCACGTTGGGAGGTACATTGATGATGGGAGGACAACAACCCATGTATGTAGAGCACCCAGATAACCCGATGTGAGGGTTTGGGTATGCATCCTCAACAATACCAACAGTATCCAAGAACAATGGAACTAGTACCACAACATCATGTCGAAGGCCCAATACTGCAATTACGTAGGGAATCAATACTCTCATTGTTGTTGTCATATATGTAGTTTACTGTGTATTTCTACATGTAAAAGGTAGTTCTATAAATACCTCTCAGTATGAGGGGTATAATTGTACATGTAATTTGGTTTTCACATAAATAAGATTTATGGAGTCATGTGACCTAAGCATGACATCCTTTTCCTCTCCTCTCTCTCTCTCCTCTCTCCTCTCTCCTTTCTCCTCTCTTCTTCTATCTTTGAAATCCTAGACCTAAACCTAGCCCTAAAACATCATTTCAACTTGGTATCAGAGCCTGATTCAAGAGATCCTGAAGGGAAATCAACCAGGGAGCTTCCAGCAAGTTTCGGCATGACGTCATTAGAGTCGTACGACTGACGTCAGCAGACGTACAGACATGTGGGGTTGCAGCTCAGGGACCTTCCCTCTTGATAGAAGGTGATTTTTTGAGTTTTTGGTGATTTTTTGCGAATTTGTTGAAGCTTCTATGATGGTGATTTAGCCCTTCTTCATCTGATCTTCTGAAAATAGTTGTTCTGATCTATGGAAGTGTCTGATTTGTGAGGTTTTTTACCTATGTTTGTTGCTTGAATTTGACCCACTATTATGGTAGCAACCTATTGCCACCAATCACTTGCATTTCTGTGACCTATTGAACATCTGGTGAAGAAAACTCCACCTAAAAATTTATTGTCAGAGGCTTTTATTGGGTTTTTTGGGCTTCTACATTAGTACCAGCCCTATTTGATGGCTGCTGGTTGATCTTTGTGGGTTTTTTTATTTGCTTCTCCTTCGTTCCTAGCTTTTGAGAGATGACTTACCCTCTCACGTGCCATATTGCCCTATGTGTTGGTTTGCTTGGGGCCTATCTTGGGCTCTAAAACACCAAAGTACATCTCAGTAAGGCTTTGGTGTGTATCTAGCTTTCCTCGATTGTTGTGCTCTGTATCTGTGTAGCTATGTCTACCGGAGGTAATCCTAGAGAGTCCACAGTGAACACGGAAGCCACCTCAGCAGTGTCGGAGTGTCTTTGGTGCATCAAATGGCCTTGGGGACCCTGGATTACAGATCACCACCGTGAAATTAGATGGGAAGGATTATTTAGAATGGTCACAAGCCGCCAGAATGTTTATTAGAGGCCGTGGGAAGATGGGTCACATCGCTGGTCGTGTTGTTGAGCCTACGAATATTGAGGATCCTTTGTTTGAGAGAAAAGAATGGGGGAGAAAGAGAGAATCGTACAGAGCAACATAACCTTCTCTTCAAGCGTCCCCTAATATATACAATAAGAAAAAAATTACTGAAATACCCCTAAGAAACGTACAGATGTTGTACGGGGGGGCCCCGCCCCCAAACCCCCAGTGGCCTTCAGCCTACAACCCCCCAGTAGCCTTAGGCCGGTACATTTATTACATTAACAATAATAACTAACAAGTCAGATAATTTGTAAATAAGGAAACTTGTTACAAGCCCGAGAAACAAACTAACAACTTTAACTCAACAAAAACTAAAAGAACTAAATACTACCTATATCTCTTGCATAAAGAAATTAAATAGAAGTCAGAGACCAAGAAAACAACCGCTACTAAAAACAAAATTATGTAAAAGCACCTCGTGATGTAGTAACTCAACTATACTATAATACTTGAACAAAATTCTTCATGAAAGATGCATTCAAATTTCTAGATAATGAAATTTAATGAAAAAAACTAAGGCAAAATACAGTTACAGTTTCTTTTGTCATTGAAGATTCCGTTTGCCAAAACAAAATATACATTACATTGCTTTTTCTAACAACTTCACATCCTAATCCGGAGCTAAGAGAAACAGGTGCATACCAAAATACTTGAAGCGCTTGAGCCCTTGTTCAAACCAACGTCATACGATGATAAATGGGCCCATTCACTTAGTTTAAAAATCCACCTAAAGAAATAAAGACAGTTTGATTTTAATCTCACTTAGAATGTGAATCTAAAAACTGCCGCAAAGAGTAACCACGATGGGGCAAGGAATTGCAAATTAATACTATGCACTATGCAGAATAACAATATTGATAAATTACTCACCCATATGAAGCTTGTTTATCAGTTAAGAATCCTCCAGTCATAACCTGATTTCCAGTCCCCTCATCGAAACATAAAGTCAAATGAATCATATCATTTAGCCTATTAGAATTGCCTAGAATCTCACCGCAGACAGGGCAGTTACTGATAAGTGATTTCCTGCAGTACATGGATTAAACAATGAGGCTGTTGAGTACCATTTGATGGGTTCCAAATAATGAAGCTAACCACAATAAAATGAGAGAATATAATCTTGACCAATAAATTCCAGAAGTCATTCATTCATCTTACACAGCATGAGAATTCATATAATATGAAAAGTAAATTAATATATGTTTGAAAAAATAGTCTGAACACTTGAGGACGAGAACATCTACATAAAAACAACTGATATCGGTAGTCTTCGACAAATAATAAATGTTATATGTTATTCAAGCATTTGGAGTTCAAATATTTCATTGCAGTGAACCATCCAAGACACATTTGTTGTACTAAGCAAGTTAAATTACTTGTGTAACTTAAATTTTAGTTCATGTAAGGAACAAAATTGATGAATCTATATGGATGCCCACTATGACAGATGCACGTCACAGCTAAGTCGCACGGGCAACTCGACAGCTACTGGTGTGATGAAAACTAGAAACAGAAATCACTCCAAGCTTCATATATTTCACCTTGAACCTGCACGGAGCATAGTGGGGAAACTTTTTAGTAGTTTTTTCAAGAATTATCCAACAATCCGACTGATGCCATTCAACAAAAGATGAAGCTTAAGCAATTTCCATATTTAAGATAATCTCGAAAAAAAACTTAGGGAATTTCAAGATTTAAGATTATCTTGAAATAAAATAGGCTAACGAGATTTCAAGTTGAGGGTAGGATGAAGAGACTGAGACCTTTACTCAGTCGCCTGACTTTCACACCAGCAGACACTTTCCAGACTTTTTTGGGCCCATCTTTGCTCGGCATCAATACCTCCTGGATCCCCCTCCCATCGTCCAACCAGGCATGATCCCAAGAAGTTAAGTCTGGCTTCAAACCCCTCAAAGTCAGGCGCTATATACACACCTGAGTCGCGAGCCACTACCATGCAACCACTGTGACCAGGGAGCTTTTGCAGCCCAGCAATCTCCCTGAAACTCCTCCTATCAAAACGATGCAATGTCCCAGGGCCTCTACCTTCCCCTGAGCCATTAGATCAAACTCTGAAGCTACTCCTTTTGAACTCTAAAGGAGCTGATTATTAATGAATGAAAAATTATGAATGAATCCTAGAGATGATTTACATGCTTTTGTACATGATTTTTCCCTTTACGAGTTTGGTGTGAGGCCAAGGGAGCGATTCCCACCATTAATCCTTCAATCTTTCCTCCTATCTCTCACTCTCTCTACCACCCTCTCTCATTTTCCCAGAAATCGCAGAACGAGCCATTGCCCTGCATCAGAAATCCATCTAAAGGCATGTGGCAGCAAGAGAGCATTGTTCACACATGCTTGTTCACATGATATTGTTTATGAAACACTATTCATGTAACGTTGTTCACGTGACACTGTTCTTGCACCAAAAAACAAGAAAAATAAATAAATAAAAATAACCCTTATTGCTCTCATACCATGTAAGTTGTTAAGATTAGGGTTTGAAGAGAAAATAGAGAGATAAGTAAACGTGTGAGAAAAAAGATGGGAGAGTCAAAAAGTATCCTCTCACCCCTCATACGATTTCTTATATTTTAACTAAAGCAAAGTACCCTGACCAAAGTACCTCTAACTCTATAATATTAAAAATATAACCTTTCTAACATTTCCCATAGATTATGAGTTCTCTTTTTTCTAATACAAATTTCTCTGTGACAAATATAACAATTTTAGATTCTTTTATGACCATGTTTATTAGTACAATTCACTAAAACCCTTATTATTGTTTGAGAATAAATATTTTCTTCTACATTTTTAAAATCTAAAATCAAATCCATGAATCCTATCCTACATGGTTTGCCGAATCTGACAGTCCGCACACACATACCAATATCAATGCAACATGAACTATGACAAAATCTAGATTACTAAGCTGAGAAGAATACAAACTAACTCACCAATATCTGGTCTGGTCTAGTGGTGACAATGCAAATAAGCTTGCCCACTAATTTCTGACACACTCTAGTTCAATAATAAAATCACCATCATTTTCTTCCAAATGATGATTTTGCCCAATTGGAGCATCAATAAGACGAGCTCCAAATTTCCTATGCCTCTCAACAAATCCAGCACATAGTAGCAAAAAAAGATGCCTTTATGAGCACCATGCACGAAATTTTAAATCTATTCTATCTCATTAATCAATTAAAATTTACAAAGAGTAGACATTGCATTTTCCTACCAATATCCATGATGCAAAATACAAATGAACCACGTACGCTACTAACTCCTTAGGAAAACAAACAAATGCAAAGTACCGAATCAAACATAACTAAAAAAAAATTATTTGCACCAGGACATACTTCTTGGGCATACAAGAGAAAACATTATGGAATAGAATAGCAGAGACCCCCTAGGCCCCTACAATGTAACAACTCCAATACAATAAGTGCAATATAAAGTATGAAAATAATGAAGTTATTTATTCAATTCAAGTCTGCTATAATTTGAAGTAAGCCATTACTTTTCTTGTTGAATAGCAAGAAGGTTTGCCAACTCATCCATGCTAACAGCACCATCCCCATTTTTGTCGGCCGCTTTGAAGAGCTCCTCTTTCTAATAAAAAATGTAAAGGGATTGCTAAGAGCCAATAAATAAACCACAACAATGTTCTATAATAGATACAAAAATAATTTAAAAGGTTCGTATCTAATGCAATCCACAAAAAAGAAATGGGATGTAAGAGATGCATAAAAGAATTATAGTGCATATAATGCCTAACCTTGTTAGCTGCCACTTGATTGCCAAATGCATTGATCAAGTCGGCAAACTCGGAGAGTGAAAGCTTTCCATCTTCGTTATAGTCCTGTATCCAAAACACAACAAAACGTTTTAAAATTTTCATAATCAAAAGAATAAGAAGGTTTAAAAACATTTTTGTTGTCTCCGTGCATTTCAGAAAATAAATCCAGCACAACATTCAGTAACAGATACGTACCAAAAAAGAGAACATTTGATAAGAGATTTATAATTACATTATTCGATGTAAATATCTTTCTCATGGGTTTAGTGTATGTTAAGACTGAGAAAACTTCCATAGAAAGAAGGTTTAATATGCAGCTTTCTACTTTTTACATGCCCGAGAAGCAAGGAAATAAATTTCGATTTCGAGGTTTATTTCGACCAGCCCGGAATTGGAAATATTTCGTGGAAATATTTCGACCAGTGTGAAATAATACATTTTTCATGAAAATGATGGAAATATTGTGGAAATGTTTGTGGAAACTTTGGGAAATGATAAAACAAGCATAAAACAAACTCATAAGCTATCAAACCAAGATATACAACTATATGTAGTGTGGAAATGAATGACCATAACGATCTTTGAGCCAGGCATCTGATAGTCAGTCAAGGTATAATTTAATTAGATAACTATTATTCAATTATTTATTATAAAAAAAGCTTAAATCAAGGTATTAAAAAATCTTTATTCACTTACATTAATGTCTTAATATTATGTATAATTTTAGAAAACCTATTTACTATTATCTTATTACATTTACTTAATTTTTTGAATGTTCAAATAATTTTAGGAAAAAACTTTAACCTAACCAACTTGTAGATGGGCTGAGTAATGCAACATATAATCAATTTATGCACAAGCATGGATGTTTAGGGTAAAAACCAATGAAATTGGGGTTTCCCCTAAATTTCAAATTTTCACCCTAAATGATCTTCAATCTGTGCACAATCAAGTGTAAATGCATCAATACTTAGGTACATTTCGAATTTTAAAAAAAAAACTCCAAATGGGATTCGAATCATCCTCACGATCAATCCGTGAACCAAGAAATATACAATGGATTGATCTTTTTTATAAAATAAATATATGAAAATGGGTTAAATGGATCAAATATGGGATTTGTGGTGGTTTTGAGCTCAAATGAGATGTTTCCTACCTTCAATAGAAATGTTTCCATAGATTTCGAAACATTTCGACTGAAATAATACCTATTTACACTGTCAATTGATCGAAATTTATTGTTTACGCAAAATATTTCGACTTGTATAGAAACATTTCGTGTATGTATTCTTTCATTTCGGTAAACTAGAAATAGGAAATATTTCGCGAAATATTTCGATAATTTCGCGAAATTTATTTCCTGGCGAGAAGTGACAAATCATGATCAAATAGGTTCTTATTTATGTCCATTGGAAAAATCTCTTCCCTAGTATAGTATTGAAATTAGCCAAATTTTAAGCAAATTAAGTCAAATTTTGTTGACTTATAACCTAGCAAAATGAATTCAATTTGTAATATTTCGGCAAATTTTACTGTTGGACTACTTTAAAGCAGATATAAAATGTCTAAATCACTCTATCCCCAGTTCAGTTGTAATTTAGGGTTCACATAGAGAAAAGGAGAGGAGAGGAGAGGAGAAGAGAGGATCATTGGAGAGTGTAAACTCTACCATACGTCCATTTACCATAAGTCCCACTAATACTCTTTATATCAATAGGGTAAATTACTTACACCCACTTCATAAGTTACACCCACCATACAGCTTATATCATACTAACAACAAGTTCTTCCACATTTCTTTGCTTTTGAAGGTTTCTAAGTGAAACGACCACTCCATAAAGGGTTTTCGAGTCAAAAACAACTTGTACCTTGAAGTTTTCTTTAATAAAAACCCTTTTCTCAACAAATTCACGTTTCTTTCATACATTTAAACCTATGTAACAATGACACGGCTCTTTTAGGGTTTTTGGCCGTGTCGACACAGATACTCGTGTCGACACGGTCAGACACGGTCGTAAATGGAAAAAAAAAAGATTGTTCCTATTGTGGAGAAGAAGAGAGAGGAAGAGAAGGAGAGGAGACTCACCTTCGTCGTCGCCCATCGTCGAGGAGGAGGAGACTCACCTTCGTTGTCGTCCGTCGAAGGAGGAGGAGGAGGAGGAGACTCACCTTCATCGTCAAAGGAGAAGGAGGAGACTCACCTCGTCGTCACCCATTGCAGCCGTCGAAGCTGCCGTTGCCAACCCATGAGATGGAGTTAGGGTTTCAGAGAAACCCTTTCGCTATTGTCGAAGACGACCACCTCTCCACTCAATCAACCCAACTATATAAAGGGGGTGGGCCTAGGTCTATTTGGGTTTATTTCATCAGGCCCAATTAGTGAAATCTCACCATATATTGCTGTGTATGGGCCCTATTGTGTAAGGGGTTGGGCTTGGGTCTATTTAAGTTTATTTCGAGCATTATTTGGGCTTGAGTCTATAGCCTTATTAGTGATTTCTAATATATATATATTATGTACGGACGTGTCTCGGTATCATTTTTTTTTAGGTTGTCGTGTCGGACACCGACACCTGTGTCAATGTCCTTGTCACATAGATTTAAGCTAACATTACTATTACAAATGCGAATATGCATTAGATCTCCACAAAGAAATAAATTTCAGTTTCGAGGTTCATTTCGACCAATCTATCGTGGAAATATTTCGACCAGTGTGGAAATAATACATTTTTCGTGGAAATGATGGAAATAATGCGGAAATTATGGAAATATTGTGGAAATGTTTGTGGAAAGTTTGGAAAATTATGGAACGAGCATAAAAACACACTCATAAGCTTTCAAACCATAATATACAACCATATATAGTGTGGAAATGAATGACCATAATGGTCAGTAATATGTCGCGGCAAGTATCTTTAATTAGTTAAGGTTTAATTTAATTATATAACTATTATTTAATTGCTAATTATAAAAAAGTCATAAAGTAATATATTAACAAATCCTTATTCACTTACATTAATTTCTTAACATTATATGTAATTTTAGAAAACCTATTTACTATTAACTTATAACATTTATTTAATTTTTTGAAAGTATAATTTTTTATTTGAAAAAAAAAAATTAGGGTTCATTTTTTTGATCCTAACCAACTTGTAGAACAGGCTAAGTTATGCAACATATAATCAATTTATGCACAATCATGGATGTTTAGGGTAAAAACCAATGAAATCCCAAATTCCAAATTTTCATCATAAACGATCTTCAATCCGTGCACAAATCTAGTGTAAATGCATCATAGATTCATAAATTTACACCTAACCTATTTATTTGTAGCAAGAAATTTTATCATTTTGTATATTTCGAATTTGAAAAAACTCCCAAACGGGATTTGATTCATCCTCACGATCAATCCACGAACTAAAAAATCTACAATGGATTGATCTTTTGTATAAAAAAAATATATGAAAGGGGTTAAATGGATCAAATATGAGATTTATAGCTGTTTTGAACTCAAATGAGATGTTTCCTACCTACGATTGAAATGATTCCAATGTTTCCATACATGTCGAAACATTTCGATCAAAATAATACATATTTACATTGTCAATTGATCGAAATTTACTGTTCACACGAAATATTTCGACATGAATGGAAATATTTCGGGAAATTTAACATTATTTCGATGTAAGTATTCTTTTCTATCGGTAACCTAGAAAATGGAAATATTTCGATAATTTCGTGAAATTTATTTCCTTGGATCTCCAAACCTCTCTAAGTTAGTGAACGTTTACAAAACCCCTCCCGTTTCAGATGGTTCTCCACTTGTGGTCGCATCTTGTGGAGATTGTAGCATTTAAGGTTTTCTGGCTATTTGGAAGCAGAATAGGCATGTTTTTGTATAACAAAGAGGGTCACATAGAAGCTTTCATCCTCTCCACTAAAATCCATCTCTTTCATTGGTCGTCCACTTATAGAGAATTAAAGGATTTTGTTTTGAGGATTTTGTATTCTGGAGGGAGAAGATTACATCGGTGCTGGACTAGCACTTTGGTGCTCTGCTTTGTTGTGATTTTTCTTTTTGTTGCTTGAGAGCTATGATACCCGGATACTTGTACTAGTGCCTCGTACCAGTGTCGTGTCGTGTTGACACAGATACGGACACCGGACACTCCACCGACACGTATCCTTCATAAAAAGTTGAAAAACTTAGAAAAAATAAAAATTTTGAACTCCAAAGTAGGATACTCGTATCCATATCCGTGTCCTTAATTTTGGAAAATGTCAAGTCGTATCCCCGCTTCCCGTATCTGTGTCCGTGTCCATATCCGTATCCGGGCATCATAGCTTGTGAGGGCCTTCCTCATTTGCATGTTACTTTTTCTCCTTGTATACTGGGGTTCTCCCCTTTTGTTAATATATTACTTTCGCTTGTCAAAAATAAATAAATAACAAGCAAAGTTTAGTACCTCATTCCCCAATGCTGTGCTGAATTTATTTTACATGGGTGAATAACAAGACACTATTTTCTCATGTGGTATTTATTACACCCCAAGAGTTTTAGAAAAAACTTCGGTTAATATTTCATCTTCATTCATTTGATATCTAAGATTTATTTGTAACAGCATTCCGTTCATTCCAATCATCATCAATATCTACTTGTGTTAATATATTTCAAAAACAGTATTAAATATATTGATATTGACACCCTACACTAAGTAATCATTCAACATTCTAGAATCCCAAAGTGGTCTCATGAGAAAAATAATGTCTTGAAGGACATGAAATGAAAATTTTTTCTGCAAAGGAAATGCAAGATAATTTAATACATACCACAATAGATAAGATCCGTCTAGCAAAACTTCTTTCAGTATCGATTGGATCCTGCCAAAATTTCCAACTATAATGTATTAATATCATCACAATATGATTTATCATTCTCTCACCCAAACAATCATAGGTCAAAGACAAGTAATGTACTACACACCTCAACGGTACACGAAACAGAGATGCTGCCCACAACTGTGTTTGATGATGATGGGTCTAACAAGTCAAGTACCTCGAAGTCAGAATCTGGATCCTGCAGGAGGCAAATACTATTTTCACTCCAGGAAAAAAGAAATATGGCAAAAAAAAAAAAAGCAAAAGAAACATATAGAAGTATGGCCTAGAAGTATTATGTAATTCAAAAAATGCCCTATAATATTAAATGCAACAATATTACATGTCTAGGCTAGAAGACTAGCAATTACAAGACTCAAATGCATACATACACGTATGCACAATTTACATCCAAAAGTTCCAAATTCTTAATTAACTAAATTGTCAGCTACAGAGATTGGTTCACTAAAACGTGGAATGTACAGGCATCTACTCCCTCTCAATACCAAAATGGATACACTAAGGCCCCGTTTGTTTCATGGAAAATTCTTATTCTGGAATATCATTTTTTCCCAGTTTTAGACTTTGTGTGTTTGCTTCGAGGAAAACTCTATTTTGAAGTAAAATTTTGATTCCAAAGGACATAAGTTGTGGAAAATAACATACCATCTTAAAAATGGTATGTTATTTTTCCAAGAAAATGTACCCTTATTTTCACTCTTTGCCCGCTCCCCTTCTTTGACCAAAACCTTTCCAGCGTCATTGATATATATATATATATATATATGGGTCAGGATCAGGGGACGACAATTTCATACAACATTTTTGACAACAAAAATTGGCACAGGCCAATGTATAAATTAGAAGTCTTGGAATGAAGTGATTTTTGGCAAGGATGGTCTCTATAGTGAGGAGATCATCTTCACAAAAATCCAAATCAATCGGATATTCGTAGATCGGTTTACAAGTTGAAGAATTATGGACCGTCTATTTATATCGTTAACTTGAAAACCACATTTGATGGGGTTAGAAATTTCAGAATGTGCTGATTTTTTGTAGGGTGATCTATATGATGAGGAGATCATCCTCACCAAAAATCAGCTATTGATTCATCTTCCAAGAAAATGCACCCTTATTTTCACTCTTTGCCCCCTCCCCTTCTTTGACCAAAACCTTTCCAGCGTCATTGTCGCCTGTATATATATATATAGGGTCAAGATCGGGGGACAACAATTTTTACAACAAAAACTTGGTGTGGCCAATATATAAATTAGAAGTTTTGGAATGGGTTGATTTTTGGCGAGGATGGTCTCAATGGGTTGATTTTTGGCAAGGATGGTCTCTATGGTGAGGAGATCATCCTCACAAAAATTCAAATCATTCTGATATTTGTAGACCGGTTTACAAGTTGAAGAATTATGGACCGTCTATTTTTATCGTTAACTTGAAAACCACATTTGATGGGGTTAGAAATTTCAGAATGTGCAGATTTTTTGTAGGGGTGATCTATATGGTGAGGAGATCATCCTCACCAAAAATCAGCTATTGATTCATCTTCCATGTGGGTACCCCAAAATTGTTGTATGAAATTGTTGTCCCCCGATCCTGACCTTTTTATATATATATATATATATAAAACCCCGAAGGCAATCCTCACACCTGGAACTATATACAACTCAAAGAGGAGAGGATTCTCCTAACAGCTCTTCCCATTTAAACACAAAAGTATCAAAAAAACAACCTCTAAACTCTAGCGACGAGAAAGACCATAGATACAAAAAAGCTTTTACTCTCAAGTCTCAACGCCACCCTAGGAACGTCTTCTGCCTTCCCTTCAAAAATGCAGGAATTTCTCCCTTTCCATATATTAGGGTCCCACATGTCAAGTGACCCACATATCAAGGCCACACATGCTAGGTGGGCCCCACATATAGGTAGGCACCACACATCAAAAGGGTCACATATCAAGCCACACGTGCTAGATGGGACATACATAGGGGATGAAATGGGGTAGGTCAGACCCAAGATCCGACTGGATTCAACTCAATATTTAGTGGGTTTGGATCATTAAGATGGAGTACGAATAAAAACGATTCTAATAAGAATCCATGTTAAATTAATCTGAATCAAACTTGGGTCGAATACAGATCTAATATTATATATTCAGATCGGATTTCTTACTAAAAACGTGTCATTTTGTAGTGGATCTAACCCATCCTAGGTTTAAAAAATCGATACGCCATGTTGTCTTGGTATGCTGACAAAAAGAGACATCGACCAAGACGAAACGAGACAATGGAAAAAACACTATATGTCTCGACAAGGTTAAACCATTTCTAAAGCTTAATTTGATTACAAATTTGTTTTTTAGCATTTTGTGTTATAAAAGTACATATACCATGAAGTTCTAAACTAATTTTACTACTTAATTAAGTTTTATGGGAGAGACGATACATTCCCCTATGTATCGACTCAGTACCTTACCGAAACGAGACTTTCAACCATGGACCCATTTGATGTAGATCCTTACTAAAAACTTGTCATTTTGTAGTGGATCTAACCCATATTTCACATATGGGTTGGATCCAAAATTCCCCGTATAGATTAAGGTTTGGGATTTGTATCATGGATTCGAATACGGATCATGCTATTCAAAGTCAAATTCAGATCCAAATCTAACTGAATTCAACCCCATTCTGACCCATTTTATGTCCTAGCCACACATCCCACCTATGGGAACCACGTATTTGGGAAAGCCAGACATATCAAGTATGCGACATTTCAAGCCACACACACTAGGTTAGCCCCACATATCTCGATGCCACATGTTAAGTAGGCCCTACATATCAAGTAACCCATATTTTAAGAGACACATGTCAGGTGAGCCCCACATTCCAAGCGAATACTAAATATGAGGACCCCATATATCAAATAGGCCCTATGTGTTAGGTAAACCACATATCAAGCCACGCATACTAGGTGGGCCCCACATATAAGAACCACTATCTAATTGTAAACGCACTTATATTTAACATAGATTAATAAAAGCACTTATATTTCAAGAATTAATAAAAGCATGATAGCAAACTTTTTTTTATAATTGTAAATATTATTGAAAGGAAAAAACTATCTGAATAGCACAAACAAGCCTAAGAGACTGAGATGACCTACAAACGGTTAAAACCACAAACAAGACTCAAAATCAAAAACAAACTAACAATCATCTCTTGGACAAAGGATATCCCAACAAAACACAAAATCTTTGAAGAAAAGGCCCTAGCACACCTTGAATGCTTTAGACAAAAGATACATCAAGCCTTTAATGTTGAGAACAACAACGCCCACCACGTCTTCCTCGCATTCAAACACTCTACGACTCCTCTCCTTCCACAGACCCTAGCAAATCGCAAAAGGGAGAATCCACCACAACACTCTCGCCCTCTAAGTTCTAACAGAGAATGCAAAAGTGTGCCAACCAGACACTAGATCCAACAAGGATCTCAGCATCACCCATACCATCCCAAAGTCCACCAAAAAAGAAGACCAAACTTCTCTCGCCAAACCACAATGCATAAGGTCAGATTCTCCACAATTCTTGCACATTGAGCAGAAGTCCACAATGATAATCCTCCTAAAAATCAAATGATCCACCGTCAAAATCTTATCCCGAGAGGTTGTCCACATAAAGAAAGCGATTTTTTAGGGGATCTTGGAGCCCAAACGAAAGAGGCTGTATAGAAATTGTTATTGGGCCGAAGTAAAGCCTATAGAAAGACCGGTTGAGAACTGTCAATATTTAGACCATCTCCACAAACGAGTGTCATGAGTAGAAAGTGAAGGAAGATGGCCTTGCAGGCGAGAGAGTAACCGAGACGCAGATTCAATCTCCCAATCATTAAGACTTCTCATGAGCCCGAAGTTCCAAGACACATCGTCACCCGCCTGAAAAGGAACATCTTGCACCGAGCAATTCTTCTTATTAGAAAGAGAGAAAAGCCCCAGAAAAGCTTATTTAAGAGAGCCTTCTCCGCACCACCTGTCCTCTCAGAATCTAACCATGTTCCCAAGTCCCACCTTGTACCGACCCCCTTAGAAAAAACCCCAAGAATCTTCATCATTCCCCTCCACACACTACACCCGAAAGATGAACAAACTACTCTCCTGTCCCAGCCAAAATTCAACATCCCATATTTCCCTATTATAGCCTTCCTCCCTAGAAACCTCCATTCAAAACCTCCAAAGCCACTTGCCCAATAGAGCCTCATTCATAACTGTGAGGTTCTTGATCCCTAGGCCCCCCTGAAGCTTAGTGGCACACACCGACTTCCAATCTAACAAGTGGAATCTAAATCCCTCGCCCCTATCAGTCCGCAAGAAATCTCGCATTAACTTCTCCAGAATCTTCGTTATACTCCTAGAGATGGTGAAAAGCGATAGATAATAAATAGGCAAACTGGAAAGAATACTCTTGGTAAACACTAGTTTACCCCCTCTAGAGAGATACCTAGTCTTCCAAGTAGCCAATCTAGTCCCAAATCTCTCAATAACAGGATCCCAAAGAGCTTTAGACCTGTAGGTTGTAACTGGCCCTAAAGGAAGACCCAAATACGCAGTTAGTAAACTACCAAGACTACACCCTAGGATACTTTCAAAGACGACTAAATTCTCCGCCTTACCCACTCCAAATACCTTGCTCTTTTCTAGATTAGCACGAAGACCCAACACAGTTTCAAAACAACATAAAAGGCCTCTCAGGAACCTAAGCTGAGAAATCAAAGCCCCAAGGAACATTAGAGTATCCTCCGCAAACTGGAAATGAGAAATCACAGGAACCACATTGTTGACAGGGTGTACCCTTTATGTTATAAGGGACCCTTTATATCTATAAGGGCATATTTGTCCATGTAGTTCGTTTTCTTATATTAATAGAAGTTTGGAGTCATGTGCAATACATGCTCTCCTTTCCCTCTCACCTCTCTTTTCTCTCTCTTCTCTCTTGTAAACCTTAGAAACCCTAGAATCACTTTCAACTCGGTATCAGAGCTTGGTGATGAAAGAGATATGATCAGATATCACATCCAGGTATGCTGACGTCATCAAGTCATACGACATACATCAACAACCACTTAACCACACATCCTGAGGTCGGCTGAGAGGTGTACCACCTGCTAGAGGATGATTTTATGATTTTTTTTGTGATTTTTTGGGAGTTTTTTTATGGGATCTTGATGGATTTTTGGCCAATATTCAGTTCATAAGGTAAAAAATCACTTTTCGAGTTTCATCTTGTTTCCGATTTGTGGGGTTTCTTGGCAAGATTTGTCACATGTTTTTTATCACCTACATAATGATCAATCAAAAAAACCAAATCCCATCGCATTCAGACCTCGTTTGAAGTTTCGGGAGTGAAATCTCTCCCCAAAAGTTACTGTCTGGCTCTATTTTCCCCATTATTGGGCTTCTAAAGGGTTGGAAACTCTCTCCAATCTATTCTTCAGAGTATTTGAGGGTCCGAGGTTTGGTTACTACCCCTTGTGGAGAACTCCATGTTGTTTCTTGGTTGATTCCGGCGATGGAAAACCCCCCAATCATGCCATCAAGCTTGTTTTTGGTTCTTCATGGGCTACTCTTGGATTATAAACCTTGTGTGTGATCTTTCATGTTGATTCGAGGTCTCCTTTAGTGCTTTGAAGTTGTGTCTATTCTTAGGATGAATTTAAGAAAAAGGATCACTATTGGCATTGGCGAGAATGAAGAAGGAATCTTTGCAGAAGGAGCTAGATGTTTGAAGTGCAACATTAGGAGATTTCCAATCTCATATCTCAGTCTTCCTTTGGGGGCTTACTTTGTATCAGAGCATTTGGACTTTGGTTATAAAATGAATGGAGAGGAGGTTGGCATGCTAGAAGAAGAGTGTTCTTTCTTTTGGTGGAAAAAAAGCTCTAATAAAGAGCACATTGGCAAGTCTCTCGGTTTATTACATTTCTTTATTCAAGATGCCATGTTTAGTTGTAAAACATTTGGAAAGATTGCAGAGAGAATTTTGTGGAATGGGAAAGGTGTTAAGAAGAGGGTTCATCTAGTAAAATGGAAGTTGGTGTGTCGGTCGAAAACGTTTGGAGGTACCGGTGAATGAAGCTGATAAATAATGCCCTTCTGGGTAAATGGTTTTGAATATTTAGCAAGGATGAAAATGAGTTATGGAGACACGTTATTGCTCAAAAATATGGGGTTGAAGTGTTAGCGGATGGTGTCTTCCACGCACATGTTGTGTTGGTCCGTCAACCCATTTGTATACATAGTTGTTTCGCCTTTCCCCAACAGGTCAATCTTTTAGGGTAAATGGTTGTTTAACATGGTATCAAAGCCTTAAGGCCTGGGAAGTCGCGGGTTCAAGTCTCCAACGGAGTGTATTCCCGCTGAGGGGCAGTGTTAGCGGATGGTGTGTTCCCGCGCATATGTGGTGTTGGTCCGTCAACCTGTTTGTATACATAGTTGTTTCGCATTTCCCCAACAAGTCAATCTTTTGGGGTAAATGGTTATTTAACATGAAGGTCATACTGGGATAGCAAAAAGGTGGTTTGCACTTACAGGAATGGTGTTGGAAAGGATTATGAAGACTTACTAAGAAATTTTCAAAGGAGTCTCTTTCGAAGCGAGGAATGGCGATCAAGTCAGGTTTTGAGAGGACGAGTGGTGCGGGATAAATACGCTATGTGAGATGTTCCTCAGATTTATCAATTGATCCCTGCCAAATGCCTTTTAGTGAATCATAATTTTGTCAAGAGGGATGAAGAGATTGTATGTTGTCTATCAATAAGAAGACCTTTTGGAGAAAGAAATATAAGAATGTACAACACTTTTAAAGTGCCTTCAACAAGCCCAAATATTGGAGTCAGAAGACAACCGGATTTGGAAAAGGAACTCAAAAGGCAACTTCACAACACGATCTTTTGACGACCAGTTGGCAGACATTTTCGATAAGAGCCACCTGATCGCATCAGTGTAGGAAAACCAATCCCTCTTAGCGTGGAGGCCTTCTTGTGTACAATGGTATTAGACAAGGTATTGACCATTAACCATTCTATTCACTGAAATATGGTGATCCCCATCCGATGTGTCATGTGGAAAGAGAATGAGGAGAACATCAACCACATATTTATTCATTGTAGGGTAGCGCGGGTAGGGTAGAGTTTCCTTTTTATATTGATAAGTTGTGTGGGAGTTTCTTCCTATCTGTCTTTGGTTATCCAATGGTTTCCATAAGGATATTGTGAATGTCTTTTCCTCTTGACCAAAAGGAGAGTTTGGGTGTAGAGGAAAAATCCTCCCTTCTACTCTCTATTAGGGGATTTGCAAGGAACGCAAAGACGTATTTTGAAAACAAAAGCAGAGATTTGCCTATATGTTGGAAGATTACTCACATATTGGGCTTCCATTTTAAAGGAGTTCCATGGCCTTACGTATGAGGACTTTGTTCAAAATTGGAACATTGCTCCTTTGGGATATATTATCCATTAAGTCATGGATAAGTTGTTGTAGCCTTGTTTGTTCTTTATGTTTGTTTTGCTCATTGGGAATTTTTTCCTTGTTCTTGTACATATCCATATACCTTAATCCAAATCTTACGTTATTGATAATAAAAAATAAGAAAAACAATTATAAAATAAATTTCAATTAGAGTGTATACATATGCACAAAGTTATATGCTTTGAACTATATCGTAAAAATTCTGGCTAATATATAATTACTCCATAAACATTAAAAACGTAAACAGCAGAAAAACTTTAAAGCATGGAGTAGCAAAGATGATTTATAATGTTTAGTTCACGGTCATGTGTGCAGAGCCATTCTTTGAATTAAATAAAAAAAGAGAAAAGAAAGCATACCTGAGCGAGAGCTTCAAATAGATCAATCTCACAATACCCAATAAGATTATTCTTGGACAATCTATTGGTCTACAAATACAAATAAAAGTTTATTAATGCACATGCACTTATAAAAGATTTTCAGCATGAATGCAATAAGTTTGATATACCAAAAATGAAAATAATAATAATGGGAATCATCACTTTCAGCAATCCTACATGGCTATGAGACATGGTTGTAATGACAACCCGAGTACATTATCCAACACAGCAACCTCCAAGAACAGAGGCATAAAAACAAGTCCATAGATGAAGTTAAGAGATTAAAAAAGCTCATGATGAAGTCAATATTATAAGTGAGAGCAAAATATATTTTTGTTGGATAAGTCATATCAAATAATTCAAAAAATCCCAAAAAATTACATTGAAAACCATTTAAAAAATGCTCTAAATAACAACGTGTGCCAGTGTGCTCTGAATTGCTGAAATATATGCATCCATATCTTTGTAAGAGTCAAAATACCATTGTTTTCTGTTGAACAACCTCATTGATAGATAGTTTTCTCATTCCACTCAAAGTGATGCCTAAAGAAATGATAGGAACATAGTACACACCTCAAACACAGATATCCTTGCAATATGAGGACCATTTCTTTCCAATAGAAGTTTCTTCTCCTACAAAGGAGACATCAAAGAAAAAGGCCAATTTATTGTTTTCAGATGCTATCAAAGAAAGATGCCACTGTTTCTCTCAATTATGAAACAAAATTGCAAAGATGAGCATGAAACCTCTACTAATTTTGTACAACACAATGGTGTAAAATACTATGATGAGAAAATAATACTGAAGTCTTTATTGAAATGGTAACGAAATTATGACTTAACATGATCATATAGCAAAAATAATTAGCAGTCCAAATATCATGAGCAATCAAATACCAACTAACCCAACCAAGTGCCATGAATACTTGACAGCACATTCCTAATAACCTCTACTAGTTAGGGGGTGTTTGGATGCACGCATTTTTGGCATTTAACGCATTATATACAAAACAAGGAGTATTTAACACCATTTCACTGCGCTTTTTTTTTTTGGCAAAAAGCAAAAGCACCTTAAAATGCATTGAAAGAAAATAGCTAGAAAACTATTTTATGCATTTTTTACGTGAAATAATGCGGAGACCTCTAGAAAACCCTTCCCATGGACCCTAGGTCAATGGTTGTCAGCAGCACCACCAAAATCTATAACAACGCGGAAAAATGCATATCTGACCACGTTGTTATAATGAATCTCACATCACAAAGCCCAAAAACAAAGAAATATTCACATTTTAGTACATTCATATGGTATCATGCCACTTGTCACATTTCATAGAACCAAGTTTAAAAGCCTCCAGGTCGTATGCCAATAAATGGTTGTATCTTTTAATATGACTAAATATATAACTTGAATGAATAACACATTGGCAAAAACTTCACGAGTGCCACACAAGAAATCGTATAGTTTACTCACAGACTTCCAGACGGGCTTGTCTGTACTGCAGCATCAGTAATTTGTAATCAGCACATGCGGAAAAAATGTGTCAGTAAAATTTCAAAAAGAAAACCAAAAAATGGAGTACATAATCCAGATATTACGAAGGAATAGTAATGTTGAACTACTAAATAAATGAGTCATCGTAATCTACTATATAAATCCCAGCCACTGAATCAATTAGTCAAATAAATTTTTACAGGATCAGTTAGTCAAATATATGGGATAGAGTTTTTGAGACACTACAATGCAATCAACAACAGAATGAACAAGAAGAAGGGGCATATGCCAAAATATATAGTGTGGCACTAGTTTAAGAGTAACACTTTAAAAATTCTAAGGGATGGACCAAATAAACAGCGTATGAAGCTTCTTCATGTGTATAATTACAGTAGGGGAAAAACCTCGATTGCGACCCACAAGATTTTCATATCTTCACTTTTTTCCATAGCCACAGGTTTTCTAACTTTCTTACTTTCACCCCACTTTGCTGCTTATTTTGTTTTATCTTTCTGATCAGTCTTTGCTACCAATTATATTCCTGTTCCAATACTGCCCTCAATTAAAAACAAGGCAAAATTATCATGTACCTGTAAGAAATATTGAGGCGGACATCAAAGCATCACATGGGTTCTACCAGTGGAAGACAAGGAAAAAGATTCTGAAGACCCCACATCTATGTGCATCATGAAGACTCCACATTGGAAAGATGCATATGGGCTGCGTAGAGAGTTTTGAAGAGTTTTTATTTGTTTTCTAGGCATATTTTGATGTTTTTTAGAGTTTTAGGTGTCTTTGCAATTAGCCCACAGTTAGGGGCTCATTGTAATTTTGGTTAGTTAATTTAAATTATTGCACTTTTTATAGCCATTAAATTAAATGGATAGCTGAGATTAGAATAGGGAGTTTTGAGTTATTATATAAACTCTTTTACTTGTAATTTTTTATTAATGATGAAATATATTGAATCTTGCTATTGAGAATTCTCTTGTGGAGTGATTTCTTCTTCCTTAGTGTGAGTAACTTCTTACTTTATCTCTTTTCTCTTATTCTCTTCCTCCATCTTCATTTTCTTTTTGATCAAGTTTGACCTAGAAAATCCAACCATATCTCTTTTATCTCAAAACCCTAACTATTGATCACAACCATGAATAGTGTCGCGTGAATAGTACCGCATGAATAGTAACCCTCCTCCACCAATTCTCCATACGTCACTCTAAACCCTCCCAAAACCCTCCCCATAAACCCCAAACACTCCCAGATCCCTGCGGTAACCATATAAATCCCTAACCTCTTCTCAAACCCTAATTTTTCATGGATTTTCTTTTTCTCCCGAAACCCGACTAAAATCTAATACTTGTCAAAAAAGCTCCGAAACTTGCCAGAAACCTTCCTGAACTTCAAATAACTTATAATCTCTTGCAAAAAAATGCCATTTCAAATTTGTTTCATCCCTTAACAGATTTCCTAAGCTTGTTGGAAGTTCCATCTTCCATTAGATCATCGCCGTTAAGGCAACGGGTCTAATATTGTGGGATTGTGTGAAGGCCTTGGATTTTAATAAATTTATTTGCTTAATCTGATTATTTGCGTGTGATTAGCATGAAAATTTACTATTTCATTATTTTTAATAATTTTCCGTTAATCTCAACCTTTAGTTTGAGGCCATCACCTTCGTCATGCATCAAATATAACATTTTTTCTTCCTAAAATACCTTATTCCTCTTATTTCCCTTTCTCTTTCCTTCCTAAACCACTTTTGTACCATATCTCCTACTTTTGCAAGTATCTGAGCTTTCAACATTTTTACATTTTGGGATGGCATGTGCTAGTTTCACAAACATGAAATTGAGTTGGCTTTCCATCATATTTGAAATTGAAGAGTTATAAGATTGGCATTGAGTGTGTCAATCAGCACTGTTATTGCGAATAGACTTTCTTGTAAACAAAATAGCTCATCGATAGGCTTGCACTTTTTATTAAGTAGAATTATTTCCACTTAAAAAATGACTAAAAAGGTGCTTCAAGAAGGTAGAAAGAGCTGAAATGGAAATCCCAAAAAACTTCGAATTATTTCATTTGCAAAAAATTCTACTTACAGATAGGCTTATATTGCAATACACACCTTTACAGAATTCAGCATAATAAAATTGTGCCCACCTTGAGAGCGAAAAAGCAAAAGACTTAAACCCATGTATGTTGTAATAGTCATTACAACACCATTACTGAAATTATATGACAGTATGGGTCTCAGGCTATGTAAAAATGGGCATTCCATTTTCTGAGAATTTTCCACATCGGATACCCTGTCATACTCACATGTTGGACACATGCCAACACACCTTTTTAAACAAACCTTAATTTATTCAAATATTTTGTTTTTGCTATTACATGTAAAATTGTTTATGTGACATCATGTGTATCAGCTTATCTAAATACAACCTTTCGACGTTGTATACTTAACCTGAATTAAAATATATACCGCTCACCACGTGGAATGAACCGTAGTGGCATGGCGCTTGTAAATATCAGCATGTCTGACACTGTATTAGCGTTGAACACTACACATGTGTCCACGTCCTGGTTACATAGGTCCTAGGTTACATAGGTCCTAGGTTGTTTCTTTGTACATGAAACTAATAACTGTGTTATAAAGGTCGAAAATGACGGCGCAATAACTGTTGAAAGTTTTACTTAATGTTCCTATTTAGCTATATTTCTGAAGTTTAATATCTTTTTTGTTGACAATTAAGTTAATAAAGGATTTTGTTTTTCGGTAAGTTGCTAATAAAAGATAATTAATAACATGAATTTGTAATTTTTTTTTTTAAATAACAAACAGATAGACTGTTAAAAGATAAAAAAGAACCATCATGTTTATGGCCATTATACTGCCTAATAAACAACAATAAATAAAAACATGGTTACCCGCATTGCGCTTGTTCTTTCCTCTTTTTTCCTTATATAAAAAATCCATCACAAATTACTTTAATTCTCCAAAATAAGAGATCTTCTATACCCAATGGGGCTGTTTGGTTTCTGCTATGAGTCTTTGGTGCCAATAAAAATAGCTCATTGATTGGCTTGCACACACGTGATAAAAAGGCACTTCAAAAAAATAAGTCACACACTCTCTCGGACACCACTGACTGTACGGATGTTTTCCCCACCCTTTAGTGGACCTACATACCAAAAATCAACCTGATTGATGATGTCTAGCCGTTGGATTTTAGTATCCCTAGAATCCTTCGGCTAAAAATCAACCTATGAAACGACTCATATCCAACAGCTGGAAATCACCAATCGGGCGATTTTTGGTCTGTAGGTCATCCGTACGGTCATTGGTCTACCAGAGTGACACGTGGAACTGGTTGAGAACAATCATCAAAAGACTTGGAATTTGTTTCGTTAGAAAGAAAGTCTACTCATGAATAGACTTATAGCAGTAACCAAACATCCCCCAAATACGTGATTTCTCCTAAAAAGCTAATTCAGAAACAAAAAAATGCTTGAAATGATCACTTATTAATTAAAACACTAACAAAAGAAACAGAAACAAAACAAAAAATTTCAAGGTGATGTGCTTAACTTGTCTGAGGTCGCAGTCCGAAACGTGCTTTCTCCAAAAGAAACGCAAGCAAACCACTTATCCTTGAACTTCATCTCAGCCTACAAACAAGAAGATGTTTTAAGAGAGATTTTGCAGAAATTTGGGAGATTTTAAAACTGAAATCTTACGCCGATGAGTTCGATGAGAGCGATTCCCGCGATTTCATCGGCGGTGAGGTGCTTGAGATTCGAACTCGAACTCGAACCGCTGCCGCTGTGGTGATGGTGGTGGCTATAGCGGTGGAGTCGACGCCGGAATCGGGAGCGATGTGAGGAGCGTTCGGTTGCATCTGAAGATTCTGGGGAGTTCGATTTCGAGCTTCCATGGCCCATCTCTCTCTCTCTCTCTCAGAAGTCAGAACCGACTGTCGAAGCAGTTGGAAAGAAACTAAAACAAAAAGGCGCCTAAAGCTGACTTGATTTCATTCCATTTTTTTTTTTTCTTTGTTTTTTTTTTCCTTTTTGCCTCCCAAGTGACTACACTATTATCAAAAGTGGAATTACGAAACTGCCCCAGGTTATTTTTGGTGGGCAAAAAAACATTTTCTTTGCAATAATAAATGTGTGAAATAATTCTTTGCAATACCTTTAGCAACTGCCGTTATAACAGTAACGCTCCAAACCCGGATGCATTATATGTATCAACACTCCTTATAATTGAAAACTAGTAATCAATAGCCCGTGCTAAAGCACGGGCACTGTTAAAATAATTTACATATTGAAATAATTTTTTTGACATGCCCAATAATAGCATAAATGACAATATTCATAATCTAACCAAAAAACCCATACATCTAATTATTGCTTAGTAGAAGAAACACGATGCTTGCAGTGCCAACAATTTTTGTACATTGTTATCCCAATCCTAAACTTTATCCTCCTCTACTGCATTAACGCTCAGTTTTAATGGCAATTTCCAGAGCATCCTGCACCAGATAATCCAATCTTAGTGGATTCGTTGGTGGAGAGTAGGGAATAGATAAAAATGATTTCTTTCGACGACGATGAGAATGGGACGTAGGTTTTTTGAAGGTCCCAATACCAAATTTCATCATCCTTCTCTATGCAAAATCAACGTTCGTACCGCATTTAATGGCGATTTTCAAATCTTCCCTCACCAAATAATCTAATTTTAGTGGATGCGTTGGGTGGAGAGTAGGAAATAGATAAAAGAGGATTTATTTTGTAGGCACGTGAGAATGAGACGTAATATTTTGGAAGGAAATCAAATAATATTTATAGAGACGTTTTTAAAAATTGATGGAGAGATTTTATGAAATAATTGAGGAATGGTGCGATGTTTTAAAAGCTGATGGAGAGATTTTAGGAAATAACTGGAGAATGGTGCGACGTTTTGGAAATAGAATATATAAAGGAAAGTTTTAGGGAAAGAAGAAATTGTAAAGACTGAAGAGGAGTTTAAGGAGAAGAAGAGACAATCTTGGTTGGAAGAAGAAACGGTTTGGAAAAGGAAGAGTCCAAAAGAAGACATTTTGGATAAGGAAAATTTTCAAAAGGTAACATTAATTTTGGTTGAGAGAATGAATATGGGTATTTTTGAAAAAAACGATGTAAAAAAGATGTAGAGAGTGCCACCTCAGCAGTGCCGAGCTTTAGTATAGATAACATATATATATATATATATATATATATATATTTTATTTATGGTATGAGAAGTATTACATAGTATAAGAGGTTTTCTATTTAAGAAAGAGAAAGATATATTGAGAATTGAAAGAAGGTGGAAAATTTTATTTATGGTAAATAGGGATAGATTTATTAAAATAAGAAAGAGAACATGTTTTTATTGGTAGGGAAATTAAGAATTGATGAGGGATTTAAGGAGAGATTTATTAAAATAAGAAAGAGAACATGTCTTTATTAGTAGGGAAATTAAGAATTGATGAGGGATTTAAGGAGAGGTATAGTTATGAGAATGAGTAAATAGAGGAGAGATAAAGTTGAGTATAGGGATATTTTTAGAAAAAATGTTGAAAAAAATATGGAGGGTATTTTCGGAAAAAAAGATGGAGAGAGCGCCACCTCAGCAGTACCGAGCTTTAGTATAGATAATAGATATAACATCCATCATAATAATAATTTTAATCATTTTTAATCTTTAGCTGAAAATAATTTCAAATTTTTTTTTTTAATTCTTACAGTTATTTAACCCTATATAACAGCAGTTAATACACCAGCTCACAGTTTTAAAACAAAAATAAAAATTTCTGAAAATTGCTTTTTATTGGAACTTATAGTGCCCCCTCAGTTTTATGTTTTGGCAGTCTCTAGGTGGACCTACAGACCAAAAGTCAGCATGATTAATGGGTTCAAACCATTGGATTTTTGTATCCTAAATAATTCTCAAATTCCATGATTAATACTCGACCCATGAAAACGAGACCAATCCAACGCTTAGAAATCACTAATCAGACTAATTTTTTGTCTATGTGTTCATCTACGGTTGAACCAAACATCCATACGGTCATAAATCTCTAAGAATATGCCATGTGGCTCATATTGTAGGAGGTTGTAATCAATTGATTGTGCCCCCCTTGAACAAAATCTTGACTCCGCCACTGGTTATGGATCAACATTTTCATTATTTTCAAAACTACCCCTATTTTTGTTTCTTTTCTTTTTTTCAATTTATTCACTTGGCAGAAGCTTTTTGGTCTTTTGCTGTCAAAGCACAAATCACCCCTACAGCTCATTCAATGATCATCTCTTGTTAAAAAAATCAAGAAACCCTAAATCTTAGAATACGAACCATATCTTTGAAAAGTTCCACCATATAATTCTTTTTTCAATTTTTTTTTTACGGAAGTGTTTGCATACAAGTTAATGTGCTTGTGGACATTCTATCCTCAATTTGGATAGTGGATGATGGACAGAATTACCAAGTACCAGTTTAGGAAAAGAACCTATTTTTGTCAGTAAGTTGGGGTCGAACCGCAACCCACCGATCGTGATGTAGTGCGCCAACCAAGCTTACACGTGTTATAAATTTGATCAAGCCTCGAGGGAAGGCCTTAGGTTCATAGAGATCAATTGGCACATACAATGATGCAGGAGCTAAGGCTCAATTTGGGATCATTTTGTTAATGACCCAAATGTGGGGAACCCAAAATGCATTTTGGGGGTCTACCAAACAGTCCCTAGGTTACTGACTGAATAGGATCATCTGTATCACTGCAATAGGTAGGGATTAGGATGGCAAAAGTGAATTCTTTGAGGGCAATTTTGGGTTACAACACGTGGATCAGAAGGATTGGTATAAAGGTATTTTTTTATTTCTGTTTTTGGGATAAGCTAGGTTCGAGACTCCCAAAGAGAATACACACAATGGATGCAACTTTTGTACTTTAGTGTTTGGAATTGTCTGATTCCTCTAACTAAGTGGATGAGTAAGGGCCCATGGGCTTTAGCATTTTGGCTTACTTTCTGACCTTATATAATTGCAGCAAAAACATTTTTCAACCGCTCATTATTCACCTTTTGAATGGTAGAAAACGGGTGGAAGACATCTTCCCTAGGGCTACACCGTTGGATGGAGGGTCAGGCTCTGTTGACAGATCTAAAATGACAGATCAAATGACAGGGACACAATATAAGCCACGTGGAACACTTTTACAGGACTCTGACCGTATAGATGTTTGTTCTATCCCATGGTGGACCTACAAACCAAAATTCAGCCTGATTCGTGATTTATAGGCTTTGGATTGGACTTGTTTTCATGGGCTCATCTCAACTGTAGGAATTTGAGCAGTATTTGAGGTACAAAGATGCAACACTTATAAATCACTAATCAGGCTGATGTTTGGTTTTTAGGTCCACCATGGGATAGGACAAACATCCGTACGGTTAGAGTCCTGTAACAGTGTGCCACCTGGCTTAATTGTGTCCCTGTCATTTCTGTCAAGGGAGCCCGACCCAATTGCAATTATCCAATGAGAATCACATTTTCTTTTGAGTCCGTCTAGAGCTACACCCATTTCTTAAATCCACTTCTTACACCCGAGATTGGGGCCCACATGGAGATGATGCTGGACAATCCAACCATACATTGAGTTGTCCTTGCCATGATGATAATCGTTGCCAAAAATCAGTTTACTTCAACATCCCTAACTATATAAAAAATTGACCGAAAATAATGGTTTAATTGGATGGTCTGGATTTTTAAAATTAAAGTCATATTTTCATGAGGTTAAGAATGTCGAAGTATCCTGAATTTTTGGAGAAGGGTAACCATAGTATGAAAAACTCATTGTGCGGTTGGATTGTCCAACATGATCTCCATGTGGGCCCCAACCTCAGGTGTAAGAAGTAGATGTAAGAAATGGGTGTAGCTCTAGACGTACTCTTTTCTTTTTTCTCACTTTTTAAGTGAGGTTAGGGTCCCACTGTACTCATTATAAAAAAGATCCAATATTCTAGACTATGGTTCGAAGTCTCGGCTGATCCCAATCATCGACAGGCACCAATCCATTTCATATCGAGGTCATCTCGCCTGAGATGCACTGTTCCATGAAGAAACCTAACATCGTCTCGAGCGAAACAGTCCGAGACAGTGTTGGATCGGATTGATCGATCCGGATCAGGATCGGCGGTGGCCGATCCATTACCCTGATCCGATCCCGAGATTTTGAACCATGGTCTAGACTCTAGACCTTGGGGAAGGTGTTCTCTTGAGATTTTTTTATTTTTTCTCTTGGAAAGACCAACAAAGCAAGGTTAATAAAAATGTTATAACGCCCATTACAAAATTTTGCTAGCTAGAAAATGTTAGTAAACATCATTCGCTATTTTCTCGTTATAGATCTTATTTTGAAAAATAAAATAATAATATTTTGACCTGTTTTTTTTTTAAAACTATGGTGACCGTTAAAACGACTTTTTTCACTCAACTTGGATACGACCTGTTGGTGCAACTCAGACCTGGAGGCAACCCAAGCACAACCCTTGAATAAAAAATAAAATAAAATAACAGCTAGCTCCTTTTGTTTCTCAAGAGGCAAAAGGTTTTTTTCATGGAACAGGCCCCGAGGACCCCCTTGGGGCAACCCCCAAGCCTCATTTGGTCACGTGGTGTTTTCTTTACATGATAATTTTGCCTTCAAAACATGAGATTTATAACACAGGCCCTAACTCTCATCCAATTGACTTGGATCAAAGCGGAGTACTTGGAACCAAGGTTTAAAAGAGGCCATTGGACTGGGGGTGCTACCATTTTTCTTATTATACAGGCCATTATAATGCCTTGTAATGTACAGGGGCAAAAAAGGAAAATAATGGGAAAGTAACGGAAATGTCAGGGCATCTCTCCCTGACAAAAATTCATTGAGGAGTAAAACTTCTGTCACAATACAAGCCACGTGATGGGATTAGGATTATAGAGCTACTCAGTTTTTTTCAAGGGCTCAACTTAGCTGCCCCAATCCGACGGATTGAAAATATGCAGTTGAAGTAATTCATCACCAGATGCGAGCTCGGTGGAAAGGAAAGCATATACTTAGAGAAATTGAGACCATTCTCAAGTCTTTAATGTAAGGAATATTTTCATATTCGATTTGGTAAAGATTCTATGTGACATAAAAATATTATTGTAACCATTCTTACGAGCATCAGTATAGTGTAAAAATATCATGGTACGCATACTTCGGCGACTACGTAAAAACTAAAAGACAGAGACAACAAGAATCAAACGGTTGACGACAGGAGTCATCTGAGTAACTGCCCATTCGTTGGTTATAGACCGTGTACGCTAGCTTAGGAAGGTAAATGACTTAGTAGCCATAAGAATAGGTTTAAAATGAATAAAATATAATGGTCAAACCTAGTCTTTGGACAGACCCGAGTCTTAGTCAAAGTTATTAACTTTTGGGAGAGTCCGATCGATTGGACAAGTTCTAATCGATTGGACATAGCCTAATCGATTAGAGGACTCTGTAAAATTGATTGGAAGCTACAAGACAGAACATGATCAAAGCCCAATCAATTGGACACATCCGTAAAATCGATTGGAGTCTACAAGACAGAACATGATCAAAGCCCGATCGATTGGACACATCTGTAAAATTGATTGGAGTCTACGAGACAGAACATGATCATGCCCAACCGATTGGAGACCTCTGTAAAATCGATTGGACCCTACGGGACAAAAAATTATTTAAGTTTGATCGATTGAACTATGTATAATTGATTGGATTTATAAAGGAAATTGTCATCCGTACAAGGCCAATCGATTGGACCCAAAACCCAATCGATTAGACCTTGCCCAATCGATTGGATTCAGAGTACAATCGATTGGACTTGACACGGATTGAGTCTATTTCAGATCCAAAATTCTAGTTCTCACGTTCTACAAGGCTTAGGATTACGAATTCTATAAATACAACCCTTCTATACCTTCTCAAAACACACATTGACACTTATATACTTCAAGAGACAAAATAAAATGTTTATTTATTAGAGTGTCCATTCGAAGAGAAATAAGCCTAGTTATCTCATTCACATCTTGCGAGCTAATTCCTCTTCTTGATCAAAGTCAAGTGCTTGAACCATTACTCAGCTTAGGTCTTCCACTTAGATATTTGACCTAGTAGCCTGACTGTACTAGTGTGCCTCAACACCTTTAAGCAACCTAGGGTTCAGGGTGTACTGAATCCTTTACCTTAGGCAAAGGCTAGAGTGTTGAGAATTAAGATTGGAGTGGCCGATCGACGGTAAGTTTGAGGTGTACCAAACTGAACAAGGAGACAAGGCTTCTTGGCTAGGAGAGCGCGTGTGGATTTGTAGCGTTGATTCAGAGGACGTGGACACATCGGCAGTAGGCCTTGGCTAAGGTTAGAAGCTGTATTTGCAACGGTGTTGCGTATGTAACCTTTGTTTCATTTA
Source organism: Euptelea pleiosperma (assembly GCA_035048495.1). Taxonomy (NCBI): domain Eukaryota; kingdom Viridiplantae; phylum Streptophyta; class Magnoliopsida; order Ranunculales; family Eupteleaceae; genus Euptelea; species Euptelea pleiosperma. The sequence continues at coordinate 24,838,406 of CM068542.1, read as the reverse complement.
AGTTTTCAGTTAGTGATACTTTCCGTCTGAACATGGTCCCGTGGTTTTTCCTTTGCTAATGTTTCGACGTAAAAATCTTTTATCTTGTGTGATTGTTTGTTTGTATTCCACTATCTATATTGATTAGACCAAACGAGGAAAAGAAAATATCTACGGAGGTATATTCGATTTGAGTCGGTTATGACAATCCTTTATCAAACAACTAAGGCATGCGATTTTCTCCCCTACCATAGACCAGTAAAATTATTTAGGTATAATTAATTTTAAATACCTAATCAACCCCCCCTTCTAGGTATTTCCGATTAAAAAGAACGGACCGGTGGTTATTTCAATTGGTATCAAAGCAGGTTATTCTATTAAAGGTTTAATCACCTGAATTTAGAATCCTGTAAAATAAGTCCATTTTCACTAATTTGTCAAAATGCAAACAGAATGTAGAAACACATCCAGACCTCCATTGTTTGATGGAGAAGACTATGCCTATTGGAAGGCTAAGATGAGGACTTTTCTAAAGTCTATTGATGAAAGAGTCAGGATGGCTGTAGTGGATAGTTGGTCACTACCCACAATGACAGTAGGAAATAAAACTATTCTTAAACCAAAAGCCGACTGGAGCAAAGAGGACATAGACTATTGTTGTCTAAATAGCAAATGACTAAATATTATTTTTAATGCGGTTGATAAGAATGAGTTTCGAAGAATCTCTACCTGTTCATTGACTAAAGAAGCATAGGACATTCTTAAAGTCACCCATGAAGGAACGTCAGCAGTTATGAAAAGTCTCAGTTTTCAAATTCTAGGAATATTTAGTTCTTCGGTAATATATATATCGTTGTTCCTTGAATCCCCCGAAGACTGAAGTGTCAAAGATCAAATGGACTTCGACAAAACAAATCAAAGAATGATTAAAGCTGAAGAAAAATCAACCCAAGTATTCAAGATCAACTGAAGACAAAGTCAACTAATCAAGCTCAACTGAAGACAAAGTCAAAAGTTCAAATACGTTATTACTCAACGAACGTTCAACTATATATGATGAAACTCATGTTGCGGTTACTTACGTAAATCTAAGGGTACACTGCGCGTTGCCAGCGAATCTTGATTTACCCTAGATGGTTCAGTGTTAGTTAGAATTGTGTGTGTGTCAAGAAGATGAATTCTAAAAACTTTGGAAGTGTTCAGTTAAAGACAAAGTGGTCTGGCCCGACCGACCTTTATGAACAAGTGACCGAAGGTCAGGTCGACGTGCCAAAAGGGTCCTATCGACCCTAACTCTTGGGTTCAGAATTTGGGTGTGTAAACTCGAGCGGGCGACCGACTAAAGGCTTGGTTGACTGGCCAATAGTGCAGTCGACCCCGCCTGTTTCGGATCTCGTTTGACAAAATCTCTTATGCGATAATAATCACATTTTGGCCATTCAAATGGCTATATTCGGTACGGTTCTATTAATGGGAGGCCTACTTATAAATAATAGCCCTTTCCCTTCATTAGAATTAACCTAATCAAGAAATCTCCATACTACATTCTTTGATTATTATTCTTTAAGTCCAGAGATCTGGAATTTGTGAGAGCTTCACCAGAGCAAAGCTGAATATTCATTGTGAAGGCTCTAAGTGTTTGGAAGAGACTATTTAGTATTATTATTCTATAAGCATCTTCTTCCAAGAAGATGATTACTCTTGGTAGAGTGTCTCTTGGGCGAATTCTTCTCCAAAGGATTTTCCATTCGATCGTATTCATCGAGAGGTGAGTGTTTCTATGATCCAATACCTTTTTGATAGAATTCGAAATTTATGAACACTGTGTATTTTGTGATTAGTGGATGAGTGAGGACTCATCTAACCGAGTTGTGGATTGTAGATCTATGAGAAAATAATTTCTCTAAATAGACTACTAGCCTAGGCTGACTCTCTAGGTAAGTGAGAAGCGATTCTTGTTAGATTGAGACTAAGTGTAATCTTAGTTGGTTGATTATTTATTTCGATTGGAAATATTGTAATGCATGATTAAAATAATATAATACTACTCGTGGTGAGTATTGGACAGTAGACGTAGGTGCGAAGTCACCGAACCACTATAAATCTGAGTCTCGTGTTTTGTGATTAGTGGATGAGTGAGGACTCATCTAACCAAGTTGTGGATTGTAGATCCATGAGAAAATAATTTCTCTAAATAGACTACTAGCCTAGGCTGACTCTCTAGGTAAGCGAGAAGCGATTCTTGTTAGATTGAGACTAAGTGTAATCTTAGTTGGTTGATTATTTATTTCGATTGGAAATATTGTAATGCTTGATTAAAATAATATAATACTACTCGTGGTGAGTATTGGAGAGTGGACGTAGGTGCGAAGTCACCGAACCACTATAAATCTGAGTCTCGTGTGATTGTGAATGTTTACATATTTGTTTCTCAGGTTTTTCCATATCTATTTTAATTGCTTGATCCTTTTCTGCCTTGTGTGATCAATAATTTTTTAATTCATAAAGAATTCGCAAAGGAACTAAAAATTGTCCTATTCACCCCCCTCTAGAACTTAACTTGGTAATTAAAAGAAAATTTCAAGTTAAAATTTTTAAACTACAAATGCTGACCACTAAGTTCGAATCCATGAGAATGGATGAGAATGACACATTCACTGAATTCTATGCCCAACTCAGTGATATAGTGAATTCTGCACACAACTTTGGTGAAAGCATTCCTGAACCCAAAGTAATTCGAAAACTCTTGAGATACTTACCCGATAGGTTTCAGGCTAAGGTAACATCTATTGAGGAGAGCAAGGATATTGACTCTCTCAAAATTGATGAGCTGGTTGGGTCTTTACAAACTTATGAGATGAATTTGAGACAACCAAAGAAATCAAAGGGTTTAGCTCTTAAAGTTTCTAAAGCTCTAGACTCAGAGTCAGATGTTGACTCTGAAGTTGAAATACATTATTTGTTAAAAAGTTCAAAAAGTTTTTTCGTTCTAAAAATGATAGATTTAAGAACAATAATACTTTTGATAAATCCAAGGAACATGCCAAACCTCATGAGAGAGATAGCAGAAGTGAAATGACCCATAGGGAAAGCCGCTCAAGCGAACCCCAATGTTTCAAATGTAAGGGTTTTGGTCACTTTGTTAATGTTTGCCCAAAAAAAGAAGAATATAAACACAAGGCGAAAGCCTTCAATGCCACATGGGATGAAGAATCAGAAGACAATTCTGATGATTCAGATAGTAACGAAAAGACTGATAAGTATACAGCTTTTGTTGCTCGGTTTAATAGTCCTTATGGATCTCAGGGAGAATCCAAGAAAAGTGATGATGAGAGTTCGGAAGACTCTTACAATGGGGACTCGGATGACTCGGCAGTTGGTGTGAAAGAACTGTATGAGGAATCAATAAAATTTATTAAGGCAAATAGAGTTTTATTTGACAGAGTTAAATGTCTTGACTCTGAAAATGCTGCCTTATTGATCGACACTGAAAAATTAAAAGTGTCGATTATTGGTTTAGAATAAGAGAATGAGTCTCTATTAAAAAGGAACAGGTCACTGGAATATGAATTCCAAACTTGTGTGACACATAAGAAATCCCTAGAAAATGAGCTTCTTAAAACTAATAGGGATGTGTCAGGATTCTCATCTAGCTTTGCAAAGCTTGATGAGATTCTACGTGTAGAAAAATTCTATGGAGACAAACATGGCTTGGGCTACAAACCAAATCAAGAGAAAGAGTCCTCTTCCAAGATGACTTTTGTTAAGGCACAAGTTATGCCTACTCAGATCATTGACCAAATCAAAGTTGTCAAAAGCCATCGTCCTTATACGCACTGCAAAAATTTGGGTCATGTGATTAGAGACTGTTATAAACTGAGAATAGGACATCAAAATTCTCTAGAGAAAGAGGTGAACTCAACTCAGAATGTGAAGAGTCAAAAATTTCCTACGAAGACACATTATGAGCTAAATAAATTGAATGTGCTATCTATGAAGATAAAAGACCTACTGGAAAGGTCTAGAGATTTAATCAAGGAGATTGAGTCTCTTGAAAAATTCAGACATCCTCAGATTGAGTCTATCCACTAAAATCACATCTGTGTGGATTGAAAAATATTCTCTGAAGGAGAACTGCTCTAAAGTGTCATATCTCTAAGCGATGTGCTCTTTAACCCTTCGTGTTTTCCATTCTTATTATCTGTGGAGGGATTTCTTTTTTCTTTTCTTTTCTTTTTATTTTGCTTTGTTTTGAAGAATAAAAATTAAAATTTTCAGAAAATCAAAAGATTAAATGTTAAGAAAAATGCTAAAATTATTATTTAAATATACTATTTTGATGAGCAGTAATTTTTGAGAACATTCAAAGAACAAGAACTTAACTCTGTTGGTAAAGTTTTGCTAATCTCAGTATTATATATTTTAATTATTATGATTGGTCAATTTTACTAGTGTGCATGTTTCATATTTTTTCACATGCACACTGATTATTACTGTGGGAATGGATTTGATAGAGGTGTGAGATCTTGTATTATCGGGATTAGGAATAAACCTCTACTGACTATAACTTCAAATTAATAGTGTTCCCGTCTTCAGTTGATTTTGAAATTGCATCATAGTCGACTGTTGGCTTTCCCAATGTGAGTTATTGTTTTAAGGAAACAACTACCTCCAAAAATTAGTGTGAAAGCCATCCGTATGGCCCTGTTTGAAATAGTAATCTGATTCTATTGCTGCAGAAAATGGCTAGCTACGGGAAAGTGAAAGCTACCAATCTTTATAGTGAATAAAAAGGGTGTAAAAAATAGTCAATTTGCTATAAAAATTCCATTAGCAAATACCCGTATACAAGAGTGTATGTGAGAACCCTTAATAACTCTAATGAGAATTTTATGATCGGATATAGGATACCTCTAGATTTCGATTCTTATAAAAAATATTTTACTGAAATCTATCCGGTACCACAGATAAAATCAGATCACTTACATTTGATGATATTATTGTTGATATTTGAATCTATGATTACTAGTGATTTGTGACGTGCACTAATTTCTAAAAGAGTTCATATTTCTGATAATGCAAAGATTGAACTAATGTGTTTAATTATTTCTTTCTTAAATATACGAAGTGTTTAGTGCCTATCAAGATCGATTCATGAATTGAATTCTAACATTTTTCTAAATATTATCTTGGTAAATTATCTTTTCTTAAGTTGTTTAAAAATGATATTTTGTTTGAAAAGATTTAATTGGGGGTATTGGAGAATGAGCCTATTGGTTTTAAAAATAAAAATAATTAATTTTTCTCCCGAGTCAAAGTCCAATCGATTGGACTCTAAGGACCAATCGATCGGAATATTCTGATCGATTGGTCTGGTAAATTATCTTTTCTTGAGTTATTTAAAAATGATATTTGGTTTGAAAAGATTTAATTGGGGGTATTGGAGAATGAGCCTATTGGTTTTAAAAATAAAAATAATTAATTTTTCCCCCAGGTCAAAGTCTAATCGATTGGATTGTACTGACCAATCGATCGGAACATTCCAATCGATTGAATTGTACTGACCAATCAATCGGACGTTTCCAATCGATTGGAAAGTACGGACCGATCGATCGGATTTTCTCCAATTGATTGGCCACTTAACCCAACCAATTGGACAGTGCGAAGCTCAGTTTTATAAAACTCAAAATAGGTCATTTTCAACCCCAATCGATCCCTTCGCCTACCAAATTTCTCCAAATCGATCGCAAGTGCCCGATCTACTATTCCCCTACAGTTTTGTGGAGTGATTCTCTCAATTTCTCAAGCTTTCCACTTCATCTTCTTCGTGAGTATTTGAGATTTTTTGGTTCAAATGGAGCTTTTTTGGTATTTTCTTCCGTTTGTTGTTCTTATGGTAACTAATCCTTGTCGTCGGAGGGCGGTTGTGGTTTCCAATGTTGAAAGTGATGATGAGGAACCACTTGTGCTATGTGCTCAATCTCCCGCAAAACGAGGTGGAAGACTTGGTTGTTCTCGACATTCTGAGCAGGGAGAATCTTCTCGAGGTCCTAGGAGAGCTCGATCACGAGGTCGATTTGGACCCACAAAAATTCTTTCGGTGAGTGCTCCCATTTCTCCATTTCTTTCTGATTCAGCTAGGGATAGGTTTGAGCATTTCATTGTTCGCAAATTCACTACTGAGAGAGTAGTTGAATTTGGTACTATAATGGGTTCAGTTGTTCATGTCTTTGTCATTCTGTGACAAAAAGGGGAAGAGAAAGTCACAGGGGGAGAAAAATTATTGATATTATTTTTTTAATTTCTCTACTTGTGATGTGCATAATTAACTCACTGCATTTTATTGGTTTATTGATTGCCGATGATATTACATGGTATGTGTTGATGGTAGAATGTGCAGGGAACAGATCAAAAGCTATTCTATTATCTGTTCGATTATCTCCGAGAAATTATGAGATAGTAAGTGAATCATGTAAGATGGTGTGATTGTAAATAATTTTTTGTTTATCTTCTTTATGATTAAATGTTTTTTGTCACAAAATTGCCAAATGGGGAGATTGTAAGGAATATTTTCATTTTCAATTTGGCAAAGATTTCGTATGACATAAAAACATTTTTGTAACCGTTCCTACGAGCACCAGTGTAGTGTGAAGATGTCGTAGTACACGTACTTCACTGACTACATGAAGACTAGAAGACAGAGACAGCAAGAATCAAACGGTTGACGACAAGAGTCATCTGAGTAACTGTCCATTTGTGGGTTAGAGATCGTGTACGCTCGCTTAGGAAGGTAAGTGACTTAGTGGCCATAGGAATAGGTTTAAAATGAATAAAATATAATGGTCAAACCTAGTCTTTGGACAGACCCGAGTCTTAGTCAAAGTTATTGACTTTTGGGAGAGTCCGATCGATTGGAGGACTCAGTAAAATCGATTGGAGGCAACGAGGCAGAACATGATCAAAACCCAATCGATTGGACACATCTGTAAAATCAATTGGAGTCTACGAGACAGAACATGATCAAAGCCCAATCGATTGGACATATTTGTAAAATCGATTGGAGTCTACGAGATAGAACATGATCAAAGCCCAATCGATTGGACACATCTGTAAAATCGATTGGAGTAACAGAACACGATCATAGCCCAATCGATTGGAAATCTCTGTAAAATCGATTAGAGCCTACGGGACAGAAACTTATTTAAGTTCGATCGATTAGACTATATACAATCGATTGGATTTACGAAGAAAATTGACATCCGTACAAGGCCAATCGATTGGACCTTGCCCAATTGAATAGACCCAGAGTACAATCGATTGGACTTGACATGGATTGAGTCTATTTCAGATCCGAAATTCTAGTTCCTATGATCCCACGTTCTACAAGGCTCAGGGTTACAAATTCTATAAATACAACCCTTCTATATCTTCTCAAAACACACATTGACACTTATATACTTCAAGAGAGAGAATAAAATATTTATTTATTAGAGTGTCCATTCGAAGAGAAATAAGCATAGTTGTCTCATTCACATCTTGTGAGCTTGTTCCTCTTCTTGATCAAAGCCAAGTGCTTGATCCATTACTCAGCTTAGGTTTTCACTTAGATATTTGACATAGTAGCCTGAGTGTACCAGTGTGGCTCAACACCTTTGAACAACCTAGGGTTCAGGGTGTACTGAATCCTTCACCTTCGACAAAGGCTGGTGTGTTGAGAATTAAGATCGGAGTGGCCGATCGACGGTAGGTTTGGGGTGTACCAAACTGAACAAGTGAATAAGGCTTCTTGGCTAGAAGGCGTGCGTGGATTCGTAGCGTTGATTCAGAGGACGTGGACACATCGGCAGTAGGCCTTGGCTAAGGTTAGAAGCTGTATTGTAACGGTGCTGCGTAGGTAACCTTCGTTTCGTTTAACTTTTCAGTTAGTGATACTTTCCATCTGGACGTGGTCCCGTGGTTTTTCCTTGGCTAAGGTTTCCACGTAAAAATCTCTTGTCTTGTGTGATTGTTTGTTTGTATTCCACTATCTATATTGATTAGACCAAACAAGGAAAAGAAAATATACTACGGAGGTATATTCGATTTGAGTCTGTTGTAACAATCATTTATCAAACAACTAAGGCATGCGATTTTCTCCCCTACCATAGACCAGTAAAACTATTTAGGTATAATTAATTTTAAATACCTAATCAACCCCCCCCCCCTTCTAGGTATTTTCGATTAAAGAGAACAAACCGGTGGTTATTTCATTTAAAAGTATGGATGTTAGGCACACCTAAAGAGAAAACAACAATACTGTTAACTTTATTGCCTTAAAATTGAAGCGGATTATAGAAGATGATTCTAATGGTTGGAAATACACAAGTTTTAATCAATTTTTCCTTTTTTTAATGACTAATAAATGGCTTGTGCTCACGACACTCTCCGACGAAAGCCTTTGCAAAAATTGGATGCCTCCGGCACCCAAATGGTTGAATAGACTGGGGGGTGTTATCGTTTTTTCCCTTATAACGGATTGTAATGCACATGGGAAAAAATGAAAAAAAATTGAGAAAACAACGGAAATAACAAAAAATAATTAAAAATAACGGCGCCAAAATATTTAAAATTTGAATTTCAAATTTTCAATAAAATTTTAATCTATTGCATGCCGTGGTCAAATGAGTGGGAGTGACTGAATAAATGAGGGGGATTGAGTGGCTGAAATCTAACCGTCCACATTAGATGGATGGATTTGATCTTAACCACTCTTTATCTTATGAAGCCCGATAAGATAAGATATAGACAACTTCCCTGTTTTGTTATATAGACAAGTGGGTGGCATGTGCCTGCACGGCACTCCCTAACAAAAGCATTTGCCAAAACCGGGTGTGAGTGACTGAGATCCACCATCCAGTTGGGGGTATTAGTGGGGAGACAACATCCCTGTTTTGTTATATATATAGATCAAGGTTTAAAGGAGGCCGTTTTAACAGTTTAACGGACTGGGGGCATTACCGTTAAAACCATTAAAATGGCCAGGGGCAAAAATGGGGGAAAAATGAAAAAAAAATGGAATTTAACGGTCGTTTTTTCACAATTTTTTTTTAGAATTTAATGGCTGTTAAAACGATTTTAACGGCCGTTAAAACAAAAAAGCAGCCGTTAAATTCAAAGCGTCAAAACACGTTTAAACAGTTTTAACGGAAACGGGCTTGGGGCATTACCATTTAAACGGCCGTTAAAACCATTTAAACAGCCATTTTTAAAACCATGATATAGATATCTAGTAGGGTTTTCCCACAGCTTTCCCGTACAAAAAAAATGTAAATACAAAATCCAGACAATAGTAGCAGGGTCAGTCTCAACTAACTCCAGTAAAAGAAAAGGAACACATTCCGCGGACTTGAATTTTTTAACTTAAATTTTCACCAAAATTCTCGAGCATGGATTCCAAGTATCCAACGGTGGTTTTGCTTTAGAAAAAATGAATGCCAGCACAACACTAATCAACCGGCATTGTATTCTCGGAATCCATGGACGAGAATTTTCGGTGAAAATTTAAGTGAAAAAATTCAGGTCTGCAGATCCCGACCAAAAATAATGGCATCTGGTATGAAGAAATATCAACCATATATATTACTCAATTAATCCATTGATGGAGTATCTATTACTATATTAAAGTCAAAATTGTAGTAACACCACGCAACGTTCACCTAGCACCTATTAATTCATTTTTTTAAAAGGTAACCTATTAGTTCATTAAATTTTGACATTTTTCGAATGGTGTATGTTTTCTTCCAACATAATACATCTTTGGAAACTATTAACCATACCAACTTAGCCCTTATTCCAAAAATTAAAGCTCCGGACTCCATCTCTCACTTCCGTCCTATCAGTCTTTGCAATGTGGTGTGCAAGGTTATTTTCAAAATTCTCTCTGGACGGTTAAAACAGATTATAGGCCACCTTATTTCTCCTCATCAAGTTGCCTTTGTCTCAGGCTGTCTTATTTCAGATAATACTATCCTCGCCCAGGAAGTTCTGTACCACATTAAGAAAAAGAGAGGCAAACAAGGTCTTATGGCTATTAAGATTGATTTGTCTAACGCATATGATCGACTCGAATGGTCTTTTATTCGTCATACTTTGCGAGCCATGGGGTTCAGTGACATCTGGGTGCAATGGATTTGGAAGTGTATAGCCTCTCCATCCTTTTCAATTCTCCTCAATGGCTCTCCATACGGCTTCTTCCGTTCCACTCGTGGTTTGAGTCAAGGTGATCCCTTACACCATTCCTATTTATCCTTTGTACGGAGGCTTTATCTTGGAGTTTTTAGAAAGAAGAGCACTTAAACCATCTGCATGGCATCCGAATTGCAAAACATAGCCCTTCAATCACTCATCTACTTTTCGTTGATGATTGTTTTATCTTCTATCGGGCCAATTTAGTTGAAACACGAATTATAAAGGATGTCATGATGGATTTTTGTACTCATTCGAGGCAAGAAATAAACTTTTTAAAGTCTGGTTCGATGTTCAGCTCCAACCTTCATCGCCGACGGAAACGAGCTTTATCTTTTATCTTGGATATCGAAAATATGTCTATCAAGGAGAATTATCTGGGTACTCCTTTGTTTATTGGACGATCCAAAATAGTGGCCTTTAAACATTCCTTGGAGCTGATTCAGCATCATATTTCCGGTTGGAAGAGTCGCACCTTATCCTTAGCCGAAAAATCTACCCTCCTCCAAAGTGTGGCTGCAGCAGTTCCGGTGTATCTCATGTCTTCTTTCTTATTTCCAAAAAATCTTTGCTCCAAACTGGACTCCGGTCTCAATCAATTTTGGTGGAATGGAGGTCCCCAACACAACTCCTTACATCTCACCAATTGGCACTCCATCTGTGTTCCTCAGACTTTATGGGGGTCTGGGCTTTCGCACTTTCTATAAAGCTAATCTGGCGCTTTTGGCAAAGAATATTTGGCGCATCCTTTCAAATTCGGACTCTGTACTAGCCCAAACTTTAAAAGGGAAACATTTCCCGAACTGCTCCATCTTGGAGGCGATATCCAAACTAAATGATCCGTGGGTTTGGAAGAGAAAGAGTTTTTTGAAGGCACGGGATCTATATAAGCCTTTCTTAATTTCTCAAGCTAATTGGCAATGGGGCAACAACTGATATTTGGCGAGATCCTTGGATCCTCGATCAACATGCCCATCTCTTTAGTCCTATTCGACCTCCCAATTGCTCCATACACTTGGTAAAGGATCTTATCAATCCGGATAGATCATGAAATGCTCCCTTGATTCTTGCTACTTTTCCTAGGGAGGAAGGTGAAGCCATTCTTTAATTACAGCTCAACTCTCACGGCTTTGAAGACCGCTGGTTCTGGTCTCTCCATAACAAAGGAAGGTTCTCTACAAAATCTGTCTATTCCTCCCAGTCTCTAACTCCCACATCCAACATTCTCCCCCCATTCACCATCAAACAGTAGAAATACATCTGGAAGATCCGTGTGCCTTTTCGTTGTCAACTCTTTATGTGGAAACTTTTCCGGGGAATCCTTCCAACCAAATCCCTTCTTCATAGGCGGATACCAGAGATTAGTCCGACTTGCTCTAGGTGCAATGACCCTCTGGAAACAGCCTCTCATGCCCTCCTCCTTTGTCCTATTTCGGCCAAAATATGGTTTACATCATCCTTAGCCATCCGAACTGCTGGTATGTCTGAATCAACGATTCAAGATTGGCTTATTCACATTCTTAACCTAGCCATAGGGACATCTGATGAGGACTCCTTCCAAGCAGGCCTTTGTTGTGCATTACTTCGGAGGATTTGGTTGCTTAAGAATGAAATGGTGTTCTCTAATCCCACTAAGGACCCTTTATCATTACTTTCTAATATTACTTCTTACATCCTTCCATTAATTTCCCGATCCTCCGAACACCCTCGAGCTTCGGCAGTTTGGACTCCACCACTTGATGGCTGGTGTAAAATTAATACAGACGGTTCATGGGATGAGCACTCAAACTGTGCTGGACTGGGTTTTATTATTCGGGATTCTGCTCATTCCTTTTTACTGGCAGGTGGTTGTCACACTAAGGCCACTTCGTCCGAAGAGGCAGAAGCAAAAGCGCTGAAATGGGATTGGAACAAGCACTTTCAGCTAGTTACAAATTTCTAATTATGGAGTCAGATGACTTAAGCTTGGTGGAGAATCTGAACCATAATAGCTCCTTTTTGGGTTGGAAATCTTCTTCTATCGGTGTTGATATACTCTCTTTAACTTCTAACCTTTTTGCTTTTAAATTCTCTTTTTGTTTTCGCGATTAAGGCGTGGTTGGTCTTCTGTTTTTGTATGGTACATACTCCTTCCTAGTTGCTTCCTTTTTGTTCTAAGGAGAGAGGTGTGGTTTCCTCTTAACTTTTTATATCTAATCTGGATTACAAAAAAAAAAAATTAACAATTACTAAAAACAGCCCAATTTAACTACTTAATTACTTCTCATGTCATTAATTATATTTTCAATACAACCATTACTTCATGATTACTAAATTACTTATCATGCCATTTTATCCATATTTTTCTAAACAACCTCTTTTAACCACTTAATTTCTGTCAATTGCATTTCTCTCATATTTTGAAGAGACGGGCTTAGGGATCCCCTTTTCTCTGACCCCTTTCCATGTTCGTGTGCTCGGCCATGGATTTCAAGAATCCAAATGTGATTGTCAGTGCCGAGCTGGCATCACTTTTTCACTTTTTGTCGGCGCTGACAACTACCATTGGATTCCTCAAATCCATGGCCGCACATGCGACCACCGAAAGGGGTCAAAATAAGGGGGTCCTTGGAGCCTTTCCTATTTGAAATGGTTCCTTATAACTACCTAAATCAAAATTATCAAAACAACCAACCTCAATACAATCTATACATCTTGCTAAATTGCATGTTAATCACTTGGAAACGCAGACTTGCCTATATTAACTATAGCTTTCTCACTATTATCAAATCAACCTAATAAATAATCTAAGTAGAATGAATTTCGTAGCATTGAACCTACACTAACTCCTCTACAATCTCATGTTAACTCTTAAGGACCTATTTGGAAACCCAAAAAATGGGCCAGGGTCGTTATCATTCCAGGTCCAGGTTTTCTAGCTTAATTATGTCCGGCGAGTGTGTCGAGCATACTTTTTATTAGGCCCCCCTTTTTCAAAACTGGACCAAAGTTAGCCTTTTGAAATTGCAATGCTGAACCTGTTCTTCCATTCCTCAACTGGACCAAGACTTGGCTAGGCCTTGAAAACATGAGATTTCTAAACATTCCCTAACTCTTATGTAGTAGACCAGATCAAACCAAAATTTAAACTTAGGCTGAGAGAGAGAGAGAGAGAGAGAGAGAGAGAGAGAGAGAGAGAGAGAGAGAGAGAGAGAGAGAGAGAGAGAGAGAGAGAGAGAGAGAGAGAGCAGTATACATTTATACATAAAGACCTTAATTAATGAATTACAACCATTAGAATGATAATTGTCATGGTGGACATAGCAATTCCATTCTTACTTAATCGATTAATTACAGGTTTTGCTTTCCTCACGTTTCCAAATATTTCTCCACAGTTGCAGTCAAGGTCGATTTCGGCACTGCACCAATCACACTCTCCTTCTTTTCTCCATTCTTGAAAAATAACACAGTGGGAATGCTCCTAATCCCGTATTGTGTCGCAATTGTCGGACAATCATCGGTGTTTAGCTTGTAACATGAAATCTTTCCGGCATATTGTTTTGCCAATTCGTCGATCACGGGCGCAATCATCCGACATGGCCCACACCATGGTGCCCAAAACTCCACTAGAACTGGGGTTTCGTTCCCGATAACGAGATTGTTCCAGCTTGCATCAGTAACCACTAGAACTGCAAATTTCACATAATCTCTCCATTAGAGATTCCGTGTTTTAAGTCGACTCACTGAGTTCGGTGCTACGCTGTTGAATTGGAACAAAAATGCCGATATCCTATAGTTTTTTTTTTTTTTTTGCCTTCAATTTTTTTTTTTGAAATTTATCAAAGAAATTATGTATCTAATATTGCACTTAATAGCGGCCGGTGTTATAATTATGTAACCGCCGTTATTTTGAAAAAAAAATTGTCGCTAGTTATATAATTAATATAGCATTATAGCTTACATTAACATGTATTATAACCAGTTTTTTAAAACATAAAAACGGAAATATTACTATAAAGACAAGAAAATGATTCACCTTCATCGATAGCGTCTCGAGCTTTGCAGACAATCCGAGAACCACGGCATCTACGATCAACGGAGTGAGGAAACGACGGAGAAGATGAAGATGATGAAAGAGATAAAGTGGATGTCTTGATTCCTTTACATGTCGGCAAATTGATCTTTTCCTTAGTCGAAAAAGGGTGATGAGCGTGTAGAACACAAGCTCTAGCAGTAGAAATGGTACCAACTTGAAAAGCAGTCTCCAAAGCCATTTTTATTTTCTTTTATCTGCTTAATTTTCTTCTTCTTCTTCTTCTCTTAAGGGGTTGAAGGAGGGAAATGGGTATATTGCATTGGATTGCAAGGGAGACAGATCCACGACTTTTCTTCTTTTTCTTTTGTTCCTTCAGTGGATATTCTTACTAGATTGTAAGGTGCTAAGTGCCCAAGAACGTGTGGTTGAGATTTGACATTTACATGGTTCACCAATTTGAAAGGGGAGGCGTCTTCCTCTATCTATCTTCTTCCAGTACTCCATGAAAAATCTAGGGTCCCCATCGGGTAATGTGCATGGGACCTACCCACCTGTGCCTAAAGCCAACCTGATTGAATGACAGTAACCGTCTGATCTATAGAATTTCAAAATTTGAATTTCAGTGCTATTTTTTCCGTTAAAATCCGTTTAATTTCATTTTTTTTCATTTTTGCCCCTGGCCGTTTCAATCCATTTTAACGGTAACCCAGTCCGTTTAACCGTTAAAACGGCCTCCTTTAAACCTTGGTATAGACTATGTAAACTGAGGACCACAACTAAAGCCCAAGCCCAATAAGGAGGCCCAAGTCCAATTAACAACTGCCACAGAACCACTTCAGCCCATACTGTCGGTGTTAATCGACGCAGCGGTTTAAATACAGGTGCGTTCCAATTTATATGAACCTGATGAGATAGAGATTGTGGTTCTGCGATTAGTCCATTAGCCGGCGTGGCGCGGTGCCTAAGCCCAGCCTCGAAAAAAGAAGCTAAATTCGTTAAGTACATGATAAGAAGTACCATAGACATATTTTGCTGAACATACAGGCTTAAGGCTTTGGTCATGAAATTTCACCTCGGATCCACTCTTCTTGAGCCCATAGAGGCTAGGGCACCATAGAATTCAGGTCCCTCCCAATAGCCTAAAGGTTGCGTTTGGTAAAACTTAATTTTAGCACTGAAAGCTTAAAGTGCTTAATTTTTGTATCTTTAGATTGTTTGGTAAAGGTCCACGTCTGAAAATTAAGACAACGGCATAGTGGGTATTTTGAAATGTTTATTAGAGCATTTTTGTAAATATTTTTATAGAGAAAGCTTGGCATCTTAAAATTTTTTTAAAGCTGCCATCACTTTCGGCATTAAGTGAAGGGGGATGACTTAAACAAAAGTCACTGTGGTTACCCAATGGTCTGAATAATTTTCCAGGACAGCCCCTGAAGATAGAACTTTGATCATAGCCAATACCAACTAAGAAGCTCAACCCATCATACCCAAATCCGAAACTGAGTGAATTATCCCTGTCTGAGGAGCCCATAAGTCTCCTTTGAGGAGAGCCTAACCCGGATAAGGGTTGTCCGCATTAGTCGGATAAGGCATACCAGCGGACGTACGCCAGTGCTGATTGAGACGATTGAAGAAAACTCGGTGGAACGTAACCATGAGTCTGATGATGGATGGTGTGGCAATAGATCGAAATGTAATCGATTACGAGCCACTTAATTAATTTGCCGTAGGATGTTGATAAATAAGAGGGGAAAAGTACAATCTGTAAATGCCGCGTGGGATGTGAAAGGTTTTGATCCTTTTGTTCCGGGAGGAAGAGCCTCTCATCATATTGAAGCAGGGACATTGGGCATATTAGCGGGCCTATTCCATCTTAGTGTTCGTCCGCCCCAACGTCTATACAAAGGATTACATATGGATTATATTTAAACTATCCTTTCCAGTAGTATCGCTGCCGTCTTTTTTGCAGCTTTTGTTGTTGATGGAACTATGTGGTATGGTTCAGCAACTACCCCGATTGAATTATTTGGTCCTACTCGTTATCAATGGGATTAGGGATACTTCCAGCAAGAAATATATCGGAGAGTTGGGGCTGGGTTAGCCGAAAATCTGAATTTATCAGAAGCTTGGTCTAAAATTCCCAAAAAATTCGCTTTTTATGATTACATCGCCAATCATCCAACAAAATGGGGATTATTCAGAGCGGGCTCAATGGACAACGGGCTCGAGAGCTTATTTTACTTATGAATTTTGGATATTCAGGAAGCAAAGCGTCACGCATTTGCCATCAGAGCTTTCCAGAGATGCGCATAATGTCTTAAAGAGAGTGACCTAGTACGCGTCTCATCCTATACCCAAGCTACAACATAATTTAAAGAAACTGAAAAATTAAAAAGTATTTCGGAATATCTTTCCATTTATTTCTTCACAATTTCATCACCAATAGCGCAGCAAAACTCATAACCGGTTAGCAATTTTGGATGAGGAGCCATACTAGAAACCTATTTTTAAGAGTAACAAGATCCATATACATGCAAATTGATCACCCGGCGAGGTATAGGGCCCCATATTAACTCATCAACTAACTCCACAGATGTAAAATGAATGGCTTGGATTTTATCAAGAACATCAACGGGCAGGTGAGTGTGCCAATTGATGTTACCGCCACAATAAAAAGTTCACTTTTGCTTCATGAGTAGCGCCGCTCTCCATTTGACAAGTACGCTGATGCCTTGTTTTCAATTTTTAAAATTAACACAAGGGCATAATGGGTATTTTAAAATATTTATGTGGACATTTTTATAGAGAAAACTTTGGTACAAGGGCATCTTAAAATCTTTTAAAGATCTTTTTAAAGATGTCATCACTTACCTCATTACATAACTGAGGGATGACTTAAAAAAAAAATCATAAAATTAAGTGATTATGAATTCAGGTAGTAATCAAACGGTCTTATCTTACTACGCGTTTGGTAAAACCTAATTTCAGTACTAAAAAAGAAAATTAAGACAAGGGCATAATTGGTATTTTAAAATGTTTATGAGGACATTTTTATAGGGAAAACTTTGGTACAAGGGCATCTAAATCTTTTTAAAGATGTCATCACTTACCTCATTACGTAATGGAGGGATGACTTCAAAAAAAAAATCATAAAATTAAGTGATTATGAATTCAGGTAGTTATCAAACGGTCTTATCTTACTATGCGTTTGGTAAAACCTAATTTCAATACTAAAAAAGAAAATTAAGATAAGGGCATAATGGGTATTTTAAAATATTTATGAGGACATTTTTATAGAGAAAACTTTGGTACAAGGGCATCTTAAAATCTTTTTAAAGGTGTCATCACTTACCTCATTACGTAAGGGAGGGATGACTTAAAAAAAAAAATCATAAAATTAAGTGATTATGAATTCAGGTAGTTATCAAACGGTCTGAATATCTTACTATGCGTTTGGTAAAACTTAATTTCAGTACTAAAAAAGAAAATTAAGTCAAGGGCATTGTGGAAATTTGAAAAAAATTATGAGGACATTTTTATAAAAAAATTTAAAGAGGAAGCTTTCTTAAAAGGATATTTTGAGTATTAAAAGAGAATCTTATAATTTTTTTTAAGATGCTATCACTTACTCCATTAAGTGAAGGGAGGATGACTTGAAAAAAGTTATTGTAATTCAATTCACACATTCTGAATTCCAGATAAGTCGGTTACCAAACGATCTGAATGGGCATTAAGGTCTGAATGACTTAATTTCAGACTTAAGGTTTGAGATTTAGTTTTACCATCATACCGAAGCCAAAATCGAGTGAATATCCCAGTTTGCGGAGGCCATAAGTCTCATTAGAGGAGGGCCTAACCCAAATAAGGGTTATCCGCAAACAAGGTATACCATGGATAGCTAGCCTTAATCTAAAGCCGACCAACCATGGATCGAGGAAATCTTCGAGCGACGATATCCAACTTCTCATGCTCGCAAAGTCTGATCCAAACAGTTGTAGCTAGTGCTAACAGCTGGAACGTAAATGTTATAACACGGAACATGTTGCATATAACGCGGCCAACTGTAGCTTGTCCTAGGTTCCATACTGTTGTATCATCGACATAATTTTATGTCATGTCCTAGTGAGGCATACCGACCGACGTAGGCCGGTGCTGATTGAGACGACTGCCGTACGATGTTGATATGTAGAGTGGTGGCCATTGAGGGGAGCTCGCGAGAACTTATTTTATTTATGAATTTTGGATATTAGTTTTTATTTAGCAAAGAAGACAAGGGTGTAGGAAAGAGTTCGCATCGCTTCCTTAATGTAGGAAAGAGGGAAGCAAAGTTTCGAGAGAAACGCGTAATGTCTTAAAGAGAGTGACCTGGTACGCGTCTCGTCCTATTCCCGTTCGACAACTTATTTTAAAGACACTGAATAAAAATTTCATAACTGGTTAGCCATTTTGGATGAGGATCCATACTAGAAACCTATTTTTAGGTTCCATACAAATTGATCACATGGGTGTGGGGCCCCATATTAACTCATCAATTAACTCCACGGATGTAAGATGAATGGCTCGGATTTTATCAAGAACACCAACGGGCAGGTGAGTGCGCCAATCGAGGGTATGAGTAGCCCCCCTCTGCATTAGCCATAGATTTTAGTACTTTTTAGGATTGAGTCTATTCATTGGGATCAAGCATGTGTTTTGGGTATTAAATCTAATGGCTAGAAATCATTAATCAAGTTGATTAAGTTTGTTTATCCACCAATAGGTGGCCTGAACATCCACGCAGTCGTTAGGCCCAAAAAATGATATATGTAGGACCGCACAAGTCATCTGCATGGACTGCTATGGGAGTCCTCTGCATCTTTTTTTCCGAAGCTTTTGATTATCATGAATAGTTGTTAAATAAGATTTTCTACTTTATAAAGAGTTAAAAAAACTAATCAAGAATCCAACGTTGGTTATCAGCACCGAGCTGACATCACTTTTTTCACTTTTGGGGGCGCTGACAACCACCGTTGGATTTGTGAGATCCACGGCCGAGCGCGAAGAGGGGTCCTCGAAGCCTAAGCCTACATTAATATGTTAAATATAAGAAGAGGCCATATATGGAGTTTTCACCTTAGGCCTCAACTTGCATCGAGACAGTCCTGCTTGAATCCAACGGTCAATGGCCTCAACCGCACAGTTTTTTTTTTGGATATCCATGGATTGAATCCAACGGTCAGCAAAAGTGTTGTCCTCTTTAAAAGGTGCCAGCCTCATATTGTTACCCCACACGGTTCACATTAGCAACCCTAGCGCTCTCTAAAATCCTTTCTGGCCTCAACAACAATGGCTCCTCCTCCTCCCACACCTATGACCCACATGTTGACGCGTCGTGTTATTTAATAATAGAGGAATGCTTGCAAACAACGGGCATGCACCGTTGCAAAAACCACACCTCCAATTAAAATATGTATTTTTCCTTTGTCCATTTGCCCGTTGCATATGGGTAACACCTCATGTAAGTCATGTTTACTATGAGAGCCCCCTTTTTTTAACTCGTCCCGAGCCGAGAGCCCTACTCACGAGTATCGATTCCAAGAATCCAAAGGTGGTTGTGCATGCTGAGCTCGCATTCATTAGATTTACTTTTTGCCAAAGCACAACCATCGTTGGATTCTCGGAATCCACAACCGAGAAGAGGGGCGTGGGCAAGTAAATGATATCATCACAATCAATCGAACGGTGGGCAAATTGTTGTCGGCTCTGGTCCCACCACCTTTGACCTAATCATTGGTGTCAATGGCAGGGCCGTCTCCATGCAAGTTGAGGCATAAGGCGAAAATTCTATATAAGGCCTTATATATATATATGGTATTAATTAAAAACTTTAACTCTCTATATAGTAGACTATTTTTTATAATAAAAAATTTAGATGCAGAGGACTCCCGCTGCAGTTCATGCAGATGATTCTCGTGGCCCTACATCATTTTTTGGCCCAATGACTGTGTAAATGTCCTGCCCACCTAATGGTGGATAAAGGCACTAAAAATCAGCTTGATTGATGATTTGTAGCCATTGGATTTACTACCCAAAAAAATGCATGAATCCAACTGCTAGAATCAATCCTAAAAAGTATTAAAATCTGTATCTAGATATAACCATCAGTTTGATTTTAGGTGTATATCCAACGAGGGTGGGCTAAACAATGGTTTAAAAAGGGCCGTTATAATGAAAATAACGGTCGTTAAAACGGATTCAGACCTCCCCCATTATGTTATATACCGTTAAAACGCTGAGAAAATTACGGTCATTATTTTGTGGAAAATTTTCTAAAAATTGGCTGTTATTTTTGTTATTTTTCTGGTTTTTGAAAATTTGAATTCCAACGCCATTTTCCATTTTTTTTCCATTTTTGCCCCTGAACGTTACAATTCGTTAATGGGCATTATAACGGAAAAAATGGTAACGCCCCCAGTCCGTTATACCATATAACGGTCCCTTTTAAACCTTGGGCTTAACATTGGTTAGTGGGCCTGGGCTGGGACCTTCTCTCGCCAGGGGCCTTAGGCAATCGAATTAATGGCCTTACGGTAGAGCCGGCCCTGGTCAATAGGTACCCGAATACCCAATAGGAACCAATCCTGATTATACTGGTTCTGGGACCCGAAAAGATTCAGAACCGAATTATATTATAGGTTCAGTTTTTAGTAAATTAGTACCCGAATCAAAACCGAAATCAATAAGATCCAAATGTGATGTTACCAATTTTTATTGCCAAATTCCTATCATGCATGCATGGATGAAAGAAAAATGCTATGCCACCCGTAAAAAAAAAACCTGTGCTCGTGATATTTAAGAAATCTATGGGCCACGTGGGCAATGAGTTTATTAATACACAAATGACTATTTTACCCTTTGGAGTCATTACCATGTGGACCATGGATCTCTTAAATCCAATGGTCCATATCTCAACCACACAATCTTTTTATTTTTGCTTTATGCATTGATTGAGACCATCCAACTAATAAGCCAGCTTCTGTATGGACCACAGCCCACCACTTGCCCTACTTTTGGAAGATCTATGAATTATAGACAATGACTTAAACGATGCACATTGGCTAGATTCTAATCATCAGATTGATCAATCAATATAATATCTCTTGCCCACAGAAGATGTGGACCATTGATTGGATTGTCTAACTCAATGGGCCTAGTTGTCTAAAATGAAAATGGGAAATGGAAAATGGAAAATGGTGAAAAGTATCGAGAGAAATATTAGTGAAAACAGACAGAAAGAAAAATGGATTTGAAACGACAAGGAAAATGATAAAAGAATCGAGTGAGCTTTGGATGGGTCAGGCTCAGGCTCAGGGGACCAACCCCCCCGGGGAAAATTGGTAATCAAACACGTCTTACCTGTTTCTCACAAATTTCTTATATTGTTAATTTCCCCCTATCACATGAAAAATAATATATAGATGCTACCTAGACCTGAAGAGCATTAAGAATGCTACCCACTACCTTTGGCCCACCAATTAATCAATCTACACCATTGAATGGCCACTCAACTTCTTCCATGGCCGTACACTCATCTTAATATTTTATCCATTTAATCATCTTAATCTTATCTTCCTTTTAATAAATAAGCTTGAAAAAATGTCAAGAACACTCTTTCCTACCCAAAACATCTATATAACAAAACAGGGAAGTTGTCTCCCCACTTATACCCCCTCTTATATGTTTCAACAAAGAAGGGCCAAGATCTTATCCCCAAAAATAGACGGTGGATCTCAGCCACTCACACCCAATTTTGGCAAACGCTTTGTTGGAGAGTGTCGTAGGCCAGGGCCACCCACTATCTATATAACAAGTGACAGTGGTTGTCTTATACCCGCTCTTATCTTAAATGGCTTGAATAATGAGTGGCTGATATCCACTATGCTTCATATCAATGGTTGAGATTAACGCACGTCCAATTTTGACAAACACTTTGTCGGAGAGTGCCGCGGGTACGGGCCATGCACCCACACATAACAAAACAACTCAGTTGTATTCTCTTATCTTATCCATCCATCTAATTAGGATGGTTAATTAGATAAAGAGTGGTTGAGATCAAATCCATCGATCTAATGTGGATGGTTAGATTTCAGCCAATCAATTCGTCTCATTTGACCTCAATTTATTCAAAATTTGAATTTCAATAGTTATTTTTTGTTATTTCTGTTATTTTACCATTTCTCCCTCTGTGAGTTATAATATGTTATAACAGCCGATGTAATAGAAAAAACGGCAACGCCCCAGTCCGTTATACCGTTTGAGTGTCGAAGGCACCCAATTTTTGCAAACGCTTTTGTCAAAGAGTGCCGTGGGCACGGGCCATTTACTAGTCTATATAACAAAACATGGAAGTTGTCTTATCTCTTATCTTATTCAGCTTCATAAGATAAAGAGTGGTTGAGACCAAATCCATCTATCTAATTTGGACGGTTAGATTTCAGACACTCAATCCCCCTCATTTATTCAGTCACTCACACTCATTTGACCCCTGCACGCAACAGATTGAAACTTTGAAATTCAAGATTTGAATTTTAACGCCATTATTTTCTGTTATTTCCGTTATTTTCCTATATTTTCATTTTTGTCCCTGTGCGTTACAATCCGTTTAACAGCCGTTATAACAAAAGAAAAATGGTAACACCCCCAGTTTGTTATACTGTTCGAGTGCGAAAGACACCCAATTTTGACATTTAATTGTGGAATTAAAATAAATTTCTTGATTTTTGTGAAAATAGTGGAGTCAATATATAATACTTCAAATAACTAGTGGTAGACCCTTAGATCAAGTGAGAGATCATCCTGACCTAACATCTACTATGATAAGATCAAAACAAAGTGATCATGGTTATCAAAGTGGTTATGTACTGTTAATCATCATGAAATCACTATACTCTCCTTCGATCTGATCATCATATATGGACCTACTAGGAAAAAGTATTGTAATAAAGTGCATGAGATACACCAAGCCGTGCATGATTGCAATAGAAAGGGATGGCCAAACAATTCCACAAGTATTCGTTTTTGGCTCCTGAGCGAGATTGAGAAATAGACGACGCACCATCCCCGCTGCTAGCTACGTGCGTTGCTTGATTGGCCCGTAGGCTGGCTTTTCCAAGAGCCTCTTTCCCGTGCCGATCCGCTAGGGAAGTTGGCGTGCAAGTAACTGGAATTTCATTTTCCAATTAAGCTGCCATTTTCCGAGAAAAAGAAGATTCCGAAAAAGATTCATTTCTCGTTTCTCCTCTATCTACCAATGAGCACACATACATGAGGTTCAATTTATCTTTTATATCCTTATCATTGCCAACCAATAAATAAATAAATGATATCGCATTATTTTTGGTGGTCGTAAAAATATTATTATTAATTTAAGAAAACATACAATATTAGGGGTGCAATGGGTTGGTTCCGGTTCGGATAACAAGGTACCCAGAGCTATCAGTTTCGGCTCCTAAGAAAGTGGATCCAAAACCGGAACCAATAAATTTCCGATTCTCCCATCGGATACCGAGTGCTATAGAAAAAATGTGATAAATAAAAAAATAGAATGAGTTATGTATTGAATTTTTAATAAAGCTTAATGTCTTTAACACTACGATATATGTCGGTGTCTTATCATTTTGGTTTGGTCTAGACACTAGTGTGCCAAAAACCAGAACCTATTATATACTTTGGTTCCGAGTCCTATCAGTTTTGGGTCTGTTGGTGTTTGGTTCTGAAATAGTTAATCCTGGAATCGAGATAATTGAGACCATTTCCTATTGGTATCGGTTAATTGGGTACAGATTGACACCCCTAAGCAACATGCGGGTACAAAGAAAGTTTGGAATATGACCTTCCAGTCAATGGGCCGGGTATTTGACTTTTTTCATCGTAGTCTCCTTGTAAGTTGCCCTAATGTTTCTATTGTTATTTCCCATTCGTTTCCATTTCTCGCATCAATCCAAAATTTTAGAAGTCATTTCTCATTTTTGTTTTCCATCTCATTTCTCGCACCCATTTTCCTTTCTGTAAGCTACGAGTGCAATATTATTATTATTATTATTAATCTGATCAAATGGGGTAGGGCTTGTTCGCATTGGGTAGGACATGAGTTCGGATCATCTATATAATAAAACAAGGAAGTTGTCTTATCTCTTATCTTATCTTATCTAGCTTCAACAAAGAGAGGCCAAGATCTTATCCCTCAAATGGATGGTGGATCTTAGCCACTCTCACCCAATTTTGGCAAATGCTTTTTCGAAGAGTGCCGAGTGCACAAGCCACCCACTAGTGTTGTTACGATTCGGGTCGGATTGGATATGGTTTTTGGTCTCGGATCCTTATTGAAAATACGTGGGCGGTAGGTAACCGACCCGTATATGTATACATGGATCTTAAAGCGACATGCGTCATATAAGACCAACAATATTATCTTTGACCCCCCAAAAAATGAGGTTTGAATCATACTTTTCTACTACTAATAATTGAGGGGAAAATTCCAAAGTGCTATATCTTAATCGTATTCAAAGAGACGATCAGGTCAATTGGAAGTCAAACTAAAGTCTGAAGGAGTAAATGATCTTAGGTCTCCAGCCGTTGGATTATTCTATTTAATGAAGAAAAAACAATGGGTGAGTATCCATTTAACTAGTCAACCTTGGAATTTCTTAACAAAACCTAACAATTTGCTTAATCTACAGATTACTTCTTTCGTCCAAGTTCATGCACTTGGATGATAATAAACACAATTTAGAATTGTTTGTTGACACCGACAAAGTCAGGGAGGGGGGGACTTAAGTATGAAATCCACCGTTGAATGCTCCTCGAAAAATGTGTTTTTAATTTATAAAATATGGGTCGAAATCGGTGGACAACCATTTGGCGGACCCACATAGGAGATGGATCAATGGCTGATTTTTGGTGAGGATGATTTCACCGTAGAGGAGATCATCCTCACAAAAATTGAAATATTCCTATAGTGTCGGGCTCCAGGTACCTCCCTAAAGTGACAGGCTCCGGTTACAGACACAATATAAGCCACGTGGCACACTCTTAGAGGACTCCTACCGTATTGATGTATGTCCAATTCCTAGGTGGACCTACAAACCAAAACTCAGCCTAGTGATTAGTAGACATTGGATCTTTGTACCTCAAATACTGCTCAAATTCCCACAGTTGAGATCAACCCATGAAAATAAGTCCAATCCAGAGCCTATAAATCATTAATCAGGCTGATATTTGGTTTGTAGGTCCATTTAGGTATTGGCCAAACATCCATATGGTCAGAGTCCTCTAAGAGTGTGCCACGTGGCTCATATTGTGTCCTGTAACCAGAGCCTGTCATTTTAGGACGGTAATTGTAGCCTGAGCCATTCCTATATTCGTAGACTGGTTTAGAAGTTGAAGAATTATGGACCGTCTATTTTTTATCGTGTAACTTGGAAACCACATTTGATGGGGTTAGAGATTTCAGAATGGGCTGATTTTTTGTTGGGGTGATCATCCTCACCAAAAATCATCCCCAACAAAAAATCAGCCACTGATTCATCTTCTACGTGGGTCCGCCAAAATGGTTGTCAAAAAAAGTTGCCCCCGATCCTGACCCATAAAATATTAAAATAACACATTTTTCAATCGACATCCAACAGTGCTGACAATGTTTGCGTGCTTTTTAAGTTTGCAAAAGATGTAACAAGGTATGCCTGAAACTGTTTCATTTGCGGAAGCGGCATTTTTGATAGTCACCACTGCCATCTGGGCACAGTGACCGCATGGATGTTTATCCCACCCCTTGATGGATTTACAGACCAAAAATCACCTTGATTGGTAATTTATAACCATTAGATTATAACACTTTTTAGCACTTTTTAAGGTGTTCTTATAGCCGTTGAATGTAACCATTGTTTGAGTACTAAAACCAACGGCTAAAAATCATTAAACAAGCTGATTTTTTTGTATGAATGTCTATTAAGGGGTGAGCTAAACATCCATGCGGTCCGTGGGCCCAGATGGCAGTGGTGACTACCAAAAATGCCGCTTCCCCAAATGAAAAGATCTCAGGTATACCTGCAGGGTAAGTCGTGAACAAAGACTTTTGTGTTTGTATGATGGAGTAAAACTTCGCTGACCACCTTCAATATGAGCTACGTGACACACTATTAGAGGACACTGACCTTATGGATGTTTGGCCAGTCCCCAGATGGGCCTACAAACGAAAAAATCAGCCTGATTAGTGATTTCTAACCCTTTGATCTTGTACCCAAATATTGGCCAATAATGCCCAAAGTCCCACGGTTAAAATCAACCCATGAAAATGACTCGAACGGATTGGCCAAACATACATACGGCCAGAGTTCTCTAAAGTGTGCCACGTGGTTCATATTGTGGGCGGTAAGTGAAGTTATACTCGTGTTTGTGTGTCAAACGTAACACCCAGGCGTTTGATCGATCACTCTACTGGAAAACCGTTAAGGCTAAGTCTTTACAATGAGTTTAGTCAATATTTTGGACCCACCATTTTGTGATCTTCTGCATGTAATTAGTTTAGTCAATATTAGGGAAAAACAGTCATCAATCTAATGGTGGCGGCGCCTCCAGTGGCTGCTCAATTGACTCCCCCTTTTAATCTTGATCTTCTCGATGGCTGAGATGGTCGTGTTTGGGACGCTCCAATCAAGAGGTTTGAACTTTGAAGTGTCAGCTCCAAAAAAATATTATTATTTTAATAAATTATATCTAGGGTCGTGATGTGAAATGGCATACCTAACGCTTTTTGGTGTGAGGAAGCGCGATTTTTGTTACTCACTGATGTTATCTGGCCCCCACTGACCGCATGAATAGATACCCCACCCATTGGTAGACATTTATACAAAAAAATCAGCTTGTTTGATCATTTCTAGCTGTTGGTTTTAGTACTCAAAAATATGGTTGAATCCAACGGCTAGAATCACGTCTTAAAAGGTACTAAAATCTAATGGCTAGAGATTACCAATCATGGTGATTTTGGTATATCCCCAAGTGTTGAGCTAAGTGTTCATGCGGTCAGTGAGCCCAGATGGCACAGTGGAGTGGATTGAAACATTCTTATTTTAATTTGCCGCCACGTGCATCAAGGAGTCGAAGATTATTGACTTTTACCCAAAAAAAAAAAATATAAATATCTACCAAGACTGCTTCAATGGAGAACTTGACCGTACACATATAACCCTAACGAGTAACGACTACTTCAGTCAAGGACCCAAAGAAACCCTAATTTCGAGTTGACCATGCTAATACGACCCAGCTTTCTTTTTGACTTATTCATACGTATACTCCTATGATTAATACTGACGTCACGACTGTCACCTGCTGCACCTACATGTAGCTTCATTCCCACCGTTTGATCATGTGCATCAAATTGATGGGTCCCACTAAGTATATCTCTTTAGTGGGACCCATCAAGTCCATGAAAACCTTGTGATCTCCTCCACATATTTTAACATCTTTTTCTGCAATAATTCCTTTACACTTGGGAAAAAAGCCTGAAAGGTCACATGCAGTTTAAAAAAGGAGAGAACCCATGTGTTTGACTGCAAAGAAAATTTTTTCTAACAAAACCCAATTTTAGAGTTATAAAATTTTCTAGAAAATAAAATATGGCGGGTTGATTGCACTTGAGAAAATATGCATTTTTCAATTATGCGAGAAAATAAGGCATATTTTTGGTGGAAAAAAAAAATTCCCACCTAGGGTTTGTTTGGTAACCTGGAATTGAGTTAGAATTGGAATTGTAATTCTTAGAATCATAATTCCGGGTGTTTGGAAGGATGAATTTCCAAGAAAAACAATTCAAAATCCCCAGGTTTTCCTGGAATTAGAATTGTAAGTCTCTCTCTCTCTTTCTCATTTTCTCTCTCTCTCTCTCTCTCTCTCTCTCTTGCTTTCTTTCTAGAAACAAATGAATTCCAGGCTTGAATGGAAAAATCTTGTTTTCTTGTGAAAATTTTCTTGATTTAGAATGACTATAAAACAATGGGAAATTGTATTTCCATGAGAAAATGTGATTTTTTCACAGAAAAATTTGCAATCAAACATGCCGTTAATGTCTCCAGTTTCCTCGCGTACACATGGAGCAATTTTATTGGTGTTGGATCTTTTTTTTTTTTCATGAGTTGAACATGTGAGTACAATATCCTTTGTACATTTTTGTACTCGAAAAAAGACGATAGAAGCCGCCCTACCTGAATATATCGGTTGCAACAACAGAAACAACCAAACAACAATTAAAAAAAAAAAATTGATATATTTAGGTTTAGATGTTCAAGTCCAAAACTTTCTATGGAGGGACCCAACTGATGGTACAAGCAGACATCTTGCAATAGGGAAACCCCCAAACAAGAAGAAAGATGCTTGGTTTAGAAGCTTAATAAGATAATTAATCCCACGTGAGTCAATAATGCTGGAATCTAATGCTAAAGAAATCACAACCGGAAAACACTGATCAAACGGTTCTTTGTATGCGACTCGTCGCATCACCCTGTTAGGTATTGTATGAATTTATGCTGTTTGATCCATGGTTTAAAAAATGGTCGTTATAACATTTTTTTCCCATTATAACGTCCAAAATTGAAAAATAAAAAGGCGGATTTTCCGTTATAACAGTCGAAATAACTGTTTTTCATGGTACCCTTTTTTGTCGTAAATTTTTACTGTTGTTACCTGTTTTCTCCGAATACAACAACGCACCAGACTCCACGAAAGCTACTCTATGGAAGAATTTATTAGAGCTTGAGAGAAATGGGAATCCATTGATAAGAATAGTCTAAGGGCGCGTTTGGACAAGATGATGCATTTGCTATACACCAAGAAATAGTGGCTCCACTAAATAGATTTCTTGAAACGGACGTTTATCTGGTGCCTGAGCTGTACCAGATAAATTCTGAGTCAATTTTTGGTCACTTTCTCTAGTGACCCATCTCAATCACTAAAGTCTATAAACTTGACAAGTACCCATGACAAGATTGTTTTTTAAAAGGCTCATGCTCGGAGGACCCCCTTTTAGACCCCTCTTGGTGTTCGTCCGCTCGGCCGTGGATTTCAAGATGCCAGATCTCCACGGCAAGAGGGTCAGAAAAAGGGGTCCCCTTAGCCCGACCTTTTTTAAAAAGTTTAAATTTCAAAAATTTAAAACATGAGTTGTCATGTGTACATGTCAAATATACAGGCTTTAGTGATTGAGATGGATCACTAAAGCAAGTGACCAAAAATGGACTCCATAAATCCTCCACTTGTGCCTCATCCGAAATATCCTAGAGTTCATTTTTGCAAATCCAAACTATTCCTCCCAAGACAAACACATATACACAAACAAAAAAAAAAGGTTTTTGTGAACAAGCTTATCCTAAGAACCAAACAACCCTTAAATGATCAAAGAAGCTGTTTTTAAAAATTGAAGTGTTAGCCTACATATGTGATCCTTAGATCCAAACCACAGATGTTCATCGATGTATGCAAGTAAATAAATCAAATGGCTAGAATTAACCCTCCCCACTAAAAGATTCACCCTTTCTACACTCCAGATCTTACCTTTAGTGGGTGTATGGGACCCATAATAAGAACCCTACGCCACTACTTTTCACGTGCATGGAGGCTATTGTTACATTGTATCTAAAAGAAATGAGTAAAACTCGCATGACAGGCGGTTAGTCAGCATCAGTCACGATATGAACTACGTGGCACATTTTTAGCAGACATTGATCGTATAGATGTTTGACCAATCTCTAGGCGGACTTACAAACGAAAATTCAACCTTATTAGTGATTTCTAAGCATTGGATTGGAAATCTTTTTCACGAGTTGATTTGAACCGTGGGAATTTGAGCATTATTTGGGGTACAAGATCAAAAGGTTTAAAATCACTGATCAGGCTTATTTAGATCCGTCTATGAATTGGCCAAACATCCATACGGTCATTGTCCAATGCAAATGTGCCACGTGGCTCATATTATGGCCGGTTAAGGCTTTTACATGACGGGCAATATTCGTGCAAGTTTTTTTACAATTGAATATCACGGAAATAGCAAAAAAATATTTTCCCAAAAGATAATGATTACACCAAATCCTTCGCCCCAACCCGCACGCGGTGAAAGCACAGACCCACCCCCGGTCCTCTCCCCCCTCGACACGCTCGTGTCGACCTGTTCTATGATACAGACTTCCCTATCAAAAGATTTGTACCGAAGTCCCTCTAGTTGCCATGTAAGGGCCCACACCTTGCTCGGCTTACACACTAAGATTCAGCGTGATCGGCGATATCTAGCCAGTGGATTCTAGCGTTCATTAATAGACCAAAAATTACTCAAATCAACAGCTAGAAATCACCAATCACATTGATTTTTGATTTGTAGGTCCACCAATGTGTGGGTTGAATGTTCATAGGTTCAGTGGGTCCCAAAGAGTGTGCCAGATGGCAATTTGAAGGACTTCTGTATCAAAATTTTGATACAAAATTCTATATTGTAGATTTTTACCAACACCCCTGCATCTCAACATGCACATCCACATACATACATACATACACGTATGCCACGTCAGACCAGTTAATCCAACCACCGCCCGCCGGCCCAAATTGCCCAGCTGTCATCCACAGTAGCTTAGTCTCTCTCTCTCTCTTCACATATATGTTGAGCAACAAATCCCCAAATCGAGCCTTCTCTGCAACTCTCTCTCTCTCTAATAATCTCTAAAAATGCCTGCTTGGTGGGGGAGAAAACCTCACAAAAGCAACAAAGAAGAACAAAATTCTTCTGAGAAGAAAGGCAAAGAGAAAGCTAAGAGCTTCGACGAGATTCCTAGCTCCCGGAATTCTCCCAGGACCAGTAAGGAATTCTTATCTACTGCTACTGCTTCTACTGCTACTGCTGTTTTTGTTTTTGGGTGTTCTTCTTTGGGTTCGAGTTTCGAATCGGATTTGGAGAAGAGAGGGCATCCTTTGCCTCGACCGTCTGCGTCATCGGCTCCGTCTTTGATTCACGATCATGGGGTCGGATTGGGTTCTGGGTCGGTCTCCGTTTCGAGCGTTAGCTCTTCTGGGTCTTCTGATGACCCACTGCTCGATTTTGGATTCGTCGGTCTTTCCAGGTTGGTCCTGAAATCCTACCCACTACCTCTCTCTTCTCTGTGAATTTTGAGGATTTGATATTACTTGTGTTGATGGGTCGTTTCTAATTGATCAATCTAATGAATCAATATGAACTTCGATTTGATTTTTCTGTAAGGTTGGGGTTACTTGGTATGTGGGTTTGTTGATTTGCTGTTGGATTTTGGTTTTCAGTCTCTTTTGTGTGAAATCCTGCCCACCCACTACCTCCCTCTCTGAGACTTCTTCTTTTATGGAGGGGAAGATTGGGTTATAGTGATTGTTCAATTTTCGAACTTATAGCTGTCTCTCTTTCTTTCATGTGGAATTTTATTTGGGTCTGTTTGTCGACTTTTTCATTTATTTCTGTGATTTCAGATTATGGGTATTTTGATATTTCTACTGGATGAAGTTTTGATTGCCAAATGGGGCTTCCACTACGGAATTTTGTATTTTGAGGAAGAAAGTTGTCTGAGAATCTGGAATCATGTGTTTTTTTTATCCACAATTGTTGCTTTTCACTGTAATTTTTTGTTATGATGTGTTGGGAATTCTGTTCCTTACTCCAATTCGTGTTCTCGTAGTTTACAAAAAAAAAATAAAAATTCGTGTTCTCTTTTATGGATGTTTTCAATAGCTTTGTGTCGTACATATTTAGCAGTTTCAAGAGAATTGAGGATTTCTTACAAAGTTACAAAAAGTTCTTTTCACTGAAATTATTTGGTTCCAATGTGTTGGGATTTCTGTTTCTTCTGCAATTCGTATTCTTTTATAGATGTTTTCAATATCTTTGTATCATATTTAGCGGTTTCAAGAGAATTCGGGATTTCCTACAAAGGAAAAATAAAAAAAATTGAGCATGATTATTGGATCTTAAAGTGTATTTTCATTGTATCTTTATTTCCAAACATTTGATACATGGACTGATTGAACCAAATGAAGAGTTGAAATTTTCAACCTTCTCCAAGAGGAGTTTCTGTTATGGTTCTCTTAACAGAAGCACATGTTCTGTGTTGATCCCAGAGGACATGGGGAAACCAAGGTCAGCCCAAGATCAAGAAGTCCAGCTCCAGGATCAAGAGTGCCTGCCATTTCAACATCACCTTTACATCAACGTGTGTGTGGAATGAGTCCGGAGTCTCAGCCGATAAAGCAAGATGAGGGGAAGAGTGTGTGTCATCCCCTGCCACTTCCTCCTGGTTCTCCTACCAACCCTTGCACTTCACCCACCATAAGAAGTATTGCAGCCAATGACAATTCACATTGTCTTCGATCAAAATGGATTAAGGGAAAGCTTCTAGGAAGGGGGACATTTGGGCATGTTTATTCTGGATTCAACAGGTATTAGTTATTCCTCTTATAAATCCTCCCATTCTCTTAGAGTCCTCTTGGTTCTTTTTATTTTCTAATTCTTTTTTGTGGCTTGTTTGCAATGGACAGTGAATTTGTATTAGGGAAATCAAAAAGTTTATTTGGGTAAGAGAAGGAAACAAGAGAAGATGACTTATTGCTCTATTTCCATGTTTTATTTCCTATTTTAACAGTGAAAAGGGGCAAATGTGTGCTATAAAGGAAGTCAAGGTCATTTCTGATGATCAAAGCTCAAAAGAATCCCTCAGACAACTAAATCAGGTCTTTCCCTCATGATCCTTTTAATTTACCCCGCATCATATTTACTTCCCATTTTACATTTTTAATGATTTTCATTTTTTATACAAGTACCTCTGGTATTTTGCATTTCTAAGGTCATATTTCATCATTGATCAAGATCATCAATCAATGTGATGAGGTTGTAACGCATTTTGCTCATGTGAACAGGAGATAACGTTGCTCGGTCAGCTCTCACATCCAAACATTGTTCGATACTATGGAAGCGAATTGGTATGAGCTAATTCTTATAATTTTCTTTTTTAACTCAAAGCTCCCCCTGTCCATGAAACCCAAGTCAATGTCAGCTTTATAATCTACTACGGAACAGTTTACACTCTGTTTTATCGAAGTGAAATATTATGAAAATTGAATCATATACTGAATGATTCTGTATGCAGGGGGAAGATGCACTCTCTGTATATTTGGAGTATGTCTCTGGGGGCTCCATCCACAAATTACTCCAGGAATATGGCCCTTTTAAGGAACCTGTTATTCAAAGTTACACCAGGCAAATCCTTTACGGTCTTTCCTACTTACATGGAAGGAATACAGTGCATAGGTACGTGGATTTGGTACTCTAGTTTACACTGCCAGAGGAATTTCTTAATCAGAATCAGTGCGTCTTCTTACCACATTAAGAAACTGAAAGTAATGGGTTTCTCATGGCAGGGATATTAAAGGGGCAAACATACTTGTAGATCCTAATGGTGAAATCAAACTTGCAGACTTTGGCATGGCTAAACATGTATGTCACTTTCTAACATTGTAGACAAACTTTATTTCTAGAAATTTTAGAACAATAATAACTGACTTTTATTACAAATTATGAAAACCTACCAAAGAAAATTCCCTAGGGGACATACAATACACAGTAGAGTATTTCTGAGACATCAATATAGCCCGAATTCATAGTTTTGATGGCTTGAAGTTGTAGATGACTATGCAATTAATTTTTTTTATTTTTTTATGTTTCTTCCTTAACCCAAAGGCAATTCCTGATTTCAGTTTTCTTTGAAACAGATGACATCTTGTGCTTCTATGCTTTCTTTCAAAGGTAGCCCTTACTGGATGGCACCTGAGGTATTAAAGTTTCTTATCTCATTCTTCTTGTATCCTTCTCTTCATTTTTCATGTTATAGTACTCAGCAATGTTGGCTTGTCTGATATTTGTCTTCTATCCAGGTTATAATGAATTCTAGTGGCTACAGTCTCGCAGTGGATATTTGGAGCTTAGGATGTACAATACTGGAGATGGCTACATCAAAACCACCTTGGAGCCAGTTTGAAGGGGTGCGATTTTGAATTTCCATAATTTATTTGATAACATAAATCTTGTTTGAGACCAGCTTAACTGTATTTGTACAACCTATCTCATATTTTGTTGTTGGAATTTACAGGTGGCTGCTATATTTAAAATCGGAAATAGCAAAGATATTCCTGAAATCCCTGATCATCTTTCTAATGATGCAAAGAGTTTTCTAAATCTCTGCCTGCAACGGGATCCATCTGCACGTCCTACGGCCACACAACTACTGGATCACCCTTTTATACGAGACCAAGCTGCAGCAAAAGGTTCAAAGATCCATATAATTAATGATGTCTTTCCTTCTTCCCTTGATGGAAGCCATGCACCGGTAAAGTCTTGAAGATGCGCAAATCTCTCTTTTCAAATATTTAATGGTTTAGATTTCAGCCCCTCTAATCATTTCTCCTCATAAAATTTACTCTATGAGCACTTTGAACTGCACAGAATTAGTACAAGAATTTTAAGAGATTTGTGCAGTTTATACATAAAAGAGAAACAATGAGATGACCCTGGGTCATTCCGTTATAATGATCTGGATCACTACCATGCACATGGTGCACATTCTTAACCATTTGGACCATCTAATTGATGGGCCATCATTTATGATCCTAACTGTTGAACAATGATCTTCTTGTTTAAATTCACGTCAATGACTTCATTGATTTTTCAATTGTAGGAAATATGATGAGAAGTTGTTTGATGATACTGATTGGAGAAATTTTTGTATGGTGTGCATGCCATGGTGTCCCATCTATTAGATGGTCTGGATTAATGAGCATATGCATCATGGTAGGGTTGAAGATACTGAGTGATAATAACATAACACCATGAATATGGGCATAGTGTTTCCACATAATGATACAAAGGTTAATCTCGTAGCAGTAAATTCTCTGGTATACATGTGCAGTATTGCACCAGCACTCCAACATCACGTGAGTGTGTGTGTGTTTACACAAGCACATTTATGTATATCACTCTATACTTTAAAAAGCACATAATTTTACTTCCTAAATCCAATCTGTTCCCGAATCCTATTTTCATGTGATATTCTACCTGCTTGCGTGGCAAAACCCTATATTGATTTTGGTAGGGTTTAGAAGTGTGAATCAAATGGTGACCTCATGGATTCTGCTTTATTATACTATTACCTCCAACTGCTAGCAACTTGCGGCATACACCACCACATGAAGAAGACATGCACACACATGATAAGTTTTCGTCTGTCCTTAATACTGATAAAAGAAAAACATTTAAAAGGGAATCTTACACATAATGTGAAAACGGATTGAAAATTGGGACTGAATTTTCATCTTTATATGCCTTGGTTGGTATTGTTATGGACCCCGTGGGGTACTACAAAATTGATCCAAGTCAACGAGTTGCCATCTGAGTCCAAGAGCCAGAATTCTGTTCATCAACAGTAAATTTCTACAAAGAATGTGTTGCAAAGTTGCCAACACAGATCCATTCCAGTAATCGTACAGTAAATTTCCACAAAAAATGTGTTGCAAAGTTGCCAATACAGATCCATTCCAGTAATCATTAGACCTTGACTATGATCAGCAATACAAACTTATCATGTCCAACGAAATTTGAAAATCAAGCTTCATTAAACCCAAGTGGAGGTATCGGGATCTAAGATGATCTCATTCTAGGGATAGAAGAGAAAAGGGTGATGGGGTTATGGAAATGAATTAGTAGGACTAGGAGATTCACCCCCTTTCTAACTACTCATTTTATTTATTTTTGGGTGTGTGTATGTGTGTCTGTAAACAGTAACTATTGTTATTCTTCAACTAACCTTCTTAATATTTGGTACTCTCAAGCAGACAGGCTCGGATATACATTCCAATAAAACGAATATTACCTCCCGGGATGGAGAGTACGGAATGAAACCTATGGTCACATCTTCAAGAGCTTTGAAGAACCCAAGGTAAAATTTCTCACCCACTTAATTATCTTCTGCAACCGTCCTCTCTTCATTGATACTTGACTATCAGTTATTATCTGACCTCATTGAAAAGAATTTCACAGTCAATCTATCTGCAGGGATAATGCGAGAATGAACATGTCTTTGCCTGTGTCTCCCTGTTCAAGTCCATTACGACAATATGGGCCTGCACACAGGAGCTGTTTTCTATCTCCCCCCCATCCGACTTATACAATGTTGGGACAAAGTGATGGTTATGGCCTAAACAATTTTTCAGGCTTGTCCACAAGACAGTACACGAACAATCCTGCTGACCCTTGGGTAGACATCTCCCAACTGAAATCCCATACACCTGGTGGATCCCCAAGGATGAGAGCCATTTGAGGGATGCCTTTGTGAAGATGAATACTAAAAATTCTTTCTTGATCACGCCAAATGCCTCATGGATTGACATGCATACCATTTGAAAGGATTTCGTATTCATCTCTCTCTGAATCCAAAACTGACGTGAATGCAGCTCGGGATTGTAATTGGATGACAATGTCTTATTTCACTCCCCGTCCAAATGACGACGCAGAGAGTATTCTTGTGAGTAAACCAAGGGGGAGAGGTGGATGGATTTCTTTGTCTGGATGTATTGGTTTGGGTCTGCTGATTTTCTTGATATTGTAACATCTCTTCTTGATTATGATCATTGTAATTAGAAGGTGTTGGTTACATTAATATTATTCTGGATAAAGGAAGAGATTTTTTTGTTCATATAGTGGATGCTGGTCAGTAAGAACCAAGAAAAGTAAAAAAGAATCAGAAGCCATGGTTAAGTGAATTTGTGATCAATGTGCATCAATGATATAGCTGCTCATCTACAAGGACTTGTGTTTGGTAGAATCCCCAGGATCATCTTGCAGACTTTGCCTTATATATATATTTTCCCATAATCCTATATATACTTCCAACACAAGAACATCTGACATGGTAGACCTTAGAAAAACCTCCGCACACACGAGGACAAAAGTCCATGTGTTGGGTGTGGCTGAGGTGGTGGTTTTGAAAGGGTCCACATGTTTTGCTGCGTCACCCTCTTCCATGTGGAAAGTTTCAGACCAATAGCGCCCTGCCACTTGGGAAAAGAAGCATGTTTCTCACATGTAGGATAGGGGCATGAACATATAATCTATATTCTATACTAAACCTAACACATGGGGGTGCATTCACATATTCTAAAAGTGATGATGTGGCTCTCTCCATCTTTTATGCCATCTCAGCATTTTTTTCAAAGAATTTCTTGACAATTTAATTAGTGTTATTAAAAAAGAAGGATATTTCAGACTTTGTAAGAACTTCAATTAAATATTAACCTTCTATTACGAGGTTCTAACCAAAATTGCTCTCCTCTTTTCCGAATAATAATCTCTTATTTTTCAAATAAGTTTACAAGTTTAACGTGAATCAATTACTATTTAAGTATCTTATATATATATTCCTTAACAATTTATTTTCCCAACTACCGAAGTCTCTCTCTCAAAACTATCTTAACTACAAACCGTCTCTCTTCGTAAAACTCTAAAATGGTTATAATGAGAAAAAGTTACATGGGGGGTTCTTGCATTCAAATTCTGATGCGAGACCTTACCTAGGTGAGGAGGTTGGGACGGCCTTGTAGTCTTGCTTAGGTGAAGAAGTCGGAAGGACTTTGGAGTCTCGATGAGGTGAAAAGGTCAAGAGGACCATGTCGTCTCTCGCCTGGGTGAATAGGTCAGGACAACCTTGCAGTCTCATGGATCAGTGAGCATAGAAAAGTGAAAGCATCTCCATACCCACATTTTTTGTTGAAATCACGAAGAAACTCGCCTCTAGAGTATGGCTCCCCATGAGAGATGTTCTATGTTGGATGGATTTCAAAAATGAAAGACTCCCAAACTTTTGTTTCAAATGTAATCCACTTCCAAAACTTTTAATGAGGATTCGACTCAATGGACAGGGCCGTCTCGATACAAGTTGAGGCATAAGGCGAAAATTCTATATAAGGCCTTTTTTATATTTAATACATTAATATATATGGTACTAATTAAAAACTTTAACTCTCTATGTAATAGACCATTCTTGATAATAAAAAATTACGAAAAAATTTAGATGCAAATGACTCCATTGTAGTCCATGCAGAGGATTCCCATGGCCCTACATAAATTTTTTGGGCCCGATGACTGCGTGGATGTTCTGCTCACCTATTGGTGGATAAAATCACTGCTTGATTGATGATTTGTAGCCATTGGATTTACTACCCAAAAAATGCATAAATCCAATGGCTAGAATCAATCCAAAAAAGTAGTAAAATATGTAGGTAGAGATAACCAATCAGGTTGATTTTTGGTTTGTATATCCAACAAGGGTGGGCCAAACATCAATGCGGTTAGTGGGCCCCAAAAAACTGTGCTATATAGGGCCTGGGCTTGTAGTGGGACCTGGGCTGGGGACCTTCTCTCACCAAGGGGCCTTAGGCTATCGCCTTAATGACCTTAAGGTAGAGCCCGACTGGAGTGACCCCTCGGTCGTTGGCTGAAATCTGAAACAAAACAACAAGAAGAAAATCACATTCGGGAGGAGCTTAGTTGTTTTCCCTCCCTAGCAGCCTTGGAAAAAGGGTGTTAAGTAGCCATGATTTGATCATATCATTGCATCTCTTCCATACTGGATAATCCGCACTAGTTATAGATGGAGAAAAACCCGTGTCATCCACAAGCCCTATCTTATTTTTGTCACTCAATGCCATAGTCATAGCTCGACTCCATGCAGGGTAATTTTCTCCAGTCGATGGATGAGAAACGAGTA
The DNA here is from genome assembly GCA_035048495.1 of Euptelea pleiosperma. NCBI lineage: Eukaryota > Viridiplantae > Streptophyta > Magnoliopsida > Ranunculales > Eupteleaceae > Euptelea > Euptelea pleiosperma. Next base: position 24,799,340 of record CM068542.1, on the reverse strand, counting down.
TGGTACCAAGACTATCAGAGTGATTGACATATAGGATATGATTTGAATCAATGATATTTGACTCCAACACACCAAAAGTTTTGTCAATAGCCATGTGAACACAGTGATGGATTATGGTTGAACAACACTACTTGCTACGGATAGGCAGTGGCAAGAGAAATTGAGATTGAACGAACAACGGGAATACGTCAATTATATTTACGGAATCACAACCAAATTCAACCGCTTTGATACCATGTGAAGTTTGGAAAAACAAATAGAGGAGAGAAGCTGGGTGAAAAAGTTTTTTCCGTATTTTATTGATTGTTCTATGTCATATTTATACAAAGTGAATGAAGATTTGAATGCCACATGCAAATAAAGGACATCCTCATGCTAGGAAACCTATACTAGCATAAGTAGACATTTTATATACTCGGACATTGCTGGCTTACTGGATAAACAAGAGACATGGGGTCTTGCAAATGTCAGGGGGAGGTTGGACAGGGCTTGGTGATTGGAGAACTTTGTTTACTAGAAGCTAGAGACCAGCACCTCCCTTTATTTGGTTCAGACCATTGTTTAAAATAACACCGTTTTAACGGTTTTAATGGCCATTAAAATGGTAATGTTAAAATGGTAACGCCCCAAGCCCGTTACGTTAAGAACCATTTTGACCCTTAGAAAATTACAACCGTTATTTTCTGAAAAAAAATTGTGGAAAAATGGCCATTATTTTCTGTTAAATTTCATTATTTTCCGTTTGTTCCATTTTAAAAAAAATTTCAGCTCCATTTTTCCCGTTATTTCTGTTAAATTCCTTTAAGTTCCAATTTTTTTTCATTTTTGCCCCTATCCATTACAATTCGTTTTAACGGCCGTTTAACGGTTTTAAATGGTAACACCCCCAGTTCATTATACCGTTAAAACGGCCTCCATTAAACCTTGGTTCAGACCACCCTCCTATTTCGATTACATATTCTCCTGAAGAAGAAAAATTGTCCAGGCCTTTCCACTTCAACTCGTTGTGGATTCTTGAAGAAGGTTGTAAAAATGTTGTTCAAGAACCTTGGGGAGAAAATGTTAAAGGATCAAAAGCCTTTCATGTGACACAAAAACATAGAAATTGCAAAGATTAAAATATGAAAAGGGAACACAGAGCACTTGAAGGTGCCAGCTTGCTCAGTTGGTAAAGTTTATGGGTGACGTTACCATAGATCTGGGTTCAAACTTCACCGAGTTACTGGTCTCTTTAAAAACAGGCTTAACTACCCCCCCCCCCCCCCTAAAAAAAACACAGAGCACTTTGAGAAGCTCAGGAGATTCAACCCCTTCCCCCCCCCCCCCCCCCCAAAAAAAATAAAAATAAAAAAAACACACAGAGCACTTTGAGAAGCTCAGGAGATTCAAGCCCCTCCCCTTAGGGAAGCCATTATTCAAGAAGAAATGTTATGGAGAGACAAGTCGAGAGACAAGTCTAAGAACAGGGGTTTAGAACACAAGATCCTTTTACCTCGCTACCCTAGCCACAAGAAGGAAAAACAAAATTCAATGGCTAGAAAATGAAATTTGGGATTCGATTAACTCTCGAAAAAGTTTTTGATGATTTTCCACACCACGTCGGAGGAAAAATTGGACTCTACGGGGATAGACTTACCCTATACACTAGAATATCTAGTTGGGAAAAGATGTAACAAGGTATGCCATACCTGAGACTTTTTCAAATACCCCGAAGCTCGATTTTTGTTACTCACCGTTGTCATCTGGGCCCACTAACCGCATGGATTTTTATCCAACCCCTTGGTGGATTTATACACACCAAAAAAATCACCCTGATTGGTAATCGCTAACCATTGAATTCAACCATTTTTTAATACTAAAACCAACGACAAAAAATGCACTCCCGCATTTGAAAAGATCTCAGGTATACCTTGTTACATCACGACCCCGTCCTCCGTCCCCTGTCCCCTGTCCCCCGTTGTTATTTTCTAAAAAAAAGTGTTAAAATAACGTCCGTTATAAATTTTATTGAAAATTTGAATTCTAGTGCTACTTTTTTCCATTATTTCTCCATTTTTCCGTTCTTGATCCTGTGAGTTAAACGGCCGATTATAATGGAAAAATGGTAACACCACCAGTGACCAGTCCATTACACCGTTATAGCGGTCCCTTTTTAACCTTGATTTCCACACCCGCTTCGATATACAATCCACGTGACTCATGTGCAGTGGTGGGACCCAAGGTTTCTACTTTCTACTTCTGAGTCGATCCCCAAAACCAAAAATAAAAAGGGAATTTTTGACATACAACCATGGAACAAGGGTTTAGATCAAAACCAAACCCCCAAATCAAATGGATGTGGTGGACGGCAAGCCAAGAGATACCAATGGGTTAGTTGTCCATCATCGGAGACCAACCCACTGGAGTCTCATGCCGGTCATCCACCACTACGGCGAAAATTTAAAAACCCATTAATATCCAGAGTTTCACTTTTCTTTTTTTCTTTTTTGAAACACCGACTTAAAAAAAAAACTTCTAAGTCTGAAGTGGCATTGTAATACAAATATTAAGCTCTAAATCTTTTTTTGGTATCTCAACTAGCATTGGGGATTCCCACTCTATATATTGATTGGATATTTTTAAACAAGAATAATTAGGAAATCATCCGTTTTCAAGCTAAAATTAGTTGGGAAATACAAGCTTGAGTCTATGGTCGGACAATCCAATGGTTTTTTGTAATTTTTGTCGGAGTGGTGGATGACCGGCATGAGACTCCGGTCGTTTTATTTGGCTTGCCATACACCACAGCCATTTGATTTGGGGGTTTGGTTTTCGTCCAAACCCGTGTTCCAAGGTTGAAAACAAGGGTATTTCTGTCTTTTAATGTAAAATAAGCTGGTCAACTCGGGTCAACATTGGTCAACTGACCTTGGACCAAGTCATAGGGGGTATGTCAGCTTTTTCAAAGTGTGGGGGGTATGTCAAATTTCAAAGATAACATGGGGGGTATGTCAAAAATTCCCAAATAAAAAACACCACATATTTTCGTTTCGCTGCTCACTCTTCTCAGCCTCTCTCTGAAACAAGGTTTGTTGGTCACTCTCCCTCTCAAATTTATCTTCTTACAGTTGGTAGTTAATTAGGTAAAACAGTTAATAAGTTCGTTGGTTATGCGATGAACCACTCTGCTCTCATCCGAGCCTCTGCGTCTCATGTTCTTCCCCTTCATTCAACCGGACCCAAAAGGTACGGAACGCCAACTACATTTTCAGTCTCAGATTCCCAGTTTAAATTTCTTTAGAACAGAACAATAGTTGTTGTTGTTGATCTCTTTCGCCGTATCTATCTGTGTTTGTAGCCATTTTGCTACTCAAAATTTCGCCATCGAAGGGCGAAATTTGAGTTACTCGGTCACAACCAAGAATGGGAAGTTTGTCCCAATTCTTCAGGACTGTTCGCTTTGCATTCCTTCGGGACAGTTGTGGATGCTTCTTGGACCCAATGGTTGTGGAAAATCTACCCTTTTAAAGGTACACCTGTTTTCAATTTCATCTGTATGTTTTCGTCGATTTAGTTAGCTTTATACGAATTTATGTCCAAAACATGTTTATACTCCATTGAATTATAACAATGCTGCTGTTATTAATGGGATATAGGTCTTGGCTGGCCTCTTGAATCCAACACATGGTACCGTGTATGTTGAGAGGCCCAAGAGCTTCGTTTTCCAAAACCCGGATCATCAGGTGGATCTTCTTTATTTTTTTAAATTTCTTTTTCTTATTGATGCTTTTGTTGCCTTGTATTTGGATAGGATTATAATCCTCTTTTTACATCATTTATTTAAGGACATTTATAAGATACAGACTTTAAGGGTGTGTTTGGTAATGGATTTGAATTTGCCACCGAAAGTACTATAACTCATAGTTTTTTGGGGGAGTTAACTAATGCTGGTTTTTTTTGGAAAAAGAACCCAATGTGCCTATGGGAGGCAGACACGCATCCACATTTCCTAAATTTATGGCAGACCCAAACACAATTTAGTATGGCTCTAGAATAGTTGCGCCTTGTAACTTGGCCTAGCTATACTAAATACCCAGTAAAAATTAGAAAGGTTAGGAAGTTCTAAAAAGAAGAAATGGACTATAGTGTTATCAGGTCATAGTTACAGAGAAACCCATTTCTCCTGGCAATTACCTACCCATTCTTGCGTCTTGTTTTTCAAATCAAGATACTTGTTGTAAATATTGAATCTCAGTCATTTTTTCAGCCAATTCTCTACCTGTCAACTGTATATTAGAAAGCAATGTTTTGTTGCCTAGTTATATGATATGCTATGTAACAAGGACACTCCATTTTCTAAGAATTTGACGTGTTGAACAGAGTATGATACTCCGTGTATCAAACACATTTTTTCCAAAGAAATCATAAATTCATTCAAATATTTTGTTTCTAGCTATTATTTATCTATTGTTTATATGATTTTAATGTATATCTACTTATCGAAATACATTTTTTCTGTATTGTATTATTAAAATGAACTAAAGTATTTTTATAAAAATCCTAAACATATGGAATAAACTGATGAACATGTCGGCATATCAGGTTTGTTTGACACTTCGTATCAGTGCCGGACACCGACACCGACACCAACACAAGTGTCTGTGTCTTTATTATGTAGATGATATGGCGATTGAATTAGAAAATTTTGATGTTCTCTACCCACACCCCACCCCGCCCCTTTGCATGATTAACTCAGTTGCGGCGGCATTGTGAGTCTCTATTTCTGTTAAATCTTTTAGCTTTCTTATTAGTTTGGCTTAGGCTTATTTGATTTGGTTGTCAAATGAGAATGCCATGCCAATTCGAATTAGGGTTATCTGGACTTTTTTAGTCTATGCTCATTTCTTCACATGCACACTTTTCAGACTCTCGCTATGAACTAGCATAACCAGCTCCACAAGCAAACTATTTTCGAGGCTTTGTCGTTTGCTTCCTTTCCATTTGTATCAGTGTATTAAAAGACGCTAGGCACCAGGTGAGCAACAAGGGGTTCTCTAGACGTTAGCTCCTAGGCATCACTTGGGCAACTAAAATTGAATTTTATTTTGATAATGAAAATTAAGGAAACTCAAATAACACATAGAATTTAACTGTTTGCAGTTGCTGCTACCGCACACTTGTTCACAAGCACAAAGAAGAAGCCACTTGTTACAGTAAATAAGAAGGAAAGAATGGTGACCACTATTTTGTTGCTTCCGCCAAAAAAAAAGCTCCTAGCTCCCACCTTGCTTTGCCTTCTCGGTGAGGAAGAGGGTAGGGTTTTCTCTTCAAATAGAAAAACTATATATATATATATATATATATATATATAGAGAGAGAGAGAGAGAGAGAGAGAGAGAGAGAGAGAGAGAGAGAGAGAGAGAGAGAGAGAGAGAGAGAGTTTAACTAATTAACTAAAAGTCTAAATTTAGCTAATTGTAGCTTCTAATTACACTGATTGAGGTATTCAAAGCCAAGGTTCCAAATAGATGAACATTGGTCTAGCCGTTGCCTAGGCGAAGCTTAAGACAAATATCTTAGCCTTATTAATTAGTTTTCTAAATCAATTTGTAGATCACAAGGACCAGAGATCTTCTTTTGAGGTTTTTTGCCTATGAAATTTAATAAAAAACACCACTTGAGTTACAGAATTAACCTTGAATTTTTCTTCTCTCACTACTAGTGGCCTTGGATAGCCCTTAACTTTTATGCTTTGCTTGGTGTTGGGTTCAGTGTTGCTTCTTTCTAAATTCTTCTCCCATACTGCTAAACTTATTATTAGACCCACGTTTTGATTTTTAAGGAATTATGGAGGAACAATTGGGGATGTAACATTCACGTGAAGTGTGCTTAGTTAATGCATAATGATATCCTGGTACCTTCTAGTATACCAAGATCTGATTGGTCATGAACATCTTAAATTGTTGTGCTTCGTGAATCCAAACATACTCCTCATTTGGATGGGTAATGAAAAGTCTGTGTTTCCCGACATCCTAGATACCTAGAAGGGGGGGTTGAATAGGTATAACTAATTAAACTAGCAACCTAATTCAAATTACTGGGCAGGGTAGGTTGGAATTGCATGCATTCGCTGTTGATTATTACAAGGTGCGGAAATATAAAGAATCAAAAAACCATAGCACGTGTAATTTTTTACGTGGAAACCTTAGCCAAGGAAAACCACAGGACCACGCCCAGACGGAAAGTATCACTAACTGAAAAGTTATGAGTACATAGAAGTTACTTACGCAACACCGTTTCCATACAACATACAACCCTCTAGGCCAACTACTGTTACGTCCACGTCTTCTGGCACCACGCGTCGAATCTATGAGCGCCCTTCCAATCACGACCCTTTTGCTGTTGTTTCAAACCTACCGTCGACTGGTACACCCTGATCTTATTTTCACTCACCGGTTCAACCTTGAAGGTGAATGATTCAGTACATCCTGACTCTTGAACGTTGTTCAAAAGTGTTGAGTCACACGTGGTACTTTCTGGCTTACTAGGTTGGGTTTCTAGTTGGTAACCTAGGCAGAGTGCGGAGGAATGGGGGAGGTTATGGGGTGGGATTTCGGATTCAGGAGGGATCTCAATGATTGGGAGATCGAACCCCTAACTAGACTACTCTCTCTTTTAAAAGATGTTCACTTACAATCTTCGGTTCAAGATATTTGGGTATAGAAATGGACAAAGTGAGGTTTGTTCTCAATTCGTTCATTCTACGAAGAGATGGAAAGAGCTCAAGGTATCAGATATCCAGTATCGTTGGTTTGACGTTCAAAAGTTTCGAAGAAGGTCGCGTTCTTTGTTTGGTTGACTTCCTTGGAGAAAATATTGACAATGGATCACTTAATCACTAGAGGCTTTATAATTATAGATTTTTGTTCGATGTGCAACCGACATGGAGAATCTGTTAATCATCTTATGCTACAGTGCGCTATAGCCAGGGAGGTATAGGCCTTTTTTTTTCTGGAGTTCGGAATGTATTAGGTGATGCCGGTCTTATTTATGAAGCTCCTCGTTAGTTGGCAATCTAAAGCTTTTTCAAAAAGAGGTTGTATTCTATGGAGAATGTTGCTATTTGCGATAGCTTGGGATATATGGAGGGAGAGAAACCAAAGAATTTTGAAGACAAATGTGAAGATTTGGCCTCGATCATTCTCAACATTAAAGGGATACTTTTCCTTGGGTCCAAAAATTTCGAGGAATGTAGAGGGATATTTTTTGAGGACTTCGTATTTCGATGGAACAATCTTTGCCATAAAGATGTTTGATGCTAGTTTTTTCTTATTTATTTTTGTAGGTTTTGTTTTTTCTTGTATTTGTCTATTGTAGGTCATCTCGACCTCCTTAATTGATTTGTGTAATCTGTTTGGCTTTTGCTACTTTAATGATATTTTTACTTATATAAAAAAAAAAGGAATGCCTTACTGGGTTTTTTTCTTCGGAGGTAAAACTCTAAAAGGCTTTGATAGCTTGAGTGTATATTCTCTTGTGTGTCTAATGTTGTCATCTTTTCTAAAGCCCAAGGGAGGCTCTATTTATAAGAGAGTTGAAACCCTAGGTTGAACAAGTGACGGGGATAGTGGGCCACAAATCTCGTTAATGATTTTGAACATTTCCATTTCAGTCCAATCAATTGGACTGCTCCGTGAGTTTTTTGTTCATCAATCCAATCGATTGGACTTTTTGGAAGTTATGTCCCTAATGTCCAATCGATTCTACATCAGTGTCCAATCGATTGGACTTCGAGAAGTTCTGTCTCGTAAGGTCCGATCGATTCCACATCAGTGTCCAATCGATTGGACTTCCCCTTAGTTCAAAATTTTAATGCCTCTTTCGGCCTGAACCTAAGTCTTGTCCAATGACGAAGTTTAGCCTAAGTATATTAAACAATATCCTACTTCCAAGGCCACTAAGTCACTTACCTTCCTATGTGAGTGGGCATGATCTTAAACGGACAACAGAGCGGTTTCTCAAATGAATTGGTCTTCAATCTTCTGAGTCTTCGGTCTTCATCTTTTAGTCTTTAGGCAGTCAATGAGATATGCGTACCATGGCATTCTCAAGGCCTCACTGACACTCGTAGGAACAAACATATTTTATGTCATACGGAATTATGCCAACTAGAATATGGATACATTCCTTACTAGGTAAGGCCACCTATTCACTTTCACTTATGCCTGGGTGAAGTCAGGAGGAACCTTGTCGGACTCCTTCCCCTTGGAACTAAACCGATGCCATATTGTAAGGAAATACATAAGAGAATACTAGAAGACTAGTTTTCATAATAGGGATAGAGAAATAGAGTCATTGTGAGTGGGTGTTATGCTATAATGTTTTAAGTGAAATATTTCATCGACTTTCCTAATTTTATCTTGGTTTAAACTATATAATTTTGAATGAAAATTTTAGAGGGAAAACTAAGTTGAGTTTCTCTTATTGGTTTTGTCTTTTGTGGAGTCTTTTAGTTCCACATTAGAGAGCTAAAAGAATGTTTGTAAGCTTATATAGAGGGGCTTGGACCCCCAAGAGTGGAGCCCTCGTGTCATCCAAGTTTTGTCCCCAAGGGGGGCAAGTGTGGACCAACTAATGCATACATGTGCCGGTGTGGTGCGTGCACGCGAGGGTAGAGTAGCCCCTATTCTTACCATTTGGAGATGTTTTAGTTATGGGTCAGGTTCCGGTGACCAACACTTTTGACCAACATTTTTGACCAACACCTTGGTGTACCCTCATAGAAGATGAATCAATGGCTGATTTTTGGTGAGGATGATCTCCTCACCATATAGATCACCCAAACAAAAAATCAGCCCATTCTGAAATTTCTAACCATGTTAAATGTGGTTTTCAAGTTACATGGTAAAAATCGATGGTCCATAATTCTTCAACTTCTAAACCAGTCTATGAATATTAGAATGATTTGAATTTTTGTGAGGATGATCTCCTCACCATATAGATCATCTTCACCAAAATCAGCCATTGATTCATCTTCTATGATGGTAAACCAAGCTGTTGGTAAAAAATGTTGGTCACCGGAACCCGACCCTCTAGTTATAATTTGTGATCGTTTTTGCCTCCTTAATGAGGGTTTATTAGGGCAAAACGGATCTTCCCTTGGTCTATATAATGTGCACTGTTCTCTACAGAACATACACAGAATACAGAGTCAGAAGCTTTACACTTTTCTGTGATTTTCTTCTATTGCTTCTTTGCTTGATTTTGAGGGTTAATAACATTGTCAAGTTTGCTTGTCCTGCCAATTGTGTGTGCTCTCTTTGAAGGGACATGATTGTTGTATCCTGGGGGTGTATGCCATACAGCCTGAGAACACCAATACCTTAAGGACCACGTGTGAACATGTGCCTCAACCATATTTTATACTTGACAAATGAGTCTTTCTATTCCTTATGTTAATTTTATTTACAGTGCATAGTTTGGAAAGACTGCAACACAATTCTGGGGTTGAAGTTCAATATATTGGGTATTACTTTTTGTTGCTTTAGAAGGTGCAAATTCTTCGTTGATTTCTGTTGCTTGAGTATTACTGGAGAAAATTTATTGATTTTTATCTTTATTATTCTGAATGACGGAATCTTACAACCAGAAGTAAGAGATGTCACACCTCTAGAATTTTCCAACTGCAAACAAGCTTTGTAATTTGCTCTTTCTTAAAATCACGTCTCTTCCTCTATTTATAGACATACAGAAAATTATGTCATTTCATAAACCTACACAACAGCTACATAACACATAAACTACACATCACCTACTTGTTACCTAGTTGTGTTGCTTCACCTACTTGGCATGTAATCAACCACTGCAAAACTAAAGAAAATAGAAAGGAAAGTAAATTACTGCTGGGTGTGGGTCCTCATGAGCCTTAGAGTGGATTGTGGATCTTCTTAGGTCGGCAGCTATGGGTATTGAGGCCCTTGGATCTGTTGCCGTCATCTTGCCATGGATCTGCATCATAAACTTTCACATTCATTATCTCTGCTTTTCTATGTTCAAAATATGGAGCTGCTCTTGTGTGTTGAATGTTTAGGGCTACCCTTCTTTTGATAGGAAATTCATTGGTTATTTACGGGGCTAGGCCATTGGTAAAGCGTGCTCACTGCTCTCAATTGTCATTTTGGAGGAGCAATTATATTTTTGTGGTTTGTAGCTTGTTCCTTAAGGTCATCCCCTTGAATTTGTGGGCTTAGTTTCTTGTTTTCCTTTGGTTTTCCTCATTAAGTGGAAACATTATAGTTTGGAATTACTGTAGCTTTCTTTCAAATCATAAAGATGATATTAAAGGCCCTACTTACAAGGCCTAATAAAAAATGAAAAGAAATGGACTGGGACTTGGTCAATTTTTTCTTGGGAGCTCTACTCACAATTGCTTTGGTGCGATTCAATTCTCTGAAGCAAGACTGTTCCAAAACACAAAATTAAAAGTTACCTTCACCCAAATCCCAATCTATTTACTTCAATCACATTAAGGTTTTGTACTACAAATAAATATTGAAAGGAGTAGGAATTGGCCTCCTCTAACAAAAGATTGTGAAATCGTGGGAATGGACTCCTTGCTCGACTCTTTGGAGTGGAAAGCTTCTTCAAAGGATGAAAGGGTCGAATGAACGTTAACTATGGACTTTTTTGTTTTGTTTTTGATAACTATGGACTTGATGTTGGAAAAGATTCAAACACCATATTTTGTTGACCTATTCACCTCATGCTATCCATTTTCCAACTTCTGTCTGTACCCTTTTGTCTCTTGGCATGGGGATTATTGTATGATTGCATGGGCTTTCTGTGGATTTTTCTGAATCAATGGAATTGGCCCAATGGTTAGCATTGCCTAGAATAAGCAGACCTAAATTCCAAAGAATGGCCTTATTTGTCTTTGCCAAGTCTACTCCTAATTCCACTTGTGTATTTCCTCCATTGGGTGAGGGGCAGGGGTGAGGTCTGTTGGCTTTGATTTTGCAACTGTTACATCCTTTAGAAAGTTGATCTACATGTATCATGGACTATCTATTGACTCAAATATGCTATGGGTGATGAAAAAGTTGTGAGAGTATGAATTATCTCTTCCTTACAAATTTTGAATGTATCTCTCCCATTGATTGGCTCCCTGGAACTCGTCTTGCCATAGGGACTGTGTATGTGTAACAAATGGCGTGGACACATATATCAGTGTGTGAGTGACGCAGATACGAGGTGTCATACATGACACTTTGAGAAGCCTGAAATGTAGACACTTATGTACACATATTACAATATAATATTTTAGTTTTATCTAAATTAGAAGTTTTTTTAACAAAACTAGGAAAGAAATATATGAAAAATAAAAGAAAACATAATCATACACCATAGAGCTATCCAAATAACGTAATAAATATAAGTATATTTTGAAGAGGGAAGATTATCAGACAACTATAGTTGTGTTTAACAACTTAATAGTGTATGGAGGATGAAGCACACCAGTCCTCTTTTAGAAAACTTTTTTTAATGAAAAATCAGAAAAATAAATCTAGCACTACCGTACTTATCAGGATGTTTGTTTGTGTCAATATCTGTCGACATGGTAAAAAAAACCTAAAAGTGTCATGTCATTGTTACATAACACAACAGCATGATTTAATGACCAGTCATTTATTTAATGAGTTTAGATAGCATAGACTTTCCATAAGACCTGGCTATGTTGAAACTACTATAGTGGAATGCTTGTATAAAATTTTTTAAGCAACCACTTTTACCGTATTTATGCAGGTTGTGATGCCCACAGTAGAAGCTGATGTTGCATTTGGTCTTGGTAAGTTCAATCTGACCCTGGATGAAGTTCGGTCCAGAGTGGCAAAAGCGTTAGATGCTGTGGGCATGTCCGACTACTCGCAAGTAGGTTATTGGCATGTAACACATTTATATTATGAATCTCTATGTGGGAAGGTTTAGGATGCTTTATTGATCTCTGCCTTCTGTTGCACTTCCTAGAGGCCAGTTCAAACACTTAGTGGTGGTCAGAAACAAAGGGTTGCCATTGCTGGTGCTTTAGCTGAAGCATGCAAAGTGCTACTACTTGATGAACTCACTACTTTTCTAGATGAAAGTGATCAGGTATTTTCATTTAACCAGAATTTTCAGTATGTTGAGATTGGACATCCTATTTCCCATTTTTTCATCTTTGATTGGTATCCTACTGCCTGCTTTCTTTCAGTAGTTCTATTCCAATTTTGGTTACTTTGAACCCCCATTTCTTTCTGCAGTCGACGATTGTTGGATCCTTTACTGCCAGGCGTGACATGAAATTGAAAGATATGTGTTGAAAATAAGATAACAAATTGTTCCTCCTGGCCTAGTCTCCTGGTTAAATATTGCCCATGCTATTCAACACATCATGTTATTGACCATGTGATCAGTAAACTGGTAGACTAACTCCTGAGTTCTCTGATGAGTCCTGTGAAATTGATACCTAAATTGTAGTGGTGATGCAAATTCATTAATTATCTCAGGTTACTGATAGTTAGGTTCTTTTGGGACATTTTCTGATAGACTAGGCTTCTGAGGTAACTTCTTTGCAAGGACTTCTAGGACATATTAGTAGTTTGGTCCTTCGCAAGACCCCACATTTTCTCTATATTAGTATCCTTCTAAAAGTTATTGTTATAATAAATTATCTGTTAAAAGGTGCTATAAGCCTTCACCAAAGGGGATTATTACTTGGATGGGTCAACTAGTTGGGTGCTATAATGCTATTACGAGGACCCTTTAAAACCCTCAGGGTACCTATGTCGGGCAGGGTGCACCGAGGCACACCTATAGCACCTCAGAGGGACTAAGGCGAGGCGACCTTAGTAAGGTGTGCGCCTAGTAGAAGTTCTTCAGTTCTGCACGTAGAGGAAAGAGAAGAGAGAAGATGGAGAAGATGGGTTATGTGTGTTAACCATACACACACCCCAATAAATCTTATTTATATTAATAAGTGTGGGCCCTTACATAAGTGAGAAAATAAGTACATAGAGACACCAAACAATAGCTAATAACAGAGACGTCCTTCAACACTCCCCCTCAAGTTGGGACGTAGATATCAATCATGCCCAAGTAAACGGAGCCGATGTAACACCTTTCGTGAGAATGTCTGCTAGCTGATCATATGTAGGAATGAAAGGAGTGCAGATAACTCCCGATGTCACATTTTCAAGAATAAAGTGACGATCCACTTCGATGTGTTTGGTCCTGTCATGTTGAACTGGGTTGTGGGCAATACTTATCGCCACCTTGTTGTCGCAGTATAATGACATGGATCCTTCTACTGGGAAACCGAGTTCTCCAAGTAACACCTTAAGCCACAATAACTCACAGACGCCATGGGCCATTGATCGGAACTCAGCTTCTGCACTCGACCGTGCAACGACCTGTTGTTTTTTACTTCGCCATGTAACCAGATTTCCTCCCACAAAAGTACAATACCCTAATGTAGATCGCCTATCATCTTCGGCTCCTGCCCAATCCGCATCTGTGAAACCCTCCATACGCATGTGGCCCTGATGACTGAATAGTAGGCCACGACCTGGGGAAGATTTTAAGTACCTCAAAATCCTGTAGGCAGCTTCCAAATGTGGAGTCCGAGGAGAATGCATATACTGACTAACTACACTCACTGTATATGCAATGTCAAGGCGAGTATGTGCCAGGTATATAAGTCTCCCTACCAATTGTTGGAAGCTACTCACATCCTCCAAAGGCTCTCCGGACTGACCATCGAGTTTATGATTTGTCTCAATGGGTGTGTCGACAGGCCGAGCTCCTAGCATACCAGTATCCTGCAGCAGGTCCAACACATATTTCCTCTGGGAGATAAAGATTCCTTTGCTAGATCTTGCAACTTCTATCCCTAGAAAGTACTTCAACTTACCCAGATCCTTGATTTCAAATTCCAATGCCAAGAACTCCTTCAACTGGGTAATTTCTACAGCACAATTACCCGTAACAATGATATCATCGACATATACAATCAGAATTGTCATATCCTCCTTATCACATATGATGAACAGAGTATGATCAGCTTGTCTCTGATTATACCCCATTCGCTTGACTGCCCCACTAAAGCGTTCCAACCATGCTCTTGGAGACTGCTTCAAACCATACAAAGTTTTCTGAAGCTTGCATACTTTCTGTTTATCCCCAGAAAGTTGAAAGCCAGGAGGGGGCAACATATACACTTCTTCCTTTAAATCCCCATGAAGAAAAGCATTCTTGACATCGAGTTGAAATAGTGGCCAAGACTGATTCGCGGCAAGAGAAAGAATAACCCTGATAGAGTTGAGCTTGGCCACATGAGCGAATGTCTCATTGTAGTCTATCCCATAAGTCTGAGAGTAACCTTTCGCCACCAATCTTGCTTTGTACCGATCCACTGAACCATCAGGCTTGCATTTCACAGTGTAAACCCATTTGCATCCAACGGGTTTCTTGCCTCTTGGCAAGTCTACCAACTCCCAAGTGCTGTTTTTTTTCAACGCATCCATCTCTTCATACATTGCTTCTTTCCACCTGGGATGCTTCAGAGCTTCTATAACAGATGAAGGAAGAGCAACCGAGGACAACGAGGTAACAAATGATTTGTATGATGGAGATAGATTATCATACGAAACAAAGTTAGCAATCGGATGTTGGGTACGAGATCTTTTTCCCTTCCTAAGGGTAATAGGAAGGTCAGAGCAACTATCATAAGAAGAGGGAGGAACAGAGCGAGGAGTGAGGTTACCTGGATCCGATGAGGATGACTGTTGGCCATGGTGTTCAGTGGTGATCTGTGTTCCGGGTCGACGCCTTGAGTACACCTACAGCTCCCCCTGCTGGCTAGTACCCCTATCAATAGTATCAGTCACAGTCGGATTGGGACCACTGTCAGGAGCATCCATAGCCAATGGCAAAGAAACAAAATCAGATGAGACATGCCTTTCCTCACTACTAAGAAGCTCCCCCTGAGGAAAGGCAGGAGTGAGACCTGAAAAATAAGAGGCAGACTCCAAAAAAGTGACATCCATGGTGATGAACCGCTTACGGGAGGGGGGATGGAAACATTTATAGCCTTTGTGTGTCGAGGAGTACCCCAAAAAAACACACTTCAAAGCTTTCGGATCCAACTTGGTGCGATGCGGACTAAGGATGTGGACATAATACACACAACCAAAGACCTTTGGGGGAACCAGAAAAGGAGGACTCATAGGACGCAGCAAGTGGTATGGAGTACGGAACTGGAGAGACCGAGACGGCATACGATTGATGAGGTAAGCGGCAAGAAGAACTGCATCGGACCAATAGGTTTTAGGAACATAGTGCCACAGCAGAAGTGCACGAGCCACTTCCAACATGTGTCTATTTTTGCATTCAGCAACGCCATTCTATTTTGGAGTGAAGGCACAAGAATTTTGATGTTCAATGCCATGTTCAGCCAAGTACGACTGCAGACCCCCATACATGTACTCCCCCCTTTGATCAGATCGAAGAATTTTAATGCATGTCCCAAACTGAGTAAGAACCATTTTGTGAAACTGTTTGAAGATAGAGTAAACTTCATCTTTTGATTTCATGACAAATATCCATGTGCAGCGGGAAAAATCATGCACAAAAGAAACAAAATATCGATAGCCAAAGAAAGAAGTAACAGGGGATGGCCCCTAAACATCAGTATGAACAATGTCAAAAATAGATAAACTTTTATTACCACGAGGGGGAAAAGTAGTGCGACAATATTTGGACAACGCACAAATCTCACAATGAAGATCAGACATGGACACTGACTTAAACAACTCAGGGAATAACACCTGTAAATAAGGAAATGACACATGACCTAAACGAGCATGCCAAGACATAAGATGCTCTTTATTGACACTATTGCTAAGACAACTAGACTGAAGGGCTGCAGAGACTGTAGGAGTCGCATCCAAGAGATAGAGACCACCCACTTCACGTCCAGTGCCAATCGTCCTCCTCGTGGCCAAGTCTTGAAACACACAGTGAGAAGGAAAAAATGTTGCAGAGCAGTTAAGGTTCTTTGTAAGAAAACTGACAGATAACAAGTTAGTGGCAAATTTGGGAACTTGAAGTACTGAAGATAAAGATAGGCCAGAAGAGAGAGTGACACGCCCTTTCCCTGAGACAGAAGAAAGGGTGCCATCGGCAATGCGGACTTTATCCGCAGAACACACAGAATATGAGGAAAAAGAAGATGACATACCGGTCATATGCTCTGAGGCCCCCGAATCAATGATCCAGGGTGTACCAGTAGTAGAAGCGGAAGCAGAGACAAGGTTGGCAGAGCTGATGATACCTGATTGTGCGAACGTAGAAGCGGCAGTGGGACCATCCAGTTGGGCCATAAAGCGACACAAGTTCTCTATCTCATCTCTAGAGAAGGGTGCTGGGGAAGTAGCAGAAGGCTGAGGAGCAGTAGTATAGGTGGGTGGCGACCCTGGTGTAGAATCCATAGTCGCACTGTGAGCAGTAGTGGGAGTCCCGGGCAGTTGTGGTGGTCTGCCACGAATTTGGTAGCACCGATCCTTGCTATGGCCTTTACGACCACACCCCTCACACACATGTAAGCTCCAACATCGATCCCTGGTGTGGCCTTTCTTGCCACAATGAGCACAAGTAGGTGGAGGACCCCCCTTGGGGTCACTGGTGGCGACCGAGGTTTTAGACTTAGGGGCTTTGGAAGTAGACAGGAAGGCAGCCAAGGCGGACTTTTCATGGCTGGGAGGAGACATGACCTCTCTGCGGATGTTATCACTCTGAACATATGCATATACCTGATTGAGGGATGGCAATGTGTCTTTACTAAGCAACTGGACACGAGCTAACTCAAAATCAGCATTCAAGCCGGCAAGAAACTCATAACTCCGGTTTTGTTCAACCAACTTTTGATATTGCGAGCCATCCTTTGGGCACTTAGGCGTAAAGACCTGATAAAAGTCCAGTTCTTCCCACATACCACGGAGCTTTGCAAAATAATCAGCCAAGGGTAAATCACCTTGACGGAGGGAGGCAATACTCTGGCGCAACTGATACACACGGGCGACGTTTTGCTGTTGCGAATAAGTCTGGGTTGCTGCATCCCAGATCTCCTTGGCCGTGGAAAAAAACATGAATCCTCTGCTAATGTGGGACTCTATAGAATTAAGGAGCCATGACATGATCGCTAAATTACCTATCTCCCATTGTTCAAACTTAGGATCTGTCTCAGCAAGTGCTGGTAATCGACCAGTGAGGTACCCTTGTTTCCCTCGACCACCAATAAACATCTTGGCAGCCCTAGACCACTCCAAGTAATTTTTTCCAGCCAACTTGGTGGTGGTGATCTACAAACTCGGATTCTCAAACGATATTGGGAGTGAAACGGTAGTCCCGGTAAAGCCGGAGGACACATCGGATGCCTTAGACTCATTCAAAGTCGACATCCCCACTCCAAAAAAACAAATAAGAGTACCACAAAGAGTAACAATCCACAAAGAAATCAAGAAAAAACCCTCAAGAACAGATCTGAAGGTATATAGAGGAGAGAACGAGTCTCTCGATGTAAATCGCACCTATTAAGCAACCACGAAGCAAGGGGTACGCCATAAAGCACCCAAATCGCAGCCGAAAGGAGTCAAAACATTTGTAGAAAAAGTATGGTGAGTATGCATAGAGAAGGGGAGTGCGTGGACAGCACTCTTGACCCCAAAAAAGTCGCCGGCGGTAGTATAGAGGGAGAGAAATCGACCCACACGCTTCAATCCTCCATGGATTTGAGAGATCCACCTATGGATGTGTAGATAGGATAATAGGGGACCAAAACGAAGCAACAAGCCCCCCCAATAGTCGTTGTATGGTTCCAAAAAGCACCGAGAAGAAAAAAATGATTTTTGCGATTTTTTTTTAAAATCAGCAAAAACACATCTAAGTAGGCTCCAAAAAATCTTCAAAAAATCACCAAAAATCGAGATCTAGTAGAGAGGAGAGTTTCAGTCCATCATCTCTACCTTGTCCGTACGTCTAATGACGTCAGCCGTACGGTTGGATGACGTCAGCGAGGCTACATGCAATGACGACACCTCTAGGGTTTCTCCAAGCCTCCCATGATCTTGTACGTAAGTCCGGATATGGATCCAATAACGATTTGCTCTGATACTAAGTAGAAGTTATTCAGTTCTGCACGTAGAGGAAAGAGAAGAGAGAAGATGGAGAAGATGGGTTATGTGTGTTAACCCTACACACACCCCAATAAATCTTATTTATATTAATAAGTGTGGGCCCTTACATAAGTGAGAAAATAAGTACATAGAGACACCAAACAATAGCTAATAACAGAGATGTCCTTCAACACGCCTTACTAACATTTCAGTAATTTTTTGCTCCCCATTACAAAAAGTGTTCAACAACTCAAGCCAAAGGAGGAGGAGGAGGAGAAGAAGAAGGTACATACACCTCCCTCACGACTGAACCAGTTACATACATCTCTCTCATTTCTATATCTTCTATTCTTTTTCTATCTATCGTCTGTTCTTTTTTTTTTTTTAACGAATCCAGTAGTTTTTCTGTCTATCTTCTATTTCTTTTTTCTTATTTTTTATGTTTTACCAGTCTAGCAGTCCCCTAAACTAGGGTTGAAAGTTCTTGGTAAAATGTCCCCTTACATTATGTTTTACTAGCATAATTGTTCTTTTTTTCTTTTGTTATTTTTTTCTTGGATCCTTCGTTTTTTTTTCCTTTTTATCAAGTGATACACTTTTAACAAGTATGCTTAAATTAACATGCAATTATTAATTCCCATAGGTATATGGGATGAGATTTTGGGTTTAAAGTTATAACCATAAACAGTAAAACTTTAATAACTTGATGTTTTTTTTTATATCTTATTATCTTTAAGGTTGCTTTTTTTTTTTTTTGTGTTTCTATGATGCAGTTATTCGTATCTTGAATCATTTAATTCACTACTACAATTTGCAATGTGTCTTATTTGCTTACTTTATTAATTGATTCGTGGTTATCACTTACAGAAATTCAATATACTTAACTGTTTAGAATTCATCTTTCATTTTTTCTTATATTTTGTTTATTTCTTATATATCTTGTTATTATTTTAATATTGCATGTTGCTTCAGTCAGGTGCACGCCTGGCCTTGCGCCTCAGGGTTCTTGAGCCCTAATTACCTTGAATATTTTAAAGAATTGAAAGAAAAGAATGGAACATTATAGTCTTAGAGATAATATTATATTTGCTAAATAGCCGTGCTCCAGTATGGGGATCAAGGAAGTCTGGTACTTACACCCCAACTCATACCTGACACGGAACTTTTTGTTTACAATTTTTTAATAAAAGATTCATTGTTTCTTTTAATTCCATATGTAGTAGTATCACGCCACTGCCAGCATTTGATTAACAAGATAGACATTTTCATTGTTTACCAGATTGGGGTGATAAAGGCAGTTAAGAACTCCTTGGATAGTTCTCGAGAAGTTACAGCACTGTGGGTGACCCACCGCTTAGAAGAACTAGAGTACGCAGACGGTGCTGTCTATATGGAAGATGGGAGGGTTATAATGCACAGTGATGCTTCTAGTATCATGGGTTTCTTGAAAGGGAGGATGTCCTCTTATTCTGACCAAATAAATTCTTAAACAGATTTCTAATCGGATTTTTTCCAGGCCTTCTCCAGCATTATGACTATTGCATATTACATTACAGTTTTCATCTGGTTCTATTTCTTGCAGTTAGTGAAGCACTGGAAATTGCAGGAGCCCTTGTCCATTATCCTGTGGTTCTCATCAGGTTGCCCCTCTAAGGGTCTGTTGTCCCTGTAACTACATTGGAAACATGCAGGGGATGCAACTCAACATTCATTGGGTCCCACCTAGAAGATCTCTTAAGCTGAAATTGGAGCATGATTACTGGGATCCATCTTGTTGTGCAGTAAAAATAATGACAACTTATCCAAAAAATGAGAAATATAGTCTGCTTTCAGATAGTTTTTGGACATTTCTCAGACAGGTTGGTTTTTAGCATTTTTGATCTCTTAAGTGCGACCCGAATGGTGGGTATGACCTGCGAGTGCTCCACCTGTGCAGTTGTAAGGATGGTATACATTGTGTCTGGATACAATACGAGCGGTACAATGTATCAAAATATCCTCCTTTTTTTTTCTTGGTGAATATGACAACCTTTTTTTTTTTTTGGTGAGGTTAAACAAAATGTTCATTTTCCCCATCTGCTTCTGTAGATGTTTTCTTTATGCCAATCCCTTGTTGAAGTGGTAAAGGAAACCCCTCTCTGAGCAGACTTAACCATCTGCTTGACCTAATCCATTTGAAAATAACATTAATATTAATAATATGAGGAAGAATCCATCTCGAGCTAGACCCATTTCTTACATCCAGTAGTTGGGCCTACATGAAGATCATGTTGAAAAATCCAACCATACATTGAGTTGTCCTTGACATGATCATCATCATCACCAAAAACTAGTCCATTTTGACATTACTAACCATATAAAAAAAAGTCTTGGGCTCAGGGACTCATGTTCTCGGGTGTGGATTCCAAGAATCCAACGGTAGTTGATAGCGCTGAGCTGGCATCAGTTTTTGTCAAAGCAAAACCACTGTTGGATTCTGGAAATCCACGGCCTGGGACACAAGTGAAAGGACAAGTCAGAAAATGACAAGTCCTCGGAGCCTGAATCTATAACCAAAGACCATCAGAGAGTTGTTGGGTGGATGGCCTAAGATTCCCTTGTCATCTTGTGGAAGACTCCTTTGGAAGATGATGCCGTTCACGATCATTTGGTGGTGGTGGTTGGAGAGGAATATGAGGGTTTTTACAGGTAAGGAGAGTTCCTTTCATGACACTACCTAGAATATTAAGGCTCTCCTATTTAGCTCGGGTAGTACTTTCACAAAGATGAGAAGCACCTTGTCGACGACATGGTGTTTAGGTTCGGTGTTATAATGGAGTGACTCGTTTGTTGTAACATTTTTATTTGTTTCGTTGTAGTTTTTATTTGCTTCCTTGTAGTTTTCTTCCCCTGTACTTGTTTCTCAATGGATTTCTTTAGACAAAGACTCCGTTTTTTTCCTCTTTTTCCTCGGAGATCTTCTCGATCTCCAATTAATATATCTGCTTGGATTCATCAAAAGAACAAAAAGTAAGTGCATAGCAATTTAGAATGTAATTTTGGCGTACCCACATGGAAGATGAATCAATAGCTAATTTTTGGTGAGGATGATCTCCTTACCATATAGATCACTCCTACAAAAAAATCAGCCCATTCTGAAATTTCTAACCCCATCAAGTGTAGTCTTCAAGTTAATGGTAAAAATAGACGGCCTATACTTCTCCAACTTCAAAATCAGTCTACGAATGTCAGAATGATTTGAACTTTTGTAAGGATGATCTCCTCGCCATAGAGACCATCCTCGCCAAAAATCATCCAATTCCAAAACTTATAATGAGCCAATTTTTTGTTGTAGAAAATGTTGAGAAAATTGTTGTCCCCCGATGACAACTTATAATGAGCCAATTTTTTTGTTGTAGAAAATGTTGTGAAAATTGTTGTCTCGATATATGGGCCAGGATCGGGGGACAACAATTTCATACAAAATTTTTACAACAATTTTGGCATACCCGCATGGAAGATGAATCAATAGCTGATTTTTGGTGAGGACGATCTCATCATCATATAGATCACCCCATACAAAAAATCAGCACATTCTGAAATTTCTAACCCCATCAAATGTGGTTTTCAAGTTAATGATAAAAATAGACAGTCCATAATTCTTCAACTTATATACCAATCTACGAATATTAGATTGATTTGAATTTTTGTGAATATGATCTCCTCACTGTAGAGACCATCCTCACCAAAAATCACCCCATTCCAAGACTTCTAATTTATACATTTGCCTATGCCAATTTTTGTTGTCAAAAATGTTGTATGAAATTGTTGTCCCCATGATCCTGACCTACATATATATAACGTAAAGAGCTTACAAAATTACAGGGGACTAGTATGGTAGCCTTGTTCTTAGGGTCTATCAGATGGTCCCTTAGATTTTCTCTTTAAGGGTTCTTCAATTTGCTTAGCTACTGCTTTGTAATTTGCATCATACATAAAAATGACTTAAATCATGGACATCCCAACTTCACAAAAATTTCATTTTTATTTCAAAAGACGTCTTCGGATCTGTTTCATCTTGCTATCTCGATTTGCCCCCATCGAAACCGACTCTAAGCATTTTGGTCAAGGTATCCAAGAACACAATGTCGTAGCGCCTGTCGCAATTTATCATAATACCACATCTGTGCCAGCCGATAGATACGGGAATAAAGATTTTTTTTTTTTTTTTTCCATTAACGCCAAATCCTTGCATCCTTCGCATTGTAAAAATTTGCAATCTTTAGGAGACTATTTATCTGAAGAAAAAGCCTAAACAGAATATTTTGCAATACTATTTATAACATTTAAGGGGTGCTTGGTTGCAGTGGTAACTCTATCCAAATACAAATATTTGGTCATACATATATGTTACAATTTTCACAGAATAAACTTATCCTCACGAAACATGCAAAATTTTTGCGAGATATTTTTCTTTTCCTTGGCAAATCACCCCCCAAAAAATCGCAATCTTCGTCGTTCATGCATCTTACAGTACTCTACTTGAAGGAAAGATGTGAGTTTTTTTTTAAAGATATTTTGGTATTTTCAATGAGTCAGTAGTTGGTTCATGGTGTTCACCAGCTTATTACTTTCCCATGAGTCATCAATTTTGACCAGTGGTCAAGGGATGTCTTACTAATTTTACAAAGTACAGGAGGATCTTACTAATTCACCCTATTTGTCATGGGTGTGTATTGAAATGTCATTTTCTTTTTTCTGATTTGGAAAATGGGTTGTGGGGACACACTTAACCCACGCCACTATTCAATTGAAACGCAGGTTGGACTAGTTTGGTCAAAGGGTTGGTGAGCCTCCACTAAAGGGTTGGACCAATCTGGCACACTTCCTGCACCACTCACACTAGTGGGTTGGGTCACATACACTTTCCCTAAAGTTTCATCCCAAATGCACCACCAACACCTCCAACCCATTTAAAGAATTCCCTTTACTTTTAATAAACAAAATCCAAAGAGAAATCGTCTTGTGACACTCATTGTATAAGCTATCTACATCATCCATTCAGTTTAGAGTATCCAATCAATTGGGCTACTTCTTGGGTAGGCCCATAACCCTTTGCTCAAAATTGTGGAATTGATTGTAACTAGGGTGCAAACGGCCGGGCCTGGGCACTTAACTTGAATAGGTCCGAGTCCGAGGCCGATGCAATTCAAATTCCGGCCGGAAACTTCTCATCGGATGCAACCCTAATTTTAATTTTTGCTAGTTATGGTTGTTTTATTAGATTTTAAATATGCATAAGCCCGATGTCTGGCCCGATAGAATTCAAATTAGGCCCAAAACTTCTCATAGGTTAAGCCCACTTACAGACCTTTGTAGGGTTCCATAAAATTTTGATGAGATAGGCTTTGACGTGGCTGTCTAAGGCCTTGTGATATATATTAATCTCATACAAATTCCATTAGAAAATTTTGTAATGACGTGCAAGAGCATGTGCCACCCACTAGTATATTAGTTCAAGGGTCAGGATCAGGGGACACAAAATTTCACACCAATTTTAGCCTACCCACGTGGAAGATAAATCAATGGCTGATTTTTGGTGAGGATGAGCTCCTTGCCATATAGATCACCCCTACAAAAAGAATCAGCCCATTCTGAATGTGGGTTTCAAGTTAATGATAAAAGCTAGACAGTAAATAATTCTTCAACTTGTAAACTAGGCTACGAATATATCAGAATGATTTGAATTTTTGTGAGGGTGAGACCATCCTCGCCAAAAATCATCCCATTCCAAAACTTCTAATTTATATATCGGCCCTGCCAATTTTTTGTCAAAATTTGTGTCCCCCTAATACTGACCCTTGGTTCAAATTGTTATTATTATTTGATAAGTCCTAAGGTTATAAATTAAAAGGGAGATCGAGGAGATCTCGAATATACAAAAAGAAATAGAAAGAACAAAAAAAATGGATTTTTTTGCTTATCCCCCTTACTTTATTGATACAATTTGCATCGCACCCAATGTTTTTAAAATATTTGCGTCTCACCCAAGGTCAATCATTTAAAAAATATTGGGATGTCCATCTGGAGTCTATGGTCAACAAGGGTGAGACCCAAATATTTTAGAAACATTGGGCCCCCCCCCCCCCCAAAACACACACACACACACACACACACAAATACCACATCACTAAAGTGAATCCCTTTCATCTCTAGAAACCTGCTACCCCAACTGAATATGAATGCTTTGATACTAATGAGAGTCTCGAGCCAAGTTGTTCTAGAGCTACACCCACTTCTTCCCCCATTCTTAGATTTTGGGGCAAACATGGACATTATGTTAGACAATCTGACGATACATCGAGTTGTCCTCTTCATGATGATCGTCACCACTCGTTAAATTGGATGGTCTGGATTTTTCAAATTAAAGTCAATATCTCATTGTGAGGTTAGATTGTCCAACATAATATCTCTGTGGATCCCACCATCGGGTGTAAGAAATGGGTGTATCACTAAATGAACTAAAAAAATAAAAAAGATAAAGAAAAAGGAACATGTTCCAATGACCAACAAAAGTTAACGTTTTTTCTTGCCGTGGATCCCGAGAATCCAACGGTGGTTTGTGAATCAACGGCCGAGAAAAAACATGAACTTTTTCGGTTAACTCCCCCCCTCCCCCCCCCAATCCAACTGTGCAATTAGTCATCGTACCGGTATTTCATTCTAATTAAACTGTTACATGTATGCCACCTATATATGGTTAACGATATCCCGATAAATTGATTTTTTTTTTTTTGGTACGATGATCATAATTACGATGACTCCATGTTTTGTTCTCAAGTAGGCCCGGCCCACCACCGGGTGTAAGAATAAGGCGTAAGAAATCGGTGTAGCTCTGCACTAAAAAAAAAGTAGGTATAGAAGTACCGAACCTTTTGGTAAGCACGCTATAATGCTTCTCAGACGAACGGCGCATTTTAGTGCCGCTGGCAATTACCTAACAAGAAGAAGAGCAGATGCAATTTTGCTCGGCACATAATAAATTCATTTAACTCTTGTCTTTTCCTTCGTCATTCCAGTTAATGGCAGTTTAAATACCAGATTCCTTTTCCTCTCTCCCTCTCTCTCTAAGCCTTCCTCTCGGCTTTTCCTGCTCAAATCCTTCAAAGGGTCTCTCTCTCTCTCTCTCTCTCTCTCTCTTCTGTATTTTTCCTGTTTTTGGGTAATTGCTGTCATGATTCATGAATCGGTTGTGAGATGATTGATTTTCTGGGATTCAAATATTTATGTGGATTCCTATCACTCGTGCACAGTTGTTGACCTCTTGGCATAGATGGGTTCTAAGTAAGTACCTTGTCTTTGTTGGGTTGGTGTAATTTTTTTTTATTTTATGGTTTAATCTTGTTAATCTATGAAGAACGGTAAAGGGGTATTTGAGATTTCTGTTTTTTCATTTTCTTTTTGGATAATTTTAGTTGGTTTGGTAATTATGATTTGAGTCTAGAAATGGAGATATTTATGTATGTATTTAGGTTTAATTTCTTATGGGTACCATGGGAACTGAACATCTTACTTTAAAACTTTGGTGATTATGGATGTTGTGTCTCACCCGCCTGACAAAAAAATTTGAAAATGGAAAACTTAACAGAGGTTTTCAACTTTTATTTTGGTGTATGGGTTTCCATCTGAATATCGACTTACAAAGTTAGTTGATTGATGTTTAGTCCCCAGTTCTTTTTTAAAAGTAAAAATCATGTATTCAGCAAAGTATAGAGGTAGAGTTAAAGTGATGGAACTCCAACCCATACCACCCTCCCTGCTGGTAGGCATAGAAGTACCGAACCTTTTGGTAGCACGCCATAATGCTTCTCAGAGGAACACCGGATTCCTTTTCCTCTCTCCCTCTCTCTATGCCTTCCTCTCGGCTTTTCCTGCTCAAATCCTTCAAAGGGTCTCTCTCTCTTCTGTATTTTTCCTGTTTTTGGTTAATTGCTGTCATGAATCGGTTGTAAGATAATGGGTTTTCTGGGATTCAAAGATTTATGTGGATTCGCATCACTCATGCACAGTTTTTGACCTCTTGGCATAGATGGGTTGAAAGTAAGCTCATTTTTCTTTTGGTGGGTTGGTGTTATTTTGTGGTTTAATCTTGTTAATCTATGAAGAACGCCAAATGGGTATTTGTCATTTTTTTTTTTTCCATTTTCCTATTAGATAATTTTAGTTGGTCTGGTAATTATGATTTGAGTCTAGAAATGGCGATATTTACAGTTTAATTTCTTATGGGTGCAATGGGAACTGAGCAACTTACTTTAAAACTTTGCTGATTATGGATGTGTCTCACCTGCCCGACAAAAAAAATTTGAAAATGCCTCCCTCCCAACCTTTCCTCTCGATTTTTGGTAGGCAAACCCAGACCCCTTTTAATGCTGAGTTTATGATATTCAACCCTATTATTTGGGTGCTCTGAAAATTTAACAACTTGGCTATGGATTTGCCGAATTTGCTAAACTTTATAGGGCATGAGTTGTGCCAAGTGGCTTACATTTAAAGATTTGGCCAAGTATTCAAGGAGTTCATTGATTCATGAATAAGGTAACTAGATCTTAGAAGACAAAGAAACATCATAATTTTGATTTCTTTGAAGCAAAAGCTTGAAGACTCACTTGATTCAACTTGTCAATGTGCCACTCTCCTATATGGCTCAATTGGTTGTAAGTGAACTTAATAAAAAAAGCTAACACATATGAAAATCGTAATAAGAAGTATATAATTAATGAGTGAAAAAAGATATTTGATAAATTAAGATTTGTTTCGCTAAGAGTGTTGGCATATTCTTGATGTGTGAGTACGACATGGGTGTCC
This sequence comes from Euptelea pleiosperma, assembly GCA_035048495.1. Taxonomy (NCBI): domain Eukaryota; kingdom Viridiplantae; phylum Streptophyta; class Magnoliopsida; order Ranunculales; family Eupteleaceae; genus Euptelea; species Euptelea pleiosperma. The sequence continues at coordinate 24,772,311 of CM068542.1, read as the reverse complement.
AACGTGGCTTATAATATTTTGAAAATGGAGTCTCCTTGTCGCATGGTTGTTCGAGCTTGGTTCGCATTCGCAAAGCACAATTGAACTGACTTTTGAGCTCACCCTTGTTCAATGAATCTTTACTGTAAAAATGGTGATGTAGAGTACCATCATTTCGTATAGGTTTTGTATAACCATTGCCTTTAAACCTTGATGATCAATAATTAGATAAGATGGTATCTTTAACCCAGATTTAAATTATTGGTATTGAGGTGTGTATCAGTGAACTAAAAAACTGTTAAGTATTGAGAAATAAGATATACGCTTAAAATACACCATGAACTGTGTTTAATGCTTAGATAAAGAAAAATGAATGTTTAATGCTTAGATAAAAAAAAATGAATACGAGCACTTCAACCCTCACGATTTTTAAAGTTGATGAATCTTCCTTTAATTATAAGTTTCATTGTTGTTGGTATTTATATTGGCATGTAGAATGAGACTATCTTTGTTCTTGCCCAATTAATTAGTCCTTCAAAAGATTTATCAGATTAGTTATAGATGGGTTAAATGCTCATATTCAAGGAGAGGTGCCTTATTGTATGTTCTTTGCAGTCTTGCAGATGATGTATTGATTGATTAGACAAGAGAGGGAGTAAATGTTAAATTAGAACTATGGAGGGAGACTAGAAATGAAGGGTTTTAAGATTAGAGGACTAAAATAGAATACATACAATGCAACTTTAGTAAAGATACTCATAGGGATGAGACGTTATATAAGATTGATTGGAAAGAAATACTCCAAAGCGATTACTTTCATTATTTAATTTTAATTATCCACAATGACGGAGAGATTGGGGAAGTTGTAACCCACAAAATTAGTGCTGGGTAGCTACAGTAGAGATGCACTTCTGGAGTATTATGGTATCAGTGTGTACCTATCAAACTAAAGGGAAAATTCTACAAAATAGCCGCAAGACCAGCTATGTTTTATGGAGCTGAATTTTGGGCTATTAAGAAACAAAATGAGTGACAAAGATGAGGATGTTGAGATGGATGAGTGGAAAACTAGGAAAGATCAAATGAAAAAAAAATGTACATTTGAGAAAATCTTGGAATAGCTCTAATAGGAGATAAGATAAGGGAAAGTTGATTGATATGGGTTGGGCATGCACAACGAAGACCAACAGTGAGATGATGCAAGTTGAAGCTCATAAAGGGAGAGATGAAGGCCGAAAATAACAAGGATTGAGGCAGTAAGAAATGATATGAAGACATGGTTTGATAGAAGATGAATCTTTAACTATAGTCAAATAGCAAAATAGGATTCATGTTGCCGACCCCAAAAATTTGGGATAAGGCATAGATGATCATCATCATTTGTTCATGGAATTGCTAAGATACACTGCACTAAGCTTTGTTCCTCCATTCAATTCTATTTAGGGTCATTTCTATTGTTATGGAAAGTGTTTCCAAATCTATTCTCAGTACCTTAACCAAACATCTTTTTTGGCCTTCTGCTCGCCCTTTTAGCATAATCAATCATGCACATTTAACTTAGTTTATTTTAGTTTTTGTGTTTCTCCAAAAAATTTGAAATAATTGCAAAATCTCATTTAAATTTCATCAAAGACCCTTATATTGGTGAAAATTAATGGATCTATGGTCATTCACCTATGACCGTGTGTTTTGACCAAATAAAAAAGGAAAGTCAATCGGAACTGAAAAATACACCATATTACTTGTTTTGAAAAATGGAGGGCATGAACTTTCTTTGAGTTGATCTGTGGTATACATATTCAAATCTAGCTTGTTTGGGTCGTTTTTCACAGATTTACATGGTGGAAAAGGTCATAGCTCAAAAAGAGCTTAAATAAGTGAGTTTCAAAGCACAACATGGATGTTTTAAGGGTAATGCCTTGATGTGTATTGTTACATATTGTAATGATATACATATCAATCATCGGCACCTAGTGAATTATGGTATTTTCCCTATTTATCATATCGGTAGCTGGAAAACTTGATATGTATTGTACGATAGCTATCAATATTTTACCACGTCTCTAACTCATGAGCTACACCTACTTTTCAACTTTCAACTCTTAATTGTCCTACTTCATCTGCCGTTTCCTTAAGAGTGCATCCTAAATTGGATCTGGAACAATCTTAGTTACAAGCATAAATCTCATTCTTTGTCAATCCGTAGGATTGAGCTAGGTTACCATGGAGACTACGCCGTTAACTGAAAATGTCACTTTGGCTATCTGCTGGGAGATATGGAAAGAGAGAAACCGCCGGATTTTTGAAGATAAGGAAGTTAGCATCGACACCATCTTCATGAACATCCTTGCTTCTCTATACCATTGGAGTTCAGTCATTCCCGGTCTTAGGAGTTTTCGTTTTGAAGATTTCATTTTCCGGTGGGATCGCTTCATGGCTTCATAGGATTGATCCTCGGGTTTCGGGGTTTTGTGGGGTTTCTCTTTTGTTCTTGCTGTTTCCTTCGTCGCGTTTGTCGTGCTTTTGTATTTCTGTTTGGGCCCTCTCGGCCCTCCTTAATATATCTTTTACCGATAAAAAAAAAGTCATCATCTTACACTCACCTTTAGTCTGCATGTGCATGGAAACTGATTTCATCCCAAGAGTTTCTAATAATGGAAAAATCATTGATTTTCTCCATTTGCCCCATATTTTTGTGAAGTAAAAAATGACTCCTCAGGGAAAAAAAAAACTGTCTGATTCTCTGTATTGGTCAAATCAATGACATTGGTACTATTCTATCAACATCATAACAATCATCAATTTGATTCCTAATACTCATTGTTTTTAAAAGGCAAGCACTTCTCTTCCACATTCATCCATGTTCTATGTGCAAAATGGGTGTGATGTGTTTCAAATACGTCCTCTCAATGTTATTTTTTCTCTTTGGATGCACATAAGCTGTAAGCAAGGTATAGAAAATAACACATCATTTATTGTGTCCACCATACAAAGTCCACTGCATGGGTCTGTGTGAGATTGTGTTGAGTAGATCAGTCATTTGAAAACTTGATTTACACAAAGGTCGTATCATGAGTAACAGTGGGAAAGAACTAGGAGCAACCAACTTTATTTTTGTTCTGGAAGGACTGGTCAGAAACTTTACCTGATTGGTTTTTTATGACTATTTTGAACTTCTCAAGTCACAACAGTCCTGTAATTTCACAAGCCAAGTTCGTGAAGGCTATCCTAGCATACCAGTTTTAGTTATGCCTAGTTCCATTTTAGTTGTTCAATAAATACTTGAAAAGTATTTAGGAACATTTAAACCTTACACTTTAATAGTGGTCCTGGAATTTTTCATGATTTCTTCAAAGTTTTTCTTGTTTTCTCCTGTTATGAGAGTCATTTAGAGAACAATAAATTCTTGTTACAATATTAATTTGCAATAATATACGCTATCCACTCTGCTATTTGCATACTGTATTTTCCTGCCATAAGTTTTTAGTTCTTTTTCACACAGATCTGTTCCAACTTGCGGATGAGTATTATTTTAACCGATTTCAAATTTTCAATAGTCCAGCCTGTTTTTTCCTAGTTCAACCTGCTTTCTTTGTGTAGGATGAGCCTAACTTTGTCTGGAATTGAATTTCCTTTCTCTGTATTTTTTGGGAATTCGTCCTTTAAGAAAAGGTTCTGCTGGAATTCTTGGTAACATGGGTTGTTATATTCTCCTCAGCACTTGCTACTTTTGGATTGTGTCCTCTAAAAACTGACCCTGCAATTTGTCGTTGTCAATGAAGACTTAATACTGAAGCTTGTCTCTGTTTTTGTTTTCAAGAGTTTTGCCTTTAGGTATTCCTCTAGATACTCCTGATCCAGTTCTTGAGAGACATCACATAGAAGATATAAGTAAGGTGACACGAAATGGGGACAGAAATGGCTTCACAAGTCGTGAGCAGAACGGAGTGCTAGATCAGGTCTCCAGTCCTGTAAGAAGAGAAGTTGTTAACAGGCATGTTTTATTTAATGCCTACTGTTTCTTATTGTTTATATTTTTTGCTTGGATACTGTGTTTGTAAACTTTGTATATTCCATGAACTTATTTTCTTGTTATGCATATTCCCATGATCATTCAGTGAACATCAATTTTTTTTTTTTTTTGATAATTGTGTGTATATTATAAAAAGGGAAAACCCCAAAACTGTACAAAGACCGGGATCTAACTCCTAACATCAGGAGTGGGATCCCTCAGCAACTCATTCCAATGGAAAACAAAGGACTCAAAAAAACATCCTCGGAACAATGGACGAGGACCACAGAAAAAGGAAGGACTTCACGTCTAAGATCACCTCCTCCAATCCTTTATCCTTATCTTCAAAAATTCTACGGTTCCTCTCCTTCCAAATTGCCCATATGGTCGCGAATGGTAAAAAGCGCCAAAGAAACCGCCCTCTACCTGTCAAGTAACCATCCTCACATCCTTGAAAGAGGTCACGTACATGATGAGGGACGACATAAGGGATCTCGAACAATGCAAAGAACGCTTGCCACACTGCAAATGAGAAACTGCAATGCAAGAGGACATGATCCACCGTCTCCTCTTCATTTTTGCACACGACACATCTATTAGGGAGCATCACGCCCCTACTAATAAGATGGTCCACACTCAAGATCTTGTCATGATAGGCCGTCCACGCATTAGAAGGAATCGGGTATCCCCACACAATAGGAACATGAAAAGTCTCCAAAGCCCTCTGTTCACATTTGTGGTAGAAAGAATAAACTAAGAATTTACTTTAGGGTCCCACTTCCAAATTCTAGCATCAGACTCCTCACCTAGGCAGGGGTTAACTCCATTCCTACCAAGAAGAGAAGCTAATCCATCCACTTCCCAGTCATTAAGATCCATTCTTAAACCCAGATTCCACACGCAGTCACCCTCCCTACTAATAGTACAGTCCCTGGTTACCACTCCTTGACAATCCGATAAAGAGTGTAGGTTGGGAAAGTCATCCTTCAGCGAAGTCTCCCCACACCACTTATCTTCCCAAAATCTAACCTGTCTCATTTCCCTACCTTGTTAATTATGCCCTGCTCGAATTTCTCGCTAGACCCTGTGATCCCTCTCCACATACTAACCCCATAAGGCGTCTGAACGAGATAAACACCCCAACCATTCTCTAAAATCCCATATTTACTCCCAACCACCCCCCTTGTATCAACAATGGGATACAGTTGAGCCTCCCAAAACTGATCCCTTGTATTGACAATGGGAGACAGATGATCTTACTGTCATGTCTTGGCTCCTCAACTCTATGGAGCCGGATATCAGCCAGAGTTCTTTATTCATGCGCACATCGCAAGAGGTTTGAGAGATTACCCGGAAAACCTACTTAGAGTAGAAGAATGCTGGAAGCTATGATGCCCGGATACGGATACAAACACGTTTACGGATACATGAAGCGGGGATACGTCTCGACATTTTCCAAAATCAATGACACGGATACGGATGCGAGTATCCTATTTTCTAGTTCAAAATTTTTATTTTTTCTAATTTTTTCAACTTTTTATGAAGGATACGTGGGGATACGTGTCAAAAGAGTGTCCGGTGTCCGTATCCTTGTCGACACGATACGACACTGGTACGAAGCACTAGTACAGGTATCTGGGTATCATAGGCTGGAAGGGCTTTTCAGCTGAGGCAGAGTATCTCCCACTTTAGGCATGGGAAGAAGTCCCTTTCATAGTACTATACCGCTCTTCGCACCATGTGGCAGGAGCTCGATCATTACTACTCTTATCAGCCTTTTCACCCAGGAGAGATTGCTCCCTATCAGCGGTATATGGAGAAGGGTCGGATTTTTGATTTTCTTGTTGGACTCAACCCATCCTATGAGCTTGCTCGTGTTCAGATCTTTACTTGTAGGACGGATCTTCCCTCTCTGAGTGCCCTATCTTCAAAGTGAGGAAAGTAGGCGGATCTCCCTTCTGAGTGAGCACCTCCCAGAGCGATCAGCACTAGTTGCCAGCATCTGCAGTCACAACAGCCTCAGAGAGGCCCACATTATCAGACTCCTGTCTCAGCACCTTCCTATACTCCTACTGGACCTTCTTCTGGGAAGTCCTTGACTAAAGAGAAGCCCAAGTGCGATTTCTGTGGCAAGTTAGGGCATGTATGTGCCAAATGTTAGAAGTTACATGGTCGCCCTAGCTAGTCAGGGTCTTCTGGTGGTCATACAGCCAATGTGGATTCTTCTATTCCTTCTCTTGGACAGTCTCTGGAGAGTCTCCGACTTTAGCTCCTCTTGGTGGTATCTCAGCCACGGAGCTTGCAGGCCTTCGACGTTCGCTTCAGCAGCTGGATGCTCCTTCTGCCACTTCGTCCACCTCCTTTGCCCAGTCAGGTAACCCTAGACCTGCTCATCATGTGTCTTTTCCATCGTCCAGTCCACTTGAATCATTGATTCAGGGGCTTTAAAACACATGGCGGGCATGTCTTCCTTATTTTCCAATTATACTATCTGTTCTGGCCGTGATAAGGTGAAGATAGCTGATGGCACCTTATTCTCTGTGTCTGGGAAAGGGAGCATCCTTCCCTCTCCTAAACTACCTCTTTCATCTGTTTTGCATGTACCTAGATGTATTTCTAACCTACTCGCTAATAATTTGATCACGGCCAAGCAGTGGACTTTTCCATCCATGAGAGTAGTAGGATTTTGGATTAGTATCGAGAAGTTATGAACTCAAAAAGCATTTGGCTTTCAACACTTGGCTAAAAGGCCATGTTCATATAGATAAGGATTTAATGCCTAATCCTCCTGCGTTAATTGGATGGCATTCCAATTGACTGGATGAAACTTGTGGGGATCCAAATTTTGGTCCCAAATAAAGTTGCGGTTGCTCTTTTCAAGGAGGATGAGAGCTCTAACCTCTAGGCAATTTAAACGATCACATAGCATTGTAGGGAAAGATGAGGTGACTGATTTGATGAGAGTGATCCTACCAGCTGTAAACATAAGCGTTGACTGAAGAGTTAGCTTCAATAGAGCCGAATTGTGAAATATGATTCATGTTGCCAACCCCAAATTTTTGATTTACGGTGTAGATGGTGATGATGATCCTATCAGCTGTAGAGAGCAACCTTGCTTTTCCAACCATGGATTTTATTCTGGTAGTTTTCCAGAATTGCATTAAAGGTGTATTTGGTGATGTGATTATTGAGGAGAGGTAAATATTTTCCAAGATCGGCAGTGAGTTGGATTCGAGATGCTCAAGCAAAAGAACGTTCAAACCTTCTGTGGACATTGGGAGAGCAATAGAGTTTGGACTTGAGCAGACTGATCTGTTGTCCAGACATACAAGAAAAATGATAACAAATCTCCGAAAATTTATTGTAGTTGCCAATGTTAGCTATGAAAAAAAGATAATATCATCTGCAAATAAATGATAAGAAATGAGTGATCCATTGCCTAGAGAAACAAATTTAATGGATTTTTTTTGGCATACTGCTTTATCAAGATTTGCAGAAAGAGCTTCTAGGCAAATAATAAAAATATGTGGAGATAAAGAATCTCCTTGACGAAGATCTCAAAAGATTTTGAAGCATTCAGAAGGGCTGCAGAATAGATATAAAAGTCATCAATAATTGAACTCGATGAGTATCAAGTCCTTGATCAGTGAGGATTTCCTCAACAAAATCTATCATCGGATTCTTTTCCGGGTCTAATTTGATGGTTATGTTTCCATTCTTTCCTTTCATTCGTTTGGAGCTGTGAATGATATTGTTAACAATAAGTGTGTTGTCCGCTATATGATGATTTGGGACAAAACCTGATTGATTTGGAGAAAAGGTTTGATTCTAGCAACCATTATTTTACTGATGAGCTTGTAGATGGAGTTACAAAGACTAACAGACTTCAAATGTTTTTGTCCGTTTTTTTTTTTTTTTTCAAGGTTTGGGGGTTGGGGGGAGTTATGGGTTCTGTTAACAGATTCTAGAAGGTGAGTTGAAATAAGGAAGTTGTTAATCAATGTGAAGATATCTGATCCCATAGTGGTTGGAAACCGTCTGATCCAGGCTTTTTTGAATGATGACAACCCCAAAGGGTATTTTGACATCTTCCATAGATAAAGGACGGAGTGAGGACCTATTATTGTCAGTCATGATTACTGTTTGGATGGGGTAAAAAAAGTCAGAATTTTCAACATCAGAAGAAGAGGGTGAATATGGAGCACGAAATAGTTTGATATTACATAGTAATATTATGTCAATCGTGATAATAGTTCAATACTTTTTCAATAGTTGCCATTTATGCATCATCATCAATACAGGCCATCACCTTCTCCAAATCATTTTTACATTTTTTTATCCAACACATGAGATTCAGTTTCTGTCCATATGCCATATTTGTATTTTATGTGGCTTTTACATTTTTGTTGTGTTTTTGGTAACCTTTGTGCATAGTAAAATAATAATGAACTACAGAGGTTTGGCTGTTAGATTAATGTTCCGTCTTTGTCTTGTATAGATCATTTTCTGGAATGAAGTCTCTCAGCAATGATGAAATCGACTTGGAAGGTGGTAAGGTGGAAAAAGATAGAGATAAAACAATACGCAGCAACAGGCTAGTGAAAATCCACAACGAAGCTCTATTGTCTGGCCTTGCTTATTGCATTTCTTCCTGTAGCATGATACTCATAAACAAGTTCGTCCTGTCAAGCTATGATTTTAATGCTGGTATATCGTTGATGCTCTACCAGGTGTGTTACTGGCTGTATTCCTTGATCATTTAGCAAGGTAGTTTCTAACAAGGAAATAAATTTTTATGTTTCAAGGTTTATTTCGACCAGTCTAAAAATGGAAATATTTTGACCAGTGTGGAAATAATACATTTTTCGTAGACATGATGGAAATAATGCAGAAATGATGGAAATATTGTGGAAATGTTTGTGGAAAGTTTGGGAAATGATGAAACAAGCATAAAAAACACTTATAAGCTTTCAAACCATAATATATAACCACATGTAGTGTGGAAATGATTGACCATAATGGTTTGTAATGTGTCGCAGGCAAGTATCTTTAATTAGTCAAGGTTTAATTTAATTATATAACTATTATTTAATTGCTAATTATAAAAAAATAATAAAGTAATATATTAACAAATCCTTATTCACTTATATTAATTTCTTAACATTATTAATTTTTTATTTGAAAAAAAAAATTAGGAAAAATTTAGGGCTAATTTTTTTTACCCAACCAACTTATAGAATGGGCTAAGTTATGCAACATATAATCAATTTATGCACAATCGTGGATGTTTAGGGTAAAAACCAATGAAATTGGGGTTTTTCCCAAATTCAAAATTTTCACCCTAAACAATCTTCAATCCGTGTACAAATCTAGTGTAAATGCATCATAGATTCATAAATTTAATAAATTTGTACCTAACCTATTTATTTGTAGTAAGAAATTTTATCATTACGTATATTTCGAATTTGAAAAAACTCCCAAACGGGATTTGATTAGTCCTCACGATCAATCCACGAACCAAAAAATCTACAATGGATTGATCTTTTGTGTAAACAAAATGTATGGAAATGGGTTAAATGGATCAAATATGAGATTTATAGCGGTTTTGAGCTCAAATGAGATGCTTCCTACCTACGATTGAAATGTTTCCATGCATGTCGACACATTTCGACCGAAATAATACATATTTACACTGTCAATTGATCGAAATTTACTATTCACGCGAAATATTTCGACATGAATAGAAATATTTCGGGAAATTTAACATTATTTCGACGTAAGTATTCTTTCCTGTCGCTAACCTAGAAAATGGAAATATTTCGAAATATTTCGATAATTTCGTGAAATTTATTTCCTTGGTTTCTAATTTTCATATTTTGGAGTGACTCCGCAAGGACTGTCACTTAATGCTGTCACACTTACTGATCCTGAAACCAGTTTGGGATGATGGACCAGTTCTTGATACTGCTCTGTTGGTGCAGAATCTCGTCTCGGTGGTTATTGTTTCCATATTGAATGTTTGTGGAATAATCTCAACAGAACCACTTACATGGAGATTGATTAAGGTCTGGTTGCCTGTGAATGTTATATTTGTTGGGATGCTTATCACAAGCATTTTTAGGTATGATGTCTCTCTCTATTATTGTTCATCCTTGCACTGAATTTCTGCTAGATAGTTTCAGACACATGAAGTTTGAGAATCTCCAGTCACATATAGAAGTGTGAGATGCGTGAATTAATTATCACTGTTATGTTGCCTAATTGTGATCCTTGTTCTTTGCAGTCTGAAGTACATTAATGTTGCTATGGTAACAGTCCTGAAGAATGTTACAAATGTGATAACTGCCCTTGGTGAAATGTACCTTTTCAGGAAGCACCATGACAGCAGAGTCTGGGCTGCTTTGTTTTTAATGGTATTTTGAATGACTGAAACTAGAACCTTCTGATTTAGAATAAACATAAACATCTTTTGTTAGTTGTTGCATTCTTGCATTTAATGGCCTCTCATGTTTCCCTTGATTTTCTTGTTTTCTTTTCACCACTTTTCTTTAATTCTAATGCATGCCGGTCTTATAACTTTTTTTGGACTATGGTTTCATTTATTAACTATCCTAATTTTTTTTAATATTAAGGATTCTGTGCGAAGACAAACTCACTTGACAAAAACTTTATGCAGGTTTGAGCACATGCATTGTTACCTTTTCGTGGAGAAGATAAGAATAATAAAAATTATGTCAGAAAGAAACTTTGATGGGTAAAAAGGAGGGGTACCATATATCTAAGGTTTGAATCTTATTGACCCAATGCCAGGGTAATAATGAATAACTGTGTACAATAAAAAGATATATGGGTTGAAATATAAACCTTAATTTATTCTTAGGGTTAGGGTTTGAGAATGAGAAAATATAGGAAGAAAGAAGAGAGAAGAAGAAATGATTTTACGAGTGGGAGACGCTAAAGTGGCCCAGCTCCCCTCTGTCTTTTTATACTTATAAAAAAATAGAAAATGAAAAAATTGCCCCTTATGAACTGAACAATTACAAGTATGCTCTTTTCAACTCTCCCCTCAAGTTGGTACACACGAGTTAGTGATGTCCAACTTGCATAAAATCCCAAACATTCTAGTGTTGGCAACACTTTTGCTAATAATGTCTGCTACTCACTTTGACTTCACAAATGGTGTACAAATTTGGCATGTCTTCAATTTTTCTCTGATGAAATGTTGATCAACTTCAATACGCTTGGTTTTTATCACATTGTACGGGATTATGAGCTATAGTTGCCTTATTATCACAGTAGAGGCTTATCGGACTTCGTGCGTCAAAACTAGTTTCGATAGTAGCACCCTCAGCCATAGAATCTCACACACCATGTGCCATAGACCGATACTCAGCCTCAGCACTAGATCTCGCAACCATGGATTGTTTCTTACGATCTGTAACCGAACCAGCCCAATCTGCATTTGTAAATGCCTCTATCCTCGAATGGCTATTGGCCATGCTTGGAAAACAATAAGCCTCTCCTTGGTGATGAATTTAGGTATCGAAGTATCCTTTAGGCACCCTCAAGATGAATTATCCTAGGCGAATGCATAGACTGGCTAACATTGGCAACATATGCAATGTTAGGATGTGTAAGTGATAAGTAAATTTGCTTCCTTAGTAACCTCTGAAACCACCCAACATTGATCAGAGGTTGCCCATCTCGATCACATTCAGACCATTATTATGCTCAATTGGAGTGTCCATAGGTTTAGAACCAAGTTTTTCCGTTTCTGTGAGAAGATCTAGCACTTATTTTCTCTGAGAAATAAATATACCATTCTGTGACTAGCGACTTCAATTCCCAAAAGTATTTCAATGCACCAAAATCATTAATTTCGAACTCCTTTCCGAAATATACCTCGAGACACTGAATTTCTTCTAGATTATTTCCATGTCATCTACATTGACAATTAGTGCGGTAATACTAATTGGTTTTAATTTGACAAACAATGTGTGATCAGCCTGACTTTGGGTGAGATAAAGCATTTGAAACACTGGAAGGCAAGGACACAGATGAAGCGAAAGCTACAAACAAATAGTAAGGAGACAAAGAATGATACAAAATAAAATTGGAGATAGGATGTTGAGTATAAGATAGTTTGCTTTTATGAATGGCAATCGGGAGATCCAACTCATTAACACATGGAACAAAATATGACGATTACTCGAGTCCAAGGGGCTTACTTCTAGTGGAGGATCAATTGTTTTCTCTTTTTATAGACTCGTAAATTCTTCTCCTGCATGCATGCACTATCCTGTGATCCAATAGTACTACCAGAGTCGAGTATGGATGACGAAACAAGCACAGGAAGAGGAAGAATAGGGGATCTCTCTTCCACGTCTGCACCACCACTCCCCCCCTTCTGAAGAGACCTTATCAGAAGAGAAAAAAGAACATATTCAAAGAAAGTAACATCCATAGAAACATATCTCTTCCGTGATCCAAGATGATAGCATTTGTAACCTTTTTGAGAAGATGGATATCCAAGAAAGATATATTTAATGGCTTTGGGATCAAGTTTAGAGGGATCAAGTTGGAATTTTGGGCTGTGTGAATTGGGTGGGTGGGGAGTGTAGAGAGGATCAGATTTTGGGAGGATGAATAATGTGGGGTGAGTAGGCTGTGTGATGTGTACCCTTGGTTGTAGCAGCTGGTCCCTACGAAGAATCTATTCATGAATTGTTACTTCTCTAATAGCAACAAGGAGATCCGATGGGCTCCTCAATTCAAAAGAGATCTTCTGGATAGAGAGATTGAGGAATTTGCAGCGCTTCTTTGTCAGCTTGAAGGTATGGTTGGATACAAGGCAGGAGGACGATCGTCTTTGGAGTTGATACACCAAAGGTAAATTCTCCATGCGTTCATTTTATGAAGCTATGGCTGGTTTAGGTGGAGTTCATTTTCTAGCTAAGTCGGTGTGGGGTAAGAAAGTTCCTCCAAGAGAGAGGCATTTGCGTGGCCTGTAGTTTTGGATAAAATTCTGACAGTGAATCATCTAAATCACCGTAATATGAAGATTCCAAACAGATGTGACTCATGAGGAAGGAGTTAAATCACTTTTCATCCTTTGTAACTTCGCTTGGGAAGAGTAGGTTTTTTTTTCTTCTGTGTTTGGAATCAGTTGGGCTGTTCATAACTTCATAGTGACATTGGGTCATCTTTTCTTCTTGGGAATTAGGTCCCTTTGGTGTTAGGGGGAACATTATATGGAGGATCCTACCTTTTGCTGCATGTTTGGTTTATGGAAGGAACAAAATAGCAAAATTTTTGAAGATCATAGCAGGTCCTTGCCGAGGGTGTGCAAAGCGATTGGAAGGCTTCTGATAGACTGGGTGTTAGTTCAAAAGGATTTGAGAGATGTTGAGTGTGAACAATTCTTCTGCAACTATGATCCCAGGATATCAGGGCCTTAAGTCAACTTTGTTTTTAGCTGACTTTTGTTGCCCTTTGTTTTTCGATTTTTTGGGTTCTCCCTCTTCTTCTTTGTAATGTTTTGGCTTTTTTCAATAAAATTCTCCGGTTACTGATCAAAAAGGAAACTAATCGTAACATGTGTTTTCTTTGTAAAGTGAGTTATGAGTCTGTTGATAACCTTCTTATCCATTGTTGCTTCACTAGGGCAGTTTGGAATGAGTTCCTTTGAGTTTTTGGGGTGTATTGGAATATGATTGAGAATGTGATGGACCTTCTTCGTGAGTGGACAAAGCTGCATTTGATTCAAGAGGCCATTTGGCATGGAAGTTCCACTCTTTTGCTCATTGCTGCAATATTCCTTGTTTTGTTTTTCATGGAAATTCAAGGGCTAAAAGCAATGTTGTTAACTTAGTAGTCTTATTAAAGATTGGTTGCCTTTGCAGGCATTAAATCATGAACAACAAGAGGCTCTTAATTGATTTGTAACACATTTGATGACTCCATGTTTTCGAATTATTGTGTTATGCCTAACGGCTGTGTGCTGTTATTACGTTCTTTATCTTTGGAAAGTGCTATAATTCTGAATGACTCCACCTCTTCACGAAGGTATTTGCTTAGGTTAATACACCAGGGTTGAAACAAGTATACCTGTTTTTGGAGACTGGAAGTAGTACAACTGCTTCACACTCTCATGTTATCAATGAACCGTTGTATTAATTATCTGTAACTTAAAGTACTGGATAACATAGCATAACAAAACTAATGCAATTAAACAATCACCCCCCACCCCAAGCTGGATATCAATTGTGTCCAAGTTACCCATGATAATCTGCAACCTATTTCTACTAACATGTCATTCAGCTGATCTCTTTGAGCCACTCTGAATCTAGTGGACCTTTTCAAGGCTTTGTTTATCAACCACACACTTTGTGAAGCTTTCTCACTAATTAGTTCTCTACTCCACTTGAAAGGATATTAGATTCTGCATTTTAGTATAAAAACATGCAAAAAGTGTAGTTGAGGTGGGATGTTTTGAAAAGCTTTTGATTTGTGCAGATCATTTCAGCTATTTCTGGAGGAATTACGGATCTCTCTTTTCATGCAGTGGGCTATACATGGCAGATTATTAATTGCTTCTTGACGGCATCGTATTCGGTAAATATTTTATTTGATCTGGTTGTCATTATTCTAGAAATTAACAATGGGATATGAGTGGGTTCCACATCTGAGTTGATGGTCTTGCTTCTTGGAGTGTAGGCTTTCCTTGTGTACTAGTCCCTTGAAATTAACATTCCTCTTGTTTCATTTCTTAGTGAGCCCTTTTGATTGGTTGAGAAGTCCTCATTTTACAGACCAAAACATAATTTTCTGCTACTTTCCTTTCAGGTCATTAAATTTTTTATGTGCAAGTTTAAATCTTTATGCCAATTCCCTTAGTGGGTCTCTTTAGTGAGTCTAATTTTGCCTTTTTTGTTTGATTGTTTATTTGGTGACGGTATCTGTTTACCAGGAGGGTCGAATTCTGTTGTGACTTGTGTGAGCATAGTTTTGGTTTACAATGTGTGATGGATATTTGTGGTTTTCTCCAGTTAACACTACGGAGGGTCATGGATACAGCAAAGCAAGTCACTAAATCTGGGAACTTGGATGAGTTTTCAATGGTCTTGCTCAACAACATTCTTTCGCTGCCTCTAGGGGTTCTGCTTATTTTTGTGTTCAATGAAGTGGATTATCTCTCCAAAACGTGAGTTCTTTTATTCTAGATCCAACTTTTAATGCTTAAGAATCATAATTAGTTCTTTGCTTCTTTTTTTCTCTCGCGCTATTCCTTTTCCATTTTTTTGGATAATGAATATCAGTGCTTGTTTGCTATATAATCTGATAAGCTTTTGCTTCTTCCAATGTAAGTGTATTAGGGCAGATAAGGCTTGGTTAGTAAGAGACGGAAGCAGATGAGGTGGCTCTGATTCTCGCCTAAGATGAGGAATCATCCACACGGATATCGTTGTGATGGTCAAGAGGGGTAAAGGATGTGGAACATGGACTAGATTCTATCTTGGGGGGGGGGGGGGGAGGGGGAGGATCCGCTTTCAAGTCTTTGTCCTCTTATTTATAGGCCTGAGTGAGCTGAAGGAGTCTCTTTCTCTCTGACATCTCCCAGATTGACTCTGTTCATGGTCAGGACCAGCAGGCACTCTTAGCTGCCTTCTGTAGGTTCCTGACAACGATCAGTGCCAGATAGAAACCCCGTGGGAGATGACGCTTTTGGGAGGGGACGCCTCCTAGAAGGAGAGAATTTCAAGGCATCAAATCTCACTTTGAAGGCGCGTGACAATTCCAAGGTGCACTCCATCTCAGGTCACACTTTTCTCTGCCTTTGGTCCTGTGTCCCTCATGATTCCCCTGAAGCTGACTAAGCTGCCACATCATCCTCAGGCGACCTTATATGGCAGCATTGTGGCTATGTTAATTCTTTACCATATCATCATCTAAGCCTTATCCTAAATGTTTGGGGTAGGCGACGTGAATCCTTTTTTGCCATTCGACTTTATTCAAAACTTAATTCTTCACAAAAATGGAGGAGGGAAAATCTATTTTGAAAGGTTAAAAGTATTTAAGACAAATAGAAGTGAATAAACTACTTCAGAGCTATTCATAAGGGCTAGGCTAGTTTTTATGGTGAAGAAGGTTTCAATACAAAAAAGCTGGAACTGGGTTGTTGTGTTAACTTTTGGGATTAATATTAAAATCACTACACTACTTTTAGAAATAATCTCGGTAGCTGTGGGTTGCCTCTAAATGAAGATGTTACTTCTAAGTAGTAGCTGTTGTACTTATCAAAAAAATGTAGTAGCTGTTGTGAAAAATTCTCTATGAAGGAATTTCTATATAGTGATAGTTGCAGAAGTCAGAGAAATCTTGTTTCAAGTTACTTAAGTCATATTGTAGTTGACGACGTTTTAGTGATCCATTTTATCTTTTATTATTCATACTCCATGGCAATTTAGTCTATATGAGCTCTTGTTCTATATTCCTCAATTCTTCATCTTCATGAGGTCATTGTGATGTAGGCCAATTTTAATGGTGTCCAGTCAATTTGTTTTGTTTTAAAGTCGAGTTAGAATTAATAAGAGAGTAACTTGGTATATCACTAATTAGTTATAGGAGTATTTACGTTTTATGCCATTAATGAGGGGTAGTTTAGACATTTTACATTTTTAGTATAAAGGGACCATGTTAAGTTGTGTAAATGGATTATTCACTTTGTTGAGTTTTGAGAATTGAAAGAAACCTTACGGAATGTTTTTCGGGGGC
The DNA here is from genome assembly GCA_035048495.1 of Euptelea pleiosperma. Lineage (NCBI taxonomy): Eukaryota > Viridiplantae > Streptophyta > Magnoliopsida > Ranunculales > Eupteleaceae > Euptelea > Euptelea pleiosperma. The sequence continues at coordinate 24,755,546 of CM068542.1, read as the reverse complement.
TATTTTAAGCTCTTGCTGAGTTTTTCTTGCTTGGTAATCTCTGTTTTCTTCTTATTTTTACTGTATTTTTCGGTTCTAGCCATCATTGCTCTAAGATCTGTTCCTGGTTCAAGGTGGCAGCATCCAATATGCGGGTATGCCTCAAATGGTTTGTCATTTTAGTTTGCGATCACTGAAATCCAGCTCCACCCATCTACTTTTTCTGTCCCTGTCCTTCTGTAATTGAAGACTATTCTATCCTGGCCTGTGGTTTTTTCCTCGTCTTTTCACCAACTGTGTTTCATTCATATATTTTGCAATCTTCCTTTCTATGTATTTTGTTCGTAGATCTGTTCTTCCTCTCAAACTTCAACAATCCCCACCCAAAGTCACCTTTTCAGCTAAAGTTTATCAGTTGGAATTTGTTTCGGCTACTTTAACCTTTTACCAACTTCTTGTGAAAGCATCTTAAGCAGACTGCTTGCATAGGATAGCTTTTCAAGGACCAAATTCGTCTGAGCTAAATCACCCTCTCCAGCAGTGCCTTAATTAAAGCTCCTTTAAATTACCGGTTAGAATTTCAGTGTTCCTGAGTTGTCCATCATTGGTTCATCTAGGTTGTGGTGGGTAAGGTGGTTTGAAACCATAGTTACCAAGTTTGTTAAAGCCCTGACTAGAGTGAATTAAGTGGCCTAATTAGGTTATATCTTTCTTATATCCTCCAAAAATGTGGTGACTTGTGAACCACATAAATTTAACCAATTGCAAACAGATGACTACCATGACCTGCCTTTGCAATTCATACCTTTTAGGGTCACTGGGTTTGACATGGCAACTGTTTTGTGTCTAAATAGTTCAACTTTTGGCATTTTCTTATTTCTTTTTTGGCACTCATGCATCCGTGAAGTGAATTGGCAGGCCACTTTTGAGGATGCCTATGTTCTGGTTGGTCATTACATCAAGTGGATTTTTGGGCCTTGCAATCAGCTTCACGTCAATGTGGTTTCTTCATCAGACAGGAGCTACTACATACAGGTAAGCTGCACTACATCCTATCAGCATCAACTTCACAAACGTGGCTGCTGTTGCCTCAACTTCATAAAATTCTACTTTAATTCTCTAACTTGACCTCTGTAACAAGGGATCTTCATATTATGTTGCCCTGTATACCAGAATCATACTGCACCGATGTAACATCAGGGTGTTATGCCAACTACCATGTCAAGAAGGTGTAACAGAACTGAAGCAGAAAAATACTATAAACATGACCTATAAATGGCATAACCATGTACAGAGCTTACCTGCATGAGAGCAGGACTGACTGATAGGTCCCTGCCTGAGAAATCTCCATGCTATGATACGAGGATACTTCAACATTCCCAGCACACTCGTACTGACATAATACGTTACCGATACTGGTACCGGATACTGCACAGATACATCTAAACCTGTTGTATCATTGGATATTTTCTTACCTCCTAAAAACATATTTGTTGTCAAAAGAAATAATATATAAATAGTACATTCTAACAAATCTATTGGGAAAAACAACATTAGAAGTCATTACATTTGGCATGATGTAAATACATATAATAATGATACTAATGATGATAGAACTTAAAATATAATGTTTACATTAGATGGGATACCGTGTCCTAGATTTCGTGTAATGAAGAATCATATCTCGTTTCTGGTATTAGTATCTGTATCCATATCTGAGCACCTTAGCTTCAGTGCCAAAATTTGACCTGATTGGATGATTGTAACCATTCAATCTTTTGTTTTCTTTTGCACAAACAATATGATGTACGGTTCAGAAAAAAAACTCTAGAGATTGGATAGTTACAACATCTGATTGGGTCAATTCTGCCACAGTAAATCACCTCTTTTCTTTGATCACTCGAGTCTTTAAAATGGGCATCATTAGTGAAAAATTATGAATGTTAGGTTTTTTTTTTTTTCCAGTTTTATTGAGTTGTACTCGTTTGCATTTGCAGCCTTGTCGGATCGCTGAATAAGATTCCTCTGTCCATTGCTGGAATCCTTCTTTTCAAAGTACCTACTAGTTTGGAGAACTTTGCAAGCATACTTTTTGGTAAGTTACCTCCATAGAACAAGACCACCCAATGCATCTTCCTTCACAAATCTCACAAAACATGTGTTCGAATTGCAATTTTCAGGTCTTGTGGCGGGGGTGTTCTTTGCCAAAGCAAAAATGTGGGAGAAATCTCAATCCTGAGAAATGGAGAATGCTTTGTATCACAACACTGGTGTACAGTGGTAGATACGATTTTGCTTTCTGGGTAAACCATTATCTGATCCCATGTAGACAAACCAGTCGATCTTTTGCACAATTTACTCAGAGATGAATTGATCGTAAGTTTGGAAAGAAAGAAGGATATGTCATTTAGATGAAACAAAGAAAATGTCACCCATTTGGGTAGAGAATTACTTGGTACAAGGAAAGACAGATACTGCTGGTGAATGCATCGTCCTTCTGTTCGTCAGTTTTTTTACAAGGATGCTGCTGGTAATTCTCTTTCCTGTAGAAGCTTGTGTTATGATGAAATTCAATTCTTCCCTTGTATGTTCAATGTAAAAGATACTGTTCTTCATTAGAAACAAACAATTAATAATCAATGTCCCCTTAAGCTAGATATGTTTTTGATGTCTGTTGAGGGAGAAATTTTAATGACCAAAATACCCATGCTTGTGGTTTTTATTTTTATTTTTGGTAAAAAGGGCTTTAGTGTAATTTTACCCTCATAGGATGCCTATTAAAGCACATGTTAAAAAGTAAAGATTTTATATCCACTCACAGTAGAGGACCAATCCGGCCGGATCAAATTAATAAAAATATTCTAAAAAAGAGGGTGTTCATATTATCAAAATACCTCCAATTCAAGGGTTATAAATGATCTTTCAGGTCTAACAGTCGTTATCTGAAACGATGTCCCAATCATGGGACTTTAAAGTCCTGGAAATTTTATTTGCACCACATAAATTGTGAAAGCACCCCAAGTAAAGCTTCATTGACCGCCTACAATTGGAGCCACGTGGCACACCTTTAGAGGATGTTGTCCGTATCGATGTTTGGCCAATCCATAGATGTGCTTACAAATAAAAATTCAGCCTGATCACTGATTTCTAAGCGTTGGATTGGAGTCATTTTCATGGGTTGATTTTAACCTTAGGAATTTCAGCATTATTGACCATTATTTGGGTACAAGGATCCAAAGGTTTGAAATCACCAATCAGGCTGATTATTTTCACATCCGATGGTTTGAGTCAAGGCAGTATTAGTAGCCTTGTTGAGATGCGCTCTAGCATTTGGAATAATCTAATGTGTGTTAAAATTTTGATATAGAAGTCCTTCAAAATTTCACGTGGTGCACTTTTACAGGCCTACTGACCCATGAATGATTGGTCCACACCTTGGCAGACCTACACAGAAAAATCAGCATGATTGATGATTTCTACCTGTTGGATTTTGAGGATTTTTCATCATGGGCTTGGTACCAACCCTTAAGCCTTGTTCATGAATCCCAAAATAAAAGTTCCACGTGGTGCACTCTCAGGCTTACTGATCCAATGAATGCTTGATCCAGACCTTGGCAGACCTACACAAAAAAGTAGCATGATTAGTGCTTTATAACCGTTGGATTTGAGCACTTTTTTTTTTTATCATGCATCTGGTACTAACAGATAAGCCCGTTCATGAAGCCCAATTTGAAAAAAGTGCTCAAATCCAACAGCTAAAAATTACCAATCATATTAATTTTAGGTACATAGGTCCACCTAAGTGCGGATCAACCATTCATGGGTCAGTGGGCCCAAATGAATTTACCATGTGGCATTTTAAGGGACTTCTGTATCATAGAATGACTCGTAGCACTTGAGGAAAGGAATATTACTGTTATATGTAATTCGACGTCATATTTCTCTGTCTGACCGCTCCTATAGCAATCAAGAAAATCGTAATGAACTTGGACCACTCTTAGTTCACAGTTCATGGTTCACATTCAAGAAAACTTACAAAAACCATTCCCTCTTCTTTTGTTCTCTCCATTTTTTAAAGGGGGGAGGAGTTGTTATGTGTCTCTATTGAATGAGTCTTAGTTGTTTAGATAAGAACTAATAAGCAGGGAAGAATTAGTCTTCTTTTGCATGTTAACATGAGCAAGTTAGTTGTAACTCTTTTCTTATTTTGTTGGGAGATCCTGTAAAGAATATTTTCATATTTTAGTTTTGACAAATATTCCGTTTGACATAAAATATTCTTGTAACCGTTTCTAAGAGAACTAGTGTAGTGTTGAGGGTGTCGTGGTATGCATACTTCTCCGACTACGTGAAGAGTAAAAGATGAAGGTATCAAGAATCAGATAGTTGACGACTTAAGTCATGTGAGTAACTGTTATTTGTCCGTTGAAGATCTTGTTCGTTCGCTTGGGAAGGAAAGTGAATTAGTGATCATAGGAATAGAATCTTAAAGATAAAATATAATGGTTGAAACTTGTCACATGATAGACTCAGGTCAAGATAGTGTAAAGAGTCTAAATTTGACTAAGGGGAAGTACAGTTGATTGGACCTCTATCTGTGAACAATCGATTAGACCATTCGGAATAGAACTTCCAACTAGTATAATCGATTAGACCCTGTGTACAATCGATTGAACTCACGAATAAAAAATCCATCCAGAACTGTACAATCGATTGGACTACGCAGAATAAGTCTTATATCAGATTCGGTTTTCATGTTCCCATTACACGACCTTGAGCTTCAAAACCCTTATAAATAAAGCATCTATTAAGCTTTAATATACACACAACTACAAACAACAATAGAGATTTATTAGAAAAGAGTTGTCCTAGTCAAAGAGCAAAAATCCTAATTTTCATCTTCATTCGTGAAAGGTTTTTCTCTTCCTTTTCGATCAAAGCCTAGAGCTTGATCTTCAATCTGCTTAGGTTTTCCAACTAGAATCATAACCTAGTAAGCCAGAGAGTACCTCGTGTGTCTCAACACTATTTAAGCAACGATAGGGTTTAGGGTGTATTGAAGCCTTCACCATCAATAGAGATCAGTGGATGAGAATTAAGATCGGGGTGTACTGATCGACGGTAGGTTTGGGGAGTACCAAACTGAATAATGAGCAAAGGCTTCGTGATTGGGAGGGCGTGCGTGTGACTCGTAGCGTGGAGCTAGAGGACGTGGACGGGCCTGCAGTAGGCCTTGGCTAAGGTTGGAAGTTGTATTGAAATTGTGCTACTTATGTTACTTTTGTAACTCGAAACTTTTCAGTTAGTGATACTTCTCGTCTGAACGTGGTCCCATGATTTTTTTCTTCGCTAAGGTTTCCATGTAAAAACTTGCATGCGTTATGGTTCGGTTGAATTTCGCACATTTGTTAGATAAACCCAAACGACAAAGAGACAATATATCATGGAGATATATTCGATCTGAGTCGATTGTGATAATTATCTTTTAATCAATCAACTATTTAGAATTTTGGCATACGATTTAGTTTACCTCTACCAAACTAGTAAACTTATTAGGTTAAAGAGAATTTTAATACCTAATCAACCCCCCCCTTCTAGGTATTTCGGAATAAAGAGAACGGACTGAATTTCAGATCCTAAATCCTATTTTGTTGTAATCAAACATCTACTTAAGGTAGAGGTGACATGAATAAAGGTATTTTGAATTATCTATTGTACAACTCAAGGTAGAGGTGACATTAATAAAGGTATTATGAATTATCTTTGTTCAACCTTGAGTTGTACTAGAGGTCACGGTTCCTCAATTAACCAATTGTTCTCCTTATCCTAAATCCTATCATAGGTTCCAGCAAACAAAAGATGAACACTCCTCAGTACGTACCAGATGCTAGTGTTGCGAATTACCTCAAAGGATCAAATGTATTGCAAACAATAGCCACCAATAACACACCACAAACAGAGAAATCAAATAAAGAACAAAGACACAATCGATTTGTGTGGTTTAGTCGAAACCTACGTCCATGGGTGTTGATGATCGGTTCTTCATTATGAAATTGTAGAATATAAGATTCTCACCCTCACAAAACTCTCTACAGCTTCTCTTCATTTCTCTCTCAGTACAATCCCTCACCCATTTGGGTAGTCAACTATCTAGTACAAGGAAAGGTAGATTTTGTTGGAGAATGCATTGGCCTTTTTGTTTTTACAAGGATGCTGTGGTAATTCTCTCTTGTAGAAGCTTGTGTTATGATTGAACTCAACTCTTCCCTTGTATGTTCAATGTAAAAGATATTGTACTTCATTAGAAACAAACAATTATTAATCAATGTCTGCACTTAAGCTAGATATGTTGATAGGGAAATTTTAATTCTCCGTTTAATGACCAAATTAAAATACCCATGCTTGGATTTTATTTTTGATAAAAAGGGCTTTAGTGTAAATTTACCCTCTTAGGGTGCCTATTATTGCACATGTTAAAAATATAGATTTTATATGAGTAATTGTATGGGCACCCAGTGCGCACCTACTCTCTATCTCCCATTTTTTTGGACAAAAAGCCCCCCTCCCATTTGGGCACCCACTTTGTCTTCTCCAATTGTCCTCACACACTCTCTCACTCTCTCTCCTAAGCACGATTACCACCTCCATCCCCTAGTGGTGATAGTCATGCGGTAGAGAAGAAATAAATATTTTCTAAAAAAAAAATTGCCTTGTCAGTTCTGAACTGTCGACAAGGACTTGGTGGTGTCGGCAGCCCTGCCGACGTGACCTTGGCTATGTTGGCAGTTTAGAGCTGACATGGCCTTGTCATGTTGACTTTAGACTGTCAACATGGACAGTTTGGGATTTTTTTTTTAATTTTGTTCTCCATTTCAGTTCACATCCAACGCTATGAGGAGAGAGAGAGAGAGAGAGAGGGAGGACGGTGAGGTGGTGGTGTTGACAGTTGTAGAAGACAAAGTGGGTGCCTAATTGGGAGGGGGTGCCCTGCTTAAAGACGTGGAGGCCCCTAGAGCTACCCATTTTATATCCACTCACAATTCAGCCTGGCATTTTGGCCCACGGCTCATTGTGGTGTTACGTTGGGCCCGGGTTCACCCTCTTGAGGCCCGACCTCACTCGATGAGCCCGCCCAATTAGCCTGGCCCAGCCTGACCCAGTTATAAATGACCTCCAGTTCAAGGGTTATAAATGACCTTTCAGGTCTGATAGTCATTATGAACACTAAAGTGGATATAAGGCCATGTACAAGGCATTTTACATGAATTAGAGGTGGGGTGCATCGTGGATGAAGCTCCTTACCTTTATAATTTGCTGCCAACAACGGTTCCAATTCGTATCGATTTTGTTTTAGTACCACACTAGTACCAATAAATATCCAGTTCTTGGGTACCCTATGTTGCATGAAATTTTTTGAAAAATAAATAAATAAAATGATTATCATAGTAAAGCGTAGAAAAAATAATTGCCATTTTTTTAGTATTTCTCTATTGTATATATCGGTTCCGAGTCCTATGGATTTTGGCTCTAGTTCGGTTTGAGCACTGTGTACCAACAACGTATCGGAGGTCCAGAACCTATTATGTACTTTTTGGTTCTAGGTTCTATTGGTTTCGAATCTTTTTGAGTTTGCTTCTGAAACACTACCATATATCAGGACTGTCCTTCAATGGGACCCCTCTAATATATTACCTCATTAATGTCAGCCATATGATATCTAGTATCATGATTTTCATTTCTATTTTTTTTGTAATCAAGATAGATATTAAAGAGAGAAAACCATACAAAAGGAGAACCACTCAAAACCCGATCTTAGCATACTCCTTTATGACAAGGGATGTGAGCTGGTCTGGAGCGTCATAGAACTACACTGACGGGCCTGAAAAAGAAGAAGCTCGTCTAGCGATAGTCTGAGCCACCACATTGGCTGCTCGAGGAATATATACAAAGTTTACAAAAAGATAAGAAAGTCTAAGAGTTCAAATATCTATAGCCCAAGGTACTGAAGAGATGCCGAGAGTTGAGGATCCAGCTGATAAAACCTTACCATGACCTGGGCGTCAGCTTCGAGAATCACACCTCCTCTCTAAAATTGAGCTAGGACTTGTAAACCCCACCTCATAGCATGCACTTATGCTTCTTCGGAAGAGTTGGATTTTGCGTTGATTCCTCTTGCCAATAAACACTTACCATGGAAATCTCAAACAATAAAGCCCAAACCACATATTCTTGACTGAGAAGCCCAAGCAGCATCCGTATTGATTTTGAGAATCCCTTTGGAGGATAGTTCCATGAAGCTTTGTGTTTTAACAGTTTTGAAATAGGCTCTTGGGGAGGGATATAAGAGGGAATTGTTTTCAGAACTTCAATGGGATGCCAAGGTGTAGAGGAATGGACCATGTCATTTCTAAAAATCCACAGTCGCCACATCAGAATGCAAATGAATCCTCTGTCAGTAGTTGTGAGACTAAGCATGTACTTCCTAATAAGTGGATTTTTTAGACTTAAGCGGCGCAAATCTGATGGACGCATTGAGCGATATAAAGCTCGACTTGTTGCAAATGGTTTTCATCAAGAAGAAGGGCTTGATTATAATGAGACATTTAGTCCCGTGGTAAAGCATACTACCATTCACACAGTTCTTGCTGTAGCTATTCATCAAAATTGGCCTCTTCATCAACTTGATGTTCACAATGCTTTTCTTCATAAGAATCTGACTGAAGAAGTTTATATGCGACAACAAAAAGGATTTGAGGATCCTAATTTTCCAGATTATGTATGTCAACTTCGGAGATCTATATATGGTCTTAAAAAGTCCCTAGAGCTTGGCTTAAGCGATTCTCAGATTATTTGGAGGAACCAGGTTTTAGTGCATCTAAAGTAGATTCTTCTCTATTTGTTTATCACCATAATGGAATATTTCTCATTCTTCTTATTTGTGTTGATGATATAATGATTATAGGTAACAACGTTTCTCATATTTCCCTGCTTCTTAGCTCTCCTGTCAAGTAGTTTGCCATGAAGGATTTGGGGTGGCTCCATTACTTTCTTGGCCTCGAAGCTCAGTCCTCCAAGGAGGGCCTCTATCTTACTCAAACTACGTATGCAATTGATCTCCTCCAACATCTTCAAATGGAACATACCAACCCTTACACCACTCCTGTTGCAAGTGGTCAAAAGATGGTACAATTTGATGGTGATCTTCTTGATGATTCGATTGAGTATTGTAGTGTCATCGGTGCCCTTCAATACCTCACTCTTACACGCTTGGATTTGGCGTCTGCAGTTAATCAAGTGTGTCAACACATGCATCATCCCACAACAAAGCATTGGACGGCCGTCATGCGATCTTCGCTATGTTAAGGGCTCCATTAATGAACGACTCCTCTTTTATCCTGGAACAAGCTTTCTCTGACGCAGACTATGTTGGAAGTCCTACCGACCGTCGTTCTATTGGCAGACATTGTGTTTATCTTGGGAGAAATCTTATTTCTTGGAGTTCCAAGAAACAGTCGACGGTTTCTCGATCTAGTACTGGATCTGAATATCGCCAACTTGCTCTTACAACTGTTGAAATATCATGGCTTTGACAATTGCTTTGTGACCTCCATATTTATCTCACCACAACCCCTTTAATTTGGTGTGATAATGTTAGCTCAATTTCATTACCTTCCAATCCGGTATTCCATGCTCGAACAAAATATTTGGAAGTCGATTATCACTATGTGCGTGAGAAAGTTGTTCTTAATGAACTTCACGTGCGGTATATTCATACGCTTGATCAAGTTGCCGATATCTTCACCAAAGGTTTAGCTTCAGTTCATTTTCAACAATTAAAAGACAAATTGATGATCTGCTATCAACCCATCAACTTACAGGGGTGTGATGAAGAAATAGATCGGGTCAAATAACAACATCCCACTGATCGTGGAAAACCTCAACCCACTCCCTATTTTCTCTATCTTTATTTCTTTTTGAATTTTGAATTATTTACTTGAATAGTGGATCGGGATCTTATCCCTTCCACAATCTGTTGTAGCACTTAGACGTGTATAATAAAGCAACATGTAACCTCTAGTAAATCAAGGAAAATCAAGATTCTTTACATATGGCCCTTGACTAACCTCTTGGGACCGAATTGATATAATTTTGGGAAGATTGCACGACAGATACATGTATCTTGCTGAACAACAAAAGCTGCAACTGAAATAGAGATGATTTATGTTCTCTTAAGCTGAACAACAAAAGATACATTTGGAATGCACTAGGAGTTTAGTTTGGACAAGCTAATTCAGTGGGTAAAACCAATTAGTGATAGGCTTCCATATTATTTCATCCTCACAACCTTATTAATGCTTACCTCATGAATTCAAACCTCAATATTCAAATAAAAATAAGATAAAATGATGCGGTAATTCTACGTGTTTTTGCAAATGCATTTCTTAAAAGGTCATTTGTCATTTTTACATTAAACATGTAATGTGATATTTACAGTACATCAACTCAGTTCATTTTCATTCATTGGCTTAATTTTGCGAGTGCTTTAACATAGAGGCTGGTGTTGTCTTCAACTCACACCATACGAATGCTACCTCTTGATTAGCTGTAGCCCATAGTCAACAAGGTGCATGAACTTAAGTTGAAAGTTGATACTCGAACGGCTATAAGATATATGGTTAACAATCATACAAAGTTTCATAGATTTACAAATAAGTAAAACGAAAAAAGTTGTACTCATCAAATTACTAATTTGCTTGTTGAGGTTTTATCATAGCTAGTTTGAGGATTGTTCCCATGCCCTCTTTCTCAACTCCTCAAGAAATTGAAATTGATTAATTTGAAAAATGAAAATTTTGAACTGATTACCTGCTTAAGAGTTTTATTATGGCTACCTGTAATACTTAGGAGCCAAAACGAAAACTTAAGATGTTTTCTTCTTGGGAGGTCGACAACAATATTTTTGATTGCTACCTTTCTTTAATCTTGAATTTTTGGCATTAGTGATCTCAAATATTCATTGAATAATACACGTTACATCATTCAACCTGAATTTAGATCCCCTTAAATTGTTAAACTTATTGATCTTGATTCAAATCCTAGCTCAGCACTGCAAATTTTGGTTGGTGAAGAAGAACGATTGTCACCAAAGTTGACTGTAAATGATAGAAAGGAGATGGCTATTCAAGTCATGCTTTCATTTAATTTTAGATACCTCTCATTGTGATTACGAGAAAATTCATGTGGTCCTAAGGAATAGTACTTGCTCAGAGTCCACATTTAAGGATAGAAGGTTTTTGTTATTTGGTATCACAACCTCCACCACCTAAAATATCGAGATTGACAAAGGATAGTGATATAGGAGAGTAAGCTTTAGTTGTAGCTATTGAATTGACTGATATGGTTATCATAACCTTTGTACATCGAATAGTTAGAGTTCTACTATTGCAACTCTTGGATGATGGCTGAAGTGGCCTAAACCTAATGTTACATATTGATGTATTTGCCTCAAATGTTGTTAGCGGCTGGTGTGTTCCCGCACACGTAATTTTGTTGACCCGACGACCCGTTGGTATACATAGTTGTTTCGCCATTCCCCAACAGGTCAATTTTTTGGGGTACATAGTTCTTTAACATGGTATCAAAGTGATGATTACCTAAAATTGTCATAATTATCCTCATTTTGATGGGCGCTAACAAACGTCTACCATCATGAACTAACAATTTTTCATTGAGAAACAACAACTAATTGCTAGATATTAACTATCGAATGAAGGGGATATCACCTCCAAAACTCTTGCAATCTTTGTCTCTTCACCTCCAAAACCTAAGAATCAAAAATAATTTCAAAGAGCAAAAATACCAACACCAAAAGAGAGATTCTCAAAATGCAAAACCCTAACCCTAGCTTCTCTTCTTCGCCATTTTGCAGAGTAACAAACGAGGGATTAAAGAAGGAGAGGGAAAAGAGCCAAGGCAACAGCCACGTCACTGACACATGTCCACGTGAACCTTTTGCTAGTTAGGAGATAAGAAAATCGCAAGCTTGCTCTTTTACCTCTGTTTTGAAAATGCAAAAGAGAAGCTTAGGGTTTATTAATACTCTAAATCCCAGCCACAAAAAGCTAACTAATACTTACCTTAAGGGTGAGCGGTGGGAGCTGGAGATGTAGCGGACAACGAGATGAGTTGAAGGCCAAATGACGATGGCGAATCGTAGTAGTTATCAATGGCGGATGGTAGAATGGTGGTAGCAAGCATCGGAGGCAAGGAGAGAACGAGACTAAGGAGAAGAGAAGGCTAGGGCAGAGAAAGAGATACGGATTGGGATTTGGATGAAGATAAAGATGAGCAAGAAAATATCACAGGGAGAGTAGACAATGAAGTGATTGAGAGATAAATCGTCGGGGGTGTTTCTAATTCCTAAGACTACAATTTTTAGAAACCGGTGGTCTCTACACTAATAAGGTATAAAATTACGGTTTTTGAAAAAATCGTGGCCATATTGTAAACCTTTGTGTTATGGATTTTACTAAAACCGTAGTATTTTGTTTTTATAATTATGTAATTATCAACCATGGTTTTCGTTAAAAACCGTGGCTTGAAGGTAAACGCTTCGATTTTAATAAAAACTGTGGCCATTTTGTAGTACTTACGACTACTGTTTCAAAAAATAGTAGTATTTTATTTTTCTAAATTAAATTTTTTAAAATTATACATATAGGCATCGTTTTTTAATAAAATTGTAGTCTATTGATTTTTTAATCATGTAGTCTAAACGATATTATGTAGTAGTGTCATTACATGTACTTTCTCCTACATGAACCCTAGTTGGACGATTTTTGGGATCAATGCGAAAGCCATTGTCAAACCTATATCCAATAAAAGGTGATCAAGTCCAAAGGGTAGTGGATCGATCATGCCACCAAGATCGTGGGCCAAGTACATGGGCCAAATCATGATTGCCACGATGCTAGACCAAAGACATGGACGGGTACATGCGATAATCTCCAAAAGATAGGCCATCAATCTAAAGTGATAGACCACCAACGCATGGACCAAGCCAGTGGGCCAAATGTTAGATCAATGGGTTGGACTAGTGGACCAAATACATTGCCGCGGTGGATTGAAATTGTGGCCCAAATGGAAGATGATGTGCCAAGAGACATGGACCGCACTTGTGTGGAGCTAGTGAGTTGGCAACTTAGAGTGGGCCCCACAATAAGCTCACATGGGCTAGACTGTTTAGGAGCATTGTAGAGGCCAACATGTATGGTTGGCGGTTACGTTGTTGGGCCATGGGATGGGTAGAAGATGTGTACGATGTTGTAATTGACAGTGTGATTTCAAATTGGCGAAGGTCTTTGGTGATGCATGGAGCGATGGACCAAAAGAATGATAAACGGTTGGTGTCTAATTAATAGATGGAACATGGTTTATCATGTGATGATCGGTTGTGAATGGCTACATGAAGATCAGTTGTATCAAAGATTAAAGATGTTAGTGGCTGTACCAAAGATCAGAATGTTTGACAAGTGGAGGAGTACTTTATTTGTTTCCAAATAAAGAGATTGTATTGGGTCTGCAAAAATTGGATGGTTGATGTGGCAGCATGTGACAGGTTGTGGCATTGAGGAAAGAAGTGCCAAACCGGTTTAACAAAATGGGATAGTTTTGACAAAAAGGAAGAAATCTGTATGCAAGGAAAAGATCTAATGTGCTAGATGTTGGGTCATCAAGTAATGGACGGTCATAACTAGACAAAAAGAATGGGACAACACATCCAAAAAAATAGAGGGTCTTGATTGAAGTTTTGGTTTTGGAAAGGGCTACTCAAAAGATGAAAACGTGTTGTATCAATATGGTTTAGACGGTGGGCTTCTGCTTGGCCATTGTATATCTTGAGACGTTAGTTTTCACTTTACTACTCGTCTCGGCTACACATCTTGTACAACTAACATCTCATGGCTACATTGACAATCTCAAGTTCTTCTATTCTCTTTCCATGGCTGGCTGATGACTTCCTTTTGGACCTTGCATGTCTTGGTTTCTCTTCACCTCACTTTTGCACGACAACTTCAGGTTAGTCGGATTGGACACGGCTTCCTCACTCGGCTATTCGGTGCTTCACGGTTCTCTCTCAGATTCACTCACGGCTCTTGAATCACTCTTCTTAGCATTACATCTTGAGTGTGCGTATTTGGAGTCTGGCATCGGACATGCAAATTCTACATTTCATGTTCTTTTCTCTTCTTTTATTTATTTATTTTTTTGGTTGTTTAGTTAATATGTATCTGCTCATATACATGGTTGGTTAAGCACCTTGCTAAGGCTAGGGGTGAAGCCTAGTGCTTATCTTATACACTTTCTTTTGATTATCAAATGGATCTTATTGTAAAAGAGTTTTAAGTTAATTGTGTTGAGAAGAAATTAAAAGTTTATAAGATCTTTTGATTCACCGTGATTAACCGATATGGTAAATGCTTGAGATCCCTTGTGGGTCATTAATCGACATTAGGTTGTTTAATTCTTTGTTATTTAATTATTTTGCTTTGGCTTTGTTTATTGGTATTTATCATTATATTTTTCAATCAGAACAAATTATTATTTGTTATTTGATTGAGAAAAGTATGATCAAAAGAGAGATAAGAGAAGAGCTAGGTGGGTCCCTAAAACCTTGACCATTTTTTATGATATTTGATCCTTAATTACTCTCTACGTTGCTCCACTTCCTAGTAGTTGGTTCAATTCTTTGGATCAAAAGTTTGAGTGTAACACAAAGTCTTAAGGTCTGGGAGGTTGCGGGCTCAAGTCTCCAATGGATGGTGTGTTCCCGCGCACGTGTTGTGCTGACTCGACGACCCGTTGGTATACATAGTTGTTTCACCTTTCCCCAACAGATCGATCTTTTGGGGTAAACGGTTCTTTAGTAAGTGTACATCAAAGGTACTCCAAGCCTTTAATTACATAAGAAGGTTAATTGAGATAAACAAACACGATGACTGAAAATTTATTCACGATAAACTTGAATACAAATTTGATGCAATATCACATCCAAGTACAACGAAATGCACGTTTATAGAATCTTGTATAGAAAAAAGATGTAACTAAAAACTTCTAAGTCAAATCCATTCTATATATATATATATATATCCTTATTGCCTTTCATCCACTGAATGACAACATTGTACTACTTATCTGTGCAAGAAATGCTAATAACATCATGAACTCCTAATCAACTTGTCATATACAATTGGGGTATCTTGTCATATACAATGTTACTGACAGATTAGGCCGGATGAGCTGGTACGTACCAATCACACACATACATTTTTCCAAATTAATGGGTCATAACATACTACAATTATTTGTTTTGTGAATAATCCAGTCCTATCTGTTTAAAATCAAATGTGATTATAAATTTATAAGAGAGATTTTGATGATTCATGGTACGATACTCCCAGGTCTACTTGTATATGGCGATTGCCAACATATAAAATTGCAATGTAAATTCTCACTTTTTATTTAATTTTATTATATTTTATAGGCATCACGGTTGAAGTTGGACCACAAGGTCTTGTGGTGACTGGAATCCGCAGCAGACAAGACCCAACGGGCAATTACCACGAGATAAGGTGATGATGGCACCCACAACTATATGGAGGGAACCTGTTTTGTGGGATGAACCCGCAGCCTCGAGGATAGACACCACCAACCATTACTATCCAGCTGGGTCTATGTAACTTCAGAGGTTGGTGTCAACTGGACCTCAGGTTAAGTGTATGGTTTAGTTGGGATTACAGATGGAAAAGCACCATTGATTTTGTATAAATTTTTGATCAGTAAAAGAAGTATATTGAAAAGAGCCATGAGAAAGCCCAACAGGGAAACTATATAATGGTGCACATGCAAAGGGAAATAAGCAAAAACAAAAACAAGCCCAACACTTGAACACATTATGCCTGATAGAGGAAACTACGATTAAGAAACCAAGCGACCCCACCGGAAAGCAACATTAATTGTGCATCAAAATCATATATTTTTTTTTTACTTTTGCTTGATAGGGTTAGTATCAAATTTACCATTTCTATAGCATGGCTGAGTTGTGTATCAATGAAATTAAGTTAATGTACCTCTGAAATGCAGCCACCATCTAATGAAGTGCTATTAGGCTGTATTTTCTGTGCATGGGTGCACATTGCTTTAAGAGAGAATATTCAAAGGCTCAGGCTCCGAAGACCCTCTTTTCGACCCCTATTGGGAGTTGTGTGCTAGGCCGTGGATTTCACTAATCCAACGGTGGTTGAACGCTGGCAAAAAGTGTAAAAAGTGAATGCCAGCTGAGCGCTATCAACCATCGTTAAGGATTCTCGGAATCCACGGCCTAGCCCACGACTCCCGAGAGGGGTTAGAAAAAGGGGGCCCTGAGCTGACCTAGGCTAACCATCTCTGTCAAGCAGAAGCTGTGCAACTGGTCCGGCAAATTCCAATTTGAGGGATTCAGTGAACCTACTGATGTCATTAAGGTTTAAAATCTTGGCAATGTCTTGGTAACGCAATGGAATGATACATTAATGGAAAAATATACTGACACGTCACGATACAAAACACAAAACGAAATGAAGAATATAGTAAACTAAAATTGTGTTAATGTTTTGATAAAAACATGTGATTTGGTTAATGGTTTAAAAACAGCCGTTATAACGAAAATAACGGAAGTTATAACAGATACGGACCTCCCCCGTTACGTTATAACGCTAAAAAAAATAACAGCTATTATTTTCCATTATTTTTCTGTTATAATGAAAATAATGACCATTATTTTCTGAGAAAATTAGCCGAAAAAATGTCTGTTATTTCCATTATTTTCTGTTATTTTTTATTGAAAAATTGAAATTGAAATTTGAAAATTGAATTTCAGCGCATTTTTTCCGTTATTTTCCATTTTTGCCCCTGAGTGATACAATTCATTATAACGGAAAAAAGATCACGCCCCCAGCCCGTTAGTGTTATACCTTTATAACGTCCCCTTTTAAAATTGACTTGGTTTACGAAAAAAATGTTATTTAATGAAATAATACTATTTTCATTCATTTAATTAATTAAGTAATTTTTTCGACACGAGATGGTATTTTCCAGTAAAAATTTGATGACAATGCCCTGTCATCGAGGCACAGTATGAACCACCCGGCACACTCTTAGAGGACTCTGACCGTATGGATGTTTGGCCATTCCCTAGGACTATAGACAAAAAGTCAGATTGATCAGTGATTTCAAACCTTTGGATCTTTTTTTAATAATGGTCAATAATGCTCAAATTCCCACAGTTAAAATCAACCCATGAAAATAGTTCCAATCTAACACCTAGAAGTCACTAATCGGGTTGATTTTTGGTTTGTTAGTCCACCTAGGGATTGGCCAAACATCCATACAGTCAGTCCTCTAATAGTATTGCCACGTAGCTAATATTGTCATCAGCCTCGACGACAGGACCTTTCACCAAAGTTTTACTCAGCTCCCACCCCTTAACGAGAAAACCTTCGCTCACACCTGCGTGGGAGCAAAGTCGTCACACATCACAATATGAGCCACGGGACACACTCTTATAGGACAATGACCGAATGGATGTTTGGCTAGTCCCTCGATGGACTTGTAAACCAAAAATTAGCTTGATTAGTAATTTTTAAGCGTTGGATTGGAGTCATTTGCATGGGTTGATTTTAACCGTAGAATTTAAAGCATTATTGACCATTATTTGGGGTACTAGATCCAAACGTCTGACATAACTAATCAGGTTGGTTTGCAGGTCCAGCGAGGGACTGGCCAAACATCCATACGGTCATCGTAATCTAAGAATGTGCCACGTGGCTCATATTGTGGTGTGTGATCGGCTTTGTTCACACACAGGTGTGAGCCAAAGGTTTACTCCCCCTTAACCAATAATAAATAGCCTATAGACCGTATTTATTGTTTAGAAACTCAGACCCGAATTATATTCCACCATTTGCCCCAGTGGGTACGAAGGGAAAGAAAAGTTCTCATTGTTCAAGACCTGAGTCCATAGAGAGGGTGCGCAGGTTTTCTATATATGCTGTTGCCTCTCACTAGCGCTAGTGTTCATGGTCTCTCCTCTTATGCTCCTTCAGCCTTCTTTCCTTCCAACGAAAAATTTCTAGCAGGACGTCGGAAAATGAAGATGGACTCTCCGTGCCAGAAACGCGATACCCATACAACCAAAGAAGCTGAAGACAGCAATAACAACGACAATAACGGCAGCACAACTTTCTTTGATGTGTACGGACCAGAAGTACGTCTCGCTTTCTCTCTAATGAAAATTAAGTTTTTATTTTTATTTTTTCGATTTGTTCTTTGAATTTGAGTTCTACCCATTTAGCTTTTCTTTCTTTCTTGCAAGTTTCTATGTTTGAATTCTGTTTCTGGTGTTCTTAATTAAAAGGGCTGTTCTTAACTGTAGCAAAAAAAAGAGAGGGAAGATTGATTTTCTGTTGCTGGTTTTGCATTAAAATTATTATATATGTGAATCATGGAAGACATGTTTATTAAGTTTCATGTAATCAACCTGTTTTTTTTTTTAATTAATGAAACTAAAAAGAAAAAAAATATAATTTTTTTCTTTCTTGTGAACCATGGAAGACATGTTGAATAACTATTATATGATTTAGATGTTTTTGTTAGTTAATGCAGACTAAAAAAAATAATATAAAAATTGTTTTTTTTTGGTTAATGTCACTGCTTCTTGGAAATCAGGTTAATGCCATTCCATAGAGCTAGTACTACATTGGGAATTTCTAGCTAGAACTGCAAAATCTAGAATCACAATGCGTCGCTATTGGATATTGTAGTGCTAAAACCTGCTACTCTCCTTCTTCCATTAGAGTCCTTTATCTTGTTATTGCTGCAATTGAAATTTAGTTTGACCGCCCCAATTTGGATTGGCTAGCCACTCGTCAATAGAGTGACCATGTGGAGATTTTGCTTTAATAGATTCGCTTATCCATATACCATGTCACATCTATGCGTTATGTAGGGAAGACAAGAAATGACTAAACTGGAAGAGCTAAGCACAATCAAGATGAGTAATCCACCTATAATACGAGTAAGAGCAAGTCACAGATGGTGAGGCATCCCATGATGGTATCATCATCATCATCATCATCATCATCATCAATTGTAGTGCGTTATCGCAATTATTTGGGTCGACAGCATGAATCCCATTTAACCATTTAATTCTATCTAGAGCTATATCTTCTTTTAAGTGTGAAACAAGGTGTGCCCATCATGTTCCAACTTGTGGTGGAGCCAACCCTTTTTTTTTTCACCTAAGGGTTGGGACAGTGTCATATTACACCATGCCATTATGTGTTCTCAATAATAAATACCAAAATACAACATTACATTACTCACAATAAACTATATGTTGAAAAATTGGCATTACTAGGAGCCTATGATCATATGCTGAGAGATTGGTATGGCGTCACCCATCTTTTTGGCTGCACCATGTGCGCCTATTTTATGCCTTAAACTTTTCAAAGGATTGCTACATTCTCCACATCTGGTTCAGGGTCGATTGCTACATTCTCCACATCTGGTTCAGGGTCATTTCTTTTTCTTACTCTATGGGAAAGATGTATTAATTTGCTCCGTATGCACTATATATATATATTTATATTTATTTATCAGTAAAAAGAACTATATTATATGTAATGTATAGAAAATGTACATATATTGGGAAAAGCATATCCAAAAAACAAACAAACAAAAGATACAGAAATTTGCAAAACTAGCCAATAGAATACTATCAGTAAGTCACCATGGCTAATGAACTCCCAAATGATGGCATGATCCTCAATCCTGATTTTATTATCAGTGGTGTTCTGCAACCTGTCATTGGATACCACCAATCTAGATATGAGAAGCAGTTAACATACATCTGCTCGCCTTCCTTTTAAGGATTTTTGCTGCTTCCATCTTCGACGAGAAAATAAAGAGAATGAGCTCCTCATTACTACGTTTAACTTCAACTGGGAATTGTACATCCCATCTCCTCTTAACCCAGCTTTTTAACACTTTCTAAATGAAACTCCCCTCATCCTGAGAAAGGTGAAATGGTAAAGGGGGTTCAAGTTCACCATTGTAAAAGGTGTTCAGGTTCCACAACAAATTGTGCAACACTAATGGGATGTAATTCAAAATTTATCTTTGTCTAATCTGATGGCCGATGCACACACACATATCACAAAAGAGCATCCTTAACGATATAATGCTGGTTGAATTGGGTTGAACACTTGTGGCATATCTAAAAATATTCAACCTGATATGTATATGCAGGGAAAGGCAGATGTGATTTTCAAAACTCCAGCAGCTGACTCAACATTAAATCTTCAAGTAGGTTTCCACGACTACTCAAACTTCTCGAGATTATTAATCCTTTCTTTTTAAATTGGAAACATCTAAAGTAGTGTTTATTTTGTGAAACAGGACGTCCAAGGACTTGTCACTTGGGTGCTTGGTGAAGGCTTCATGCCATCTTGGGTTTTTATCAAAGTAAGAAGCTTTTTTTAACCTTCTTTTCTAGTTGTTAATTCTTTCTTTTAACTTCTCTTTCTTGCTTCAGATAAATATATAAAAAATAAGCGCACCAAATTTCTCAACACAGTTGTGATTTTATTAAGCACACCAAAATTTCAGGAACTAATTTGTCAACAAATAAAAATAATGGTGACTACTGACTAGTGAGTAGTGATTGGACAAGAAGTTTGTGGGACCCCATGCTTCTGAATTGAATTTGTAGAAGGATCATTAATATGTATTAGAAAACAGATAGCCACTTTTGTCATCAACCAATAAAGGTAATAATGCTCCAACTTTGGACAACAAGGTTACGAGACCCAATGCATCTGAATAGAATTTCTAGAAGAGGAATGCTCATTTAATCAGTGACAGAGAAAGGGGTTTTGAATTTCCTGGTAAGAACTAAGCACTGCCAGGAAAAGAGCATCCCTGTGTGCACTAATGGAGTTAACTACCCATATCACAGTTCTATTCAAAATGAAGAGCATAAGGTATCCTAACTATTGAAACATCTGTATATCCAATGTATCAATCTGATTGCTTTCCCACGCATTGAGTCACCCTTTGCCAATGGGATGGTTCTTTGTCGCCAATGCATCAATAACTATTAAAGTGGCTTTCTTTGTTTGGTGTGCTCTTTAGAGAGGATCTTGACTATTGATGACCTGATTAAGAGGAGGAGAATTGTGGTGGATTTTTTGCTTTATGTGCAAGCCAGTGAGGAGACATTTAACCATTTTCTTCTTCACTATAGTGTCACAAGGGATGTATGGTCACTTTTTTTTACCTTGTTCGGGTTGGCGTGGGGGGGTGATACCGAAGACCGTGAGAGATACTTTTAGCGAGTGGTCAGTTTCTGCATTCTCCTTGTGTGGTAGACGCATGTGGCAGTATCCTCCCCTTCGCTGTGGTGTGGGCTCTTTGAAAAGAGAGGAATCAGAGGGTGGTTTGAGGGTAGGGAGGAAGATAGCAGCATATTATTCTTGCCATCAAATCCTTGATGTTCCAAGTAGTGAAACTCTTTTAAGGACTGTAGGGGTATCTTTTTCAAAGACTTTGTGTTTAAATGGGAGACCTTGCTCCTTAGGGGATGGCTCTGTAGTTAAGGCGTGCGCCTCAGGCTCCAGGCACACCTAAAGCGCCTTAGAAGGGTCAAGGCGAGGCACATTTAGTAAGGCGCGCCTCAAACCAGGCTCCAGGAGCATCAGGAGCGCACCTCACTAAAATACATGTTTTTTTGTAAAATTTTTGTTCTTTGGCCTATTATATTAAACATTGGTATGATAGGAGAGATACAATTGAACCTATCTCATTGAAAGACGTTGATGAAAGCAATGAATGACTACTTGGGGAGATGAAAACAGAAGGTGGAGTAGCAGAAGATGAATTGGTGTTTGAGCCTGATAGCTTGACATGGAGTGTTGTTACGAGTGCTACTGGAGTTGGTGAATCAATATCAAATAGTAGATCACAATCAAGGTCGAGTAAGAGCAAGGGCTTTAATAAAGGAGCCGGAAGAGGAAGAGGCCAATTCGGAGGAGATAGAAGAAGAAGAATATATTGAGGAGGCTAACACATCTGATGATGATGGGATGAAGCTAATTATTATATTTTAAATGATGGCGATGTTAACTAGAACTAATTGTGGGCTATTTGAAATTTTGAACATTTGCTATCTTTTATGTTTTATGGCTTTTTGATTGCTTGTTTTGTATTTAGATTGACAATGTTAACTAGAACTGCTTTTGGGTTACTTGAGATTTTCGACATTTGCTATCTTTTATGTTTTATGGCCTAATGATTACTTATTTTGTTATTTTATGATATTATTTTTCTTTATTTTTTTTATTTCTTATATTTTTAATAATGCGCCTCGCTTCAATCAGGCGCGTACCTCGCCTTGTGCCTCAGGCGCTAGAGGTCCTAGCGCCTTAAGTGCGCCTTGCGCCTTTAACTACCTTGGGGGATGGAAGCGTTTCACCCCATCCCCTCTTTTTCTGTGGTGCGATTAGGAGGTCCTCTCAACCTCCTTTTCTTTGCATTTTCTTTTTTGCTTGTGTATAAAAAAACTATGAAACAGATAGGATACTCCTTTGTATTAGGATTTGGCTATTTAGGAATGAGAAAGACATAATGAACAGACATCACTTTCATGAAGGTTGGGAATGAAGTTGGTCCTAGTAGAGTAGTAGGTAGAGCTGTTAGATCACCATGTATAATTATATAAAACATACATATAAAAAAAATTATATAGAACATATCAGCCTTCATAAGTTAGATGAATAGTTGTGCTAGCCGAGCGATTCATATGTACTTGAGTTCAATAACATATCAGATTATCAAGTAAAGTGTGATGGAAGCATGGTGTTAAAATTCGGTAAACTTCCCCGAGTTTTGCCTGAATTAATTCCGAAATTTTATGAAGCATGACATGTATGTAAAAATTACAAAAATTCTCTATTAATCCGACCAATCTTTGGTATGGGGTCTCCAATCCCGTCTAAAGTATCTTTCTTCGTTTGGACGGTGATTTTGGACAGAATCTTGATGGTGGACTACCTAAATAATAAGGGCATGATGTTGCCAAATAGGTGTTCCTTGTGCAAGTTTATTTTAGTGACGGTTGATCATCTGCTGATTTATTGCCCATTCTCCTTTGCCATCTGGCAAGCTTTCTTTCTCTTTTCGGGATTGACTTAATGGTGTCGGAGTTGGTGGGCATCCTAGTCTAGGGCATCACGTTGGAAGTCTTTAGAGGGAGAGGTAGATATCTATGGCGTATCCTTCCATTTGCAATCATGTGGGCTATTTGGAAAGAGAGGAATTCTCGCATCATTGAGGGGAAAGGCTAAGATTTTCCTAAAGTCTCGTTGAGGGTCAAGGCTTATTTGTATCTTTGGTCCTCCCTATCTCTGGAGTTCAAAGGGTGTTTTTAATGCTTTTGTCTCTTCAGATGGGAGGAGCTTGTAGGAGGATCTTCTGCCATTTCAATTGTATTGTTCTTTAGGTGGTAGGACCTTCTGTGGAGGTCCTGCCCAGTTGTATTCTATTGGGTTTTCCTCTTTTTAATCATACTTATTACTTATAAAAAAAAAGGAGGAACATGAAGAAAAGAGAAGTGAAGAAGAGAAGAGAAGAAGAAGAAGAAGAAGAAGAAGAAGAAGAAAAGAGATGACGCAGGAGAAAGAGGGGAGAAAAAGTGTACTTCATTGAGTGCATGATCTCCCTTAAATTGCTTATATTCATTTTGGTTTGACACACAAATTACAAGTATGTTCTCCCAGGAATTAATAATAAGAAAAGATAGAAAATAAATAGGAAATGACAGGAATATTGGAATACCCCCACACACATGTCTATAATAAATAAATACACCAACAATCAGTGTTTTTAAAGGCGTACGAGGCATACGCCTCGGGTCGAAACCCATAAAAAACGCCTTGAGGCGCTGTATAGAGGCGTCAACACAGTGGAGGCGTAAGCCTCAGACCAAGAGGCGTTGCCGAGGCGTGCGCTTCGAAGAGAGGCGTACGCCTCGTCAACACCTTTTGGTAGAGGAGTACGCCTCAACGGTAAAATGTTAACCTGGGCAACTTAAATGGGAAAAAAAATATGTACAATTACATGTGTCCTTTTTTTATACAAAATACATATAAAAAAATGTGTCTTCTTTTACAACTACAACTAATAAATATAAAAAAAACCTAATTTTTTAATTCTTTACCAAAAGGGAGTAGGGACCCTTTGTCTTGTCTTCTACCCTTCGTCTCCAGCCAGCAGCACTGAGGGTCCCTCCAACACCCAACTCAGCACCCTCTTGCGTGGCAGCCTTCAACACCCAACGACAGCATCAACAACTCCCTCCAGCCTTTTGCATCCAACGGCAATAATTTACAGATTTTCCTATACTTCCACAAACTAATTCTGACTTTTTATTGCCCGAAGTTTACAACAAAACTAAAGTTTGGAGCCTTAAAGAAAAGTAGGCTAATTAGGTGGGCTTGTTGGTAACACTCTGAGAGGCTATCTAGTTTGACATCCACACTTAGCACACAACTCAATAGAAGAGGGAGTAGTTCTGTTACATATCTAATTTAGTCTTATTCATCGAATGATGAGTTTCGTCGGGGCTGCTTGGCTGTTATTGTGAAGTTGATCAAATTTTTATTTCTTTTTCCATGTCCATGGCATTGGTCAAGAATATTGCTATTGTGACTTCAACCGTGATACATTGGAATTATATGGAATTAACGTCATGTGTAGCCAGTTGGAGGGATATGAAACATTAATTGGAATTTTTGAACATTAACTAGGAAACTTTAGCTAAAGGCATTAACTCTTTTGGGCTAATGATGCTGCTTATCTTCTTTGCACATTGGAGTCTGCCATGCTGCTGCTGCTTTAATATACACTCCTCTTTACTTTTTTGTTTTTATACAAAATAAAGCATTAATTCTTAACTATTTAACAAGGATACGGCACTTTTAGAGTTTTCTGCCGTGTTGGACACATTGACACATGGACATGCGTGTTGACACATCATGACACACTTCCTGACACATACAGCATTGACCCTTTATTTTTATGATTTTTTTTATTAAATAAATGATTTCTTGAAGAGGGTTTGTGTGTTCTGTGCTCCATTCAGTACTTTGTCTGGTTGTTAAACGTAGTTATAGTTGTTTGGAAGTATTCCCTCTTATAAATCTACTTTAATTTATTATGTTATTGGATAGCTCCATGCTTCTCTTAGAAAGGCTGAAAATCTTCCCTTGTTTCGATTGTTGAAGGAGATCGAATACAGAAGATTTTGTTTTGTCATGTTCTTAGAAGTGCTAATGAAGTCACTGGTTCATTAGACGAGCATTGTACATGGGCAGTGTCATACTCAGATGCCACTCCAATTTATAAGTTAATCTGTTAGTTAGATACTTTTTTCTCAGTAGCTTTTGATGCCTGATTTCATTGCTGATTTGCGATAGAAAATGTATTTTTTGGTTCTTATACATTCTGAGCAAATATTCTTATGGTCTGCAGAACAAGCCCCTTATACCGAAAGTGGTTCTGCTTTATGTCCCAGGCCTTGATGCAGCATTATACATGTCACAAACCCGCCTACTTGCTGGTCTTAAAGAAAGTTGTGGCAATCCAAGGGCAGTTTTAGCTCTTAGGTTGGGGACAAAACCTCCAATAATTTTTCTCCTGATAGCATTACTGGTTTATATTTGTTTTTCCTGACATCTCGTCTGTTAGTACACAGTAGAGTAAGGAATCTCTTTTCAGTCCTGGTTGACCACTTCCGGTGCACTTTGTTTATGGTTCTTGATGTGTGTTCTATGCTAGCTGTGTATCAGATGGAATGCAGACAATAGATGCACTCCTAACATGCAAGCTAAAAAGAAAGCGGGAGGAAATTAATTCAGTTTTCTGGAGGCCTGATCAAACGTTGGAACCAGGTCCATTACATATTTCAAAAACTTAAATTTTTGTCTAAAGAACGAGCGGTCTATAATGAATCATATATTTCTTAATATAGTTTATTCATTTTCACTGATGGTGCATATGGCGAATGGCCTGTATGATTGTTGTTGAATGTTCTCTGTTCTTGGATGATCAACTCGTTTAAGAGTGGTCTATGATCAATAACTGGATTGAGCATTTTGAGACTGTAAAAGTTTTGGTGGACCTTCTTATTCTTCTCGACCTTCAACCTTTTGCTTTTTGTCTTTTATCTGCTATGAGTGATGCTTCTTTTCTTCTAAGGCTCTATGTTGACAATCTTTGAATGGTATTAAAAGATATGGACAATCTTTCATCTCTTTTATTAGAGGGAAATGCTTCCCTCCCTTGGGTGACTGGAACTAAAAATACCATTCTTGACCTTGTATTTACAGTACTTCCTTGGTGAGCTTACATGGACCAATGCAAGCTCGAGTATTTCCTTAATAGGAGGTTTCGACCGCCACTAAATCTGTCATGCTACATGAAGCATAATCACATAAAGTCACCCCTTCCCATGAATATGAGCTTGCTGAGGGGTTGTTAACGAACATTTATTATGGAGGACCTTAAATTTTTTTTTTTTTTTCATATTTATATGACTGACTTTAGAAATTTCATGGTGCAGTTTGTAGTTCTAGTTCAGATAACCCATCCTCTACAGAACAGACAAAGGATCTACCGTTTCCTATATCATATTACACACTTACAGCGAAAGAGATGGAAGATAATGGATATTGTTACACTCAACCAGGTAACTTGAATCTTAGTTCTTGAATTTTATTGTTTCAAGGTACCAGATTAAGTGATCTTTTCTATTTAATATTACATTTTCCTTAAGTTCTTATTTTTTACCTATCCAATGCAGATTTTGTCTCAACTGTTCCTGCTCCCTCAGGATCTTCTCCGTATGAAATTCTGGCACTTGACTGTGAGATGGTAAGGCTGCAGGGGTCTATTTTGATTCTTTAACGTAAAAATTGTTCTTCTTTATTGAAGACCAATAAAAGTAAAACATAGAGTGAGGATGTAGGGAAAATGTTTTTTTGCATGCTTTATTGCCAAAATATAGTTGTTAACTGAGTCTCTTTTAGATAGTTATTTACAGATGAGATTCTGGGGTGTATGAGTAAAAGCTATAGAGTTTACGAAGAGAAGAAACTATGTAGAGGAATCATGATGTCAGTTCCTTGCTCTTGGTTGGGCATCTGATTTCTCTCAACTGCAGTGAATATGGCCTTCATCTCCTCTTTGTGATCTTACGTACGAAATGCCTAGAAACCTACTGAAGTTTATGATTTTGCTGATAACCCACTCAGAGATTGTTGTCTCAGAGCTGTTCATTGATTTATACTTCATTCATAATCAGGTCGCTTCTAACTAGCCCCATGTTCTCACCACTGGCCATATCAGATGGAAAATTGATTTACTTCCCTTTTTTTTTTGATAGGTTACTTCCCTTTCACCTACTGTAATGCTTCAGTACTCTGTCAATGCTCAAGGGTGGTACTACTTTTGCAGCTTCTAGCCTGTCTGTAATGCCAAATCCTGCCTCCTTGCTTCCATTTAACAATGGAAGACCCAACTGTAATACGGTCGGTTTATTGGTACAATGATCTTTACAGACCAGCAGGTCCAAGGACAACTAGTTAAATGCAGCATCTTACTCACCACCCATGTAATCAGACCTATATAACAAAGACACAGACATGTTGACCCCCACAAACCCTATATGTTGACACGTCGATACAGTTCATTCCTTATGCTGAAAGATGTATCTTATAAAAACTTTGGTTCATTTCAAGTGTGAAACAGCAATACTGCTCATTGATGAAGAGTGTGTGCAACTTGTCCAACAATGAATACAATATTCGTGGATACTGATTCCCCAAGCTGGTTGTCAGTATTCGCTGCCCACATTTATGTGGGGTTTACTATAGCCCAGTCTTGAATCACACCCCCGAAGACTGAAGAAACTGAATCTAGTGCGCCCCTGAGTTGGCTGTTATTTTACTAATTCCTATCGATTCATGAAAGCTTTTCTATTTTATTTAACTTTTGTTTTCAAACTGCTGGATTTGAAAAAAAGAGGGGCCCAATCACAGTATTGGTATATGATCCCACACAGTAACCTCTGAACTAGAAATTCAAGCTAGCTGATTTATCTGCTAGAGTCCTTTTCCAAATGAATATCAGCAATTCTTCTTATAGACGCTAGTAAGGAGGTATGTCATCTGTTGGAATAGTTGAAGAAAATTCCAGGAAGGATTGTACACCAAGTTAAAGGCTGGAACTCTAATTTTTTTTTTTTTTTTTTGATGAATAATAAGGCTGAAACTCTGATAGTCTGATGATTAAAATATAACAGACTACTTCAGGCTTTCCATGGAAACTCCTACCAGAAACTAAAAATCACTAATATACCTACTGCTAACAGACCTACATAAAAAAATGTTTCTTGTGAAAATTGATGTGAATGGTTGTTTTAGGAGAAATTGTTGGGTAACTTTTTTGCTTGGTGTGGCTTAGTTCTTTTGCTTGACATCTAATTCACCTGTATATGTTGACCTTTTGCTTTGTCAGTGTGTCACAGTCATTGGTTTGGAACTTACAAGGGCGACATTAGTAGATGTTGAAGGACAGGTAGATATCACTTATTTCCCATTTTTCCACTGAGTCCTGTTTTGCGAAACAGTTGGGTTTCCTTCAGAATTGTTTCTTTTTGCCAGATCTTCTAATGTTGGTTTTGTCCTATCATGACTGTTTAGTTTGAAAGTGTCTTGTGTAAACCAATATGTATGTGGACATGTAGGCTATGTAGTTAGCTGCTTTTTGTTTTCCTTTTAGATAGTACTTTTACTGATCTTTGCTTGTCTAGTCTTTGAAATACTGAGATTTTCTTAAAGACTTCACAATGTGCATATGCAAACTCCTAATGTGATTGTCCAAGTGTGAAGCTTATGATTGAAATGGAATACGATAATCCATCTTATACATTCAGTATGGTAGCTTAACATGGGATCTAACTTATACAAAACTTACAAAATGGCCACCTAATCTTAGAGGAGTTCCAGGTGCATATAATTGGTACTGTAGGAGGGACTGATGTTGATTGGAAACCACTCTTTTATAGTTGGAAAATATTGTATTTGGATGCTGGAGATGACTTTGGGCTTGGATTTTATGCCTAATCACAGAACTCAAACTTGTCTTTCGAATGACAATGACTTTGCCCCTTCCCCCTCTTGAATTTTTCCTGTTTAGAAAAACCCTCAATATCCAACTTGTGATGACCTGCTTTGTTCTTGGTCATGGTAAGGGAGCATAAAAAACTCACTTAAAGGAAACAATTGTGAAGCCTAAGCAAGCAAAGAAAAGGCATTGGGCACAAGGACCTGGCCAACATGATGAAGTTGTTGCAACCTCAGTAATCAGAACCGTCTGATCATGGTAACAGTTGTGCTCTCAAACTGCGATTTCACTGTTTGAGTGTGGATCCGCCTCCAGACCCAATTCCCACAATTTCAAGAGTGCACTCCCAACTTCTTGAGATTGCAGTTCAATGGATACAGTTCCTCCAGCCTTCCCGCCTCCTTTATCTTCCTCTCCGACATCCTCCCCTCCCATCCCACCCGCACACACCCCACCGCCAACGTCGGCTTTCTCTCTTTCTCAGCCCCCTCCTCACCATTTTCGTCCCCCGTCACTGTCCCCAAACAACCCTAACTGATTGATCACTTCCTTATGTTGTTGCTGCAACTCACACAGGCTTCAAATGATCTTAAAAACTACTTGCAGGGAAAGGGAGTTGAAGAAGATAAGACGGATAGAAGGAGAAATGGGGATCTGTTGGTTGAAGAAGAAAGGGGTCTCTTTCCTCATCTCATGTTTCTATAAACCACAAGTAGCACCATACACACGTCTCTTCATTTATTGTACTTCTTGCTTTTAATATTGTTTTGTTGTACAACTTTTCTGTATCTTAATTCACGAGAATACAAAGGAATGTTATCGTGTGGTGAGGTGCACCAACTTTACATATGTTTAAGTGGTGGAGGATAGAAAGCATGTCAAAAGACTTGTATTGCGTACATGAATGTGTACACAAACACAACACACACACAAATATATATACACACCCCTAAAATGAGCATCTCAGAACCCTCACCTCGATAAACCATGTATCACACTCGAGCAACTCAACTAGCTCACTCCAATTTGAGCTACCCAACCCACATATCACTCTAATCTAAGATCAACAACTACTTCATTTATTTCAAAGGTGATAATTTATGGAAGATCTTTTAGTATTACTCCTGTGTAAGGGGTTTGGTGTGAAGCCAAGGGAGTGATTCCCATATATCTAAAGGTCCATATCAATTTTCCTTTTTGCTGTCTGCATCCGAATTCGAGGTTGAATTCTTTTCAACCAGGAGGGTTTGATGCGGGAGCATTCTACTGTGATAGTCCACAACTACACTGGATTAGTGAAGAGAGCCAGAGCATGTGGACACCGCAAGATTATGCAGAATTAATTTTATTTGAACTAGGACTCACGAAACCGGTTCTGCTTGAGTATCGGTGGACTTGAATTTGATTTGAAAGAAAAGAAAATGGGCGGGCAAAGACAAGTTGGTGATTTTGTTATCAAGGTGGAGATTATGCAGAATTAATTTTATTTGAATTAGGATTACTATCTCTTTTTGTTTTTATTTTTAGTTGTAATCAGTTTCAAATACTTTTAGAAAGTCTTTTAGTTTGATTAGAATTAGGTAGGTTAGAGTTTTATAAATAGGGATGTAATATTTGATTTAGGGGATGATTAAATTTTGGGGATGATTCATGAAAATAATTATTTTCTTTTTGGAGTGATTCCAATTTTGCTAGGTGAGATGCTTAGAACGGAAGAGTGATTCTTCCCGATGGAATTATTCCTTCAAATCCGGTGGAGTGATTTTTCACCAAAACCCTTCCTGAAGGAGCGATTCCTTTAGATCCACAGAAGAGTGATTCCTTCAAATCCGGTGGAGTGATTTCACAGAAACCCTATTCGATTGCAGAGCCGTGTTCGTGCTGCATCAAATCATCAACCACAAATCCTTACCATTCAAATTTCCTGATCGTGGTATTAATGACAATGCATATAAAAGCCTTTCTTTGTGAAGTATCTTAGTGCATAACTTCCATGTTGAGTCTTAGTACCAATTCGATTAGCCTTCAAGAAATATGTAAGATGGTTGTGACACCCTGTAAAATAGAAAGTTTTCTTTTGAAAGATCCATGAAAAAAAACAATGCCATGGATTAAGAGGATAAACTAGAAGGAATCAGGAGGCAAACATGTCACCATCTATGAAAGCTCATCTGTCAATAAGTTGCACTATGTAGCATTAATAATCACAATCTTGTTGGATAGATCTTAGTAGTAATTAATCAAACTATAGTCTAATTGGTTCTAGCCCCCATGATTTCTTCAAACCCTACTAAAAGAAACATAAAACAACAAAATTGGAGAGCCAAAAGAAGAAGAAATCTCAAGGTAACGAGAGTGTCCTCCAAAAAGTGATTGACTAATAGATATTTTTTTGATAAGTAATTTTCATTAAAAGGGACGAATCCCAAAGGAAAACAAAAAAGAAGGTAGATCTTGCTCTCTAAAAAACATGAGGGGGATCTCCTAAAATATCATCCCATCTAAATACAAAATAGTAAAAAAAACATCCTTTAAACTCTGGGCACACAGTAGACCAGAGAAACAATCAGGACCGGACGCTTCTTTCCCTTTAAAGATCCGAGAGTTTCTATCCTTCCAAACCGCCCACATCAAAGCAAAGGGAAGCATTCTTCAAAGAAACCACCCTCTCCCAGACAAGAAGACCACCGAACTACTAAGCACCACATCTCCCACATGCTCTGGCATAACAAATTCTACTCCAAAGAGAGAGGTCTGCCACACCTCAAAGGTAACCTACATTGAATCGGTACATGATCAATTGATTCACCATAGGACTTGCATAACGCACATCTATTCGGCACCATCAACCCCCGACTCATCAAGTGGTCCACCGTCAGAATCTTGTTTAGGCTGGTTGTCCAAACGAAAAGCTTCATTTTCGAGGGAATAGGCGCCCCCCAAATAATAGGACTTGGTAGAAACTTCTGGCCTGCTTGAGAAGCATGCTGGAAGAATGCGCTCACAGAAAAAGCGCCCTTAGGATCCCACCTCCAAACTCTATTGTCATCTTCCGACTTCCATACCAGAACTTCACCCACTCTAAGAAGAAGAGATGCTAAACAATCCAATTCCTAATCGTAAAAATTTCTACGAAAATCGAAATTCTAGGAAACCATCCCATCATGGCTGTCTACACACTTTAGCATAGTAGCTCCTTTCTTGTCAGATAAATTGTACAAAGTTGGGAACAAAGTTTGTAATGACTCCTCTCCACACCGAGGATCTTCCCAGAACTGTACTCTATCTCCTCTGCCAACCTTAAAAAAATGCCCCTATCAAATTTGTCTTTAGCACACTGACAATATCCCTCCACATACTAACACCGTAAGGAGATAATACCGGTTGACTATCCCATCCAAACCGACTAACAACAAACTTACAATCTATTACACCACGCTATAAACTTTCCTCTTCCTCACCAAGTCTCCATAACCATTTTCCAAGGAGAGCTACATTCATGTCTTTATGATACCTGAAGCCTAATCCTCCGACGTCTTTAGGCAAGCAAATCTTATCCTACTCTACAAAATGAAACTTATGGCCATCCCCTTTCCCACTCCACTAGGAGTCTCTCATATGTTTTTCCATTCTATTGGCAACACTAGTAGGCATAGAGAATAGAGAGAGAAAGTGAATAGGGAGGCTGGACAGAGTGCTCTTGATTATAGTAATCTTACCTCCCTTTGAAAGGTACCTCTTCTTCCAACTAGCTAGTCTTTTACCAAATCTTTCCATACTAGCTCCCAGATGGATTTATCCTTATATCTAGCACCCAAAGGCAATCCAAGATAAGTGGTGGGTAGTCTTCCAACCCTACACCCTAGACTATTGCCAAATCCCTTGTATTAGGAACTTCACCTATACCAAACATCTCACTCTTAGATACTTTAAGCCGCAAGCCTGACACCGATTCGAAGCACCTCAACACACCAAAGATATCTAAGTTGGCTATGCGAGGCATCCGTAAAGAAAATCGTGTCATCGACAAATTGTAGGTGAGCGATCGTAGGCCCTGAATTCCCCACTTGGAATCCTTCTATGTAACCACTTCAACTGCTTTACACGTCATACGACTCGAAGCTTCCACGACTACAATGAACAAGAACGGAGATAAAGGATCACCTTGCCTGAGCGCTCTCGAACTGGTAAAGTATCTTGCTGGTGATCCATTTACTAGAATAGAAAAGGACACTGTAGAGATACACACCTTCATCTAATTTCTCCAATTCTCCCCAAATCCCATCCTAGACATCACATGCTCCAGAAAGTTTCAACACACATGATCATAGGCTTTCTCCATATAGGTCTTACAAAGGATGCCCTACCGTCCTTTAACTCTAGATCAATGCTTTCGTTGGCTACTAGGACTCCATCCAAAAGCTGTCTCCCCTTCACATAAGCCCCCTGAGACTGGGAAATAACCGAGCCCAACACCTCTCTCATCCTTAATGCCAGGACCTTAAATAAAATCTTGTAGGTACTCCCCACCAGACTAATGAGACATGGTCTTTCAAAGAGATGGCCCATTCTTTTTTGGGAATGAGAGAGATAAAATTACTATTGAAATACTGATCAAGATAAGCATCCGAAACAAACTCTTCAACGACACACATGAAATCTTTCCCAATCACACTCCAACAACTCTTATAGAAAGCCAATGTGAACCATCGGGACCTAGTGCCCGATCTCCGTAGAGACCCTGAATAGCTTCCAAGACTTCCTCCTCCACAATCAATCTCTCTAACCAGTCTCTTTGCTCCTAGCTAATATAATCGAAGTGCAACCCATCAACTGTAGGTTTGAAGCAGTCGGGCTCAGTGTACGACTTAGAATAAAAATGAAGACCTACACATAAAAAATCATCCTATTGGTGATTTCTAACCATTTAATTTGAGTGCCCAAAAAAATGCTCAAATCTTCATTTTGTTTTTTCCCCTTCTGTAAAAATTTTCGACGAAATAATACAAAATATCTCTTGTGATCTTAAAATTTCAAACAAAACTCACTATTCATTAAAATTTCATCAAAATGAATAATGATTTCATGCGGAATTTTGTAAAACTAACATGTTATTTGATTTACATTTTGGTTTCCTGGGAAAGTGAAATATTCCATGAAATTTACGAAATATAATACCTTGGCTGGAAGTAGTGATCTCTTTTGTTGGGTTTTATGTAGAAAAAGACCCAAAATAGTGATTTTCTATTCCTTAATATGGTATTGCTTCTTTGGTATCTTTATACATCAGTGAATGTTAGTATACTGCATTTATGTGTTTTTTATTTGGGATGCCTGTATTTGTTGGAATTGAACTGTTGTACAAGTATTTCATATTTGCTACTCAGTTTTTGATTCTTATATATGAAACTGATATACTTTATGAATTTTGGATAGGTTGTGTTAGACAAGCTTGTCAAACCTTCCAATGCCATTCTTGATTACAATACAAGGTATGCTCTTATTTATGTTTGGATTAATCTGGATAAAACTTGTGTTTGGTTTTTCGTACATTTGTGCGAATTGTATAATGATAGTTTCAGGGCAAAGGTAGTCAAAAATGTGAATTTTAGGTTTTAGAGTCCATATAGAAGGTCCAAAAAAAAAAATCAAATGTTGCCTTGCATTAGTTGATCTGGACTGTCAAAATGTTAGTGGTCCCTTTATATTAGACACAATCTGAAATTTGTGTTGCTTGGAATGTTTCCAACCATCCAATAGAGAATCTTCATTTTGGACCATCAAAGAGTAGGAATGCAGGTTTTGCACTTGTTGTCACGTGATCATTTTATCTCACCCATGCAAGTGCGACGCCTCGAAAATCAATCTCACATGACAATTGTCACAATTTTGATCATCTGAATGACGTATTCTTGCCACATGAATTTTGAAACTTTGTTTGGACAACTTTCTAGCATAGTCACAAAATCGGGATTCGGCAATAAATCGGCAAGGGGTCAAGTCGGGAAAATTCGGATAAATTCGGTAGAAATCGGTAGAAATCGGCAAAAATAGAAAATATATCATGGCATTTTTCGAGTTAGAAATGTTATTTTTAACAAAACACATTATATGACAAAAACCACATCTATGATTCCATAGTAATAAGTCATAATTCATAAGCATGATATATCATTCATAATTCCAAAATCGAAATCAAAAGGGAAAAAAATGGATCTCAGCCAATTAATCGGCAAAATTCGGTAAAATCGCTAATTAATCGTTGAGTTTTTTGATTAATCGGAGATTTTACCGATTAATCGGCGATTGATTCGTGAATTCAAAAAATCGGAGTTTTTTGGAGAATTTTTAAAAAAATCGGAGATTTTTGTGACTAGGCTTTCTAGCAGCCAAAACAAGGCTTTTGAATGGACAATTAGGATCATCTGGAATGATGCAAATCTTGGGATATAGCCAATCCAAGCGAAGGTCTAATCTTGATCAATTACCACGAGACCATATGTGCCACATCCATATCACGACTCCTTGACTACTCAAAATTAATGTTGGCTATTGATAATGGATTTAGAAATTTTCTGGACATTGTAAAATTTGGACTGTGGCCAACCTTAAGGATAATCTAACATTTGAATGGGCTGAATTGGTGACCAGATGGCAACTCATGGATTTCAACATTATATACGCGCTTTGGAGATTAGGAATTTAAACATTATATTAGGCCCCATTTGCTTTTTAATGTTCCAGTCCAAAGTTATCCTGAAATATTTGAAATCTGTTAATTGTCCATTGTTTTAATAGCGTTGTGGACTCCCACTACTGGATATTTGTGAGTTGTCACTTAATTGCTCTCTTAGCTAAAATTTTGTTAAAGCCAACGAGTCCTGAAGCATTGTTAGCACTCCTTAACACTCCTTAAGTTAGAGCTACTTTCCAAGAGCAAGAGAAACCAATAGGATTCCAGAGCAGGAGCTTTTATTTTTTTGGACCATGTCTTTTTTTTATCCTTTGGTGTGGTCCATCCTTTAATCGTTCCTTTATTTTAGTTATGCACTGTGTATTTCTTTCACTAATTGAAATTTTTTTTTTTTTTTTGAGTTTCTGATAAAAAAAGACTAAGGCTCCTCCATTGTTTGAAGTTATTTTTCTTTTCTGGACTGTGCAGGTACAGTGGTATCACTTGTGAGATGCTTAATGGGGTGGTTACAACCCTTAAAGATATTCAGGTTCAAATTGGTCTTTTATTCCTCTTCTGTTCCATTCAGACTTGGGCAGCATGTTTTAAAAGATTATTTGCATGATGACTATAGCTTAATTTTTCATATTCAGGAAGAGTTTTTAAAGCTTGTTTACAAAGAGACCATCCTAGTTGGGCACTCTTTGGAGAATGACCTATTAGCACTGAAAATCTCTCACAATTCAGTGATTGATACTGCGGTGTTATACAAGCATCCTCGTGGTGCACATTACAAGACTGCTTTGCGAGTGCTTGCCCGGAGATTTCTTTCTCGGGGGATTCAGGAGTCAGGAAATGGTCATGACAGTATTGAAGATGCGAGAGCTGCAATGGAACTGGCGCTGTTAAAAATTAGACATGGTACTCAATCTATTTTCTTATGAACTCGCATAATTCAATTTTCTTCCCAACATTCTGTAAGCTAGTGGATCTTATATGGAAGCTTGCTTTTCTATTTTCATTACTTCTGAACCATGTAAAATCAGGTACAGGCACGTGAGTCATTGTCATATAGTCACAAGATGTTGGACGTGCTAACCATGGAAAGTTAGACTTTAGTCACATCTTACAATTAATTTATTATTATTAGTTCTATTACCACATAAATATTGGTTAATGTTAGTATGTGTAAAAGAAGTATCTAAAAAAAAAGGTACACATTAAACTTATATGAACTGTATATGCATAATAGCTAAAATGAGGAAAATTGGTACATAAAGGTCTTTCCAAGAACATCGGCATGTGTATGCACTACAGAAATTACAATCAGTTTTTGAAAAGAGGGACTTCTCATAGCACATGTTACATAAAGGTCTTCTCAAATGAGCTTTGATGAAACTTCACATCCTTCTGTTTTTCTTCTTTGCCAGTAGTATCTCCATCACTGAAGCATCTTATTTTATTGCAGTTGTAATGTTTAAACTTTTAATTGCTGGTTTTAGTTGTTGATTGAATATGACATGCCTTAAGTTTTTCTTCTCAAATGGCATAAGGGATATTCACATCCTTTATTTTGATAATAGCTTTTTCACTGAAATGCCATTTAGCTATTGTAGTGCATTATTTCCTGATGTCGAGGGATAACTTGTTTGTTGCTTGATCCTAATATAAGCTATTGAGTTTGTTACCTTTGCTTCAGGTCCCGAATTTGGTTCTCCTCCATCACTCATGCGAAAGAAACTGGTTACAATTTTGAGTGAGAGTGGCAAAACGTGTTCTTTTATCGATGAAGTTTCAGTAGTGAAGCGGTATGCTTCTGGATCATGTCATGCATTTCCAGTGTCTTCGGATGATGAAGCTCTTTCAAAGGCCAGAAAGGAGGTTGGTATTTTTACTTGCTACTTATAAATTTAACTCCTTGTACTTATGTGGCAATCACTTGACAATATGTTTGGGGGTGTAGGTAAAAAATGAGAAGGTACACTTTATTTGGACCCAATTCTCAGAGCTGAATACCTATTACAAGAAACAAGCAGAAGACGTAGAGAAATTGAAGGGGAAAGTAGCAGAGATGATATCACTGCTTACATGTCATAAGAAGTCTGCAGGCAGGAAAGGCATTCGATACAGTGTGACCTCTGAACTGAAGGGCATCTTAGCTCGCATGGATGCTAGGATCCAAAATTTATACACATCATTACCTAATAATGCTATGCTTATCATTTGTACTGGTCATGGAGACACAGCAATTGTACAAAGGTATGTGCTTTTAGTTGTTATTAATAAAACTATATATAGTCTGATGACGGGTATGAAGTGGCTGAATGGTGATTACAATTTCTTAACAGAAGACAAATAAAATGCATGAACTTCTCTTAGGAAATGTCCAACAGATGACCCCTCAGGATATTTTCTATAGTTGCTTGTCTGTTAGGAGTGTTTCTTTTATTTTCTTTATTATGTATTTGTATCTAAAGGCATTTTAGTAACTTAATCGTATTGTACTCGTACTATTCTCCCATTTCGTTAAGGCAGTAAATTGCTTAGCCAAGTCACACACAGTTCAGCTGAAATAGCCTTAATGGTGGGCCAGAAGCTAATAGGCTTGGAGGATTGTTGTGACAATGCCAACTCCCATTTACTGTGACATTGGTAATGCTACAAATGTCATTATTTCTGGTCTTTTGCCAATGCCTCGTTGGATGAGTGCCAAGGCATCTCACCCGAGGGCACATATGGGTTCAAGTTCTGCTGGTTGTACTGGTTTCAATCCTGCCCAAACCAACTTGTAATCTACCAAAACAGAATGGAAAATCATATCCAGTTTTTCATGCAAATGAAAGAAACACGTTAAAGTTGAATACGTTTCATCCGAGAAGCGTTTGAGAATCAAACAGGCACATGGGAAAGTAATTAGCAGGTTGGCGATATCTCAGGGAGTCAATTTGATGGGTGTTTGGGAAGAAAGGAGTTTCAAGAAAATGATAAATGAGTTTCCAGTTGTGGTAGTTTTACATCAGGGTCAGCCCATATATGTATCTTTTAGCACTGGCTATTAATGAATTAACTGCTCGTATTCAAGAGGAGATTCCTTGGTTTATGTTGTTTACCAATGATGTAATGTTGTGTGTGTGTGTGTGTGTGTGTGTTGGTGGTTGTAAATGCAAAACTAGAGCAATGGAGGAATGCATTAGAAATTAGGACTTCTAAAATAAGTCAGATCGTATATGAAATGCAACTTTAGGAAGAACATAAACAAAGGTGAGGTGATAGTTAAGATTGATGGTCGGGAGATAACCCAAATTGACCATTTCGTTATCTCGATCGATTATCCACAAGGAGAGATTGGGGATGGCGTTGCTTGTAGAACGAGATCGTGACTGAAGTGTATTTGTGCTTATGAAGTGTTATGTGACTGACACATACTAATCAGACTAGAGAAGAAAGTAAAAAACTATAAAATGGCAATAAGACCACCGGATTTTCTTTATGGAACTGAATGTTGGGCAATCAAGGTATGGCGTGTAACTAGAATGAGTGTTGCTGAGATGAATGGGTAGCAAAACGAGGAAACACAGTTGGAAATGAGTGCATCCGAAATAAATTAGGGATAGCAGGAGATCGACTGAGATGGTTTGGCCATGTGCAAGAAAGACCATTGACAACATTGGTGAGAATGTATCTCAGGTGTAGGTTGAAGGACCTAAGAGAACAAGGTGGATCAAGGTAGTGAGGAATGTAGCATACTTCAACGAAATCCTAGATAGAGGGGAATGGCGGAACAAAATTCATATAAGTGACCTTAAATAGTTGGGATAAAGCTTTGTTGATTGATTGATATCATAATGAAATAAAAAAAATCATAATGAACTCAATGAATGATCTTCATAAATTTCTTTCCAACTAGCATTTCGTGTCAGGATTGTATTACTTAAAACGTTACTCTTCTACTCTTGTTTAAACAATATCTCAATTTATGAATATTTTGAAATATACCCATTGTGGGGTATTGGAAACATAGTATGCTCTGCCTTATAATTATGTCCTTTATAATTATTTGTTGTTCTAGAGATGCGTTGTCAGCCATAAAACCTTGATTGTTTTGTAATGTCATGGCAAATCAATCAAAACTTAGTTTGGTCCATTAGGTCTACTTTTGCATTATAGAAGTCACAGATGAACTTGATTGAATTGGTACTTAAATTGAAAAATGGCTTTAGAACAGAGTTGAGCCTCATGTCCCAGCGTTCAGGACATAATGGTGGTATTGTTGATTTATTGGCTTCAACTCTAGCTTACTCACTACCATTATAGATAAATAAGTTTAGGGGCCTGAATAAGATTTCTCCAAAATCATTATTCCGTTACTCGTATTATATATTGGTTATCTTGGCAAGTAGATGATTTTTTCTCTTTCATTCTTTCTTGAGATGATGTTTTCTTGTACTTGTGCATGGGGTGAAGAGTGAGGAAGATGCTCACAGCTCAGAATGAGACCACAATTTGCCGTGAGAACCTAATAAAGGTCTTGGAAGAGCTCCAGGCTCAAGCTGAAGTAGCTCTATGTTTCATTGGTGTCAAGAATTGAATACATGTGTGCAGATTTCGAATTATTCGCTTCCACAATTTCTTGCTAAGGAAGGCACTACCATGTTATAGCATTCTTATTTCTTGCGAAGGAAGGCACTACTATGTTATAGCGTTCTTCTATTTTCATGATATAAACAGTGGAATCCACAGAACTGGGCATGGTAAGACTGACGGCGGAATTTTTTATTTTTGCATTGTAACCTTGAGCAAAAAATGTTAGTTTCCTTTATTAATGATAATGTTTACATCATCTTTTCTTCTTGTTGATTCTGCTTTGAGCTATCACTGCACAAAACTTGAAAAATTATAAATAGCATGATTCTATAAGTAATGATCCAATTTTTTTTTTAAGAACATTGGTTGTTAGTTTGAGGGACTTAGCTACTCCGTGTGAATGTGTTGTGGAATGCGCGTACATCCGCTGACACGTACAGGTTATCCCGCTCAGATTGTGATGTCATTAGAGGCTCGATAGAATGAATTGGAGATATACAGATAAATTTAATATCGGCAGCAATATGTTGGTATGCTTTAGAAAACTCAGTTTAATTCATAGAATTTAGATTAATTCATTCATTGCTGAAGAGAGTGGTAAGGTAGACCAGGAGATCTATGGTCCCTGTACATGTGAATGTAAGGGGTCGGGGCCCACTGGCATGTCTCCAGCAACATATACATCAAGAACCTACCAGATCAGATGGTTGTAAAAACTAAAAACAAACAATTTTGGACCCGTTTACCATGTCCTTACTCCCCCAAATATGTTCAGTACATCAGGTCAGATCTCCCCAAGGTGAGTACCCATTAAAGGACAGCCAGCTCAAAATCTCTCTCTCTCTCTCTATATATATAGGGCTGGGATAGAGTGACTCATACTATTCTTACTAATGGACGTTGGGCCCACATGCAGATTTGTTAAGAGCTGATTTTTGGTGAGGATGATCTCCTCACCATATAGATCATCCTCACCAAAAATGACTCGTGCTATTCTTACTAATAGAATGAATAATGGACGTGGGGCCCACGTGTAGATGAGTTAAGAGTAGTTTTGGTGATGATATTCTTCTCAACATGGATATCAACCACACAAAAAATCAGCCTATTCCAACATTTGCAGCCTTGTGAAAAGTGGATTGTAAATTAAAAAATTTTGGACCATCCATTTTCACCGTTAAATTTGGATCCATCTTTGATAGGGTTAGAAGGTTTAAAAATTACTGATTTTTTGCGAGATGATCTCCATGGTGAGGAGATTGTCCTCACCAAAAATCAGCTCTTAACTCATATGCATGTGGGCCCCACGTCCATTAGTAATCTATTAGTAAGAATTCCATTAGTCATTTTATCCCAGCCCGCGTGTGTGTATGTGTGTGTGTGTATATATATATATATATATATATATATATATATATAGAGAGAGAGAGAGAGAGAGAGAGAGAGAGAGAAGCATGGTTTTGACATTATAACACTCATTATAACAGTAACACTCCAAGCCGTTACGTTATTTGCAAAAAAAGAAAAAGGCCCCCCCAAAAAAAAAGGAATAACAGAAATAATGGCCTGTCCGTTATCTGTTATTTTACCATTATTTCAACCTTAATTGACCGTGATCTGACCTGTTATAACGGATATGTGAATAAGAAACCAGTTTAGTCGTTTCCAACTTGTATTCTCAGGTCGCTCAAGAGCTGGTTCAACATTTACCCCCCCAAAAGAGAACTGGTTCAACGAAAAGAAGAAAGTCCTCATTTTCCTCTTAAACCCACTTAGATTTGTTATCAGAACACCTGACCGTTTCATAATACATATAAACAAAATACGAATAATATGATAAACACGACGCTTGCACCAACACTACAGTCAAAATTCATCTCCATGCCGATGCAACGACCAATATCTTTTCTTCCCATCCGAAGTGGAGTGCACCCCCCTCCTCTTTCACCTTGTACCTGTCACAGTACTGCTTTAGAAGTGCCCTGATCGTCTCATTCACAAACCCACTCAATGGACAAGACTTGAAACCCGCCATTGTCATCCTTGCCCTCCATTTCCCGGCCACCTCGTACCTTTCTATCCTATCCTCACCCTCACATGCGACAATGTTGACGATGTCCCGAGCGAGGCACTGCCTCTCTACGTTCATCCTGTCTAGGCTCTCCCTGGGCAAAGTTGCATCTAGTGACTCAAACACAGCTGAGTAGTAGTTGTAGGCCTCCATGAACCTTGGGAGGAATGGGGCTGTATTGGTATTCACATCTTGTTCGACCACTGTCACCAGCTTTGGCTCAAGGCTCTTCACCATACGAAGAAGCTGGTCTCTCTGGTTCACTGTTGAGACGCTTTCGTCTGGCATGTGGTGGAGCTGGAAGGCAAAGTTGACAATAAGTGCCTCATTGGACTGGTGGTCCAGCATAGACGGGGTGACATCCACAGTCTTGGCTGCTAATGCCCGGAATTCGAATGGCACCTCGTTTGTCTCCGCAAGCTTCTCAAGCCGCTGTCCGATGATCTTTAGGCCACCAACTGTGCGTTGCACTGATTCTGGGTCGTCCACCCCAGTTATCCTCAAGTGGGTTCGCTTACCTGGCCGAGTCGCAAGAGCTTGTATCAGTGTCATGTACTGGCTCCCTTGGTTTATGTCAAAATCTATAATATGGACTCTCTCTTCATCCTTACATGCCTCTGCAATTGCACCATTGGCTGCCATGAACCCAAACTTGAAACATGGACATATCTCAAAAAGGATCTGCATCGCTGAGAGTCGGTCAGAAGTGGGAGGTTCCTTGCATTTCAGAGCCTTGTAAAGGCCTCGGCCTGATGCAGCCATGCGAGCCGCAAGGCCTTCCACCATGTAGGCTGCAATCCTCTGGGGAGGATCTCCTTGGATCGAGACCATCTGCCTGAGCTCGGTTATAATGACTGATGCCATTGCCATGTTGCCTTCCGAAATTGCAGCAGCGCATTCGAAAAGCAACTTCTTAGGTGTTAGGCTTGTCGATGACTGTGGGCTGGAGACAGGAGGTAATACAGGGGTATCTTTATTGCTGCTGATGCTGGTGAGGTTCGAGTCAGAGGATGAGGATTCCTTTGGCGAGTTGGGGATTACTAGATTTGTGATGGAATCAGCCCATTCACCATCAATATCCATGCTTTGCTCTGGGCCTACCTCAACATCATCATCATTATCGTTCAGGAGCTCTCTCTCCAGCTCTTGAAGCTTCAATCTGATCTCATCTTCATCAAAGTCTATCATTCCATGATCTGGGCTCCTGTCCAAATATTCTGACACAGAATGGGGTTGATAGGCATTGGGATGTCTCATGGCCACAAAAGAGGAGTTAAATGAGTTTTGTGCAGAGATAGAAGAACCTGAGCCACCCATCAGCTGGTAGGAGGTGGCACCTTGAGGCCGGAACATAGTTCCTGGAATG
This sequence comes from Euptelea pleiosperma, assembly GCA_035048495.1. Classification (NCBI taxonomy): domain Eukaryota; kingdom Viridiplantae; phylum Streptophyta; class Magnoliopsida; order Ranunculales; family Eupteleaceae; genus Euptelea; species Euptelea pleiosperma. The sequence goes on along the minus strand of CM068542.1, from coordinate 24,711,593 downwards.
CCAGAGTTAGATGGGCAGAGAAACTCAACCCTTTGGGTGGGAAATTCTTCTGTGGGGGAGTCAGACAAGTACTGCAGATCGTAACTCTCATGGCAGTATGATTCTGGTCCATACTTGAACTTCCGCTTATCTGAGCTGAACATATGGGTAGATAAATCAGAGCTGTCACTGCTGCTTTTGAGTGTGTAGAGTTTGGACTCGCCATAAGAGGTGGCAGATGGATCTGCTGACCTGACTAAAGACATGGTGTCCTTTTACACCAGTTAGAGGTGTTGAGGAAAGATGGTTATAGAGTAAATAAGAGTCCGATATCAATAACTGTTTACCACCGTTAATTGTAAGAACTACCCAATAGGTCTCTCTCTGTGCTCTCTAATAACTCTCAGCAAGCACGTAGCACTGTCTACAAGCGGTCAGAATACTTTGAATCTGCTACTATGCCTGAATTAAGCCAAAAACAAAAAGAGATGAATAAAAAGATTGTTCAACAGACAACAATAGTAAAGCAATATGGTAAATATTGCGAGCAATATTTCTCTGGTGAGCATGACGGCAAGTATTGATGCATTCTGTTAGTGTTGCCCAGCAATTATACAGCCAGCATTACTTTAAAAGGTACAGCCGCATTTTAGAGGATGTTGTTCCATCATACTTGAGATGTGAATAGAAAGTCTCCTGTTTTGACCGTAGTCAGTCAAAATTCTTTTGACCACAATCAAACTTTCGTTCACATCTTGAGTATTACTTCTTCATGCAAGTCAAAAGATATATACACACCCACCACCAATAAATTGTATTCATTAAGGGGAAAATACCTGAAGAAAATTACAAGAATATGAGAAAAAAGATTCTGCATAATGGAGAGTTAACCCTGATGATTTAAACATCATCCCCTTGAGTTAATTTCCATGGAGAGACCCCTAGCTAGAAGAAAAAACCTTATACGAGATATTACATTCCTTAATGATCAAGCTCTCATAATAAAGCTTCGATTCAACCTTATAACCTGATCTTCGGATTCGTACTTGTCTGCAAAGATCCTTTTTTTATTTTTGATTTTTATTTAAATTTCCAAACATTCCAACTAATGGCAAAGGGAAGGAGTCTCCAGAATCTATGGCCCTGTTCTTGAATTTGGTTACTATTCCATCCTTGAAGAAGCTTGATCATATTTCTAGCCATGACCAACCAAATGTCAAAGGCTCAAAAAGAACTTCCAAACCAGCATTATGGAAGGGCAATGGAGAAGATGTTCAACCTTTTCAGCACAATTTTCACAAAGGAAAAAATGTTAACCATAAGGAATTATCAAGAGTGGCTGTCCACAGAAAGAATGCTACCTTGAAAGTAACTGGATTACACCATATAAATCTCATTGGAATGGAAAAGCCTCTTTATCCATTAGAATTGAAGCGACTGAACAGTGAACTTACCTTTAGATTCCCACTTTCGTATGCATCTATCCTCCGTGTTATATGTTAAACAACCATTTACCCCAAAAGATAGACCTGTTGGGGAAAGGTGAAACAACAATGTACACCAACGGGTCGTCGGGCAAACACAACACGGGCGCGGGAACACACCATCCGCTAACATTATATTGGATTGGGACTTCTTCGAGGTGAGCAAGCAACCTTGCCAAACTATCCATCTCCCAATCATTCGAGCATCTCCTAACAATGGGCTCCATACCACTTGACCACCTACTCTCTTGAAGCAATTAGAAACAAGAACCCCCCTATGAGCCTCCAAAGCATATAAATCTGTGAAATATGACTGAAGAATCAAATAACCACATCATAAGTCTTCCCAAAAACTAATTCTATCTCCTGAACCAATCTCTATGTGAACAACTTTGTATAAATCCTCATGTAGGTCTGTTATTCCTCTCCAAATGCAACCACGTTGCTGTCCCATACCCAATTGCGTTTGCCATATTTGTTGTAAATGACTGCTCCTAGGCTGATTGTTCCTCCCATTACCTCCACAACCACTTACGAAGAGGACCCTGTTCATCAACCTTAAAAATCTAAAGCCAAGACCTCTCTCCTCCATTGATCTACAAGTCTAGTTCTAATAAACTAAATGATACTTTTTCTAGTCTTCTTTTCCATTCCAAAAGGAAATATCTCTCTAGTTTCTCAATCTTCATTGCCACTGAAGCCATGATAAAGAATAAAGATAAGAAATATGTTGGTAGACTCAATAAAGTTAGGAGTGTCAATGGGTATCCGATTAATCAATACCAAACAGGAACCGGTCTCGATTATCCTGGTTTTGGGTCCACCTGTTTCAGAACAGAACCTGAAAAGTGTTATGCTATGTGGAGCCTGATGATGGTGCTAGAGTACTGTTTGGGGAGGTCTTTTTCCCTTAAGGGCGTTTTTGAACTTTTACATAGAGATACGGAAATCCTAGTTTCATCTTGGTGTTATAAATACCTCGGTTGATCAGAGACGGTTATTCATTGTATTGTGAGTATTTCTTTTTTACTCAGAGTATAGTGGAATCAGTGTGGATCCGTAGACGTACCTCAATCTAGAGGGAACCACGTAAATCTTTGTGTAGTGGGTGATTGCATCTTTGTTCTTTTGATTGTTTATTGTTCTCTCTTCGCAACAAAAAGACCTGGAACCAAAGTATATAATAGGTTCTGGTTTTTGATACACTAGTACACGGACCGAACCGAAACTGTTAGGACCTGGAACTGGAACTGACGTAAATTGTAGTGCTAAAGATATCAATTTTTTTTCCCTCTAAACTTTAGTATGAAAGTCATTTTATTTAATTTTTTTTTCGGATTTTTTTTTAAATCATAAGAGCACCCAGTACTCGATGGGAGAACCAGATATTTCTTGATTCCGCTTATGCAACTACTTGTTTTGGTATTGGAAGCGATAGGAACTGAAATCATCGTACACTATTCTGGTTTTGGTTACACTAGTACCTGAACCAGAATCAATCTGTCGACACCCCTAGGTATTGTACTTCTTGTAAGAGTAACTTTACAACCCTTTGAGAGATTACCGTTCTTCCTAGACGCTAATTTCCTTTCAAAACACTCTATCACTGGACCCCACAAAGTCAAGGACAGATAATTTGAACTGATAGGACTACCAATATATGTGAAGGCAACTTACTGCAATGCAACTAGCCAACTACCTCTCCTACTCCAATCACCTCCCTTTGCTAAGAATAATATTTATACGAAGACCTCAAACCACTTTGAAACAAGATAGGATGCAATTCAAGTAGCGAAGTTGCTCATGGCTAGGCTTGCAAAAATAGATTCATTCTCAAATTGAAGTTGAGAAATAACTACCACTGCCCCCATCACACACCCATACTTTTGAAAATCCCTCAATCACATCACCTTCCTCTGCCCTTTGAATAAGCTTGTTAAGGGTTTCTAATACTAGGATGAAGAGAAAGGGAGATAAAGGACCCCTTCATCATAGCTCTTGAACTGCGAAAGAAACCAACTAGAGAACGGTTTACTAACATCGACAATGAAGCATCCGATATACAATTGTAAATCCATTTTCTACATTTCTTCCTAACATCTTTTCTAGCATATAGTCCAAAATTGCGAATTAACATGGTCATAAGCTTTTTCCATGTCATTTTCGCAGATAACACCGGATTGCTGCTTTAAGTTCTAAAATTGATACACTCATTAGCTATTAAAGTACCATTAGAATCTTCCTACCTTGCACAAAGGCTCCTTGGAAAAGGAGAAATGATGGAATTCAAGACTCATCAAAATCTAGATGTGAGAATCTTATACACACTCCACACCAGGGATATCGGGTATAGTCTTTAATCTCTTCCAGACCTCCAATAAATATACCATTAACGCATCTCTCCAAGTAAAACTTATCATGAAACTCCTCCATAACTTTCATAAAATCATGTTTGATTACATCCTAGCATCTTTTATAAAAGCTAAAGAGAATCTGTCTTGGCTCAGCGCTCAGTCTCCACTTAACTCTTTAAGAGCATTTCCAATGGCAATGCTATTTGGTGTGCTATATTTCGCACAACGTGCTCCTATGGTGTGTGCCAAAAAAAAATGCTATTTCTTTTCATCTTAAACATTCCTCCTACCAACTAGGAGTGTCAAAGTGTTTTTGAAATGGATGAAATGATTAAATCTGAAAAAGTTGCCATGTGGCACATGCTTTTTAGAGTCGTTGGGAGCATTGGTATGGGCCATAGGTAAAAAGAAAAAAAAAAGCAAGGGTCAAAATGGTTAACAAGTTAAAAGTAAACAGGAAAGTGCAAAACAGCTGGCATGTGCCATAATTTGGCACACCAAATGCCACTGCATTGGAGGACTGCTTTTTTGTTCTCCGTGCCAAATTTGGCATTGGCACGGAGAAATGGCACTGCGTTGGAGATGCTCTAAGACAGTCAAGAATCTCCTCCCCATCAAAGGGTTTCTCCAATCCCTCGCAAGACTCCAAAAAAAATATGATCAAAATGCAAACCATCTAGCTCAGCTGTAAGATTAAGGACTCCGAAAAAAAGTTAGAATGAAAATGTACAATACTATCGAAGAACTTTTCTTCCTCTTCAACAAGAATACACTCCACCTTAAGTCTTAAAAATTTTATTAACTTTTCTTCTCCCATTGGCAATCCAGTGAAAAAAAAACACTGTTTTAATCACCCTTTTCAACCACCAAACTCTTGATTCTTGATCCCAACTTATTTCCTCCCAACAAGCCTTCAAGAATTCTTTTGCTTCTATTCTTCTCGCTTTCTTCATCAAAGACAATTGGTTTAATCTTCCTCTCTATTAATGACAACAATTTCTTCAAGAATGTAGCTCTTCGTCAATTCCACTTTCCCAAACACCCTCTTATTCCAGATCTTTATTCTCTTTTAAGAGCTTTTAGATTCTTGAGAAAAATATAACTGTCTTTACCTTGAAAATTAAATGAACTCCACCAATCCACTACAAAATCTTCGAAATTTGGAACCTCAAACCACATGTTTTCCCCTTTCAATTGTTCCTGTCTCTCACATCCCAATCTCTTTTACTAGATGATTGTTATGAGAGGAATTATAAGCAAAATTTTCCCATTCTTATGATAGTAAAATCTTTAATGACATCTTATGTAAATTTGAAAGGGTTTTTGTCTAGAAAGGAGGAGAGGGAAAGAAGAAGTGCTTAGGTGGTGTGGGGAAGAACACTTGTCTAGATCTTATAATAGTCCATACATAATGGCGGTCCAAATAGGGATCTCCTTAACCGATGCTTTGAAAGGGTTGGGATAAGATTAAATTGGAATCCAGATTTAGAAGACCACCTAAATATTGGGAGGTGAGCTTATTAACAAGTTTCTTGGACACCTTGATAGAGATTCCCTTTTGATGCAATAAGGAGAAAACATGCTTCGAAATGGGATAAAAAAGGTTCTTCCCTGGTGTACTACTTTTCTTAGGCTCTTCAAAGTAATTCATTTTCCTCCTTCCTTGCCAAGCTTATTTGGAGACCTCCAATTCCCTCTAGGGTGGCTCTTTTTTGTTTTTTTGGACGGCCGCCGTGCTTGATAAAATCATTGTGGTCGACCACTTGATCGTTAGTAATCACTTATTTGTATATTGGAGGAATCATGTAGGAAGGAATCTGGAATTAGGCTTGAAGTAGTGCAACATCCTTTTTATTTTTTATTTTGATAAGAATGAAGTTTATGAGAGGAAATGAAAGGCTATGGATGGTCATTCCATATATACAAAATATGTCAACAAACCTGTCTTTCATAATTAATTATATTGTTGGGGCTGGAAGTGTATGGTTGTACAAAATTGTGGTTGCAAGGTCCTCTTCAGAAGGGAAAATTGTAACAGCCTGAACATCTAGATAGTTAATAACTAATGTCCCTGATGCAAATTCTGTTTTGCTCTATCAGTTGAAACTTGAAAGGGGTATGGGGAAAGATGGCGCCTCATCTTAGACAATCATTTTATGGAAAATCATGACTTTATAATATTTTGGAAATCTGACCAGTCAAGTCTGCACTCAATGTTTATTTTCAGAATTGATGACCCCTCAATTTTCAAAGCTTTCAGGTTCATCACTTTATAAGCCGAGGGGATCCATCAGCAGTCAACCCACACGCATATTCAATTTGGATTGGGCCAAGTAACTAACTTGAAGCGATCCCTTCTACAGCCAGAGTTGTGGCAACATGCTGAGCTGTTATTGCATCAGCCAACTAGTTGTCTAACCCAATGGAAAAAGGGAGAAGAAACTATAAACAAGAACTTACCTGTGATTTCTGCTGTAACCATCATCATTAACATATTTTCCCAAAGCCACAGAAAATTGATTTCAAGGTAAAGGAGTAGGAAATAGTTTTATCATCATTTTCTTGGTGATATGTCTGAGATGCTGTAAACAGGAAGATTCCATTACGACTTCTTACAAATGGTTCACACTCTAATTGTATAATCCAAACCCACCTAGTGACCATTAGAGATAAAAAATTAAGTAAATCCCTGTGATGAATCTCCTTAACACCAAATGGGTATTATGATATTTTCTATGGATGTCGAGGTGCACTGTGTACTGCAGCCTTATTAAGGAAAGAGATTTTATTAAAGGGCATGAGGAAACAATGGGTTAAATGTACAAAGAAAAGGAAAATGTTATCCTTCTCTGTGGATAAAATTTTCAAGAAGTCAGCTCTGGGAAACCCACCAATCATGATACAACTTATGATATCTGGATACTTCAACATGCATAGCGTACTGTATCAACACCATACGGTACCGATACTAGTACCGGATACTGCATGTATACTTCTATAATACAATATTGTAATTTCCTATTGTACTGGTTATATTCTGACTTCTAACAATTTCATTATCTATTTTATCAATAAATGTATATAATAGTATACTGTAACAAATCTAATGTAACACTCAGTATCAAAAGTTCCATTATACTTGGCATGATATAAATATTAAAAACAATTCTCAGCTAAATAAAAACTAAACGTCAATGCATGGTAAAGTTTCATTAGATTTGGCATGATGTAAATATTAAAAACAATTCTCAGCAAAATAAAAACTAAACATCAAAGCATGGTATTATAAAATATAGGATGGAATACTTGTATCCATATCCATGTCCTGGACTTCGAAATTAAAGAGTCGTATCCCTGTTCCCATACTAGTGTTTGTGCGCATTTGGAGAAACTCAGTTGCAGCTAAGATCATTCCCTAAAGAGAAAAGCAAGGTAAAATGAACTTGTGGTTCTAAATGGAGGGAATCAGAAAAGTTTGTAGATGACGCCCATCTTCAATCCAAAGAGCAGCAGCTATAGAACTTCATACTTATAAATACAATCATCTACACACACACGATCCATTTCCTTCCTCATCTCGCCAAAATTACAGTGGGTTGCCAAGCATAACTAGTTATTGGCTGTAACCCTAGGACGATGTACTTAAAATCACTTTCACTCCAGTGGCAGCACCAGAGTGAATTGCAGATTTTGCTCTTTGTCTTGTCAGTGTAGGCAGATGAGAGAAGCACATACTTCGCCTTGCCTGCTAGTTGGAGGGATTCAAAGGTGCAAGAATTCCCAATTTGAAGTACAACAGATCCAAGCTTGAGAAGTATCCTCAAACTAGCAAGGGTCTATATCATGCCAAGCCAAGGGAGAAGAATGACAAGAAGACCAAGGATTGGAAAAGCTACAACGGGAAGTACACAAAAGAGATGCCAAATTACCAGAGCAAACTGACAAGAATTTTTTTTTATTGGAAAGATCTGTATTCTATTGATGGGGGAATCAAGGCATAATAGGTGTGGCCGTGTAGGAGCATATCAATTTTCTTATACATATATCGTTAGTAAATCAAGGCTTAAGAGGTGTGGGGGAACATCCTAAATATTTCCTTCTACGGACATCTGTACGAAGGACGGCATTATCTACTTCATAATCATGTCTCTGAAAATCATTATTTTTGATTTATGGGAATTTTGTAGCGTGGTAAGATCTGAATCATATGTTACTAAGGGATCACTGAAGAGTTTCCGATTATCCAAGCGGTCAACTATTAAAGGCGATAATGAGACGAGTAACTAATCTGAATGTTTAGGTACAAGGAACACCAGGTAGAAGAGTAATAATCAAATAGTTTCTATGAAGCGATGTGACTTCTCTGTTCCATTTCCACTTGTGATGACCCAATATGATTATAGATAAAAAAAAGGAAATTACAACAGAATCCACTGCAAGTGTAAAGCAGCACAAGAATTCGAAATGGCAAGAAACCTTGTGATATATCTCTTTCACCATTTCACAGAATAGTTTTAGAATAAGATTTTCTACTTAAACTTGTGAGAGAAAAGTTAGAAAGAAGCGTTTAGCAAAGTTTGAGAAAATAATTCTTTTTTTTTTGTACTGAAGTGAATGGCAGGAATAGCAAGACAAGTGTAGTAAAGAAAACCTTCAAGGACAGTGGTAGAAAATTGATCTCTGTGTCAAATTCAAGGAAATTGTACAACAATTGATCTCCTTGTCTAAATTTTCTTTTACGTTAGGAACTAATTTATTATTAGCTTGGTAAGTGATTCAAAATGAGTAGAACCATACGTAATTATCAAGATCTGTGAGCTGATATCAGTTTCATTTAAAAGTCTAGGTTTCAATTCTATATGTTAAGAAATCAAAAAGATGGACTACCTACGATTCTTGGCTTATATAGACCTTCCAACCAAGGGTTGGGCTCTCTTTAACTATGTCTAATCAACAAAATAACAAGAAAAAATGGAAATGAAAAGAAAATAGAATAAACCATGGAAGTAGTATGTGCAAAGAGTAAGATCCAACTGATTTACACACAAGGAGAAAGATTCCCTCTCAAACAACACCTTAACCCAACAAGCTAAGCACAAAAAAGAAATAAACAACTGTAAAATAATAGACCCAAAATATTAAACTAAATCTTCTCTTTGCAGCAAATCCATAATATCAAGTTTTAAAGGAGAACAAGAAAGAACATGAGCCTTCTTGCTATCATGCAATAGGTCAGTGATGGGCAAAAGATTATTGAAAAATTTGAAATACATACCAATTTCTACCACAAAAATCTAGGCATGAGAATAGAAACAGAATCTCTCGTATAATTACTTAAAAACTACCAATTATGATCCGAATACAAAGATGAATCTCCACATATAACAGATCCATGGACAGCAAAAGAAACAAAATGTAAATTGGGCACAAAATTAAGCAAAAATGGAACAAACCAACCAAAAAAAAAAAAGAACAGAAAACCAACATGATCACCTCATACAGAAAGACAGACATCAATAGGAAGCAATAGACATCATATCACCACAGATATTCTGAAAAATTGAGAGATACCCAGATGAAGAAAAACCTCAGAAACGGCTCGGAGGGAAGAGAGCTTGGGCTTTGACCACGATTTTGCAGGAAATAAACCACAAGTTAAAGCAAGTGGGACACTTTTATGGCATCTTTACATTAAACAATTGCAAATTCTGAGTTTTGTTTGGTAGAAAACCAACAAAGAAACAGAAACAAACAAAGGTGCAGAAGAAGAAGAGAATAAAGATGAAACAATCAACAGAACCCAAATCCCAAAAAGAAAATAAGAAAAAAAGAAAGTTTTCTTTGGAGGGTCCCAGTTACCCAACTTAAGAATCTGAACAGATGAAATTTTCAAAACCCAAAACCAAAAGAAAACACTAAGAAAATCTAATCTTCTGGAATCTGAGAAAAGAATGAGAAACTCACCCAAATCTCATTCAGGGAAGGTTCTGACTCGCATCTCTCTCTTTTCTTCTCCATCTCTATTTTTTTTCCTCCCTTGTCTGCACTTTTAACTTCTGTATGTTTCTGTTTTCTGCATGTTTATACCCACTTGTCTGACGTTGTTGACAGTGCATAGATCATGTAAAATAAGCATCAGTGAATATATCCTGCAACAACTACTACAAAATCCATTGATCCTTCTCCCATCAATCAATCTCAACCGTCAATATAGTAGACTATATCCCAACATCCATACCTACCCATCAACAGAAACACCCGTGTGCTGATGGATGAAGGTACTACAACTAACTTCTGTGCTGCTTGCTACACTATAAACAAACAGAAGAAGACTACTTTTTCTTACCAAAGAATCATTTCGCTTTATTAGAAAGTCAGAGGTCCGCCTTCAAACTAGAACTGTTGATGTCAGCCTCAGGAGAATTACATCGTTAGATGGTCCTCGAGATTCATATCAAACAAGTCCCCAAGACCAACGATCGAACGGTGTTGACTGTTGATTAGAATATGTCCGAGTCTTTTCTTTCTGCGTGTCAAATTTTCAACCCTTGTATATCTAAAGACAAATCTACCCTTAAAATTGGGTACAAAGAATGTCCCTAAGTTGGGATAAAATGAATCAAAAAGTGCAGAAAGGTCAATTTGTGTAGAGAAAGCAGATGGATTAGGTAAGGGATGAAATTGACTGTTTTACCTATACATTGCAAATAAATAAGATGGTCTTGATGGAAAGTCAATAGGGGTAAATTAGGCATTGAACAAATTCAAAGGATCCAAAAACCTAAAATCTAAAATATTCAATCCTAGTCACTCATCCCTTATCCAAAAAACACAACTTCTTTCCTTCCTCTTTAGAAAAATGAGAACACCCTCTTGGTCATGTTTTTTCTTTGAATTTAGTGGGCAAGTTGAGATGTGAGAGAGTATTGTTAATATGAGAAGTATGATGGATGTAGCAACTAGGAAATTAAAGGCATCCCACCTAAACCAGTTTATTCTGTTTATTTTAAAACTAGTGGAGAGGCATCTGAAAGATTAGGTAAAAAAGAGAGAAGAGAAGAGAAGAGTTGAACTTTGTCTTTGTCTTTGTATTTGTGTGTTTTTTTTAACAGAAAAATGGAAAGAGTAAAACACCCTTTACCTATTTTAACATTTTAAGTAAGGCTTTCAAGGGACTGGGTTTGAGAGGATGCTAGATCCTATCAGTTCTGATCTACCTCAAGGTAAATCAGACCTCTAACTTGATTCGCTTCAAGGGGAATCGTTCCTCCAAAACTAAACCAATTTCATTTGATAAAATCGACCTGTTTGGTAAACATGAGAAAAAGTGTTCCAACGGCGAATATTTAGCCAGACGAATATTATTTTGGCTAAATATTTGTCCATATCAATATCTAGCAACGTTTGGTACGTGTATTAGTCAGCTTACCCAGATTTTTCTTTCAATTTGTGTGGGTCCCACATATCGAAGTAAGACAAATATGGGTTAGGTGAGTGTGGGACCCACATATTAGGTCATAGGATCCAAATGATCTCATTTTTATCTTTTTATATATTAAAAAACCCATTTTTAGTGAAAATAACTTTTTTTCCTGCGAGAAAATAAAATTTTCCCACTGAGGCTTATTTGGTGTGAAAATATTTACTCCCAGAGGGGGGGGGGTGTGTGCTCGGCTAAATATTTGGCTGGCAAATGCGTGCCAAACACGCCTAGGCGAATATTAACACGCACAAATATTTGATTTCTCCACCACGGTGGCCTACTAAGAGGAAGACTTAGGGGGCGTTTGGCAACACAAAAATAAGTAACTTATTGACTTTTATAATTGAAAAAGTTAGTTTGGATGTGTTTTATATTTTAACTTTTGAAAAGTTAAAAATTAACTTAAAATTGAAGCTAAAATTTTTAGCTTTTGACTTCTAAGATAAATAACTTCTCAAAAATTTAAATCCCTCCCGACATTTGAATTTCCATGACTTTTTTGGAGGTAAAAAATCAACTTATAACTTCTACTACAAGTAGAAGTGCTTTTACTTCTCGTTCCCAAACGCCCCCTTACTAAAATTAGGACCCGACTAACTTAGACACTCTCTTAAAATAGCTGGAAACCAAATAAGCATCGACTTTCCAATAATAGACCTACTAGAATATGCCCCAATATAGCGTTCCTAACATCCTACCCCCCTAAAATGTGACTTGTCATCAAATTGGAAAATCTGAAAAACGAGCACGAAAAGCATGATATTCTTTCCAAGTAGCTTCAGTTGCCAAATGATATGCTCTCATTGAATCAACAAAAGAGTAATTGCGCGGTTATGCTTCTTGAAAACACCATGATCTAAAATATTTGTAGACACCCATGAATTAGAGTAATTGTCATCAAAGGATGGAAGATGTGGGACGATAGTAACATGAGCACCCAATTTCAGCTTTAGGCAAGAAACATGATAACCCAAATGGGTACAACACCTTTAAGGGAGATCCAACTTGTAAGTGACTAGACCAAGTCGTTCAAGAACTCGAAAGGGACTATAGAACCAAGGAGAAAGCTCAGTGAAACCTAAGGGAGCTACTATCAATTGCCTATAAGAGTACAAACGAAGAAAAACCCAGTCACCTACCTCAAATGTGTGCTCAAAGTGATTAGAATCTTTGCAGAATTTCATACGACTTTGAGCTACTTGCAAATGTTCCTTCAGTAGGGACAAAGTACAATCACAATCACAAAGTGCCAGATCCACTGCATGAACTGAGGTTATGCGGGTAAGTATGCTGCAATAGTAGGTGGAGGACGGCTATACATGGCCTGTAAATGAGTTATTTTGATCACTGAATGATAGGTGGTATAATACCACCATTCAGCCCATGGTAACTGTGTCCAAGCATGAGGTTGTTGCCCAACAAAACAACGAAGATACTGTAATTAATATTTCATATTTTAGTTTGGCATAAATTCTGTTTGACATAAACATACTTGTAACTGTTCTTACGAGTGATAGTGTGACTTTGAGAATGTCGTGGTATGCATACATCATTGACTACGTGAAGACTAAAAGATGAAGTCTCAGAAGATTGACGAATGAGTCATCTGAGGCACTACAAGAATCAGACGGTTGACGGATGAATCATCTGAAGATCTGCAATTTGTCGGTTAAAGACCGTGTTCGCTCGCATAGGAAGATAAGTGACTTAGTGGTCAGAGGAATAGTATTTTAAGATAAAATATTAGGCTAAAACTTTTTCATAGGACAAACATAGGTTTAGGCCAACTGTACAATCGATTGGACCGTATGGAATAGAACTTCTTAAAGATACAATTGATTGGACCCTGTATACAATCGATTGGACCATCATGGATAGAACTTCCCAAAGGTACAATCGATTGGATTGACAAACAGAAAACCAATCCGGACAGTACAATTGATTGGACATGTTGCACAATCGATTGGACCACTTAGAATTAGTCAAATTTAGATTCGATTTTCAAGTTCCCACCACCCCATCACCCCAAATGAAAGAATCTTTCTTGAACAGTTGAGTCAAGGGAGCACTAAGCTTTCTATAATCTTGAACGAATTTGCGATAATAACCAATTAGACCCAAAAATCCATGTATTGCCTTTAAGGTAGACAGAGTCAGCCAATCTAACATATTACGAATTTTGTTATTGTTTACAGCCACACCAATCGCCAAAATCATATGCCGCACACATGCGATAGAATCTTGGCTGAAGGAACACTTAGATTCTTTCACAAATAACGTATGTTGGTGTAAAAGACCAAAAACTATGGAGAGATATCACACATGTTCTAAAAGAGAGGAAATGTTCACAAGTATATCGTGAAAGAAAACTAGCACAAATTTTCGCAAGTACGAGCGAAAATATCATTAATAAAACTCTCGAACGTGGTTGTGGCATTCGAAAGATCGAAAGGCATCACTAACAATTCATGGTGACGGCTGTGAATATGAAAGGCGGTCTTGGGAATGTCCGGTTTGCGTACCGGTACCCAAGTTTGATGATATCCCAAGTGAGGGTCCAACTTTGTAAAAATAGTCGTACCATGCAATTCATCCAACAATTCATCAACTTCTAGAATAAGGAAACTGTCTTTGACTATGATTTTGTTGAGGAGCAATAATCCATGCACATGCGTCAAGACCCATCCTTCTTGTGAAACCAATAAAATTGGAGACGAATAAGAGGACTCGAACTAAAGTGATGAGGCTGACCTTTGTTATACAACTCATTCAATTTCATTTTTCTAGAACTAGAGATATTGATATAGTCGCACATTGACCGGTGAACAGCTAGATAAGAGGGGATGCAATGATCATGAGACTGATGGGATGGAAGACATGTTGGTTTTCTAAAAATATTGGAAAATTGGCGTAACACTATCGCAATCTCCTCGAGAACAATTGTGGGTACCAAAGTTATGGGTTGGCCTAATAACTGTAACAATATGCCTTGAAGTTACTGTAATAGCAACCGGTGTATGACCCTACCACTGATTGAAGCTGAAGGAGATCCATCCCCAATCAATATGTATTCCTGATTATCCACCATAAACACTATTGTTAAATTTGCAAAGTCCCAAGTATTGTGCGTATTTTCTTTTGCCCTAGAGCATAGTTGAATCGGTGTGGATCCGTGGACGTACCTCAATCTAGAGGGAACCACGTAAATCTCTGTGTTGTGGTTTGTTTGCATCTTTGTTTTATTGCTCGTTTATTGTTCTTTCTTCCCAACAATTGGTATCAAAGCTAAGGTCATGGGATCGAGTCACGGGAAGCACATTATTGAGGGGGGGGGGTGTTATTGGGTTAAATAATGGCCCTCCCTAAGGGTGCGGTATGGGTCCGTAGGTGGGAGGTTGATCGCCGTTAGAGTTAAAGGCTCATGGGATCGAATTGCGCAATGGGCCCGCGGGTGCAAGGTCGATCATCGTTGGGGGTCACAGGATTGAATCGTGGAGCCCCGTAGGGTGTGATGTTGATCGTGGTATAAAGGCTAAAGTTTGCCCTCTCCTGACAAGATATCTTTTCGGGAGGAATGACGGCTTGAGGCCTAGTAAAGATTATAACAACTGGTATCAGAGCCTTGGGCTAGAGAAGATCGATGGTGGAAGAAGGAAATGTGAGGATCGAGAAGTTCAATGGTGTGAACTTCGGATTCTGGAAGATGTAGATGGAGGACTACCTCTATCAGAAGGACATGTATCTTCCTCTCGGAGGAAAAGCAAAAAAGCCAGAAAAGATGGCCGATGATGAGTGGGAGCTACTCGATAGAGCTGAGTCTTGTTGCATCTATAGCCTTTAACATCTCGAAGGAGAAGACGACACAAGGTTTGATGGTCGCCCTTTCGAAGATGTATGAAAAACTCTTTGCCTCAAATAAGGTTTTTTTGATGAAGAGATTGTTCAACATGAAGATGGCTGATGATGGCAGTGTGCCTATACATCTCAACAAATTTAACACGGTTACAGCCTAGTTGGAATCCGTTGGCATCAACTTCGAAGATGACGTCAGGGCTCTTCTGATTTTATCAGGGTTACCAGATAGCTAGGATAGTCTGGTAATGGCAGTGAGCAACTTTTCAGGAACAGGAATGCTGAAGTATGATGATGTCGTAAGCGTAATCCTAAGTGAGGAAGGTCATAGACGATCCTCTTGTTCTTCGGGTGAAACATCAGGAAATGCCCTGAGTGTTGAAGAAAGAGGAAGGAAGACGAGTAGAGGAGGCAAAAGCAACAGTCGATCAAAATCGAGAACCAGCAAATCCAAAACACCCTTTGTGAAAGGAGATAGTGGTTGCTGGAACTGCGACAAAAAGGGGCATATAAAAAGATATTGTAGAGCTCCAAAGAAGCAATCAGAGAACAACCATCACGGAAGTAAAGATTCGGTAAATATTTTTGATGAAAATGTTTATGATGTATTAATTTTATCCTATGATAATCGGTATGAATCTTAGGTAGTAGATTCTGGTGCATCCTTTCATGTTACTTCGCACATGGATACTCTTCATAACTATGTGCAGGGTGATTTTCGTAAAGTCTATTTAGGCGATGATGAACCTTGCAGTATTGTTGGAAAAGGGTGATGTACAGATAAATCTGTCAAATGGAATAGTGCTGAAGTTGAAAGATGTTAGGCATGTGCCTAGTCTAAAAAGAAATCTGATATTGATTGGCCAACTTGTGGATTCGGGATATATGACAACTTTCACCTGTGATTCATGGAAAATTACAAAAGGGGCTATGGTGATAGCCCAGGGAAAGATAGCCCAGGGAAAGAAAGAAGACACACTCTATGTGACTTCTGGTTCTAACAGTGCCATTGCAGTTGCATCATCAGGGGTGGACACGATCATGTGGCATCGCAGGCTCGGGCATATGAGCGAGAAGGAGATGAAGGTATTACTTTCTAAAGGAAAGTTACCTGGACTAAAGTCTATAGATTTGGATCTTTGTGAAGACTGCATTTATGGAAAGCAGAGAAATGTCAGTTTCCCAAAGGCTGGAAGAACTCCAAAGTTGGAACAGCTAGAACTAGTTTACACTGATGTGTGGGGGACCAACCTAGGTATCCTCTCTTAGTGGCTCTCGTTATTTCGTTACTTTCATTGATGATGCTACTAGAAAGCTTTGGGTTTATTTTTTGAAACAAAAATCATATGTATTTGATATGTTCAAGAAATGGAAAGCTCTGGTTGAGAATGAAACAGGTCAGAAGCTGAAGTGTTTAAGATCAGATAATGGAGGAGAATATTGTAGCATTGAGTTCGAAGAATATTCTGCGGTTAACGGAATCAGTAGACAGAAGACGATTCCCAGAATACCTCAGCAAAATGGTGTGGCTGAACGCATGAACATGACAATACTAGAACGTGCCAGGAGCATGAGGATCCATTCGGACTTGCCAAAATAGTTTTGGGCAGATGTTGTGAATGCTGCGGTTTATTTGATCAATTGAGGATCCTCAGTTGCTTTGGACGGTGGATTGCCAGAGAAGGCTTGGACTGGAAAAGAGGTAAACCTCTCGTACTTAAAAATATTTGGTTGTACCTCTTATGTCCATATTGATTCTGAGAACAGAAATAAAGTAGATCCAAAATCTAGAAAGTGCACATTTATTGGATATGACATTAATGAATTTGGTTACCGATTTTGAGAAGGAGAAAATAAAAAAATCATTAGAAGCAAGGATGTCATATTTAATAAAAATGTCATGTATAAGAACAGACTGGAACAACAAAATGAGAAGAATGAGAATAAAGAGTTTGTAGAACTTGAGGAGATATCTAGCAGAGATGTTTTAAAACCTCAAGAAGAGAACTTACAGGTAGAACCGCAGACTCCTCTCCCTGAGAGGAGACCATCCTGGGTCATTAGACCCCCAACTCGTTATTCACATTCTTTGCATTATTTATTGTTAACTGACAATGGTAACCAGAATGTTATGAAGAAGCTTTGCAGGATGAAACCAATGGTAAGTGAGAGTAGGCCATGGAAGAGGAGATGGATTCTTTATCATCAAATAAAACATGGGATCTGGTTCAATTACGCACTAGAAAGACAGCATTGCATAACAAGTGAGTTTACAGATTAAAGGAAGAACATGACGGTACCAAGCGGTACAAGGCCAGGTTAGTTGTTAAAGGGTTTCAACAGAAAGCAGGTATTGATTACACTAGAATTTTTTCTCCTATTGTTAAGATATCTACTATTAGATCGGTCTTAAGCATTGTGGCTGTGGAAGACTTGCATTTGGAATAGTTGGATGTAAAACCTGCGTTTCTTCATGGCGACTTAGAAGAAGACATTTACATGCATCGGCCACATGGGTATATTGTTCAAGGGAAGGAGAAGATGGTATGTAAACTCAGGAAGAGTTTATATGGTTTGAAATAGGCCCCCCGACAGTGGTATAAGAAATTTGACAGTTTTATGTCCAGTAATGGCTTTGATAGATGCCACGTGGACCATTATTGCTATTTCAAGAAGTTTAAAAATTCTTATCTCATACTGCTTTTGTATGTAGATGATATGCTTATTGCAGGATCAAGCATGGATGAGATTTCAAATCTTAAGGAACAGTTATCAAAGGAATTTACTATGAAGGATTTGGGTGCTACAAAACAAATCCTCGGTATGCGAATTAGCAGGGACATGACAAACTGGAAGCTGAAGTTGTCTCAGGTTGAGTACGTAGAAAAGGTATTCAAGGGGTTCAATATGGAAGGTGCTAAGCCAGTCAGCATTCCATTAATGGCCAGTCACTTCTGGCTTTCAAAAGAACAGGGCGCATCAACATAGGAAGAACATGATTACATGGCTAAGACACCATATGCCTTAGCCATTGGTAGCTTGATGTACGCTATGGTCTGTACGAGACCAGACATTGCTCAAGTAGTGGGAGTTGTTAGCAGATTTATGAACAACCCATGAAAGGAGTATTGGGAAGCGGTCAAGTGGATTCTCAGATATCTGAGAGGTACTAAGGATGTAGCACTAAGTTATGGAGGATCAAAAATCAGCCTACATAGATACGTTGATTTAGATCTAGCAGGGGACATTGATGGAAGGAAAAACACAATAGGGTATGTGTTTACTTTGGGCAGTGTGGTAGTCAGTTGGGTCTCACAGTTACAGAAGATAGTTAGTATTTCGATAACAGAGGCAGAGTATCTTACTGCAACGAAAGCTTGTAAGGAAATGGTCTGGTTACATGGTCTTTTGAGAGAACTGGGAAAGGAACAGGAGAGTTGCAAGCTCTATAGCGATAGTCAGAGTGCAATTCACCTTGCTAAGAATTCAGCGTTTCACTCAAGGATCAAGCACATCGATATCAAGTGTCACTTCATACGAACCATGTTGGAGAATGGACTATTTAGTTTGGAGAACCCTACGGATATGTTTACCAAGGTGGTTACTATAGAGAAACTGAATGCTTGTTCAGTTTTGTTGGTCTTCATGCTTAGAAGCCAATGAGGAAATTCATATCGAGGTCCCTATGGAGGACATTCCAGATGCAGCAAGATCACTGGAGTTGTTTGTAGTCAGTCTCGAAGTGGGAGATTGTGGTGTTATGTAGAGACTGATGATTCTTGAAGTACTGTACATGAAGGCACGATTCGCGGGTCCAACTCCGCGCTGAACTGGCTGGGGCCCTAAGGGCGCGATACGGGTCCGTAAGTGCGAGGTCGATCACCGTTAGAGTTAAAGGCTCACGGGATCAAATTGCGGAATGGGCCCGCGGGTGCGATGTCGATCGTCGTTGGGGATCACGGGATCTAATCATGGAGCCCCGTAGGGTGTGACATCGATCGTGGTATAAAGGCTAAAGTTTGCCCTCTCCTGACAAGATATCTTTTCTGGAGAAATGGTGGCTTGAGGCCTAGTAAAGATCATAACAACTGGTATCAGAGCCTTGGGTAAGAGAAGATCGATGGTGAAAGAAGGAAATGTGAGGATCGAGAAGTTCAATGGTGCGAACTTCGGATTCTGGAAGATGCAGATGGAGGACTACCTCTATCAGAAGGACTTGTATCCCCTAGGGTCAATATGCTATCGAGAGCTAAACTGAACACACAAAGCGCAGTTTTTTTTACCAAGTCAATATGCCCACCGAGTGGGTCATCTAGTGATACCAAGCGATTGCATTACTAGTGAGATGGATGGATGCGAGTGATACCAACCGGTCATGCGGGATACCGTGGACATGTTGGTATTATTTGAAATAGTTAGCCTTTTGAATCCCCATTGTTGAACTCTGGAAATTCACTTCGAAGGGTTCCACCTTAGAGCATTACTCTGGGCGACACAACATTGGCACATGAGAACTAATTGCGATAGTTAAGAGCTGCATTTTGGAATGGTAGAATGTTGCCTTGCTATTGGGGAGGAAGGTAGCTGCGAAACTCGAATCATGTTGTTGAGGAGCATTCAGAACCCGATGAGTAGGTTATTTGCAATGCTGTTCAGGGGTGTTGTCATTTTAAATCCAAACCATCAAGACGAGAGAGAGAGAGAAAGGGTTTGTAGGGTCTCCTGAATCTCCTACATGTTAGTGTGGAGTTGCTCGAGCCACGCATCTTGCTGATCAACTTGATCGCCTCCTTCATGGTAACCATGATTTACCCCAGAAAAGAACATCTCTGATACCATATGATAGGATGCTAGCTCCTATTAGTTCTGATCTACCTCAAGGTAAATCAACCCTCCAACTCAATTCACTTCAAGGGGAATTGTTCCTCCAAACCTAAACAAAATTCATTCGATCTATAAAATAGAAACTTAATTACAATTAAAATTTCCTTTTAATTACCAAGTTAAGTCCTAAAGGGGGTGAATAGGACAATTTTTAATTCCTCTGCGAATTCTTTATGGATTAAAAAATTATTGATCATACGAGGCGGAAAAGGATCAAGCAATTAAAATATGAATCATCCACAGAGCATAGATATGGGAAAAATGAGAAACAAATATGCAAACATTCACAATCACACGATACTCAGTTTATAGTGGTTCGGTGACTCTGTACCTACGTCCACTGTCCAATACTCACTAAGAGTAGTATTATATTATTTCAATCATGCATTACAACATTTCCAATCGAAATAAATAATCAACCAATTAAGATTACACTTAGTCTTAATCTAACGAGAATCACTTCTCGCTCACCTAGAGAGTCAGCCTAGGCTAGTAGTCTATTTAGAGAAATCCTTTTCTTATGGATTTACAATCTACAACTTAGTTAGATGAGTCCTCACTCATCCACCAATCACAAAATACACATTGTTCATAAATTTGAATTCTATAAAAAGGTATTGGATCATAGAAATACTTACCTCTCGATGAATATGATCTAATGAAAAATCATTTGGAGAAGAATTCGTCCAAAAGACACTCTGTTAAGAGTAATCCTCTTCTTGGAAGAAGATTCTTGTAGAATAATAATACTAAATAGTCTCTTCCAAACACTTAGAGCCTTCACAATGAATACTTAGCTTTGCTCTGGGAAGCTCTCATAAATTTCAGATCTCTAGACTTAAAGAATGATAATCAAGTAAAGTAAAGTAGAGATCTCTTGATTGGGTTGATTCTAATGAAGGGAGATGGCTCTAAGTTATAAGCAGGCCTCCCATCACTAGAACCGTATCGAATATAGCCGTTTGAAGGGCCAAAATGAGCTTATAATCGCATAAGAGATTTTGTCAAACGAGATCCAAAACTGGCGGGGTCGACCACATTATTGGCTGGTCGACCGGACTTCGGTCGACCGAGCCTTTAGTCGGTCGCCCGCTCAGGTATTCACATCAAAATTCTGAACCCGAGAGTTAGGGTCGACCGAATCCTTTTGGCTGGTCGACCGGACATTTGGTCGCCTGCTTATAAAGGCCGGTCGGCTGGACCACTTTGTTCATAACCGAATACTACCAAAGTTTTTAGAATTTCTCTTCTCGTCACTCGCATGATCCCTAACTAACATTGAACGATCTAGGGTAAATCAATATCCACTGACAACGTACGGTTTTACCCTCAGATTTGTGTAAGTATCCGCAACACCAGTTTCTTCATAGTTGAACGTTTGTTGAGTGAGAACGTACTTGAGCTTTTGACTTTGTCTTCAGTTGAGCTTGATCACTTGACTTTGTCTTCAGTTGAGTTTGATAATCTTGACTTTGTCTTCAGTTGATCTTGAACACTTGGGTTGATTTTTCTTCAGCTTTAATCCTTCTTTGATTTGTTTTATCGAAGTTTGATCTTTAACACTTTAGTCTTCAGAGGATTTGAGGCATAACGATATATATTACCGAAGAACTAAGTATTCCTAGGATTTGACAACTGAGGCTTTTCAATCTCCACCTTTGTCAATGCTAGGACAAAAACAAATAACTATCTAATTATATTAAAATCTTTTTTGCCCAATAAAAAAAACAAATCAATAATGCTCCCCCTAAGTACAATAACTTCCTTCCCCCTAAGTTAACTTCCCGAATAGCTTATCTTAGAAGGGTGAAGATACAAGAAGGCAACACTGTAGCTCGCAATTAGTATCGTGATTGGTACCAAACTTATTGCAAACACCCTGTTGCTACAAAATAAACAACTTGACAGAAAAATCTTTGACAATAGCTTCTCATTAGTATATTAGTCCAAAACATACCAAAAATGTCTTCTTAGTACATTTAGTTAAATAAAACCAAGTAAGAATCACAGATATTTTATGACAAGTAATTTAATAAAATAGAGAAGCAACAAGTGTTATCAAAGTAATTCTCAATAGTATCCATCCAATATTATCATAATTTCAAATAATAATCCCAAATATAATTGATTTCTCCCCTTTTTTGTCATACATTGACAAAGGGAAGAACTCCAACTTGTGATTATAAAGAATATAATGAAATGCTAATCAATCATCCAGGAAAAAATCATACCAAAATATATCAAAATAACAATCATCATAAATGAAATTGGTCGACATAGTGACCAATATCCATCATATCACAACAAAGTAACCAAAGTATATCATGGCAAATAGTACAGACCAATAGTATCAAATAATACATCCCAAATATCATGTACTACTGATTTACAGAGAGAGAAAGAGCAAAGCGTGCTCTAATCATTGTCATCCTCGTCGGCATCATCATCACCATCATCGTCATCTGTATCATCTTCTTCTTCTTCTTCATTTTCGTCTTCATCTTCATCATCGCCAGTCGTAGAAGGCACAGTCGTCTCCTTAGGTGAAGACTCTAGATAGGCAAGATGTTGAGACCTAAGGAATGAAGTCATACGCTACTGACGTCGAAAAAATTTGTCAATCGACGCACAAAGATTGTTCAACTTGGATGAAAGACCTGCAATCGATGCAGATATAGAGGAACGGCGAGATCCAGAACTCAAAGCAGAAGCAGAAGCAGGAGCAGACATAGACGAGTTACCAACCAACATCTTTTTAAAAGTAGCTTGATTGATAGGTGAGATGGGATGCAAAGTTTCATCGGAGTGTAAAATAGGAACTTTGTAATGACTCAGAATTTTTGAAACTAAAATGCCAAAAGGCAAAGACCGCTTGCGATTCTCAATCGCCAAATTCTCAACCATGAGATGAAAAATCACCGAAGGACCATAGATTCTCGTATCCCGAGAGACACAATATAGAATGTACTATATATAGGGATCGATCTCACTCCGATGTCCCGCCTTTGGGACCAAATTGTAAGAGAAGATCAACCTTAGCAAATGATATATGTGAAGTAATTCCCTGGTAGGCAAGTCAGAGGTCTAATGAACTACTTTCCCACAGATGGCCTTTTTGTTCTTAAGAGGTAGGGAATGGGGGAAAATTCCTCCATTAGGTACACGAGGAAGGCCTGTGATCTTTGAGATCAAAGATAATGTAATTTTAAACCTAACACCTCTGACCTCAGAATAAAGAAATAGACCATCTGGATCATGATTGTTCAGATTACAATAAAACATCTTGACTAACTCGGGATATACAACACCAGAAATTGATAGAAGTTTAGACCAACCTACCGAATTCAGAAGATTGGGAATCCCAGTCATTGTCACTTCTTTTTCGATAACCCTATGCTCAACAGCAACAGCTCTTTTGATGTAGCTCTTCATGAAGCTAGCCCTAGCCATGGGATTGATGAACAAGCTAAGGGGATATGGATCACTAGAAGATGACTCCCCTCTTGCTCTTTTCCCTTGTGGAGCCATTTAGAAAATGATAGAGAAATTTCACTACAAAATTTTAGAAATGGTGAGAATAGGAATCTCTAGAAAGAGATTAGAGTTGAGGGTTAAAGGATTTCTCAATGAGAATGGGAGACTCCAAACAAAATTTCTAGGGTTCCAAATAAGGTTTTAAATGACCCAAAAACGATTAGGACCTATTTATAATCAAGGGCGGCGGACTGGACATGGGTCGACTTGTCCGCGAAAGTTATATGCTGTTCGGGTGCGAGGTGCAGTCGACCGGACCAAATGTTCGGTCGGCCCGTCCCTGCAAACAACCAAATCGCACAGCCAAAATTCTCTGGTCGACCGGACATCGCAAACTTTATTTTCAAAAATCCAAACGCCTCAACATTTACTCGGTCAGCCTGACTATTTCATAGGTCGGCCCGACTTTTGTGAATATCATTTTTAACCACATGATCATCCCAAATTAACACAAATTTTTCCAAACAATTAAGATTTTCAAATATTTGAAATACCACAACATATTTCCAAACAATATCAGCTAATCATTATTTCGAATGATTAGACTCAAAGACTAACTGAAATATTGAAACTTTGATTTTCAATGATAATCGAATATTTTAGTTAGTACCAACACAAATCAACCAATGGGACAAATTCTGATAGATTTTCTCAGATATTCATATCTGAGCAAATCTAAAGGTTTTGTCAAAATATCAGCAAGTTGAATTTCTGTGTTCACATACTCCAATGAAATTATCTGTTCTTCAACCAACTCTCGAATAAAATGATGTCTAATATCAATGTCTTTGGTTCTAGAGTGCTGTACATGATTTTTAGAAATACAAATCACACACGTGTTATCATAGAATAAATTTATAGATTCTTGATTAATTTCATAATCGAACAACATTTGTTTTATCCAAATCAACTGGGCACATCAACTGCCTGCAACAATATATTCTGCTTCAGCAGTAGACAAAGATATAGCATTCTGTTTCTTGTTGTCCCAAGTAACCAAATAATTTTTAATATAAAAACACCCTCCACTGGTGCTTTTACGATCATTAGTATTTCCTACCTAATCGACATTTGAATAACCAGCAATTTCACTATTAGTTTCAAGAGAATACTAAAGAACGTATTCGATAGTACCACTGACATATTTAATGATTCTTTTAACAACTGAGAGATGAGATTCTTTCGGATCAGATTGATATCTAGCATAAGCTCTTACACTAAAAGCAATATCAGGTCTGCTAGCTGTGAGATAGAGGAGACTACCAATCATACTCCTGTACAGAGTCTGATCAACTGATTTACCACTTAAATCCTTGGCGAGTTTAATACTTGTACTCATAGGAGTGTGAGCAAATTTAGATGATTCTAGGCCAAATTTTTTAAGCAATTCTTTAGAATATTTAGATTGAGAAAGGAAAATGCCATTTTCTAATTGTTTAACTTGAAGACCTAGAAAGAAATTCAGTTCACCTTCCATGCTCATCTCAAATTCAGATTTCATGGCTTGAGCAAATTCTAAAGCATGTATCTCAGTGGCTGAGCCAAAAATAATATCATCAACATATATCTGGGATATCAGAATATCATTATCTCTTTTCTTAATGAATAATGTTTTATCAACTGTTCCTCTTGTGAATCCATTTTCTAATAGAAATTGAGTTAATCTTTCATACCAAGCTCTTGGTGCTTGTTTCAACCTATACATGGCTCTCTTAAGCCTGTAGACATGATTACTATTATGAGAGTCTTCAAAACCTTTAGGTTGTTCTACATAGACTTCTTTCAAAATCCCATTCAGAAAAGTACTTTTAACATCAATTTGATAAAGTTTAAATTTTAGGACACAGGTTAATGCTAAAAGAATCCTAATAGATTCTAGTCTAGCCACTAGGGCAAAAGTCTGATCAAAATCAATCTCTTAAACTTGAGACTATCCTTGAGCCACTAATCTGGCTTTGTTTCTAGTTATAACTCCGTTCTCATCAAGTTTATTCTTATATATCTATTTAGTTCCTATCACATTTTTATCCAAAGGTCTAGGGGTTAAAAACCAAACATCATTTCTCTTAAATTGATTTAACTCTTGTATGGCATTTATCCAATGTTCATCTAAAAAAGCTTCTTTAATGTTTCTTGGTTCAATCTTAGATGTAAAGCATAAATGACTGGATATATTTTCCAATTGACTTATTGTACGCACACCACTATCCTTGTTTCCAATAATTTTTGTACTAGATGATCTTTAATGTATTTCCATTCTCTAGGTTTTTTTTATGTTGTAAACATTTGTTTCACCTTTTTCAATATTTGGAGGTTCTACAATTTCATCTGTATTATCACAAATTTTTGGAGATTAATCATTAATGACCACATTAACAGATTCTTCTCTGGTTAAGGTTCTTTTGTTAAAGATCGTATGAGTTCTGCTTTTGGTAGAATATCCTAGAAAAATACCTTCATCACTTTTGGATTCAAACTTTTCAAGGTTTTCTCTGTCTCTTAGCATATGGCAAGTATTCCCAAAGATCCTGAAATATTTCACATTTGGTTTAACTCCATTCCAAATTTCATAGGCTGTCTGTAATATTCCTATTCTCAAATAAACATGATTGATTGTATAGCATGTAGTATTGACTGCTTCAGTCCACAAGCTTCCTGTTAGATTTTTGCTGGTAAGCATAACTC
Organism: Euptelea pleiosperma; assembly: GCA_035048495.1. NCBI lineage: Eukaryota > Viridiplantae > Streptophyta > Magnoliopsida > Ranunculales > Eupteleaceae > Euptelea > Euptelea pleiosperma. The sequence continues at coordinate 24,685,338 of CM068542.1, read as the reverse complement.
TATCCATTTCCTCAAGAGTCTTATTTTTTCTTTTAGCCACACCATTCTGCTGAGGTGTTTTGGCTGCAGAGAATTCATGTTTAATCCCATTTTCATCACAATATTCATCAAATTTGTGATTATCAAATTCTCTCCTATTATCACTTCTAATTCTGAGAATAGTCAAACCTTTATCATTTTGAATCTTTTTACAGATCTTCAGGAGTTCATCAAATGCTTTAGATTTTTCTTAAGAAAAGCTACCCAAGTAAATCTTGAGAAATCATCAACAATAGTTAAGAAATATCTTTTTCCTCCAAGACTTTCTATTCTATCAAGTCCAACTAAGTCCATATATAACAATTCTAGAATTCTAGAGGTACCATTTTTTATCTTTTTGTGAGAGTTTCTAATTTATTTTCCTTTTAGGCACGACCCACAAACAGTTTGAAAATTCTTATTGAGTTTTGGAACACCTCTTATTAATTCTATCCTACTGATCTTGGCTAAGTCTTTAAAGTTTATGTGTCCTAGATGTTGGTGTCACAGTTCGGTTTCATTTATAGTGTCATGTTGCACTTAATCGAACCACCGATCTCAATGACATAGCAATTATCAGTATTCATTTTTCCTTGAATAATAATTTTGTTGGAAAATTTTTCTATGATTTTATATTTTTCTTTTGAAAACTTACAGATATGATCTTTGTCACAAATTTGACTAATGCTAATAAGATTATATTTTAGACCATCCATACACTAAATATTTTCAATCTTAGATATTCCTAGACCTTGGATAGTCCCTTTACTAATTATTTTAGTACTACTGCCATCTCCAAATATAACCTCACCATCATGGCATTTATCAAGAAAGCAGAAATGAGATTTTTCTCCAGTCATATGTCTGGAGCATCTACTATCTAAATACCACTTAGAAGTTTCATTAGCAATAAGAGTAGTATGGATGACTAAACACTTTTCAACATTCTTCTTATTCCATATTTTTATAGAAGCATTACTAGTCTGATTGATTTGAGAGTTATTAAGGTTTTCTTTTCTATTTTCAGCTTTAGCATTTAAATCTGCTATCTTTTTAAACAATTCATTTTGTTTGTTTATTTTTTTGGTTTTCTCCAAGATTTATAGATCATTCTCTTTCTTTTTTCTTTTGAAATTCTAATTTCTTTTCAAGAATATGACAATTATATTTTGTATGTCCAGAATGTCTACAATAATGACAAATAATATTTAGCTTTTTAATTTGTTCATCTTGGGTTAATCCAGAGTGGCTTTTATAAACACAGTTTTAGAATTTGAATTTTTAGCTGATTTTCCATTGTAACCAAGTCCTCTCTTGTCATGGTTTGCTTTCCCCATGGTTAATAGATTTTCTAGTCTAGAATTTTCTTGAGTAATGTTTCTAATCAAAGTTGCATTTTTTAAATAAGTATCAAAGTTGCATTTTTTTTAATAAGTATCAAAGTTGCATTTTTTTTTAATAAGTATCAAAGTTGCATTTTTGATTTCAAGATCATTTCTTTTAAGACTTAATTTCTCAATTTCTTTTTTAAGTTCTTGTTTACTGCTTAAGATTTGAGTTACTTCATTTTCCTTGTTCATCACAGTTTGATATAGATTTTTTAACTCAATTTTTAGTGAAGTATTTTCGCAACGCACAACAGTTTTCTCTTTCTTTAGATTATCACAGGATTTTGCTAGAATTAAGCTTTCCTTATACAAATTATTAAAAAATAATCTGAATGCTTTCTTCATTGTTAAATCGGTTTTATTGTTCATTATAGCATTTTGAGAATTATAATTTTCATTGAGATTAACAATTGTCATTAGTGCTTTAATATTAGATGATTCTGTGCTATTACTTGATGTGTTCGTTTAATTATCGGATTCATCACTATTTATGTCATATGCAGTAGCCTTCATAGCTTTAGTTTTTTCTTTCTTAATATTATTAAGACAGTCAGTAGAGATATGACCATACCCCCTGCATTTATAGCATTGTATTTCATCTTTGTTGTTTTCTCTCTTTTTGTATTTATCAAATTTTTTACAATGATTTTTATTCTTTTGTGTGAAATTTTTCTTGTCCTTGTTTCTGAAAAACTTTTCAAATTTTTTAGCAAAGAAGACAACTTTATCATCAATGTTATTAGACTCATTAGACTCACTTTCTTCTCTCTATTATTTCTTAGAGATTTTTAAAGCTTATCCATTCTTTTTAGGTGTATGAAATTTTAGTTCAAATGTTTGAATTGATCCTATCAGTTATTCTAATTTTATTAGATCAACATTCTTACTTTCTTCAATAGCTGTAATTTTAGGATGAAACCTATCAGGTAAATATCTCAGAATTTTTCTAATAATTTTTGGTTCAGGAATAACTTAACCAAGACCCCACATGGAGTTAATTATTTCACTTAGCTTGGTGTAGTAGTCTGTGAAACTTTCATCCTCATTCATTTTAATAATTTCAAATTGAGTTGTGAACATTTGAAATTTTGATAGTTTAACAGAATTTGTTCCTTCAAGGGTCATTTTCAAAATGTCCCATGTTTGTTTTGAGATTTCACAAGCAATTATCCTTTTGAATTCGTCAGGAGATAAAGCACAATGTATCGTATTCAATGCATGATTATTATACTGGTATGCATCTTTATCTCCTATACTCCAATCTCTTTTTGGTTTGATAGCAATAGTAGTTGATTCACCAACAGTCGTTGCTACAGTAGGGGATGCCCATCCCACTTCTACTGTTTCTCAAATTCGTTCATCCAGAGATTTTAAGAAAATCCTTATTCTAGCTTTCCAATAGGCGTAATTAGTACCATTGAATAGAGGAGGTCTAGACATAGAGTATTCCTTTTGACTCATGGTTATTCTAAGGGAATTAATGATCACACTTGGGTTGTTAAACCCTTCACAAAGTGACCTTACTCTGATACCAATTGAAATTCCCTTTTAATTACCAAGTTAAGTTCTAGAGGGGGGTGAATAAGATAATTTTTAATTCCTCTGTGAATTCTTTATGGATTAAAAAATTATTGATCACACAAGGCGAAAAAGGATCAAGCAATTAAAATATGAATTATCTACAGAGCATAGATATGGGAAAAACTGAGAAACAAATATGCAAACATTCACAATCACATGAGACTTAGATTTATAGTGGTTCGGTGACTTCGCACCTACATCCATTGTCCAATACTCACCACGAGTAGTATTAAATTATTTCAATCATGCATTACAATATTTCTAATTGAAATAAATAATCAACCAACTAAGATTACATTTAATCTTAATCTAACGAGAATCGCTTCTCGCTTACCTAGAGAGTCAGCCTAGGCCAGTAGTCTATTTAGAGAAATTCTTTTCTCATGGATATACAATCCACAACTTAGTTAGATGAGTCCTCACTCATCCACCAATCACAAAATACATAATGTTCATAAATTTTAAATTCTATCAAAAATATATTGGATCATAGAAACACTTACCTCTCGATAAATACGATTGAATGAAAAATCTTTTTGAGAAGAATTCGCCCAAGAGACACTCTGCCAAGAGTAATCCTCTTCTTGGAAGAAGATTCTTACAGAATAATAATACCAAATAGTCTCTTCCAAATACTTAGAGCCTTCATAATGAATACTCAGCTTTGCTCTAGGGAAGCTCTCACAAATTTCAGATTTTTGGACTTAAAGAATGATAATCAAGTAAAGTAAAGTAGAGATCTCTTGATTGGGTTGATTCTAATGAAGGGAGAAGGCTCTAATTTATAAGTAGGCCTCCCATCACTGGAACAAAATTCAAATTTAGCCGTTTGAAGGGCCAAAATGCGCTTATCATAAGAGATTATGTCAAATGAGATCCAAAACGGGCGGGATTGACTGCACTATTGGCTGGTCGACCGAGCCTTTAGTCGGTCGCCCGCTCAGGTATTCATACTAAAATTCTAAACCCGAGAGTTAGGGTTGACCGAACCCTTTTAGCTGGTTGACTGGACATTTGGTCACCCACTCATAAAGGCTGGTTGGCCGGACCACTTTGTCCATAACTGAATACTACCAAAGTGTTTAGAATTTCTCTTATTGTCACACGCACGATCTCTAACTAACACTGAACGATCTAGGGTAAATCAATATCCGCTTGCAACGTGCGGTTTTACCCTCAAATTTGTATAAGTATCCGCAACATGAGTTTCTTTATAGTTGAACGTTCGCTGAGTGAGAACATACTTGAGCTTTTGACTTTGTATTCAGTTGAGCTTGATAATTTTGACTTTGTCTTTAGTTGATCTTGAACACTTGGGTTGATTTTTCTTTAACTTTAATTCTTCTTTGATTTGTTTTGTCGTAGTCTACTTGATCTTTGACATTTTAGTCTTCAGAGGATTCGAGGCACAACGATATATATATTACCGAAGAACTAAGTATTTATAGGATTTGACAACCGAGACTTTTCAACAATTGCCTTTAATAGGAAAAACACTCCTACTTAAAACTAGGACTCGACTAATTTAGATACTCTCCTAAAATAGTTGAAAACTAAACAAGCATCGACTTTCTAATAATAGACATACTAGAATATGCTCCAATATATATAGGGTTCCTAACAGGGTTCAGATCATATTGGGGTAGGTCCAGACTAGATCCAACGGTTTATCGAAATACAAACTCATATCTAGACTTGATCTGATAAGCTATTGAAACTTATTGTATCGGATTGGGGTGACCTAATATTGATGCAATTTGATCAATAAAGTTGTTAAATTTAATTTTAAACAAATTCTTAAGTAAAAAATAAATGGTAGTAGATTTTATCAACACACATTCATTAATATTATATATTTCACTGATAATATATTAAAAATATTTGTATATTCTACTATATATTTCTTTAATAATATTGGATTAAGTCATTATGGATAGAATCAAGGTAGTTTCGGAATAGATCAACTCATTATTGGATCATGATTCTTAGGACCAAATCCGATGTTATCGGATTGGATCAGGTTATTGGGGCAATCCAATCCATTGACAGCCCTCATTTTAATGAATATTTAGGGATGAAAGTATATGTAAAAAGTGGATGAATCTTTTAGGCAGAAAAGAGTTCTACAATAACGAGAAGGCCATTGTTTATATTGAACATGTAGGGTGTGTTTGATACGCGTGCAAATTGGGTGTGCAAATAGGTTTATGCGTGCAATCGTTTCCCACGCATGTTTGGTATGCATGCATTCGGCGATTCGCACATGCACACGGGCAAATGAATACTCGCCCTCTTTAGCAATTAAAAACCCATTTCACCCCCTGAGCAATCGTTTACACAACCTCCTTGTGCAAACGATTTGCATAAGGTACAAATTAAAATCCAATATTTTCTCAAATCAAGTCCTATCTTTCTCCAAAAAAAAAAAAAAAAAAAAAATAGAAATAATGGAAAAAGTGGCCTTGAGATTTAAATTTTAAAAAATGAGAAAAATGGAAAAAAAAAATAACGATAAAATAATGCCCTTTTTTTCACAAATTTTTAAAAAAAATAATGGTCGTTATTTTCGTTACAATAGAAAATAATGGTCCTTATTTTTTATCATTTTAATGGTACATAACGTAACGGGGGAGGTCCAAATCCATTACAATGCCCGTTATTTTTGCCATAACGGATTCGGACCTACCTCGTTACTTTATATACAGTTAAAACGCTGAAAAAATATACCAGAAATAACGACCATTATTTTCTGAAAAATTGTGAAAAAAAAAGTCCGCTATTTCTGTTATTGCCCATTATTTTTCTATTTTTTATTTTTTGTATTTTTTAAAAATTTAAAATTTATGTTCAAATATGTGGGGCCCACGTATTACTTACGGAAAATTCATTTTTTTCCGTACTTAATATGTGGGGCCCACATATTTTGTGCTTTCCTTAGTGAGTATGCATGTGAACCAAACGGTACTAAATATGAATAGTGCGTAAATTTTGAAATTTGCGTATGCAACGTTGGTGTGAACCAAACACAAGAAAATATAATCGGTTCGCAAACCATTGCATACACAAACCATTGCACGCGCAAACCATTCCACGCGTAATGGTTTGCATGCGTACCAAACAGACCCGTAGTTTAGGCAGAAAAGAGTTCGGTGAAAAAGGGTAAAAAACGACATTGACCATAAAGGGGGTCTCAGGCATTACAATAGTAGATATTAAAATTTGGCAGTAATTTTAGTCGCACCTCACGAATTGTGAGGACACCCTACCTGTTGAAAGCACCCCACCAACAAAGCAAGAATGTCCCGGCATACCATCATGATGGGTATAAAAACTTGTCCTTCCATACCCCACCTTGGTTGGTCTTATCATACCAACTTCTTGGCATCTATGTACCACTCCCTTGGTACATCTTCGCAATGATTGGGGTACACATCAAGAAGTAGCAAATCTTGGACTTTCTCATTGCCTTTGTCACTCAAAAGTGCATCTTGGACTGCTGCACTGTACGCGGTGGCCTTATCGGGGTTGATGCTCTTTTATATATAGCTCCTTCCCATTGAAAAAATCTTGCAGAAGTTGCCCAACTTTGGGAATTCTTGTAGATCCACCAACAAGAACGACTTCATGGACATGGCTTTTATCAATCTTTGCGTCTCGGAGACACATCTCCACTGGTTCATTCCATACATTTCCTGAACAAGTTCATGTTCGATTCTTCAAACCGGGCTCGAGTCAGGAGGAAAAAATCCCAGAAAAAGAACACAAGTTGCAAGACAGAGAACAAGAAGAAGAGGAAAGAGAAGAGAAGAATTGAAAGAGAGGAGAGCAAGCTCTTCTTCTTTTACAATGTGCCTACAGTGAGAAGAACAAGAAGAAAAAGAACCCTTTTTGTAGGGTGCCGTTCGGTAGGTCGGGTGGCCTCACAATTTTTGTGGTGCGACTAAAATTTCCATAAAGATACCCGATGGCAGTTTTGAAGGATTTGACATATTTTAATATGAAGGGACACTTTTGAAAAATTGACAACCAGGCGATAATTTTGGAGATTCAGCATGTGTTAGTATGGAGGGTATGTCAAATTTCCAAGATAACATGGGGGTATGTAAAACATTTCCTAAAATATTTGATGACACCTCTAAGAGTCTCGTGCATTATAATAGTAGATGTAAATTTGAAGATGGCCCTAGCTAAACCTTTAATTAATTTGGATTTATCCAAGTAATAATGGGGTTTTTAGGATAGGGTCGGGAGTGGGGGACAACCATTTTTGACAACTATTTTTGACAACCATTTGGCGGACCCACATAGAAGATGAATCAATGGCAGATTTTTGGTGTGGAGGATCTCTATGGTGAGGAGATCATCCTCACAAAAATTTAAATCATTCTGATATTCGTAGACTGGTTTAGAAGTTGATGAATTATGGACCGTCTATTTCTACCGTTTAACTTTAAAACCACATTTGATGGCGTTATAAATTTCATAATGCGCTGATTTTTTGTTGGGGTAAGTGATCTATATGGTGAGGAGATCATCCTCACCAAAAATCAGCCATTGATTCATCTTCTATGTGGGTCCGCCAAAATAGTTGTCCCCCGATCCATCCTTTAGGATATCCATAGAGACTCAGTCGTGCAATGGAACCCATTTTTGCTGAAAAACACTTCACTTCAATCCCCAAGCTTAGCGTTTCTGCAATTGTTATGGGTGCATGTAGCAAGCTCCTTGACATGCATGCACCTGAGTGGTCCAACATAAGCCCATATTTGAACCGCAAGGGTACTTAAGGAACCAAGGCGAGGAAAAAGCTAATCAAACCCATTCTCTCACTAGTATGTGGGCTGGTGCCAGTCAAAGTTCATCGAGACGGATCATGGTAATGAACACAACATGGGTAGGTAAGGTACTAAGTTGGAAAGTGACGATCAACCGACAATGTTAGTACTTGCTGATATCTTTAATTCATGAAATTACTCCTACATAGAAATAGGGCATTTTAGTCATTTTGATCGTAAAGCACATCAACTTTTTTAATTATTTTCCACTGCTAGGAGTAAATATTTGATGGCGGCGTATGTCCATCATCAACGTTGATGAGCATGATGATGGACCACTTGGTCAAACTGCTCATCGACGCCTCTACACGTGACACATACAACCTGTCAATTCTTCTGGAGTTCACTTTTTATCACTATCGCCACTGGCCAACTGGTGACTAGTGCCTTTCCACTTGACAAGTACCCCTAACAATGATAGTCAACCGACAATCATGATCCATTTCAAAGTTGAAGCCCGAGTTTGTGAAGTCCCCATCCCAAAATGCCATCTGGAGTACTCTTTAAGGCCCACTTGCCTTATGATGTTTGGTCTACCTCTTGATGAATCTAAACATCAAAAATCAGTTTAATTATGGTGATTTATATCTATCTACACGTCAAGTTTCTTTAGGGGATAGTAAATATTTTATCTCAAAATTGAGGATGGTCAGTTGCCCACCCTCGACTCCCTTGGCTCCACACTGGTTATGACAATCTCCTTCCCGCCGTCTCTTAAGAAGGCTCCCATCCCCACATTGGAAGATCTGACCTATCAAATGATGCAATCGTAGTTCAGTAGATTGTAACCCTTCTTCAAAGTATGGCACCTACCAAACCCTTCTTCAGTAGATTGCATTATTGTTTTGTTTTGTTCACTTCATTATTTCTTTCCATTATTGCACAAGATCCTTGAGTTGTTGTGTGGGTTACTGGCTTACTGGAATCAAATTATTCCTAGTTTGTATGATTATTTTTATATAATCGAATCATTGCGACATGTCCTAGTCGCAAAATTTAGAATTCCTTAGCGTAGACACAAAACTGAAATAGTTGAAATAGACAAACACCAGACTATAATAATGCAATTTTGGCTTCATTTTGATGGTGGTGCTAATGATATAAGGCATCCCGAGTTGCTTCCTTACGTGCTAAGAGCCTTCTTTATCTTCTTAGTCATTCATTCCTCTACCAGGGCAATAGCAAGGTTCAAAGTCTCGGGATAGGCCGTCAGATTGGCCACATCCGATCCCGATCCGGATCGGACCGATCCGCCGTGATCCCGAGACACATTTAAAATAAAATAAAAAAAAATTGCTAAAATATGTGGAAAATCATTAAAAATTTGACTTGATCCATTTCAGCCACTTTGGATGAAAAGCAAAGCATAAAAAATCACAAAAATCAGAAATATCATAAAAAATGGTTTGATTTGGTGAGTCGACTCGGCCAATTCATGCGATCCAACTGATGCGGATCGCAAGATCCTGTAAACGCGTTGGATCAGTGTCTCGGGGGCCTCCGATCCGGATCGCCCTATCCAGACTGGGATCGGTCGATACTTCGAACCTTGGACAATAGCGCAACGAAGATTATTTACCTAGGAGGTCACGATGATATCGATGGCATTAATGGTTCCTTCAATTGGGGGAATGCTTTCATGGCCTACATGTTTGACGATTTTACTAGGTAACCTTTTTTCTTTTTCCCTTTGAGCTTCTCTTTTTGTGCGAGTATTCATGTACTTTTTTCCTAGTAGTTTTGGAGTTGAGTACCATTGTCGAATTTTCTCCGATTCACACACCACAAACAATAATAATAAATATGTATGCATCAATAAATGTAAATATCATGAAATAAAAATGACAAAAAATAAAAATAACAAAAGAATGTAAAAGATGCAAGTTAGACAACCGTTTAACGAGGTTCGTCGTCGGAATCTTGTCGACTACATCCTCGACGCGCCACATCAGTGGAAACAATCTACTATGCTTCTTTTGTATTACAATGCTTGACCTCCCTCCCCAACCCATGGAGGGTCTAATAAATAAACAAAGTACTTCTAATCTTATTAGGAATAGGATACCAAAAATGGTAAGCTCCCTATCTGTCAGGGTTTTACAAGAAATATAGTCCTATTTAAGGAGTAAAACTTGCCTGACCACCGACGGTTAGGATGGTTTCACAAAACGTGGGATCTTTCCACGTTCTTCTCCTATTTGATTTGGTCCTACTCAGGTGTCATTATAAAACATGGGTTGATCGGGTGCCTAAAATATCTGGGACTTAGTTGGAATGCAATCCCAATAATCATGGGGAGTGGTTACCCCATTTTAAGTGATATACTCCATCTCCTATTTCTACGATGGGTGGAAGTGAGGAGATTTTTTCTATTTAAGTCGGAGCCGTTCCCTCCCTTGCAAGCAGTTGTTTTCATCCCATCTTACTTTGACGGTGGAAAGGGTTTCGGGTAGAGTTTCCACGAGCATCACGCTTGCATCCATTGGATTTGTGATTCCGAGTATGTGAATCTAAATTTCTCATTTACATATTGCTTATGTTATTTTGATTGCTATATTGAGGTTCCAGATCTGTGGTTTCGGATGTTAAATCCCAACATTGGTATCAGAGCAAAGGCAAGACCTCATTTACAATCAAAATTTCAAAAGATTTAAAGAACTTTTGAGTTCTTTCATGAAAAACATACCTTATTGAAGGCATTTTAGTCGCCGGCTGTCCTTGAGATCGTTAGTGGTGCTGTCGTCAGAATGCGCTGGTCATTTTTGGCTGGTGCTCCTACCAGCGGCGTCACTTGGTGGTGGTTTTCCCATCAATATTTAGGCTGCCTCTATTAGTGTTTTGTTTTTGGCAAAAAACATAGACATCAACCTTATAAAGGAGAAGAAGATGAGTGGTTAGGCTTTTGGTCCTAAAGCCCAACCCGATTCACTTAAGCGACCAGCCCAGTTAAAAATTTATTTGAAGTTTGCACTCATGGACCAAGTCCATTATGTACATATGACCGGGTTCTAACCATGTAAGGATTGGGTTGTGGCCAAACCCATAATTTGACCCATGGGTCAACCCAGACACAACCCTATTAACCCGCCATGTTGGCCTGACCCAACCCAATTTGACTGAGTCAAATCTGTTGACCGAGTCAATGCAGCTCGGATTGACTCATTGATGAACCATAATAAGGTCATGTTTGTGGCACATAGAACCTATTTTTTATTAAAAACAAGTTTTGCATATTATCACTTTTTTGTGATTCCGGGTTCATTTTAAGTCCGATTAAGGCTCGTAAGCAGTCAATTTAAAGATGATTGATTGACCTTTGTTTTGAATCATAAATGAAGCATTAAATATCATTTCTTTTTATTATAAATGTTGATCATATTTTTAGGTTGATAAACAACATGTGCATTAAGCTATTTTCGTTGAGAACCTAGATTAGGCGTATACACATACATTTACTTATATCCATCCAGTACAATAAAATTAATAAATATAATATAATTTTATATAATCTAGGATAGAGTAAATGTACGTGAATATATCTAACAATATTTAATATGATGAACCTAAACATATGATTTGCCCTTATCGGGTGATAAGTCTTACCTATAAGCGGTTTTAGGAAGACCAATAGAGTGGTTGTTTAAGGATTTATGACTAAAGTAGAATCGAGTTCTGCTTGACCGACCTACGGAGGTTGTGTTTTCCTTGAATCTTGGGATTCACATCTCATTAAGACCATATGTGCAACACCCCGAATCCGGGAACTCAAATCGAACCCGAATGTCTATGGATCAATCAGTTTACCTAAGATCCAGGGTGTGATAAAAATAAAATGCTGCAAAAATATAACAAAATACCAAGAATCATCGTCGTGATTGATGAAGAACAGTTCAGCCCTAATAGTCAAAATAATGCTGAAGTGTAAACAAGTTATTACGGTGAAATAACCAAAGTCAAAATTTTAATTTTTATCAAAATCACTAATTAGGGTTTCCATAATTACCTAATATTTATATCAAACATCTTTTGTGAAAGCACTTAAACCAAAACACTCGTTTAAGATAGTATTGAAATTTAATTTTCGCGGTTCAAGAAAAATGGTCAACTTTTGGTCAAAATTTAGAGTATGTCAAAAATTATTTTCTTCAAGGGTTTGATTCTAAAAATCATAATAAATAACTTTAACAAATGCACTTTGGCCAAAAATGATGTTTTATTGTTCTTTTAGTGATTTTACAATTGAGTTTTATAAAAGTGATCGGCAAAACTCAGTCAGTTATTTTTTCTGACTTAGTCACATGATTTGGCAGTCAATTTAAAACAAAATCTAGCAAGTGATATATACATTTAATAGTACTTGAAAGTAATGATTTTTCTATCAAATAATATAGTATAGATTCGATTTTACAAGTGGAAGAAAAAGTCAAAATAAAATTAGAACTTATTAAAAATTCGTAAGTGACAATCACTCAGTAAAACTGGTCTAAAGGACAGCTCGGATTGAATTTAGTGACTAATTATATATTTTTGGAAAACTAACTTGAAGCCCCACATATTTTATGTTCAACTAAAAGATAGATTTCTAATTTAAGTAGGCCAAAAACTCAGTCGAATTAGACTATTCTATTTTGTTTGGACAAGACAGCAACTATGATGTTCACTTTGAAGAGTTCTACAAAATAAAAATACTAAATTTAATTCTCAAAATACTCTGTAAAATATTAGAATCAGTTAAAAAACAAACCTCTTTGGAATCGCATTATTTGAATATCAAGAGAATATTTGACGAATATTCTCGTTCAGGATGTTGCGTAAATCTTAGAAATTCAAAAATTTAGAAAAATGCCAAAATGTCAATTAAAATATTTCGATCAAATCCGAACATGAACAATTCATCTTTGAATATCCATAAACCTTAAAAATAAAATAAAATAAAGCAATCTTAATCTTCAAACTCCGTCTCGTCCTCGATGTTTTCCCCGTCAATGGTTTATCTTCATCTTCTTTTGTGAAATCTAAAATTTTGTTTGGTATAAACCGTGAGCTTTCGCCTAGTACATTCCACAGGATAATCACATGTTTGTAGTTCATTTAATTTAAACACATGCATAGATTAATAGCACATGGGATACAATAATAAAAATATGATAATGATGATGATGATGATGATCCGATTGAATGAACCCAAAAATCTATTTCACACATTCCTATTTTTTTACAAGTCCAACTCGTAGGTTCTTTTGCAAGGGTTTGGGGTCTTTCACCCTAGGGCACCGAGGCCTTGTTAATTTTTTAGGGTTCTTCAGGGCCACAGAGCCTATGCGCACTCCTAGCTAAATCAAATCCTTCGGGCCACAGAGCCTATGCGCACTCCTGACTAAGTCAAACCTTTGGGCCGCAGAGCTTATGCGCACTCCCATCTAATACCCAACCCATATGAGGATGTCTCATTATGATGATGAACAACATAATCATTTAGCAAAATAATTAAAATCATAAGCTACGAAGATCTAAACTCATAATATCATATAACAAGAATTTAAACTAAATGAATCACAAATTAGAAGAGAATGTCTGTACCTATCTAGGTCTAGAACTTAGAACTTGAACCTCCTCAACTAAGAACTAAAACTAGAACAAGAAGAACTTTAAAGAGTTTAAAGAGCAAGAGAGAGCTCAAAAGAATTGGTGAATTGATATGAGGGCGGGGGGTCCTATTTATAATAGTTCATTGGAAAAAACTTCAAAATATAAGCTTTATTGGTTTTAGCAAGTATATTTAAAACTTTCTATTTTTTTTAAAAAGATTCTTTCAAAAGATTTTATTTTAATTGATTTTCGTTACATTAAAATAGGTGATTTTTATAACCCACTAAAAGACTTATTTTAAGATGGTTATGGGCTAAAAATGGGCCTATAGCCTATGATTATCAATTAGGCTTTAAATAAGATTATTTTTGGGCCTAAAAGATCTCTAAATTGGCCCAAAAGGCCTGTCCCAATAAATAAACTCAATCAACATGTAAACAAGCAATAATAACAAAACTGACAAACGATTACTCATTAAATTTATAAAAGATAATAAAAATTATTTAAAATATTTCTAATTTAAAGTTCTTTTTAAAATATTATATTTTTTATAAAATATCAAAATGTGATGAGAATATCAAATGTTCCAATGGTCATTGGTGGACCTAGGAAGGGCCTAGGGGGGGGGGGGCAGTTGCCCCCCTCAACTTTGAAATTATTTATAAAAAATAATTTTTTTACTTCCTCAAGTACAGTTTCCCTTGGTTTACCCCCTCTGGTATATATATATATATATATATATATATATATATATATATATTTTTTTTTTTTTTTTATTTTTTTTTATTTTTATTTTTTATGATTTACCCTCCGTTAAACAATTTTTTTGTGATTTTGCCCCCCCTTGATCAAAATCCTGGGTCCGCCACTGCTAATGGTGACAACGTGTTGATTAAAAATGCCAAGGTGGCATTCGTCATTTAAAAATATTATTATTTTTAATTTAATCCCTTATTTAAAATTATGATCTTAGTTAATTAAGTTGGTTATCTAGTACAATGTCCATTCATTATTATATACAGGTACACATGTATAAAAATCGGTTATAGTATCAATATAATGAAATTTCCTACGTATCATGATATAAATATTCTCACAAAGTTCTCAAATTTATCTCTACGTGAGATGATAGAATGTTCTAAATAAATAATAAAGTTAAAAAAATAATTTAGGATGCCAACTGTTACCATTTTATAATTAATTTATATTAATACCCATGAATAAAAGTTCAGGGTATTACAACAGGTAGCATTGACTTGCGTAAAAATTTTCAATTTCTTCCAAAATGTGATTTAGGATAAATTTAATGTAAGCCGAGTGAGTAGAATAGTCACTAGTGCAACAGGGAGATAAACTAGTACACAAGTGGCTAGGTCTATGCACGCTTTATCAGCGTGACCCAGGGAGGCTAATAACATATCAAAATCTCTGTCAAAAGGTGAGATTAGATGAGGTATCTTGTCTGTTCCCACAGGGTAGAAAGTTTTGGCACATGATAAAACACCCTGATCAGTCCGATCTTAACCCTTAGCAGGGACTGAAACCCTTAAGATTGTAAAACTTATTTGGGATTAAATTGTGATGTTAGTCATGTCCCTATGTCAATGCAGCTATGGACGGTACTTCAATTGAGAGGTATTTGGCAGGGATAGAGCCATTGAATGGTTCTAACTATGCCCACTAGCATGATGAGTGTTGACATTATGTTGGGATGTATGAACTATGACTTTGTCCTCATTGAGGATGTACCTGAGACTCCGACTCCAGATTCTTCAGAGTCGGTGAAGGCTAGTTACGCTAAGTAGAAAAAGGTCAATCGAATGGCCATGATGATTATCCGTACATCTATCAATGGTTCTTTTTGTGGTGGCATAGAAGTTACTGGCACAATAAAGGAACTTCTTTCTGTTATTAAGAAGCAATTTGTTGGCACTAAGAAGTCTTTGCAGTATGGTTATTTGGCCCAGTTGATGGCCATTAAGTATGATGGGAACGATAATCTTCGAGAACATCTTCTAAAGATGTCCAAATTGGTTATTGGCCGGTCTTAGAAATCAAGGTGTTACCTTCGAGGATGATTTACTAGTTCACATGGCAATTCTTTCACAGCCAAAGTCTTTTGATACCTTTAAGGTGAACTACAAAGCTCAAGAGACCAAGTGGGACTTGCATCGACTTATTACTTTATGCGTGACCGAGGAGGAGCGTCTCAAGGGATCTAGGGTCGAATCAGCTCATTTTGGAGTTCCATCCGGGAGTAAGAAGACTTTCAAGAAGAAATGTTTTAAGAAGATCAACAATAAAGGAAAGAGCTTAGGGAGTAAAGATAAGATAGTGAAGCCTAAAGATTATGAGTGTTGGTTTAGTAATAAGAAAGGTCATCTGAAGAAAGACTTTCAAATTCAAGAAGTGGATGGAGAAGAACAGAGGAGGTATAAATATAGTTTCCGTGTGTTTTGAGTCAAATCTTGTAGATGTTCCATCAAATTCTTGGTGGATTGACTCAGGTGCCTTTGTGCACATCACCCATTCTTTGTAGGGGCTCAGCGGCAGGAGAAACCCCAGGCCCGAGGATAGGCTATTCTTGGGGAATGCTGAGGCGATGAAGGTTGAGGCAGTTGGGACCTCTCTCCTAGTTCTTGATTCTGGTTTTAATATAGTTTTAGAGGATATTATATATATTGTCTTTTAGATGGAATCTCATTTCCATTTCTAGACTTGATGCACATGGATATGGTTATTTATATAGAGATTCCGCATTATCTATTTATCATCATTCAGATATTGTTGGTCGTGGTTTGCTAGTGGATGGATTGTATCAGATATCTCTTGATAGTTCGTTTGCCTCTTCTATGTTATGTGTATCATCTAGTTCTGTTGGTTCTAAGTGTTCTCGCTTGGTGGAGAATTCTTCGATGCTATGGTATAAGAGGCTAAGCCATGTCTCTAGGAGGAGGTTAGAGATGGGATCTTAAGTCCATTACACTTCTCAGATTTTTCTATTTGCGTGGATTGTATTAGAGGCAAGATGCCTAAGCAACATAAGCTAGAGGCTTCTAGAGTTCAGGGCTATTAGATTTGATCCACAAAGATATATGTGGTCCGTTTCCTACTCCATCCCATGGTGGTCAGCGGTATTTTATTAGCTTCATCGATGATTACTCAAGATATGCCTATATCTTTCTAATCCATCATAAATTTGAAGCTCTTGACATATTCAAGCTATTTCAGACTGAGGTTGAAAAGCAATTAGATCAAAAGATTAAGGCGCACAATTCGATCAGATAGAGGAGGAGTGTATTATGGCAGAATGGGCCATGATGGAGTGAATCATGGAGGTTTTGTGGAGTGCTTGAGAGAGCATGGCATAATTCCTCAATACACCACACCATGAATACCAGAACAAAATGGTTTTTCTGAAAGAAGAGATTGCACTTATCAGGAAGTAGTTTGGAGTTTGATGAATCATTCTGTCCTGCTATAATCTTTTTCGGGAGAAGCTTTGAAATTTATAGTTTATGTTCTTAACGGAATTCCTTGCAAAGTTGCACCTGAAACTCCATATAAGATCTGGACTGGCAGAAAGCCAAAAGTTGGCCACATTCACATTTGGGGTTGCCCCACTGAGGCAAAACTATATAATCCAGATTTGAAGAGGCTCGACCCTAGGACCATTTGTTGTTATTTTATTTGTTATCCAGAAAGGTCCATGGGTTTTAGATTCTGTTGTCCATCCAAGCCCATGTAGATTGTTGAGACCAGTCATGACAAGTTCCTTGAAGATGGATAGATCAGTGGGAGCTCAGAACACAAGAAAACCACTTTTTGTGAAACTAGCAGTACTCCAATTTTCTTTATTCCAAAGGTTTTACCAGTCTCTTCAACTACTCTAGTCATTCCTTCCAGTGTTGAGAATGATATTGTTGCACCTCAAGGTACTATTCCACAATTGCCTATTGTTCTAGTGGTGGAGCCCATTATTCCACTCAGGAGATCCTCCAGAGAACGTAGATCGGCCATACTTGATGATTATGAGGTATATCTATAGGAGGATGAGATGAGAGATCTAGATGTAGAAGATCCTTTAACCTTTGTAGCAGCTATATATGGAAAGCAATGAGTCTCAATACTAGTTAGATGCCATGATAGAGGAATTGCAATCCATGGAGAATAATGAAGTTTGGGATCTTGCGGTCATTCCTAAGGACCATAAGAAGATTGAGTGTAAATGGGTTTACAAGACCAAGAGAGACTCAAAAGGAAAAAATAGGGAGATTCAAGGCAAGGCCAGGGCTAAAGGGTTCAGACAGAAACTAGGAGTAGATTTCTCTCCGGTATCATCTAAGGACTCATTGAGGATCATTTTAGCCATTGTGGCTCATTACGATCTAAGCTAGCGTCACACTCAGAAGAGCTTGACCCGACCCTCAGCAAATCATCTTTTTTTTTTTAAATTATATTCTATAACAAGACGCACTAGTGTGTCGTTTTTTAGAAAACGACAAACCAAGTAGTATCATATATTCAGACTTAAATTGGTTTATTTTTTACATAAAAAATATACAATTTTATAACAATTTTGAGCCATTCCCAAATGGTCAAGCCATTCAAAAATTATGAACTGCCCAAAACCTTTCTTATTTTGAAAAATCTAGGAACAGTTTTTGTAATGTAAATTTATTTATATCACATATTTTATCGAGGTTTTTAAAAATGGGTTTTTTGACATACCCCCCCTCCCCCCACATTATCTTTGAAATTTGACCATTCCTTTTAGGTAATTTATAGAGAATGATAGATTCAAATAGAACAAAAATAAAAGACAACGAAGATATTATTCAGGATTTGATCTCCTCGTCGTCATCGCTTCATCAACGGATCGCTGATATTTTATATATCTCAGTCCGAAAAGAGAATGATTTCTCTTCAAACTATAGATTTTTCTTTTTCTTTTGGTGTGCTTTTGTTGTTTTGGTTTTGATTTCATATAAGTTTATGATTTCAATGGATATGAGATCCGGTTCATGTTCTGGTCTTCTTGATAAATTTAGGTTTTTTCTTTGTTTTTCTTGATAAGGATTGAAATCTTCAGATCTCCTTGTAGTCGATGTTATGTGTTCTTCAAGGTTTCAATTTTCATATTTTTTCCTTTTTTAAAAACAAATTGTTTGTGTGTTTTCCTTTGTTTTCTTCGAATTTTCATGTCTGGTTACTAGTTAGGAAATAATCAAGCAGTCCTCCAACTTAATATTAAAGGTGTCGTTGATCCTTGTCTGTGAATCTTCCAATTTTTTACAAGGGTCACCGGTGATCTTAGTAGGATAATGTGTTTTTGGCCAAGCAATTGTTCTAAGGTTGAAGACAAGGGTATTTGCATCAATTAATAAATAAATTGGTGGTCAACTTGGGTCAGCATTGGTCAAATGACAGTGGACCAAGTCATAGGGGGGTATGTCAATTTTTTAAAATTTTGGGGGGCATGTCAAATTTCAAAGATAACATGGGGGGTATGTAAAAACTTCCCTTTTAAAAAAACTAAAAGATTTCATTTTCAAACCTTAACTGTGAACACCTATGATGAAAAAAATTACAATCATTCATCGAAACATCCACAAATTAAACCGAGGAAACATGTTCACGAAGTCAAGTGCATTATTCAAGCATCCACTTTTTCTACTTAAAAAATTTATTTTTGTTAATACTCTTCCTCTAGGCATTGTCCCTAACTTAACCCGACTCTGGGTCTATCAAGCCTCCACTTTTTTACTTAAAGAAATATATTTATTAATTAATTCTCTTCCTCTAGGTCCCCCCGCCTTACCATTCGGCCTTGGCCTTTGAGGGTAGGGTCGGGGCCTATCTGGCCAGTCTAGCCCCCTAGTTCGTAAATTATCGAATTATTCGAGAATCGTACGAATAATTTAAAAAATGAATTGAACGTCGTATTCAAATTAAGGTTTGGAAAAATATGCTCATGAATTATTCCGTTTTGAACAAGAAAAATCATTATACAAGAAAAAAGTTGTCAATATTATACTTTTTTTTTAAATTATTTTTGTTGAATTTTTTAACACATTTTTTAATGACAAATCCGAATTTAAATCGAACAATTCTCGTACAATATTTTTGTTGCACTTTAAAGGGGCTCTCCAAGGGCTAGCGTCGGACTAGGGCCTCACCCTTATAAGTGAGGGTCGGGCTAGGCCCTACCTTGGCCCAACCCTTTGATAGCCCTAGTTGCATTGCATCTACCTAACATTTTTCTTGTGGTGAGTATATCCTCCCCAGGCTTATTATATTATTCAGTAATCACATTCTAATTTTTTATCTTTACTTTTAAACAGTTACATCATCGAATGGAAGGGTCGTTAAGGATGATTGCAGGTCTGTACAATCTCAATCAGCAAATAGTGATTGAATTCTTTGAATATTTCCAAACGTCTTGAGAAAGAGATCGGACTCTAGAACAGGAAATTGAGAAGTTTCATTGTTGGATTGTCACATCCTGAACTTGGGGTTTACAATCCAACTCACGATCCATGGGTTATATGACTCATGATTCATGGGTCATCCTAACCACGACCCGTAGGTTGACCCAGAGCCCAATGCCAAGGCATGATCATAGAAAATAAAAAAAATGACAAAATATGTCAAACACATAAATTACCAAACATTACATTGAATGAGTCCAATTATCACGAGAAATGCACATCATGGTCAAAAGTCAACATAAGGTCGACTATAGTCAATAGGGTCAATGTTACCAATAATTAATAATAAATTAATTAAAGGTTCATATTTCCACACACAAAATAAAACAACCAGGCTTCTAAATATCACAGTCCCTTTATTATAAATAAAAAATGAGCGATTCAAAAAGCTATGAAAACTAGACTTACCGTAAAATATAAGATGAATATGTAAGGTCTTAGAACTTTATTAATTGTATACGAAATATCATGCAATATTTGGTAAACCTTTTTTAGAAAATAGAAAATTACAGAAATAGAAACATGAAAATATCAATAAAAGAATTTTATAACATTAAAAAAATTATTTTTTGTGCAAGGCCAATGGGATTTGAAAGATATATTTTGTCTCTTAATTTCATAATTTTTAAATTTAGAAAATCAAGGTTTAAGGTTGTGTAAATAGTGAAACAACAGGAGCACTTTTTAGCTTCTTTTTTGGTACAGAAAATAAAATCCAGATTATATAGTCTGTGATTAAAATACATATAAAATTGAATATTTATTGTAAAGAATATTTTTATATTCTAGTTTGGCAAAGATTCCGTGTGACATAAAATACTCATGTAACCTTACCTTCGAGCACCAATGTAGTGTGAAGATGTCGTGGTACGCATACTTCGCCGACTACGTGAAGACTAGAAGACAGTGACAGTAAGGATTAGACGGTTGATGATATGAGTCATCTGAGTAACTGCCTATTTGTCACTTATAGATCATGTACGCTTGCTTAAGAAAGTAAGTGACTTAGTGGCCATAGGAATATATTTTAAAATGAATAAAATAGAATGGTCAAACATAGTCATGGACAGACCCGAGTCTAAGCCAAGACTAATGACTTCTGCGAAAGTCCAATGAATTGGACAAAGCCCAATCGATTGGAGGCCTCTGTGAAATCGACTGGACTCTACGAGATAGAACTTAATTGAAGTCAATCGATTGGAGACATTTGTGAAATCGATTGGAGTTTAAGGGATAGAAACTTATTTAAGTTCGATTGATTGGTGTTGACAGCGAAATGTGGATCGCAACAAAAATCACGACCAAGGGACACGAAAGATGACTATCAAAGTCAAAGTCAAACCGCATAACAGTGGACCAATCAGAGTAGAGGACTGGGATAGGATATTTTTCTGAGGAGATGCTCATATACGGTTGTATAGAGGACAAGAGTACACAATCATCGTATTCAATCAGAAATAACACAACTGGTGCGGATTTCAAGAAAAATGAAGATGGTCAGTTTTGAGCAGAACCAACCTAATTCTCTAAGAAGTAACTACATACGGTTGTGTAAAACATAGGGATACACAACCATATGCCCTCAGATTTGACAGACCAGGGCTGGATTTTTGCATAAATGGCATGCCTTGATTTCTGAGCCAACCACCCACAGATCAGAGAAACTAATTGGATACGGTTGTGTAGGAAGGGAAGCTATACAACCGTATGGAGTCAGATTTGGAAGATCTATGGTCAAAAATGAAAAAAGCACATGTGCCCTTTTCTTTAAGATCCTTGTAGTGGGATGAAAAACTATTCACATACGGGAGGTCCTACACAACCGTATGCAGTTAGATTTTCAGGGAGAGTTCTCATTTTTACAGAAAAGCACATGTGCCATTTCTTCGAAAAGCATGTAGAATCTACCAGAGTTAGTGCCATATGATTGTGTATCTCTAGGAACCCTACAATTGTATGTAATTCTTTTTTAAAGATTATTTGTAATTTTTTATTATTTTAATTATTTTTCCCTTATAAAGGTGAGTTTGCAACATGTGCAGACCCCTCCCCAGAACTCTATAAATAGGGACTCTAGGGACAAAAAATATGATCTTCTTCTGTTATTTTGTGATAAGGCTATACTCTATCGAAATTCATCTAAAATTTGACTTAGTGTTTTCCTTCAGTGTGTGTGAGATTTACCGAAGAAATACAAAATCTCAAATTCAGATATCCTGTGCAACGCTAGTAAAAAGGTAATCCCTAAGGAATTATACCGGATAGATGTTCCCCTTCTAAGGACTCTATGCCAGGTTGCTACACGACTAATATTTGAGTGACATATTCCCCGTCTTTAGGGGAATGGACTGAAACAAGAGAACAAGCCTATCCTTTGTGTATCAAAGGGATTCCATTTAGGATAGGAAAACGGTTAAGAATCCGGCACCTAAAATATTGTCTTGCCTTATAGACGTTTCTGTCACATCGTTTTAATGAACCTATTAATGTTATTGTGATCTGGAGATCTTCTCTCCATTGTTTAAAATAGGAAGCCAAAAGATAACCGCGGACTAATCAAGGACTAATTGAATCACTCTCCTTTGAGACGGCTTGGGCAGAGGATGACTCCACTTAACAATGTTTGATACCGTTGGATGCACTTTGGACATTCCCCAATCCCTCAATGTGACAGGCTGAGGGACCCATTTAGCATGATTATATTAAGATTATCTTCTTGGGGAATGACGAACTGGAAGCGACATTAATCAATCAACCCCCTATTACGTTTGTGGTTGTTCAGAATGACGATGTTAGTGAATGACAGTTCAGTCAAGTTCTGCTGTATGAAATGGATGCCATTCGCATGGACTTGTGCTTCTTTGAAGAAAAAGGTATCAATCTACCTTGTCCCAATGATCGCCCTATTAGAGAACTACCAGAGACCAATAATCGCACAATCACATAACATCCACTTGTAACACCAACGCTCCCAGTCTCATGTGTTGCCAAATTGCGTCCGACAATTGGACTATGTACAATCTATTGGATTTATGAAGGAAAAACCCATTTGTACAAGACCAATCGATTGAACCCAAAGTAAAATCGATTGGACGTCACACGGATTGAGTCTTTTGCAAATTCAAAATTCTAGTCTACATTTACCCCACTTTCTAATAAACTCTAGGTTACAAATTCTATAAATATAACTTCTCTCTGGTCTTACAAAATACACTTCTACATATTAGAATACAGAGAAGAAAGTTTTATTTATCAAGAGTGTCAATTCGAAGAGCAAAAAGCCTTTAGTTTTTATAAATATCTTGTAAGCTTTTTTTCTTCAAAATCAAGCCAAAAGCTTGATCTTTTACTCAGCTTAGGTTCTCCACATAGATACTTGACCTAGTAGCCTGAGAGTACCAGTGTGTCTCAATACTATTTGAGCGACTTAGGGTTCAGGGTGTACTGAATCCTTCACCTTCAGCTAAGGTTGGAGAGTGAAGAATTAAGATCGGAGTGGCTGATCGAATGTAGGTTTGGGGAGTACCAAACTGAACAAGTGGACAAGGCTTCTTTGCTGGGAGGATGCGCGTGGATTCGTAGCATTGATTAAGAGGATGTGGATGCATCGACAGTAGGCCTTGGCTAAGGTTGGAAGCTGCATGCAACGGTGCTGTGTAGGTAACTTTTGTTTCGTTTAGCTTTTCAGTTAGTGATACTTTTCTTCTGGACGTGGTCCCATGGTTTTTCTTGGCTAAGGTTTCCACGTAAAAACTCTTTGTCTTGTGGATGTTTAATTATTGTTCCGTTAAATTTCTTTTGATTAGATCAAATGACGAAAAGATAATATACCACTGAGATATATATTTGAGTCGGTTGTGATAATCCTTTTATCAATCAACTAAGGCATGCAAGTTTATCACCTTATCTTGACCAGTAAACTTGTGATCAGTTAGATTAATTTTTGAATAGCCTAATCACCCCTGCTTTCTAGGTATTTCTGATTAAAGAGAATGGACCAATTATTTTTCAATTA
Organism: Euptelea pleiosperma; assembly: GCA_035048495.1. Taxonomy (NCBI): domain Eukaryota; kingdom Viridiplantae; phylum Streptophyta; class Magnoliopsida; order Ranunculales; family Eupteleaceae; genus Euptelea; species Euptelea pleiosperma. The sequence goes on along the minus strand of CM068542.1, from coordinate 24,661,421 downwards.
TAAGAATAAGATGAGGCTAATTTTTTGAAAATGAGTTTGAAAATCCCACAAGTCTCATGTTTTACAATATCACAAATTTTGAGGTCTACTTGTTGCAGCAATAGCCTTAAGACATGGGCACTATCTGTAGGGTTCATAGAACATAGAGTAGTTCCCTATTATTGGCTTGGATAGAAGGGTCTGAAAACTTAAAAGTTTTTATAATAATTACAAAAAATAGAACATTAAGTTATCTAAAATTATACGAAAGAATCGCGTTGATTCGATACTCAAGTGAAAATTTATAGCGATTCTCTTGAAGTACAATTATGTAAAAACATAAAAAATCTATAAACATGAACATAATTATGCAAATGTAAAAGTTCATTAAACAATAACTCTGAATTTAACTTAAACATCATCAATCATAAGAAAATAATCAATTAATAAAAAAATAATATAATATATTACATATTCAAATAAAGACATAAAGCAAGTAAATCATCGAAAACCCTTCAATCTCATTACGACACCAAATCTAAAATGATGATAGGGGTGAGCTACAAAGCTCAATAGAGATATATCACCCATCCATATGAGCATGGGGGATGCATCGATAAAACATGATCTTTAAAAATAAAATTGAAAGCATCAATTTTGGACACCATAACCAAAACAAATTAATTATAAGAGATAAACAACCAATATAAAATAAATAAATCGGAGAATCAACTCAAAGCATGTACAAATACTTTGGGGCATGTTTTTCCAACCATGAGCCAAACTATCAACAATCTACTACATGGTATTAAAGGGTGGTTCAAAGTCTTGCACCCAAGAGAACACTATGCTTTTCTTCCTTTTTAGGATTTTAACCCAAGGATTCATAAGATAGTGAACGAACCCTAACCGCGTGTCACGGCATAGTGAACCAACCCTAATCGTGTGCCCATGCAAAATCGATTATTTCATTGATTCCATCATTCCCACTTATGGATTATCATTATATGGTGATCGAGTATACATATAAAATTTCAGCCATATAAAATATCATATTTAAATATATGCAATAAGTAAAAATATCAACAACATGCATGCTTTGATTTAAATTAAAAACACCATCATGTAAGCATGTTATATTTTTTTTTTCTCTTATGTAAACCTGCATGAGAGAATGTATAAAACACTTTTAAAACATGTATAAAAATACTTATGAATCATGAAGAAGAAGAATAAGACACAAGAAAAAGAAGACAATCTCCGTTACTCTATTTTCTTTTCTTCATTTTTTGAAGGAGAACAACCATGTCAACATCTAGGGCTGCCTCGATAAAAGTTGAGGCTTAAGGCGAAAAACTCTATATTAGGCCTTTTTTTAAATTTAATATATTAATATATATGGTATTAATTAGAATATTTAACTCTATTTAATAGAAAATATTTATTTAACAACTATTATTGATAATAAAAAATTATGGAAAAAAATTGTAGAGGACTCTGTTGCAGTCCATGCAGAGAACTCTCGTGGCCCTACATCATTTTTTGGGCCCACTACTGCGTGGATGTTCAACCCATCGATTGGTGGATAAACACACATAAAATAGTTTGAGTGATGATTCTAGCCATTAGAATTACTACCCAAAAAACATGTTTGAATCCAACGGCTAGAATCAATCCTAAAAGTACTAAAATATGGCTAGAAATAACCAAGTAGGTTGATTTTTGGTTTATATATCCAACAAGGGGTGGGCTATACATCCATATGGTTAGTGAGCCCAAAACAAATGTGCTATGTAGGGCCTAGGCTTGTAGTGGGAACTGGGCTTGGGGCCTTCTCTCACCAAGGGGCCTTAGGCTACCACCTTAATGGTGTTAAGGTAGAGACAGCCCTATCCACATCCACAAAATGTAACCCATACAAAGAAATATGAGCCATACTGATATTCGCTCAAAAGTGCTTATTTTAAGCAATTATCCTGTTAGCGTTATCGCACTCTCCTACATAAAACTGCTCTAATTATCCACTTTTCTACGTAAGAGTCTATCTCATTGAGTAGAACACACTTTTCTGGACGAAATGGTATATTTGCATGCATTAAACACATTTTCGGAAGTCTAGATATTAAGCCGTTCTGATAAAGTCTCGTTACGCGCTTCTTCTGTCGCAGGAAACCCCGATGGGATGATTCTCGAGACTTGCGGGCCTAGATCGATCATGAAAGCCCATTATCAAAGCTTAAAGAGCCAACAGGCTATGACTAGAAGATATGGGCTAAATACGGGTTGAAAAAGAGGATCGAAGAGCTGGCCCAAGGAACCACGAGAGCGGGAGAGCTGATAACCAAGAGAAGGACCAAAGCATTTAAAGCCACATCAAATGATGGCCTGCTCTACTGGCAAAGCTCAAGTAAAGAACAATGGAAAACCAGGGTTCATGACCCTCTGCCAATACTTTTTCTGATATTTTCTCTCTCATCTCTCCTTATTTTCTCTCTCTTCATTTCTCGGTCCTCGAATCTATTGACTTAACCCCAGAACTCCTACTCATTGGCTCTGTCTCATCTCCCTTAGCTTTCTGACCGTTGGATCTTCCATCGGGCCGTTGAATCTCTATAGATCGCCATGTGATCTATCAATTCTATGCATCCGACCATCCGATCCTGCTACTGATCAGTCGATCATCCATCCTATCAACCACCCGATCTCCAGTGTAAAATATCAGTCCCTAAGGCAGGTTTGATTGTAGAGTAATGCCTCAGATTATTGATCGTGGCTGAGAGCGTAGAGCTCGATTTCCGAAGAAAGGAAAATACATCTTTCCTTGATGGGTATTTCAAGGGGAAAAATGCATTTTTCTCCCCTGGCAACCAAACGCACCCTAACCCACATCCATCGAGCCCAGTGGCCCACTATCCTTCTCACCTACCTTCTGGCCCATAGCCGATGCACTCTGGGCCCACGATTTTGAGCATTCCCATTGGCCAACCACTGGCCGACTCGTGGCGTCATCTCTCGGCCAACCACTGGCCAACACGTGGCATCAGCTTTTGGCCTGGTGGTCATGGCCAAATAGCCCACGAGCCCAAGCCCGTAACCCACTTATCACTTTTCAAAAATAAAAATTAAAATAAAAAAATAATAAAAAAACAAAAAAATTATTTTTAGAAACCGTGAGTTTCCAAGTTGAGAAACCCATGGTTTCTCCTTGTGAAGAGGGGTTGAAAACCCTAAGACCCCTCTCCCTTTTTGGTCTCTCCCCCCTCCTCTTTCTTCCTTCTTCTTTCTCTTCTTCTCCACGGATCCGGCGAGCTACACCGGCGAGCCAACTCCGGCGACTGGTTTCCTTCTTCTCCTCTTTCTTCTTCTTCTTCTTCTTCTTCTTCTTTCCCTCCTCCTTCTTCTTCTTCTTCTTTTTCTTCTTCTTCTTCTTCTTCTTCTTCTTCTTCTTCTCCTCTTCCCCCTCCTCTTCTTCTTCTTCGTCTTCTTCCTATTCTGCATAGTCGCCGGAGTTGCAGGCAGCAACTCTGGTCGTCGTCGTCACCACCACCGCCAGCACGTCCTCTCTTCCCCCCTTCTTCTCCTCTTCCTCCTCCTCTTCCTTCTTCTTCCTCTTCTCTTTCTTCTGGCTTCTCTTCTTCTTCTTCCTCTTCTCTTCTTCTATTTTTTTTTCCTTACCGGAGTTGCAGGTCTGCAACTCCGGTGTTCATGGTGTTGACAACCAGCAACACGCTAATCGCCCCTACCGGTCCATTTTCTTCCATTCTCTCTCTTCACGGTGCTTTCCCCCGCACCACCAGCAGCTACTGCAGCCTCCACTGCCAGCCGGATTGGCTCTTCTCCAGTAAACTCCACCGCCTGCAACTAACGGACTGGTTTTGAGCCAGCCATCACCGGTCAACCGTCTCTCCCACCACGTCAACACCAGCCTACAACTAACGGCATGCAAGCTTGCAGTCCGTGCTGCCCATTTCCTCCACCGTATGAGTTGCAGACCATCTCCTTCATGTGCATCACCACCACGTCTGCAACTCCGGGCGTACAAGCCACAACAGCACCGCCCCCTTCCATCTTCTTCGGGCATCCTCCCGCTTGCTGCATCTTCAACGCTGGTGTCGTCTTCACCGGCCACTTGCCGACTGAAACTCCAACGATCTCGCACCATTCTCCCTCACTCTCACGTCCTCCTACGTGCAGGCCGTCCTCCATTACAGCCCACCTACAACACCCTCATTTTCTCCCACTCACAAGCACCGCCATCTTTCACTGGTAAGGAACCAGTCACCACCGTGTGATGCATCCTCTCCGGCCAGCAACCACTTGAAGGTCTGTCCACATCAATTTGCTGTTGCAACTAGCATGGTTAGTGCACCAATGATGGTTCATCACACCAGCAGCCATGTCCTTCATCCTTGCTGTCCCAATGGACTGCAAGAGCAATCCCCTTGCCTGCAACATCACGACGTGATCTTCTTCACGACTATGTTTTTGGGCCAGCACACCGCAACACCAGGCCAGCCAACATCATGCACTCATGTTCGACCATCTTTAAGTCCGATGGCCTATTCCCATTGGTCGATCATCTTCTTCATCACTGGCCGATCCATCCGTTGGTAAGAATTGCAAGGTAACAACCTTTGATCTCTTCTTCCTTTCTCTCTCCTCTTTAGTTTTTCTCTAGACTCTCTCTCTAGACTCCCCAGGCTGATCGCCTTTTTGCACCGCCGACTCCGTTCGGTGAATGCAAGAGGGTGAGTTTTTCTCTCACCTCTACCTTGTCGGCCGGTAAACGACCGAGGTGTGAAAATTCTCTCTCTACCTTCTTCCTCTCTCTCTAAAATCTCTTTTTACATGCTTTCTTACATGCTTTCTAGAATAGATTTACCGCTTTATTTATTTCTGTCATTTATTTCATGTAAGCAACAGTTTGATTAATGCAATTTGATTTCGATAATTTTAGTCTTCTCTGGATCTTATTTGGATGTGTTTTAAATCGACTCGCCCTTCTCATCTCTTCCATCATTCTCCTTTTTTCTCTTGTATATTATCTGTCATTTTATGTTCTTATTCGCGCTAATCCGACTAATCCCGAGTGCAGATCGACATCCGACACGAATCCCTATACAAAAGTTCATATTTTACAGGTTAAAAGTCTCGGATAATTACAAATATTGTTGAAGTTAGGGTTTCCGTAACCAACGACGCGGAACAACCCAACTTTCACATACTCTTAAATCACTTCTTTTAGATTTCATACAGCTAAAATATAGAAAAGGAAGAACAAACGTTTTGCCCTAGCTAATAGCCATTAGTAGGGAAAGAATATTAACTACAAAGTGCTCAAATGCAATATCTAAAAAGATAAAAAGTCATATATCAATAAGAAAAGATAAGTTACCTTAATGTCACCAAAAAACTAAAAATATGATAAATTATTATTAAAGGCTCAAGCTCCAGTTACCGCCCTAAAATGACAAGCTCCGGTTACATGACATAATATGAGCCACATGACACACTCTTAGAGGACTCTGACCATATGAATGTTTGGCCAATCCCCAAGTGGACCTATAAACCAAAAATCCGCCTGATTAGTGATTTATAGGCACTAGATTGGATTTATTTTCATGGGTTGATCTCAATTATGGGAATTTGAGCAGTATTTGAGGTACAAAGATCCAACATCTAGAAATCACTAATCGGGCTGATTTTTGGTTCGTAGGTTCACCTCGGGATTGGTCAAACATCCATAAGGTTAGAGTCCTCGAAGAGTGTGCCACGTGGTTCATAGTGTCCTGTAACTAGAGCCTGTCATTTTAGGGCGGTAACTGGAGCCCGACCCATTATAAAACATAGTACATGGTCTCTTTCAAGGTTTAAAAGGGGCCGTTATAATGGTATAACGGACTGGGTATGTTATCGTTTTCTCTGTTATAATGAATTGTAATGCTCAGGGGCAAAAACAGAAAATAATGGAAAATTGGTGCTGAAATCCAAAATTTGCAATTGAAATATTTAAAAACAGAAAAATCAAAAAATAACGAGTAATAACGGTCGTTATTTTTCACAATTTTTTTCAAAAAATAACGGTCTTATATCAATGTTTTAAAAACCGAACCGATGATCGAATCGATTTTTTATGAGACTGGTCGCGGTTCGATTTGGTTGGACCGGATTATATTTATTAAATATTTTTATATACAAAAATAAGAATAATTTAAAAAACACAAACACTTCAAGAAATAGGGGATAAAAATTAAAATATAAAATTTTGAGAATTAAAATGAGGATTCCTTTACTATTGAAGACGATGTTAATTTGGTATAGATTCATAAAATTCCATTTTATATTTTTGGCGTGTTGTTAATTTAGTAGAGATTTGAAAAAGTATTCTATATTTCAAGTAGAAAAAATAGAGATTTGATAGAGATTCGGTAAAAATTAGATCACGTGGAATTTAACATATCTAGGAAATCCTTTTAAGATTTTTTGCCTAAATTTTCTCAACTGAATACAACTCATTTTCATATTTAGATTTACTAAAATCGGTTTATTTCCAAAATGGTCGGTTTATTTGGTTCAACGGTTCAACCGTTGAACTTGAAATAACCACTGGTTTCATGATTTTACTGGTTCTAATGGAACCAGACCGAAAAATTTTCAAATCCCGGTTGGACCAGGTCTGACCGTCGATCTGGTTTGATTTTCAAAACACTGCTTTATATTCATTATAGTGGAAATAACGGCCGTTATTTTTTCAGCATTTTAATGGTATATAAAGTAACAGGGGAGGTCCGAATCTGTTATAACGGCCGTTATTTTTGTTATAACGACCATTTTTTAAACTATGGTCTCTACTACAAAATTTCATTCAAAAGTATTAATAAGTGATCAAAGTGCATAAAGAATTGAAGTTACTTGAAGAACTAGATGAAATGTTTCATATTTTTTTATATGTTTTCAGATTCGATCTGTTGAAATTGCTCATGTTGGTAAGTTGTATTAGATTGCTAGGGTTTGTTAAGAGCTACCCACACAGTGACAAATTTTTTGAAGTGGCGATCATGCGCCCCAATGATCGCGCACCACACATACCTAGGTTTAGGTTTTGGTTGTTTAAAAAAACTTTTTAAAAAGTAACCATGGGTATGTGTGGCACACGATCGTTGGGGTGCATGATCGCAGCTTCAAAATCCCACCGCTTCAAAAAATTTCTCCACACTTACAGGTCAATGAAGAAGTGACATGTGGTGATGAAAGTTGTCATATGTTATAACTAACTTCATATATATATATATAAGTAAAGCTTACATATATATACATATATAAGTAAAGCTTACATCTTAGTCCTTTGAAGTCTATAAATAGGGGGATTAGAGATTTTTTAGGAGAATTTGAGAAAATTGTAATTAAAGATATTAATGGGGAGAGAGTTTTTGTTTTGTTTCCAAATTTGGAGAGGTTGGAGAACTTTCTACATTTTGCAATTGAGGTAGAATGAAAAGAGAATCATCATTCTACTTCATCAATAATATTAAGGAAAACAAAATGCAGAAGTGTTTGTTGGAAAGAAAGAAAATTAAACAAACAAAAGACAAAGGCCATGCTTGGTGTCCAGTAAATATTTTCAAGATGCAAATATTTACCTCTACAAATATTTGTAGTTGTAAATGTTTGCAGCTTCAAAGATTTTCTGGTGCTTGGTATTAACTCGTAAAATTTGTTGCAAATACTTTCCACTGCTTGGGTCGATGGTGCAATGCAAATATTTTCATATTTTCCAAGTCTTCGATGAATCCAAAATAGGAGATGGAGATCACCTACGGACAAGATCGATGGAATTGGATGATCACAACCAATCAAACAATGAAACAAATGGATGAGAATCATGAAATAGTCTTGCCAAGTTGATTTTGGGTGGGACCCAATTATCGGTTGATCTGAGTAGAACTTTGCTGACCACCCACAATTTGAGTCAGGTGGAATACTTTAGAGGGACACTGACCATATGGGTGTTTGGCCAATCCCTAAGTGGACCTACAAACTAAAAATCAGCCTGATTAGTGATTTCAAACATTTGGATCTTTGTACACCAAATAATGTCAAATTCCACAGTTAAAAATCAACCCATGAAAATGACTCCAACACAACTTTTAGAAATCACTAATCATGCTATTTTTTGGCCTCTAGATATCTATATATCTTGCCAAGTTGATTTTGGGTGGGACCCAATTATCGGTTGATCCGAGTAGAACTTTGCTAACCACCCACAATTTGAGTCAGGTGGAATACTTTAGAGGGACACTGACCATATGGATGTTTGGCCAATCCCTAAGTGGACCTACAAACTAAATCAGCCTGATTAGTGATTTCAAACATTTGGATCTTTGTACACCAAATAATGTCAAATTCCACGGTTAAAAATCAACCCATGAAAACGACTCCAACACAACTTTTAGAAATCACTAATCATGCTATATTTTGGCCTCTAGATATCTATATATCTAGGAGTAAAACTTCGCCGACCCTCCACAATTACTACCCCAATAACCGCCCACAATATGAGCCATGTGGCACATTTGTAGAGGATGCTGACCCTTTGGATGTTTGGCCAATCCCTAAGTGGACCAACAAATCAAAAATCAATCTGCTTAGTGATTTTCATGGATTGATTTTAACCGTTGAATTTGACCATCTAAGTGTTAGATTGGAGTTATTTCATGGATTAATTTTAACCGTTGAATTTGATCATTATTTGCCATTATTTGGGTACTAGTATCCAAAGATTTGAAATCACTAATTAGGCTGATTTTTGGTTTGTAGGCCCATCTAGGGATTGACCAAATCCATCCAATTAGCGTCTTCTAAAAGTGTACCACGTGGCACATATATATTGTGGGCAATCATCATGGGCGGTGAGCGAAATTTAATCTCCATCTAGGGCCCAAATATTATATATATTTCAAGGAAGCTCGAGCCAAAAGTAAATGTTTGCAACCATTTTTGGCTGCAAACATTAGCAGCTCAAACTGTAAAAATATGGACTCACGGTAAATATTTACCCATGTAAATAATGGTGGGGTGCAACCAAGGACCTATAAATGCAAAAAACATATTGCAAATGTCTGCAACCAAATATTTGCGACAATACCAAGTAGGGCCAAAGATGCAAAGAACCGAAAAATAGAGATTTATGTGGTTCCCTCTAGATTTAGGTACGTACGTCCAAGGATCCACATGGATTCTACTATGCTCTGAGACAAGAAAAGAAACACAATACAATGGATACTCGACTCTGATCAACCGAGGTATATAACCCCAAGAATAAACTAGGGTTTCTGTATCTCTATGTAAAATAAATACGAAAATACCCTTAAGGGAAAAAGACCTCCCCAAGGGTGCGGTGTAGGGGAGGTCTTTCTCACTATGCTCTAGGGCTTCCGTAGCTGGGCAATGGTGTCGTGTTCATGTACAATACTATAGCACCATCAGGCTCCACATAACATAATACCTATTGTTGTTGCTTGCATCATTATCATGATAGTCCAACTTAAAAGAAAGAAAGATAGTTATCTACTCCCATTTGAAAGCTAACAGATATTCTTGAACATTATTAATTGGCCAATTAATAATGTTCAAGAATAAAAACATTTTAACGTATAAGTCCTCAAAATCATCATGGTCTCCAATCGAGTCACTGTTCTCCTCGATCCTCTTCTATAAGTCCTTTGATATCATAATATTAATTTCCATTCGAAAGCTAACAAATATTCTGAATTGATATTCGAATTCGAATCCTATTAACTTATCAGATATCTGATTGGTTCAAAAAGTAAATTGTATTCGAATAATATTAGATATGGGTAAACATTAAACAGGTGTATTCCATATGATGCCCTGTTGCACACTTATTGGATTGGAGTTTAAAATTTGTTATATATATAATTAATATAATTATCATATTTATATGATATATTGGATCAGATATTATTGAAACAGATATATCACTATCCGAATTCGTATCCGAAAAGAAATTGAATATGAAAAATTATCCAAAAAATTTCATATAATATCCAATTATTTTAATACAGATTCAAATTTCTAACTATCCATTTGATAACCCTACTCTATATCATCATCATCATCATCATCATCATCACCATCCACCAATTAGTAATTGAATGGCTATTGAACAAATCTAGTAAGAATCCATGTTTATGGACTTCTATTTCGGAGTCGAGCAAATCCTCCTATATATTAAACATATATGGGGCTGTTTGGGTTGGGTCTGTTTAAAGGAGAACCAGAACCATATACCCATTTGATAAATGGATCTTTAGATCTAGACCCATCCCAACTAATAAATGAGGGAACCTAGACCTAGTAATTGTGGGATCCAAGTATCCATAGGTCTAATCATCCCACTTACAACTCTATGTGAAAGGTTCTTTCTTGAAAAGATCTTAGTTCCTGTATGGAGACACTCCAAACTGTAGTGTAGGGTTTTCTTTACATGTAGAGGCTGGTCTGGTGAAACTAGACTGTCCATATTGGCCAATGGTTAATTAGTGACCTTGTCTATATCATGTCTATACCTGACCATGTCTGGTTTCCATACGGAATCGCACCCATTGAATTTAAAAAGAAGAAAAAGAAACATGTTTTTTTTGAAAGGATGAGAAGGCCTACCAAGGAAAAAGAGAAGAAATCAACAAGAAGAAGAAGCCCAACCACACAACCAGCCCCAAGAACACAAGAGGGCTCCAAAAGAACATCAACACAACTAGACCCCACAAAAATCTAAAATCTTCCCAATCAAAGACGGTGAACTGAACACCATGTCCTCGAACCTAACCCCTCTCCCTTTCTCATACAATTTGACCCAAAAATAAATAAGACTTCTAATCTCCAACATGAGAGCTTCAGGGGAAGAATTTCTGCTTCTCAAAGACTAGACTACTACGTTCTCTCCAAATACCCCATAAAGTAGCCAGCGGGGGGTTAGGCCCACAACCTCTTCTCGAGATCGCCAAACGCTTTGTAGTGTCAAGATAAAACAAGTCTTTGATTGACAAAGGAGCAACCCAGCTGTAACCAAAATCTTTACTTACTAAACTCTAACCAGATTGCCCACGCCACTCTATAATGCAGGAAAAAGGTTGTCGTTGGAATCTCCACGATCTCTAAGCACATAGGATAATGATCTATCACCCTGATTCCTCTTCTCCATAAGAAGTCCATAGTTTGGACTCTACCACGAACCACGCACCATGTCAGGAAATGAATTTTGGATGAAGCTCTATTAGCCTACACCCTAGCCACAGGGTAATCAACTACCTCACTATCACCAAGTACTTCGTAAAAAGAGCATACCGAAAATTTACCTTTGCTGTCATATGCTTCCATCATCTCAATCTTCTACCCAGCTAAGAGAGTGTATCCTCCACTTTTACAAGGAGATTTGTCACATGATGTCCGACGACATCTATATGAGCCACGTACTCTTCCAGGCCATTGATTCTATAGATGTTTGGCCCATCTCTAGGTGGACCTACAAACAAAAAATCAACTTGATAGGTTATCTAGCCATTGGATTTGAGTACCCCAAATAATATTGCTAGCATCCCACGTCTAACAATCAACCCATGAAAAGCCAAGGAAAAGATTCTAATCCAAAGGCTAGAAATCACTGTGCTGAGTTTTGGTTTGTAGGTGACCTAGGGATAGCCCAAACACCATTCAGCCAGTGCTCTCTTGAAGAATGTGCCATGTGGCTCATACAGCCATCGTTGAGTTTTTTTTACTCAATATCATCGTACAAACATGGAAACCCACACGATGGAGCACTAGTGGGTTAAAACCTTCCATGTGTGGAGATGTTGAGGTGGTTAAAAGCGGGGTCAAAAATTCGTCCCCTGTGCAGAACAAAGTTGATAAATCGGCTATTCTCGAATTATTTGTGAGTAATTCACGAAAGATACATATTATTTAAACAAAAAATGAACTGAGTAGCGTCCTATTTAAAAGTTTGAAAAAATTCACGCATTTTTGAGCTTGATCGAATTGTTCTCGAATAATTCACAAACTTTTCCGAATTATTCATTTTTAAACATGAAAAATCATTTTATAAGACAAAAATTTATCAATATTTTTCTTTTCTTTGTTTTATTTAATTGTTTAAATTATTTTCGCCAAATTTTTGAATGCATTTTTTAATAACAAACACAAATTTTACTCGAACATTTCCTGTACCGTATTTTTTCCGCACTCCAAATTACAAACTAGCTATGAAATCGGTCATAAGAATTTCAGTTAATTTTCATTTTCTCTTTTGTGGGTAAAATAGAAAAACAAAAAGAACTAGCGAAGTGGATCCATCAGTTAGGATAGCTTAGCAACTTTGACCAAGTAAGATTTAGCTTTTAACTTGAAACTGAAGCATGCATGTACACAATATTTAATCCATTTTATTAAGGTTCTTGTTCTTGAAAGTCAGGTAATTAATTAATGAAAATAAATTCAAGTCAGGCTCGCTCACTTACAGAATTCATCAATAGATGAAGTAAATTTATTTCAGATGGAGATGGGTTGTGGGCCCAACATATCAAACAAATATGGCCCATGTCATCTCTCAACCTTGATACCACTGGAAAGATCTTAAAATGTAGATTCATGGCTTGCTCACTCGATCACCCAACCATATATAAATTTATGCTCTATAAATTTGACAAGTTACCATTAAGCTAATCCTTGCTTCTTTGTTGAAGATGCAGATTAAAATTATTTCTTCCTGTTCTTTATTAATTGTTTCATTCATACAATAAAATATTGGGTTAATTGAATTGAGTCCTTTTGTACCATGGTTTAAAATAACGCCATTTTAATGAAATAATGGCCGTTATAACGACTATTATTTTCTGAAAAAAATTGTGAAAAAAAGTGGTCATTGTTTTCCGTTTTTTTTTTCAATTTTTGAAATTTTGAAAATTTGAATTTCAGTGCCATTTTTCTGTTATTTCCCTTTTTTTCCGTTTGCCCCTATCCGTTACAATTCATTTTAACGGCTGTTATAATGGTAACGTCCCCAGTCCATTATACCGTTATAACGGCCTCTTTTAAACCTTGGTTGAGACTTATCATATACATTATTGACGTAATCGCTTGATAGCAATTCCATTGTATTGGGTTTCGTTATTATTGGAATTTAAATATGAATTCGCATGGGGTCGGCGTTGAGTTCACGATTTCCATCTTACCTTCCCATTCTAAAGCAAAGAATTTAATCATGGAGTAACCCAATAAACAAGCTATCGAAAAGGTGGATCAAGCGAACTAAGGGCCTGTTTGGTTAACCATTTTTAGACCTGAAAAGTCTTTTTTTTCTTCAAAATAATAGATTGTTTGGATGACCGTTTTTAAAAAGTATTTATTCCATAAAAAAATATATTTTTTAAGAGTATAAAAATATTTTAAAGCTGTTTTTCAAGTCAAATAAGACTTTTTAAAATTCTGCTATCTCAATAACATAATAAACAAAGAAACCATACTCCCACATACCCCTCCCCATTTATTACTCTCATCAATTATTATGGTGGGGCCTACTAAGAGAAGATAAAGACATATTTTGCATTAATGATGATCCAAACAATCTTTTTAAGAAAACCCATTTAAAAAAATTTAATAAAACATTTTTTTTTGAAAAGTGGCAATCCAAACAGGCCCCTAAGACTCATTTAAAGATAAATGTTGAACGGGGATGCGAGTCTCCATCAGACCTCAACTTAGATGGGGCTTAATGGTAAACTACTTAACTACTTTGATTTTAATTTGCTTACTAGTTGATTGCATGTGTTGCACCCCACTTCCCATCACCGTCCGATCAAGATCAAACGATGATTATAACTTTCAAATATTGAAAATTCTAATATTGAAGACAGGGATATCGGAGAATGTTCGATTGATGATGAACCTTTTTGAAAATAAAACCCGGAAGAGTAGCTAAGCAGTCGTTTTCTTAAGGCACTAATTCAATTAACATATCTCAGTCCCTTACAGTACAATGGACAATGCGATATGGGATTAAAACAAGACAAAACACCTGTTAAAAAGACCATTCAACTGTTCTTGACTCTCTTCAACACTTAATATTTTAATGGGTATATATTTGTTTTAGTTTTAATATACCTGCAACAACAAGAAAAGCCAAGAAACCAATCCTTTTGAGTGCATCGAAGCCCCCGTGACTACCAATGAGTTCTCGGCACGTACCTGGCTGCGTTTTACTACATGTACCCCCATGTACGCTTAAAGAAGAAACCTTAAAAACACTTATATGGGTATCTGAATTCATTGGTAGTCACGGGCTTCGATGACAACCCACTGTCATCAAAGTTTTGGTCAATCATTTAGGGTTACTTCAAATTTCAAACGACATTGTGTTGGATCCCACGTCATAACGTTCGTAGGGCACTGGATGGGATGTTTGTGGTATATAAGATTCTTGAAAATTGAAGGAGGCCGACACCATAAATAAGAGTAAAACTTTGATGACTGTACCCTATCATCAAAGGAGATGTCAGGGTTGCCGAACTTGGCACGTGGATTTTGCACCTCGGCCTCACCACACATGTACCCATATAAGTGTTTTGGCAAAAAGTACTCGAGCACACCCTAGGTACGTGTGCGGTGTGGCCGAGGTGGTCAGCCTTACAAAATCCACATGCCGAGATCTACAACCTTGTCATCAAAGGAGATGACAGGGCCCGATCATCAAAGTTTTACTCATAAACAACTTCCATGTAACAAAATGCATTGAATGAAAGAAAAAGCAGTGCAACAGATGGTTTTTGTAAAGCTGAGGTTGTACATGGAAGCATGAGATGGGACCCATAAATATTACGTGGGTGTACGAATGAGTCGAATTGGTTTGGTGATGTTTTCAGAGTTTGTTGATGTTGGAACTGCGTGTGGTTGGGAAAGGATGGGTTAGCTTGAAATAGAGAGGGAGATGGGGAGATGCAAGGGGTTGTTTATGTGGACTTCAGTTTTTTAACTTTTTTTTTTTTTCCTGAGAGACAACAAAGTGTGGGGAATAGATGCTTGTTTGTGCAAGTTATTGAAATGCTTTGCATTTACTGTTTGAAAGTAATTTCAAACCTTGCTATTTGTTGAGAGAGAGAGAGAGTTTTCTCCAACTGTTTTGTTTTCTCTTGGTGGACCCCCCTCAAAAGAAGAAAACCAAACAAAAGGGAAAAGCAGTAGTACAAAGGAAGGCCATGAAGAAGCAAATCTGTAGTAAGTCCATGTAGGATCCTCAATAGATCAAGGTGAAGAAAAGAGGTCTCCCATCCCCACCACTTCATAGAATCACACCACATAGAGAAAGCAATCTTGGCACATTGGTCAGCCCGGCCCAAAGTTAATTCTCTCCAAGAGGAGGTCATCCAAACCCAATCGAAACTAAATTTGACTGAGACGTCCCACTTCGCTCTAACATTCCAAGGCACATTGTCATTGAGGAATGCTTTAATAGCCACTTCGGAGTCTGATTCAATCCAAATTAATCTTGGTGCAACCCTTCGAAAACGCTAATTATGCTGCACCCTCCACAATCGCGTGGCACTTAGTGAGGAAGTTAGTAGCCATTCCAAGGCTCACCAGAAAACATCTTTGACCGGGCCATTAGAGTCTCACCACCACGCCTAGACCACCAATGCACATAGATCTCTACCAATACTCAACCGCTGGAGATGCACAAGAGGAGGTTCGTTCCACATGCATATGTTGGTGTTTTTTTCTTCTTCTAATAACATTTGCAACTGAATCAGATATTATTTGAATATCTGATAAGCTTATCGAATTCGAATTTGAACTTTGAATATATCGGATTCAGATACCGAATACTCTTTCGGTTTTGAATTTGAATATGCTTATATAGATTCAAATGATATCCGTTGACAGCCCCCTAGCCTAGTGTCCTCTTAATTCAACTAAGTGTTAAGTGAATCAATATTCATACTTTTGACAACTCTCTTTCCCTTCAAAAGTTAATCATGAAATAGATTAATAGGTGATGACACACATCATACATACATGCACTATGAATATAAATGGGCCTTGCACCGAGACCATATAATACACCGGATCCATATCCATACTCATAAATAGTCACAAAATGAGAAATGATGAATTGACTATAAAATAATTCCCAAAATACGATTCAGATGCATCTCAAAATGTGGGGTCCATCCCAAAACAACAAAATCTACTGAAGTAACTAATAAAAAATATTTTACATAAACAATTATGAAAATACCCCTAACTTATCATTATCTCACCCAAGAGTGTCAAAATTCAAAATGTAGCAAAGTTACAAAAATGCCCTTGAAGAATAAAACTACCAAAATACGCTTCTAGAATGATTTTTTTATTTGAAAGTTCTCAAATTTGAGATAAAGGTCTCTAGAGTGATTATGTAGCCTAAAAATTATCATACGTACATACAAGAATGTGCAATTACTAAATTACCCATAAGGTACAAAGTTACCAAAATGACCTTTAAAGGAGAAATTTTTTAGGGTTTTACAAGCACATGCTTATACTAAGATTTATACCAATATAGGTCTTAAAAAATCTAGGTTATTATAGAACCTAATCGACTAATTGGACATAAGATGAGTAGTTTATTTTTCTAAAAATCTTAGATGTTGTTGTACTAATAAAATTGCCATCTTAAGTAATTCATTGAATCATTTAATGTTCTAACTTATTTTTTGGTAACATCTTGCAACTCATCAAGAGAAATAATACATTCAAACAAACAGAATTTGACAAAGTGAGAATTGAGCTAATGAAATTCATTCAAGTCGTAATTTGAGTACTAATATCAATTAGGTAAGTTTAAATACTAATATCATGATTCATATACATTCTCTTTGAAGAGTATGCAACTATTTGAAAAAAAAAATAATTCTAATGCAACTCACTTTCAAATTGCCTTATAAATTTGTGATATTATCATGAATGTTTATAATTAGAAATGAATTGCATTTAAAATTTTGTTGAAGATGTCCCGTTCAATCTTTTTCTAATATTTGTAGAGTAATAATTGTGTTAAAGATTTGGCCAAATTCCTAGTACACCACTTATTGAGAGAACGTTGGGGAGATCATTAAGGACGAACCAACAACTATCGAGGCATAGTGAAAGGTAATTAATAGTCCTTTTGTCCAGAGATGATGGAAAAAATTAGTTATTCTTGTAGTAAAAATACAGAGATGAGATTGAACTATAGATACAGTTGATTATTCTTGTAATATAGATATTGATATCCCTTTAATCATTTCCTTTGATTCTTGTGTACCTTTTCCCCTTTAAGGATGCCAATGCTAGTTACTCAGTATGCTTTGTATGGTATTTTGTAACTTTGGTAATTTATAGTAGGCATACATATTACAGGGTAAAAAATGGCTGGATAATGCATATATGTTAAAATAAATTTTTTGTTTAAAAAAAAGAGAAAATATACCAGCTTCTAAGGAAACTGAGATCAAAAGTTTTAAAATGGATATTGATTTTAGTAGAAACTGAGATCAAACATTAAGAAAAGATCTTGGTTTCATGAAAAACCAAGATAAAAAATGGTGCAAGAGAAAAGATCTCAATTTCTTCCAAAACCGAGATAACAAGTGGTGAGAAAGATCTCGATTTTTGTAGAAAGCGAGATGAAAGTGAATAAGAGATCTCAATTTTTCTAGAAACTGAGATCTTTACTTTGTTCTTCAAAAACTTAGACAAAAGGAAATAAAAGATCTCAATTTCTGAAAATTGAGATGGAAAGTGAGAAAAGATCTTAGTGTTAGATAAGAAATGTGGTAGGAGTTTAGAAATCACGACCAATGGATGCGAATGGGTTCCTCGGTGGGGACAAGAGCAGAACAACTGCTAGGTTTAAACAAAAGCGAACCTAAGAGAACTTTAGATAAGATTAAACTTAATTACAAGGGACCAATAGTCACTCTTCATGACTCACCAGGGTCCAATATGACAGATCATGCATAGATCCTGAGATCTGACTTAATCAAGGGTGGGGAATTGCAACCTTTTGATCTTTTTAATTTACTTGGTCAACTGGAGACCAATTAAACAAAGACCACACATATGAGGAAGTTGGACAAGCACAATGGTGGGCCCTAATCTGATCCTCAAGATCATCCAATGAACAAAAATCTAGGTCTAGATCTCACTGATCTGGATCCCATCTTGGGGAACTAATCCCATACGCACATAACACCCTAGGGACCATGTGTATGGGACTAGATTTGGAGATATCAAAAGATCATTTGATGACCAAAAATTAAGGGTCCTGATCTCATTGATATGGAGCCCATCTCGGGGAACTAACTCCATAAGCACATAACACTCTCCCATGGGACCATGTGTATGGGACCAGATTTGTAGATATCAGAAGATAATCCAATGACCAAAAATCAAGGGTCAAGATGTCACTAATCTGGATCCCATCTTGGGGAATTAACTCCATATGCACATAACACTTCCCCATGGGACCATGCGTATGAGATCAGATTTGGTGCCAAGTGGCCAGATCTGGGGATATCAGAAGATCATCCAATGGCTAGAAATCAAAGGTTTAGATCTCACTGATCTGGATCCCATCTTGGGGAACCAACCCCATATACTCTCCTAGGGGACCATGCGTATTGGATCAGATCTGGTGCTAGATGACCAGATCTGGAGATATCAGAAGATTATCCGAAGACCAGAAATCAAGGGTCCAGATCTCACTAATCTGGATCCCATCTAGGGGAACCCCATACGCACATAGTACTCTCCTAGGGGACAATTTGTATGGGACCAGATCTGGTGCCAGATGGCCAGATCTGAGATATCAGAAGATCATCTAATGGATGAAAATCAAGGGTCCAGATCTCTCTGATCTAGACCAATTCTTGGGAAACTAAACGCATATGCACATAGTACACCCTCGTGGGACCATGCGTATGACTAGATCTGGTACTAGATGGTTAGACATGGAGATATCAAAAGCTCATCTAAGGATCATAAATCAAGGGTCCAGATCTCCTGATCTGGACCACCTATTTGGAAACTAATTCCATATGCATGTAGAGGTATCAAATGGGACCATGCGTATGGGCCCAGTACTTTTGGCTAATCCATCATGGATTTTAAGATATCAAGAAAATGGTCCAAATTGAATTTTGGCCCTTGGATCAAAATATAGGTCGGATGGGAGAAATCTTAGCCTACACGGACAACAAACTGGGTATTCTCTACCTATTGACATTTTCAGAACTGAATTTGGACTTGTGGAAGTTAGTTTTGTGGGTCCCACCCTTCCGGACTGCCTGGACAAACACTTTTCGACACATAACATCAGTTTGCGGAAATTTAGAAGGGAATTCAGACATGTCAAGTTGGATTATTCATCATGGGTACTTATTACTCAATAATTTGGGGTCAGTTAAATTGAATGGGTTTGCGTTGGATGATAAAGTCAGCAAAATCCCTCGTGACAGGCCTACTTCGACAAAGAAAGTTATTTTTGTAAATAGATACATATGTAACCCCCCCTCCTTTTAGAACTCTATAAATAGAGGCCTTGGAGAGGGGAAAAAGGATCAGTCTCCTATTCTTCGAAAATAGTCCTTACTCAGCCGAATTGTCGAGAGAGTTGACACTTAGTTCTTCTAGGCTTCACTAATAAGCCCAATACAATCAAGTTAACCCCGAATCACTTGATCAAGTAGCATTAGAATGGGACTGTTCTTCATCTGCTCTTTTTACCCTCTAACCCAAACCAACATGTTCTACCTTGGAATGATTAATCAACATCTGTAATGCATCGTGAGGAGTTCTTATGACACGATTAATGAGCCTGCATTGGATGGGTTTTCTTAGAAGATTCATCAATGGTATGAAAACGGATCAGAACCCTGGAAGTGCATCCTTAGGCTACCATCTAGACCAACCTATGTGATTTTAATAGATTAAACCATGCACAAAAAATAGTTAGTGCAACAGTCCATAAAATGAATTAAGTAAAATAACAACTCTAAAATGAATGACAAGGCCTCTCTCCTCCATCAGTAAGAACAATAACAAGAATGAAGATATATCAATTCATTAATTAAAGAAGAATGCAGAAATACTTAAAGAGAAAGAATATAACCAAAAGGAATTGTGTGATCATGCAGCCTATTCCCATATGAAGAACAATGACCATTAGGTTGAACATCATTTCCCCCCTCATCTCATGAATGAATATATATGATAGACATGTCCAAAGGACATGAATGACTGTACATATATTTAAAGAATCTATCATACGACCCAATTCACAACACAAGCGACACCTGAGATCAGGGTGCGCGTGACCAGATTCATGTTAGATAGGTTTTTTCACACACATACCAAACTTCTGCGGGGAGGGGTGGACTAAGGCGCATGTAACATTTGGTTGTTGTCAGAAGTTATTTTTAAAACTGTCAAAAGTTTTCAGAAGACCTGGTATTTACCCAAAATCTATTTCAGTTTTTTGAGCTTTTTATTTCGGTTATGAAACCGAGATCTTTATTTTCAAAAAGATCTCGGTGTTATAGATCTCAATTTTTGCCTGTTCTGAGAACTGAGATAAAAGGCTTTTTATCTTGATTTTTAACCAAGATCTTTCTGTGTTTTTGTAGTAGTTTGGAGTATATCTCCAGATAAATATATCCTTTGTGTCAATTGGCATCTGATTACCCAATTATCCTATATAACCGAATATGGAAATGGGAATTTGGTGCCCTAGTGTACAAATTCTGTCCACAAACCAACTCAATATCTGGTAGATCTGACCAAAGTTGGTCAAGTTCCATTGCCATTTTTGGAATGATTACTACTTGAATAGGGTATGGAACACACTACCCAAACAAGACCATGCATGGACATCCCCATAGACCACACAAACACACACCCCACAGTCAATGTATGTATGCATATATATATATATGTTCCATAAGTCTAAAATCCCCTCTTATGATGAGCATTAGCATATTTCTGATGATAGATCATGTAGCAAGGATATGGTGCCCCTTATTACCATCCAATAAGGATCACGATTGAGATACAATTATTGCATACTGTTCTCTCATTATGCTAATCAAAAGTGAGCACAACATCCCTTGAAAGTGTGATTCCTTTGACCATATATAGGTTGTTTATTAATATTATTCATATCTATTTTTTAAAAAATATATGTCAATTTTTGAGGTCCTTAAATAGTCTTAAAAAGTTGGGTATATATTTTATAACACCCGCCCCCCCCCCCCTCTGAAATTTGAAAGTAATTAGTAATACCCCCTTATATTTTCAAACTTTAGGATTACCCCCCTTGACCTAGTTTAACTATATATCGTTTGACCAACGCTAAATTGTGGCATGCATCATGCGGCTGTTAATGCACTTACGAAAGGACCATAATATTGCAAGTACAATGCTAACTACATGTGATTCAAGTCCATTTTAACTGAAGTCAACCCTTTTAAACTAGGTCAGAGGGGGTAATCCTAAAGTTCGAAAGTATAAGGGGTACTATTGCAAATTACTTTCAAATTTCAGGAGGGTGTTACTAAAATACCATAAAAAGTTTACATGACATACCACTTTCACCTATTTGTAGAAACCCATCTTTAAATTTTGACACATTCTCATATAACTTTTCAAAACAAAATATTACTTAAACCATCAATCAGTATGGTTTTTTTTTTTTTTTATATATAGTTCTGTTTTGGGTCCTTCTCAGAATTTTTTTATTTATTTCTCACTAAAAGCTTTCTTTTTTTACAAAAGTAATTCTCCATACTCCAATCATCAATTCAAGTTACTGCTCTCTCCTTCATCATCACCTATTTTTTTTTCAAAATTTTTATTGATTTTCTTACCATTCTAAGATTGCAAGAAATAAAAACAATGCATAAAATATAGGTGTCTTGAGAAAATACACTAAAACAATGTAATACCAGCAACCAGTTTTGACATTTTTTTTTAGGATAAGCCAACCAATTTTGACATTGAAATGCATTAACAAGTATGGTATGTTATAATAGGTTTGTCACATACAGTAATATCCCGACGACGACGACGACGACGACTGGCCCATCGAATAAACAAACTTAATTTGGCTAGCTCCGTAAAATTATTGAATTAGTAATAGCGACCAATTGCTTAAAACTTCCGTTGATTGTAAGATGGAATAATTAAGATCATCGACCTCTCGATTCGATTTTGTTAAGCTATTGCTCTCGAAGAGTTTGTCCATCGATTGGATTGTTCAGATTGATAGATACATGAAACTATCATGAATAGATGTCGGTTTTTATAAACGGGTTGTCATTTCTTAAACTAATTAGAGAAGAATAATTACATAAACGGTGATGGCGACGGCGATGGCGATGATTGTTAAGGGATATTCAATTTCCAATTTTATTTAGAAGAGTTTTGATTACGTGAGGTATAAAATCTCATTCGGTTAAGAAACCGTTTAAATATTAAATTACCCGTCGTTGATATATAAGCATAATATACCCTATTTGACTTGCCATCTACATGGATGTAAGAGAGACGGGCTACCCATTTTTTTCTTGATGCCATACTTGCACGGCATGTGGGTCGACCACTAAGATTAACCTAGCTATTTTTGATGTTGCATGTCCTCTTACTTGCCGAAACATGGCATGTAATTATGGATAATGACTACACTTCTTCTTTGAGAAATCACAATTATGTCCCTAGCTACTAACTAATATCTAGCTCCCCAAGTCATGAGACAATATCAGAAACCTTGCGACCTACCATATTAAATGGCTTGTGGCTTTCATTACTGTTGATCATGTCGATTCACTTGTTAGATGCATGTATATATTGTCGATTTCTTTGACTTGTTCAATGTTTCTCCAACTGTTTTAACTTTTAACACCTACAAAAATAAGCTTAAGTATATTATATTAAAAAGTATTTATTATTGTAATTAGTGAATATAAATAGAAGTTAAGATCATGGTTTAAAAAATGGCCGTTAGGACCTACCCCGTTATGTTATGTACCGTTAAAACGCTAAAAAATAACTGTCGTTATTTTCGTTATAATGGCTTTTAATTGAACGAAAATAATGACTGTAACGTTAATAACTGTTAGCATATGGTGTGTTACCGCGCACGTGTTGGCCTGATGACCTGTTGGTATACATAGTTATTTCGCCTTTCTCCAGTAGGTCGATCTTTTGGGTTAAATGGTTGTTTAACATGGTATCAGAGCCTTAAGGCCTGATAGGTCACAAGTTCAATTCTAGCGAAGTGTATTCCCGCTGAAGGGGCGTGTTAGTAGATGGCCGGAGTGTTCCCACTCACGTATTGTGTTGGCCTGACAACCTGCTTGTATACATAGTTATTTCGCATTTCCCCAGTAGGTCGATCTTTTAGGGTAAAATGCTTGTTTATAAACAACGACCATTATTTTTTGAAAGAACATTGTTTAAAGAAAGCCCATTATTTTACGTTATAAATTTTATTGAAATTTCGAAATTCAAATTTTGAATTTTAACGCTTTTTTTTTTCCGTTATTTCTATTTTTGTTTTTGCCCCTATGCGTTACAATCCGTTATAATGGAAAAAATGGTAACGCCCCCAGTCTGTTATAACGGCCCCATTTAAACCATGGTTAAGATAACATTTAAATAAATATTAGCATTTCTAGTTGGTTATCTATCCTCTAAAAGGGAATGAGACATGCAACCTAGCTAATGAAGAACAGATATAAATCATCCGAATAATAGAAAAAGGGTAATGATAAACATTTCTCAACATAAACAATTTTCTCTATTATTGATTGGTGAACTATATATATATATATATATATCGTTGCTTATCGATACAAGAACTACAACGCGCCGCCTTTTATTAGAACCATGATTAAGCTAATTGTGCTAGCTGTATGAAGAGGTCCCAAAACTAGAACAATCGATACTCGCATTCACGAGATAACTAACATCCTTTTGTTTTCAAAATTTTAGCAAATACGTAGAGCATGGAACTGTTGTCGATACGATCTCCCTCTTATTCGAATCCGTTATAAACAAATTAGTAGAGATGGGTAATTTTGTGATAACTTTTAAGTTAATTTGTTTTGAAATGCAAACGTCAAGGAAAATTAGTTGAACTACATGTGAAGGTCATAAATATACTTACTAATTATACAAAGCAATACTACCATCACATGGTTTGAAAAAAATGATTTTGCATTCTCTTACTTCAATAAATAAGCTTGCCTTGTCCATCTATTCAAAGAAACTGTTCGAACAAACAACGAGTTAAAAGTAGCAAAGTTTAGTAAATTGCTTATAGGTTTTAGTGGGGATGACCACATAAGATGCCCATATTGAAACCCATTTGATCATAAGGTGACCCATGTGATTAAACCTAAAACCCTTCCTCAAAATGGTGTTAGAGAGATCTAGAGAGAGAGAGAGAGAGAGAGAGAGAGAGAGAGAGAGAGAAGAGAGAGAGAGAGTATTGTGAAGGAAGAGTGAAGAATGTTAAGGAAGTTAGCAAAATAGGTGGGAAGTGATATACAGTGATAGAGAATGTTGAAAACCAATGACACAACACGAAAAGGGTCAGTAGCTCTACATGATATATAGGCTCATCCTATCGTGTAAAACCAACAAAAGTGACTTCTCATCCATAACCCTAAACCAACCTACTTTCTTCTTCTTCTTCTTCTTCTTTCGGTGCTGCTTCTTCCTCTTCTTAACCTTGTATTTATCTTTCCTGTAGTTGATTTATGTAAGGCGAATTCCCAGTTCTATCTATCGATGATGGAGGAATCTGGTGGCGGCACCAGCGATGATTCGAAGACTTCTCCTCGAGGACACTGGAGACCCGCCGAAGACGAGAAACTCCGGCAGCTTGTCGAACAATACGGTCCACAGAACTGGAACTCAATTGCAGAGAAGCTAAAAGGAAGATCAGGTGAAATTAGTAACATCACTCTCTCTCTCTCTCTCTCTAGGATCAACCCTCATACACAGTTTTTTTTTCAACCTTAGAATTCGATACTAAAATTCCAAATTGGCAACTTAATTTCTTTTTGGACTAGTTTAACCTTTAAAATCTCTAATAAGATCAGTTTTGTAGCAAATATCCTTTGTACCATGTTGCACATACATGAATCTCTCTCTCTCTCTCTCTCGCTATGTGCTTAGCAAATTCTAAGAGATCTATTTTTTTTTCCTGTGGCAGGGAAGAGTTGCAGACTGAGATGGTTTAATCAGCTTGACCCGAGAATCAATAGAAGGCCATTCACAGAAGAAGAAGAAGAAAGACTCTTAGCAGCTCATCGTGTTCATGGAAACAAGTGGGCTTTGATAGCTCGGCTCTTCCCTGGTAGAACTGATAATGCTGTGAAGAATCACTGGCATGTAATCATGGCTAGAAGACATCGAGAACAGTCGAAGCTCTATGGCAAGAGAAGTTACGAAGATATGGGAAGATGTTCAAGACCCCATGGAGAGTATAAAACGAAAGAATTCCGGTTCAATACAAGTGGGATTCTTGAATTCGGAGGAGACGATGCTAGAGATCGTGTGTTTGATGTTGTATCTCCTTCGAATTCTTCTTCGGCAAAATTGAATATTTTTGGTTCAAATTCTAGTTACTCCATTATGGAGAGCTCGCATATCTCCGATCATTCGCTTTACCGATACTATTCGAAGTCTTCAATCTACGGCGGATATAGGAGGGTTGTTCCTCATCCCTTTTGGTATTCTGATCATGG
Organism: Euptelea pleiosperma; assembly: GCA_035048495.1. NCBI lineage: Eukaryota > Viridiplantae > Streptophyta > Magnoliopsida > Ranunculales > Eupteleaceae > Euptelea > Euptelea pleiosperma. The sequence continues at coordinate 24,635,598 of CM068542.1, read as the reverse complement.
TGATAGTTATGGAAGCAACAAAATGATCAAGAGTGAATTAGTGCAATTTGGTAATAACTCAGCTGCGTTCCCCAAGTTGAGAATGACTGCCCAGCAAGAGCAAGGAGATGAGTCAAAACATAAGGATGTTCCTTTCATAGACTTTCTTGGAGTGGGCATTTCCCCTTGATTACCCAGAAGTATTTCTTAGTTTCAGGTTTTTTTTTTTTATTTAATATATATTTCCATAGCTCTACTTCTTAGCTTAATTTCTACATATGTGTCTGGATACAAACATCAAAATTAAGATTAATTAGTTCTCACTAATTAACCGCCCAACAGAGACACGGAGACGCCGATCTTTCTTTCTCGGTTGATCGATCATATATATATATATATGTTCTTTATTAGCTTAGGATGAAATGGGTTTTGTTAGTTTTTGTCTTTTTGGATTCATGATCTCTAGCTTTCTTCTTGAAATATTGTTTTGAGTGATGCATAATTGATTATCAAAGCTTTGAGTTCTGGATGTTCCTCTCCCATTTTCTCAAGCATGTTTCCTTATTAAACTCCTAAACCAAGATCAAATGGTGTGAGTTCTGTCATGAATATTGCAATCCGTTGCCACGCTCGCGACTAAATGTATCGCAACAGGATCAAGAATTTAAATTCAGCCCTGAAAGTTTTAAGAACTATTTCACCTGTGCTGAATTATTTAGTTGCTAGCTGAATCTTTGATTAGGTTTTTATTATTTTATTTACAGTTTTTTTTTTTCTGGTTGAATGTTTTATACAGGGAGATAATGTAAGTAGTTACAGATTTTTGTGTCAGTAGCTAGATTAATTGTTTATACTGTTTTTTTATTTATTTTCTTAAGAAGGTAGCTCTGAGAGGGTGGTGCAGTCATTTGATTTTATATATGAAAATGTAGTGCAATTAATCACATTTTTTTTGGATTTTCTGTTGTTTTCATGAAAGAAAAGACACTGTAGAAGATTGAACTTGATAACAAACTAAATTAGGGCTTGTAGAAGGCTAATCACAAATTGGGCTAGCTATGAACTTGATGTTGGATGTTTGGTACATTAGTATTTTGGTATAGCAGTCTTATGTGTGGCTCTCTTAAAATGCCATGTAGCACATTTTTCTGGGCCCACTGACAGCATGGATGTTTGGCCTACCCTTGGTGGATATACACTCCAAATATGAGCATGATTGGTTATCTATAGCCATGGAATTTAGCCAGAGTGATTCTAGACATTGGATATGTTCAAGCATTTTCTTGGGTATATACTAAATCCAATGGCTAGCTAGAAATCATCAGTGAAGCTGATTTTTGGTGTGTAAGACCTCCAAGTGGTGGGCCAACATCCATGTAGTCAGTGGGTCCGAAAATGTGTGATTTGCACATAAATCCTGTCCACAGGCATTTAGACTGCAGTGGGCAAAGCAGTCAATCCAGGTCATGTAGATTCTCTCTAAAATGCTTATATTATATGTTTCAGGAACACAGTTGATAAGCCCTCGTTCCAGTAGAGAGCATATTACACATGCACAACCCCCTCTCATGGTAGGGTGGTGATCCTCTCCATGGGTAAAGCTGCATGTTTTCAATCCCATGCCAGGTCAGACATCTCCGGGTGTGGCAGATGTCCCTTGCAGGCTTGCAGCCATACGGGCTGAGCACGCCTAGGAAATGTGCCTGACCTGACCCAAAACAAAAAAAAAAAAAATAGAGAGAAAGAAATAGGATAATGTGCATTGTTTTCACTGCATGGAATGCATGCTTATTTTGACTTCACTAATCAATATATAATTATGGCTCAGGATCCGAGGACTCCCTTTTCTGACCCCTCTCGGGGTTTGTGCACGGATTTCAAGAATCCAACCTTGGTTGTCAGCTCCACCAAAAGTGAAAAAAGTGATGCCAGCTCGGCGCTAACAACCACCATTAGATTCTTGAAATCCCCGGCTGAGCACAGGAACACCAAGAGAGGTCAGAAAAATGGGGGTCCCTTGAGCCCAACCCTATATTATATGGCCTTGCTTGGTAGTGCAACATCCAACTAATATTTGCATTAGACCCAATCATTTTTGTCCAAAAAAATCGTCTAATGTTTACAGCCAAAAAGCTGCAAACATTAATTAAGCAATTAACTCTCTCATCCCCTTTCGTCCCCCTCAACAGCTCTTCCCTCCCCAAACATACGAAAATTTTCCTACACAGACATTTGATTATCAAATATTTGCCTACAAAGTAACATTCTCTTGCAAACTACAGACAGGATACCAAATAAGAACTAGGAGTTTGATTTTTCTATCAAGCACATATACAGAGAGTTGAATACTGCTGCTGATTATATGGCCCTTAATGACTTTCTTGCGAGATCATTCGAGGAATTCACAGACCCCGTTCCCTCCCCTGCTTACTAGTTTCATCCATCTCGATAAGAATGGGACCCATCTTAATAGATAGTGGGTCGTCGCTATTCCAATAGGGGAAATTTTGAAGAGGATATAATTAGACATTCTGTTTGGTTTGCATGCATTCAAATGAATGTGCGCGTGAACACTTTTTTATGCATTTGGTTCACACATGTAGGCATGCAAAATAGAGAAATTCAGGTGTATCACACATGTATGTGTATTGTTATACCCTCACACAAAAAATGTACCAAATCTGTGGCCCCCAATATATCAAAGAACAAGATGAACCTGATATGCACCAAGTGGAGTCCCACGTACACAGATCAAGATGGTCCCCACGGCTCATATGTGGGTCCAACCATATAGAGGTGCGGATGTTACACAGCGGGTTCGAAAGCAATAATCATACATGAGTTGAGATGCTCACTTTTATATGTGTGGGACCCACATGAGTTGTGGGATCCACCTTACTATTTAATGTATGAAGCCCTTAATTAGGTACATTCTCATTGTGCATATGTACTAATATGTGTATGTTGGATAAATGTTTTTTTTTTTTTTTTCAATTTGCACACCTAGGTGGGTAAATGGTTGCACATGGGGTAAGATGAGTTTTTATTTGATAAAGAGGGTGTGCAATAATTTACACGTGTGCAAATGAAATGACCGAATGCATGCGTTCCAAACACCTTGACAAACGATTGCATACAAAAATGGATTTGCACACCACGATTGCATGCATTCCAAACGCATCCTAAACAAAACGTAGGATTTGGGAGAACAGAGGTGTCAATGGACAATGGGTACCCGATTAACCAATACCTGATCGATGTATGTAATAGGGCGCTGTTCTAGGTATACTAATACCTGGATCAAATTGGAACCGAAACTGATAAGACCCAAAACCAACTTATACGACAGTGTTAAGGATTTGAGCATTGAGAGCCTTTTATTTTTATTTCTTTTTCTTCTTCCTTTTTCCCATTTTCACAAAGCAGACAGGTACCCAATCCGGCCCCAATGGGAACTGGGTCTTTGTCGGTTCTAGTACTTGAACCACCTACCAGAACCGAAACTGATAGGACCTAGAACCTTTGCATATATATAATAGGTTATAGTTCTGGGCCGAAACAAGCCCGAGTAAACGGAGTAGAATTACTTACTAAATTAGCCCCACACAAACAATAGCTCATCTACCAACTTTTCCGTTTTTATTTATTATGTCTCTTCTATTATAATGTCGATAATCTGCGATTTACATTGCGTTAATGGCGATCTTCATCCCCGACTCACAGTGCCCAACAAAATTGCAGATAAAGAAGTTCTGACCCTTAACCTGTTTAATCTGATCATTCCCAGTTTGGTACACTTTCGCTCCCTTTGGGGTCGTGCAAGTGTCGTAACCATTCTTGTCCACTGCGCCCATGTTATGGATCGCGGGGCTGTACTTGAAAGCTGCACCATGTACACAAGATTGATCGAGTCATAGTTATGGTTCTAAATCAAAATTTAACAATTTATATATACACCGAGTACATCGCCGGCCCTAAATTGCTTCCCCTGTGTTAAAGGACCAACGACCGGAATCTCCAACTGTATACGTAGCTGCGTCAATGATCTCACAGTGAACCAATAAAAACTTTCACCCAAAATTTTGGTTTGGCAACTGAAAAAAAGTAACTTGTTGACTTTTATAATCCAAAAAGTTAAAAAGTTAGTTTGGATGTGTTTGGTATTTAAACTTTTGAAAAGTTAAACACTAACTTAAAATTGAAGCTAAGTTTTTTAGCTTTTTAACTTCTAAGGAAAATTACTTCTCACAAAGTAGAATGCCTCTTGATGTTTTAAATTTCTATGACTTCTTTGTAAGTAAGAAATTAACTAGTAACTTCTACTACAAGTATAAGTGCTTTTACTTCTCGTTCCCAAACACCCCCTTGGGACACTATAGGGTGGCATTTAACTATAGGTGCCAGAACGCCATGGATCAAATCATCAAACTGTCAAAGGAGCAAACAATTTCTTGAAAGGGAACTCTTTTTGAACCAGGTACAATTCGATCTAGTTGATCCTGGCCCTACCTAGCCCTATGTAGCACATGTTTTTGGGCCCACTGCCTACATAGATGTTCAGCCCCCTATCCCTTGGTGGATATACTATCAACAAAAATCACTATGATTTGTTATCTAAACACTTTTTAAGGAGTGAGTCTAGCCGTTGGATTAAGAATGTTTTATGGTTAGAAATCATCGCTCAAACGGATTTTTTTTTTGTGTGTATATCCACCTAGGGGTGAGCTAAACATCCATGCAGTCGTGGGCCCAGAAAATTGTATTAGGTAAGGTTGACTGGATCGAAATGTGGCCGGTTCTAAAAATTTCCCATTGAATTAAAACAGGTTAAAAACCCACCAACGCCATCAGGTTAGACTTTCACGCCTTGTTTTTTAATTTTTATTATTGCTTGGAATGTTTGTCAAATGAAAATGCCATAGTCATCGGCGAAATCCACGGCTGGGGATATCTGTTCTGAATCCTGACAGGGTTTGAGCCCAGCCCACTGGACGATACCTATAGAAGGGTACACCTCACCACCCTAGCAAGTGAAGGTTGTGCATTATCAAGTCTGATAAGTGCATGAATACGGGAGGTTTTCCACTAGGGCTATAGTTAATTAAAGGGTACTAGTGCCCCATGTGACGCACGTACACCTTACGCAAGACAGCACCTTACACGTTGCACGCACTCTTAGAGACCACTGACCGTATTGATGTTTGGTTCATCCCTAGTTGGACATACATACCAAGTTTCATCCTGATTAGTAATTTCTATCCAATGGATTAGAGTCTTTTTCATGGTTTATTTTTAACCCTAGATTTCTAGCAGTATTTGGGGTACTCAGAATCAAAGGTTAGAAATCACTAATCAAGTCGTTTTGTGTTAAGTAAGTCCATTTTGGGATGGGCCAAACATCTATACGGTCAATAGTCTCCACTATTGTGTCATATGGGTCCAGCATCAACTTTGATGTGAGACAACATCAAAATTTTTTGGACAAAGTTTAGGTGTCACTGGAGGTTTAATAAATGCTTGTACAATGAGTTGAAATGTTAAAATGTTGAATGACCAAAACACCTCTATAAATTAAAAAAATAAAACAAAAATTAAAAAAAGATAAGTTGATAAATTTGAGAAATTTGAGGATAATATCAGAAATAAAAAAATTTAATTTTTTAATAAAAAAGGAGCATCGAATGAGCTGCCATGTGAGATGTGCATAAGTGGTGTTTGACACAAAAAAACTGAAAAACCCCTCTAAAGTGAATAAATTGAAGAAAAGAAAAGAAGTATTAAGGACAATTTTGAAAATATGAAAAATGTCAAACCATAATGTAGTAAGGCCTTGATGCTTAATAAGTAGAAAAATATTTTAGTAACACCCCCTAAAAATTGAAAGTAGTTAATAATACCCCATTAAACTTTCAAACTTTATTTAGGATTAACCCCTTGACCTAACTTAACAGTGGTTGACTTAATATAAAACGAACTTGAATCAGTCGGTAGCTGCAATATTATGGTCATTTTATAGGTGAATTAACAGACGCATAATGCATGTCACGTTTTAACATTAATCAAATAATGGTTAAACTAGGTTAAAGGGGGTAATAATCCTAAACTTTCAAATTTCAGGGGGGTGTTACTAAAATATCCTTAATTAAAGAGCTCTGTTGCTGCCAGCCTGACGACATCCTTAGTAGGTCAACCGTTTGAGACTCGACCTATCTTACCCTCTTTGACCTTATCTTACCTGCTTTGACCACTAATGACAATTGTTATTCTATTTAATTTTTCCTTAGTGCCAAAATACCCTCGTCTTTGTAAAATTATTAAAATATCCACCACCGTTATCAAAACTAGCTGACCCGCTGTTAATGCGGTCACACTAGCATTAACCGTTTTTATAGCCACGTCTTCTGACAATCTGAACCAAATTACCACGGATAGACAGTTCAGATTTGAACTATCTTTTTACTAAATAATCTAATTTTGTCACGTGACAGTTTCCTTTATTCTGACCATTTCACCCTCGACTGTCCAATACTATTGAAGAGTGGACGTATGAGATTTTATTGCATGTCTATCATCAGCCCAATTGCGTTGGTGCCCATTCAAATTTTCATTTTTCTTCATGCAAGCAAGCGACTGAGGAAAAAAAAACAGAGAGATTTGCTTGTTCAATCCATAGGTACTGGTTGATCTCCTGTATTGATACCCCATGACTGGTTCTACATATCTTATTACCTCTTTAATGGCTCAAATTACTATTCTGATCTCCAAAGTAAGCTTTGTACCACTATAGGACCTAGGTGTGTTGCTAGCAAGACGAACCACAATGCTTCTCTATGGAACCGCTGTGAGCTAGGGTTGCCATTGTGAGCTTGGGTTGCCAAATGGAGATGCCATAGTCAATGCCATCAAGTTGGACTTTTACGCCTCGTTTTTTTTATTTTTATTATTGCTTATGATGTTTGTCAAATGGAGATGCCAAAGTCATCGGCGAAATCCAAACAGGGAGAGACACTGCACTGCTGGGGTTATCTGTTCTGAGTCCTGACAAGGATTGAACCCCTAGAGAAGGCTACACCTCACCACCCTACCAAGTGCGAGTTCTGCATTATCAGGTCTGATAAGTGCATGAATACGGTAGGTTTTCCGCTGGCGCTATAGTTAATTAAAGGGTATTTTAGTTACACCCCCTAAACTTTGAAAGTAATTAATAATACCCCTTATACTTTCAAACTTTAGGATTACCCCCCTTGACCTAGTTTACAGTGATTGACTTAATTGTTAAAACGGACTCGAATTTAGCATTGTTCTTGTAATAGTATGGTCCCTTTATAAGTGCATTAACAGGCGCATGATGCATGTCACGTTTTAACGTTAGTCAAATGATGGCTAACTTGGTCAAGGGGTAATCCTAAACTTTCAAATTTCAGGGTGGTATTACTAAAATACCCTTAATTAAAGAGCTTTGCTTCCAGCCTGAAGAGGGGCATCCTTTATAGCGTCTAAACCTTTTGATGGACTCGACCTGGACAATCCTAACGGGTTGATTTTGTTGTATAAGATATCTAGGTTGGGCCCGTCAAAGAGGATGGTCAAGGGCTGAACAGTTCTCATGATCAGCCACTAAGCCACGTGTCTGGTGCATGATAATCTGCACCAACCAACCTTAATTTTATGCTGCTAGCACCACCGTATTTCTTTTCCATCTGAAATATAAAACGATTAAAAAGTAAAATTTCTTCTTTATTTCCTTAGAATGTTTTTAAACTAGTGGGTGGCCCGTGCCCTCGGCACTCTCAGACAAAGCATTTGTCAAAATTGGGTGTGAGTGGCTGAGATCCACCGTCCCGTTGGGGGGATAAGATCTCAACCCTTCTTTGTTGAAGCCTATAATTAAGAAGGGGTATAAGTGGGGAGACAACAACTGTGTTTTGTTATATAGACTAGTGGGTGCCCCGTGCCATCGGCACTCCTCGACAAAGAATTTGCCAAAATCAATTGAGTGGCAGAGATCCACTGTCCATTTGGGGAGGATTAGATCTCGACCCTTCTTTGTTGATGCTTATAAAAGGAGGTATATGTAGGGAGACAACTAATGTGTTTTGTTATAGAGAATAGTAAATGGCCCATGCACACGGCGCTCTCCGACAAAAGCGTTTGCAAAAATTGGGTGCCTTCGGCACTCAAACGGTATAACGGACTGGGGCGTTACCGTTTTTTTCATTATAACGGACTGTAACGCACAGAGGGAGAAATGAAAAATAACAGAAATAACAAAAAATAACGGTGTTGAAATTTAATTTTGAATAAATTGAGTTCAAATGAGACAGATTGAGTGGCTGAAATCTAACCATCCACATTAGATCGATGGATTTGATCTCAACCACTCTTTATCTAACCCAGCCACATTAGATGGATGGATATGATAAGAGAATACAACTGAGTTGTTTTGTTATATGTGTGGGTACATGGCCCGTACCTGCGGCACTCTCCGACAAAATATTTGTCAAAATTGGACGTGAGTTAATCTCAACCATTGATATGAAGCATTTAAGATAAGAACGGGTATAAGACAACCACTGTCACTTGTTATATAAATAGTTGGTGGCCCTTGCCTACAGCACTTTCCAACAAAGTGTTTGCCAAAATCGGGTGTGAGTGGATGAGATCCACCATCTATTTTGGGGATAAGATCTTGGCCCTTCTTTGTTGAAACATATAAGAGGGGTATAAGCGAGGAGACAACTTCTCTGTTTTGTTATATAGATGTGGGCCTGTGATATATAGTTGTGCCTTGCGTCTCCTGAATCCTGATAGAGGCCGTTGATCATTGTACTGTTCGTTAACAATGTTAAGTTTAAGATAGCAGATGATAAAGCTTAACACAATCAAACATATATATGGCCCACCAACTCATCCTTCTATGCCTTTGAGTAGGTCATCTTTTATTATTTACCTCATCTTGTTTCAAAATTGCAGTACCCCCTTTGAAATTGACGATATTTGCGTTACCCTCTTTGTTTTTTTCTTTTTTTGGTCTTGGTCTTCCTCTTTGACCTTTTCTTACCTCCATGCTTTGACCCCCAATAACTGTTGTTCTTATATTTAATATTTTTCCTAGGACCAAAATACCCTAGTATTTGGTATATTTTCTAATTTGCAGCACCCCCTTTGAAATGATCTTGTATTAGTTTCTCCGGTGAAGATGGTTCCATTTGTCGGATCGATCTGATGTTCTGAGATATCGCACTATCGAAGAAGATCAAGACCGAAGATTTTAAGGCTTTCTGATAGGAACAGTTTGGTTATAGTTAAACATTGAGATCGAATGCAAATGCATTTTCGGAAAAAAACAAAACCATTTTGGAAGAGGGAGAGACGTGTTGGAGAGATGTTCTAGGAGAGGGAGAGACTGTTAGGGCAGAAAGAGTTCTCGTTTGAATCTAAAAGATTTTAAGGGTGTTTTTGGAAAGGGTCGGGCTCAGGGGACCCCCATTTTTGTGACCCCTCTTGGTGTTTGTATGCTTGGCTGTGGATTTCAAGAATCCAACGGTGGTTGTCAGCGCCGAGCTGCCATCACTTTTTTCACTTTTGGGGGCGCTGACAACCACAGTTAGATTCTTGAAATCCACGGCTGAGAGCGTGCAAACACCGAGAGGGGAAAAAATTTTAGATGCAGAGGGCTTTGGATGCAGTCGATGCAGAGGGGTCTCGTGGCCCTACATAATTCATTTTTTAGGTCCACTAACCACATGGATGCTTAGCCCACCCCTTGGTGGATATATATATATATACGAAAAATCAGACTCCAACGGCTACATTCAATCCTAAAATCTATGGCTAGAGAAAATCAATGAGACTGATTTTTCCGTACATATATCCACCAAGGGGTGGGCTAAGCATCCATGCGGTTAGTGGACCCCAAAAATGAGCTATGTAGGGCGACGACACCCCCCTGCATCGACTGCATCCAAAGTCCTCTGCATCTAAAATTTTTCCCCGAGAGGGGTCAGAAAAAAGGGGTCCTTTAGCCAATAAGGGAAAAAAAGATGGAGAGCGTGCCACATGGATGACAGAGAAGGCGGTTCTATGAATCTTAGGCTGTGTTTGATTGCATGGAAAAAAATTTCCGAGAAAATACATTTGTGATGTGCTTTTAATAGCTGATTGATTGCAAGTGAGAACACATAATTCAATCACGTGAGAAAATAAAGGTGTAGTTTCAGGTGGAAATGAATTCCGGGCTTAGTAGGAAAAATTATCCAGATTTAAATGGTTTTTTAGGGAAAATTATACAAATTTATAATGGCTATCAACAATGGACAGTTGTGTTTTCCTAAGGAAAATGCAATTTTCCCACTTCGTAATCAAACACAGCCTTAATTTATCCCTTTCCATCCGTTGTTCATGCCCTAAAACCTAAGGAATTAAATTTCAATATCGACCTAAGTTGGCAAAATATTTAAATTTTGGAAAAAACATTAATGAACACCTAAGGAATTAAATTTCAATATTCCACCTAAGTTGGCAAAATATTGAGATTTGGGAAAAATCAGTAGTAATGTGCATTTAATAACATCAGAAAAATATTAAAAATCTGAAAAAATTATTAATGGTGAATTTAATAACCTTTATTTATAGTGAATATTAATTTATGCTTTCATCACCAAATCAAACCCTAAACCCTAAACCCTAAACCCTATAAAAGACCAGCTTCCTTTAGCTTGCCCCATTCCTTCTTCTTGTCACTGTTGTTAGTAGAATTCTTGGTAGTAAAATGGCTCAGGGAAGAGGCATTGCAAGTCAAGCTGTGATTGCTGCAATTGTAGTACTCTGCCTGTTGGTTCACTGCACGATCATCGACGCAGCGACCTATACGGTTGGAGATTCCGGCGGTTGGACCTTTAATGTAGTTGGTTGGACCAATGGGAAGAATTTTAAGGCCGGCGACGTACTCGGTAAATATTTTTATTTTTTTTACCCATCTTATTACATTTTAATTCTATTTATTTCACTATTCCATCTAATCGATGAAGTGTCTTAGATGCAATATTCCTCAAAATCACATAATTAGGTGATTAAATTATCTAAAATGAACGATATCCCTCCACTCAATCAACCTTGTGTATATGTTGCAGTTTTCAATTACGACCCGGGGTTCCACAATGTGGCCGTAGTGAACGAGAATGGTTACGACACTTGCACGATCCCAAGTGGAGCGAAAGTGTACCAGAGTGGGAATGATCAGATTACGCTGGTTAAGGGTCAGAACTTCTTTATCTGCAATTTTGTTGGCCATTGTCAGGCAGCGATGAAGATCGCTGTTAACGCATTGTAAAGGATCGATTATTATGAGTGATCATGGTGGGTCGAGCCCCTAGTTAGTAAATTCGCGTATTATACGCGTTTAATACCTGGATTTTTTGTTTTTCTTTGAAGAAACGTTTAATACTTCCGTATAAAATAAAAAATAAGAAAAAATTATGAATTTTAAGACTATGCGAATAAAATGTGTATTATTCGCGTTTAATACACGAATTTTGTATTTTTTAAAATAAAAACGTATTAAATGGCCGCATAAAATGAAAAAATTGGTAAAATTCAGGATCTTTAAGGCTAAACCATATAACATTTCAACAATGATCGAATTTTTGACCGAATATTTTTTCTCCCAAAACTGAATTAAACTCGAACTTTTCCCATTTTGAATCTTTGCCATATACCGAATTGCTAACTACGGTCGAGCCTTATGCGAGTAGAGTTGCTACTAAATAAATACAAAATGGAAAGTTCGTAGATGTGCCATGTTCCTATTTTCTTATGTTGTCATATTTTTCAGTTATTGTTTTTGTTACTGGCTATATTGTTTTGGGTCGGGTTCAGGGGACCCCCTTTTTTTTCTGACCACTGCCTCTTGGTGGTCGTGTGCACCGAGCCGACATCACTTTTTTTACTTTTTGGGTCGCTGACAACAACTGTTGGATTCGTGAAATCCATGGCCGAGCGCGCGAACAAGAGAGGGGTCAGAAAAAGGGGGTCCTCGGAGCCTGAGCCTTTTTTCTATTTTTTTTTTGGTAGTTAAGCCTGCTTTTAAAGAGATCAGTAACTCGGTGAAGGCTGGGTTTGAACCCAGGTCTATGGTATTATCCCTTGTGTACGCAAGTACTGCTTCTACTCAGAACCACAACCTATCAGATGCAAATGTTCTAGGTCAATAGATCCTAACAGTTTCGGCTCTGGTATTGGAACAGGCGGTCCAAGTAACCACGTGGCAGACCTTTAGAAACTACTGACCATATGGATGTTTGGCCCATCTCTAGGTGGGCCTACATAACAAAAATCAGTCTGATTCGTGATTTCAAACCTTTCGATCTTTGTACCAATAACAGCTGTTGTAACAAAAATAATGGCCATTATTACGGATTTGGACCTACCCTGTTACGTTATGAACCGTTTTAACACTCAAAAAATAACAGCCATTATTTTATGAAAAATTGTGAAAAAACTACCCTTTTTTCCATTGTTTTTTGGTTTTTTCGTAATAAATTTTAGGGTATTTTAGTAACACCGCCTTGAAATTTGAAAGTAATTAGTAATAGCCCCTTGTACTTCCAAACTTTAGGATTACCCCCCTTACCTATTTTATCAGTAGTTGACTTAAGTTAAAACGGACTTGAATCACACGTTGTTAGCATTGTACTTGCAATATTATGGTCCTTTCATAGGTCCATTAATATGCAGATGATGCATGTCACTTTTAAACGTTAGTCAAATGATGGTTAAACAAGGTCAAGGGGGGTAATCCTAAAGTTTGAAAGTATAAGGGGGTATTACTAATTACTTTTAGATGTTAGGGGGATGTTATTAAATACCTGAAAATTTGAATAGTCAAATTTTGAATTTTGGTGCCTTTTTTTTCTTCTATTTTTTCCGCTATTTCTGTTATTTTTTTCTTTTTTTTCATTTTTGCCCTTGTGTGTTACAATTTGTTATAACGGAAAAAATGGTAACGCCCCTAGTCCATTATAATGTCTCCTTTTAAAGCTTGCTTTGTACAAGAAATAATTCTTGAATTCCACGGTTAGAGAGCAACCCATGAAAATGACTCCAATCCAATGCTTAGAAATCACTAATGGGGCTAATATTTGAGTTGTAGGTCCCCTAAGGTTGGGCCAAACATCCATATGGTCATAGATCTCTAAGGGTGTAGCACGTGGCTCATAAGTCCATCCTCAACGTTGATGTCAGACTCCGTCAGCAAAGTTCTACTGGTATTGGGTACTTATCTGCTTTATAAAAGTGCAAAAAAGCTAGGGAACAAATAAAAAGGAAAAGCTCTCAATGCTCAAGTCAAAAGAAACTTGGCATGATTAACATGCACTATTACATCATCTTGGCTAAGGAACCCACCTTTGCATTAGCCGATCTTGGAACTAAGGAGAATGAAATGTTCATAATCGAAACCAACTCCTAAATATATTTGATCATATATGAGAATCTCCATATTCCCTTCTTCTTGGAAGCTCGACTAATCGTTTTACTAAAATCACTTCCCACGACAAGATGACCTAAATTTAGTTTCTTAGAGAATTTTATGTAAGAAAACAACCAGGAATCCAAGATCTAGAACCTTTCAGCTTGATCAAATCACATTGATCTAATCGTGTTCATCAAACGATTAACATACTTGTGATTGACCCTTATCTGATGCTCAATGAACGACTTGCACGAGTTTTGGGGACATCTTCTCTCTTCTCTTCTGTGATTAACGATGGAGCTAGGTAGCAAAAGTAAAGAGACGGATGTCGCCTCTTGTACCTTTTTGTAGCACTTAATTCACACTCTCAAGGCAATCTTAACCCATAAAGGAAAGCCTATGAGTGGAGGGATTGCACTTAGAGCAACTCCAACCATGGTCTCTATTTTAGAGACCTAAAATATAATTTTTTATGAAAAAGTGTATTTGGAGCTCATTGGTTCTCATAATGGCTCCAACCAACACATCTCTATAACACTATTCACTTATCTCTATAACACTATTTGTAATCATTTTTCTCTCAAAACTTTACAAAAGCTCAATAAATTTCCTCCGAAATTTAATTTTTACTCCAATTTTAAATGGATAAAATATATAATTTAAATAATTATAAAATTTTATTATAATTTAGTGAATCGGATCGAATCGAATCGGGTTCAGAACTCTATTCTATCTATTGGATCAGTTCTAGATCACGATTATGTGATCCGATGTCTTCAGTTTTGATTCGGATCAACATATTTTTTTATCGGATCGGGTCTGAATTAGTAGGGGTATCAATGGGTCGGTTCCAGATCTGGTTTTTATTGGTTTCGGTTCTTAACGGTTCTGATTCTCAAAATGATGGACCCAAAACCGGAACTGATTATTTGATTTATGTCGGTTACGGTTCCAAGTATATCGGTTCCAATCTCGATAATATGAGAATTTTAACACTATACCTCTACATTGATTCCGGTTCCTATTGATTCGGTTTCGATTCCTATCGGTTCGCTTCCGAATCATTTCGGTTCCATATTAAACTACTAAGAACCGTAACTATTATTTTTTGTTCGGTTTCAGTTCCGATTCTTTTTTAATCGGTTTCCACAAATGTGGAACTGGAATCGGTGTTTTTGGTTCCGGTTAAACGAGTAAAATTGACATCCCTAAGCCCTAATTAATAAATAATAAAAATTATTATTTTTAAATATACATTAAACATATTAAATATTAGTCTCATTTTAAAGGTATCAATGATACCTTTTCAATGATACTAATTTAAAAAAAATGAATTTATATATTAAAAGTTATACATATTTTATTAAAATATAGTTGAAATTGTAAAAGGATATATTCGAAATAATATTGTACATGAGTACAATCAAAAGGGTAGTGTGGGCATTTACATAATGTGAATAGTAATAGAGATGTTTTTCAGAGACCCATGGTGGGTCTCTAGATATAGAGACCCAAAATGGGGTCTCCATTTTAGAGACGCCGTATGGAGTACGGTTGGAGCATCTCCACTCTCCAAATTGGAGATTTGGTGTTCGGTTGGAGATGTTCTTACATTATTCGTTAGGTATTACCACACTAGAAGGAAATAAACTTGGAAACTTAACGCCCAATAGATCACTTCCAAAAATAGTGGGTTAGTTTCCTAATCCTATTAGGATCAATGGCAAACCATTGGACGTTTTTTGCAAAGCCGTGAGGCTGTGCCACAAAGAAATTTCCAAAATTTTAACCTTTGAAGGAGAAAGAGAGCTTCAGCTTTGTTAGAATCACAATCCCCTAATAAGGAGCCTGAAATCACATGAATATTTCTTTATTTTTTTCCAGAATAACCCTCAAATCCCAGCCCCAACAGACCAGAGTTACCATGTGAACACCCATCAAAATTTAAATTGATTGTCTCCCTGATTGTAGGGCTCCAATCAACTTGAATATGAAAAGATGACAGGAATGAACACCCACTTTCTCAATAATCTTGATATTGCTTAAGTATTTCTTTTCAGAGATCCTTTTATTTCTCTCCTTTCACATAGCCCACAAAATGGTAAGACAGTCGATTTCCAAAGAATATATCCTACCACAATTTCAAAAATAAACCTTGCCATTGAATAATTGATTCCAACATAACTTTAGAAAAAACCCAATTGAGATTCACTAGCTTTTAGAAGTGACAACTAATATCTTTAGCAACCTCACAATGACTAAAAATGTGATCAACCCACTCATCATCTGCAACACTGTGGACTTTTCTAGATCCGAATTGGTATGGACCTTAGTGCAGGCCCATTGTCCAATTTGAGACGAAAGCCCAAGGCTAACGGAATAGCAACCAACCTTTTTTTAACGGTGTGATTGGTCTCCGGGTTTCGAGAACATAACTTTTTTAAAAATAAATGACATTTAAATTAATTACTCTTAATTATATTCCAAAATAAAAACCTAAATTCTCGGGCCGGGTTGGTTAGCCCAGGTGTATACCCCTAATTAATATAGAAGATAAAAATTTGGATTCAAATTGATGGCAAAAGTGGTCTTGGTTGGCTGAAAATAAGACCTGGAAGGTTGGTCGTTGGTGAGTGGCAACCAACCAACTAGAATCTTGCAAATGGCCAACCGACAGAGCCATTTGATTTGGGGTTAGGATTTCAAAGATTCATATGCCAAAAATTCATTAAAAAAAAAAAACCATGAGACATGAAAGTCCAACTTGATGGCCATGGTGGATTGTAAGCCCTTTTTCAATGGGAATGTTTTTGAACTAACCGCATTCAGATTCAGTCAATCATTTGTTCTACATACTGCAGTTTTCTGGGCCCATGACTGCATACATGTTTAGCTCACCCTTTGGCGGATATACAAACCAAAACTATGCTTCAATCAAACGGCTAGGACTAGGTAGGGCCACTGATCGACTAGATCCAAATGTGGCCTGTTCAAAAAAAATCTTTCAATGAACAACAACAAATTGGGCTTCAAGACTTGATTGGATTTCCTTTTATTATTATTATTATTTTTTTCGTTTCTTTTTTTTTTTCTACTTAGAAGGGCAAAGACTTTTGGAGACGTGATAAGTAAAGTCTTTTATTTTGACTTTGACAGCCTGTTTATTTTCAAGCAATATAATGGGACCCTTGTTCATGAGAAAATTTTCGCTGCCCTGGGGGACTTCAAACTTTGATGTCCCCCTCCCAAAATGTCTGACAAGTACCCCTTTTTGACCACTAACCAAGGGCTTAACCAGGGTTGAGTTAAGGGACTGGGGTACTTGTCAGACATTTTGGTGGGGAGAGAGCCAGCGAATGTTTTCTCCTTGTTCATGGCCAAACAACCAAGAATTTAAATTTCAATTTCAACCTAGGTTTTGGCCATGTCAAAACCGAAATCTTCGGTTAAGTTCTGAAATTTCAGTGAAATATTGGAAAGTTATAAATGGTAAATCAATAATCATAATTTAAAGTGAAGTATTGGAAAATTTATAAATAGTTAAACCGACATAGTAGTCGGTGCTACCCAATGGTTAACCGCAAAAAGAAAGTTGTGCGGTTGAGGCCATTAACCCGTTGGATTCAAATGTCCTCGGGTCCACGAGGTAAACAGAAAAATGATTATTTTACCCTTTGCGGTTGTTGCCTCATGGACCGTGAATCTCTTGAAGCCTATAACCTTTGCTTATGGAAACATATTTATGACTTTCTTTCTCAATCTCCCGTAATATAAGGGAATCTTAACTAACTATGCCATTCTTTCCCTTTGTTCACGCCGAAAGGTGTTAGGATCATCACATTAGTCATCACACTCCGCGTTACCTTCTTTTTCCGTTCTTTTGGTTGCTGTTGTTAGTGGAGTTGTTTGTACTTTGTAGCAATGTTTTACAACTTGGAACTTGAACTCGACTCGGAAGTCTATCAGGTCGAGTCACCTAGATGACTCGGGAGTCAACTCGGTGAGTCATAAATTTATTATTAAATATTTATTAAAAAAACTTTGACAAATCATAAAACATAGGAAAAATACTATAAACATTTAGAAATTTCGAGTCATCTTAGCCTTTAAAGAGTTGACTCGGCCAAGTTTCGAGTTGACTTTGCCAAGTTAATGAGTCAACTCGGTGAGGCTTGCAGATCTTAGTTTGTATGCCGAGTTGACTCGAAATACAATCGAGTCGAGTCACTAGTCGACTCGGCAAGTTTTGAAACATAGGTTTGTAGTGGCTCGTGGAAGGCACTGCAAGTCACCTATGGGAAGCACTTTATGGCCGGTCATGTACTTGGTACTTTTTTTACCTATCTTGTTACATTTTTTAATTGTATTTATTTCACTATACCATCCAATCAACGAAGCACTTCTTAATAAGTGCAAATTGCCTCAAGATCACATAATTGTTATTCATTTATGTTTAGAACCCATGGTTTAAAATCTCGGAATGTTTTGTATGAAACATTTTGGATCTTAATAGAGCCGAAACGAGACATGTATAAATTCAATTTGTTTCGGTTCTTCTCAGATTTTTTTCGTAATGTCTCGGTTTGTTTCGCTAAAATAAACCGAGACAATATGATATAATCTAATACAATAAAAAATATAAAAAGAAAAAAAAAATACATCATTTTTAAGCTTATTTATGCATTTTTTGTGAATGTTTCAGAATTTTTTCCTAAAATGTTCAATAATGTTTTGGAATATTTCGCATGTTTAGTCATTTTTTCAATATCTTGGGAATGTTTAGTTTCTGAGTTTGTCTCAGTTTTTCACTTGACTAAGCCATTTCTCTGAAACAAGATTTTTAACCAAGTTAGAACCTTAACTGTGACTCAATAAATCTTTATCTCCCGTTTTGAGGGGCACTGTGGGCTCAGAGTGAAGATTGCGATAATGCAATTAATGTAAATCCAAGATTAATTTAATTAAGATTATTTACCTTCTTTCTTGTAAAGGTGATGTCGCAGTAGTCAGGAATGCACTTTTGAAGTGGGGTGTCAACATCATTTTGGAACACATATCTTATTTTTAAAACATGTGGACCCTACTTCAACATGTGGTCTTGATTAGTGCAACCACACTTTTTGTAGTTGTATTGCGAGATCATATATGTCGTTTTTGGATTTTATTAGTTCTGTTATAGTTTGATCCAGGGCCATAGTTAGCAATTTGGAATACTGCAAAAATGCGGTACGAGAAATGTTCGAGTACAATTTGGGTTTGTCATTTAAAAATGCGTTAAAATAATTTGAAAAAAATAATTTTAAAAATAATATAATATAAAAAGAAAAAAGATAAATGTTGATTTTTTTTGTCTTACAAAAAGATTTTTTATGTTCAAAACCAAATAATTCGGGAAAGTTCGTGAATTATTTGAGAATAATTCGATCATGTTAAAAATGCGCAAATATTTCCAAATCTTTAAATTTTTCCAAGACCCCTACAATTTTGTTTAATGTCTATCAATCTCTTCTGTTCAAATTTTCCCGTCCTAGGGCATATTGACCTCATTAAGTATTTGGTCCACCCCTTGGTGGACGTACAGCTCCAACTTAGCCTGATAGGAGATTCAATTCCTAGCCACTAGATTTATACGATTTTCATCATGGGCTTAGACCCAATGCCTTTTCATCCATGGTCCAATTTATAAGCCCATAATGAAAATATCCATTAACCTAATGGCTAAGAATCACCTATCAGGCTGCTTTTTGGTGTGTAGGATCACCATGGACTGGGCCAAACACTTATGGGATCAGTAGATCAATATGTGCCTCTCATGAGTGCTAATTGGTACATCCTGTGGGTGAATCTAAACTCCCAAAATCATCCCAATATGTGATTCATAACTGTTAGAGTACTGTTAGATTTAACTTTTATTTTTTATTTTTTATCATGGGCTTCATGAACAGGCCCCCATGATGAAAAATAAAAGCCAGGCAAACAAGTCAAAAAGACAATAGTAATAAAGCCAACGCTAAAAGATAGGTAACTAGAGCTATGGACAATGACATCCCACCTATAAATAAAGTCTTCGTAAAAGGACCCACTAAATTTCTTAAAAAGCTTACGCCACCAAAACATAACAGCCTTGATATTAAGGATGATAGCTTGTCTATAATCCCCATCTGCCTTACACACAAAGCGAAAGTTCATCAAAATCCTCTTTCTCCTCATCAACTTGTCTATAATCAAGATCTTACCCAAAGATGTCACCCAGACGAAGAAGTCTATCTTAGATGGAACGTTAGAACCCCAAATCCTAGCTGCTGAAAAGTCCTTCTGTTATTTGAAACCAAAGATAAATAAAAAGCGCATACTAAAAATGAACCCTCCCGAGACAATGCCCACAGTACTCCTATCAATGAGACGCGAGGCAGCAGGTGGCTCCAAGATGCAATTGAGGAAACATGAAATGGGCCCTATTTCCCAATCATTAAAATTCTTCCGAACCCAAAGTCCTACATAATGTTCTCCCCTTCCCTAGTCACAGGCTCAACCACAAAGATCAGCGAAAATTCTAATTTAAGAAGATAATCCCCTCACCAACAATCATCCCAAAACCTCACCTTATCACCCACTCCACCCTACGTCTGTCTACGAAGATCACAATCGGTTCACTATTGTAAATAGAGATCACAAATAAAGTACGCAAATAATTTAAACCCTTACTTCGTTGTACAAAAATACGAAAAAAACCCAAAACCTAAACTCTCAATTTTTTCATCCACATTACTAAATATAATCAAAGACGATTTCAAATAAAAGTATTTAACCCTGAAAGCAAAGACAATAGTTAGATCTGATCTTATAATGAATAACCCCCCTGAAGAAACCTCGTGAAGAAATAAAAAAAACAAATGCCTTTAGTTCCCCCTATCCATGCATGATGGACTCCCATCTAAACACCAAGTCTTCAAAGGCCAACCCTTTGAATATCTCTATAACATGATCCCAAAGAGCCTTGGAATGATACTCATCATGTAGAGGAAGGCCAAGATAAGTAGGCAATCAAACTGTCCCACAACCTAATATCTTGGAAAATGTCTCCAAACCTTTCAGTTGTCTAGCCAACATCAGAAATCTTATTCATTAAAAACCTTCAACCAAAGCTCTGTTCCCAACTTCGAAACCTCCTGAAAACAACTATCAACTGCTTTTGACACCATCTGCTCAAAAGTTCCATCACCATGATAAAAAGGAAGGACGGTAGAGGATTTCCTTGTGTGTCAAGCTCCTAAAGGGCATCCAGAACATAATCAAGATATGATAGAAATTAAATAAGGCTAGCCTCTTTGATTGTCCCACAATAGATAATCCTATTACATTTTACATCGAGTTTGTGATGCACTTAGACTGGCCTTAAGTGCCTAAAGTTGATTTATCAATTCTTCTATTTTAAAACTCACATTGGCCACCTGAGCTTTTTTATCTTCGAAGTTCTTCTAAATATAGACTAACGACTTTTCTATGGTGGGTTGTGGATGTGAAGGATCATCACCTCCACTTTCCACCATTACAACAACTGGATGCAACTATGTCGCTATAGACCAAGAAATGACTAAGCTAGTGACTTTTCCTTCACCAGAGCTGACTCTATGCGATGATTTAGTCACATGAAAGTATTCCTTGAAAAAGGTAGCTCCAGAAGTTTTGTATGTCCAACACAACATGGTTCTTTGTAATGTGCCTAGCCATTCACCTAGTAGTTGGTCCTTTAGGACTGTCTTAGTCTTCTTATATATTCTTCACTCACCCACTAAGGATTTTACTTCCCTAAGAAGTTGATCCTGAACTTGATTGAAAGACACCAATTTCTTTCTTTTGTTTCCTTCTGGACTGATTGGAGGGCAACTCTTTATCTCATTCTTGACTACCTTGAAAGGACCATCATATTTTCAGAGAAGACTAGTAATCTTCTGCCAATTATGCTTGTAATAGGAGTACCCTTAAAAGTCTGTCATTAGGGTTAGCTTATCTCATCTTCATATTAGAAGCTCTGAGAGGTTGTTCCCTATCCCCAGAAATACACCTAGTGGCATGTCAAATAAGGTATCTTGCGATGCTTATATTATTCCCTCTTGAAGAGAGAGAAGGCTTGGTCCCTAGCACTAGGGTAGAGAATGGTTAAAATACCCCTTGCAATTGCATGGCTATAGGAG
Source organism: Euptelea pleiosperma (assembly GCA_035048495.1). NCBI lineage: Eukaryota > Viridiplantae > Streptophyta > Magnoliopsida > Ranunculales > Eupteleaceae > Euptelea > Euptelea pleiosperma. Next base: position 24,613,953 of record CM068542.1, on the reverse strand, counting down.
AGTGACATGAATCTCGGAAAAGACTCGTAGGTACCCTAGTGTTAACCAGGATTGGCTTCTACATCATTTGGGCTCAGGCCTATGGTGGTATCTAAATGGCTTGGCTTGACATGGGCTAGCTTAACCCACTTTCAGAGAGCATCCTCCACCGTGGGGGTGAAATTAGCACGTATTGGATGACCACCATGAGTGATACCACCACATGCTGCGTTAGTAGCTTGTGATGAGGCATCGCTCTGAGCCATGTCAGTAGATCGTAATAAAATTCCACTACAAACCACATCAACAGCTCGCAGTGGAGTACCACTATATGTCATGTGTAAAGTTTAACAGGCTTTCAAGCTTCTCTAAAAGTGGAACATAATAGGTGTACTGGAAAGAACTAGTATGCCTGAGTGCACTACATTTGGTTAACCCCCCTAAGCGGAAGCAAACTATCAACTACCGTCGAATTTTATGATTGCGACTAGATCATCAATTTGGTGTGTAGATTTGACCGATGGCGGTGCAAGTAGCAATTTTATCTACTTGAGTTTCATCGGCTACGGTGAAGGTCGTTAGATAGTGACCACAAATGTTGAACCTAAGATCTGTGTTAACACTCCTATAATCTCAGGATATATATACACAAGTCACATTAGATGAAAGGAGAAGTGAAGACTCATCGGGGGTGCCAAAAATTTATTCATAACAAATTTTGATAGAATTTTGAAATATGGGATTATCAAAATAAATTAGGTTGATCTCACCCGTTGATTTAACGATAATGATTTTTATTTATTTACGAGGAACTTCACTTTTGATCTGATTTATTAAGATTAGATCATTAATTACATCTCTTTTTATCCAAGAGAATAGGTAAAACATATGAAATAAATACATGCATATTTATTGGTTTCATTACAAAATATGAGAAATTTATCCCGTACAAGATATGTGTATATATATATTTATATATTTTTAGGAGATGACTTAACTTAAAAGTCTTTTTAAGACTTATGTATATGATCTCCCTTTCTAAGATGAAACTTAATTTGTATACATAGACTTGTGTATAATAATATTCTAAATGTATATTTGTATGTGATATTTACAAAGGGAAAAATAAAAGGACAAGTAACACATGCTTTCTCAATTGCCTCAAGATACGTGTAGAGCCTTCTTTTCCTTTGCTGGCTTTCTATAGAAGTGTCTTCCAAAACTTGCTTCTCCAAAAAATCTCCAAAAGTCCTTTTTGCTCGCTCTAAAAAATCTAACTTTTATTTTTTATTTTTTATAGAAATAGACAGATTTGAGTATTGTACGAGTGTGTACAACCTCTCTCCTCCAATGAGAGTGTTTCATTGTGAGAGAACAACTCTCTTACAAAATGCTAATACTTTATATAATGGAGTTTTAGTAGGAATAACCCTCTCAAGATGTGAAGGTATTTTGATCCTTGGACTGGAACATGTACTAGTTAGGTACAGGCTGATACATGTTGGCCTCAGATTGGTATCCTTTATAAAAGGGACTAAGGTCTGACCCATGTCAAAAGGCATCCACAGCGAGTGACATGTGGCTGAGGATTGGATGACACGACCATGTAGTGAGGAGACACTACGAGGTGACATCATCACTTGCGATGATGGTCACCACATGAGCCACATGTCGAGCCTTGATTAGGTCCTATATCAAGCCACCTCATCATTAATTTGACAAAGTGTAAGTGAGGTGCATCTCATAAATCGCTGTCAACAAGTACCTCTAATAACCTAGACAACAACGTTTCAAAGCAGTTTTTAAGGTTCAAAAACAAGGTTATTAAAGTGTTCCCGTGTCTCTCTGATCCCTGTGTGTTTAGCGTTTAGCCTCATGAGAAATTGATTGACCTAGCGGTTAGAATCATGGTTTCAAAAATGGCCATTATAACAAAAATAATGCCCGTTATAATGGAAACGGCCACCCCCGTTACGTTACATATATACCGTCTTGATTATTCTTCTAATTCGCCTTTGGCCTGACCTCTTTATTATCAAGCAATGGGACCCTTTCCCTTGTACATGCCCAAACTGCCAAGGATTTAAATTTCAATTTCAACCTAGGTTTCTGCCGGGACAAAAATGACATATAAACCAAATTTTTGGGAAAATCATTGAAAAATTATAAATGGTGAAATTAATAAGCATAGTTTAAATGGTCAGGCTCCAGAGCCCCTTTTTTATGCTCCCTCTCGGGAGTCATGTTCTCAGCCGTGGATTTCAAGCTATAATCTCCCATAAGATAAGTGAATAACTGAATCTTAATTTATACCTTTATTTCTCTTTCTCATGCCTAAACAGGTATATTGAAATTTTGGGAAAAAAATCTAGTGGTGCATTTATTTGCCTTTGTTTATAGAAAAAAAACTAATTTTTTTCTCTGTATTATATTATGCCTTTTCATACCGAAACACGAAACACCGCTATAAAATACTAACCTCCATGTTACGATCATACTCAACTTTAGCTTTCCTCTTCTCTTCTTGCTGTCGCTATTGTTACTAGAATTGTTCTTGTTCGTCGTGAAATGGCTCGGGGAAGAGGCATTGCAAGTCAAGCTGTGATTGCTGCTATTGCACTACTCTGCATGTTGGTTCACTGCAAGATCGTTGACGCAGCGAACTATACCGTTGGAGATTCCGGTGGTTGGACCTTTAATGTGGCTAATTGGCCCAATGGGAAGCATTTTAGGACCCGCGACATACTTGGTAAATAGTGTTACATATACCCATCTTATTGTTACATTATAATTCTATTTATTTCATTATACCATCCAATTGATATGCTTCAAAATCACATAAATAGGCAATTAAATTTTGATTTTAGAACCTTAACTGTGACTCAATCAACCTTGTGTACATGTTGCAGTATTCAATTACGACCTGGGGTTCCATAACGTGGCCGTAGTGGACAAGAATGGTTACGACACTTGTACGACCCCAACCGGAGCGAAAGTGTACCAGAGTGGGAATGATCGGATTACGCTGGTTAACGGCCAGAACTTCTTTATCTGCAGTATTACGGGGCACTGTGGGAGCGGGATGAAGATCGCTGTTAACGCAATGTAAATCAAAGATTAATATGAGATTATCTACCTTTTGTAGAAAAGGCAAACTTAATAAATAAAATTGGAAAATTTACAACTTCAATGTGCTGTGTTTTTGGTTCCGATGCTAAGCTTAGTCCCATAACTGAAATAGTTGGGCCAAACATTTATTGGATATGTGGGCCTGAAAACATGTGCCCCACATGTTTGAAGAGCTAAATACTTCCAACTGACACTCTTCGGCCTACTGATCCAATCAGTTCCTGGCACATCCCGTGGTGAATCTCAGCCGGAAAAATCAGCCTAATGGGTGATTCATAGCTGATAGATATTACTATTTCTCATCGTGGGCTTCATGAATAGGCCGACAAATGAGATGCATTAGGTCGAGGCCCATAACGAAAACAGCTCATCCAAAGGCTGAATCACCTATCATACGGGGTGAAGGGTCAAGTCTGCTTATTGATCAAACCGTTCATTTGGGGACAACATCACTTATCGAACGGTTAGGAAAAGGAAGAAAAAGATGGGCTAAATACCAGAAAGGGACGACTTATTCAACGGCATAGATGGATCAGTTGGTGGGCCATATGTTTCATTTTGTTACGCTCCGTTATCTATTATCTCACATTTAACATTGCTAACTAACAGTAGGGGATCAACGGCGGTGTCGGCACCAGAGATAGATTCGTTGGTACAGATTGTCATGCACCAGACACGTGGTTTACTGGCTTATCAATCAGAATTGTTTTGTCCTTGATGGGCCACCACGTCCCTATGCTCCGGTAGGCCACCCAGTCCTCCGCCTCCTCCTCCCACCACTATTTATTTTTATCCTAAATGCTCCCTAAATCTCTGTAAGTTACAGAGAAGAGCTTGCTCCCTCTGCAAGAGCATCTTCTCTTAATAGTTCTTAAAAAAAAAACGATTTTGCAGGGGAAGGTTGTAAACGCCAAGATAATAAGAAAGAGAGACTGACTTACCGTTGACTTGGGAGATGAATGCCGTGGAGAGGAACGCCGATCACCACGCAGTTGGAGGAAGGGGATGAGAGGTGAGGGAGAGGAAGTAGGGGGTGAGAGCTATTGAGAAGAGTGAATATTACAAAGAGAGGAGAGGTCAGCCCGATTATATTTCCTTAGGATTTCTTTCAAAACGGAAAGAGGATTCCCGGAATTAGAAGTTTCTCTCTCTCTCCCTCCCCCCTAAAACTTCTAATTCCCAGAATTGAGCCGGATTTGGAAATGTGATTTCGGGAATTTAGTCCTACCAAACACAAAGATTTGTGATTCTTGGAATCACAAATCCAAATACGGCTAAATTCCGGGTTACCAAACAGACCCTGAGCATCCTTCTTGATGGGCCAACAAAAAAATTTGGCACCATCATATATGCAGAAGAAGGATGTAAAAATCGCCAATCAGGCTGATTTTTGGTCTGTATATCCATCAGTGGTGGGCCAACATTCATGGGTCATTGGGGCCCAAAGATTGTGCCAGGTGGTGTTTCTTTATGCGCTCCACAACCCCATATAGAAAAAGGGTCCACATAAATTTGGTACTTCATACACCATTCGATCTAACACACCTTTTGCACTCCTGGAAAAGGCCTATAGAACAAGCAGTTAGGATCTTCCAGTTCGAATCCATCCAACGGTGTAGACATACGAGGATGTCCTGGCAGCAATAGAGGTCATTAATTAGGGTTGCAACATGGGCGGGCGTGGGCTGAGCCCAATGAGTTCAACCCAACATTGGGCTAGGGTTGGGTTGGGCCGTTCAATACTCAGGTTTGGCTTGGGCCTGAATTTTGACAACCCGATCAAATTAGGTTGGGCTAGGGTTGAGGCTTAGCCCAACCCGAATCCGACACACACACACACATATATATAGGCCCAGGATAGAAAGACTCATACTACTCTTACTAATAGAATCCTAGTTAACTAAGAGCTGAGATCATCTTCACCAACAATCAGTAATTTTTAAAATTTATAACTCTATCAAATATGGACCAAAATTTAACAGTGAAAATAGATGGTACAAAATTTTTCAATTTGAAATCCACTTTCACAAGGCTGCAAATATTGGAATGGGCTGATTTTTTGTGTGGTTAATGCTATTCTTCTCAACATGGATATCAACCACAAAAAATCAGGCCATTCCAACATTTGCAGCACTGTGAAAAGTGGATTGCAAAAAGACGCCATTTGAGACACCATGGTTTAAAAAATGGCATTTAACAGTTTTAACGGCCATTAAAACGGTAACGTCCCTAGCCCGTTACTCTAAAAACCGTTTTTACACTTAGAAAAAAATGGTTTTTTTTTCATTTAAACAGCCGTTAAATTCTGGAAAATTTTATGAAAACAAATGGCTGTTAAATCTGTTATTTTTTCGTTAAATACCATTTTAATAGCCTTTTAATGGTAGCGTCCCCAATCCGTTACACCATTAAAACGGCCTCCTTTAAACCTTGAGATACACTACTAACGGTAAAAAAGAGCATCAAAACCAAACACCATATTTAAAGTGCATAGATGCTACCCTAGCTGGCCTTAATGCTTATGGGAACCTCCTAGAAGGTGCTTTCATTTCTTCTAAATACTCTCCTATTTCTCTATAATCAGAGACCCAATATGTAGCAAATGACACCATCCTCGAAAGAAGTTTTTCCTAGGAGATAATACAATCTTAGGCCAACCTCCCAAGAATGCTCCAATATACTTTAGCAAAACCCAAAGAAGACCTACTTGTGCTAAAAAGTATGAGTAAACATGTGGCAAAATCGCAGTGCAATAAAAGAGGGTTTGTATTTTCACCATTGGACTTGTACATTATATAATAATTAGTTGAAATTCACTTTCTAACAATTAAGTTCTCAATAGTGAGGAATTTGTTCAAAGAAGTCACCTAAAATAGACCTAGAAAAAAAATAGTGTGATTGGTCATTTCTAACTGTTGGCATTGGGTCTGTTCATTGGTAGTATTTGAGCATTATTTAGGTATTTAGATCCAACGTTAAAAATGACCAATCAAAGTATTTTTGGTCTATCGGTCCACCTAGGGATGGGCCAAACATCCATATTGCCAGTGGTTTCTAAGAATGTGCCACATGGCTCATTGTGAGGGTCCCTGCACAAAGACGTTCTCAAACAAAAATTGAATTTGTCCTAGGTAAATTTGTCAATGACCAATATAGTTAAAAATTCGGTGTACAAGAATACGGTAAGGGAAATGTGTGAGTACAATTTGGGTTTGTCATTTAAAAATACGTTAAAATTTTTGGCAAAAATAGTTTTAAAATAAAATTAAAAAAAATAATTTTGATAATTTTGTCTTATAAAATGATTTTTCATGTCCAAAAGTAAATAATCTAGGGATAATTCAGAGAAAGTCATAAATATTTCAAGAATAATTCGATCATGTTAAAAAATGCTATAATTTTTTTAAAAGTTTGAATAAGACTCCATTCGATTTTTGTTCGTAAAAATATTCGATTGTACTTAGGGTCCAATCGATTGGGTACTTTAGAAGTTCTGTCCCGTATGATCCAATCGATTGATTTTTTCAGTCCAATTGATTATAGACAAGACTCCAATCGATTGTACTCTGAGAAGTATTTGTCCTGTAGAGTCCAATCGATTGGATTTCTCTTAGTCAATATATTTGCTTCTTTTTGCACAAAATGACTAGGATTTAGTCATTTGACTTAGTTCAACAATTAATTAGATTTAATTATCCTATTCCTATGGTCACTAAATCTCTTCCCTTCCTACGCGAGTGTATACAATCTTTAACAAGCGAGAAGCAATTACTTAGATGACTTATGTCGTCAACCGTCTGATTCTTTCGATGTTCGTCTTTTAGTCTTCACGTAATCGACGAAAAATGCGTACCATGACAACTTCAAAGCTTCTTATTACTCAGATGACTTATGTTGTCAACCGTCTGATTCTTTCGATGTTCGTCTTTTAGTCTTCACGTAATCGACGAAAAATACGTATTATGACAACTTCAAAGCTACATTAGTACTCGTAAGAATGGTTACAAGAATGCTTATGTCAAACGGAATCTTTGCCAAATCTAAAATAAGTGTGTACAACCTTTCTCCTACAAAAATGAGAGTGTTTCACTGATGTAAAACAACTCTTGTACTAGATATTGTTCACTTGGTTCTCTCTAACAAGAGAGAGCTTATTTGAGAAGATTTAGATTAACCAAAGGGATTTAATCCTTTTAGGAGTTTGATACTTTATATAATAGAGTTTTAATAGGAATAACCCTCTCAAGATGTATAGGTCTTTTGATTTTCGGACTGGCACATGTGCTAGTTGGGTACAGGCTAACACATTGGTCTGAGATTGCTCTCCTTTTTTTTTTTTTTTTTTATAAAAAAATGAATAAGTAGGCATCCACAGCAAGTGACACACACCTGTGGATATGGTGACAACACCATGTAGTGAGAAACCACCACAAGGTGACATCATCACTTGCAATGATGGTCATCACGGGAACCACATGTCGGACCTTGATTGGGTCCTATCAAAGCCACCTCATCATTTGACAAAGTATAAGTGAGGTGCATCTCATAAATGGTGAAATTAATAACCATTGTTTATAGGGTCAGGCTCCAGAGCCCCTTTTCCGTGCCCCCCTCTCAGGAGTAGTGTTCTTGGCCGTGGATTTCGAGCTATAATTTCCCATAAGATAAGTGAATCTTAATTTATGCCTTCATTTCTCTTGCTCATGCCCAAGCAGGTATAAGGATTTTAATTTCAATATCGACCTACGTTGGCAAAATATTGAAATTTTGGAAATATATTAAGTGGTGAATTTAGGAACCTTTGTTTATAGAAAAAAACATTAAAAATTTCTCTCTTTATTATATTATGTCTTTTCATACCGACACGAAACACCGCTATAAAAGACTAACCTCCATGGTTGGATCATAATCGACTTTAAGCTTTCCTCCTCTCTTCTCTTTGTCGCTATTGTTACTAGAATTGGTTGTGGTGAAATGGCTCGGGGAAGAGGCATTGCAAGTCAAGCTGTGATTGCTGCAATTGCAGTACTATGCCTGTTGGTTCACTGCAAGATCGTTGACGCAGCGAACTATACCGTTGGAGATTCCGGTGGTTGGACCTTTAACGTGGCTAATTGGCCCAATGGGAAGCATTTTAGGGCCGGCGACATACTCGGTAAATAGTGTTACCCCCCATCATATTGTTACATTATAATTCTATTTATTTCACTATACCATCCAATTGATATGCTTCAAAATCACATAAATAGGCAATTAAATTTTGATTTTAGAACCTTAACTGTAACTCAATCAACCTTGTGTACATGTTACAGTTTTCAATTACGACCTGGGGTTCCATAACGTGGCCGTAGTGGACAAGAATGGTTATGACACTTGCACGACCCCAAGCGGAGCAAAAGTGTACCAGAGTGGGAATGATCGGATTACGCTCATTAACGGCCAGAACTTCTTTATCTGCAGTATTACCGGGCACTGTGGGAGCGGGATGAAGATCGCTGTTAACGCAATGTAAATCCAAGATTAATATGAGATTATCTACATTTTGTAGAAAACGCAAACTTAATAAATAAAAATGGAAAATTTTAAACTTCGTTTTATGTGCTGTGTTTGTGGTTCCGATGCTAAGCTTAGTCCTAGAACTGAAATAGTTGGGCCGGGGACCTGTTCGGTTTCGGTGTACCCCGTTGACACCCTATTCTCCAAAACCCTCCATTTCAGTGGACGTGCAGCTTAAAAGTTAGCCTGATTGGTGATTCCTAGCCATTAGATTTAAACATTTTTATAATGGGCCTAGACCCAATTTTTCATCCATGGCCTATTCATAAAGACCATGATGCAAAAAGACTTAAACCACATTGCTCAGAATCACCTATCAGGCTGATATTTGGCTTGGCTTGTAGGTTCACCAAGGATTGGGTCAAATATTTATTGGATCTTTAGGCCTGAAAACATGTGCCCCGCATGTTTGAAGAGCTAAATACTTCCACGTGACACACTCTTCGGCCTACTAATCCCATCAGTTCTTGGCACATCCCGTGGTGAATCTAAACCGCAAAAATCAGCCAAATGGGTGATTCATAGCTGATAGATTTAACTATTTTTCATCATGGGCTAAATGAATAGGCCCACAAATGAGATGCATTGGGTCGAGGCCTATCAGTGGTTGTCTAATTTTTGGTCTGTATGTCCATCAGTGGTGGGCCAGCATTCATCGATCATTGGGCCCCCAAGATTGTGCCAGGTGGTGTTTCTTTATGCGCACCACGGCCCCATATAGAAAAAGGGTCCACATAAATTTTGTACTTCATACACCATTTGATTTAACACACCTTTTGCATTCCTGAAAAAGGCCTATAAAACAAGCAGTTAGGATCTTCCACTTCGAATCCATCCAACTTTGTAGACATACGGAGGATGTCCTCCTCAGGTTGGCAGCAATAGAGGTCATTAATTAGGGTTGCAACTTGGGCAGGCTCAACCTGAACCCAATGGGTTCAACCCAACATTGGGCTAGGGTTGGGTTGGGCCCTTCAATACTCAGGTTGGGCTCAGGCCTGAGTTTTGACAAGCCGATCAAATTAGGTTGGGCTAGGGTTGAGGCTTAGCCCAACCCAAGTCCGACAAACACACACACACACATATATATAGAGGCCCGTGATAGAAGGACTCATACTAATAGAATCCTAGTTAAGAGCTGATTTTTGGTGGGGATGATCTTCTCACCATGGAGATCATCTTCACCAACAATCAGTAATTTTTAAAATTTCCAACTCTATCAAATATGGACCTAAATTTAACAGTGGAAATGGATGGTCCAAAATTTTTCAATTTGCAATCCACTTTTCACAAGGCTGCAAATATTGGAATGGTCTGATTTTTTGTGTGGTTGATACTCTTCTCAACATGGATATCAACCACAAAAAATCAGGCCATTCCAACATTTGCAGCCATGTGAAAAGTGGATTGCAAACTGAAAGAAGGGAAAGAAACAATAGTTACAAAAGACACCATGAGACACACCATGGTTTAAAAAATGGCGTTTAAACAGTTTTAACGGCCGTTAAAATGGTAACGCCCCTAGCCCGTTAAGTTAAAGACGATTTTTACACTTATGCCGTGTTTGATTGCGCGGAAAATTTTTCCGAGAAAATACATATGAGATATGCCTTAAATGGCTGATTGATTGCAACTGAGAACACATATTTCAATCATGTGATAAAATAAAGGTGTATTTTCAGGTGGAAATGAATTCTCACCTATCTGGATGGGAAATGAGTTCCGGGCTTAGTAGGAAAAATTATCTAGATTTTAATGGCTTGTTAGGAAAAATTATACAGATTTATACTGGCTATCTAACAATGGACAGTTGTGTTTTCCTGAGGAAAATGCAATTTTCCCACTTGGTAATCAAACACGGCCTTAGAAAAAAATGGCCATTTTTTTCAATACAACGGCCGTTTAAATCATTTTAACAGCCGTTAAATTCTGAAAAATTTTATGAAAAACAACAGCTGTTAAATCGTTCAAATCTGTTATTTTCCGTTAAATTCCATTTTGTTGTTGAAATTTTCAATTTCAAAATTTTGAATTTCAGCGCCATTTTTTTCGTTAAAATCCATTAAATTCTATTTTTCTATTTTTTCCATTTTTGCCCTAGCCATTTCAATCTGTTTTAACGGTTTTAATGGTAACGCCCCCAATCCGTTACACCTTTAAAACGGCCTCTTTTAAACCTTGAGACACATGCTACTAACAGTACAAAAGAGCATCAAAACCAAACACCATATCACCAAAAAAGTTCCTAGATGCGACCCCAACTTGCCTTAATGCTTATGGGAACCTCCTAGAAGGTGCTTTCATTTCCTCTAAATACCCTCTAACTTCTCTATAACTATAGACGCAAATGACACCATCCTCTAAAGAAGTTTTCCTAGGAGATAATACAATCTTAGGCCAACCTCCCAATAATGCTCCAAAAGAGGGTTTGTATTTTCACCATTGGACTTGCACATTACACAATAATTAGTCGAAATTCACTTTCTGACAATTAAGTTCTCAATAGTGAGGAATTTGTTCATAGAAGTCACCTAAAGTGGACCAAGAGAAAAAAATAGTGTGATTGGTCATTTCTAATTGTTGGAATTGAGTCTTTTCATTGGTGGAATTCGAACATTATTTATTTTTGGTCTATCACAAAGACGTCTACGAACAAAAATTGAATCTGTCCTAGGTAAATTTTCCCATGACCATAGTTAGCAATTCGGTGTACAAAAATGCGGTAAGGGAAATGTGTGATTACAATTTGGGTTTGTCATTTAAAAATACATTAAAAAATTTGGCAAATATAATTTAAAAAAAAAATAAAAAGTAAAATATTGATAATTTTTTGTCTTATAAAATGATGTTTCATGTTCAAAAGTGAATAATCTAGGGATAATTCAAAGAAGTTTGTGAATATTTCAAGAATAATTCGATCATGTTAAAAAAATGCACGAATTTTTTCAAACCTTTGAATAGGATTCCGTTCGGTTCATTGTTTGGAATAATTCATAATGTTCGCGAACTAATGTGAGAACTTACTAACTATACCCATGATTAGCAATAGTCATCAAAAGCTATGTTCTAAAACTCGGAACTCGGACTCGGCTCGGAAGTCCATTGGGCCGAGTCACCTCGATGACTCGGGAGTCGACTCGGCGAGTCATTAAATTGATTATTGTTTATTTAAATATATAAAAAATATATTTTATTAAGAAAAACTTTGAAAATAGTAAACAAATACGAAAAAACATTTAGAAAATCAGAAAAAAAATTTTGAGTTTTAATTGGACTCGCCTTTAAACGGGTGACTCGGCTGAATTGTGAGTCAACTCGCCGGACTATGCAAATCCGAGTTTGTATGCCGAGTTGACTCGAAATACGATAGAGGCGAGTCACCTCGGCCGAGTCCCGAGTCGACTCGACGAGTTTTAAAACATAGATCAAAAGTACTGACTATGGCCTATTCATTTGAAAAATACCCTTGATTGCCCAGATAGTAAATAAGACGTGAAAGTCCAACTTGATGACCTTGGTGGGTTGTTTGGCCCTTTTAATTGAAATGGTTTTTAACTAGCCATCTCAGTAGATCGTGATAAAATGCCATTGCAAACCACGTCAACAACTCTCAGTGGAGTACCACCGTAAGTCATGCATGGAGTCTAACAAGCTTGGGCTTGTCTAATAATGGAACATAATAGGTGTACCGGAAAGAACCAGTATGCCTGAGTGTGCTACATTTGGTTCACCCCCAAGTGGGAGCAAACTATCAACCACCCCAACACGGCCGGAATTTATGGTTGTGACTAGATCATCAATTTGGTATGTCGATTTGACCAATGGTGGTGTGAATAACACTTCTATATCTACTTGAGTTTCATCAGCTATAGTGAAGGTCGACAGATAACAAATGGTGAACGTAAGATCTATGTTACAACGTTCCTATAACTTACAGATACATAAACTGCATTAGATCGAGAATGAGATTAATCGTCTTAAAAATGAAGGAAGTGAAGTCTCATATGAGGTTACAGGAATTTATTCATGACAAATTTTGAGAGAGTTTTGAACTATGGATTATTGACATAAATCAGGTTGATCTCACCCGCTATATATTTAACGATCTTGGGTTTTTATTTATTTATGAGGAACTTCACTTTTTGTTTGATTAATTAAGATCGGATCATTGATTATATCTTTTTTTTATTGAAGATAATACCTTCGATTAAGAGAATAGCTAAAATATGAAAGTTTGATTAATTAAGATCGGATCAGTGATTATATCTTTTTTTATTGAAGATAATACCTTCGATTAAGAGAATAGCTAAAATATGAAAGAAATACATGTATCTTTATTGGTTTTGAAATTCTCTTTTAATTACTACGATATGTCCTAGAGGGGGGTCAATAGGACAATTTATAATTTATCTCGGATTATATATATGAAACTAGGATTTTTTTCTGCGTCGTTGGTTACGGAAACCCTAACTTCAACACATTTTTAATTATCTAGACTTTCAACCTGTAAAATAAGCTATTTTGCACAGTGGCTCATGTCGGATGTCGATCCGCACTCGAGATTAATCAGATTAGCGCAATAAGGAACATAAAATAACATAATTTTGTCAAACTCGAATCAAAATAAACTTTATTTCTTGAATTCAACTGTAACTTACAATTAAAACATGAGATAATTAATCAAAAAAATAATAAACCTAAATTAAATAGAGAGAGAAGATAGATGGCCTAGAGAGAGAAACAGAAAATTAGAAAGAAAATAAAAAAGAAAAAGATAAAGAGGAGAAGAGAGAGAAAGTAGAGAGAGAAAAATAGAAGAAACTAGAGAGAGAGAGTGGTGGAGAGAGAGTTAGAGAAGCAGAGTGAAAGAGAAGAGGAGATGAGTGAAGAAAGAAAGGGATAGAAGGTCGAAGAAACTTACTCGTTGACTGACCGAGAGTGGGATCTGCCCATGGACGTGGTGAGGTGCTGGTTCGGGTTTGTCAACCCGTGAAAGAGGATGTGGATCACTCTCCTAAAAGAGGAGGTAGCAGGCCCAAAACTCAGTGGTGGTGTGGAGGGCGGAGTGCACAGGCAGATCATCCACAAGGTGCTGGTTGGCGGTGGAGCTCGTGGTGGTGGATACCCAAGAGAAGATGGCTTCCTCTTCCGTACTCTCTTTTTTTTTTTTTTTTCACACAATGGTGTGGGAGACGACTTGGACTAACTAGAGTTGCAGGTTGCAACTCTAGCAACCGTTGAAGAAGGGTGTCGGTTGGCGGTGGAGCTCGTGGGCAGAGCTGCAGGCGAGAGGAGGAAGGGCGGTCGTGCTTAGGCGGGGTGGATCTGGGCAGCGTCAAAGATGAAGACAGACCTCGTGGAGGAAGAGATAAGATAGAAGAGGAGGAAGATGGTGATCGAGAAGAAGAGAAGAAGGAGAAGGCGATGTGGCTGGTGAAGAAGATGGTAGTGTAGCCTGAAGGAGTTCGCTGGAAGTTGTATGCGGTGAAAATTGTGCTGCACGTAGCAGCAAGGAGGAGCAGAAGAAGAAGTGAAGAAAGAGAAGAGAAAGAAGAAGAAGAAAAGTAAGGGGAGAAGAAGAAGATGGAGGAGAAGGGGGAAGGAGATCTCACAGAGTTCGTCGGCGATTCTGTTTTTTTTTTTTTTTTATTCAAAGCCGATAACGGCCTGAGTTGGTGGTGAGAGTGAGATGTGGAAGATAAAAAAAAGAATGAGAAGGGAAGGATGGGGAGAGGAAGGAATAGGGAGCAGCAGCAAAGTTCTGCTCGTATGCAGAGTCGACCGGCCGGAGTTGCAGCTTGCAATTCTGGTCAGTGAAAAAGAAGATGAAGACGGATGAAAGAAGAAGGAGGATGAAAGAAGAAGGAGAATCTGAACTCACCGGTAATGCAGGTTGGATTCGCCGGAGATGGCAGCTCGTTAGGGGGAGGCATGGTGGTTGAGAAGAGAGAGCCCAAAAGATGAAGAAGGAGATATCCTTTTGGGGTTCAACGGCTGGCCCTTTTAGTTGTTTTCCAATACGTTAAGGAACCTCCTTTTTGGTAGGTTTCTAAAAAACGTGGAAGAAATCCTTCCCATATTTGAAGTCATTCCATTCATGCACTTGGCAAGAATGTGGGTCCCATTTCTAAGCTAAAATGTATCCCCTAGAAAGAAAAACTTCCTATTTTAAATTATCCATCATTTTTCAAAACCTTCCAATTAACTTTTCTTCTCAAACCCATTTGAAATTTGGACCGTCCATTTTTGTGGTCCTCTGATGGACACAACACTCATGCACCTAATAATGCCCCTTCTCAAGAGTAACCATCCATCTTATAGATCGCATGGCGATCTTATAGATACTGGGTAAGATGATGAGGATAGGTGATAGGATGGATTATTGATGGATGACTAGTCAGATTATTGGACAGTGGAGATCGATTAGATCATCAGACGGTGGAGATTGGCCAAGGTAGGTCATAGGATAGAGTGATCGCAGGAAGAGAGAAGATCAGATGATTGATCGATATTTAGAGTAGAGAGAGAGAATGATGATTTTAGAGAGAGGAGAGAGAAAATATTACAAAATAAAGAAAAAATGCTAGCGGAGGATTTTGAACCCTGGTCTTTGACTTGGTCTTCTGCATGTTTTACCAACTGAGCAATTCTATGACTTGCGTTAGTTGGTCAAGCTTTTAATGCCTTTATTCTCTTCTCCCGGAGTTCGATTCTTTCTCTCTCTTGGTCTTCTCTTAGGCTCTTTCGCCTCTCTGGCTTTTTTCGCTATTGGTTTGCATCTTTTTATCCTCAGCCTGTTGGCTCTTGTGCTTTGGTCCCAGACTCTGGTAGTCAGTTGTGGGCCCGTATTTCATCAAAATCGTCCGATTAGTGCTCCTGCGATAGAATAATCGCGTAATGAGATTTCTACAAAAGACTTCGTATGTAGATCAAAGAATTGCGTATGAATGCATGCGAATAAACGATTTTGATCAGAAAAGTGCATTCTACGCAATGAGAGAAACTCTTACGTAGAAATGTTGATAAAAAATGCAATTTTACGTAGGAGATTGTGATAACGCTAGAAGGATAATTGCTTAAAATAAGCACTTTTGAGCGAATATCAATATATATATATATAAATTTAAGGATTACACAAGACGGAAAAAGATCAAATAATGAAAACTTGAATTATCTACAGAAAATAGATATGGGTAAATCTGAGACAAGATATGCAAATATTCATAATCATATGAGACACAGATTTATAGTGCTTCAGGAACTCCGCACCTACGTCCACTGTCCAATACTCAACACGAGTAGTTATATATTATTTCTATCACGCTTTACAACATATATAATCGAAATAAATAATCAACTAACTAAGATAACACTTAATCTCAATCTAACGAGAATCGCTTCTCGTTCACTTAAAGAGTCAGCCTAGGTCAGTAGACTTTTAGAGAAACACTATTCTCACAGATGTACAATCCTCAACTCGATCTATACGAGAATCACTTCCAGCTCAACTAGAGAGTTAGACTATGCCCGTAGTATTTTAGAGAACTATATTTTTCAAGGATTCCATCATTATCAACTCAATACAATGAGTAAACATTCATCAACCAATCTCAAATATCCAGATTTAATAAATTTAAATTCAATCTAAAATGTTTATTAATAAAGACATTTACCTTTCGATGAATTCGATAAAATAGTGAATCCTCGTAGAAGAATTCGCCACAGAGACACTATACCATAGATAATCCTCTTCTAAGAAGAAGATGATTATAGGAATCAATACGCTTTGTAGCCTCTCAAACCATTAGAGCCTTAATAAAAAGTAAATTGGATTTCCTCAAGTGAAGTTCTCTCAAATTCTAAATTTCTAGACTCAAGAGATGTTAATCAAATAATAGGAGTCAAAGAGATAGCTTGATTAGTTGTTTTCATTGATGGGTACAGTTTCTATTATATAAGGCTATACCCAAACAAGATAAACGAACCTAAAAGAGCCATTTGAATGGCTTAAGTGTGCCAAAAATTGCACAAAAGACGAAATCAAAACAAGATCCGACTTATTTTTCTTCGATTTGTTGATGAAGTTCACTTGATCTTTAACATTTCATTATTAAAAAAACTTTTAACTAACGAGATAAATTACAGAAGAACTAAGAGTTTCTAGGATTGACAACAGGAGTTTCATTACAAAATATGAGAAATTTATCATGTGCAAGAGATATATATGTCTCTATTAGAGGGAAGAAGCCTAACATGTACACATAGGCTTGTGTATAATATCAAATATGCATATTTGTGTGGGATATTAACAAAAAAAAAAAAAAGTAACACATGTTGTTCTCACCTAGGGTATGCCATAGTTGATTCATGAATTGCCTCGAGTACGTGCAAATCATTCTTTCCCTTTACTTGTTTTTTTGTAGAAGTGTCTTCCAAAAGTTGCTTCTCTAAAAAATCTGCGAAAGTCGTTTTGCTCTAAAAAAAATGCATCCTTTATAGAAATATGTAGATATGAGTATTGTACAAATGTGTACAACCTCTCTCCTATAATAATGAGAGTGTTTCATTGATGTAGAATAACTCTTTTACGAGATGTTCACTTGGTTCTCTCTAACAAGAGAGATATTATTTGAGAGGATTTAGATTACCTTCTAAGAGTTTCATACTTTATATAATAGAGTTTTAATAGGAATAACCCTCTCAAGATGTATAGGTCTTTTGATTTTTGGACTGGCACATGTGCTAGTTGGGTACAGGCTAACACATATTGGTCCAAGATTGGTCTTCTTTTTATAAAGAAAAAGGACTAGTACCTGACCCAAGTCAAAATGCATCCACAATGTTATCTGAAATTGTTGCCTTTGGCAATTATCTGGGAGATATGGTTGGAGAGAAATAAGAGAACTTTTGAAGGCAAAGAAAGCTCATTTCACGATGTTATCTTAAGTATCAAAGCTCTAGTGTTCCGATGGGGTAGTCGAGAAACTAGGGGTATCTTTTTTGGGGATATGGTTTTCAAGTTTCAGCAACTACTTTTTTGATTATCTTCGATTTCTTTGCATCATCTTGTATTATTTTTTGAGATCTTCTCGATCTCCTTTTCATTAATGCATTTCTGGACTTATCAAAGAAAAAAAAATGCATCCACGACGAGTGACACGCACATGTGGATAGGATGACACCACCATGTAGTGAGGAGCCACCACAAGGTGACATCATCACTTGCGATGATATGGTCCTGACGGGAACCACATGTTGGACCTTGATTGGGTCCTATCAAAGCCACCTCATCATTTGACAAAGTGTAAGTGAGGTGCATCTCATAAATGGCTGTCAACAACAACTACCTCTAATAACCTAGATAACAATGTGACAAAACTGTTTTTAAGCTTCAAAATTAGAAACAAGATTATTACGGATACTTGTAAAGCGGAGACGCTTAGACTAGCTAGTACTAGTCATCTAATATCTTCCAATGTCTATCTGATCCCTGGGCATTTAGAGTTTTGCCTTCTAGAAAATTGATTGACCTAGCGGTTAGAACCATGGTATAAATAACGTCCGTTATAACGAAAATAACATGCCCAAACGGCCAATGATTTAAATTTCAATTTCAACCTAGGTTTCTGCCGGGTCAAAGCTGACATATTAACCAAACTTTTGGACAATAATCATAGGAAAATTATAAATAGTGAAGTTTATAACCATTGTTTATAGGGTCAGGCTCCAGAGACCCTTTTTCGTGCCCCCTCTCGGGAGTCGTGTTCTTGGCCGTGGATTTCGAGCTATAATCTCCCATAAGTGAATCTTAATTTATACCTTCATTTCTCTTGCACATGCCCAAACAGGTTAAGGATTTTAATTTTAATATCATCCTAGGTTGGCAAAATATTGAAATTTTGGAAAAAAAATTAAGTGGTGAATTTAACAACCTTTGTTTATAGAAAAAAATCATTAAAAATTTCTCTCTTTATTATATTATGCCCTTCCATACCGACACGAAACACCGCTATTAAAGACTAACCTCCATGGTTGGATCATACTCAACTTTAAGCTTTCCTCTTCTCTTCTTATTGTCGCTATAATTGTTACTAGAATTGTTCGTCGTCAAATGGCTCAGGGAACAGGCATTGCAAGTCAAGCTGTGGTTGCTGCGATTGCACTACTCTGCCTGTTAGTTCACTGCAAGATCGTTGATGCAGCGAACTATACGGTTGGAGATTCCGGTGGTTGGACCTTTAACGTTGCTAATTGGACCAATGGGAAGCATTTCAGGGCAGGCGATGTACTCGGTAAATAATGTTACCCATCTTGTCACATTTTATTTCTATTTATTTCACTATGGCCCTGCTTGGTTCGCTTCCCTTGGGTGCAATTTGCACTTTAGTGCAAATATAATGAATTGTGTGGCAATCATTTGTGATGTAATTCACTTACAACTGTTTGGTTCACGCCATGTAAATAGATGCAAATGAAGTTTAGCTGATTGGTTGGTAGTGCATTGCAAATGAATGCAATGGATTGTTTTATTTTTAGGTTTTACAAAAAAAAAATGCACAATAAAATTACTATTGTAATTGTTATATATCATTGTAGATTTCATTATTATCATTATTATTAATTATAATTATAATTATTGTTATTATAATCATGGTTTAAAAAATGGCCGTTATAACGGATTCAAACCTCCTCCGTTACATTATGTACTTCTAAAATGCTTAAAAATAACGGATTCAGACTTCCCCAAATCCGGTATACCGTTATAACGGTCCCTTTTAAACCTTTATTATAATTATTATTGTTATTACTTTATTATTATTATTATTATTATTATTATTATTATTATTATTATTATTGCTATTATTATTATTATTGTTTTGGAGGGGAAAGCTTGGGGTTAGGGGACCCTGACCAGCTATATCAAAAAGTGTCGGGATCGGGGGCCAACCACTTTTGACAACCATTTTGCTGTACCCATATAGAAGATGAATCAATGGCCGATTTTTGGTGAGGATGATCTCCTCAACATATAGATCACCCCCACAAAAAATCAGTACATTCTGAAAATTTTGACCCCCTCAAATGCAGTTTTCAAGTTACACGTAAAAAATTGACAGTCCATAATTCTTCAACTTCTAAACCAGTCTATGAATATCGGAATGATTTGAATTTTTGTGAGATGATCTCCTCACCATAGAGATCATCCTCACCAAAAATCAGCCATTGATTAATCTTCTATGTGGGTATGCCAAATGGTTGTCCCCCGATCTTGACCCTATCAAAAAATAGAAAACTAAAAAATAAAAAAATAAAAAATAAAAAGATAATAATAATAATAATAATAATCATGGTTATTGTTATTATTATATATTCTTGTTTTTTAGAAAACAAATTGTTGAGCTAACACAATGCACTTGCTTGCATCAGTTTTCATCCGATGCTAAACTTAGTCCCAGAACTGAAATAGTTGGGACTGGGCCTACCAAAACTCAGGCCCCTTGACACCCCTATATAACACTTGGCTGCCTTCTCAAAATCATGGTCCAAATCTGGCATATTGGTAAAGTGGGCCCAGTGACTTCATGAATAGTTGTCCACCCCTTTGTTGACGTACAGCCTCAAAATTAGCCTGATTGGTGATTCCTAGCTTTTAGATTTAAACAATTTTATCATAAGCCTAGATCCTAGTTTTTCATCCATGGGCCTATTCATAGTTCGTGTAGGCCGTACATAATAACTAGAGTTGATAAATCATGTGGGCCCCACATAAAATGAAAGTTGATGGATCATATGTGGGTCCTAAATAATAGAGAGGCATTGATAAATTATATATGGGCTATAATTCAAGTGGGGTCATACATCATAAGTGAGCCACACATTAGGTGGGCGAAGTCCATTGGGGGGTGGAGGGCGAACCTTCAAAGTACATGTGTCTTCGAAGGTTAACTATTGCGTGTCATCAAGGTCCACTGTGTCTTCGAAGATGACTGCCTTGGTGTGACCCAAAACACTTGTCATAAATGAAGACGCACACCTTCAGCCAAGACACACGTCGAAGGTGCGCTACTAAACACAGCCTTAGTCATCAAGCAAACACGCCACACGTGTAGGAAAGTGAGACCCACCATACAATTGAGTCCAACCGTGAGACCCACCATACAATTGAGTCCAACCGAGATATCGTGCCCAATAGAATGAAGCCAAAATTGTGGGATCATGAAATCGTAACCATTCAATCTGATAAGAATTATTTTAAAGGGATGCCCAAATTAATCAAGCCGATGGCGAGTCTGGGTATTTGCAACTGTTCGCCAACATGCAAACTAGGGGTGTCAACGGGTCGGTTCCGGTTCGGTTCCTAAGGTGACCAAAACCGGAACAATCGGTTCCAGTTCTTATCGGTTCGGTTCCTTAACGGTTCCGGTTCTCAAAGTGATGGATCCAGAACCGGAATCGATTATGTATTTCTGTCGGTTCCGGTTCCAGTTCCAGGTATAATGGGCCAAATCTTGAAAATATAAGAATTTTTACACTATATTTATACGTTGGTACCGGTTCTTATCGGTTCGGTTCCGGTTCTTAACGGTTTCGGTTCTATGTTAGACTACCCGGAACCGGAACCATTATTTTCTGTTCGGTTCTGGTTCCTTTTTAATCGGTTCCGGTTAAACGAGTAAAATTGACACCCCTAATGCAAACCTAGGAAGAGTCTAGAAGAGGACATCGCACCAAAATTTATGTGAGTTGATGGTGGAGAAGCTTGTGTTGCAATTAATCCTTAGTTAGGTGATCATTTATTCTTTGGACAAGAACTTTCTTATTTAGTTTATTCCATAGTTATCTATGATTGAACCTTGTCTTTAACTACGCAAGTTGTATCCTATGTTTTAAAACTCGCCGAGTCGACTCGACTCGGGACTTGGCCGAGGCGACTCGACTCGATCGTATTTCGAGTCGACTCGGCATACAAACTCGGATTTGCCTGCCTCGCCCAGTTGCCTCGGAAACTCGTTTGAGCCAACTCGAAAACTTTGCCGAGTCATCCGTTTAACGGCTGAGTCGACTCAGTTTTCAATTTTTAATTTCTAATTTTTTTACTATATTCTATGATTTTTCAAAAGTTTTTTTAATAAATATTATTTTTTATATATTTAAATATTTAATATTTAATTTAATGACTCGCCGAGTCTACTCCCGAGTCTTTGAGTTGACTTGACCCAATTGACTTCCAAGTCCAGTCCGAGTTCCGAGTTTTAAACATAGGTTGTATCCCATTGTGGAATCAAGAAAGTAATAACAACTAGCATCTATGGAGGTCTTCCCCCTTTAAAGGGATAATTTTCGCAATTTTCTTTATAAAATTAGTTCATGCTTATCAGCATAACAGATCCTCCTGCATGATTGCATCCTTGTGAAAAGGCGTGTGGAACATATAGTTACAATTTTCTAAGTCGAATCGAGGTGCAGAGACCTATGGAGGATGTCCTCCCCATGCTGGTAGCAACAGAGCTCCTTAATTAACTATTCAATAATGCACAAGCCCCTCTTGCAGGGCCGTCTCTACCTTAAGGCCCCTTGGTGAGACAAGTTCCCCTGCCCACTTATAACCACATGGATGTTTAACCCACCCCTTGTTGGATATACAAACCAAAAATCAAACTTTTTGGTTATCTCTAACCACAGATTTTAGTGATTTTTAGGACTGATTCTAGCCGTTGGATTCAAGCATGTTTTTTGGGTAGTAAATCCAATGCCTAGAAATCATCGATCAAGCTGAGTCTCAGTGTGTTTATCCACCAATAGATGGGCTGACTAAGTACACAGTCATTAGGCCCAAAAAATGATCTATGTGGGGTCGTGAGAGTCCTTTGCATGGACTGCACTACGGGAGTACTCTGCACAGGGCTGGCTCTACCTTAAGGCCATTAGGGCGGTCGCCTAAGGCCCTTTGGTGAGCGAAGGCCCCCAGCCCATGTCCCACTAACCACATGGATTTTTAGCTCACCCCTTATTGGATAGACAAACCAAAAGTTAATCTGATTGATTATCTCTAGCCATAGATTTTAGTACTTTTTAGGACATGATTCTAGCCGTTGGATTCAAGCATGTTTTTTGGGTGGTAAATCCAATGGTCAGAAATCATCACTCATGCTGATTTCTAGTGTGTTTATCCACCAATAGGTGGGTTGAAGTTGAACATCCACGCAGTCATTGGGCCCAAAAAATGATATATGTAGGGCCACGAGAGTCCTCCACATCGACTGCACCGGGAGTCCTCTGCATGTTTTCGCCTTAGGCCTCAAGTTATATCGAGACGGCCCTGCCTCTGCATCTAAATTTTAAATTTTTGATTATTATGAAAAGTTGTTATATAGGAGACCGTATAGAGAATTATATATTGATCTAGAGTTTCGCCTTAGGCCCTCAAGCCCTGCCCTCTTGGTAGGGTGTTGAGGTGATTCAACCCCACTGTCATGTTTCCAGCCGTGTAGTGTCCCTACACTGGGTAGATCACCCAGAGAACAATTTTGATAAGTAGCGTAACTAGAGCGTTAGTCATCAAAAGTGATAATTACCGTTGACAACCCAAGACAAATTCATCAATAGATTAGAAGCCCGTCTACTTTATTTTTCTCCGCCTTTCTCGAACCAGTTCAATGTTCCAACGTGTCTCAAAAGATCCAAGGTTGGTCTGATTTCTGGGTGCGAATTAGAAAATGCGAGGAATTAAAATTTAGGCCCCACATGCTTAACAAACACATAAAACAGCGACTAAACCTGGACTGACCTCCCTTGGCCGCAGTTTTCGGCTTCCCAAACAGGCCTTTAAAGTCTAACTTGATGGGCTTTGTGGGTTGTTAGCCCCTTTTAACGAGTTTTTAACCCTTCAAGACTTGAGACTTTTTTGGTAAAAACGGTAGAGACTTGGAGACATAGGTAAAGTGAAGTCTCTCATTGTGACTTTGGCCTAACTTATGCTCAAAAAATGTGACGTTTTCCTTTGTTCATACCTAAAAACTCTTAAAATTTCAATTTCAACCTAATTTTTGAACCAGGTCAAAATGGAATTATCATTTTACATTCTCTCTCTCTCTCAATAATCTCCCGCCTTCTTTCTTTCCCTTGTTCATATCCAAACACGAAACCTCCCTATAAATTAAAGGCTAATTAACCTCCTTGCTTGGATCATCACATAATTATCACTCTCTTCTTAATCTTTCCTCTTCCCTTCTTCCTTGTTGCTGTTTTTTTCAAGTAAAATGGCTCAAGAAAGAATCGTTGCGAGTCAATCTGTTGTGGTTGCAGTTGCACTACTCTGCCTAGTGGTTCATTGTGCGATTGTTGACGCAGCCACCCATGTGGTCGGAGACTCCGACGGTTGGACCTTTGACGTCTTTAATTGGACTGATGGGAAGAATTTTAGGGCCGGCGATGTACTCGGTAAAAATTGTTACCCATCTTGTTACATTTTTACCTCTCTTTTATTTCACTGTACCATCCAATAGATGAACCCGCTTCTTGGATACGACAGTGCCTCAAAGATCGCATAATCGGTTAATTAAATCATCTAATATGGGCTATTGCACTCATTAATAAGGGATAGGTAAGATCACCCAATTTGTGAAATTTTTCTATTTTAATCTTAACCATGTATGTGCCGGATATTTATTGGTTCCAATTGGGCTGATAAGGAACTAGAACTGCCATATCAGAAAATATATAATAGGTTCCGGTTCTGGGTGCATCAATACCCGAACCAGAACTGACCCATTTGACACTTGCGTATGTACTGGTATAAGACTCCTTGCAGCTTTTATTGAACCATTTTGTTATTAAATTTTGATTTGGCACTGCCCTAATTGTGACTCAATAAACCTTGTGTGCATGGTGCAGTTTTCAAATACAACCCGAAGTTACATAACGTGGTCTTAGTGGAACCCGAAGTTTTCTACAGTTGCGACACCACGAAGGGAGGGAAAGTTTACCAGTCGGGGAACGATCACTTCAAACTGTCTAAGGGTCAGACCTGCTTTGTTAGCACTTTTGTCGGGGACTGCGCGAATGGAATGAGGTTGGCTGCTGTGGTAGAGTGACGAACCCTACGTGACGAGAGTTTATACTAAATAAAAGTGGAATAAGTTTGTAAATGAGCCATTTTCCCATTGTGTTATTGTTTGTGTGAGTTGTGGAGTCAGGATTTTCTTTAAGGGTGAGCAAGAGATTATCTACGCTCGGCTGCCATGGAGTTGCGAGTTTGATAGATAGACAACAACATAAAGGGGAAAAGAGCTTTTGGGGATTTTTATTTTGTGTTTTTTTAAACTAGTTTGGTGTTTTAACGAGTTATATAAAAGCTAAAGTCGATCCAGAATTTTTTGCACAAATTAAAAAAAAATCTGCGGCCCTGAAAGGTGGGGCCCACACGGTTACCAAACATTGATTAACAGAATGGGATCGAAACTGACCTTGGCTAACCCCAATTTTTGGTTTTCCATCGAGAACAGGGTGGTCACTTGAGGGTGGCTTTCCAAACATAGATGTTTAGCTCTACATAGCTTTTTTTGGCCCACTAACCACATGGATGTTTAGCCCACCCTGCCACCCATTGTGGATAAACACACTAAAAATAAACTTGATTGATGATTTCTAGCCATTTGATTTAGTACACAGAAAACATATTTGCATCCAATGACACAAATTAATCCTTGAAAAGTACTAAAATTTATGGGTAGAGATTTCCTTTGCTCGTGTTCCCGCTGGCTGGCCAAAATTTGAGTCATTTCCTAGTCTCCGAGGCTCGAGAAGAGCTAGCTGGCCTTCCTTTTGGTGTGATTTTGAGGCCAGAGAGCAGATGCATTGGCACAAGTACGTGTAGAAGATGGATTAGTTTGTTGGCCATATGTTTGATTTTGTTAAGTTCTGTCATCTACTATCTCAAATTTAACATTGCAAACTAACAATATATGGAATCAAAAAGATTGGTTGGTGCAGATTATCATACACCAGACACGTGGCTTACTGGCTTATCAATCAGGACTGTTCAATCCTTGAGCATCCTCTTTGATGGCCCCACAACAGATAATCCCTTAATTATATGCCCACAACAAGTAACAACCCGATTTCAATAATCACTACATCACAGATTCACATGTAAGATGCATATGTTTGGCACCATCAATAATCACCCATCTGCTACACTCTGAAGATAGTCTGCCAATCTATATAACAAGGGAGCTCAGTTGTCTCCCCCTCTTTTATAGGCTTCAATAAAGAAGGGCCGAGATCTTATCCTCCAACTGGACGGTGGATCCCAGCCATTGACACCAGATTTTGGCAAATGCTTTGTCCTGGAGTGCCGGGGGCACTGGCCGCCCACTAGTCCCAGACAAGCAAACACAGCACATAAGAATCGTTTATGCCTCGGCCTAGCCTCAATGCAAAGGTTGTGGACATTAATCGTTGACAATCTCTTCACCAAAAGTTGATCCTCTCAATGGACTAGTTCAGTCAACTTTGAACTAGAATTTTTAAGGCTACACTGACGAACCAATTAAGGTCGGCTGTGTGCTGAAGATAGTGGATTCGTTTGCCCCAACCTAGTCTCATTAATATCAAGCTTGTGAACACTAGTCCTTAATTACGAGCTCTTCACTAAAAGTTGGCTTCTGATGTACCAATTCAGTAAGCTTTGAACTAGAATTTTAGAGCTACGCTGATAAACCAACCCAAGTTGGTAGTGTTGAGGGTAACGAACTCATTTTCCTCGGCCTAGTCTCCACGCCAAGATTGTAGACTCTAGTCCTTGACAACCTCCTCACCGGAATGGCATTTCGATGGATCAATTCAGTTGGGTTTTAACTGGAGTTTTAGGACAACACTGACAAACCAACCAAGGTTGGCATGCAGTTGCCCTAGCCTAGCCTCAATGCTAAGGTTGTGGACGCTAGTCCTTGACAACCTCATCAACAAAAAGCGGTGATGGAAATGGCGTCAGTAGTTGTGGGGCAATTATTTGGACCTCATAATCTTCGCTGGTTGGATTGAACGAGAAGAGGGTCTTCCTAATCTCCTTTATTGGTTGAACACTTAGAGTTATCTACAAAGACACTCCGATGCTCAAGTAAGTGGAGGGAGATGATGTTGCGGATAAATTGATTGGAGAAGTGATAATCGTATCTTTTATGTAGAACCTGTATTAATAGAATCCGAGGAGAGTCCGATTCTGAGAAAGATTAGACTCTTTGCGTGAAGCATTTCACTAGTCACCCACCTAGTTTAAGGAAAGTTTTTCACTAATAATTTGTCACGTTGGGGAGAATCCAATCCTACTCTCGCAGGAAACTTTCTATTACTGGGAGTATAACTTCTATCACAAGAAATTGTAACTCACACGCCAATGAGTTCTCGGCACGAACACAAGGGCTTTTTGCATCGTTGCAAAAAGCACTTGTGTACATGGCGAGAACTCATTGGCTGTGATTGTGTGATTTGCAATCCGATTGTGACAGAAGTTTTACTCCTATATATTACTGGTATTGACCCAATTTTCAGAGAAAGTCTCCTTGTTTATATCTAACCATGATTAGGGAATTTGTCTTTCTAAATAAGTTTCTTTACTCTACGATAAATTTGCTGAAATTCATGTAGCTGGTACGAAATCTTATTTGAGTATTGTAACAAAAAAGAATTAAAATATTATATTAATTGAGTCATAGGGTGAGTACAATAGGTCAGGGGGCTCACTGGGTAGCCTGATTACGAAAGTATGGTGACACGTGTAGAATTGAGATTGGCTAGGGATCCATCTCAAGCATGGTTCAAAATCTCGGGATCAGCCGTCGAATCGGCCACCGACGGGATCGACCGAGACTTTGAACCATGATCTCAAGTGCATGCTACCATATGTACATGGCAAAGTGAAATATTGTAACCTTTTATAAAATTTGTCATGTCAAATCACCTAGGTCCCATTCTGTCATTTATAGATGGCTTATTGGGTCATCAATCAGAATTGTTCAGTCCTTGAGAATCCTCTATGATGGACCCAAAATAAATAATCTTTTCATATGGACATTTTCTATGAACACACGAAACTTTCATTTGGGAGGATGGAGCATCTTGATCACTTGAACGATACCTCTTCGGATTCGGACTATGGTCCATAAAAGAGGTGGCCCACTATATTAACTAGAAATTAAAATCACTACACAACATGTGATATCCATATATGTTAGGCACCATCGTAAATCTCTTAGTCAACAAGCAAACACACCACATGCAGGAAGGTGATGAGTACCCACCACACAATTGAGTCCAACCATGATATCTTGCCAATAGAGAATCAACCCAAAATTGTGGGATTATAAAATCACAACTATTCAATCTGATAAGATTAATTTTTGTCCGGCTGGGCTGGTTATGCATTGTCCAGCTGTGACATTAAAAAGTGACACATGTTTATATAGAGACATATGGCAATTGGGAGAACAATTTTTAAGGGTCCCCAACCCCGGTAAATTAGTAAGGAAACAGAAATCTTTTGGAATTAAATCTCAAGATAAGGAAAGAAAACAAGAAACAAAAGTCATCTCTCCCCCTTCTCTTTCTCCTTTCCTTTTTCTCTCTGCAACATACACTGAAGATTATTCAATCCATAGTGGAAGAATGAAAGAGATGAATGCAATTTCTATTATTGCTCATCAAAAAAAGAGAATGTGATTTCTATTGAGTTTTGGGGTGTACTTGATATGAATATGGGTTCATGGTTTGCGGATGTGCTTAGTTGGTATCGTTTCCTACGGGGTTCCTATGATATATAATGTGAATCTCAAGAACACAACCTGGATTATTGTTGATTCTGCACAATAAGGATGAAGCTAGAAAAAGGAACAATGGTGGGAAATGATTAGATTTTTTTTCCCAACGTGGATTACGACTGCTTGATTATTCCTGCAAATTAAGGAAAGAATAAGGGAAAGGATCGACAATGGTACGTAAAAGATTAAAATATTTAGTTTTTTTTTTTTTTTTTTGGCTTGGGATTAGAAACTTACTAGATGGGTTGCAAGAAAATGGGGACTTGACTTAATGTTAAAAAAGTAAGGGACTGGTTCTTCCAGTTACTCTCCAAAATTACGTCCATGTGTCACTCTCTCATGCCGCAGATGGACAGCAGTTGTGCAGCTGAGCTGGACCCAGGCACACTCTTATTTTAATTAATAGGACCCCCAAATTAGTCAAGACTCATGCTCCAGTTATCGCCCTAAAAGGACAGGCTCCGGTTACACAACACAATATAAGCCACGTGGCACACGCTTAGAGGACTCTGACCATATGGATGTTTGGTCAATCCCTAAGTGGACCTGCAAACCAAAAATCAGACTGAATAGTGATTTATAGGCGTTGGATTGGACTTATTTTCATGGGTTCTCAACTGTGGGAATTTGAGCAATATTTGAAGTACAAATTAAGATCCAGCGCCTAGAAAACACTAATCGGGATGATTTTTTATTTGTAGGTCCACCTAGGGATTGGCCAAACATCCAAACGGTCAGCGTCCTCTACTAGTGTTCCACTTGGCTCATATTGTGTCCCGTAACTGAAGCCTGTCATTTTAGGGTGGTAACTGGAGCCCGACCCATTAATCAAACCCATGGTGAGTCTAAGCATTTGTGACTGTTCGCCAACATGCAATCCTAACGAAAGAGTCTAAGTGATGAAATTGTGTCAAAATAAACGTGAAGTGATAGTGGAGAAGATTATGTTGCATTCAATTAATCCTTAGATAGGTACGATCCTCTATTTCTTAGAAGAACTTCCTTATTTAGGGTTACTATAAAAAATGGCTTATAAAAAAAAAAAATTAATAATAATCATAATAACATCAACTAGCATCTTTGGAGGTTGACCCCCGGAAAATAATTTTGCAAGTTTCTTTATCAAATTAGCTCGGTTCTTATCAACCTAACACATCATCTTGCATCCTTGAGAAAAGGCGTATGGAACAGATAGTTACAATTTTCTAAGTCAAATCCATCCAACGATATAGACCTGTCGAAGATGTCTTCCTCATGCTAGCAGCAACAGAGTTCCTTAATTGACTATGAAACTAACGGAAATAAGACGCGATAGCGCACAACCCCTTATTCGTAGGGTAGTGAGGAGATTCAACCCGGCCCACTTTCATCAAAAGGGATAATTACCCTTGACAACCCAGACAAATTTTTCAATAGATTAGAAGTCCCGCTACATTTTATTTTTTTTTTGCCTTTCTCGAACCAGTTCAATGTGCCAACATGTTTCAAAAGTTCCAAGGTTGGTCTGATTTCTGTGTGCGAATTAGAAAAGGCGAGGACTTACCTGGACTGACCTCCATTCGCCGCATTTTTCGGCTTCCCAAACAGGTCTTTAAAGTCTAACTTGATGGGCTTTGTGGGTTGTTAGCATCTTTTAATAAGCTTTTAACCCATTCAAGATTTTGACTTTTTTGGTAAAAACGGTAGACTTGGAGACATAGGTAAGTGAAGTCTTTCATCGTGACTTTGGCCTAACTTATGCTCAAGTAATGCGACGTTTTCCTTTGTTCATACCCAAAAACCCAAGGATTAAAATTTCAATTTCAACCTAATTTTCGAACAAGGTCAAAATGGAATTATCATTTCACATTCTCTCTCTCTCTCTGTTTCCCTTGTTCATATCCCTATAAAAGGCTAACCTCCTTGCTTGGATCATCACATAATTATCCCACTCTCTGCTTAATCTTTCCTCTTCCCCTTCTTCCTTGTTGCTGTTGTTGGCGGAGTTGTTTCTAGTAAAATGGCTCAAGAAAGAAGCGTTGCAAGTCAATATGTTATGGTTGCAGTTGCACTACTCTGCCTAGTGGCTTCTTATGAGATTGTTGATGCAGCGACACATGTAGTCGGAGAATCCAATGGTTGGACCTTTGACGTCTTTAATTGGACTGAAGGGAGGAATTTTAGTGCCGGCGATGTACTCGGTAAATATTGTTACCCATCTCGTTACATTTTTAGCTCTCTTTATTTCATTGTTCCACCCAGTAGATGAACCCGCTTTGTGGCAGGGTTGTCTCGATGCAAGTTGAGGCCTAAGGCGAAAACTTCATATGAGGCCTTTTTTATGTTTAATATATTAATATATATGGTATTAATTAAAAATTTTAACTCTATATAAGGTAGAAGATCTTATTTAACAACTATATATTCATGATAATCAAAAGCTATACGATCGAAAAAAATTTAAATATAGAGGACTCCCGTAGTCCCGTTGCAGTCCATGCAGAGGACTCTTGCGGCCCTAATGACTGCATGGATGTTCAGCTCACCTATTCATGGATAAACACACTAAAAATCTGTTTGATTGATGATTTCTAACCATTGGATTAACTACTCAAAAAAACATGCTTGAACCCAATGGCTAGAATCAATCCTAAGAAGTACAAAATCTATGGCTAGAGATAATCGATCAGATTAATTTTTGGTTTGCATATCCAACAAGGGGTGGGCTAAACATCCATGTGATTAGTGGGCTGGGGCCTTCTCCCACCTGGGCTGGGGGCTTTCTCTCATCTGGGGCCTAGGCGACCACCTTATTGGCCTTATGGTAGAGAAGGCCCTGTTTCTTCGATGTGGCTTGTGAAACTTTTTTATTATAATCTTAACCATGTGTGTACCGGATATTTATGGGTTCCAATTGGACCGATAAGGAACTAGAACCGTCATATCCGAAAATAATAGGTTCCGGTTATGGGTGTATTGATACCCGAACCAGAACCAGAATTGACCCATTGACACTTGCGTATGGACTGGTATAAGACTCGTTGCAGCTTTCATTGAACCATTTTGTTATTAAATTTTGATTTAGAAACCTAACTGTGACTCAATCAACCTTGTGTACATGGTGCAGTTTTCCAATACAAC
This sequence comes from Euptelea pleiosperma, assembly GCA_035048495.1. Classification (NCBI taxonomy): domain Eukaryota; kingdom Viridiplantae; phylum Streptophyta; class Magnoliopsida; order Ranunculales; family Eupteleaceae; genus Euptelea; species Euptelea pleiosperma. The sequence goes on along the minus strand of CM068542.1, from coordinate 24,582,352 downwards.
CCGAAGTACCATAATGTGGTCTTAGTGGAACCCGAAGTTGTCTACAGCTGCGACACCACGAAGGCAGGGAAAGTTTACCAGTCGGGGCATGATCACTTCACACTGTCTAAGGGTCAGACCTGCTTTATTAGCACTTTTGTGGGGGACTGCGCGAATGGGATGAGGTTGGCTGCTGTGGTAGAGTGACGAACCCTACGTTATGACGAGAGTTTATACTAAATAAAAGTGGCGGAATAAGTTTGTAAATGAGCCATCTTCCCAGTTCATTGTGTTATTGTTTGTGTGAGTTGGGAGCCAGATTTTCTTTAAGGGTGGGCAAGAGATTACCTATGCTCTGCTGCCATGGAGTTGCGAGTTTGGTAGATAGCCAACAACATAAAGGGGAAAAGAGCTTTTGGGGAAGAGAGGGACTGGATTTTTATTTTGCTAGTTTGGTGTTGCTACGACTTATATATAAGCTAAAGTTGATTCAGATTTTTTTGCACGAATTAAAAAACAAAAAAATGCGCCCCTGAAAAGTGGCTAACCCCAATTTTTGGCTATCCCCAGAATGGGATCGAAACTGACATTGGCTAACCCTAATTTTTGGCTTTCGAGTACAGGGTGTTCATTTGAGGGTGTCTTTCCAAACAGGGTAGTCTAATTTTTTAAAATAGATTTTTCATGAAATTTTTTACCCGATGCAGAGGACTCTGGCCCTACATAGCTGTTTTTTTTTGCCCATTAACCACGTGGATGTTTAGCCCACCCATTGGTGAATAATCATAGTAAAAATAAATTTGGTTGATGATTTCTAACCATTTGATTTAATACACAAAAAATATGCTTGAATCTAATGACTAAAACCCATACTTGAAAAGTACTAAAATTTATGGCTAGAGATAATCAATCAGGTTGATTTTCTATAAGAATATAAAATAAGAGGTGGGTTATTAGTGGGCCCAAATTCTAGGTCGAGTCATGGATCTAGGGTTCGGATCGCAACAGATGTATTGTGTTCATTTGATTGAGCTCCCAGTCAGATGAGCAGAAACTTCTTAGGATTATGTATAGTTTCAAGGTTGCACTGATCTCAGTATTAAGGTAACATCCCTTGTCATGCATATAATCTATGACAGAGAAAAGAAAAAAAAAAGAAATTATATAATAATTTCTTAGAGGACTCCAGTTACCGCCCTAAAATGACAGGCTCCGGTTACAGGACACAATATGAGTCACGTGGCACACTCTTAGAGGACTTTGACCATATGGATGACTGGATGTTTGTCCATTCCTTAGGTGGACCTACAAACCAAAAATCAGCCTGATAAGAAATTACATAATAAGAAAAAATCAAAATACTGAAAACAATAAAATTCCAAATTTATGACCCACCCTTCTGAACCCTCCAATAAGATGAACAGTAACACATCCTTGCTCATCCATGGAGCCCCTCAAGTAAAAATTGCCGCCAAGTTTTGATCACTATACGAAGGAAAGATGATAATTAATTGAATACACACAACCACAAACTAAATCAAAACCTTTGAAATTTTTTTTTTTTTACGAATCACACCTGAACTAATATTCTATCTGCTTCAGTATTTCACAGCACAGCAAAAACTTTGGGATAGGCAAATTATTCAACTGCCTGTGTCGGAGTAGAATAAAACTGGGCAGATGCCACTGTAACATTGAAAATCAAAAGTAAGAAAACTTTCAAAAGACCAATATAATCATTTAAGAAATAGAAGGATCTAAATTAACTTGGAAGGAAAGTAAGGATTCCCACTGGGCAACAAATGGGGTGGCACAGGCAGTGAATTCCAATCATTGAAACCCCATGGCTGATTTGAGTAATTATGATTGTGAGACTGGTATTGAGGATGGTTTTGGTTAAAGGGCTTAGTCGGGTGAGAAGAAGGCCATCTAAAATTATTATTAGATGGAGCAACAACCTTCTTTCCTCCTCTCGCATTGAACCCATTCCCCTTCCCAAATCTCTGAGATTGGTATTGAGGGTGGTTCTGGGAAAAGGGCCTAGTAGGGTGAGTTGAAGAAGGCCATCTAAAATGATTAGTCGACGGAGTGGAAGAAGACACATTCGCAGTTGCAGTAGCAACTTCAGTCGAGGTAGACCCAGATGCAATCGTCACCTCCTTCGAAGGCGATTCTGGTAAATCAACCTAAACCAGAGAGAAAAAAAAAACCATTAATCTAAATTATCTAATCGAAACAGTAAAAGATATTAGACAATGTATGAGAGAGAAAGAACCAGGTTCAGACTTACAAATGAAGAGAATGATTGCTGTGAAGAAAGAGAGAGCAGGCCTAGATTTATCATCCTATAATTATTGAACCCTTGATTGGAATTAGAATTCCAATCATTGAATCCCCATGGCTGCTTTGAATTATTCTGATTTTGAAACCCGTATCCGCCTTTACTTCTTCCTCTCGCATTGAACCCATCCCCCTTCCCAAATCTTTGAGACTGGTATTGAGGATGGTTCTGATTAAAGGGCCTAGTCGGGTGAGTAGAAGAAGCCCGTCTATAATTATTATTCGACGGAGCAACAATCTTCTTTCTCTTCGAACCACCATCTACAAAGACAGAAATCGAAATAGAAACCGCTAAATTCGAAATGGAAGAAGACACATTCGCAGTTGCAGTAGCAATTTCAGTCGAGATAGACCCAGAACTACCGGCGTCACTCTCAGTTTCAGATGCAATCGTCATCTCCTTCGAAGGCGATTCCGGTAAATCAACCTAAACCAGAGAGAAAGAAAGAAAGAAAAAAAACCATTAATCTAATTGAAACACTAAAAGATAGACAATGTGTGAGAGAGAAAGAAGCAGGTTCGGACTTACGTCTGAAGATAATGATTCCTGTGAAGAAAGAGACAGAGCAGGCCAAGAAGAAGTGCCCATGATCAGTGCTGATTCTCTGAGAGCTTCTTCCAGTCGGGCTTACGAAGAGCACGAAGATTATTGTGGGCTGTGACCCAAGTAGTTAGCCACGTGGCTCGTATTGTGGGCTAACATCCATGCAGTCAGTTGGCCCATATGACAGCGGTGAGTAACAAAAATGCGCTTCCGCATTTTAGTAACAGAAACCTTCTGCGACGGATAAGAGTTTTTTGTTTGTTTTTTCAAGAAATTGGATTCTTTATAACAAGCCTACTCCTTTGGGCTGACCCACTTCTTGGTAGACGTAGATCTACACACAAATAGCTTGATTGGTGAATTTTTAGACGTTGGATTTGAGTGCCCAAAAATTGTTTCAATCCAATGGTTATAATCACCCCATGAAAATTGTTTGCACCAAATATACTATAAATCACAGGCTGATTCCGAAACCTCTCTCCAGGGGACTTGTTCCAAACAAGAAAAGCCACGTGGTATACGCCTTTAGACCCACAGCTGTGCCCTAACGACTTCTTCCAAAAATAGCCACGTGGTATATTCTTTCGGACCCACAGATCTTTGCAAGTTTCGGACCCAAAAATAGCATGTTTGGTGGACCTACATACCAAAAATCAGCTTAATTGGTGAGTGCCAGGCTAGCCGTTTGATTTGGTCATTTTAATGGGGTAATTGCTGACCCTTGGATTTTGAGCTTTTATAGATTTTAAAATGTAACAGCTAGACATCACCAATCAAGTTGCTTTATGGTATGTGGGTCCGACAAGAGGTGGTACAAACATCAATAAGGTCATTAGGTTGGAAATAGTGCTTCAAGCAGAGCATTTTGGAGGGAGGAGACTTCAATTTTTGAAGTCCTCAGGCGACAACAAATATTTTATCTGCCCAAAAGAATGCCTGAAGCAAGGTTTAAAAAAGGCCGTTACAACGGACTGGGGGCGTTACCCTTTTCCGTTAAAACGGCCCTTAAAACGAATTGTACTGGACAATGGCAAAATTGGAAAAAGGGGAAAATAACGGAAAATAATGAAAAAAATGTCGCTGAAATTCAAAAGTTCAATAACGAAATTAACGAAAAAATAATGGAAAATATCAGCCGTATTTCACGGTCGTTATTTTCGTTTTAACAGCCGTTAAAATGAAAATAGTTGTGTTTGGCATGGCGGTTGCTGCAATATCTTATTGTCAAAACGATGGAACTTGGAGTTAAAAGGGCCAGTTTGGAAAGATCATGTTTGTGGGGCCTAGTCTGGTCCTAGCCTAGTTGAAGGATGGAAAACCAGTTCAATGTTGTAACACCTTTCCAAAAAGACAACTCTGATGGGGAAATTTTGAATTAATAAGGCTCAAAAAGAGGGCCCACATAGTTACCAAAATATGCTAGAACGATTGGACCTAGACTTATATCGGATGGTCCCATTTTTTGGTTTTCAAATAGGCCCAAAAATGTAAAACATAAACTGGTTTTTAGATGAACCTTGAGGAATCTTATTATAACTAGAAATTCTTCTGTGCCAAAATAAGAACCCCCAAAATAGCGGATATAGGTTCGTGTTCTGCTTCCAAAGTCAGTTGTCTTTGCCCAAGTGTGAACTAGACTCTCCAGTGGTTCCATTCCTTCTTACTTCTAGGTCAACCCAATCCAACAAACTACGGCCTTCAAGCAAGATTTGTGCGGAGTACATTGGAGTTTTCTTCGTTGGGTAGAGATAGACACCAGAAACTATATATGAGGAAACCTGAGATGTTGGACAGAAATAGACATCCCACGAGTTTGTGACCTCGTTAATATTTGGTTCACACTTGAATTTGGTCCACCCAAGACTGAACCCGCAGCCCCAAAATTAACTAGTAGGCCTGCCAAGTTTGCTCGGCCAAAACTCGCGTGTGTGTTTTGTGTGAGCTAACTAGTTAAATAGCAAAGAGAGCAGAGCAGAAACAACTAGCCCACATCATATAGACCACTTTGGTCCTTTGACACGGCCAACTCGAGCCAGTTAGGGAATGTAGAAGCCCACTGAGAGGGGTGAGGGAAGAGTTTAGCCCGGTGGGCAATAGTATGAGCAACAATATCTTAGATACACGTCCAGCAAAAGAAAAGGATAAATGAGCAAAAGACCGAGCAGGGGCTTGAGAATTTTTTTATCCAGCAACTTTATGATTTATCGTCTTGCTACTTACAGTTAAGCACCACTTGTCATGGGGTTAAGGTGGCCCTTAACTATAGTTACCCTTAACAATGGAGAAAAAGCAACTACAGTTAATGGGCCACCTTAACCCCAGGATAGGTAGAATTTAACTATAAGGAGCAGGATGCTGGATCAAAAAGTCGCAGGATCAAAAGTAATTCCGACATCAAAGGTGCTGTACATTTGGGAATATCCGCTCTGTCATGAAATTGAACACGTCGACTTATCCAATAGAAGAAGAACACTAAGAAATTAGATTTTTTTATCCGTGCATATTTTGATCTAGGCGTTTTGGCATTTATATTTAAGCGTCACCTGTCCTTGGGATTAAGACACAGGTAGGTTGATTAGGCAACAAGTAACAAGAATAATTAATCAAAAATTGACTTGATTACTGATTTATAAGTGTTGGATTGGAGTCGTTTTCATGGGTTAATTTTTAACCTATGGGTTGTTATGGGTAAGTCTAAGGTGGCGTTGGGTAAATTAAGTTATAAGATCTAAAAGCTTAGGCTGATTAAGGTTTGATGCTTAATGACTTGTGTCTGAATTAGATTGTTTGGTAAAGGTCTTAAAATTAAGTTAAGGGCATTATGGGTATTTTAAAATATTTATTAGGACACTTTCGTAAGTTTTTAAAAGAGAAAGCTTTTAGAAAAGGGCATTCTCGGTATTAAAAGAGAATTTTAGAATCTTTTGAAAAGATGCTTTCACTTACGGCAATAAGTGAAGGGAGGATGAATTTCTACTTTTCATGTAATTTCGTGTGTGTGTGTGTGTGTGTGTTTGTTTGTTTGTTTGTTTGTGAGAGAGCAAGGTAGCCCTAAGCAAGGTTTAAAAAACGGCCGTTGTAACGAAAATAACAGCCGTTAGAACGGATTCTGACCTACCCTGTTATGTTATGGACCGTTAAAACGCCCAAAAAATAACGGTCGTTATAACGGATTTGGGCCTACCCCGTTACGTTATGGACCGTTAAAACACCCAAAAAATAACAGCCGTTATAACGCCCAAAAAATAGCAGCCGTTATTACGAAAATAACGACAGTTATTTTTGCTTTTTTTGTTATTTTTCCGTTATATTCCGCTTTTTCCATTATTTTCTCTTTTTGAAATTTTGAAGGACCATTTTTTCCGTTATTTCCGTTATTTTTCATTTTTGCCCCTGAGCGTTTTTTTCGTTATAGCGGAAAAAACGGTAACCCCCTAGTCCGTTATACCGTTATAACGGTCCCCTTTAAACCTTGACCCCAAATATGTTTTAGTCGGATTTGGGCTGCACTTGGTCCACAGGACTCTTGTGTGAAACCCACAACACAAATTAGAATGTGGGGACAGAGAAGAGGAAGTTGCCAATGGGCGTGAGGCAATCTCACCTTATCCACACTCCCACCACAACATTTTATTGCACCCATCATCCACCTCATCATCATCCTCAGATCCCAAAACTAAAACAAACCCATTCTCCACACCACCCTCACATTCACCTTCTCCTTACCCAACTGAACTCCATTCTCCCTTTTCTTCACTACTGAAACAATGGCTGCCATGAACTCTAGTGTGTTAGCATGCAGCTATGCCATCTCAGGCAACCTATCGTCCGATGCCAATTGGAAGCTCGCATCAATGCCGTCGGTTGCCTCGCCAGTTGTTTCGGGGCCTAAATTGCCAATGATCAGGGCTCAACAAACTAGAGTTCCTGAATCAAAGGAAGCAAGAGGAAGTGAAGGAAGAAGAGCTGCACTTCTTGGCTTGGCAGCCGTTCTTTTCGCTTCCTCCGCGTCCTCCTCATCTGCCAATGCCGGCGTCATAGAAGAGTACCTTGAGAAGAGCAAGGCTAACAAGGTTTGTTTTTCTCACCATTTAATGTTTATACAGTATATATTTCTATGCAGCACTATATGGTAAAAGAAACAAAATTATAATCTGGGAGCTGGAATCCAATCTAAACTCTTACATACTTTGTACTGTTTCGCCCGTAACGCGATAATTGGATCGTTAAGTTCATTCAAGGATAATAATCACTTCCCCAAAAGTTCTAGATTTAGTTTTCAGACATATGTTTTTATTTTGAATTTCATTAGCTAGTGTGTTATAAATTTCTATAAAATCTAAGTTATTTTTGTTAGTGAAGCTTACCGATCGAATTAACGGTAGCTTACTAGTAAACATATGAATGTGTCTATAGGAACTGAATGACAAGAAGAGATTGGCTACAAGCGGAGCAAACTTCGCACGTGCGTACACGGTTGAGTTCGGCACTTGCAAGTTCCCCGAGAACTTCACCGGCTGCCAAGATCTCGCTAAGCAAAAGGTTTGAATTATACACACGCGCATCGTATTTATTAAGGTTAATTGGGTTTTTAGTTTGTTTAATTTTGTTATATGGTTTTGGTGATGCAGAAAGTGCCATTCATTAGTGAGGACATAGCTTTGGAGTGTGAAGGGAAGGATAAGTACAAGTGTGGTTCCAATGTTTTCTGGAAATGGTGAAATGCCAAACCATCCACTCTCCCCCCCACCCCAACTTGTATTTTATTACTCTCACTAAATTTTCCATTGAAGAACTTTTAGACCTATTTATTCGGTAATCCTTCTTTTAATTTTCTTGCATTTGTGAAATATCCCTAAGGGCGTGTTTGATTGCACGGAAAATTTTCTTGGAAAAATCTTTTTTTCTCTTGGAAAATGTTCTTAAGAAAATTTTTCCGAGAAAGTTTTCCCTTGATTGTTTCATTGCACCTTGGAAAATATGCATTTTCCAATTTTCCACTGTTTGATTTCAACAATTTTCTCCGAGAAAATATGTAACTTGTGAACTAGTACTTGCTATCAAAAGCAGTGTAAATTTAAGTTTTGAGTCACAAGTTCAAAAGAAAATTGTCACAACCCCATTCTACTTAACACTAATAATCACCATTCGAATGACCATTGCTTAAGCCTATGTGAACAACGCTTCAAGCATACATGTTATTCAACCAAAATATAAAAAATTAATATTTAGATGTAGTCTAGAAACACAACATAAACACTACAAAAGCAAATGTTGCTGGTGATGGTGCTGGTATTCTTAATACATCGCCTCTTCTAGAGCATCCATTTTATCTGTCCACAAGGTAGAAGAAGCAATAATTATAGGCTCATCATGATCTTCCTCATTTGAGACATGGACGTCATTACACAAGTCATCAGGGTCGACATCCCGCATGTAATTGTGTAGAGCACAGCATGCTAGTATAATCTTCGTTTACGTATCAATACTATAGAATGGAACGTTCCTAACGTACGCAAATCTCCTCTTCAATAGTCCAATCACCCTCTCGACGATATTCCGTAGCGAAGAGTGACGCTAATTGTATAATTCTCTCACATTATTAGGTGTGCGACCAGCATAATCATTTAAATGGTATTTCACACCACGGTGTGGTGTGAGGAACCCAGGGACATTTGGGAATCCAGCTTCAACAAGATAGCGTAGTTACCTATTAAATATATGCATATAAGGACAAAAAAAAATATAGCATTCACTTATATATATCATGAAAAGAACTATGAAAAAAACTCACTGATTGATTCCGAGTAAAACTTCGCTGACCGCCCACAATGAGTCATGTGGCATGTTTTTAGAGGACACTGATCATATGGATGTGGGGCCAATCCCTAAGTGGACCTACAAATAAAAAATCAACCTGATTAGTGATTTATAAGCGTTGGATTGGGGTCATTTTCATGGGTTGATTTTAACCGTGTGAATTTGAGCAACCATTACTTGGGTACAAGGATCCAACGGTTTGAAATCTATAATCAGGCTGATTTTTGGTTTTTAGGCCCATCTAGGAATTGACCAAACATCCACATGGTCAGAATCCTAAAAAAGTGTGCCACGTGGCTGATATTTTGTGCGGTCAGCGAAGTTTTACTCATTGATTTGGAGTAAAACTTTGATGGCGGGGAGGCCGATGACAGGATACATATGAGCCATGTGGCATGCTCTTAGAGGACTCTGACCGTATGGATGTCTTTCCAATCCTTAGGTGGACTTGCAAACCAAAAATCAACTTGATTAGTGATTTCAAACCATTGGATCTTTGTACCTCAAATAATGATTAGTAATGCTCAAATTCGCAAGGTTAAAATCAACCCATGAAAATATTTCTAATCCAACGCCTAGATATCACTAATAGGGCTGATTTTTGGTTTGCGGGTCCATCTAGGGATTAGCCAAACATCCATACGGTTAGAGTCCTCTAATAGTGTCCCACGTGGCTCATATTATGCCTTGTCATCAAAGTTTTACTCATTGGTTCGTAACTTGATCCGAGTAAAACTTCTGTCACAACATGCAATACGAGCCATGTGGCACATTCTTAGTGGATGCAGACCGTATAGATGTTTGGTCAATCCCTAGTTGGGACTAAAAATCAGCCTGATTATAGATTTCTAAGCGTTGGATTGAAGTTATTTTAATAGGTTGATATTAACCGTAGGAATTTGAGCATTATTCAGCGTTATTTGGGTGCAAAGATCCAAATCACTAATTAGGCTGATTTTTGGTTTGCAGGTCCATTGAGGGACTGGCCAAACATCCATATGGTCAGCTCCACTAAGATTATGCCATGTGGCTCGTACTATGACCAGCTTCGGTCACAACGCGGTGCAACCGAAGTTTTACTCGTCTTTACCCCTCCCTTGTATATACTATGTTCCATTGTTCCTTCACAACCCCGAAATCTGAAACCTTCTCTTTCCTGTCACTCTCGTAGAAAGATGGGTTCTATGGCTTTGGTGACGGGATCCATTCTCGCACGATGTCCTGCGGCCGCGCTAGGAGCGGCACGGACCAAATCAACAGTGGTGTCCCCACCAAAAGCGGCTACTCCACCGACTCTGGTGGCTCCAACTCCTGCACCAACAACTACCACACCACCACCTGCTTCCGCTCCTTCTCCGATGAAGCAAAAAATCACTCTTGAAGCTTCGATCAAACAATAGAAATCGAGAAAACAAAACTAGAAACAAATAAGGAAATTCAAAAAATAACTCAATAGAAGTAAAAATTAGAGAGATCTTTGCACAATAGAAATCGGGGAACAAAAATAGAAACCAATAGCCACCATGAGAAATCTTCACGGAAGCAAGAGAGGGTTTGGGACAAGGTTGGGGAAAATGACCAAATGTCGCGAAAGCTCGAGAGGATGCGAGAGAGAGTCGGGGAAAATAGCCTTAATACGTGAGAAAATAAGTGCGTATTTCCCGTGGAAATGAGTTCTCACCTGTGTGGAAAGGAAATGGATTCCGGCCTTTGAAGGGAAAATCTCGTTTTCTCGGGTAAAATGCATATCAAACAATGGAAAATTGTGTTTTCCTGAGAAAATGTAATTTTCCCACGGGAAAATTGGCAATCAAACACGCCCTAAATTTATTCAAGTGTTGGTAGAGAGAGAAATGGAAGGGGCATCCTATTAATCAATCCGTTAATTATTTTTTTGATAAGTATAAACTTTATTAAAAAGAACGCCAACATGCCGAACAAAAAGAAGAAAAACCAAATAGAAAGACGAAAGGAACAAAACAAGAAAGTAAAAGATACCAAGAAGCAAGACAAGCACCCAACTCCTACACAATTGCGCTAGCTAGCACAAATCACATACCAGCAGAAAACCAAATCTTCAAAGAAAGACCCTGGCATTCTGCGAATGATTTAGACAGAAGGAACATCAATCCTTTAATAGCAAGAATAATATTGTCCAACCTTTTCGCCTTTCCTTCAAACGTCAGGGAATTTCTTTCTTTCCACAAACCCCAACAAACCGCAAAAGGAAGCATTTTCCAAAATACCCCGACCTCTGTCCAAAAAAAGCCTTAGTATGCCAGGTTGTAATGAGCTTCATAACCGAGTCAAGAAGAACCCATGTATGGCGATCAACAAAAAAGGTTTTACAGAAAAAGGATTTGTATTATAGATTAATGTATTGATACAGAAAATGTTCTGTAACATTTATAAGCAAAATTCATTTCTAGAAAATTTATTCAGGGCAACCATACAGATCCTAAATTAAACCGCTAACCCACTTGCCTACCCAAAAGAAAATCCAGCATAGCTTCTAAGTATGTCATGCTTGCTCATTTGTTGGAGATAGACTTATCGCCTGTAATGCTGCAATGTCGACGAAGAAAATTAACAGTATTAGATGGGTTTCTTTTCAGTTTTTGACTGTCTCACTCGACAGTAGACCGAGAAAACTCCGAATGCGTAGAAGAAAAAACCATTGCAGTTTTAAGTTTTATAAACTTGTATCAGAAACTAAGTAACCAGAATCAATGAACGGCAAAAATGAATACATCTCATCAATTAATTTAATTTGTAAATATAATGTACATGTTAATGCTTTCTTTGTAAAAAGGGTGGGGTGTAGTAAACTCCAATTATCCCTATAAATATCGTAGGGAACCTCCCGGCGAGAACGACTTACTCAAGCACTAGGTTGGCCCGTTCAACCTCAAGAGAGCTTACAGGAGGAGAAAGAGCCATTAGTATGAAGCTGTGGGCATGGCCATGGAGATACTCCAACTGTAAAACCTGTGACAAACTCACAATGCCATTTCGCGGAAGGAGATAATCCTAATAAACTAACATTGCTCATACAAATTCCTTCGAAAGGTGCGTCCTTGATACCGTCTAAGACCGGCGCTCTTCCAGTATCGACACTGACTACATTACTTATGTAAATGCCCTTCACTGTTGGCAGGGCCTTGGGGTCCCATCCCTCATCAGGATGGTCATTAGAGCCTCTACTGAACCTTATGGGTATCTTCACCCTCTCCATGGTTATGTTAGTTATGGTGATATTGGTTATGTATCCCCCTCTTCCTCTATCAGTCTTCACACGAACCCCAGCCGCCGAATCTCGAATATGCAATTCATCCACAACCACATTCGATATCCCACCAGACATCTCGCTACCAATTCCAACACCAGAGCAAGTGGGAGTTGTACCAGACACCCTCCTCACTACGATGTTCGAGCTTGGACGGGCCATGGCGATTCCGTATTGGTCCCACCCACTCTTCACCGCGACAAGATCATCCCCGCTCTCGATGTAACAGTCTTCGATGCACACGTTTGTGCTAGAGTCTGTCAATTATTGAAGATCAATTTGCAGTATGGAAACATGAAAAATAAGTTGAAATTTCTAAATTGATCAGCTCATACCCGGGTCTATACCATCTGTGTTGGGAGAATTAAGAGGAGCCAAAATTGTCATTCCTTTGATTACAACATTACTGAAAGCAAATACAAATTCGTGAGAACAGGAATGGCGCAAACCTTGGATGGCATTCACATATCCATGCACCCAAACACCTCCTTAAGGGGAAACCATCTAGCTCAAAGAAGAAGAGATAAGTATAAGGAAGTCAAACCTGCAGTAAACAGGATGGATGGTCCAGAAGGGAGAGTTAAGAAAGGTGAGGTTGGAGATCAGAATGTTGTGAGAGTTCATTAGTTCAACGAGGTGGCCCCTTGTGTGCTTCAGTGTTCTGTTCCACCATAGGTCCCACCACATTTTCCCCTGACCGTCGATCGTCCCGTTCTCTCCTGTTACAGTAAAAAGAAAAACGTTTGAAAAATCTACGGACAAGATTTGGTAAGGAGACAATAGCTTGTGTGGGGCCCTTCATCACATAACCGGGTAAAAAGAATGAAGAAATGAACATACCGGTAATGATAACATCAGATAGAGAATCTCCATGAATGAGGCTAATGTGTCTCCCTCCCAATCTCTCCCTTCCTCTTCCATAGGACGGCAATGGTTCTATTATAGGCCACTCTTCTGGATTCTGTTCTCCACCACCCCCATAAAAAATTTAAAATATATATATAAATACCAAATTTAATAAAAATAAATAAAAAAATTCGATTAAGATCGATAATTGATACAGTTCGGGTGCCAGTGTACGTACCCAGAACCAGAACGGAAGAACCTGTTATAAAGAACAGGTTCTGGGTCACTTATCGGTACCGATTCTGGTCCTGAAACAGGTGGTCGAAAACTGGAACCGACATATACTTTGGTTTTCCGTTAGATTTTGGGTACCCATTTGTCAAATTCAAAAGAAACTTGAAATCCTTATTAGTACTCTGATAAATGTTGCTTTTGGGTCCTATCCTACCGGTTTTGGTTCCATTCCAGTCCAAATCCTAGTTATCCGTCTATTATATCCAAAATTAGACCCTATGTATACATCTGTTTTGGGTCCTATCGGTTCTGGTTCCAATTCCAGTTCCAGTTCCACGGAACCAAGATAATCAGGCACCATAGATAATTCCTCTATATGACTAGGATGCATCATTGAATGGCATTGCAGCTGACCCTTTATTTATTAGTGGACCCTACCGCTGCAGCCTTTGACACAGAGATCAAGAGTAGATCTTACCTGACCACCTACAATATAAGCCACGTGGAAATTTCTTAAGAGGACACTGACCGTATAAACCCAAAATCAACCTGATCAGTGATTTCTAACTGTTAGTTGAAGTCATTTTCATGGGTTGATTTTAACCGTGGGAATTTGAGTATTATTTACCATTATTTGGTTACAAAGATCCAAAGGTTTGAAATCACTAATCAAGCTGAATTTTTTTGTATGTGGGTCTACTTAGGGATTGGCCAAACATCCATACGGTCAGCATCCTCTAAGAGCGTATCACGTGGCTCATACTATGGTGGTCAGCCAAGTTTTACTCCAGAGATCAAATACACTACTGTCAGATATACAAGATTGTACAATCACCCTCTGATGAGTGTCATGTTGTGGGCCCGCTCTTGATCTTTGAACTCTCTGAGAAAGATAACTACACACCTCATCTTCCTCGTACACTTGTCAACCTATAGACCTTCGTAACGTACCGGGTGTTACGTTCTCTAATTTGTTTTTTTTTTTTTTAAATTCCTGATAGGGGTCTCTCAAAAGAAAGACTGTGAAAAACCATTAATCAAGAAAAACTATTATCAAAACCCAATCAAAAATCCAAAAAAACAACACCAAAAAGAACAAATTAAGAACAAAAAAAAAATTTATTTTTCATACCTGGGAACCCAAAAGAACAGCATCGTGTTCCAGAAAAAGCGTGAAATTACTGGAAAGATTGAAGCTACCAGTAACCCATCTCCCTCGTGGGATATTAAGCTGCGATCCACCTTTATCTCCGAAACGTTTCAGATGCTGTATCGCCCTCCGAAACGCTTTTGTGTTCGATGTCTTTCCATCGCCTACCCCTCCAAAATCCTTTATAGACATCACCACCTTTCTCGGTGATCCTTCCCGGAAAAACCCAGAGCAACTTCGTAGGTCCATCGGAAAACCATCTTTCTCTGTAACCCATATCGGAAAAACCGCTTTTGTGGATATCTGAAGGCAGAAAACCGCTGTAACTGTCAACAACAACAAGAAAACCGCCCATGAAGGCCTCGTAAAACCACCCCAGATGGTGACAAAGAAGGATTTCTCAACATCCATATAGAACGAACCGCAGAATAGAAGGAAATATAATACACATACATGTACTGTTGGTTTTATTAAGGGACGTGTAATATGGTACGCGGTAGTGCGTAATACGCTTACTGGTTCTTTTTTCTTTTTTCTTTTTTTAGTAGTTCTTACTGGTTCTTAAAACTGTAAAACTTTTAAGCCTAAAATGATTATGCCTGGAGGGTGCGTATTGCGCATGTTGGCGTGTTTTAGCCTTTTAGGGCTTGGTATATGTGCTTGGAGATTTCAAGAAGAAAGTCTAACGAGGGCGGAGAAAGCGTGATCCGTTTTGTTCGGTGTGAACCAACGACTTGCCTGCTTTCTTAAAGCGCGTGTAATCCGCTCTTCACGGGTTAAAGGGCTTGTTATTATATGGAAAATGCACAGTAAAAACTTATGTTGGGTGGGCCCTGTATTAATAGTGATCATGTGATCCTGGTTCTTCTATCAAAGACATTAAGCTTTGTCTGTCCTAGTAATCAACCGACAAATTAGGCTAATTCAGCTGTTGAAAAGGGAGGATTGATGGATAGGCTGATCATGAATGTGAAGTAGATTGGCCCATTGTTATGATACTATGGAACTGGCTGTATTCTATATTGCCTCTTCTTTTCTTGAGGAGCTTTTTATTTGTGAACAACACCAAAAGGAGATAAGGGTCGTGATGTAACAAGGTATATCTCACGCTAATAAGAAGCACGATTTTTGTTACTCTCCAGTCGCCGCTACCATCTGGGCCCACTGACCGTATGGATGTTTATCCCACCTATTAGTAGACATTCATACATAAAATCAGCTTGTTTGATGATTTTAAACCGTTGGTTTTAGTACTCCAAAAATGGTTAAATCCAATGGCTAGAATCACGCCTTAAAATGTACTAAAATCTAACGGTTATTTATTACCAATGAAGGCTATTTTGTATGTGTATATCGACCAAGGGGTGGGCTAAACAGTCATGGGGTCGGTGGACCTCGATAGCAGCTGTGAGTAACAAAAATCGTGATGTGGGGCCAGTAGGCAGCGGTGTAAAAAAATGGTGCTTCCTCACGCTAAAAATCGAGAGACCTTGTTACATTTTTTTTCCAAGGAAAAGTATTATCTTACCATTTTGTTTTTTAATTATTTTAAAAAGTGTGCCACGTGGCGTATAAGAGTTCCGTCATCAAAGATTTACTCCGTAGTGTTGGTGAGCGTACACGTATACCGTTGCAAAGACCAATGAACGTAAATTTCTTTTGTTTAAAACCTTTTAATTAAAAACAAGAAGTAAAATGAAACTGCGCGTCAGCGCCCATGATACCCGCTTTTTTATAAGAATTGGATTATAGGGGTAGATGTCAACTCGAGATTTGCTGATAAACGGGATTGCAAATCACTGCTAGTCAACAAAACGAACACGTCTCTTTGTCGGCATTCTAGGTGTCGCAGCTGGGTGGCAGCCACGCACAAGGGACAGCTAGGCTTTTTATTTTGGAGAAAATTTCGGCACCTCCTCCTTTCGACTAAAACTTGCCTGACCACCGACGGTCAGGGAAGCAGTGACCACCCATAATATGAGCCACCTATGAATGTTTGGCCAATCCCTAAGTGGACCTACAAAAAAAGAATCAGGTTGATTAGTGATTTCAAACCTTTGGATCTTTCTACCCAAATAATGGTAAATAATGCTCAAATTCCTATGGTTAAAATCAACCCATGAAAATGACTTAGAAATCACGGATCATGTTGATTTTCGGTTTATAGCCCACCTAGGGATTGGCCAAACATCTCTGTACGGTCAGTGTCCTCTAAAAAATATCCACGTAGCTTATATTGTGGGTGGTGAGGTAAGATTTTTATTCCTTCCTTTCTGTCTTCTCCGCGTGGGAAGTTCTCATGTTGTAGGGTAGCGGCGGTAGCCTCCTTCAACCTTTCTCGAAAGGTTCTTGACCTTTTTAAAAAAGGAAAACCTGTTGTGTTGGAAACTTGGAATACCTTTCCCTGTTTGTTACGCAACTATGGTGCCACTCTTGAGCCCACTTTCCTTTTTGAAAACAAGTTGTCTAGAAAGTCCATTTTTGCAATGCAGGCGATCAGCTCTTTATACCTAAAAAGAAAGGTTCACAAAGAGCCGTTATAACGGTGTAACGGACTAGGGCGTTACTGTTTTTCCGTTGTACAAGTCGTTATAACAAATTGTGAAGTACACGAGCAAAAACGGAAAAAGGGAAAATAACGGAAATATAAGTCATTTCTTTCATAAGATAATGGTTGTTATTTTAGCTACGACAGCTGTTATTTAAAAAAAAAATGGCTGTTATTTTCAAAAAGTGGCCTCAAGTGCACATATTTTTGTCCTGCTATTGTGGGGTTTTCAACGGCAAGGTTTAAAAGGGCCCATTATAAAGGGTAACGGACTGGGGGCGTTACCATTTTTCCGTACGCACGGGCAAAACTGGAGAATATGGTGCTAAAATTTAAATTTTTAAATTTGAATTTCAGATTTTAAATAAAATTTATAGCGGAAACTAATGATCGTTATTTTTTGTTATAACAGAAAAATAACTGTCATTATAACGAAAATAATGGCTGTTTATTTTACGAGCATTAAAACGATACATAACCTAACGGGGGAGGTCCGAATCCGCGGCTGTTTTTTAAACCATGGTCAACGGTCGATGTCTGATCAGCACTACTCAGCAAAAATGGAATAAAATGCAATATGAGCCACGTGGCACACTTTTAGAGGACTCTGACTGTATAGATATTTGGCCTATCCCTAGCTGGACCTACGAACCAAAAATCAGCCCGAGCAATGATTTCTAGATGGTTGATTGGAATTATTTTCATTTGACCGGGGGGGGGGGGGGGGGGATGGAATTTGAGCATTATTGACCATTATTTGAGGTACAAAGATCCAAAGGTTTGGAATTACTAATCAGGCTGATTTTTGGTATGTAGGTCCACGTAGGGATTGGAAAAACATCCATACGGTCAGGGTCCTCTAAGAGTATTCCACGTGGCTCTATTTCGCCCTGTCATCAAAGTTTTACTTATTATTTCTCCTCTAATGTTGCAGTAGGTTAATCATCCCCAATGGACCAACTCCCTTATCTCTTACACATGGGTCTACAGCTTAAGCTTGAGATCAAATGTTAGGATCATCTAATCAATCCCGATGAGGAAATGGACCAACAATTGGACGGTCTTGATCAATGAGAAAGACCAACAACGTTTATACAGCGCTGCAAATAATTCGCTGGGTGTTCAAAGTTTGACACCCCCTGCTATGCAGTCCGTGTTTCTCTTGACATCATTATCGTTTTAATATTTAAAAAAAAAATAATGAGGCACAAAATGTAAAGGATCACAACATAGGAGTAAGACTTGCCTGACCACCCACAATATAAGCCACGTGGCCATTTATTAGAGGACACTAACCGTATAGATGTTTGGCCAATCCCTAGGTGGACCTACAAGCCCAAAATCAACCTGATCCAGTGATTTCTAAGGGTTAGTTGAAGTCATTTTCGTTGGTTGATCTTAACAGTAGGAATTTTAGCATTATTTACCGTTATTTCCGTACAAAGATCCAAAGGTTTGAAATCACTAATCAGGCTGATTTTCGGTTTGTAGGTCCACTTACGGATTGGTCAAACATCTATGTCTTCTAATAAATTGACACGTGGCTTCTATTGTGGTGGTCAGGTAGCTATCTGACCACGGGTGGTCAGGCAAGTCTTACTCCACAACAAAGTGGTCAACATGAGTTGACTTTTTTATACTAATAATTGGTTAGGATGCCATGATTTTTTTGGCACACTTTGGATTTCATTATTGTTGCCTTTGCTCTTTCTAATTATAATGTTTGCGAACCCTCTGACACGTGTCAACTTCTCTTGCTGTCTCTTTGTACGCTTTTTTGAGATCTTCTTGATCTCCTTTTAAAAGTTTTCTTTGTGGCAATTGTGGCTTCTAGGGTTTGACGATCCTAGATCAGGTCCTCAGGGCATGAAATGGAGCGGGTCAGATCCGAGATTTCGACCTGTTTGGCTGTTCGGTTTAAAATCGTATCTGTATATTGAATTTGACTTGTGTTGAAAATTCAAAATACATCTGGATCTGCAATTATCATTTTAGCATGATAGAATAAGTTTTAGATATGGGTATCTTGATTATTTGACCCGCATTGGTCAATAGTTGGACCTGCAATGATCTCGGGTTAGGGCATGGACCAAGTTGGATTCAAATCTAACAATTTCAGTTTACATAGACTTGGACACGGCCGTAAATTTGGTTGCAAAGGCGGGCTCCCTTATTTGTAGTTTTATATATCTGGGATAGATTGACTAATGCTATTCTTACTAATAGAATGACTAATGGACGTGGGGCCCACATGTAGATGAGTTAATGGCTAATGTCGGTGATGATATTCTTCTCGACATGGATCTCAAGCTCACAAAAAAATTAGCCCATTCCAACATTTGTAGCCTTCTGAAAAGTGAATTGCAAATTGAAATAATTTTTTAACCATCAAATTTAGGTCCACATTTGATAGGGTTAAAAGTTCTAAAAATTACTGATTTTGATAGGGTTACAAGCATACTTTGTCATGGAATTAACAATTAAAAAAAATTTACTTTACGAAAAATTTAGCGGGACTCCTTAAGAAGCCAATTTATTATCTCTAAAAAATATGATTAAGATCATAAAAAACAGGTAGAAAAGTAATCAAATTGATTGAACTGGACAAAAAGATATCAAATTGATCGAAACTACATACTGATGCAAAATTATCAAAAAAGTGGTATGTTTTCGTGTGAATCACTCACCCCCCTACGTGCAGTCGAACGAAGCTTTGAATATTCAGTAGAGTTGCTATGTTTCAAATTTTTTTTCTAACTGACTTGAGTGAATCAACATAGAACACAACTTCAAGTAACCAAATACATTAATTTACAGTGTTTCTCATATGGAATTAGCCAACATAAAACTATAACCTTACAAATAGTAAAACAAATTCAAAAATAATAGCTACAAAAACAGTCAGAATATTATTTTTTCAAAATAACCTTGATAACAGTAATAAAACATTTGTTTTTAAATAACGGGCATTATTTCCATTATAATGGCTGTTATAATGCTAAGCCCTTTATTCGATTTTGGGCTTTGGGCATTTTTTTCAAAAAAAAAAAAAAGTAAACAATGGCATTTGGCGTTACTGTTATAACGGCCCATGATTCTAATAACAACCATTATTAATCATTATGAAACAAGGGTTTTAAGTTTTCAATCATTGTGACTTAAAGATCTCATCGAGGTCCAACACTTTTGAGGTAGAAGAGAATACAACATGGGGGAATGTAGTTATTGTCGAGTTGGTCCCATGACAGTAGACTCAAAAGTTGAGTCTTAAGATAGGTGTTTAGGGGCGCTCATATTACGATGTCTTTTGCCTATCAGTTGGGCAAGCTCTGGGAATGTTAGTCACACAGGATTTGGGTAGGGTGAGTGGTCTTCTAGAGGAAGTAATTAGGAGAGATCACATCATTAAGGTCCCACCAGAGGACAAGCAGAGCAGGAAGGATCAGGGCAGTGATAGTGGGCCTTTAGATAAGAACCAAAGGGGTGTTAGGAGATCCAAGAGGATTAGTTCCAAGGTTAGGGTAGAGAGGCTAGTTGACGTTCAGATCCTGGACTCAACCTCTAATAGATTCTTAGAGGGGAAGATCAGGGTGGAAACGGTCTAGGTGAGAGTTGAGTTGGGGAGTGAAGGTGAACTAGAGAGGGGGTTGGTATCTTTTCATCATGCCGTTGAAATTATTATCATGGAATGTGAGGATTGGGGAGTACCGCAAAGAGAGATGCAGTCAAGAGATTGATCCTCTTGTACAAGCCACATGTGGTGGTCATACAAGAATCAAAATTGGCAGAGCTTGATGATAAGGTGGTCGAGCAGATTTGGAAGAAGAGTGACATAGGATGATGCTAAGTACCATTATTGGAAGCATCAGGGGGATTTTGTTGATGTAGGATCTAAAAATGGTCGAAGTAAAGGAATCCCTGATAGGAGCTTCTCGGCGACTATCTTGGGCAAGATTAAAGGTACACAGAGCAAATGAATGTTTTCAGGAGTTTATGGACCGGTCAATCAGGGGGAGAAACAACAATTCCGGGGAGAATTAGATGATATTAGGGGTTATATATGGAGCGCGTGGTGGTGTATCGGGGGGGGGGGGGGGGGGGGGGGGGGGGTGCATCAATGAACTAAATTCTATTTCTGATAGAAAAGGGGGTGCTTCAATTAATAGGGGGTATGCATCGATTTGGAGCCTTCATAGAGAGAAACCAACTAATCAACATACCATTGGTGGGAAACTCATACACATGGACAAACTGTCAGGAAAACCCTTGCCAAAGTAGGATTGATAGGTACATAGTTGACGGGGATTGGGAGGAGATGTTTCTTAGGATGGTTCAAACCAGACTACCTCGTGTTACATCAGATCACATACCCATTTCTTTGGAATGTGGGGAATTCATATAGAAACCTTCCCCATTCAGGTTCGAGAACATGTAGTTAAAGCACGAAGGTTTCTTAGAAAAAGTCAGGGGATGGTGGGAGTCATTTGAATTTACAAGAAAAGCAGGATTCGTTTTGAGAAACAAAATCAAGACTTTGAAAGCGAAACTAAAGGAATGGAACACTAATGAGTTTGGAAGGATCGAGGTGAAAATGAGATACATAGCGGAACATATTAAAGTATTAGATGAAAAAGAGGAACAAGTAACTCTAGAGCCAGAAGAGACGGTTTCAAGAGAGGAGCTCATGAAGGAATTTCAAAATTGGTTGGGCACATTTAGAGGAGATAAGTTGGAGACAGAAGTCGAGGGTGAGGCAGATAAGAGAAGGCGATAATAACACCAAATTCTTTCATAAAATGGCTAATTCTTAGGGTTGCAACTTGTCCAGCCTCCTTGATCAAATGGGCACAGGCATGTTTGTCTAAGAAAGAAGGTGGCTTAGGTTTTAGGAAAATAGGTCTCATAGCACTACTAGGAAAGTGAATTTGGAGATTTGGAAAGGAGAGATGGAGTCTCTAGGGAGAGTGATACGAGGCAAGTACGGAGAGGAGCCGGGAGGTTGGGCTACTAAGAATTCCAAGGCCTCCTATTGATGTGGGGTATGGAAAGGCATTCTTAGGGTAAAAGAACGGGTGATGGACGGTACTAGAAAGGTTTTAGGTTACGGGAATAGGATTAGATTCTAGGAAGATATCTGGATTGGGGACTTATGTTTAAAGGAAACTTTTCCTAGGTTGTATTCTCTTTGACATCGAAAAGGCCAATCCATTAGATCTTTCTGGGAGAGTTCATCAGGACACACTCGCAGGGATTTAGATCTCAGGAGGTCCCTGTTCGGTTGGGAGGGTGATCAGCTTACAATTCTGATGGATTGGTTGAAAAATTACTCTATTTGCAGTACTGAGGAAGACTCCTCCTGGGCTCATTCCAAAATAGGAAGTTTTACAGTTAGGTCTTTCTACAAGGCTTTGTCTCACTCAACTTCAGTGCACTGTTATCCTTGCCCCTCCATTTGGAAACCCAAAATGCCTTTGAAAATATGTTTTTTTGCTTGGGTGGCATCATTGAATAAATTTCTCATCATTGATAACTTGATGGCAAGAAAGTGGATTATGGTGAATTATTGTGTTATGTGTAAGGCCGATGGAGAGAATACTGACCATCTTTTGTTACATTGTGATTTTGTTAGAAAGATTTGGTCACACTTCCTTAGATATGCAGGGTTATCCTGGGTAGTGCGAGCATCCATTGGATGACTTTTGGGAGGTTGGCCCATAGTGGATACATCCCTTAGGGGGAAGATATTGTGGAAAATGGTACCGTTTGTTATCATATGGGGAGTTTGGCTAGAAAGGAATAGAAGAATTTTGAAAGAAAAGAAAATTCGGTACATAATATTCTAATTAGTGTTAAGTTGTTTCTCTATTATTGGGGGAGTATATTCATTGAGTTGAGGGGTACTTTCTTTGGCGATTTGGTATTTAGGCTGGAGGGGGTGTTGAAGTGAGTTTAGGGAGACAAGCATTTTATTTTGGTGTTCTTTTTTCTTTTTTGTTTTCTTTTTGTATAGCCTGAGATCACATTGATCTCCTTTTGATATATTTTGGACTTATCAAATAAAAACATTGTGAAAATAACAATATATTGCACTTTGACCGCTATCCTAATTAAAACTACCCCTGTAAGTAAGTAATAAAATTTTAAGGGCAAATAAGGTAGTCCTGGTGCTACCACTAAAATGCATTGCTATCCTTAGGAGGGCATCCTCCTAAGATGCAAATCCTTAGGATAATCGAATGGTGTTAACTATGGAAGTCCTTTGGTGGCTAACAACAACACTATTAATATATGAGCCTGATGTTAAAATTGTGAAGCCCGTCTAAACGATTTGCTATGTACACCAAGCGTAGAAATATAAAGAAAAAGATCTCTTTATCAGACGATTATTTTTGTTTTTTGTTTTCTTAGTTAAGTGGGGTTCGCAGACCCCTACCTGACCTTAAAGAGTGAAATTATAGTCGAAAGTACAATCGCCCAGAGGCATCCTCACTAATGATGTCCTTCGGATCGTTGTGAAAATCATGAGGGTACAAAACAATACATCCTATCGAGGTATTAAAAGATGCAAGGTGATCCGCCGCCCTATTAGTTTCCCTGTAAACATGGCCTATTTCAAATGCTCTCTATAAGATGGTTAATCATTCGATAGGCTTATTTTTGTTCAAACACGAAGGGACCCGCTAATTTGCAAATATATAGAGTACATAGCATCCATTTGTATGAAAAAATACTATTATATTCTTAAAAAAGGATATATAATGTCATTTTTATAAAAGAAATATTAATTTAAATTAGTAAAAAATATGTTTGGATAAGCTTAAAAACAGCAACAAACCAGTTTTAGGGATTTTTTGTGCTAGTCAGTTGT
Organism: Euptelea pleiosperma; assembly: GCA_035048495.1. Taxonomy (NCBI): domain Eukaryota; kingdom Viridiplantae; phylum Streptophyta; class Magnoliopsida; order Ranunculales; family Eupteleaceae; genus Euptelea; species Euptelea pleiosperma. The sequence continues at coordinate 24,558,737 of CM068542.1, read as the reverse complement.
GTAGGAGTTGGGTGGTTGTCTTGTTTCTTGATATCCTTTATTTTCTTGTTGCTTTCTTCCTTTCAGGTTTCTATTCCGTTTTTCTTCTTTTTGTTCGGCCTTTGTTGGCGAAATTTTTAATAAAGTTTATACTTATAAAAAAAAAATTCCTGAGCGGCTACTGTTAATTATTCTTCTAAGAAGCTATTCTTAAAATAAAATCCTTTACAAGTTAATTCTTAATGAATTTTTGAAAAATCAAAGCTATCATTTTTAAGTGCATTTAACTACTTTAAGAGTAAATAGGTATTTACCAAAAAAATGCATTTTTTTACGGAACACCATTAAAGGACTTTTTAAGAAAAGAAGCACTTTTCTTGTATAGTTAAATGGCCAAAACAACTTAACTCAAGCACTTTACATATAAGTTCTATTAGGCAAACACTTAAAAGATAAGCGTAAGAATCCGCTGTCGTAACCAAGGTTTTAAAGAGGCCATTTTAATGGTACAACGGATTGGGGGTGTTACTGTTAAAACGGATTGTAACGGACAACGGCAAAAATAGAATTTAACGGATTTTAACGAATTTAATGGAAAAAATGGTGCTGAAATTCAAATTTTGAAATTTGAATTTAAAATTTTCAAAAACGAAAAAAATGGAATTTAATGGAAAAATAACAGATTTTATCGGAATTAAACGGAAATAATAGACATTTTTTTTTCCACAAAATTTTCCAGATTTGAACGGTTGTTATTTTCTAAAGGTCAAAACGGTTTTTAACGTAACAGGCATGGGCTTACCATTTTAATGACCGTTTAACCTGTCTAAACGGCGTTATTTTAAACCATGGTTGTAACTATAAGGAGTGGTTAGAATAATGGTTAAAATCCATTGCCATTTTGTATGACCAACCAACACCGGGCTCTCTTTTAAATTTACTATCTTTTCCCCTGTGCCATCCTCCAATGTAAAGGACAAAGAGAAACAATGTAGGGAGAAATTGACTGGCGACATGACCTAGACAACCGTATGTGTGACTTCATAAGGAGATTAAAATACTTAACCGGCTTCACCCTTGGAAAGTCCATTCGGGATCCGTTTGACCAAGAAAACGACATTAACCAACCATGTTTTTTAATCTTAATTGGCCAAATTAGCAAGACCCCAATATTTTTCAATTTACTACCATCCCCCCTTTTAACTAAGTCAACATCATTGACAAGGGCAGAGTTGTGAAATCTCAAAACTGACCATAAAACTTATGGTTAGGGAATGCATTATTGGTATAACTTGGGTGGGCCCAACGCAAGCTCAACGAGTTCAACCCGACCTCGGGGCAAGCTTTATCTGGCATTTCTCTGGTTCGGGTTCGGCTTGGGTTGAGGCCTAAGGCGAAAACTCTATCTAATAGAAAATCTTTATTTAACAACTATTCTTGATAATAAAAAAAGTACCGAAAAAATTTAGATTCAGAGGACACCCGTTGCAGTCCATGCAAAGGCCTAGTGACTGTGTGATGTTTAGCCCGCCTATTGGTGGATAAACACACTAAAAATCAGCTTGATTGATGATATCTAGAAATTGGATTTATTACCTAAAAAATTATTTGAATCGAACGGCTAGAATTAATCCTAAAAAATACTAAATTCTATAGCTAGAAATAACCAATCAGGTTGATTTTTGGTTTATATATCTAATAAGGGGTGAGCTAAACATCCATGTGGTTAGTAGGCTCAAATTAGGGTCTGGGCGAGTAAAACTTGTGTCACAAGATGTTGTGACCGAACACGGTCACAGCACTCAATACGAGCCACGTGGTATGCTATTAGAGGACAACGACTGTATGGATGTTTGGGCGGTCCCTCGGTGGACTAGTACACAAAAAAATCAGCTTGATTAGTGATTCTAACTGATTCTATTGAAGTTATTTTCATGGGTTGATTTTAACGGTAGGAATTTGAGCATTATTGAGCGTTATTTGGGTGCATAAATCCAAAGGTTGTAAATCACTAATCAGGCTGATTTTTGGTTTATAGGTCCACCGAGGCACTGGTCAAACATCCATACGGCCAAAGATCTCTGATAATGTGCCACGTGGCTCGTATTGAGTGCTGTGACCGTGTTCCATCACAACATCTTGTGACACAAGTTTTACTCGGTCTGGGCCGGCCTTATAGTGGGACCTAGGCTGGGAACCTTCTCTCACCAAGGGGCCTTAGGCGACCGCCTTAATGGGCCGGCCTTAAGGGAAAGAGAAAAGACAGCCCTGCATATGGGTAGCCGATTACTATCAACTGTATACTTTTTTTTCTGTCCCATGCATTATCCGTGGGGTGGCATTTTCCTTTACTTAATGGCTATCTTTTGCTCAATCACCTCCCCTAAATAATAATCTATCGTTCGCCTTGTCCCAACTCGAGTGGAGTTTGATCATACGGCAAAGATTCGGAATGGGAAAGTTCGAGTTTAATTCGGTTTCAAATATAAAAATTTGGTCATTGTTGAAGTGTTATATTCGTTTGGCCTTAAAAAGCCTGAATTTTATCGATTTTTTTTTCATTTTACACGATAGTTTAATACATTTTATTTCAAATTAAATGTAAATAATATGCATTTTATTCATTTAATCTTAAAATCCGTGCTTTTTCAATTTCTTTTTATACGGCCCTATTAAACGTTTCTTCAAAAAAAATTTGAAAAATTCGCGAATTTACTAATTAGTTTGGTTGAGTTCAAGCTTAGGTTAAATGCTTTGAAGCTTGGGTAGTTGGGCTGGGGCTGGGGCTGGCTGGCACTGGCACTCAACCCAACCAGGGCCGGCTCGATGCAAGTTAAGGCCTAAGGTGAAAACTCTGCATAAACCCTTCTTTATATTTAATATGTTAATATTTATGGTATTAATTAAAAAATTAAACTCTCTATATTATTGAAAATATATATATAAAAACTATTCTTGATAATCAAGAAATACGAAAAATTGAATATCGACTATGAAAAAATTTAGATGCAAAGGAGTCTCGTTGCAGTCAATGCAGAGGACTCTCGTGTCCCTACATAGATCACTATTTTGGCCCAGTGACTGCGTGGATGTTCAGCCCACCTGTTAGCGGATAAACACATTAGAAATCAGCTTGATTGATGATTTCTAGCCATTGGATTTACTATCCAAAAAATATGCTTGAATCCAACGGCTAGAATCATGTCCCAACAACCAAGGTTTAAAGGAGGCCGTTTTAATGGTTAAACGGACTGGGGACGTTACCGTTTAAACTGTTTAAACGGCCAGGGGCAAAAATAGAAAAAAAAATAGAATTAAATGGATTTTAACGATTTTAACGGAAAAAATGGCGCTGAAATTTAAATTTTAAAATTTGAAAATTAAAAAAAAATAAAACGGAATTTATCGAAAATTAAACGGATTTTAAGGGTTTTTTCACAAAATTTTTCAGAATTAAACGGCTGTTTAAACGATTTTAACGGCCATTTTATTCAAAACCGATAAAACGTGTTTAAACGATTTTAGCGGAAACGGGCTTGGGGCGTTACTGTTTTTAAAACCATGCTAAAAACTTCTAAAATCTATGTCTAGAGATAATCAATCGGCCGGTTTTTTCTTTGTATACTAAATAATAAGTGGGCTAAAAATCCATGTTTCTAGTGGGACCAAGACTGGGGGCCTTCTCTCACCAAGGGGCCTTAGGCGGTCGCCTTAATGGCCTTAAGGTAGAGCCGGCCCTGAACCCAACCCTACCCACTTGGGTTGCACCCTAGTGTTTATGGATGTTTCTACCACGGTTTAAAAATGGTCCGTTATAATGAAAATAATGGCCGTTATAACGGATTCAGATCTCCCCGTTACCTTATGTACCATTAAAATGCTTAAACAATAACAACTGTTATTTTATGAAAAAAAATGTTAAAAAAACAGCCGTTATTTTTTGTTTTTGAAAATTTGAAATTCAGAATTTCAGAGCCATTTTTTCTGTTTTTCCCCTTATTTTCCATTTTTGCCCCTGAGCGTTACAATTCATTATAACAGAAAGAAAAAACAGTAACGCCCCTAGTCCATTATAACGGCATGATTACGACAAAAAAAAACATTTGATCTGAGATGCCAATAATAAAAATGTTGGGTTTTGTTCTAATTAAACCAATTAACTAGGGGGTAAAGCAAAAAAATTCCCAACAGGGAGTAGATCGTACACAAACAAGATGCTTGGAGACACCATCACTACCGGTTTGTAGAAAATATGGTTATCGGTCCAGATCATCCTATTGATAGCCCACCAATTAGATGACAAGTTGCATGACAACATCACCAGTTTAATATGATGATTATTACCATCCAAGGGCATAGTCAACAAGATATTCCAACAATTGAATGGTTAGGATTATCTGATTGCTGAGTGTTTGGGCAGTGACCCACACCCTATCCCTAGAATCACCCTTCCAATCAATTAGACGGAGATAGTATAGATCATTGTTTAAAAAACGGCCCTGATAACGGATTCGGACCTCCCCTGTTACATTGTGTAATGCTCAGAAAATAACGGCCATTATTTTCATTACAACGGCCGTTGTTTTCCATTGTAACCAAAATAACAACCGTTAGTTTTGGGAAAATTGTGAAAAAATGCCCGTTATTTCTGTTATTTTCTGTTTTTCTGTTATTTTCCGTTATTTTTCTTAGTGAAATTTTGAAATTGAAATCTTGAATTTTGAATTTTGGTGCCCTTATTTTCCGTTTTTGCTCCTGAGCGTTACAATTCGTTATAATGGCCATTATAACGGAAAAGGTAACGCCCCCAGTCTGTTATATCGTTATAAAGGCCCCTTTTAAAGCATGTTATAGATATCTCTGTTGTATTTGACTAACACAGGAGTCATCACCAAGAACGACAGGGGAAGCTTCTTAGAAAAAGCTACAGGGCTATTATAGTAATTTGGTGTAAATATTTGACGATAGCGTGTTGACTCGACTCGATTGAAACGAGGCTTCTGGAAGGATCGCTCTCGGCAACTTCGCGTGAAAGACCCGACGAAGAAATTTGCCGTCCTTGAAGGAAAACCAGATCTTCTCCATAAGAACCCCTGTTTTTCAGTGAAACTACATCTGTGCCACTGCCCAAAAATATTGGAAATCAAATAGAACAAAAATTTAAAAGAAATATAAATATGGACCTCAGGTCCATCATCCTCAATGGGACCTACTCTCTATACTAGGCCATCCAACCTAACAAGGTGGGCCCCTTGTTGTATGGGAGGATATTATCACAAAATTCTAACTGGGGAGGCAATTTTCTTATCAATTAAAGTCTCTGTTAATCAGAAGGTTAAGATCAACCACTATTATCTTTGACCTGTGTCCCGTTCATCTTAGCATGCAGCTCCGAGTCACACGATCAACAGACCATGATGTAATGAAGTAGGTGAACGAAGTCACGATCTCCCAACCCAACGGCTCTATAAGTTAATCAAAAATTTTCTATTAGAGGAAACCTAAGGTGTTGTTTGATGAACCTACACACCAAAAATAGGCCGATCGGTAATTTTTAGCCGTTGATTTACACAATTTTCATCACGGGCTTGAACTTAAAAAAATTCACTTATGGGCCTGTTCATCAAGCCAATATTGAAAAATGCTAAAATCCAAGAGCTAAGAACCACACATCAGTATGAAATTTTGATATCTAGGTTGACTAAGTATGGTCAACATTATGAGCCCTAAAGTATGCCACGTGGCTATGTTTGGTGTGACGAACAGGTGGGAAAAGTATTAGTAGCCAAACATCCTTAGGTTTCCTATAATATTCTTTTCTCTTTTTTTTTTTTTCTTTCCCCCATAATGCAAGCAACGTTGTGGTTTGGCATGGCTTTGTTTATTGAAGACTTAAGGGTAGTTTGACAATTCAAAGTCCACCCCAAGTTTCTATATCTCTTAACACAAGCGTTCTTCCTACCAAACACCATCTTCCTCTGTTCTTACTTCTTCCCTCCCTCCATACCTCTCTCTTTCTCAGGAAAAACAGCCATGGATAGAGAGCCTGAAGAACTTCAATTTCTTGGGCTCATTGGCATCTACAGGGAAGCCTACAAGATTACATTTTCATGGAGGAAAATCTTCTCTCAGATCACCTTAGCTCTTGTCCTCCCTCTATCCTTCATCTTCCTAGCACAAATCCAAATTTCCGAATTCCTCTTCGCAAAGATCATGCACAACGAAGAGGCGTTACATCACACTCGATGGCATAGCCCGATGTACTATAGGATTGACGATCGTATCTCGTCCGAATGGACCACCTTCTGGCTATTCAAGGCCGCGTATTTCATCTTCCTCCTCATCTTCTCCCTCCTCTCTACTTCCGCGATCGTTTATACGATTGCGTGCATCTATACTTCGAAAGAATTGACCTTCAAAAAGGTCATTAGCGTAGTCCCGAAAGTATGGAAAAGGCTTATGGTCACGTTTTTATGGAATTTCATCATTATGTTAGGATACAATGTTTTGACAGTACTAATCGTAATTTCCTGCTTCCTCTTGATTGGACCCGGCGACGCTCTTTCGGTAATTCTGGTTGTTCTGTTGATCCTTTACCTGATTGGATTTGTGTACATGAATGTCATCTGGCATCTGGCTAGCGTGATATCGGTATTGGAAGATATGTATGGTATTAAGGCCATGATCAAGAGCACGGCCTTGATTAAGGGTAAGATGTGGGTTGCTAGTGCTATTTTCCTCAAGCTGCAATTTTGTTTTGTAGCAATAGAGATAGCATTTGAGAAATTTGTTGTATATGGCGAGTCGGTCGGCGTCGCGAATCGGGTGAGTTACGGGATATTGTGCTTCTTGTTACTCATCATGCTGATTCTTATCGGTCTCGTCATCCAAACCATCATCTACTTCGTCTGTAAATCATACCACCATGAGAGCATCGATAAGTCGTGTTTAGCTGATCACCTGGAAGTTTACTTAGGTGATTATCTCCCTCTTAAGGCGAAGGATGTTCAATTAGAACAATTTGATGTTTGATTTCATTTCTCTAACTGCTTAATTATAGATCTTGTAATGTAATTTCTAAGATTTCTAGTGAGACTATGTTTGTGAGGAATCATAAGTGTACTCTTTTTTCTTTCTTTTTTTTAACATAAATGGGATATCAAATGTTTCATATATAATTGACTTTGTTTTGTTTATTTTATTTTTATTTTTATAAAATTAGTACTTTGTTTTATATGAACTCGGCATGAAATCGATCAATCCGGTGATTATTGCAAGCTAATTTAGGCGGTCGATTGGCCGAATTGGGTTGAATTTTCTTATTTATCACGGAAAATGCGCAATTTGGGAAGCACATAGGTTCTATCCCAGCTTACCCACCACAAAAATAAGAAAATAATATACAATTTAAAAGAACAATTAAGAGATAGGGACCTAGAATATTGTAAAATAGACATATAGCGCCATTAAAAGAATTTTTACCTTAGAAAGTGTTGATACAGAAAAGTTTTATGACATCTATATACAGCAAGGTTTAAAAGAGACCATTATAACGGTATCACGGACTGGGTTGTTACTGTTTTTTTCCGTTAAAACAGCGGTTAAAACACATTAACATACAGGGGCAAAAATGGAAAAAATGGCACTGAAATTCAAATTTTTAAAAATGACATAATGGAAAATAACGAAAATAATGGTCATTTTTTTCACGAATATTTTCAGAAAATTCTCCAGTTTCTTTCCTTCCACAAGGCCCGTTGGCTATTCCTTTTGCTCAAAGTACACAATTGTTCTTGTTATCCCAGGAGTAACCCTTGACTTGCGAGGTCATTGGTCAAGAAGTCGCATGGTAAACACACATCTATAAGTTGTTCTTTCTAATGGGTGTGCATATTCGCACACCCCATTTCCTGTCGGGGCGGACTCCTGGTCGGGACACACCCCAAAAAGATAGATCTCTCTCTAAGCCGAGTAAAACTTTGCGGCTGACCAGTTACCACCCACAATGTGGCACATTTTTAGAGGACATTGACTGATGGGCGTTTGGCCAATCCCTAGGTGAACCTACAAACCGAGAATCAACCTGATTAGTGATTTCTAAGCATTGGATTAGAGTCATTTTCATGGGTTTATTTTAACCGAGAAAAGTTGAGCATTATCGACCATTATTTGGGGTACAAGATTGAAAGGTTTGAAAACACTAATCAGGTTGATTTTTAGTTTGTAGGTCCATGTAGGGATCGGCCAAACATCCATTCGGTCAGTGTCCTCTAAAAACTATGCCGTGTGGCTCATCTCGTGGGCGGTCGCTGGTCAACCAAGTTTTACTCCTTTTACACAGATTCTTTTCGGGTTATGCAAGAAATGGGGTGTGCAAATATGAGCTCCCTTTTCTAATACGAAGAATTTTTACCACTCCGTGGCAAGTGGAAAAAGCAATGTTTAAAAGGTGTCGTTGTAAAGCTAAGGGGCAAAAATGAAAAGCAACGGAAATTACAAAAAAAAAAAAAACGGAAAAAATGGAAACAAATCATAAACGGAAATAACAGCCATTTTTACACATATTTTTCCAGAAAATAATGGTCATTATTTTTGTTATAACGGAAAATAACAGTCTAGGCGTTTTAACGGTACATAACGTAACGGGGTATGTCTGAATCCGTTGTAACGCGGGTTATTTTTGTTATGAGGGCCGTTTTTCAAACCATGGGAAAAAGCATCTTACTTGCTCACTTTGCTAGATGCGTTTCCATGCTAGGGGTTTTTGGTAAGTTACATATGTAATTGCTAAAACGACCTGAGCTTGCTCACATGTTCAACAAAGAGGGTGAGTAGGATCCATTTTTCTACTCGGTTCATTTGAGCTAGCATTCATCTTCTAGTTACTTATTACTTAGAAAGAATCACTTGAATCTAGGGACCTCAATGGGTAGCCAATTACCCTATATATCCAAACGTTCACTGCAAGCAAAAGGTGCTTTTGGAACGGCTGAAAACCTTCAGCACAAGAGGTATACCCAAACCAGAAAATATCTTTTTCTCCATGAACTATACAAGATATATTTGATCCACCAGATGCCTTTGGTATCATTGGGGCCTTCTACAAACCCTCTGGTGGAGGATCAGTCTGTTGTGTTTTCTTCAGTTTTGTCACTGTTGGAAAAATCTGGGTTGAAAAATCTGAAAATGTGACTAACTAAGTCATTTTGGGCATAAATAAAAGTGCTAAGGCTATTGTGTCCAACACATATTTGATTAATTTTGTTCATATTATCCTCTTTTCTTTCCCTTTTGTATCTAACATACTTGGCCTTCTCAACAAGCTGAAAGTAAAGGGAAAGAACTTACAAACAGAGCTAATGGATGTACTGGCCACTTCTATGAATAGATTAAGTGCAGATATGCCCAATGACCAGACCTAATTAGTTGTCTAGCACTAGTGCAATCTGGCTACGTGTTTTCCTCTGGTAGCAACTCTTAACCAATGCAAGTAATTCACTAAAGCTATTGTCTGACCAACTATTATGTGCCTTCAAGCTATACAACTGAACAATAACTGACAACTTCGTTTGCTCTCTAGGACACAAAAGATACAAAGGTTGCCTTGCATCATCGTATAACGAATTATATCGTCTCGCTTCATCACCTTCATGACATTGGAACTCCGCACTGCCTCCATGGTCATCTTCATTTTTCCTGATGCCCTCCATCAAAATATTGGCATTCTCACCAATCTTTCTAAATGCATCATTAACGAGTTCCTCCATTCTAGGAAACACATCTTCATTGTGATCAACTGACTCTAATGTCAGTTCTTGCTCCTTACTGTTCACATCTTTTTCTCCATGGACATACAAAACTATGTCCGACTTATCAATACCGTACATAATCAAATGATCCACAATCATGTCAAGGGTTTTAATTCCATGCACATTTCGGCACTTCAAACATGAACACGAAAAATCATTATGTCCACCACAATTTTCCTTTGTAAATTGAATGAATGAAATAACCCCCTCCAAATACTCTGAACTTGTTCTAGGTTTAGTCATCCAAGCTCTGTTATTTGATGTTGACATCCTACAAAGTTGAAGTAACATATTATTTACAATACTGGATACGTAACCCAATGAGTTGGTAACACCCATGGTGGTTAATGTTCACTCAGAGTTCAAAATGTGATTTCTAGTGATTTCACTTACAACTCACCCTCCAAGTGCTTAAGTCATAGCCTTTTGGTTTGCCCTTTGGTGCCCTATATCTCAATTCTAGGTCAGCAATCAAATCGATCACATGATCTGGAGCAACAAACAAGAACAAAAAACCTAACCCACCGAGGTAGACAGAGGTCCATTTGTGGCCATGGCTAACACCAGCCAATCTGGAGGGGACGATGTCCAGCGCCAAAGGGTGAGAAAAAGTTTGAGCCTGCTAGGCTACCTGCTACAGTATTTGTTACACGTCCAGAAAAACATAAAGCTCACCAGGGAGGTGGAGACTTCAAACAGGGACAACAAATATTTTCTCCCATAAATGGATAGATGTTCAAAACGAACCAGCCTCCTTAGAGCCCTTTGGGAGTATATCCACCAAAAATAGTAAAAACTTGCCTAGATGATTTGCTTCTTTAATAAACAAGAGCAGCTAAATGACACATACACCTAGTATTGAGTACCCATGCCACTATTGCTCATGACAATGGATATATGAAATTTCAAAATTCAAACACATCTCAGATTTTCTCGAGAACAAATCAACTGTAAAAAAGAATTCCCATAAAAGAAATAAGCATCCTAGCCCTAAAACCTTTCATTCTCTCTCTACCCTTTCCATTTTTATTTTTTCTTTTCTCTACTACCTAAAATATGGTCATTTATTGCTCCTATCCCCCACCTCTGTACAAAAAACCAAAGAAATGAAAAATCAGTGAGATGGAAGGGAAAAAAGAACTTAAACTATTATGAAGGGAGCAACATCCTGAGTGCTCCTAAATAGTATCAGACATATTCCCTTGAATATTTATAACTTTAAGTAGCAAAAGTGTCCACAAATGATTGGCTAATACCTATGTTTTCTTATTTTTTTAGGTGAACAAGTCTGCATAGACTATGTTAATATTCTCACATCAGTAGAGTAAATAACACCTAGGAGTTGTGTGTACTTGTCACGCCCCGAATTCGGGCATCCAAATCAAATCCGAATGCCTATGGATCAGCCCGTTTACCCAAGATCCAGGGTGTGATAAAAATAAATTATTAAATAAAAAATGAAATAAAACACCAATAATTACCATTGTGATTGATGACGAACAGCTCAGCTCTAATAGTCAAAATAATGCGGAAGCGTAAATAAGTTATTACGGTGAAATAACCAAAATCAAAATCAAAGTCAATTTTATAATTTTTATCAAAATCACTAATTAGGGTCTCTATAATTACTTAATATTTATATTAAACATCTTTTGTGAAAGTACTTAAGCCAAAACACTCGTTTAAAATAGTTTTGAAATTTAACTTTCGCGGTTCTAAAGAAAATGGTCAACTTTTAGTTAAAATTCAAAGTATGTCAAAAAATTATTTTATTCAAGGGTTTTATTCTAAAAATCATAAGATACAACTTTAACAAAGGCATTTTGGCTAAAAATGACATTTACAAAATTTTGGAGTCAGTTCTCCACTCTCAATTCAGTCTTAACGGTAACTGTCAAAAATAGGTAAAAAGTAAGATTTTTCATTTATATTAATTTTTACAGTTTTGATCAGAATCCAAATCAAGCAAATAACATATAAGTTTTTATCTACTCAAAATAAACTAAATTTACATGTAATAAAAATCGTATGATCCTATTTTACAACTTAAAGAAAAATTAAGACAAAGGTTTATAAGAATTAGATATTTTGCAGTCAGACAGTTCTGACCTCCTCTTAGTAAAATGGCTCTATAGAATATGTTCTATCGAATCACTATATATGGATGGAAAGGTAACTTAAAAATCTACAACTTTTATATTTTCCCCTTAATTAGATTCGGTCATATAATATGTGCAAAATTTATTTAAAGTCAGAATAAGGGTGCTGATTGTGCAAAATACTACAGGTAAATAGGGTATTAGTGGCGGTCGAGACCGCCGGTAAAAGTCAGAAAAATCACCGCTAAAACTTTCAGTGGCGACCACCGCTGATACCCTGGTCGCTGAAACTTATAGCGGCGGCCAGGTGAAAATTGACCGATGCTAAAAAGTACCACACCAGCGACGGAGCATTCGTTGTGGAAAACAATATTAGAGGCGGGATTATTAGTACTAGCGGCGGTCACTGACCGCCGCTAAAAGAAGTATTAACGGCGGCCAGTGTACTAGTGACGGTCACTGATCGCCGCTAAAAGTATGTAATAGTCCATTAATACTCAGTTTTAGTGGCGGTTCTAGTCTGACCGCCGCTAATACACACTTTCAACGGTGGCCAGTATCTGAGTGGTACTTCTTTTAGCGGCGGTCAGTGACCGCCACTAATATTGATTTACTATTTGAATTTTTTTTTCCACCTAGTCCCTACCTGTAAACCTGTAGTATATTGATTACTATAATACTAACTAAACCAAATAAGCAAAAATAAAAAAAAATATGTTCATTAAACTCAAAAATTAATTAATACAATATCGTTTGTTCAGAAACACCAATAAATGAAATAAAAAAGTCCAAGGCTCAAACATCTACTGGGTCTGCATCAGATCAATAATCACTTGGGTCCTGCAAAAAAAAAATTAGTAAAATTATTAAAATAAAATATGTTATAAGTTATAATAAAATAAATATATCGTTAAAAACTCGAAATAGACTTTACTTTTAAGTTTTACATGTCTAAACTTACAAGCGACTACAATCTCCCAATCGAAAGTCAGAATTTGACCCCGTCTCTTCCAACACATTTGAAGTGTTGAAAGAAGTTTAGGGAGATTCCGACCTCGTTTGCCCGATTTAGGTGTCGAAGTCCGAAATAGATTTTAGTTCTAAGTCTTAAATGTCTAAACCTACAAATAACTATAATTTTCTAACCCGACCTCGGAATTCGACCCTGTTCTTTCAACACATTTGTTTCAATACGTTTGAAGTGTTAGAAGAAGTTTCGGGAGATCTCGGCTTCGTTTACTCGATTTGAGCATCGAAGTCCCAAAATGAATTTCAGTTCTAAGTCTTAAATGCCTAAACCTACAAATGACCATAATTTTCTAACCCGACCTCGGAATTTGATCCCGTCTCTTTCAACACATTTGGTTCAATACGTTTGAAGTGTTAGAAAAGTTTCAGGAGATTCCGACCTCGTTTGCCCGATTTGGGTATCGAAATCCCAAAATGGATTTCAGTTCTTAAGTTTTAAATGCCTAAACCTATAAATGACTATAATTTTCTAACCCAACCTCGGAATTTGACCCCGTCTCTTCCAACACATTTGTTTCAATACTTTTGAAGTGTTGGAAAAAATTTCGGAAGATTCCGACCTCGTTTGCCCGATTTGGGCGTCGAAGTCCCAAAATGAATTTCAGTTCCAAGTCTTAAATGCTTAAACCTACAAATGACTATAATTTTCTAACCCGACCTCAAAATTTGACCCCGTCTCTTTCAACACATTTGTTTCAATACGTTTGAAGTGTTGGAAGAAGTTTCGAGAGATTCCGACCTCGTTTGCCCGATTTGGGCGTTGAAGTCCCAAAATGAATTTCAGTTTTAAGTCTTAAATGCCTAAACCTACAAATGACTATAATTTTCTAACTCGACTTCAGAATTTGACCCCGTCTCTTCCAACACATTTGTTTCAATACGTTTGAAGTGTTGGAAAAAGTTTTGGGAGATTCCGACCTCGTTTGCCCGATTTGGACGTCGAAGTCCCAAAATGGATTTCAGTTCTAAGTCTTAAATGCCTAAACCTACAAATGACTATAATTTTCTAACCCGACCTCGGAATTTGACCCCATCTCTTCCAACACATTTATTTCAATACATTTGAAGTGTTAGAAGAAGTTTCGGGAGATTCCGACCTCGTTTGCCCGATTTAGGCGTCGAAGTCCCAAAATGGATTTCAATTCTAAGTCTTAAATGTCTAAACCTACAAATGACTATAATTTTCTAACCCGATCTCGAATTTGACCCCGTCTCTTCCAACACATTTGTTTCAATACATTTGAAGTGTTGGAAAAAGTTTCGGAAGATTCCAACCTCGTTTGCCAGATTTGAGAGTCAAAGTCCCAAAATGGATTTCAGTTCTAAGTCTTAAATGTCTAAACCTATAAATGACTATAATTTTCTAACCCGACCTCGGAATTTGACCCCGTCTCTTCCAACACATTTGTTTCAATACGTTTGAAGTGTTGGAAGAAGTTTTGGGAGATTCCAACCTCGTTTGCCAGATTTGAGAGTCGAAGTCCCAAAATGAATTTAAGTTCTAAGTCTTAAATGTCTAAACCTACAAATGACTATAATTTTCTAACACGACCTCGGAATTTGACCACACCTACAAAAAATCAACCCATTCTAAAATTTCTAACACCATCAAATGTGGGTTTCAAGTTAACAATAAAAATAGACAGTCCATAATTCTTCAACTTGTAAAGCAACATATGAATATAAGAATGATTTGAATTTTTGTTAGGGTGATCTCCTCACCATGTAGACCACACCTACAGCAAATCAACCCATTCTGACATTTCTAACACCATCAAATGTGGGTTTCATCCATACACCCAAAAATCTCTAAGAATAAGCGACTTGACTGAAAAATGTGGGAAGGGTTTCACTTATAAACCCTAATTACAACTATAATGGGAAAGGTTTCACTTATAAACCCTCAATGTTGATGGAAAAAATCCAATTAGAAAATCGTATAAACAATGACATACCTTATCGTGTGAAGCGGCAAACCACCTTTCTATCTTTTTCTTGTCTCTTCACTCACTTCCTCACCACTGCAGTGTTTCTATAGATCAGGAGTTGTGATGTTTTAAAATACAAGAAGAGAAGGTATACCTCAAACAGTGAATCGAATTTTCACCCTAATAGTTGTGATAAGGTATTAGTGATGATGGTTTTTAGGCTAGCAATATGATAAAGAACTAACAAAAGCACTCGAGTTCGGGATAAACTAACAAGTGAAAAGGAAATCAAGAGTCTCCAAGAGACATATGGCATCAAATATCTCAGTCTAACTACATAAGTATCCTGAAAATTTATCATCTTATATACTGAAAATACATATACAATGGACGATATTAGAAAAAATTAATTCAATGGTAACATACCTCATTCAACATCCTATGCAATACATACATTATTGCCTTAGAGTTTTAAATTATTGTAACCTAATTACAGGTTTTAAGTAAGACTATGCTATGAAAATCCATGCTGTCAATGGGTCCAAAAGAGTGCACTAAAAACCTAAAATCAACCTAATTAGTGATTTCTAAGCTTTGGATTAGAGTCATTTTCATGGGTTGATTTTAACTGTGGGAACTCGAGCATTATTTGGGGGACAAGATCGAAAGGTTTGTAATCACTAATTTCAAAACTTTGGATCTTTGTGCTTAAATCCAACAATAGAAATCACCAATCAAGGTGGATTTTTGCTGTATATATCTACGAAGGATGAGTTACATATCCATGAAGTCAGTGGGTCCAAAAGAGTAGGAACTTTGTTGAGAGATGGTCGTCATCAACCTTGATGACAAACCTCAGTATGAGTGACATGGCATACGTTTAGAGATCACTTACCGTAAGGATGTTTAGCCCAACCTAGGTGAACCTACAGACCAAAAAATTACCCAACATAAGCGTTGGATTGGAGTATAACTTGGGCTACAAAGACCCAAAAATCAAACTGATTACTGATTTCCAAATAATGGTCAATAATGCTCAGATTCAATGGTTAAACATCAACCCATGAAAATAAGTCCAATCCAACGCCTAAAAAATAATAATCAAGCTGATTTTTAGTTTGAAGGTCCACTTAGGGATTGGCCAAACATCCATACAGTAAGAGTTCTCTAAGGGTAGCCATGTGGCTCATATTGTGTCCTGTAACCCGTGAAAATAAGTCCAATCCAACGACTATAAACCACTAATCAAGCTGATTTTTGGTTTGTAGGTCCACTTAGGGATTGGCTTAACATCCATATGGTCAGAGTCCTCTAAGGGTGTCCCACGTGGCTCATATAGTGTCCTGTAACCGAAGCCTCTTATTTTAGGGCGGTAACTAGAGGTTGAGCCTTTATATATTGAACCAAGACGATTTTTGTGTGAAATTGTGTGTGAAAATATGTCCACTGGCACGATTCCATCCATGGAAATCAATTTCATGGGTTGATTTCATGGAATATCCACAATATTTGAGAAGAAATTAAAAATAAGGGTTTCAAAGGGATGGTAAAAAGAAAAATAGAAAAACTAACTTACCGGCGAACGGTGCGACGACGTCGGGCGTAGACGACAACGAGGCAGTGGCGAGTTGACGGAGGGATGGAAGAGGTGATGGGGTTTCGTCCTCACCACAGAGAGAAATGGAGAAAGGCAAGAGAACAAAGGGGAAAGAGAGAAAAAAGGGGAAAGAGTAAAGTGTTCAGGTTTTTTTTTTATTAAGTACAGGGTATTAGCGACAGCCAGAAACCGCTACTAAAGGATACTTTTAGCGGCGATCAGATCTATGACCGCCGATAATGGTACACCTACAGCGGCGGTCAGCAAAAAACCGTCACTATATGTACTATTATCGGCGGTCATAGATCTGACCGCCGCTAAAAGTAGTCTGATTTTTTTCCGCCATTTTATTTTCGTGCCTTTAGTGGCAGTTTAGCCACTGGCCACCGCTAAAACCCTTTATAGCAGCGATTTTTTACCAGTCGCCGCTAATAGTCCGCCGCTATAAATCAATTTTCTTGTAGTGAAATCAGCACAGAAATTTCGAGATTAGTGTCAAACCCCACCTACTTATATAATTTGTAAAATCATGAAAAAATTCAGTAAAATACTACATTGAATTATGGTTTCAACCTCTTTAAAATCATATTAAAATATTACTGTATGAATATTTTCGTATAGGATGTCGGAAAAACCCAACATGTTAAAAATAAAAGTAAAGTGACCAATTCAAACCATCGATGGTCCCAACGACCCCAATCATGAAAAAAATTCATTATTACATCATTAAAACCCTTAAATTATTTAAGCATTAAAATCTCTTCTTCAATTTTTGCGCTATCAATCGACTCCGTCTCATCTAAAGTATTCTCTCTATCGAGATCAACAAAATCTAAAATATTTTCGTGTAATACCGTGAACGAGAGCCCAGTAAAGTACAACGAGTACGCAAAACAATAATGACAATCCAATCATAATTACTATAGCATGTTAATCACCATATCAATAAGAAGATTAACGTGTTAAAAAATATACAATGATGATGATGATGATGATGATGATATTAAATGCACTATATTTCTTATTTCTTCCCACCAAGGGCAACGAATTCCCACCAAGGGTAAAGATTTCATTTCTTACCACCAAGGGCAACGAATTCCCACCAAGGGCAAAGATTTTCAACTAAAGGCAACGATTTCCCACCAAGGGCAATAATTTCTCATCAAGGACAAAGATTTTCCCACCAAGAGCAACGATTTTCCACAATAAATATAAAAAAAAACTATGAATTTATGATGCTTACCCATATATAATTAACAAATAATATTAAAATCTCAAAAGAATGCACCAAAAATACCATATAACCATTAACAAGACTATAGTAATTGATGAATATATTCAACATTGTTGAGTGTATTTACCTTAATGGAGAGTTGATCTAACTCTTGGTCAAGGCTGAAGATCCACGACTTTTAATCATTTAAGAGAAGTCAAGATACAAAAACTATATCTCATATAAACTTAGAGAATCGGCTAATTTTTGTTTTCTAGTTTTTCTCTCTTGAAAAATAATATTTTATCCTCCCCTAGAGGCTTATGCCTTCACCCTTATTTATAGGTTTTTAAGACCATCGACTTTTCCACCTAGCCGATGTGGGACTAACATTCTTAACAACTAATTAATAATAATTTTTGTCACTTTAAAAAGGTAAATTTATCAACATATTAAAAGTCTTATTTTAGGTTACTAATGAGTTAAGAATAGGCCTAAGACCCATAGGTATCAACTTTGCTTTAATCAGGATCATTTTTAGGCCCAAAAAGTCTATAAATTTGCTCTAAAGGCCCACATCAATAATTATAATTCAGCTAACATACAAGTAAGCATTAATACTTAATATAAATAAATAAAGGATCATAATTTTTTTTTTTATAAAATACCCTGAAAAATATTTAGGGTATTACATGTAAAACATACAAAAACTTTTTCTGTAGCAATTCTTTGTAACATACAAAACCATTTTTTTTGTAAAACGTTTTGTTCATCACCATACAGAGCCTTGTTCAAACAACATTGTAGAAAATTTTGCAAAAAGGACTATCAGCATGCACTAAGAGCAACGATTCACCATTATATTAGGTTAAAATATTATTATAGTAAATAAGAAGCTCAAATTAATCTAGATTAGGGCAACATTGTCAGTGTGTGTACCCAAATTTGCAAATACGTATCTCGAGGTTTAACTCACTTTATGGTACATCTTGCTACACCGTAGCCTCTCCTGCAATACATTGGATCGACTCCCCTAACTGCATACTGTTACACTCATCAACTCATTAACTCCTTATAGTTAGTTCACTTCTTAGAGGGTTTTCCTACAAATAGGACCCTTCACACCATTGGGAAGGGATTGGGAGATCTCAGATGTAACTAAGAATATTGTAACATAACATGAGATTATAGTGGATCGCCCTCCATGAGGCCGAGGACGTAGTCGCTAGAGCTCCGACGACGAACCTCGTAAAAACGGTCGTATCTCTCTCTCTCATTTTCTCTTGGCTCTCTTTCTTTACTATTATTTATACTTCTTAATAATTGACTGTTATTTGGGGAGGTGGAGGGAGAATCTCGAGGATCATCCGACGGCTTCTCGAGATTTTTCCCCCACAATCAGGAACCTTACAGGAAGGTCAAATTAATGTTGATTATTAGCATTAATCAATAGAAGAACATAAGAACCTTGCAGATATCAGATTCAACGAAAAAACAACCAATTATATCGAATTAAAGGGAATTTGGGAGGGAGAGCGAGTGAGTGAGAGATAGAGATAGATAGAGAGAGAACATGTTGAAGAGACACCGTTTCTTCCCTTCCAAAATCTAATTATGAGAAAACGATAGAGCGAGAGTGTGTACCTATAAAAGATAAAGAAATTCAATCGCAGTGAACAATAAAATCCATTAGAGTAAGATTTGAAGCTTTGAAGAGCAGTTGATCACCCTAACCATAAACTAGTTGATTTCTCAACAACCCTATGCTTTGAAGAGTAGTGTACCTATAACCGAAGCTTTGAAGATATGAAGATCAAATCCAAAATATTTAGGGTTTCAAACCAGACAAGCTCCAATCAAGCCCTAACCTAAAGTAGAGCAGCATCAGCAACCGTGTTACTCCACAGATTGTAAATCACTGGATGCTCGATCTAAAGTTTCTTCTGCGTAGTCGGATTGCTTCAAATTCAAACAAGGAAGAAGAGAAGGTTGTTAGAAGAGGAAAAGAGGAGAAGGGGTCAAGGTTTTCAGAGATAGTTTAACTGAAAGGGGTTTTCCAGAGATGGAATCGCGTATCGTGACCCTTTTATTGCATTCACGGGTTGAAATTATACCAAATGGAATGGGCCCAAACAGAGACAGACCTAAATTAAAATATCTAAAAGACATTTCAGGATGGCTCCAATACACATTTGAAACGGTTTGAAGTTGTTCCAAATATTCTGAGACAATTTTTTACTTTTGGGAAGGCTATAAACCGGTTCAAATTTGGAACGGTTCCAATCTGTACCAAATCCAATTTTGATGTTATTCCAAACTGACATTTTTCTTGTAGTGCTTACTATGGGTAGTTGGAAAACAGAATAATCTGTGCATCAAATGACTCCAAGTGGCACCCTTGAGATGTGTGTTTCGAGATCAATAATGCCAGAATGCACCTAGAATGCAATATCATGATGGAATCCGGACCCTGGAGATGATGGTACCAGTTTGACCCTAAAAACGATCAAGTCATCGATCCTGAGATCGACGACAGAAGCCAAGGTAAAGTAGGCAGGCCCTGGGATAGCATCTAGTAGGTTCAAGAGACATGTAGGCCATAGTGCCAGTTGTCTCACTAATTTATTCAACTAGTGCAATTGGTAAGTTTATAAAGAGTAGAAAATCAGTCCTAATAGGAAATTAAATTAGAATCATTGTGCCAACTCAGTTAGATCAATTAGAACCGAAAAATGACATAGAATAGCCGTGACGCACCAGCATCTCACCGATAGATGCCATGACCCAGTTTATGTATCGAGGGAGGTCAAATGATTGTCCAGTGCCTAAAAGATACAACACCTGAGGATGATCAATAGATACCTCAATCAAATGACTCGGATGGTGAACATCGTAGGTGACCACCAAGTTCAGCAACCAATAGTCTTCGGTCAGACTATTACCAGGAATGAACATATATAGTCCAGTCGATTAGATGAGTCCAACATCTCACCGACGATGCCATAACCCGATTTATGTATCGAGGGAGGTTAAATGGTTGTCCAGTGCCTAAAATATACAACACTCGAAGATAATTAATAGACACCTCAATTGAATGACTTGGAGGATCAACATCGTAGGTGACCACCAAGTTCAACAACCTATAGTCTTCTCGTAGGTGACCACCAAGTTCAACAATCTATAGCCTTCGGTCAGACGGCCAGTAGGAATGAACATAGCCTAGTCGATTAGGTCTCCATATAGTCCTCTTCAAAAAATCTCACTCCACGATTAGATGAGAGGGGACTCTTTATTAGGAATTCTCAACCTCTTTTTCCCAATGAGTCATAATGAAATGAGGGAGGTCAAGATTAATAAGGAGGCGATAGGAGGTTTGTGGGACTGGGCTCGATTTTAGGTCAGGCTTTAGGCGAGGCTTGGGCCAAATTTACATCAATCCCTAATTCTTTCTCTTCCATAATAGACACACACACACTCTCTCTCTCTCTCTCTCTCTCTCTCTTTCTCTCTCAATCATTGTCATACATGCACACTAAAGGACAACTGTTTCATGGCTTCCGAAAATAATATATGCTCTACTAATTACAGAAATAATAATAGCAGTTGTTTGTGTGCCAACCCGCTTGTTTATGTACTAGTCTTAATTTTAGCGAATGTTTATTGGTACAACCCTAGCCCAGTCCAAAGTGGCCGGGCTCTCATATCGCCTTGCTAGGCGAGCCCATTTTCAACTCTACTCCAAGGACCAATTATGGTTCCCACTTCAGAGGTGTACGTCATGCAGATTCAAAACTTTTATCGTCTAATCGATCTGTGAACCAGTTTGAATGGTAAAAGCAAAGAAGTCGACAATTAAGAGTAGAACTTTGACGATGACTGATATTCGCTTAAAAGTGCATATTTTCCACTGTTATCTTTTAAGCGTTTCCACACTCTCCTACGTTAAAATGCTCTATTTATCTACTTTTCTACGTAAGAGTATCTTTTGTTGCGTAGAACACACTTTTCTAGATGAAATGGTATATTTGCATGCATTAAACACATTTTTGGAAGTCTAGACATTGAGTCATTCTGATAAAGTCTCATTACGCGCTTCTTCTGTCGCAAGAAACCCCGATGGGATAATTTTTGAGACTTGCGAGCCCACATCGATCAAGAAAGCCCATTATCAAAGCTTAAAGAGCCCACATGCTATGACTAAAAGATATGGGCCAAATATGGGCTGAATAAGAAGATCAAAAAGTCAGCCCAAAGAACGAAGAGAGTAGGAGAGCCAATGACCAAGAGATGGACCAAAGCGTTTAAAGCCACATGAGTCAGCAAAGAATGATAGTCGACTCTACTGCAGAAGCGTGAGGATGGTCACAGTGAAGACCAGGGTTCCAGACCCTCTGCCAATACTTTTATCTCTATTTTTTGATATTTTCTCTCTCATCTCTAACCGTTGGATCTTTAATCGGACCGTTGGATTTTCCACCGGACCGTTGGATCTCTCTAGATCCGTCGATCTACCAATCTGGGTCCCAATCAAGTCACCATCCATCCGATTGCCATCAGATTGTCTGTCACATCATCTTGTGAGATGATGGACATCATCAATCCATGTGGGCCAGTAGCCGGGCCCATCATCATCGACCCGCTGTCCGACCAGTTAGTGGACCCCGTGAATTTCAAAATAATTTTAATTAAATTTTAAAAAATGGGGGGTCCACTAAATGGGGAAATTTCCCAAAGAAAAGTAGGGTTTTACTTTAAAAAAAATATATATATATATATATATATATATATTTTATTTCAAAAATTCTCTAATTTTCAATAATGGAAACTAGGGAGCTTTAAAAGGGGAAGGAGAAGGATTCTTTGGAACCCTAATCCCCCTTCAATCCCTTTCCCCATCTCCTCCTATCAATCCCCCACGTTCTCCTTCTCTTCTTCCTTCCCTTTCTTCTTCTTCTTCTTCCTTCTTAATCTCGCCGGAGTTGCAGACCTGCAACTCCGGCCGTTGAAAGTAAGGTTTTTCCGCGTCATTGGTTACGGAAACCCTAGAATCAACAATTTTTGTAATTATCCGAATCTTGTTCACTCAAATCCTGCAAAAATCACAGGGTTGTATAGTGGCTCGTGTCGGGTATCGTCCGCACTCGGGGTTAGTGTGCTTAATTCAAAGACATGAAATGACGGATTTTTATCAAGAAAACATGGAGAGGTGAGAATGGTGATAGATTTAAAACATTTTTAGTGATTTTTAGAGAGAGAAATGGTCACTTACTAACACGAATGAAATAGCGTAATGAAAACCCTATTTAAAATACAATCTTGAAATAAAATAAAATAAAATAAAACTAAAGCATCCATTAACTTCAATAATTCTTACAATGCTCAAAATACCAAACAAAACAATAATAACTCAAAAGATCTAAAGACTAATCTATGAAGCTTCGAAAGAGGGTCAATCTAGAGAGAGAAATTGCAAAGGCTTAGAAAGAGAATTGAGTGATTGAGTTAAGAGAGAGAGAGACTAGAGAGAGAATATGGAGAGGGTGATCTTACCAATTGGAAGGCTGGCCACGTGGTGGGTGGTGGTGATCATGCGGTAGGGGTGCTTAGAATAGATTTTGGCCAGGAGGTTCAAAGGTGAAGGATGGTGGACCGGCTAAGATGCTGGTGATGTGATGGCGAGTTGTAGAGGCGGTGGTGAGGATGGGTTGCTGAACAGCCAACCCCAAGATGGTGAAAACGTGAAGTGGTTGCAGTGGTAGGAGCTTCACGGTGGAGCAGCGGATTCAGGCGACCAAAAGAGTATTGCAGGCGGTGCAAGACTGGGGTGCGTCACCATTAACGTCGGAGTTGCAGACCTGCAACTCCGGCAACAATGGAGGATGGTGACGGGCTGTAGAGGATAGATGGAGGTGGTTGTGCAGGCGACAGGTGAGGATGCTCCTCCTCCCTTCTTCCTTCCCTCCTTCTAGTTTTCTTCTTTTTTTTTTTTTTTTTTTATAGTGTTGCCGGAGTTGCAGACCTGCAACTCCGATAATGGAGATTTGTGGGAGAAGGTGGGGGAGACGCTGGCCCCAATAGATGGCAGAAACGCTGGGTAGAAGCGATCGGGGTTGACGGCAAGCAAGGAGGAGCACCAGCAGCAGAAACGGTGCTGGGTGGTGATGCCCGGAGAAGAAGATGACGGTGGGTTGCTGGTAAGTCCAATGGAGGAGATGATCGTGAAAGGCTGGTGCAGGCGGTGCTGCTAGTGCATTGGCAGCAACAATGATGAAAGGGGGGGGGGCATACCAACCCGACCAGTCAAGAGGGAACGCAAGAACTTGTGGTTGCAAGGTTGGGGACGATGGCGGAACCTGTAGAAAACGGAGACAACGATGTGAAGGTGCGAGTTGCAGACGGAGACGGCAAAGAACCTTGCTGGTTCGGGTTTGTGTGGAGTCCAAGAACCAGCTAATGGCTGCCGGTGGTTGAGGGGAGCAGCTTGTAGAGGGTGGTGTTGCCTGTGACGGCTGTGAGGGTGGTGTTTGGTGCAAGTCACCGGTTTTAATGGAGTTTGCCGGAGTTCTGCAACTCCGGCGAACTTTTTTTTTTTTTTTTTTTTTTTCTTCTTCTCTTCTCTTTTCTTCCTTTTCTTTTTCTGATTTCCTTTCTGAGAAAGAGAAGAGAGAGGAGGATGGTTTTTTTTAAGAGAATAGAGAGAGGCGGACTCGTTGGAGATGTGGGGGAGAGTGTGTGCAAGGGTGATGCTGTGATGAGCAACAACGGTGGAGAAACGGGTGGAGATTGAACCACTGGTTCACTTGGACGAGCAGCCACGTCGGAGTAGAGATGGACGTGGTTGAAAGAGGATTGTAGGCGTGAATCCCTCCGGTTGTGAGATAGGAATTCTCAGCCAAAAAGAAAACGAGAATGTGGGAGAGGCGTTGTGGAACGTGGGAGATGAGAGAAGTGAGGGATGTGGGAGATGGGGAGAAGAGGAGAGAAGAGAAGCCAAAAAAAAACTTCCATGGGACGGTCCCACATCTCTATCTTATAGCCACCGTGTGGCTATTCTTTCCTCCCACAAAATGCTATCCTCTTTCCATAATTTAAAAGCCTCTTTTCCAAAGGAATAGAAGCTTTCCTTCTTTTGTTAATTAGAATCCCACCGTCCATGTGTGTGCTCCAATACCTCTTGTTTGGTTGGCCACTTTCCAAAATATTTCTTCTTTTGAAATCTCTTTTCCTTCTAAGATGTTGATATCCAGCATAATTGAAGCGAGAAAATCTTCTAAATGGGAAGTTATCCCATGTGATGGCCCACACCATACTACTTGCTGCCACCTCTCATGCTGTCACCAATTCTATACTTGATGAATGTCAACCGACCCACTTCATTGCATTTCTTGTGTCTTCGCCACAACCATCCATTTAAATCCAACGACTCTTTGCTTCTTGGACTAAGCCTATGGAACCATCAACATGTTATGATCTATAGTATATGCAACCATTTGGGAAATCTGTTGATCTGAATCTTGTTTTTGATGATCCGTCTGTCCGTAGGTTTGTTGGTGTTCTGCCGACACTTATTAATTCATGCAATTTGCTCTGTCACGCCTCTAGGTCGACACTGTCCATCCGTTTTATCTCATCATGTTCTTGGGTTCGTAGACCGTGTGTTCTGACACCGTGGCTCAACAACTAGGATATTGTCCAACTCTTGTGTTATTCCAAGCTCTCATTGATCTCTGCATTCGGGTTTAGTGGTCCACCATATAATGTACTGCTTCGGCTTGTACTTGGCCTATAGCCCGTCGGCTCTTTAAGCTGTGCTCTTAAGCTTCGGTCGTGGGCTCGCAATCCATTAGAATTGTCCGATTGGGCAGTCAGCCTGTTGGCTCTTGAGCTTTAATCATAGGTTCTGGAAGTTGATTGTGAGGTTAAACAGGCATTTGTGATTGATCGTGGGTCCATCAGTCTCGAGAATCATCTGATCGGGTTTCCTGCAATAGTGAAAAACGCGTAATGAGTCTCAATCAGAACGGCTTTATATCTAGACTTCCAAAAATGTGTTTAATGCATGCAAATATACCATTTCGTCCAGAAAAGTGTGTTCTACGTAATGAGATAGACTCTTACGTAGAAAAATGGATAATTAGAGCAATTTTACGTAGGAGAGTGCGATAATGCTAAAAGGATAATTGCTTAAAATAAGCACTTTTGAGCGAATATCACAACCCCCAACCAGCATATTGCTAATCCTTGGCAATTAGTGCGAAATAAATGAGCTTAAAAGGGCTCTGCACATGCTGCACACTTTTTCATATTAGCTCCGGGAAAACATCGTTCGTCAAATCATTGAATGGATGCAAAAACAGTTACATGCTAGCGAAGAGTTTGAAAGTTTTGGCTAGACTACAGACTGATAATCATGACCCAGAATAGTCAGACACTGCGTGTGTGTGTGCTCAACATTCTCATCATCCGACAGTAAAGATTTCCAGATCACCTCTAAGTTTTTATGCCTCGACCTCAATTCTCACTTGTAAACTACTCAGAATGGAATCACACAAGAAGGGTTTTCTTCTTTTCTCTCAATTTATATGTGAGGAGATGTATTTAATATAAAGAGGCAAAAGATCTCACATATGTTTTATTTGAAGGAAGGACATCTTTAACAGAAGAAGATCTCATGATTGGAATACCACTTCACTCGGGAACGTCAGATCAAACTCTATAGCTTCTCTTTCTCCAATCTCCACATTTTATGATCGTACTATCCTAGAATCAAGTAGGACTTTCCTGGGTTGTAATGAGGCTTAGGTCAGATGTAGAGAGATAAAGGAATACAGGATTTCAAAGATCTTGAGAGGAGATTGCCATTTTCTTGAATTTTTCCTGCGACGTAACACCATTAGCTGGTTCTTTTTCCTTTTTTTTTGTATTTTTCTCTTTTTCTTGATATTTCTGAGACTGCTCAATTTCTTTTCAGCTCTTCTTCATACTTTCTTTCTATATTTTGTTTTTTGCTTGAACCACTTTCTTTTCCTTTTGAGTCTTCTTCTTTACTTTTCTTTTTCACGGTACACCCATATCAGTTATTCTTTTGTCCATCTCAAAATAAGGGTAGCCAGTCATGCTTCGTAGCTATACTGGATTTTAGGTTGATGGGTTTACAAAGAAAAGGCTTTTATAGAACGGCTCAAGAGGTTTCTAGTGAAGTATAATTCAGGTGAGTAAAAAGGCTGAATGGTTCAGAAAAATGGCCTAAATCATTTTCTAGGGTTTGCACTATCATGTATACTGTCTTGACTGGATACAGAGAAGGTTCTGTTGTAGTAATCCAATTTTGATGTCGTTCCGAGTTCCATGATCAAATCAAAGGGTAATGAGATCTCTCAACGAATATTACGGGCAAGAAGAATAGTGAGTCATCTTTGTGACTCAGAATTATTGTATACTCCTCTGAATTGATTAAAGGCTCGAAAGCTCACTGGGTTAGGTCTCCACAATCATTCTCATAGGATCTCTAAAGTTTCAAAACTTAGGATGGCTCTGATGTTGATAGTGTACAATTGTGCCAAATCTGAGTTTTTCTGAGTTTTCAAACCTGCTATAGTCACGCCTGACTTGACTCGACGCTAACTTTAAACAAAAATTGACATCCTCAATTCTGACTTAACGAAGGTTTTTAGCTAATCAAAGTCAGGGTATTTGACACATTTTTGAAATTCTAGAAAACTTTTGGAGAACATCGGAAATCACCCCAAAAATAAAAAGTTTTTTTTTTTTTTTTTTATCAAAATGAAGACATGAGTTTTGGTAAAAACCCCACCCCCAACCAAAATATAGCACCGTCCTCGGTGCTCATGATCGGGATATAAAATGATGAAAAATCGGTGACGATGATGCAAAGGTTTAGGGAGGATGTTACCAAGTCGGCAGAAACTCGACAGTGTGTGGTACCTGATGATCGGAAGCATGCATGTACCTGCATTTCCAGAGATATAATAGTAATAACAAATGCATGAGACTCATGTACTCTAGGAATACCGGAATTGCCTTTCCGAAAGTGCTAAGTTTTACGTCTTCAGCCAGACACAACGGGGGTGACAGGCACCCCCAACCAAGTTGGAGCACAGGAGACTGAGTGGATCATCAGTCGACATAGACAAGATCGATGAGATCGATCTCAAAAGTCTGAATGAACAATACGTCAAGTTCATGGAACTGTTTTAGACGCTGGCCATTTACCTAGAATGAGGAGTGATCCTTGGGATCCTCAATAGTGATGGCCCCGAAGGGTGTGACTGTTGTGACCGTATAAGGACCGGTCCACCTAGATTTCAGTTTCCCAGGGAAGAGATGGAGACGAGAATTATAAAGAAGGACCTTCTGTCCTGGATGGAACTCTTTTCTGAGGATGCTCTTGTCATGTATCCACTTCATTTTGGCTTTGTAATTCTTGGACAAGTTGTAGGCATCATTTCTGAGTTCTTCTAACTCATTCATTTGAAGTTTCCGCTCCTCCCCTGCGGAGTCTAGGTCGAAGTTGAGCTTCTTAATGGCCCACAGGGCACGATGTTCAATCTCTACCGGAAGATGACAGGGTTTCCCAAAGACCAGACGATAGGGAGACATATTGAGTGGGGTCTTGTAGGCGGTTCTGTATGCCCATAAAGCATCAGTGAGACGAGTAGACCAGTCTTTACGTGTGGTATTGACTGTCTTCTCCAAGATCTGTTTGATCTGACGATTAGAAACCTCCACTTGACCACTAGTCTGCGGATGATAAGCTAGTGCAACCTTGTGGGTTACCCCATACTTTTTCATTAATTTCTCGAATATCCTATTGCAGAAATGGGTGCCCCGGGGTTGGCTGTTCAGCAACCCATCCTCACCACCGCCTCTACAACTCGCCATCACATCACCAGCATCTTAGCCGGTCCACCATCCTTCACCTTTGAACCTCCTGGCCAAAATCTATTCTAAGCACCCCTACCGCATGATCACCACCACCCACCACGTGGCCAGCCTTCCAATTGGTAAGATCACCCTCTCCATATTCTCTCTCTAGTCTCTCTCTCTCTTAACTCAATCACTCAATTCTCTCTCTAAGCCTTTGCAATTTCTCTCTCTAGATTGACACTGTCCATCCATTTTATCTCATCATGTTCTTGGGTTCGTAGACCGTGTGTTCTGACACCGTGGCTCAACAACTAGGATATTGTCCAACTCTTGTGTTATTCCAAGCTCTCATTGATCTCTGCATTCGGGTTTAGTGGTCCACCATATAATGTACTGCTTCGGCTTGTACTTGGCCTATAGCCCGTCGGCTCTTTAAGCTGTGCTCTTAAGCTTCGGTCGTGGGCTCGCAATCCATTAGAATTGTCCGATTGGGCAGTCAGCCTGTTGGCTCTTGAGCTTTAATCATAGGTTCTGGAAGTTGATTGTGAGGTTAAAACAGGCATTTGTGATTGATCGTGGGTCCATCAGTCTCGAGAATCATCTGATCGGGTTTCCTGCAATAGTGAAAAACGCGTAATGAGTCTCAATCAGAACGACTTTATATCTAGACTTTCAAAAATGTGTTTAATGCATGCAAATATACCATTTCGTCCAGAAAAGTGTGTTCTACGTAATGAGATAGACTCTTACGTAGAAAAGTGGATAATTAGAGCAGTTTTACGTAGGAGAGTGCGATAATGCTAAAAGGATAATTGCTTAAAATAAGCACTTTTGAGCGAATATCAGCCGTCCTTCCTCCTTCTTCTTCTGCTTCTTCTCTTCTGGCTGGTTCTTCTTCTACCCCATCTTGCCACGCCTCACCATTGCTGCACACACCGTTCTTGGAGGTCCACCGAACTTGCAACTCCGGCTTGCTGTGTAGGTGCATCTTCACGGGCTCAACTCCTCTCCTCATTCCTCCCAAGCGTCATCTCCCCCATCTCTTCCCTCTCCTAAAAACCCAGCCACCATCTCTTCCATTATCGCCTCTCTCACAAAGACGAGAAAAAGAAATTAAAAAAAAAAAAAGAGAAGTAAGAGAGGAGAGAACGGTGGGTTCCATCTTCCTCAGCCCGCCTGCAACAGCGCCTCAACCCTGCGTCTCCACCTGCTGCTCCACCCTCCTCCTTGCTCAACCTGCAAGTGCACCTGAAGCTCCACCACCTGCTGCTACAACACCTTTTCTTTCTCCTTGCTGCCCTCTTACAAGGCAGCAACGTGAAGCAACTCCAGCCCGCCTGGTTCTTCACTCTCCACGCTGCCATCCACCATTGGCACTGCTGCCATCTATAGTCTGAACCGCCAGCACCAGCAATGAACCAGCAGTGCTGCCCATCAGCGCCTCTTCATGCTTCGGGCTTCTCCTCATCACCACAACGTGATGCACTCACCTATCCATGAGATCATCTCTTCGTGGGTTTGATGCATAGGTCTACATCACCTTGGTCTAATCGTCATCACAGCCTCCTGGTCCATCCTCTTCTTTTGCTCCTTTTTTGGGAGCACCTGAGCCAGCAACGCTTGCCCATCATCTCCTTCAAGCCAGTAAGTTACAGATCTGAAACACGATCTACCGACTCCAGCCACCATGATAAGTGTTTGTTAGTGTCTTCCCTCTTCTTCCTTCCTTTCTCGATTGATTTTCTATCTCTCTAATCCATCTCTTTTTCTAGATCTTTCTAGTTTTTCCTTTTATTTTCTCTAGTTTTCTTTAGTTTCTCACTTTATCTCTCTAGAACACCTCTTCTTTTTATTTTTCTCTCTCTAGAACTCTAGTACTCTTTCTCTCTCTAGATCCAAATGTTTTAGTTTATTTTGAAGTAGATTTAAATTTCAATAAATATACTAGATTGCTTAATTATTAATGAAAAGTTGGATTTTGCGAATTGTCGATTACTTCATCTTTGTTATTTTTATTCTTTTTGTGTTAAGCTCTCTCTACAATCATCAAATCAAGTTTTAAAAATAACTGTCAACCACCATTCGCACCCTTCCATCTCTTTATTTTTAGCAATGTCTAAAAAAAATAAAAAATCTGTCATTTCATGTCCTTGAATTGCGCACACTAACCCCGAGTGCGGATCAACATCCGATATACTTCCACTGTGCAAAGAATCGCTTAATTTTGTAGGAAAAATCGGATAAATTACAAAATCTTGTTGAGATTAGGGTTTCCGATCCGACGACACGGAAAAACCCTACTTTCAATGATGGACCATAGTATGAGCCACATGGCACACACTTAGAGATCATTAACTGTATGGATGCTTGGCCAACCTTAGGTAGACCTATAGACCAAAAATTAGCCATATAAGTGATTCTAATCGTTGGATTGGAGTCATTTTCATGGGTTGATTTTTAACTGTGGAATGCAAGCGTTATTTAGGTCCAAAGATCCAAAGGTTTGAAATCACTAATCAGGTTGATTTGTGGTATGTAGGTCCACCTAGGGATGGGACAAACATCCACATGGTTAGCGTTCTCTAAAAATCTGCCACATGGCTCATACTGTGATTTGTCATCAATGTTGAAATCAAACGTCCATCATCAAACTTTTACTTCACAATTGGATGGTTATGATCACTTAGTATAGAATTTCAACTTGGCAGAGTCGTCTCGATACAAGTTGAGGCTCAAGGCGAAAACTCTATGTAAGGCCTTTTGTATATTTAATATATTAATATATACGGTATTAATTAAAAATGTAACTATATAATAGAAATTTTTTATTTATCAACTATGCTTGATAATTAAAAACTATGGAAAAATTTAGATGTAGATCAATCCATGCAGAGGACTCTCGTGGCCCTACATATATAATTTTTTGGGGCCCACTTACTGTGTGGATGTTCAGCCCACCTATTGGTGGATAAACACACTAAAAATTAGCTTGATTGATGATTTCTAGCCATTGGATTTACTATCCAAAAAACATGCTTGAATCCAACTCTAGCTAGAATCAATCCTAAGAAGTACTAAAATCTATGGCTAAAGATGACCAATCGGGTTATTTTTTGGTTTGTATATCCAACAAGGGATGGGCTAAACATCCATGTGGTTCTTGATGATGGATAATCATAGTAGAGTTGTAGAGATGGGCTTGACTCCTAGGGTCTTGTAGTGGGACCTGGGCTGGGGGCCTTCTCTCACCAAGGGGCCTTAGTCAACCGCCTTAATGGGCTTAAGGTAGAGACGACCCCAAGTCGGATATACGATGCACGTGGGCCATGATGAGTCCAAGTAACCTGAGTTATCACAGGTGGAAAAAATTCAAGTCAAAGAATACACACTATCTGGGTAATTGTATGTAGGCCCCGATTCAAGTTTCATTTTTATTTATAGCTAGGTCCTAGTTCTGACTAGAGCCTACATGGAATTTCAAGATAATGGCCCTCAAAGATTTGTTGGGTTTATTCGAAAGGACAAGATTGGTACGCCTTACATTAGAGCCTAGTTCTGAGTTTACTTGTATTGAGGTTCTTTTTTGCTTAGTATTCTCACCCTTTTATTGCATCTCCTGTAAGAAATATTTTCATATTCTATGTTTGGCGAAGAATCCGTGTGACATAAAAACATTCATGTAACAGTTCCTACGGGGACCAGTGTAGTGTGAAGATGTCGTGGTACACATATTTCGTCGACTACGTGAAGACTAGAAGACAGAGACAGCAAGAATCAGACGATTGACGATAGGAGTCATCTGAGTAACTTCTCGTTTGTCGGTTATAGATCGTCACTACAACATAATACTATTTAGACTACACTGTTAAAAAATAGATAGACTACGATTTTATTAAAATATGAGGTCTAAAGCTCTAATTAAAAAAAATTAAATAAAAAAAACATACGGCTACGGGTTTAGTGAAATCCGCGGCTTAAAGTGCTGCAAAATGGCCACACACTTTATTAAAACCGTAACCGTAAATTTTGGATAAATTGTGATCACGATTTTTGAAAAAATCATGGCTTATAAGGAAAACAAAAAGTTATAGTATTAATAAAAACCGTGGGCTAAGTCATGAAAAATGGTCACGATTTTCAATAAAACTGCAACCTTAAAACTTAGGCCACAAAACATTCCTTATTAAGCACAATCAAATTCTTTCTCAAACCCGCACTTTCCCTCCTTTGACGATCGGGTTTCCCTCTTCTCAAACGAGATTCTCAAAGGTTTCTCATTGTCCGCTGTAGCCTCCGTCTACTGTAGCCGTCGTCCACCACAACCACCATCCCACCGCTCCTTCTCCTCCATAGTGAGTTCCTTAACGCCTTCATCATCCTCCTCTACAGTGAGCATTCACTAAGGTTTCTCTCTCTCTCTCTACAATTTTTAGGGTTTCAATTTATTTCTTCTTTTCAATCGCTCTCTCCAAATGTCTGCAAATCCATTGAAGTGGTTGTATTTAAGTTTTGATTGTGAAACATTTTGTAGGGTTTATGTCTAGGATTTTATACAGGTTAAGTGTAGGGTATTTAGTTAAAAAGCTGCATATGATTTGAGTCAGAAGAAGATTACAAGGTTTGGGCGGGGCCTACTTTTGGGGAGGATGAGAAAGGCGAAGGAGTTATTGTAGAGTATGATTTGAGGGAGGAGTGGTATCCACTTTATCTTACCCAGAATCTCCCAGACGACGCTCCCTTGGGCTCCACCGTCTTCGACAAGTGTTCTATGGAAAACATAATGGTGTGCTTCGATGTTATGAAGATTGGTGTCCCCATAAGTAACAAACCCAGATTTTGAAGTTTTGAACACTTGGGTTGTGTTGGGTTTATTTATTTTTTGCTTTTTGGAAGAAATCACGAATTGGGTTGCTTTTGTTTGAATGTTTCTGAAGTAATTTTGATTAGAAATGGAGAATTTGTGATAACTTTATATCCCCAAATCCAATATTTGGAGGGGGTTTTTGATTGGTTTGTGTTATAGATTAGAATTTTTTACTCATCTGATTGTGAGGTTTTTTGATTTGTTTTTAAGGAAACTATTCTGTTAGGAATTGGGTCAGAGTGGGGAGCTGTGGAAAGCCAAGAACTTTCAAGTAATATGGTAGCCATTGTTCTGCCTATTGATAATCTCACAGCAAGTAAGAAGCAATGGGGAAGAATTGATGGTGGAGACATGATGGAAGTGGTGAACTGTGTAGTAAAGAGTATGTTATGGAATGGATTGGTGGTGGAGACCGAATGGAAGTGGCGAAGAAAATGACTTTTTGACTTTACACAATCCAAAATGACTTTTTGACTATTTGACTTATAAGTCGGGATTTTACCAAACAAACTTTTGCTTCTAGAAGTGGACTTTTAAATTCAATGAGTTGGGCCTTCCATTGAATACTCAACGAAAGGTGTCACGGCGTCCCATTAGCAGAAGGGCTTCTTCGGGTCTCAATCATAGTTGTCAAAAATTATGATGCACTCCTCCTTGTGCCTACTGAGGAGTACACCCTAGTTGGTGAAGCTATGGTAGTATTGTGCCTTAGCCTAGTGATTTGGTTCTATCAGCAGACACTGAGGTATTTAATTTTAAATTAGACTTATCTTTTATTATATCAATTTGAATAATTTGCTATATCAGTTTGTTGATTTCATCAAGTTATTAAGAATCAAAAACTCAAGATAAGGTCAATAAGACCGAAAGCATCCAGGAATTTTTTTCAATATGTCAATTTGTCACAAACCCAGAGTGTTTGTATTTCGATACTACAGTCAATATTTGGTGAAACCATCAATCTTAACATTGGCGTAGATGACATTCAATATGTATGTAAAATGCAAGAAGTGTCGGTAACTGTGTCATGATATACTGCAGGTGAGACAAAATTTGTTTGAACATTTTAGAGAACCTTCAATGTTTTACTTAATGATGTATATTGTTATAATAAGTAGTATTTTCATCTTTTTGTAGCTATCTCTATGAGGTGATTGAGGATGAAGACTTGGTGGATAAGTACAAATTTGTCAATCCTGCCACCATCCATTGGGATATAAAGAATGATTCTAACCCACGAAAGTTTGTAGATTTATTGGTCACAATGAATGATAGAGCATTATATTTTCTTCCTATAATCACGGAGTAAATATCTTTATTATATTAAAAATTTCAACATATTTGGATGTACTTAATTATTCTGAACTAAATTATTATAATTAACTTGTTCTTTCGATCTTCTTCAATTTTAGGAGCCACTGGATCTTGGTTGTTATTGATCCCTCAAATAATAAGTTTTATTAGCTCGATTCATTGGGCCCATCGATCCGTCCGAAGGTCAAAAACATTGTCAAGAAATAAGTTTATTGCTATTATGACTCTATTTCATGTAATTTTAACAAATATATAGTTTGAATGTTTGAACTTCAATTTTTAAGGGCATTTGAAAAATTGAAAGATTATAGGATACAAATGGCACAATTTGAGTGGATATCCGTGAAGGTAAATTTATAGTTTTTGTGGTCCAAAGTCAATTCTATAGATTTAAGATGATTAACTTTTAATTATGACATACTTGATTGCAGTGCCCTAAACAACTTGATTCAAAGTCATGCAGATTTTATGTGATGAAGTACATGAAAGATCTCATCGAGGATAAGAATGGTGGGTTGCCAATCAACAAACGTGTTGCTATAACATCAAAGCGCACATACACTCAAGATGAATTGGACGATGTTAGATTGGAGTGGATTAACACCATCAAACCATATTTGATGATACCTATTTGATGAAGTCGCAAAGGTGATTGTTATTTTTTTGCAACTTCGCATGGCCTTTTTAATCTTAAAGTGCTCTATGAATGGTAATAGAACTGAAATGCATTCATTTTTTTACTTTTGCAGATTTTGTGGTTGGGATAGCTTGTTTCCCTTCAAATCTTGATAGAAGAGTACTCTATGAAACATTACTAAGCGATTATCTTTAATATTTTCATTTTTATATAGAATTAGTTTGACATTTTTGTTCATTATTGTGCTTCAATATTATGATCTTATAGAATGACAAATCTAAAATTATATTTTACTCGATCTTGTATGGAAATTGGTGTTTCAAATTCTCTCCCTTATGGATCCCTTCAAATCTATGGTGTTTGAAGTCTTGATTTACAATGCTCTCAAAGCCTACAAATAGGTATAATTTTGCACTAGGACAAATGCACAGTAATTCCTATTATGAATGGCTTTTTCTTGGTTTGAACTATTATTTTGGGACTATGAACCATCATTTGTGGTTTTTTGGCATTTGTTAGGTGATTTTGTAACTTTTTTTTAGATTAAAAAAATAAAAAAGGAAGAAATGACTACGGTTTTGAGCAACACCGTAGTCTTCAAAATGGAAATGTTTAAACAATAGAATACGGTTTCTCAGCAAATAGTAGTCTTTTGTATAGACTTATCACTGCGGTTTTGAAAAAACCATAGTCATTTTTAGATGTTTAACCTCAGTTTAATACTTTTAGACTACGGGGAAGAACCATTAAGACTACGGTTGGTCAAAAAATTAGGGTCTTTTATCTAGTCTTACAACTACCTTTTTTGATAAAATCGTCGTCTTAAAGTACTTATAGACCACAGTGAAAAATCGTGGTCATTTTTTAAGACTTTAGACAACGCACGCTTAGACCACGCATTTAGAACTAGTTTTAGACCACGGTTTAAGACGAAAAACAACGATTTTTAACCGTTATCTAAAGGGTCTTTTGTAGTAGTGCGTGTACGCTCGCTTAGGAAGGTAAGTGACATAGTGGCCATAGGAATAGGTTTAAAATGAATTAAATATAATGGTTAAACCTAGTCATTGGACAGACCCGAGTATTTAGTCAAAGTTATTGACTTTTGGGAGAGTCTGATCGATTGAACAAGTTCCAATCGATTGGGTCGATTGGACAAAGCCGAATCGATTGGAGGCCTCTATAAAATCGATTTGAGCCTACGAGGCAGAACATGATCAAAGCCCAATCGACTAGACAAATCTGTAAAATCGATTGGAGTAGTCTATACGAGACAGAATATGATCATAACCCAATAGATTGGAGACCTCTATAAAATCGATTGGAGCCTACGGGATAAAAACTTATTTAAGTCTGATCGATCAGACTATGAACAATCGATTGGATTTACGAAGGAAAAACCCATCTCTACAAGGCCAATTGATTGGACCAAAAACCCCAATTGATTGGACTTTGCCCAATCGATTGGACCTAAAGTACAATAGATTGGACTTCACATGGATTGAGTCTTTCTAAGACCCGAAATTCTAGTTTCCACGATCTCATGTTCTACAAGGCTCAGGGTTATGAATTCTATAAATATAACCCGTCTATACCTTCTCAAAACAAACTTATACATTTCTACACTTCAAGAGAAATAAGAAAAGGTTTATTTATTAGAGTGTCCATTCGAAGAGCAAGAAGCTATTTATTCCAGTCACATCTTGTGAGCTTGTTCATCTTCTTGATCAAAGCCAATTGCTTGATCCATTACTCAGCTTAGGTCTTCCACTTAGATATTTGACATAGTAGCCTGAGTGTACTAGTGTGACTCAACACTATTGAGCAACCTAAGGTTCAGGGTGTACCGAATCCTTCACCTTCGACAAAGGCTGGAGCGTTGAGAATTAAGATCGGAGTGGCCGATCGACAGTAGGTTTGGGGTATACCAAACTGAACAAGCGGATAAGGCTTCTTGGTTAAGAAGGCGAACGTAGACTCGTAGCATTGATTTAGAAGACGTGGATGCATCGGCAGTAGGGCCTTGGCTAAGGTTAGAAGTAATATTTGCAACGGTGCTGCATTGGTATCCTTTGTTTCGTTTAACTTTCCAATTACTGATACTTTCCGCCTGGACGTGGTCCCGTGATTTTTTCTTGGTTAAGGTTTTTACGTAAAAATCTCTTGTCTTGTATGATTATTTGTTTGTATTCCGCTATTCATATTGATTAGAACAAACGACGAAAAGAAAATATACTACAAAGGTATATTCGATTTGAATCGATTATGATAATCCTTTATTAAACAACTAAGGCATGCGATTTTCTCCCCTACCATAAACCAGTAAAACTTTTTAGGTATAATTAATTTTAAATACCTAATCAACCCCCTTCTAGGTATTTCCGATTAAAAAGAACGGACCAGTGGTTATTTCAATTGGTATCAGAGCAGGTTATTCTATTAAAAGTTTAATCACCTGAATTTAGATTCCTATAAAACTAGTATATTTTCATTAATTTGTCAAAATGCAAAGAGAATGTGGAAACACATCTAGACTTCTATTCTTTAATGGAGAAGACTATGCCTATTAGAAGGCAAAGATGAGGGCTTTTCTAAAGTCTATTGATGAAAGAGTCTGGATGGCTATAGTGGAGGTTGGTCACCACCTACAATGACAGTAGGAGATAAAAATATTCTTAAACCAAAAGTCGACTAGAGCAAAGAGGACATATACTATTGTTGTCGAAATAGCAAATGGCTAAATGTTATTTTTAATACAGTTGATAAGAATGACTTTCAAAGAATCTCTACATGTTCATTGGCTAAAGAAGCAGTGGACATTCTCAAAGTCACCCATGAAGGAACGTCAGCAGTTAAAATTTTTAAACTACAAATGCTGACCACTAAGTTCGAATCCATGAGAATGGAGGAGAATGACACATTCACTGAGTTCTATGCCCAACTCAATGATATTCTGAATTCTGCACACAACTTGGGTAAAAACATTCCTGAACCCAAAGTAGTTCACAGGCTAAGGTAACAGCTATTGAGAAGAGCAAGGATATTGACTCTTTCAAAATTGATGAGCTGGTTGGGTCTCTACAAATTTATAAGATGAATTTGTGGATGTTGAGCCTAGTGACTGTATGGATATTTAGCCCACCTATTGGTGGATAAATGCACTAAAAATCAGCTTGATTGATGATTTCTAGCCATATATTGGATTTATTACCCAAAAAATACTTGAATCAAACGGCTAGAATCACTCCTAAAAAATACAAAATTCTATCCCTAGATATAACCAATAATCAGGTTGATTTTTGGTTTATATATCTAACAAGGGGTGAGCCAAACATCCATGTGGTTAGTGGGCCCAAAAAAAGTGCTACGTAGGGGACCTTCTCTCACTATGGGGTCTAAGGCACTTTAATTCTCTAAACATCCATGTGGTTATTGGGTCCAATGACTGCATGGATATAGCGCGTAGGAGCGCACTTCATTTTCTACACTGGCTGTTCAACCAACCTATTGGTGGAGAAACGCACTAAAAATCAGCTTGATTGATGTTTTCTAACCATTGGATTTACAACCCAAAAAGCATGCTTGAATCAAACAGCTAGAATCAATCCTAAAAATGACTAAAATCTATATGGCTAGAGATAACCAATCCAGTTGGTTTTTTGTTTGTATATCCAACAGGAGTGAGCTAAACATCCATGCGGTTAGTGGGCTCATCATCCCCAATGGGCCCTACTCTCTAGACTATGCCCATCCAACCTAACACGGTGGGCCCCTTGTATGGGAGGATATTATCACAAAATTCTAACTGGGGAGGCAATTCTCTTATCAATTAAAGTCTCTGTTAATCAGAAGGTTAAGATCAACCACTATTATCTTTGACTTATGTCCCATTCATCTTAGTATGCAGCTCCGAGTCACACGATCAACAGACCATGATGTAATGAAGTAGGTGAAGGAAGTCACGATCTCCCAACCCAACGGCTCTATAAGTTAATAAAAAATTTTCTATTAGAGGAAACCTAAGGTGTTGTTTGATGAACCTACACACCAAAAATAGGCCGATCGGTGATTTTTAGTCGTTGATTTACACAATTTTCATCATGTGCTTGAACTTAAAAAAAATTCACCTATGGGCCTGTTCACCAAGCCCATGTTGAAAAACACTAAAATCCAAGAGCTAAGAACCACACATCAGTATGAAATTTTGATATCTAGGTTGACTAAGTGTACTCAACATTATGAGCCCCAAGATTAAGGGTAGTTTGGCTTTGTTTATTGAAGACTTAAGGGTAGTTTGACAATTCAAAGTCCACCCTAAGGTCCTATATCTCTTAACACAAGCATTCTTCCTACCAAACACCATCTTCCTCTGTTCTTCCCCCCTCCATATCTCTCTCTCTCAGGAAAAACAGCTATGGATAGAGAGCCTGAACAACTTCAATTTCTTGGGCTCATTGGCATCTACAAGGAAGCCTACAAGATTACATTTTCATGGAGGAAAATCTTCTCTCAGATCACCTTAGCTCATGTCCTCCCTCTATCCTTCATCTGCCTAGCACAAATCCAAATTTCCGAATTCCTCTTCGCGAAGATCATACACAACAAAGAGGCGTTAGGTGACACCCGATGGAATAGCTCGATGTACAATATGCTTGCCGATCGTCTCTCGTCCGAATGGACCACCTTCTGGCTATTCAAGGCCGCGTATTTCATCTTCCTCCTCATCTTCTCCCTCCTCTCTACTTCCGCAATCGTTTATACGATTGCGTGCATCTATAGTTCGAAAGAATTGACCTTCAAAAAGGTCATTAGCGTAGTCCCGAAAGTATGGAGAAGGCTTATGGTCACGTTTTTATGGAATTTCATCATTATGTTTGGATACGTTGTTTTGACATTACTAATTGTAACTTTCTGCATCGACATGATTGAACCCGGTGTCGCATCCTCGGTAATTCTGGTTGTTCTGTTGATCCTTTACGTGATTGGATTCGTGTACATGAATGTCATCTGGCATCTGGCTAGCGTGATATCGGTATTGGAAGATATGTATGGTATTAAGGCCATGATCAAGAGCAAGGACTTGATTAAGGGTAAGATGTGGGTTGCTAGTGCTATTTTCTTTAAGCTGCAATTTTGTTTTACTGCAATAGAGAGAGCATTTGAGAAATTTGTTGTACATGGCGAGTCGGTCGGCGTCGCGAATCGGGTGAGTTACGGGATATTGTGCTTGTTGTTACTCATCATGCTGATTCTTATCGGTCTCGTCATCCAAACCATCATCTACTTCGTCTGTAAATCGTACCACCATGAGAGCATCGATAAGTCGTGTTTAGCTGATCACCTGGAAGTTTACTCAGGTGATTATGTCCCTCTTAAGGAGAAGGATGTTCAGTTAGAACAATCTGATGTTTGATTTCATTTCTCTAACTGCTTAATTATAGATCTTGTAATGTAATTTCTAAGATTTCTAGTGGGATTATGTTTGTGATGAATCATAAGTGTACTCTTTTTTTTTTTTTTTTTAACATAAATGGGATATCAAATGTTTCATATATAATTGACTTTGTTTTGTTTTTTTTATTTTTATTTTTATAAAATTAGTACTTTGTTTTATATGAACTCGGCATGAAATCGATCAATCCGGTGATTATTGCAAGCTAATTTAGGCGGTCGATTGGCCGAATTGGGCTGAATTTTCTTATTTATCACGGAAAATGCGCAATTTGGGAAGCACATAGGTTACCCACCACAAAAATAAGAAAATAATATACATAAAAGAACAATTAAGAGATAGGGACCTATAATACTGTAAAATAGACATATAGCTCCGCGATTTAGACAGAAATGGAATTGTGATGCTCGGATCTTGGGTAGAAACGGGTGATATTTTAGTAGGTAAATTAACGCCTCAGATGGCGAAAGAATCATCGTATGCCCCGGAAGATAGATTATTAGGAGCCATACTTGGCATTCAGGTATCAACTGCAAAGGAAACTTGTCGAAAACTACCTCCATTAAAAGAATTTGTACCTTAGAAAGTGTTGATAAGCCGAGTAAAACTTTGTGGCTGACCAGTTACCACCCACAATGTGAGCCATGTGGCACATTTTTAGTGGACATTGACTGATGGGTGTTTGGCCAATCCCTAGGTGAACCTACAGACCGAGAATCAACCTGATTAGTGATTTCCAAGCATTGGATTTGAGTCATTTTCATGGGTTGATTTTAACCATGGAAAGTTGAGCATTATCGACCATTATTTGGGGTACAAGATTGAAAGGTTTGAAATCACTAATCAGGTTGATTTTTAGTTTGTAGGTCCATGTAGGGGATGGCCAAACATCCATATGGTAAGTGTCCTCTAAAAGTATGCCGTGTGGCTCATCTCGTGGGCGGTCGCTGGTCAACCAAGTTTTACTCCTTTTAGTGACAGATTCTTTTCGGGTTATGCCCCGACCAGGTGTCTGCCCCGACAAGAAATGGGGTGTGCAAATATGCGCTCCCTTTTCTAATACGAGGAATTTTTACTACTCCGTGGCAAGTAGGCAAAAAAGCAAGGTTTAAAAGGTGTCGTTCTAATGCTAAGGGGCAAAAACGAAAAATAACGGAAATAACAGAAAAAATGGAAAAAAATATGGCACTGGAATTTGAATTTTCAAAAACCGAAAGTAACAGATTTTTTTCCAGAAATTAATGGCCGTTATTTTTCATTAAAGAATAACGGCCATTATTTTCTGGGCGTTTCAACAGTACATAACGGCCGTTATTTTTGTTATAAGGGCTGTTTTTTAAACCATGGGAAAAAGCATCTTACTTGCTCACA
Source organism: Euptelea pleiosperma (assembly GCA_035048495.1). Taxonomy (NCBI): domain Eukaryota; kingdom Viridiplantae; phylum Streptophyta; class Magnoliopsida; order Ranunculales; family Eupteleaceae; genus Euptelea; species Euptelea pleiosperma. Next base: position 24,516,558 of record CM068542.1, on the reverse strand, counting down.
TGTTCAACAAAGAGGGTGAGTAGGATCCATTTTTCTACTCGGTCCATTTGGGCTCGCATTCATCTTCTAATTACTTATTACTTAGAAAGAATCACTTGATTAATCTAGGGGCCTCTGGTGGAGGGTCAGTCTGTTGTGTTTTCTTTAGTTTTGTCACATCATATCCAGCATACTTGGCCTCTGGTGGAGGGTCAGTCTGTTGTGTTTTCTTTAGTTTTGTCACATCATAACGCACTAATCTGAATGTTGGACAGGAGTTACTAACAGCATTAAGCACAACTAAAATACTCAGTCAATTGAGGATGCAAAGTGAACTCTAGAAGGCAAGACTTTGTTGTCATATGCAGAACTTTTTTTGTTTAACATTTACAAATACTGAAAGCCAAGTTCCTTTGATGAATGACAAATTGGACAACTTTCTCTATTTTCATACTCTTTTCAATAAAGAATACAATCATTTGGGCACACATGTATCGTCTCATAATTCATTCCCAATGGGTTGATCTTTTTCTTCGCTTGATATGTGCAATCTGGCAACGTGTTTTCTAAAGCTATTGTCTGACCAACTATTATGTGCCTTAAAGCTATACAACTGAACAATAACTGACAACTTCGTTTGATCTCTAGGACAAGAAGGATATAAAGGTTATCTTGCATCATCATATAATGAATTATATCGTCTCGCTTCATCATCTTCATGACATTGGAACTCCGCACTGCCTCCATGGTCATCTTCATTTCTCCTGATGCCCTCCATCAAAGTATCGGCGTTCTCACCAATCTTTCTAAATGCATCATTAACGAGTTCCTCCATTCTAGGAAACACATCTTCATTGTGATCAACTGACTCTGATGTCAGTTCTTGCTACTTACTGTTCACATCTTTTTCTCCATGGACATACCAAACTATGTACGACTTATCAATACCATACATAATCAAATGATCTACAATCATGTCAAGGGTTTTCATTCCATGCACATTTCTGCACTTCAAACATGGACACGAAAAACCATTACGTCCACCACAATTTTTCTTTGTAAATTGAATGAATGAAATAACCCCCTCCAAATACTCTGAACTTGTTCTAGGTTTAGTCATCCAAGCTCTGTTATTTGATGTTGACATCCTACAAAGTTGAAGTAACATATTATTTACAATACTGAATATATAACCCAATGAGTTAGTAACACCCATGGTGGTTAATGTTCACTTAGAGTTCAAAATGTGATTTCTAGTGATTTCACTTACAACTCACCCGCCAAGTGCTTAAGCCATAGCCTTTTGGTTTGCCCTTTGGTGCCCTATATCTTAATTCTAGGTCAACAATCAAATCGATCACTTGATTTGGAGCAACAAACAAGAACAAAAATCCTAACCCACCAAGGTAGACAGAGGTCCATCCGAGGCCATGGCTAACACCAGCCAATCTGGAGGGGACGATGTCCAGCCCCAAAGGGTGAGAAAAAGTTTGAGCCCGCTGGGCTATGCGCTACAGTGTTTGTTACACTTCCAGAAAAACATAAGGCTCCTCAGGGAGACTTCAAAATTGTTTTTTCGGGAGGTGGAGACTTCAAAGAGGGACAACAAATATTTTCTCCCATAAATGGATAGATGTTCAAAACCAAGCAGCCTCCTTAGAGCCCTTTGGGAGTAATCCACCAAAAATATTAACAACTTGCCTAGATGATTTGCTTCTTTAATAAGCAAGAGCAGCTAAATGACACATACACCTAGCTAGTATTGACTACCCATATGCCACTATTGCTCATGACAATGGATATATGAAATTTCAAAATTCAAACACAGTTCAGATTTTCTTGAGAACAAATCAACTGTAAAAAGAATTCCCATAAAAGAAATAAGTATCCTAACCCTAAAACCTTCCATTCTCTCTCTACCCTTTCCAATTTTATTTTTTCTTTTCTCTAGTAGTTAAAATATGGTCATCTATTGCTCATATCCCCTATCTCTGTACAAAAAACCAAAGAAACAAAAAATCAGTGAGATGGAAGGGAAAAAATAACTTGAACTATTATGAAGGAAGCAACATCCTGAGTGCTCCTAAACAGTATCAGACATATTCCCTTGAATATTTATAACTTTAAGTAGCAAAAGTGTCCACAAATGATTGGACCTATGTTTTTTTTTTTTTTTTTTGTGAACAAGTCTGCATAGACTATGTTATATTCACATTGGTAGAGTAAATAACACCCTGGAGTTTTGTTCATCACCATACAGAGCCTTGTTCAAACAACATTGCAGAAAATTTTGCAAAAAGGATTATCAGCATGCACTAAGAGCAACGATTCACCATTATATCAGAACAATGCCCGTGTTTTTATCATCTACACCCACTTTCAATTATTTTTATCCCCACCTCTCTTTTTTTTCTTCCTCCCAAAATTGAACCACCGCACCACCACCCTGCCTCCGCCACCACCATCATTACTTTCTTCATTTTCTTCTTCTTCTTCTTCTTCTTCGTCTTCTTCTTATATCTCTCTCTCTCTCTCTCTCTCTCTCTCTCTCTCTATGATGGTTGTGAGGAGGACAAAGGAGTTGGGTCCAACGGCCAACACCACCATCCCACCCCATATCTCTCTCTATGATGGTCGGGTTTTGCAGAACTTGGTTCTACATGTGGGCTTGTTGGGTGGCGGTTGTGGCGGTGGAGAAGGGAGGTGATGGCAAAGGGTGGAGGTGTTGCTCTGGGTTGAGGTCGCATTTGGAGAGGATGAAGTGGGTGGTAGAAAGAAGAAGAAGAAGACGACGAAGAAAAAGAAAGTGGTGTGGTTTAGTTTTGAGAGAGAGAAAAAGAGAGGTGAGTGTAAAAATAAAAAAATTGAAAGCGGATGTAGATGGTAAAAACGTGGGTGTAAATATCCCGACTCTTTATTTATCAGTTTGTAAGCTGAAAGAATGAAAACAAATGGGACCCCATGGGCTTATTCATTTCTTTGAAAACAATATTGCAGCTTGCTGTATACAGGGGAGTTCCACCAATTAGCGGGAGACCTGTAGGCACATTGCCTAATGTTGACTGGCCCATTCCACTTGCAGGCCTTTGCCCTAAAATTTTGAAGTCTAACTTTGAAGGGTGTCAGGTTCCAGTCGATTTTTACAAGTCCACCTCTGGTTGCCCAGTTATCAGCATTCCATAAACTTGAATAAACTCTCACCATTATATTATTTTGCCCCAACTGTTTTTCATGATGATATCCATCGCATGCTTATTATCTACTTATATTTATGTACCTTTGTCATTCTATGACAAACAAGGAGATAGAAAATCATAGAGGTAAAAACAAGTAGATGCATGAGATAGGGGAGAGAGAAATTAAGGGGAAAAAATAGAGGTAAAAACAAGTAGATGCATGAGATAGGGGGAGAGAAATTAAAGGGGAGAAAAATTATTTATACATTATTTTTTCAATTTCTCTACTTGTGCTGTTTATAATTAACTCATTGTATTTTATTGATTTATTGATTGCCGATGATATTACATGGTATGTGTTGTTGGTAGAATGTGCAAGGAATAGATCAAAAGCCATACTATTATCTGTTTGATTATCTCCGATAGATTATGAGATAGTGAGTGAATCATGGAAGAGTGTGAGATTGTAATTAATTTTTGTTTACATTCTATATGATTAAATATTTTTTGTCATAGAATTGTCAAATGGGGCATATTTTCATATTCTATGTTTGGCAAAGATTCCGTGTGACATAAAAACATTCATGTAACCGTTCCTACGAGCACCAATATAGTGTGAAGATGTCGAGGTACGCATACTTCACCGACTACGTGAAAACTAGAAGCATAGACAGCAAGAATCAGACGGTTGACGATATGAGTCATCTGAGTAACTGCCCATTTGTCGGTTATAGATCATGTACACTCGCTTAGGAAGGTAAGTGACTTAGTGGCCATAGGAATAGGTTTAAAATGAATTAAATATAATGGTCAAACCTAGTCATTGGACAGACCCGAGTCTTAGTCAAAGATATTGACTTTTGGAAGAGTCCGATCGATTGGACAAGTTCCAATAGATTGGACGAAGCCCAATCGATTAGAGGCCTCTGTAAAATCGATTGGAGCCTACGAGGCAGAACATGATCAAAACCCAATCGATTGAACAAATCTGTAAAATCGGTTGGAGTCTACGAGATAGAGCATGATCATAGCCCAATCGATTGGAGACCTCTATAAAATCGATTGGAGCCTACGAGATAGAAACTTATTTAAGTCCGATCGATTGGACTATGAACAATCAATTAGATTTACGAAGGAAAAACCTATCCGTACAAGGCCAATCGATTGGACCTTACCCAATCAATTGGACCTAGAGTAAAATTGATTGGACTTCAAACTGATTGAGTCTTTCTCAGATCTGAAATTCTAGTTTCCACGATCTCACATTCTACAAGGCTCAAGGTTACGAATTCTATCAATATAACACTTCTATACATTCTCAAAATACACTTTTATACATCTACACTTCAAGAGAGAGAAGAAAATATTTATTTATTAGAGTATCCATTCGAAGAGCAAGAAACTATTTATTCCAATCACATCTTGTGAGCTTGTTCATCTTCTTGATCAAAGCCAACTCCATTACTCAGCTTAGGTCTTCCACTTAGATATTTGACCTAGTAGCCTGAGTGTACTAGTATGACTTAACACCATTGAGCAACCTAAGGTTCAGGGTGTACTGAATCCTTCACCTTTGGCAAAGGTTGGAGTGTTGAGAATTAAGATCGGAGTGGCCGATCGATGGTAGGTTTGGGGTGTACCAAATTAAAAAAGCAGACAAGGCTTCTTGGAAGAGGGCAAACGTAGACTCGTAGCGTTGATTCAAAGGACGTGAACGCATCGGCGATAGACCTTGGCTAAGGTTGGAAGCTGTATTTGCAATGGTACTGCATAGGTAACCTTTGTTTTGTTTAACTTTCCAGTTATTGATACTTTCCGTCTGGACGTGGTCCTGTGGTTTTTCCTTGGCTAAGGTTTTCACGTAAAAATCTCTTGTCTCGTGTGATTGTTTGTTTGTATTCTGCTATTCATATTGATTAGAACAAACGACGAAAAGAAAATATACCACGGAGGTATATTCGATTTGAATCAATTGTGATAATCCTTTATCAAACAACTAAGGCATACGATTTTCTCTCCTACCATAGATCAGTAAAATTCTTTAGGTATAAATAATTTTAAATACCTAATAAACCCCCCTTCTAGGTATTTTCGATTAAAGAGAATGGACTGGTGGTTATTTCATCTTCTTGAGGGGCTAAGGTAATTTAATTCCTCTTTATTAAAATGTCTCTTATTTTCGAAAAAAATTTTAAAAAAATACGGCCGTTTTTATTTTCATTTTTTCCTGTTATCTTCCATTTTTGAAACGGAAAATTTTTGAATCGAACCCAAGTTTTAGGGTATTTTTCGAAAAGAACCATATTTTTGGAAATTTATCAAAACAAACCTAGAACACCGAACCGTTGGGTGGACTCTTACGAAAGTTCAAAATGCCAGAATTGCCCTATTAAATTGCCAACGTGGTTGTACTTACGACAGTGCAAAGATACGCCAAACGGTTTGGCATATCACTTAGAAAATCGCCTAACCGTATGGCGTTCCAATTTATAGATCGCCATAAGGTTTGGCGGTTTGCAATTGAATACACCATATGGTTAAGCGATTCATTTTGGTATACGCCAAAAAAAAATATTCCGGCGATCTCCTCTACCTCCTTGTCTGCCCACCTTCCCCGTCGTGACTCCGGAGGTTTTCACTCCTGAAGAAACTCTTCCCCCCTCAGATCTCTCAGGTAAGCCTCAAATCTTTTTTTCTACTTTCTTGGTTTAACAGTAAAAAAATTTTTACTGTTAACCTTTTTTTTTTACTTTTAACTTTAACCCACATTTTTTTTACTCTTAACGTGAACCCACATTTGATGGGGTTAAAATTTTGGAATGGAATCACTTTTGGTGAGGATGGTCTTTACGGTGAGGAGATCACCTTCAGAAGAATTCAAATCATTCTGAGATCCGTAGAATGATATACAAGTTGAAGAATCTGTGGACCGTCTATTTGTTTACCGTGTTAACTTGAAAACCCAGGGTTGATGTTGTTAGAAATTTCAGAATAGGCTGATTTTTTGTAGGGGTAATCACCAGTTGGCTACACCAAAATTGTGTGTGAAATTGTGAACTTTTTTGGGTCGTGATGTAACAAGGTATACCTAGGATCTTTTCATTTGCTAAAGCGGCATTTTTGGTAGTCACCACTGCCATCTGGGTGCACTGACTGCATAGATGTTTATCCCACCCCTTAATAGACATTCATACAAAAAATCAGCTTGTTTAATGATTTTTAGCCGTTGGTTTTAGTACTCAAAAAATGGTTGCATTCAACGACTATAAGAGTGCCTTAAAAAGTGCTAAAAAGTGTTAATGCTGCTTCCGCATATGAAACAGTTTAGGCATACCGTATTATATTTTTTTCTAATTTTTTTTAGGCTCAGGCTCTACTTACTGCCCTAAAATGACAGGCTCCAGTTACAGGACACAATATGAGCCACGTGGCACACTCTTAGAGGACTCTGGCTGTATGGATGTTTGGTCAATCCCTAAGTGGACCTACAAACCGAAAATTAGCCTGATTAGTGATTTATAGGCATTGGATTGGACTTATTTTCATGGGCTGATCTCAACTGTGGGAATTTGAGCAGTATTTGAGGTACAAAAATGCAACACTTATAAATCACTAATAAGGCTGATTTTTGGTTTGTAGGTCCACCATGAGATAGGACAAACATCTGTATGTTTATAGTCCTGTAACAATGTGCCACATGGCTTATATTGTGTCCCTGTCATTTATCTGTCATTTTAGATCTGTCAACGGAGCCCGATCCTAAAAGAAAAAAAAAAGCAAAACTCTTAGAGGACACAATATGAGCCACTTGGCACACTCTTAGAGGACTCTGACAGTATGGATGTTTGGTCAATCCCTAAATGGACCTACAAACTGAAAATCAGCCTGATTAGTGATTTATAGGCATTGGATTGGACTTGTTTTCATGGGTTAATCTCTACTGTGGAATTTGAGCAGTATTTGAGTTACAAAGGTCAATGCCTGGAAATCACTAATCAACTTGCTTTTTGGTTTTGAGGTAGACTTATGGTTTGTAGGTCCACTAATCAAGCTGATTTCAGAATTGGCTGATTTTTTGTTGGGGTGATCTATATGGTAAGGAGATCATCCCCACCAAAAATCAGCCATCGATTCATCTTCTATGTGGATACGCCAACATGGGGGTCAAAAAAGGGGGTATAGGGGTCCCCAAGCCTGATCCTTTTTTTTTATTGTTGATTTGAAACCCATATTTGGGCTGATTTATCTTCCATGTGGGTACATTGGTTTATCTTCTATGTGGGTACATTGATTTATTTTCCATGTGGGCATATGAAAAAATATTAAATATAATAGTTAGAAATCACCACTTAGACTAATTTTTGGTGTAAAGCATGACATACATCATTAATGATGGTCATATTCTGGGTGGTCCCACTACCCCTGATGTTCAAAGTGATCGATTACGTCATCGATGTAATGACATTTGGAGTGGCAAGGTTAGTATTTTATAAAATTAAGTTTTAAATTATTGTATAATATGATTAGGAGTTATCTCTTATATTACAATAATTGATGTAGGTGGATTATAGTGATTATCGAGCACGTTTTCATAAGAGATGGGTTAATAATTGGGGTGAGTTGTCACCCGCTCAGCTTGAGTTAGTAACACAAGCAGGTTTTGGTTATTACCATCATCTTCAATGGTATAACACTGATCTAAGTTTGTGTTACTGTCTTACTGAGCATTTTTGGCCAAAAACATGTACATTCCATTTTCTTTTTGAAGAGATGTTCATTACACTAGAGAACACTCTCCATTATCTTGGTTTGAGTATTATTGGTCATCCTCTGATTCTTCATCTTTCTGAGGAGAATGAGAACTACACGTCACTTTTGATACGTTTATTGGGTGTCCCGCCAGAGTATGAAGAAAGATCAAAACATGGTCAAATTAAGCTTAGTTGGCTACAACAAAATTTTGCTGTATTACCTCAAAAACCGACTCAGTATCAGGTAATATTTATAATCATTAATGAATATAAAATAATAAATGAATATTTTTATTAATAATAGTGTTTATTTATTGTAGATCGAGTGTCACACTCGTGCTTATTTATTAGCACTATGCGGAAACACTATGTTTCCCGATGGCGGCGGTAATAGGGTTTCAGCGAAATTGTTGCATCTGTTTGAGAACTTCAAAACAGCAGGCGAATATGCTTAGGGGGCTGCTGTCTTGGCATATTTGTACAGACACTTGGCATGTTTTTCTCTGAAGGAGAAAAAGAGTCTTACTGGGTGTATTGTCCTCCTTCAGGTAATTTATTTTAAAATTATTCAACCATTCATTTATTCGTCGATACATTTTTATTAATATATTTTAATCTTATTTATGAAGGTATGGGCACACGAGCATTTTTCTTCTGTTAGGAGACCTATACCTAATCCGGAAGCACGTACGTTTCCACGATTCTTCAGATGGATGATGGGTAATAGAGTATACAATAGTGATCCTACTCATAGTGTACCATTATATCGTCAAGAGTTAGACATGTTAACTCGAAATCACGTAAGTAAAATTTTAGTGGTTAAAATTTTTATTAATTAAAAATTCTTAATCTGATTTTTCTAAATTTTTTATTTTCATGTTATTTGGTTTCCCTATTATCCCATATCTGATGATGCTCTACCGATCTTGCTAATGGCACGGGATACTAGTCTTTATCATGCTTGTGTTATATATTTAGACACCGCTAAATTTCATCCGGCAGATCAATGTATGCGACAATTAGGCATGCACCAAAATATTCCAGTGCCTCCCTTATGTTGGTTGAGAGTAGGTAAAAAAACTAAGTTTGATATGTCGCGAACAATATCAGATTGGATGAATAGGTTTGAACAATTTCAAGTGGTCGGTGAAGTTTTCACTAACTTGCAAGGTAAATTGCAATAACTTAATTGTTTGAAATTAGTATTATTAAGAATGTATTTATTATTCTCAAATAATAATGTCTCACATAATTTCTATTGCAATTATCTGAGCATATGAGAATTTTAAACAATGGTATGGTTGTCCTCGTATCTATAATGTAAGCATTCAATATCAGGAGCCAAAATATATGCCAAGGGGATACTCGGATGGCTTGTTTGATTGGTATAGGTCAACAAATGAATATGAGGTAATTCATAGATCTATAAGTCTTTTTATTATATTTTAGAATTTAACATATTAATATAATATTTTGTTTATTTTATAGGCGGCGTATTTGCCAAATGTGATCACAGATCTATATCATGAGCCTCCTGTTAGTGATCGCATTTCAATCTCTATTGAGAGATTGAGGCGAGACCCACCCCGTGAATTTTTTCCACAGCATGTTGATCCGCCTCCTCAGGCCCCTTTTGTTGTTGTACGACAGTTTCCTCCACATCGTCATCCTCATCAAGGTAATCAAGAAGGTGGTGAGTGGGATGATGATCAAGAAGGTAATGATCAAGAATGTGATGATCCATGAGAAGGTGATGATGTTCAACATCAATCGATATGTGATCTAGGATCATCTTCTGCCATATATCATCCATTGACGCTGTCGCCTATTATACATCCATCCCATGCGCTAATAGAATCGTCTCAGGTTGAGCAAAGATTTCCACACAGAGAGAGACTAATTAGAGGGGCATTGAAGTTATTAAAGGGTGAGAGGAGTAAGAAAGGTAGAAAGTGTAAGCATTAGACTGTGTGGACTTTTCTTTTGTATTTCTTATATTATAGTTACATATGTTGGGTTTGTCGACTTTTATTATCATTTTCTTAATCACTCTATATATACATTCTTAATCAACTAATGAAACTTATAATAACCTCAATGATAAATGAAAACTTATAATGATCTCAAAAATTTCAAATGGTTACAAAAATTCAAACGATTACAAAAATTGTTTACAATTGCCCACGGTACGCACAATTGTCCAATGTCACATTTTCTATTTCACTGTGTACCTAATGATCAAAAGATCCATACTCCAAGTTGAAACTCCTCCACCTGCAAAGAAACCACTCCAACGCTCAAGTTAGATTATGTAGTGAAAAATAAGACTTTAGAAAAGATAACATACCTTTCATCATAGTCATTTCTTCTGTAGAAAATATTTTTTTCCTCAAATGAGGCTTTATTTTCAAATTGGATTTGTACAAGTTGATCGGTTATGTCCAATATCACCACAACGACTACAATGTAGTGGTTGTACTTCTCGAATGTCGGTGTTACGTCAATTTACCTTAGGACGACCAGGACAACGTCGAGTCAATGGTGGTAATACTTGAATTGAACTCTCAAAAGGATTTTGCAATTGATATGGGTTTGGAATTCCTTCCATACAAGTTGCATAAACTTGTTGGTACCTTTCAACTAACAGTTTAGGATGACAAAATTGATAAACATCTCATCTTTTGTATCTAATTGCAGCTATAGCATGGGGACATGGAATTAAAGTATCCTGCCATTCTCCACATGTACAAGTCCTATTATCTAAGTTGATCACTTCATCTCTTGATTTTTCATGATCTTTAATCTCAAATTTTATATTATCAATAGTCAAAATGGTCATAGTTCTATTTTGCTATCAATTTCTTTATGAGCAGTTGGGACGAGTTGTGTTGTCCATTTTTTTTACTTCTCTTTATTCTTTTTTCTATACATTGATTATTTTACACCTAATTTCATCTAATAATCCTGCTATTGGTTTGGAACGCAGTTTCTTAATCTATGCATTAAAGGATTCTACAAAATTAGATGTTAATTGTAATGTGAAGGAAAACGATTAGCAACAGTCAGTATAAGTCCTTTTTGTCTATCAGAAATAAAAGATAGTTGAGAATCTACAGGTCTAATAGTCATTTTAAAATAATTTAAAAATCAATCACAAGTATGTTTATTTTCAGCCTCAACTACTACATATGCCAATGAAAAAGTACTACCATCAGGATCAACAGTAGTCGCTGCAAGTAAGATACCTTGATATTTTCCCTTTAAAAATGTACTATCTAATCTTACAATAAGTTTACATCCATTTTTAAATCTATTAATACTTGCTTTAAAATAAATAAAAATTTGTTCAAAATTTTCATTTTAGTTAGTTTTAAGAAAACAAAAACTGTTAGGATTTGTTTCTAAAATGGTATGACAATAATGATTCATACTCTTATAAGCCTCTATTATACAACCATGAATGTCTTCTAGTGCTTTCTCTCGAGCTTTCCAAGCTTTGTTATACGAGACTTCTACCCCATGTTTGCGTTTCATGTCATTTATAATTTTATTGGATTATAAAATTGGTTATCAGCTAAACGACCTTTAATTTTTTCTTTTATCTAATTAACAGTTACTTGAGGATGATCGACTGAATCACTCCTCCCTAAGCATGTGTGGCTATTGTTAAAAGTTATAATGCTAAACATGTCACCATTGGCCATTCTTTTAGCATATACACACCATCAGCAATTTGGATCATCACATGTAACTATAATTTTTTCTCTATTATTTATCACATATTTTACTGTAAAATTATCTTTTACTGCTAAATTTAAAATTGAAAACATAAATTGAATTACATTATCATAAACTTTACCAATATATATATATAGCATTCACATTAACATTTGTTGGTGATGAGCATTATCCATAGGTTTGCGAATCATCATCTGTGTCTTCTTCTTCATTATCAATAGGATTTTCATTTTTATTTTCATTTTCATCATCTACAATCGAATTGTGGTCACCGGTTCGAAATTGATTTGATGAGCTAAGCTTACCTTGAACACTTGTGTGACCATAATTCGATTGATTTTCAAAAGCAATATTTTCAAGTGGTATTGGACAAACATAAAAAATTATATATGGCGAAGTTAAATTAAGTCAAATATATGTTGTAAAGATTGATTGTTAACAATGTCAATCATATATTTTTTTGAACCGAATATAATAACTGACCGTAGGATAAAATTTTGCTGAATTTCACATTGCATAGCAGCTTTATTTCGAAATTCCGACAATGTGATCCCCGGCGACTCGAATAACATCCACTCAAATCTATCAACATATGTTTCCCCTTGTAGTTGGCCTCCATATCGACAAATAATCGCTTTTGCCGTCATTTCTAATTTTGAAATAAAAAAAAAATTGTTGCTAGGGAATTGTGCAAAATATGAGAGAATTAGAAGAGATTGAGTATAAGAGAATTGGAGAGAACAATTGAGAGTTAGAGAGATTGAGAGAGAACAATTGAGTTGGAGAGGAGTAGGAGTGAATTTAAATTCAGCCTGCCAACGGATATATTCCCTTCCAACGGATACATTTTCAACGGTAGAAAAATAGTCAAAATTGGCTGTCGGACGTTGAACCGTTTGGCGACGATTTATAATTGTCGCCAACGGTTCGGCATCAGTTATAAACCGTCACCGACCGATTTGGCGTCTGATATTAAATATCGCCAAACTGTATGGCGATATTTAATAGAATACGCAGAATGGTTTGGCGAGTTTTATTAACTGACGCCGAATGGTTCGGCCCAGTTAATAACCCTCGCCGTACAAAATGGCGAATAGCGAGGGCAAGACTGTAATTTTCTTTCTTTCGTGAAGATACGCCGAACGGTTCGGCGTCCTAGGTTTGTTTTGACAAAGTTCGGCGTCAGTTAATAACCCTCGCCGTACAGAATGGCGAATGGCGAGAGCAAGACTACAATTTTCTTTCTTTCGTGAAGATAAGCCAAACAGTTTGGCGTCCTAGGTTTGTTTTGACAAATTTTAAAAAATACGGTTCTTTTTGAAAAATACCATTAAACTTAGGTTCCTTTCGAAAATTTCCGTTTTTGAAAATTTGAAATTCAAATTTCAAAATTCAAAATTTGAATTTCAGTGCCATTTTTTCCGTTATTTTCTGTTTTTGCCCTTGAGCATTTTTTTTGTTATAACGGAAAAACCGGTAATGCACCCAGTCCACTATACCGTTATAACAGCCCCCTTTAAACTTTGCTATTCATGGCTTGAATTTTAGCCCTTGATGTTATTTCGATAATAATAATAAAATACTAATTAGTTATAGTTAGTATGTATTTAAATATAAATAATTTAATAAAAAACAAATGGTGAACCCTGATTGGATGGGGAGAAAAAAATTTGCAGAAGATGGACGGTGGTTACACCTACTTAATATTTATTCTGATTTGAGGTCTACTCTGCATCAACCCCAACTGTTCCTTGATGCAGACTTCTGTACCAAAATTTTGATGCAGAAGTCCCTCAAATTGCAACCTAGTAGACCCGTTTAGGCCGACTTGTGCTTTGAATGTCTGGCCCACACTATGATGGACCGACATACCAAAAATCAGCTTGATTGGTGATTTCTAGCCGTAGGATCTGAGCACTTTTTCATCATGGGCTTTATGAACAGGCCTATGAGTTGGTTTCAAGCCTGTGATGAAAAAGTGGTCAAATCCAATGACTAGAAATCACCAATCACGCTGATTTTTGGTTTGTATGTCTATCATAGTGTGGGCCAGACATTCAAGGGGCAAGTGGGCCCAAACTGGTGTACTAGGTTGCAATTTGAGGGACTTCTGCATCACAATTTTGATGTAGAAGTCGGTATCATAGATTTTTCCAGTGAGTAGATCATGGAGACAGTTTAAATCAAATGTTGACTCATTCATTCATCTCAATTCCACTCCATCTTTGACTGGTTACACAATATTGACTACTCTGTAAAATAATCTACATAAAGGGCATCGTTTTTGTAACTTACCGCTGCCATCTGGGCCCACTGACCACATGGATGTTTAGCCCACCCCTTGTTAGATATTGATTCCAAAAATCATCTTATCTGATGATTTTTAGCCGTTGGTTTTAGTACTCAAACAAAAAAGGCTGAATTCAACGGATAGAATCACGCCTTAAAAAGTACAAAATTCTAATGGCTAGAAATCACCAATCATGGTGATTTTTGGTATGTATATCCACCAAGGGGTGGGCTAAACATCCATGCGGTCAGTGGGCCCATATGGCAGCAGTGAGTTACAAAATAGTGCTAGCTAAAACCACAGCTTGTTACATCGCGACCCTAAAACCAAGTTTAGACCTTTGACATCGAAATATCTACGATCTCCTTCAGGTGGGACCCACCGGAAGGTGGGCCCATACTCTCCACGCCTCTATGCTTACAAAAGAAGCAACTACAATTCTCTTTTCTGACGTGTACCCAACGTGGCAACATCTCTGCTACTTCATTTAAATCATAAGTCTAAAAACATTCAAATATCTCGCAAGCCACTATATTAAGTGACCCCGGGGTAACATCCCCAAATCTACATCGGTCGAGTCACATCTTTAGAGACAGTGTTCTACGCAATCAACGAAAGTGGAACCCGGAAACAATTTTATATATTATCTCGTGTCCTACCAGATTGGACTACGAATACAATAACGTGGACGACCCAGATTCTTCTACTCTGTTTAGAAATTTAGACAGACTTTTTGAAGCTTGCTTTGCCTCTCTGCAACCTCAGCTTCAGCTTTTCTTCTTCTTCTTCTTTCTTCCATTTCTCCCTGTTCTATAAATTTAGATCTTGATTTCTTCGTTTCACATTCGGATTATTTTCTTTTTCAGGCATTTGAAATCTCTCTCTCTCTCTCTAAGCTTGATCTCTTCTCTTCTTGGTTTTCTAGGGTTAAGGTTTTAATTTAGTTTTTTTGTTCGGTTAGTTGGTGTGTAGAGTTGATTGAGAGGTGAATTTGATGGATTCATCTCATCCAAGTCAACCAGAATTTGATTATTTGTTCAAGTTATTGATGATTGGAGACTCTGGAGTTGGGAAGAGTAGTCTCCTTCTGAGTTTCATCTCTGATACCTTCGAAGATCTTTCTCCCACCATCGGTAAGCGTCGCTATGTACTTCCTCAAGAGAATGTGATTTGGGTTTTTATTTATTTGGGATTTAAGATATCATATGTGTAAAGTTAATGATGTAGAAGAAGTTACTTGTCAAAAATTTCGCTTTGGTTCTTAATTGTGGATCACGATCATAATTAAATGAAGAGACTTTTGGATCGATTCGAATGAAAGTTCTTCAAGGGCCATAACATAAACAAATCGGACTCAGGTTAATTATTTAGCCTAAATCAAGCTATTTGGCTTGGCAACATGAATCCTATTTTGCCATTTAACACTAGCTGGAGTTAATATCTTCTGTCAAGGCATGTGCCTTCAGATCTTTTTTTACTACCACAATTCACGTATTTTTTGCAGCCTGAAATCTATGCTAAGGTGCTCATTCTCATTTTGGTGTCATTGGTCTTTGCTATTCATGCCCAAAAGATAGATCTTCATCATCATCTTGCCTTATCCAAAAATGTTTGGGGTTGGCAACATGAATTCGATTTCGCTGTTCAACTCTATTTACATCTATATGTTCCATCAAATCACATATTTTCTTAATACCTCGATCCATATTATTTTTGGCTTTCCTTTTTCTCTTTTACGGCCTTAAACTTGCCCCGAATACTCTGTCTTACTGGTGCCATTGTTGGTCTTTGTTGTATATGCCCAGACAATCTCAATCGACTTTTTCATAATTTATCTTTTATTGACCTATTACCAAAATTTCCTATAATGTGCTCATTTTTTATTTTTTGTTTCCTAGCTTTTCCACTCATCAATCTTAAGATCCTCATCTTTGGCTCACTCATTCTATGATAATGTTGTTTTTTGATTGCCCATCAATCTAAACTAATGTCTCATCCCTATGGGTGCCTTTACTAAAGTTGCATTGCATGTTTTTTTTCTGTCCTACTAATCTTAAAATCCTTGGTTTCTAAAATCTCATTCCATATTTCTAACTTTGTTTTTTACATTTCTCTAGTCTCATCAACCAATACTACATCATCTGCACATAACATACACCAAGGGACCTGTCCTTGAATATGAGCCATTAATTCATCCATATCTAGTGCAAAAAGGTACAGACTTAGGGCCGATCTTTGGTGCAAACCCATTGTAATTGGAAGCTCACTTGTCTCACAACCAACATGTTGATATCATGGTCTTTGTTTCTACATCAGACCAAAGTTTTGATGCTCTTAAAATTTCCATCGTCTTTATCATATACTGTTTATTTATGGTCAATCATGACAATGACATAGCCTCATTGGTAAGTTGATTTTAGATCACCTGAAAAATCATTTATATGAGTGTAATGATGTCATAACATGGTCATTATTTCCACATCAATTAGCTTGCATTGAGAAACATAAGGAAAAAAAGTTAGAAAATAAATAATACATCAAGATGTTAGAAAATCGCATCCTACAAGTATGCATGCATTATCTAATACCAGTCAGTTTTAAGCGCAATATCCTACCAGTAGGGGTCAGCTAAACACTCTGTTTTTCCCCGTTATGTTTATAAACACTTTTTATATTTTCAGTTATTATTAGGATAAACCATAAATAATATATTCTCTTTGCGATTCTCAGATGACTTCCAATGAACATATTTCTCTATGAAACAGGAAAGGGTTCTAATTGTTTTGATTCTTCAGACCTTGTGTAAGAGGACAATCCATTTGATTGAGAAAAGATAAAAAAAGGTTCAACTTGTCAGCCATGTGTGTCAGAAACATGTGTTCCAACACACTTTAGCACTCTTATTAGGACAAACAATAAACTAAATCTTCTTTTATTTTCTTTGTCTCACTAATTGTTTGCAATCTATTTATGTAGTTATTAGTGATGTGTATTTACCTCAATACGTCTTCCATTGTATGCTTTTAACTAATACTTAAATAATGTAGATCTACTAACATATCAATCTAATATTCATTTACTTACATATCAAATCTAACAATTGTGTAAATGTATCATTTCTAACACTGATACAAATGGCCATGTCGAAGTCACATAGGTTATACCAGATGACTGTCCTATTTCGTATAGGAATAGGAAGTTAGGGGATGTACAATTAATCAATGCACATTTTCATTGGATGTGTTGGCGATAGTGTCTAGCACTATGTATCCATACCTGACATCAATGCACATTTTCATATCTAAGTTGTACATAGATTGGATAAATTAACCACAAGGAGAAGTAATATTTGTAATAGGCCATTATTTTTTCAGGTGAGTCACTGCTTTTTCTGTTTTTGTTTGACATCCTAATTTGTTTTCTCTCCCTTCTTCTGTAGGTGTGGACTTCAAGGTAAAACTAGTTACTCTTGGGGGGAAAAAGTTGAAGCTTGCAATATGGGACACAGGTAATGGGGTATTTTTTTTCTTTTATGAGCAACAAAGATGTGTTGCATTAATGATGATGATTCAAGTCTGTAGGCAGCTCTAGTCCTCTTCTTCTCGTTGAGCACCACTTCGTATCGTGTGCCTTAGAACACAAGAAGTCGAACCCTTCATACGTTTGAGGCATGAAGGCTGCAGACAACTCGTGTTTGAAGTTTGCGAGGCAAATACAGATGAGCTCCTGTTTCGAATGAGTGAATAAGTAAAATTAGGGAAGAGCATTCCCAAGTAGAAGGAAAAAATCTGTCTACAACTATTAACCTAGGGGAAATTGACTAAGTTGCCACTGTGTAGAATATTCACCATCGTCATTATCATTTAAGCCTTATTCACTAAGACACTAAAATAGAAACTGAAATGACTAAACTGCTGTAATGGGCCTCTAAAATGACTGAAATGGCTCATCTGTTATGGGCAGATATAATAGTATTATAATTGTCCTACTAAAAAAATGTAAACCCCTCAATTTCATGGTTTACTTGTTTATTGTCACTCAAGAGACATCAATTTATTTTATTAGGGAATCCCCACTAAAACCACTTGCAGCCAAACCATATCCCACCTCAATACTTAGAATAAGTCCCTAATACTCAGAGAATGAATATACCTCTTCAAGATAAGAGAAAATATAGGTAGATAATTAACAGAAAAAAAGACTTCAATATCTTTAAAACTATGAGACAAGACATTTTTTGAGATTACAAATCTTTCTCAAACTTAACATGTAACCTGATACTCATTAGTTTATTTTCTAAATGAACAGGGCTGCTTGATTTTACATGAGAATCTGACCTACTTGTTAGGATAAGATGTTTCCATCTTGTTTGTTTTACTTTACGGGAATGGAGAAATTTAGTTTTGACCACTTTTTCCCCTAAAGACAGAAAAGATTGGTTGTGTTTAAATACAACTCAATAGATTTTTTGTTTTCATCATGCAGCTGGACAGGAGAGATTCAGAACATTAACGAGTTCATACTACAGAGGAGCACAAGGGGTCATAATGGGTATATTGTTTTTTTTTTTTTTTTTTGTCCACCATTTTTTCTTGTCTTTATGGAGAATATTGCTGATTTTTATAATTGTACTTTTTTTATTTGCATTGGTGATAGCATGCATTCACGCAGTTTTACTGACAGTATGTGGGAGTTTGGAAATTCCCTGCATCTCCGGATGGTTTGTAAACCTCAACTTGGCATGGCTGAGGACAAGTGTTTGACATTATATATTGATTTTTTTTTCCTACTTATTTCTCCATTTCACCACCATTGAGGTCGTTTGTCAATGTTCTCAATTAATATCTTGAAATAGATGTACAAACATAAAAAGTTAACGGTTAGTCAAAAGCTTGGCCTTGGTGACACTTAGGCCACCACTTCGCCTGGTCAAGATCCCTAGAACCTGAAATACGACACAGGTTAATGCTAGTTAAAGTTAACTCAGTTTTAGATTTTTTGTTGGTATATTGGTTAAGTTATTAGTGTGTGTGTGTGTGTGTATTAGGAGACAAGGGTTTCCTTTTTCTTCTTTCCTTTTTTTTGAAGAAAACCCTACTCTCTTTTCTCTGATCCATTGAGAAGGCCAAGTCGAGTGGGAGCTGTTTTATTTTAGTGGGAGCAACAAGTTTCAATCATCACCATTTGTAGTTTTCTTGCTTGTGAATGCAATAGCTTGTTGCTGCTGCTTTGTGTGCAAATATGGGCTCTTCTTCGTTGTGTGTGTGAACGGTGTGCAGTGGGGGCTGTTGTGTTCAATTAAAATTCTTCTTTTGTTGTTTTTTTTAGATTATTTTATTTGAAGAAAACTAAATTGATATCAGTGAATTAAGGAAGTAATGAAATTCCTATATTATTTCAATTTTTAACCATCGTCATAAATGTAGTTCACCTATTAAGCACCTAGGGAACCCCTTTCGCTCGTCTGTTGCTTGGCACCTTTGGCTACATCAAAGTCAACCAGGAGTTCATCTTTCAGTTTCCAATTTAAATTGGCCAATTCAATGAGGAATTTAGAGTTTGGACTCGTTACAGGTGAGTCTGAGTAAATTGTGTCAACTTGGTCTAATTCCAAGTTGAAACGTGAGTTTCCTAACACTACTTAAGAGCCCAAGAACAGCAGCAGAGTAGGAATGTGAATTTTTGCTCGAGAGTTGGGGACTACATAGGGATCATCTGTGCAGGTTTTTTTTTTTAGTTTTTTTACTTTACTGTCATTAAGTTAGGATCAAACTAATGACGTTGTGTTTGTGACCCCCCTCAACATGATCGCCTGGATATACTTGTAGTTGTGTAACAATGACACGGACACGTGTTGATGTTGGACACAAAAACTAGGTGTCTGACATGATGCCTTCTCGAAGCCCAAAGCGCAGGCATGTCCATAGAGATGTATTATAATATTGCATTTTACATATATTTACATCAGAAGTTTATAATAAAAATACGAAAAGAAAATGAAACATTTTTATACCATAGAACTATCACGTAACTCTAACAAATATAAGTCAATTTATGAGAGGGAAGACTATCAAACAACTATAGTTGTATTAAATACTTAATATAGTAGCGTACCGGGGTTGAAACACGTGATCCTCTTTTAGAAATCTTTTTTTAGAAAATATTATTTAAAAAAGGCTGAGACTGCCGTATGTGTCAGGATGTGTGCCTGAACGTATTGACATGCATGTATGTGTTGACATAGCTAAATATGGGAAAATGGCCCGGGTCTATTCAACCCAGGTCATACCCTCACATACCAGTTTAAACATGGTTTATGACTATGATGCATATGCTGATAAATATATATATATTTTGTACGTAAAGTAAGGTCTACTGATATGGATATAAAAAGTAAGGTGTCCCATTCATTGCAAGTGCGCATTGGTTTCTGAACCCAGCAAGTACGTTATGATGTAGGACTGGTTAAAGTGGTGAATCTGATGAGTATAGCGGAAGATTAATAAGAAAACATATTCTGTCAATCAATTGATGTTGGATCAAGAACCATATTAAGCCCATGAATTGGCATAAGCCTCAGTTATGGTTTTAGTATGTTAAGACTTCATGTTCCTTCAGTTTAACTTCTACACTGAAGAATTATCTTATCTGATTTTCAGTAGTAACATTTTGGTGTAGATTCATGATTCTACGTCTAAGAATAATATTCCATTATCTGATTTTGGAAGTAAATTTTTGTGTAAATTCTTGTACTTGTAACTATTCTCTCCATCTTACTTTTTAAAAATGTTGAAATTGTTTTTTAAAAGCCTGTTAACATTTTTTTTATTGGAATCACTGCAGTATATGATGTAACACGGCGAGAAACATTTACAAATCTTTCTGATATATGGGCTAAGGAAATTGATCTATACTCAACAAATCAAGATTGCATCAAGATGCTTGTTGGAAATAAAGTTGACAAGGTATTTCTTCTGGATATTTTCTGTTTGAATGCTTTCACTTTCCATGGGACTCGAAGGGTAGGTTCGTGCTAATGGTTTAGTGCTACTCAAAATTGATCATCTCATATTTGTTAAATAGATAATAGTTTTGAACTCTTTTTTGTCTTTTTTCATTGGATGATGTTCATCTTCTTGAACTCTATCACAAAGGTATGCCCAGTTTAACGATGTATTACAAATCTAGATTATTTCATTTCTTTTCAGGAAAGTGAAAGGGTTGTCACAAAGAAAGAGGGAATCGACTTTGCTAGGGAATATGGATGCCTTTTTATTGAATGTAGTGCAAAAACTCGAATTAACGTAGAGCAATGTTTTGAGGAGCTTGTTTTAAAGGTATGCATAATGTGCCACTTTTCCCATTATTATGTAAAGCAATTTTTTCTTGTTAAAATGCAAGAAAATGAGAGATGATGATGGAGGTTATTGTTGATGATGATGATGTTGACATGCAGATTTTGGATACACCAAGTCTCCTGGCCGAGGGTTCAACAGGTATGAAAAGGAACATCTTTAAACAGAAGCCTCCGCAAACTGATGCATCAAGTAGCGGCTGTTGCTGATGGTGATTGCTGCCTCAGGTTTCTTGCATTCCCAAATCTCCCAACAAGAGTGGTGTTGGTGGTGGTGTCCTCAAATCCAACAAAGTTATTTATTTGTAATCACTGTTTGACAGGAAAGTGTAAATTCTATCACAAATAGCAACAATTGTGAGTTCTGCTCTTTCTTCAAATTATTCATGCGACTTCGAACTGCTGCTTTTGCAAATTTGGTTTTTCTTCTCGAGTCTTTCACTGTGTTAGAAACTGACAAATTTCGGTTATTGGTTTTTCATTGACCATGGATGGAGGCCTCTTGACTTGTTAATGTGGGAGGAGGATGTAATCAATTAGGATGCACAATCAGACATGAAACTTTGAGGATTCAGTTGCAGAGGTTAACTCTGTTCTGATATAGTTATTGAGTGCAAGTGTAAGAAGAAACATCCATTCTACAACGAACTTGACCCTTAGAAGAGTGTTGAACGAACTTGATCTTGATCCTTAGATGAGTGTTGGTCGAACTTCTTCAAATATTATCAAAACGCCCCTGATCTAGATCCTTGAACGAGTGTTGGTTGGTCGAACTTTTCATTTATTATCAAAATGTCCCTGCTTTAATTCATTCCTCCTTCCAAACTTATCCCTTTGTTGTTTTCAAGTCGTGTCGGGTTTAAGGGTTAAATCTTATCAAAAGTAAGGTGTTCGGTGCGGGGATGTGCAGAATATGAATGCCTTAGCTGATACTTTGGGCTACGGTTTGGAGAGATTACATTCGACTTATTTGGGGCTCCATCAGGAGCGAGCAACGGATCCATAGCTATTTGGAATCTTGTGATTGAGAGATTTGAGAGCAGGTTGGCTTTGTGGAAGACAAGGTATCATTCGAAATGGGGCAAATTAGTGCTCATCAATCATACCCTCTCTAATCTGTCCATTTATTATTTATCGATGTTCTCTATTCCAAGAGTATTGCACATTAGAGTACGAGGGACTTACGGAACGATTGAGTTCAAGGGGTGAAATTCCATCTGGTGAGTGGAAGACTGTGTGGTTCCAAGCTTCAATGAAGGTTAGGGATTAAGATTATTTCTTTGATGAATATGGCGATTCTGGGGAAACGGTTCTGGAGGAAATAAGTATCGGATCTTGGAGTTCTGGTGGGATGTTATCGAGGTTCGCACGTCATTTGGGTGGTGTCTAGAGGGGTCAGGAGAAAATTCTGGTTAGATTTGTTGATGGGATTTTATTCAATGTTTGGATTGGAGATAGGGTGAGATTTTGATAAGACAAGTGGTGTGGAAAAGTACCCTTGATGTTGGAGTTTCCGGGTTTCTTCTCCGTTTCTAAGAAGAAGAATTGTTCTATCTAAGACTGCTCTATTAGGGAGGGAGTTTTGTCTTGGAACTTGGGTTTCAGAAGAAGGCTTAGGTTGTGTTTGGTAGCACACCTTCGACGTGCTTCTTGGCTGAAGGTGTGCGTCTTGATTGATGACAAGTGTTCGGGTCACACCAAGGCGCGCACCCTCGAAGACACAGTGGACCTTGAAGATGCGTGAAAGTGAACCTTCGAAGGTTCACCTACCCCCTTAGAGTCTTCGAAGACACATGTACTTTGAAGGTTCACTCTCCACCCCCAATGGGCTTAGCCCACCTAATGTGTATCCCACTTATGATGTATGGGCCCACTTGACATATAGCACATGTATGATCTATCAACGTCCCTCTATTATTTGGGACCCACATATCATCAATCAACCTCTGTCCTTATATGTGGCCTACATGATTTATCGATCCCATTAACATCCACACAAATTTATCAACTCTAGTTATTATGTGCGGCTCACATGAACTATCAATCTTTGTTCTTATGTTGGGCTCGCGTGATCTATCAACATTTGTCCTCATGTGAGTCTCACATGCTCATGTAGAACCAAACGTCGTTCTTGACCTTTAAAGGTATGCACCTTGAAGACGTGGACCTTTAAGATGCATGTCTTCGGTTGAAGACACGCTACCAAACAGAGCCTTAATGATTGGGAGATTGAGTCAGTGGCTAGATTAATTATTGTCTCTTCTGTGTGAGTGCTAACTTCCTTCCATGAGCCCAAATCAACGCATCTGGAGATGGACTAAGAATGGGATTTTACGGTTCATTCCTTCTATCAGGCTCTTCTTTTCACCCTTTAGCTCTTGGCATCCAGGATCTTTTGTTTGGGGTTCCAGGTTTCTTTTGAAGGTGGCTTTTTTATGTGGACTACATCCTTGAAGAAGATTCTTCCAGTGGATCATTTGATAGCTAGAAGGATTATTATCGTTGACTATTGTTCTATATGTAAGCGATGTGGAGGTTGGTAAACCATCTTCTTTTGCATTGTGAGTTAGTGGGAGCTGTGTGGGCGGTGTTCTTTGGAGATTTCGAGATCTTGTGGGTGATGTCTAGATTGGTTTTGCAGTTGATTTCGGGTTGGCATATGTATGCCTTCTCCTCTAGAGGGCGTGTGCTTTGGTGCCTGCTCCCCTTCGTTATTTGTTAAGGTCTATGGAATGAGTGAAATAATAGGATTTTTGAGGGGAAGGAAGAGGTTATGACTAACATCTGTCTCAACATTATGGTATTTTGGGGGTCTAAGATATTTCCTTAGTGTCTGTGGCCTTTTCTTTGATGACTTTGTCTTCCGGTGGAAGATGTTATGTATTAGAGATGGTTGGTAGCTGTGTTTTTACGCTTTAGTTTCTTGTTAGTTGGCTTTGTTTGGTCTTATTCTTAACAGGTTAATCATCGCGATCGACCTCTTTGGCACATATTGTATCTTGTTTGGCTCTCTTAATGAATTTCTATACATAGCAGTGGTTTGATACATGGCCTTGGTTAAGTTCGGATGGTTGTGTCCACCTAATCACTAGAGAATTTGAAGACCTCTTTGATTGGTAGCAAAGGCATAAGTTCAGATGGTTGTCCACCCAATCACTTTAATTAGTGAATTTGAAGACCTCTTTGACAGTAAGCAAGGGCATGTAATGGATCAGACCCAGGTTGGATCTAATTATATCCATATTCAGATCCGATTTTGGCTCCGATTCATGTCGACGATCCGAACCCAAACTAAGATCCATTCAAGAGTATCCATATCTACCCCTAGATCTGTTCCTTGGTTGTTGCTCATAGTCAACATCATCTTTGTAGATGACCTTGTTGTATGGTCTGTTGTTGAGATGGTATGAGAAACTAAATCAGATACATTGGTGCATGCGATAGTAGAGTATACTTTTCTGCCACTATAAAGTATGAACTCCATTAGTACACCTTAAGGTTCAAAACAACTAAGTCGAAAATGTTCTGTCACTATATTGACTCATCCTTTATGCATGCTCACACCATGGTGATGGGTTCTATGATTCCTTGGGGATAGCCTAGTCCTTCTGGGTTAACTCATCTGGATGAACTTCAAATATTCTGTCACTATGTTGTGGTGTTTTTCTTCTCAATCCTAGTGTTGTGTCACGTCTCTACAAAATTCAGAAACGCAATTCTTACTTACGTGATCCTTCCCTTCGACACGACGAGCCTCTTTTTGTAAATGATGATCATAAAAGTTGGCTAAAATCTCTGATATTCCATTATTTCCTTGGGCCAAAACCACATTTCCCAAAAAGGAAGGTCAACATCCATGAGGAAGAACTTGATTCTACGATAAGAGAGTCATGCATGGATCAAAGTGGATGAAGTTGTTGCTACCAAGGATGCTGAAATTGCTCATTTGATTGCTTTTCCTTTGTTGATAACTTTTCTTCTTGAAGCTTGCTTTGAGTAGGTGGAAGGGCATTGCAAATAGATTTAGGATTTCTTTTCTGTAAGTAAGAGATGGTGGGAACAATATCTACTTTGTTTGTTTGGAAATTCATTTGAACAAAATTTCTTGGTTTAATTTAATCAAATATTGGTCTTAGTCTGAGTATAATCTTAATGGATATCAAGTAATGAATGGTCCCAGATTTTTCTTCAGAGGCTTTTACCTTACCAAGGTTTGAAAACAAATCTTTTAATCTATTTTGAAAACCTCAATAAAACATGGCGAAATGAACATTCGCGATTTATACTCATGTAAGCCAAGAATGTGCCTCGTAATTTAGACTCATTGTTGCTTGGAGCGTTGTGTTAGAAAAACAGACAATAAAGTAAGAGTTGTAGAACTGATGGCAAAATGTCAAAAATTACGATGACAATAAAACAGTGAATCCGAATCAAAGCTTAATTAGAGACGCGTAAACGCTTCTTGAAAATAGTCGAAGCCTCCCAAAATGTGCAAGAGATTAATGGCAGTCCTATCTCCGGGATTCAACCAAGTTAAGACCCTTTCCAAGTCTTTTCTAGTGCTTGCACAGCACACGAAGACCCGAGAACATTATTTCTTTTACCGAATGTTCAAATAAGAAATCAAAATGTTAAGAAAATAATAACTTTAATCTCAAACCAAGAAAAAAAGCTTTGATCTTTGAAAGAACTACTTAAGCTCTTCAAATGTTAATCTCCAAGTGCATTTTCGTTTTAGTATTTTGGTGACTTTATATAGACCTCCCAAGATTAGCAAATGAGTTACCAAATATCCTTAACTAAGCTTTAAGGGAACCTATAACTCTTAGGTAACTTAAAAGACTCTCAAATGAGTTTTAAAGACATTAAAGCTAACTTACTTCTACAAGAGTAAATCCCTCATTAAAAACTCAAAAGACATTTCAAATACATGAATTCAAAGATAATGTCAAAGTGCATGTACATTAAAAGTGTGTGAATACAAATTAACTTCAACGAATTTGTTTCAAATGTGCATGTACGTTAAAAGTGCATGAATATAAATTCAACAAATTGTTTCAATAGTGCATGTTCATTAAACAATGAATTATCAAAAACATTAAAGCATTATTTCATTACATATTTATTTTTTAATAAAACACTCCAACACGTTGTTCGTAGTTTAGGCTCTTACCGAAGAGCAATTTTTTTTTAGTAGTATAAAGTATGATTAAAAAGGGGATCGGAAAACCCCTCAAAATACAACCTAAAAGACCTCAAAGAAAGATCCACGAAAACACAACTATCAACACCTCAAGAAATGGCGAAAAATCCTAACAGTTCCTCCTATCTAAACACGAAGGAATAAAAAAAAACATCCACTAGGAGGAAAACCAAAGATACAGAAAGGACTCACTCTGAACACAACCCTAAGAATATCTTCTTCTTTGTCTTAAAAAATAATGGAATTCCTCTCTTTCCAAATAACCCACATGATAACAAATGGAATAATATGTATGCCAAAGATGCTGAGCTCTCCCTTCAAAAACATTCTATATATGAACTCCCTTGGATTAAAGTGATCACATGTTCGGGAAGAATGTAACAGATATCAAATAAATAAAGGAAAACCTGCCATATATTGCATGAAAGTCTATGTGGATGGCATCCTAGTTAAATCTAACACTAGGGAATAGGGAAAGCCACTTTGAAGCACTTCGAAGGGTCATCAAATGATCAAGAAAATATCAGCTAAAGATGTACCCTAAGAAGTGTGTCTTCGGTCTATCTTCATGAAAGTTACTTGGCGTTATGGTGGGCAAATGAGTAATTGAAATTGATCCTGTAAAGATCAAAGCTATCTAGAAATAAATATTGAATAAATTAAAATAGGAAAGAACCAAGGCAAACCCAGTTATATGCTTAGCTGAACTGTCTAAAAATGCGTGTGTAATGCTTTTAACCTTGACCATACAAAACGCAGCTGGCCATTACACTTAGGACTTCAACTCGGTTGGGTTGGGTCAGGTTGAGGGACAACCCTAGCCTAACCCGACCTTCAAGGCTATGAAGCCAACCCAAGGTCAAGTCTACATTTTTCAGCCCGAGCCCAACCCAATCGGGTTGGTTGGGTTAGTCAGGTTGGTCAATTTCTTAATTTTTTTTTTTATTGGATGGAAAGGTTGCTAAATGTTTTTCATATTAAAATTGTTTATTGGTCAATACAATGACCGTTATGCTAGCCATTAACAAAATATATGTACATTTATATTCGTCATCTTTACATGTTTATTTATACAAGAATTAAAAGTTCAAAATTCTCCATATAATCTTGCTCCTACAAATGCCAAATAATTTGCCTTCAGCTGCATATAGTAACACAATTGCAAATGGTAACACAAGTTTACAAGAACGAGACTTACACATTGGTGCTTCAGCCAAGTCTAAAAGTACATCTATTATCAGCAACATAACAATGAGCTTTTCAACTATTCACCTCCTCATACAGAATTGAAGTCAAGCCATCGGTGCTGTGATGCTTGCCACCATGAATTTGTCTCAAGCATGCCTTTGATAATGTGTGTGTGTGTATGTTGGGCTCGGGTTGGGTTGAAGCCTCAACCCTAGCCCAACCCTATTTGATTGGGTTGTCAGAATCCAGGCCGGAGCTCAACCTGAGTACTGAAGTGGCCAACCCACAACTGCTCACCATCCCAACTGTGGGATTTGAGCAATATTTGTGGTACAAAGATCCACAGTTGAGATCAACCCATGAAAATAAGTCCAATCCAACGCCTAGAAATCACTAACAGGCTGATTTTTGGTTTGTAGGGCCACTTTGGGATTGGACAAACATCCATACGGTCAGAGTCCTCTAAGAGTGTGCTACGTGGCTCATATTATGTCTTGTAACCGGAGCCTGTCATTTTAGGGCGGTAACTGGAGACCAACCCATTTGATATAGGGTCGTGGGGTTGTGTCCGCAACTTCGCTCCTTTATGCTTGGGAGCAAAGTTTTTCTCAGTCTTTTGGGGTTGAGACTTGCTACATGGCTCATACCAGTTTGCTCTATCACTCAAATGCAACACGTGATAACTCTGCTTGCACGAAACCGTGTTGTTTAACAACAATAGCTGTCCCCCACTATAAACTAAGGCTCTGTATGGTTGTCCTGAATAAGTTTTCTAGAAATGATTTTTGCATATAAATGTCATAAAACCTTTTCTGTATCAACACTTTCTGACATACAGATCCTTTGAGCTCATATTTGCATACCCCATTTCCTATCCTGGTGGACTCCTAATCATATTTGCATACCCCATTTCCTATCCTGGTGGACTCCTAATCATATTTGCATACCCCATTTCCTATCCTGGTGGACTCCTAATCGAGGCACCCCCCCCTCCCCCCCAAAGAGAGATCTCTCTAAAACTTGGCTGACCGGTCACCACACTGACTGCCCACAAAATGAAACACGTGGCACATTATTAGAGGACACTGACCACATAGATGTTTGGCCAATCTCTAGGTGGACCTACAAACTAAAATTCAACTTGATTAGTGATTTCAAAATGTTGAATGGAGCCATTTTCATGGGTTGATTTTACCGTGGGAATTTGAGCATTATCAACCATTATTTGGGGTAGAAGATCAAAAGGTTTGAAATCACTAATCAAGCTGATTTTTCGTTTTTAGATCCACCTAGGGAATGGCCAAACATCTATACGGCCAGTGTCCTCTAAAACTATGCCACGTGTCTCATTTTGTGAGCAATCAGTGACTGTCACCGGTCAGCCAAGTTTTTAGAAAGAGAGAGATCTCTCTTTTTGGGGTGTGCCCCGACTAAGAGTCCACCGGGATTGGAAATGGGGTGTGCAAATATGCGCTCCCTTCTGGAAAACTTTTTCTTGATCACCATACAGAGCCTAAGGATCTAAAATAGTCAAGCCATTAGCTTAGCCATGCTAAAAAGTCTTGACATTTTTGGGAGAAAAATAAAATAGAAGGATGCATATAAAAATAGAAAATCGATTCCTAATTTTGTGCAAGAAATTTTAAGAAAATTAGGGTAAAAATGCAAGACTTTCAAACATAGCAGAGATATTTGTCACTATGATCATGAGTAATCTTAGCAGGATCATATTGGAAAGAACACCATAATCGTAATATATTGATCTGGATGATTGCTTTCTACATTTGCAATACAAGGTTCCCCTAATGTAAATCGTTGTTCCTCCACTAACAAATTTCACAGTCAGTTGTGGTGGGATCTCTGAAAATACATAAACAGACATGCACACAAAAGATAACGATGAAACTAACATTGAGGTCTTCATGGCTTGTGCCACTCTACTTTGCATAAGGTTCTCCAAGCATAAATTACTCCTTAACGTATCCTTGGTCTCAAGTGAACTCGGACTTGATCATTGCTACTGATGAGAAGTGCATCACATAGCATTACTTGCTTTTGTACACAATCTCTTCATCATCCACATCAAATGCTGGATTACAGAGGCATCTGAAGAGTCTGCCGATACCCTGCCCCAAAATAAAAGATAACAGAGCTTTAATTCATCTCCTAATTACAAAATTATTACATATATATAGTCATCGCTAAAGTAGTCAATTTATTGTTTCCCGAGTGGGTTGCGGCAGTGATGATATTGAATTCTATTAAAGTTGCAGAAATGCCTTCAAATTGCTACCATTGCAATAATCAAAAAATTTTCAAATTGCTAAAATTGTCGTTCAACTAAAATATTTCCTTGAGTCGAAATAATACACTTTATAACAGGGACATGGTCGAGATTTTACTGTTCACCAAAATAAATCAAAATCTTTCCACGGAATAATGCAAAATTTCCCCGTCAGCTATATTTTGTGTTGGCCTTTTGGAATTTCAAAAGATTTCGCAAAATAAACAAAATTTTGTACCTTGGTCGAAATATTTCCACCAAATATTTCATTTTCAAGCTGGTTGAAATATATTTTGATATCAAAATTTAAAACCTTGTCAAAGATAACATATAGATGTTGATAAGACAAAGACGACTCTTTTGCAATGGGCAAGGAAATAAATTTTCCGAAATTAACGAAATATTTCGCGAAATATTTCCATTTTCTAGGTTACCGACAGGAAAGAATACATACACGAAATGTTTCCATACATGTCGAAATATTTCGTGTTAATAGTAAATTTCGGTCAATTGACGGTGTAAATATGTATTATTTTGGTCGAAATGTTTCGACATCAATAGAAACATTTCGATCGAAGGTAGGAAATGTCCCATTTGAGCACCACAAATCTCATATTTGATCATTTAACCCATTTCCATATATATATATATAGAAGACCAATCCATTATAGACTGCTATGGTTATTCATTTCCACACTACATATGGTTGTATATTATGGTTTGATAGTTTATGAGTGTTTTTAGGGTTGTTTTTATCATTTCCCATACTTTCCAGAAACATTTCTATAATATTTCCATCATTTCCGCATTATTTCCATCATTTCCACGAAAATGTATTATTTCCACACTGGTCGAAATATTTCCACGAAATATTTCCATTTCCGGGCTGGTCGAAATAAACCTCGAAACCGAAATTAATTTCCTTGGCAATGGGTGATACTTTAAATGTCTTATTGGCATATCCCTCTCCAAGAATTATTCTTCAAGTGGGACAAGATCGTTCATGATTCAATATTAATTTAGATGGGGAGGGCAGGTATCATTGTTTTTTGGTCTACTCCCTTCATGTTATTATCTTCTTTGCATGTTCTTTGTACGGTGGGCTAGTTTAAGCCAGCTCCTCTAGACTTTTTAACCTTACAACACCATAATTATCATATGTCCAGCCCAGTAAACCTGAGTCTATGCCCATACCCTGCAACCATTACCAACCTAACCCTAATCCTAGATACAGTCTCAATCAGCCCCTTATAGCAATTCCTGTTTCAGTCCTTCCTTCTCAAACCATAATAAACACCAAATGAACCCACAAAATAGCCCATGTTCAACTGTCAAATCTGCAAGCTTAATCCATACTTCAAACCTAGTTTGAGCCTTCTCCTTTAACCTACTATTACCAGTCCTAGTTACTTTCCCCTTTCCCTCAATTGAACCAACCTTATAAATTCGTTTTATACCATAAAACCCTAACAATAAACCTGTGCACTCGAAGTTCAAGTTCATTTAAACCTTCACCTCCCTTGTCAGAGAGTTTGAGAAGAGTTTTGATTGTCCAGCATCAATAAATCTGATGCCAACTTAGCAAGTGTCATGAAAAGGATGAACGTAAAGATTTGAAGACAGAAAATGACAGCAATAAATGAAATATGCCAGTAAAGACTAGGATAGCTTTGAAGAATCTTGTAACATGCCTGATTGAGTAGAGGAGTTCGATATGAAAGTGTTCTTGGTGAATCCTCAACGGAACTGCTATCAGAACTGCTTCCATCCTCATAAATATCAGAAACATTTTTCCTCTTTGATGTTCCACCATTTCGTGCATGTTTTTCCCTCTGAAAAATTTCCAAAAGCACAATGGGATCATTAGCAATGAAGTACATAGACGCACATTTGTTCATCATCTTGGAGTAGAAAATTAATCAAAACTTGCCATGTGTTATTCATCATGTAAAATCATTTTTTTAACAACAGTTGTTTGTCCTTTGAGTTAAAAAAAAAAAAAAACATATTTTCACACCATGGTTTATATCATTAACATCACCAATTCTTTATTGCATAACATTCGACCAACTTACCGTACCAAGAAAACAAACACTGGATAACTACATAATAGGCCACTTAAATATTTTTCATATCAGTATTAAAATTAAAAAGGAATTATGGGCAATTATCACTAGTAAACATTAATTTCTTTCATGTTAGGAGACAGAGAGAAAAGAGTTTGCAAGTCATGCCTTTTACCATCTTCTGCATAGAATTCAACTATTCCTAAGAGTGGAAATTTTGGTGTAGAAAACCAAGTGATTCTTTAAAAAATTGCATCATATTGATCGCAACAAAGACTGCACCTGAAATATTTTCCCAAGAATTTTCAAAGCTAATGCACGAGCTTTAAGTTCTTCCTTCTTAATGTTGTTTTCTTGTAAAACCTGCAAACAATTCAAGTATGGTAAACAAATTTTAGAGCAGCTGAGAAGAACAAAGGTTGCTCCTAATTTGTAGTGTCATTTCTATAAATAAGATGTGAAGCAATGAACTTTAAGGAAGAATGGAAAATGAACACCTGCTTCATGGACAATTGGTATACATTACTCTAAATGCAGCACAACAAATTATTTCTGATTGAAAAACAGTAAATTCATTTAAGCAAAACAATATTATCCTCGTTTTGTTCATCAAGGGGAATTTATACATATGGTCCAAACTCTTTATAGAATGTAGAGGGCTGTTCTTCGAGGACTTTTGTCTTCCGATGGAAACTTTTGTGCTCGAGAGATGTATGATCTCTTTTGTACTTCTTATCCCTTAATGTATTTTGGCTAGTTGTAGGTTAAGAATGTCATCTCGACCTTTTTACCCACTTTTCTTTGTAATTATCTGGCTTAGGCCTTTTGATAATTAAATTATATTTATCAAAAAAAAAATATTATCCTCGTTTTTTAAATTCATCTCAAATATCTAATTGGAACCTATGAAAGTAAATCTGCATCTAAGTCATTGATATTAGACCTGTAGATCTGCACATTTTTCCGGTTATAATCATGCAACTGAAAGTGAGAACTTCTGAAACTTACCATTTGGCAAACGTGTAAAAGGGTTACTTCAATGTCTACCACATTCAGTTTCCATAATGAGTTCACTAGTGTGTCCTTGTTTAAACGTATATGTGATTCAACATCATTTTCAGGGCCACTAGCATCCATTTTAAATTGCCGGCGGATGTCTTCTTGCAATTGCAGCAGCTGAAAAGCACCTGGATCAATTTCCTCAATAAAGTTAGCAAATCATTATGGATTGAAACTTCCAACACAATAATAGTGTTGTGGCAATACTTCCAGATACCTTTTGCTGCTGTGATTTGTGACTTCCAGAAATGCCCTTTATTCCGCACCCATTCCGCCAAAAATGGCACCCCTAAATAAATGACTTTCTTTCCTAGCTCTTGTGCTGCCTGTCTCGCATATATGTAGCCGATGGTGTGTAGAATATCAATTCCAAAAGCTGTATTTGCAATGCATGAGAATCGAAATCCTTTTAACATAATTTCCACCATCTTACAAACAAGAGGGTAGTTGCTTTACTCTTATTAGTTGGTTACAATGGTGATTATATACTATCTTGGTATAAAGTTAATTGAAATAATGTGACATACATCATTTACATAGATTGTAGGAAAGATACCTAAGAAAATCCATCATAGACAGAACAAAATGAATTTGAGAATAATTAAAGGACTACTTGATGTAGGACAGTCCCCAAACAGCCCCACAATTAAAAGAATAAGAGCTGTTTTTAAAGCCTTGAAGTAATAAATTGTAATACGATGATGGTTTGAAGGCAAAAGTGGTCCAAAATATTAATAGGGAAGAAGGCTTGGCTGGATTAGACAAACAAGAAAAGAACTAGAAGAAAATTACAGAACCAAAGAGAAGAATAAGATAAGCCTGTAGAATTAGCACTTACAGGTTCCAAGAAACCTTCTCAAGGAATCAGCAAACAAAATAAACTTCTTCCACCGAAGTAAAGTCACACCACTTCAGAGGAGATAATAAAGAGTCGCACCACCCTAATATCTTATAGAATGGAGTGACACCATCAAAATAGAGGAGTCACTCCTCAAAGAAAGTATAGAAGCTTCTTAAATTCTCCATTCAATGTTTTGAAAAGGAGAGACATAAGGCCATTTATAGAGTTAAGGTGCACGAGCAACTCCTACTCCCTTTATGATTCAACTTCCCAATATCTAGAAAATAAGTACTCTCCTAGTTGCTCAAAAACTTAAACTAAAGTCTCCTAAACCTAACATGAATCACTTGGCCGACAATAATATTATGAAAGTAGAATTAGCTCAAATAACTATTTATAGAAGAATCTAGAAAATAAAAAATGAAGAAAACCATATATATTAATTTCGCTATGGACCTGCACTTTGTTCGCATTTTGGCCATAACTAGCTGAAATCTTGTTGGAATGGCATAACCATTGTCTCCTCGGAAAGCTAATCGACCAAGCTTTCTATTGGTACCAAAATCAAGGTGCTCACACACCCTTTTACACAGGAAAATATGGCCACAAATAATATCACGAGATTGGACTGCATCACTAATGTTGTAAATCATAGCTCCTAGGACTTCCAAGAGAGAATAATGAATACCCAAATTAAAATGTCAAGTCACTGAAATAGATCATCCTTTAAAAGGAAATAAGTTAGCTGAATACTGCATATTAGTAGACTTTGGCAAGTCTCCTCGGATACATGCACACACATACAAGGCATTCAAATGAAAAGTGATTCTTTAAGGGATCTTCTTTCTGCACGTTTGTTCCTCCTTACCGTCCTTTACCTGCTCCCTAGCCTCCCAATGGTTGTAATCAAGGTTCTAACCATTTTGGTGTATATTTTGATTAGCTCAGAAACGAAAATATTTCGTGGAAATACTTCAATAAGTTTAGAGATATTATATTTCTGGATCATGGAATAATATAAATATGCATTAAAATTTTAGGAAATGATGAAAGAAAAATGAAAATATACTTAAAACTCATCATAAAATAAACAACAATTTGGGGTAAGAATAGAAAGATCAATAGCGTCCTATATATGCTGAGGTAGATAACTGAGACTGAGTTGCACATTTGAATGTTCATAATCATGCAATATAAACAAGGTTCAAAAAATAAAAAAATTTGTGAGAACTTTGCAAAACATTTCAGTTTTCAACAAATACCGAAGTTGAAAGGTACTTACATTTCAAAATTGCAAAATTTTGGTCAGCATTATTACTCATTCCTATCAAAATTTCGTGCATAGCTAATTTTGACCCAAACATTAAATTTCTGGAACTATAAAATGCATTTTTTCCATGAAATTATGTCAAAAAGTTTTTACATTATCAGGGGCCAAACCTTTTACTTAATAGAAATCCATCCAAATTATCCCATTCAATTTTCAGAAATTAATTCCTATGTGCATTTAAGGTAAAATACGACCAATTTACTGTTGGAATATGCTTTATGTACTATATTATGTAGTCAGGGGTGTCTCTTTAATTATGTTATTATCCAGAGGGTTATTGCTACGTAAAAAGGACACTGCACTTTTAGGGTTTTTTGCCGTGTCGGACACCTCGACACCCGGACACGCGTGTCGACACTTCCCGATACACATCTGGACACTTATGGCAGTGTCACCCCTTGTTTTAGTAATTCTTAATATAAAATTGATTTTTAAAAGCGGGTTGGTGTGTTCCAACCTCCATACAATAATATACTAATAGATATTTTCTGCTTTATTTTCTATTTTTTGTTATTTTATTAATAATTTTAAGCATTCATATATTTTAATAAATATATGTACGGACGTGTCTCCGTATCGGATTTTTTTAGGTTGCCGTGTCAGACACCAACACCCGTGTCAGTGTCCTTGTTACATAGGTTTATTGTAATTCCCTAAAGTCATAACATAAATAAAAGGCTAGTGGAGGTCGTGTAGAAAATACATGACTCTTCTCTTCTCCTCTCTTTTCTTCATCTATTCTCTTCCTCTTCTTTCCCAATAACAAACTCTAGGTTTACAACAAAATAACAGACCCTAAATTTGTAACATCCACTTGGATTAAAAATTAGAAAAACTTGTTCATTTGATTTATAGAGCGGATTGAAGCTACATTTGGGTTTTTCCCAATTCCAAGGCGTTGTTAAAATGTCTTAATTAAAACACAATTTCTTGTTTTTACATATAAAAATAGGATTAGAAGGTGTAAATGCATCAAATCTACAAATCTATGATGCATTTACACTGGATTTGCATGAATAATCATGGTTTTTAGGGTTGAAAATTCTGAACCCTGATTTTCGAAATTTTCAACCTAAATGCCCATAGTTGGGCATTAATGAATTATGTGTTCTATATAATTGGTTGGATTCACCTTTTTATATAAAAATATTTTTTATTTTTTCAAAAAAATTATACAAAAATTTTGCACATCTTATAAATGATTTTTGATAGGACTTGTAAACTATAAATATCATACATTCATTAATTAGCTATCATTTATAGTTAGTTTTGTAATTAGTAAATAACTAAACATAATTTCAAATAAAAAATATTAATTTTTTTTAAGATTTTGATAAAAAAATAGAAAAACCTTTGTAAATGAATTGCATGCATATATGAGGTATTATAAGCATGTTAGCATGTTTTTTTAAATCATTTATGCTTTAATTAGTATTTTACGTCTTAAGTGCATCTTGCGGTGCATGAGGTGTATGCCTCAAGGCTTAAGCCTCAGCAAGTCGAGGCATAAGCCTCTAGGTGCAAGCTGTGAGGCACTAACGAGGTTTAAGCCTCGTATCTAAGCATTAAAAAAATTATGTTTTTTATTTTTTCACTTCTATTCCCATAATGCCCTACCAATTATGTTTATTATCAAACGACCTAAAAGAAGATGATTTAGGTCATCTCTTTTTTTAGAGAAACTTTAAAACCCAACCCTTTCGTCCTAGTTTTCCCATTTTGGGAGGTTTGTTCATTGTGTTTTCATATCTCATCCCATTTCTATTCCTACAAATTTCTTGCAACGAAATGGTTTAAATACCCACATTTACTCTAAGTATTACCCGGCCTTTGGTAAGTACTTGTGAACTCATTTTTTTTCTCATTTTCTTAACAAATACATTCAAAATATCGTTTTTCCTCTTTATCTTTGACTTGTTCTTTCTATTTTGGTTGGTAGTTGTTAAAAAATGGGGAGAGGAAGTAATAGACAACAAGGATTATGTTTTAGATAGCTTTCCTCTCTAGAATCTAGAATATCGTTGTATGTAACTATGGTTAATGGTTGATTGGTTATATGGAAACTATGGATTATGTTTTGGTTGTTAACTTGTTATCTTAGGGTTATGAAGTCATAATTAACGAATTATGACTTGGTTTGTGACGTATTATCTTTATTTATTACTTTATGAAAATTAGACTACTTCCAGTTAATTGATTATCTTATTTTTATGGATGATAAACTTTTTAACTATTGAGGATCAATGATGACTAGATACATCAAGTGTTTTGCTCAGACTGTCACCCATTAAGCTAAATCATGAAAAAGAAGAGTCAAAAAACTTATCTTCTTATTTTCTTTTTATTTCTAAAGTTATTCATTTTTTAAATATTTTTTAAGATTTTTTTATGGAATGTTAGAGCATTTTTAATAAAAAACTAAGGCATACACCTCACATTGCCTTACAAATTATGCCTCACCTCACGAAGGCAAATCCCCTTGTATACGCCTCGTGCTATTTGAAACATTGGTGTTATTAATTAAAAATACTAAAATTATAAAAATAGATACATATGCGTGAACATAGTAGTTAATAGTCTGTATCATTTTACGTATTTTACATACTTTAGTTCTTAAGGATCGCTCACAAGTCCAAGATCACTAGAATTAATAACACATCTTTGATGTGGGAGTATTCTATTTGATAGTTTTTGTTTTTTAGTTTTTTGGGCGTCTAGGCAAAATAACCAAAGTTATAGGTAGGGCTAGCAATGGATCGGGTTCGAGTCGAAATGGTACTGATTTGGTACCGATCCAATAAGAAATCCAATAGATCCGGACCCGATCCAGACCTGATCGAATCAATAAAATCAGTTCAGGAATCGATCCGATATGATTTGATCGATTCCGGGTCCGATCCGATCCGATTCCGATCCCATATGTATATATATATATATATATATATATATATATATACATGTATAATCCCATTAGACATATATTTAAATACATTTATGCAATTAAATATAAATCTATATAATATATATTGTATATAGCATAGATATCGGGTCTATATCGGATCGGGACAAGGTTGATCCAGTACCAATCTGATAATGAAACTAAAGTTCCGGACCTGGTTTTTTCGGATCGGATTGGATCGGATCTTGGGTTTAATCCGATCCATTGCCAGCCCTAGTTATAGGGCTCATTGTAATTTTGCTTAATTGGTTTAAGTTGTATTTTTATAGCCATTGGATTATTTGGATGGCTTAGATTAGATTAGGGTTATATGAGTTAGTTTAAACAATCTTTATGTAATATGCTCATTATGAATGAATGAAAATAGAAAATCTCTTTTGAGAAATCTCCTGTGAATGGAAAACCTGGTATGAAGTCAGTCTATCTTGGTGTGAAGCCAAGCTAATTTGGTGCGAGCCAAAGGTTTTCTCCTCTCTTTCTCTCCTCTATCTCAATCTTTGGTTATTTTCGTTATTATTCTATCCTTGTTTTGGTTAATTTTCTGACCTAGAAACCTTAGTCGTCCCCATCCAAAACCCTAACTCCTATCTGATCGTAGAACGGTCCCCTGTCCTGCATCAAATTTGGTATTAAAACCAAAAATTCCTACCATTTCTTCTCTCTTCTCCTCTCTTTTCTTCCCTCTTGATCTTTTCTTCTATCCTTCATTTTTATTTGCTCTCGAGTATTGTTCACGGTTACTATTCATGGTACTATTCACAGTACTGTTCACGAGTACCAAAAGAAGATGAAGTGTGGAGCAACCAAATGAAAAAAAAAGAAAAGAAAAGAGGTGCAAGTCCAAGAATATTTAGAAGAGTATAGAGAAATTCATTTTTTTAACGATTTCCAAAAAACGTTGCATGGTGAGATGCCTTGCAAGGAAGAGTAATTCTTCTGCCGAATATCAACAACTACTACAAGTATTTTGAAGATGATGATTGATGGAAAACCTTTTGATACTTCTCCTATAAAAAGGGTTTGGTGTGAAGCCAAGGGAGTGATTCCTAACTATCTAAAGGCCCAAATCAATTTGCATGCATCCGAATTCGAGATCAAATTCTTTTCAACCAGGAGGGTTTGATGTGGGAGTATTCTACTTGATAGTTTTTATTGCTTTTTAGACTTAGTTTTTATTTTTTTAGCAGTTTTGAGTGTCTAAGCAAAATAACCAAAGTTATGGGGCTCATCGTAATTTTGCTTACTTGGTTTCAGTTGTTATATTTTTTATAGCCATTGGATTATTTGGATGGCTTAGGTTAGATTAGGATTATTTGAGTTAGTATTTAAACAATCTTATTGTAATTTTCTCATTATGAATGAATGAAATAGAAAATCTCTTGTGAGAGATCTCCTGTGAATGGAAAACTTGGTGTGAAGCCAAGCTAATTTGGTGCGAAGCCAAAGTTATTCTCCTCTCTTTCTCTCTTCTATCTCAATCTCTGGTTCTTTTCTCCATGATTTTATCCTTATTTTGGTCAATTTTCTAAAATAGAAACCCTAACTCCTATCCGATCTCAAAACGGCCCCCCGTCCCGCATCAACTTGTTGTGGACCCAGTATTGTAATTATATAGGCAATTAATACTCTTAAGGGTCTTGGTCAAAATGGAGACGATAAGGACCAATGGTCTTGCAGTAGTAAAAGGCCGGTTGGGGTAGCAAACACGTCAACGAACTCTTGGAGGATTGTAGCAAC
This sequence comes from Euptelea pleiosperma, assembly GCA_035048495.1. NCBI lineage: Eukaryota > Viridiplantae > Streptophyta > Magnoliopsida > Ranunculales > Eupteleaceae > Euptelea > Euptelea pleiosperma. The sequence goes on along the minus strand of CM068542.1, from coordinate 24,476,603 downwards.
TGCCGATGGCAGATCTTCATCAGGGCTCCGAGTATGAAGAGTGTAGAGTTGGATCGCATAGCAGATCTATTCCTGTACTAGTAGCTTATCCATACTACAACACGTGGCGGCAACACGTCCCAGTCAACGTATATCGCTTGCCATGTATTGTGAATGCCATTGTCAACGTGGTGAAATCCCAAGTAATGGGGCCAAGGGATTGCAGCCATTCGGCGCCTAACACAATGTTGCATCCAGTAACCGCCAAGAGGAAATAATCAACGACAAATCGGAAATCACTCACGATGACCTCGAGTCCATAGCACTGACCCCGACTATGGAGATAACTACTGCCGGCGACCATTACTCGAAATGAGTCATCATTGGTGATAAGGCAGCCACATTGTTTCGTCAACCTAGGATTAAGGAAATTATGCGTAGGATCGTCAGGACCATCGGTGTAGCCAGCCCTGTGGAGAACAGGGTTGGCTGATATGCGAGACCATTGAGAGTCAGGACCATGGAAAGAAAGAGTTAGTGTATTAACCAAACAAATTCCAAAGGATCCTTAGGCATATATTGGAGGAAGATGCAAACAGTTATAAATATTATAACATTATCAGAAATTTTTCTTTTTTTTTTCTTTTATTACTACCAGGTAGAGGTCCCACCAAACCCTACCTTACCTAAAAAATAGATTAAAGAGAGTTGTACAAGATTCTACCATTTCAAGCTAAAAAGTAGAATCAGTGACATGATTAGTAGCAAAAGTTTTTATAATAGATGGTGCTTTCATGACTAAACATGTGTTCTCAATCATTTTGGGAGAACTCCAATACACCATGTGCATATCATATATGACCCCCATTGTTATATTGAGGAACCACATGAAATTGTAAAGAGATATAATATATAGAACAACCATAACAGAAATTTAGCAATTGACAGCCAATCAGTATCAAATATATCTGGTTCAAGAATGGACAGATAAATAGTCAATTAGTTAATCTGCATTGGGAAACTGTTTTTCTTCATATCCAACATGACACAACAACACTATTTGTGAATTGTGAACTTAAAAATGTCGATGAGAAAATCATCCCAGCTCAGTCCTAACTCGCAATCTTTCCTACATCTTTAGCTTGGATAGTTGATCTACTTGGATGGAGTTCACAATCAAACATGTGATTTGTGTAACTTAAGAAAATGAAATAGGTAGGATACCATACTTAACATCCATTACATTTGAGAAATATAAAATTGAAATAGTGATATATATTAGAAAACAAGTAGAACAAATCTAGCCAGGGAAACCTTTATCCAGTACATTTACTTCACAAAGTTGAAAAGAAAATAAATAGTCAGTGGGCAGTTTAGTCAACCTGCATCAGAAAGGCGTTTTGCTTCAGATTCAGCACGATGTAGGAATCCCACTTTGTCACCACGAACATATTGATTAAGAAAATCTCTCAGTAACCTAGCAAGTTTTTCTTCTCTTTCTCTCTGGACAGCCTTCATTCAAATAGTTGCAAAACAAATTGAATGGAAACGCTTAGACAAAATATGTCTTGTGGAATATTAAGAAACTTAATGATTATACTGACAGAAAGAAGAAATGCACATACTATTAGATCATATAATGATAATGAACATGTCATGAGAAGCATCAATTATTTTCTCCATATCAATCGGTATAGAAATGATATTAAACTTCTTAAACGCCCTTTATATACATCCCCAGTCCCCCTCCCAAAATATGTTCATCTTAGCTTATTCTTTCAAACAAAAAAGACCAATTCCTGCTAATTTGTTGATAAAAAATTCATCTAGTTCACATCAAATAATATTGGAAGATAAAAGGTAACCACTTTTTAAGCAAGGTATAAGATATTTGATCAAGCATAAAACGGTTGATACATTGTATATACATGATGGCTCTACCATAACAAAAGGCTAAGATGCCCCAATGCGGATATGAAAATAGATCTAGTACAGGACACGGGAATACCACTCTTCATTTCCCAAAATTTAGGACAAGGATATGAAGACAGAAATGGGTATCCCATTCAATATGTTGGTAACTAAAGCTAAGTATTATTTTTTTAGTACCTACATTTTTTATAATATGATTTGTTAAAACATACTAGTTATATAGTTTTGTTGACAAAACACAAAAGGAAATTGTTAGAAATTAATAAATAACTTAGTAGCACAATATGAAATGACCTAAATCACAGCACAGAAGTATCCGTGCAGTATCAAATATCAAGTACCAGCATCGATTTCGTATCGTATCAATATGAGTACCGGACATGTTGAAAAATCCAGCTATTATAGACCAAAAAATCTAGATGGAATATATAGATATATATTTTTTTTCATCATTATTTATGAAGTGCAATGAAAATCGATGGCGGCACTGGTGAGAAAGAATGTGCAGGTTAAAGGTTCCAAAAGGGAGAAGGAACACTGAAAAGGGTGTGGATCGAGGTAGTGAACGTTAATAGAAGATATGGCTCTAGAGAGAATTGAATTGAGGAACATGATTGGTGTTGCTAACCAAAATTCTGGGGATAAGGATTTGAGAATGATGATGATGATAATGGTAATAAAATTATATTTAAATTATTCATGGATAATATATATCACAAATACATGGAAAATCTATCAAAACCATTGGATGGAATTTTTCATGTCCATTGAACTAATTATAATTAGACTCAATTTATGCATTCAAATCATTTTAAATTCACTTTTGATCTTATTTTATTAACATATGTTTTACTTCCTTGTCTATCATGTATATTTCAAATTTTTTTAATATTAGCATTTTTTGTTTAAATTTTCTAGCTCCCTTCAATGTGTATTTAACATGCACATGTACTGGTTACACACGTGTATACGTGCTATGTATCATTTCTGCCAATGGTCATTATGCATGTCAATACCAATATTTAAAACCACAAATGAACACGAGGAACACATAAAACATATTAAAGGACCCCATTAGCTGCATTTAGAGATGAGGTGAGGGAGTGATTGCTAATAATTCATTAAGAAGAGACAAAGATATCCTTTAACTATCTGATAACCATAATGAAAAATCAATTATGTTCAAAAGCAGAATGATATTTTTATGCACATTGTAATTTTGGAGTTCAGTCAGATGTACATTCTCAAAGGGGATATCATTCACAAATCAGGTAAGTGGAGATTCAATTATTTCAAAAGGAATGAGTTGTAACCTAGGAGTACAGATTTATTTATAGTCTTATCGTGATTTTCATCCTTCTTGAATATTGTAGTTCTTGCTCTTTAAGAGCCTTCATCTTATGATGTGTTCCGTTTCTTCCTTGTTCTCGGGCTTTTGGCTTATAACTATGATTGTGCCATTAACATTTTATATGCGTGGTCCCAATTAATATAATTAAGATCATTTCGATAAAACATATATACTTGCATTTATGAGATTAAAAGAAAGAATTTACTAAGCAAAATATTTCCACAACTGTAAAGACAACCCTTACACTGAACACCTGAAATATTGTTGAAAATTTAACGTCATTGAAGAGATTGCAAACACATTTTGATTTCATCCGAACATTCCTTATGAAGTTAACATAGATAAACTATTCTTCGTTTTCGATAATAACTTCTTTGACGAAAGGCATTTGCTAATTCTGTACTGATGTACTATTGTGAAGTAAGCCAAATAGACTAACTGGTAACTACCAACAAAGATCAAAACGTTAATAACATGATGAAATTTTGAACATACTTGCCTTCAACCTATCATGTAGTTTATCAGGATTGTCATTTTCACTAGCTAATTCAGAGGAAGCCATCGATGCCACAGCAAGATGTCCTACGTAATCTTCAAATAATTCACTTCCGAAAAGAAGGGCAAAGACAGCAGTGGGGTCCAGCATGCTTTCCCTAATGATATATGGAAATAATAGCTAATTAAGCAAAGAAGAAAAAAGCTTGCAGGAAAGAACATCAACATATACAAAAGAAAATACTACGAAGATGATTATACTATAACTAGCATATACATAAATAGCCAAAGACCAGATCACTCTACTTTCTCTGTCTATTTTCAAATAGGGAAAGAAGACAAGAATATGATGAGCAATTCTGTGATTATGAAGAATTGGCATGTAAAGTTATTACATTTTTTTTGTAGACCTTAAGGTTGAAAATTGGCCATTGCAACTGTTTGAAAGGTTGTATATTTGTATTTCTTCATATGGTAGGGATTATGAGTACCTTTGTTTTGATTAGTTTGGGGGGGGGGGGGGGGGGGGGGGGGCGCGCACGGGGGGCAGTGGAGACTTTCTTTTTTTATTTAGTTTATGTATGTAGGGGACGGAGTATCATATGATTTTGTTATAGTGGATTTCTATTTGCTCTTGATCTGGGAGGGCTGCTTGATTAGGGTTTGATTTCTTGAAATATCAGCAGGTAATCTTTATATTTCATTCACATGGTATAAGCAAAGTAAAAAAAATGCAGAAGAATACAAACCAAAATTTTAACTAATTTAGTTCAGGTGTTTTAAGTGTTGTGACACAAATGTTGGCTCAGTCCCACATCAATAACAAAACAGTGGAACCCAAATTCATGTCGAAATAAAAAATATCATTTTTCTTATTTTAGCTTTCGAGTAAGACATGATGTGGTGTTTGTCACATTTGAGAGTTCTTTAGCATGCAAGAGTGACAAAATAGTTGTCTGTAGTGTTAATTCCACTTCTTTTTCTCCTTTCACATTTTTGGCAGGTAAGCTAGGATTGAACATATTGATCAGTAATACCAGGGAAAGGTTCAACCAAATTATTTTTTCCTCACACTCGAGTGTGTTCAGTCTATCACCTATGATAATTAACTAAACCATGTTAAACTGGTTGTGTAAATGTCTATCATTGGTTCCATTTTGAGTGCACTTAAGACACAAAGACCTCCCTTCACAAAATAAATTTGAATTAGCATAAACTCATTCCAATCTATGAGTAATAAATCTTTAATAACTACGGATAAGATTTCAGTTTCATTATTATTTTATGCAGAAGTGGAGGATAAAGGTTAGACAAAAGAATGTACAGCGTATTGCTAATATAGCAATTTATGCAAGGTGGTCATCTGGGTTCGCTGAAGAAATGGCTTCAATGACCACCTACACCAAGTGAATGATTGTTCGGTCACCGTTCAACTGTTGCAGAGGAGGGAGGCTACAGGAGGAAGGAGAGGAGCAAAGAGAGAGAGAGAGAGAGAGAGAGAGAGAGAGAGAGAGAGAGAGAGAGAGAAGTATGGATGATGATTTCCCACCACATTGCAAGGTGAAGTAGCGCGGTATTTATAGACCCCTAGAGAGCTCCAAGTGGCTAGTTGACAAGTACATAGGTGAGGTGCCATTGTCTAGATCACTAACTCCCTTAGTCTTTTCCTATCCTCTTGTCAGAAGGCTGACAACCTTGACAAAGATGTGGATGTCTATCTCTTTTTCTCTGAGCTATTGATCAAATGATTGCTCTGCCAACATCTAAAGCAGAAGTTGAGGTAATATGAGAACTATGATGGCACTAGGAGCACTCACCCTTGTGAGCATCAGGCCCAGGGTTCACTGAGCCCCTTTATTGGCTCGAGAACTTTCTTCATCTCCTAGGCGTACAAGTGGTTTCATGATTAATGGCCCATTTAGATTTCTTGCCCACCAAACCTATGAGTCCGTTGACAATGCAATGTGTTACATGGGATTGCGAGACTATAGACTACGTGCTAATAAGTGAGAAAGGCCACTTAGCACGATGGTCTTTGTTGCACCAATATGGATTGACTGACATGGAACCAAGTCAGCATTGGAGTCGAGAACTTACAGTATGGAACCAAAGTAGTGTTCACATGGCATTCTAATTCTCAGTTACTAACATAAGACATGTTCAGTCAGATTCTATCTCTCTCTCTGTTAAGAGTATCTCCTGTTCTTAAACTTACATTTGGCCCAATGTAACAAGGACACAGCACTTTTAAGAGTTTTTTCTGTGTTGGACATGTTGACACACAGACACGCATGTCGACACATCCCGACAGATACAGACATGTACGGCCATGTCACCCTTTATTTCAATAATTTTTAATATAAAATTGATTTCTAAAAAAAAGGTTGGTGTGTTCCATCTTCAATACAGTACTTTTTTTAAGTTCTTAAACATAGCTATAGTTATTTGATAGTTTTCCCTTTTACAAAACTACTTATATTTAATATGTTATTAGGATAGCTCTGATTTATAGAAATGTTTTAGTTTACTATTCATACGTTTCCTTATTCTTATTTAAAAAAGAAATGGTTTAAATATAACTATCATATTATGTTATAATACATGCATACGGACATGCACGCTTATCGGGCTTCTTAAAGTTGCCATGTCAGACACCTCATATCTGTGTCAGGAACCAATAAACATGTCCTGTAACTGTTACATAGATTTGGCTTGATATCTATTAGTCAACTTCGAAAAAGTGAGCTTGATGTCTTCTTTGTCTCTTCTCATTCTTATGTTGCAAGATCGATGGACAGGCCAACAGATTGAGTGGAGATAAAAGTTGAAAGCTTATAATATCTAGAGTTCGTTCGTGAACCCACTTGAGTACATTCTCTTTTTTCTTTAATTGTTGCAACCAATAAACTTCAATCTGTTCCACTATCTAATTTTGATTTATGGCATTATCGCACACATGTTTCTGAGTCTCGTCTTAAGTTTTTAATGTCGACCACTTCACTTGGATCTATTGCTAAAACGTGTGATGTTAAAGACTGTGTTGGGTGTAAACTGGTAAACAACATGCTATTCCATATATAAAAGTACTGCTACTCCTTCCTTTTTCTCTCATTCATCTCAATGTTTGGGTTCTTGCACCCTGTCCAACCAAGTGATATTCTTGTAACCGTGTTATCTTCATAGATTGCACTAGATTCACTTGGGTCTATCTCTCTCAGAATAAATCAGATGTGCTTGATGTGAATACTCGATTTGCAAGCATGATTGAGACACAATTCTATAAAAGAATCAAAGTCTTTCCTGCAGAAGGAGAGGGAGGGGGGCAGGTGGGGGTGGGTGGTGGTTACTTCTACTCCACTATGTGTTCTGTGTCTTTTCTCTTTGGTTTTACACTTCTTCAATTTGTATAATAGTATTGAGATAGGAATCCTAGAGAGATGAATCATCCCAGATTCATTGAATTCTCAGTCCATAAAAACTCATCCATGTAATATCAAACTCAACTTGGTATCAATTTTGCATGTCCGCAAGCAATTGAAACCGAAAATGGCGGCTAATAGGGAGAATCAAACTAACAAGGTAACATAAACATAAATTGCATGTGCAGATAGACATACACGCACACACACATATGACACACTAGTAATCATACTTTTCCTTTCTTGGCATACCTAGATACGCAATACTTCCCATTCCGGTCATAAGCCTCTCTTTGCACCGGATCACTCAAAACCTGATAAGCTTCTCCTAATACCTGCCAAGTAGATGAGGTTTAATTGTTCAAGAAGTGCCACAGAATTATATATTGCCTAAAGAGTGAGATCGATGTGATTCCAGTCTCAACATGTCCACTTCAATCGGCTCATACTTGACAAAAGAAAATTACTACAGATAACTAGGTACTAATTTAAAAAGGAAAGAAGAAATGGTATCCTATCTTGTCAGAATTCCATCTACATACAAGACAACTACTAATGATGACAAAGTCAGAGATTCAGTCCTCGCCCATCTATCCAAAAAACAGTAAAACTAAACTTGCCTGAAATCTTTCAGCAGCCTGAGGATCATTTGGATTTTTATCAGGATGAACTTGCCTTGCCTGTACCAATATTAACAAAGGTCTCCAATAAGATCCCTGAATACAATTTAGTTTATGGTAAAACAAAATCCTCTTTTAGAAACTGTTCTATGCAAAAGAGAAAGGCAACACAAATTTCAACAGCAAAATCAAGAAACAAATAATCTCAATGAACTCTACAAGACATGGAATTTCAAGTAACACAGAATGCATCAGTGAACAAAAGGCAATACATCCTCAGATTCAGCAACTAGCAACATGTTTCGGATCCTAATTAAGTTCAATTAACACTCCTAAACCTTCACTCTCCATTTCTGGTCTCCTTAATTGGAAGTATGAAAAAACAGGCAACAAATATATGTCTTGGAATTCAACAAAAACCGCCAGCAATTCAAATTCTACAAATCCATGAGAATTCAATTACTTATCTTTATTAATTCTTCTCTTTCAGGTACCAAAAATAAATCAAAACTAATTGAAAAAATAAACGGATTTGAAAAGAAATCGATCTGAAACTCAAAAAAAAAAAAATCAAGATAAAAGAATCTGTAGAACAGAATTAAAACATAATAACTTGATAAGATCCAACGGATCAAAGAACAACTAGTCAAACAAACGGAAACATCAACTAATCATCGAAAACAAGGGTTTCAAGAACTAATTCAGACCTTGAGATAGTAAGCTTTACGGATCTCCTCCTCTGAAGCAGAGGGAGCTACTCCAAGAACGTCGTAATACTCGGTTTCCTTCACCATTCTTCGATGCAATCTGCTCCTGATTTCCGTGCCCTAGCTTCACTGAAGAGTACCAGAGCTTCAAACACTGAATGAGGAAAAAAGGGAGATTGAAGATGGCCATTTGAGCCCACGAGCTCGCCTTTCCAGTTCTTCGAACAATAAACAAATGCACGAAGCTTTTTCGCGGGGAAACACTATTATAACTGTCGCAGTGCAGTTGTGGCGTTGGAGCAAAAAAAAATTTGAATCACCTTTAGAGCTGTGAAGGTTGCCTTTTAAATATAGAAATTTCTTTTGTATCCTTCTATTCGTAAGTTAATAAACTAAGCCTTCAATGCTAGCTGTTAGATATAAGGATCATGACATCATCAACATGTTATTCTAATATCCAATGGTTTTGGGGTGATGCTGTATCATATCAACTTATTGTCTGGTGGCTGTCAGTGGAGTCATGTTCGACTGCTTTTGGGCTTGATATGACAGCCCACTTGTAAGTGGGCTTAGTTATTAGAGCCCACCAAAAAATGGTCCCACTTCGGAGTCCTGTCAGACCTGCTCTTCAATCTTGGAAGTGAGGGCACATTATCTGCATGTCCTTAGTCTGGCATGAGAAAATTATTGGGAAAATGATGCTGTCAGCCTCAGAAGGACGAGTAAAAATATGAGCCACGTGGCACACTCTTAGAGGACTCTGACCATATGGACGTATGGACATACAAACCAAAAATCAGCCAGATTAGTGATTTCTAGGCATTGGATTGGAATTATTTTCATGGGTTGAGCATTATTGACCATTATTTGAGGTACAAAGATCCAAAGGTTTGAAATCACTAATCAAGACGATTTTTGGTTTGTAGGTCCACCTAGGGATTGGAAAAACATCCATACGGCCAAATGAATAAGATGCCCATCTAGATGCTCATCCAATGGTATAGACTTAGGGAAGACATCCTCCTGAGATTGACGGCAACACAGCTCAAATTAATACGATGACCCCCTGTGTAAAGTAAATTCAAGTTTCTCATTATTATCAATGGCGATGGCTTTGGTTTTCTTCACACGTGACAACTGAGGTGGCAAGCCCCCTCAAAACCCATAAATATCTGCTCACCCCTGATGGATGGACCTACACAATAAAAAATCAGCTAGATTGATGATTTTCTAGCCGTTGGATTTGAGCTAGGCCCATGCATGGGTGGCACAATGAGTAACGCTTGAATCCATGGCTAGAAATAACCAATGAGCTAGGCTGTTTTTTCGGTAAATCGATGCTACGTACCAAAGTCTGTAGCGAAACTGTTGATACATACTAGTATTGCATGACACGTGTCCAAAACTCTAAACCATCGAAGAGAGATCGAGGATACCTCAAGTGCTCCAAGACAGCCATGCAAATTTCTTTTTTCTCTGGACACTATTTAAAGGGCCGTGTTATCAGTCCACCGGAGGACTGGACATACCTCCATGACCCAGTCCACGTTGTTGACTCAAAATGACTAACAAATATTTTTTGAAAGGATCGAAATATTATTTTCTATTTCAACCTTTGAGCAAGAACATATGGATTTAGGCTGAAACCCTAACCTCAAATCAAATGGCTGTGGTGGTTGGCTGGTCAAGAGACTCTGGAAGGTTGGCTGCAGGCAACCAAACCACCTAAGTCTTGTAGCCAATCGACCAACCACCACTATCAATTTACACCATTTTTCAATTTTTAGTCTAGAATTCATCTTAATTAGGTTACATTTTTTTAACGAAAAATTTCTAAAAAGAAAAAAAACTTTAATCTATTTACAAAAACAAAAATAAAATTGTGGCAATCCCAAAAAAAGTAACTAAATGCTCTTTGAAAGGGCGTTTCTCCCTGACAGAAATAAAAGGTGAAAAGATTGATTGAAAAAGCTGAAACGGTTTAACAACGCCCTTTTAATAGGCGTTTGTACCTGGCAGACGCCCTTTAAAAGGGCGTTTCCCATAGAGGAGTAAAACTTTTGTCCCAATACGAGCCACGTGGCATACTCTTAGTGGACGTTGACCGTATGGATGTTTGATCAGTCCCTTGATGGACCTGCAGTCCAAAAATCAGCCTGATTAGTAATTTACAACCTTTGGATCTTTGCACTCAAATAATGCTTAAAGTCTTACGATTAAAATCAACCCATGAAAATAACTTCAATCCAACGCTTATAAACCACTAATCATGTTTCTTTTTTGGTGTGTAAGTCCACCTAGTGATTTGCCAAACATCCATACGGTCATCGTTCGATAAGAGCGTGCCATGTGCCTCGTATCGGGACAAAAGTTTTACTCCTCTATGGGCAGACGCCCTTTTAAAGGGCATTTGTCAGCCTTTTCAGCTTTTGTCTGGAGAAACAGTCAATCCTTTCAACTTTTATATCTGTCAGGGAGAAACGCCCTTTAGTTACTTTTTTTGAGAATGTCAGAAACTTATTTTTGTTTTGTAAATAAATTAAAGTTTGTTTTCTTTTTAGAAATTTTCTGTTTTTTTAATTTTGGAATCATTTTTTTATTAACTTCGATGGGTTTATAGTATTATAATTTCTGATCTTTACCTTGCTACTAATCTATCTAATAACCACAAAGCTTGAAGTGAAAGGTGTAGATGATGATGATGTGCTATTGTTGTGTTTGTTAAAGCAGATGATCGACGGACAAGACCTGAGATTCTTTGTCAATTTTTTTGGCATTTTCATATTTGGTTTGATAATCGCTTACCATTAAGTCATGGCTAGCTAATCCTAAATATGAAGGCAACTGAAATCTTATCACATATATCTTGTTAATTCTCCCATGAGACCTCTAGGGGATACATCCATCTTATCATTTCTATTAACAAAGCTATTTTACAGATGGAAATAGATATGATTTATCTCATATATACATGTTGATTGTTTTTTTTTCTTTTGGAATCTTTACTAGTTCCATTCATATTCATGCAAGATGTTACGATGGTTAATAACAAGCTGCCCTACTTAGTGTTTTGAAAATCGGACCGGACCGACGGTTGGACCTTGTCCGACTGGGTTTTTTAGTAAAATCGGTCCGGTTCATTGTAAACCGTTATTTTTCTAAGAATCAACGATTTTTCATTACCATTATGGTTCAACCGTTGAATGGACAGAACTGACCATTTTTGTAAATCGAAAACCAAAAAGTTATGGTAAGAAACACCTCTGCTAGAGGAATCTTTAATGAGACGGAGAAAGAGGTTTCCATTAATGACAGCTAAAAAAAAGTTTCCATTAAGGGCTTAGCTAAATACATAAGTTACCTCTACTAACAATATCTTTAATGACAGAGAGAAAAAGTTTTTCATTTTGTTCTTTAAGTGTATAAAATTATTATTATTTTACTATTTTCTTTCCATATCTCAGCCACAATCTTCTTTAAACAGGCCTTTTCTCACATGCCCTTAGATTGATCTATCTTTGAATGGTTTGGATCGTCTATTGATTTTTTTAAAACTTGGGCCCATAAATTATTAGACTCATCAGTACATTATTTATCTTATGACTATAATGTTTAATATTTTCAATAGTTTTTATTTACCTACAAAAGAATTATTGCTAATAAGTTTAAAGATGAAAAATATGGATTACCAAAAAAAGAAATTCTAAACCTATTAAATAAGTATAAATTGGTTCGATCAGGTTGAACCGTAGTTCGACCGCGGTTCGACCTATTACGCAAAATTTCGGTTCGATCATCGATTCAGTTTTTAAAACATTGGTCCTACTAAAGTAATTCAATAATTACTTTCAAATGCGAGAAAGAACGATGATGGGTGGCCAACATACCGGAGTCTATGGCTAGCCAACCACCACATATGGAAGGTGAAGATCCAAGGTTGAAATGAAGAAACATTTTGGTCTTTCAAAAAATATTTGTTAGTCAATTTGAGTCAACGACAATCATAATGGTGGACCGAGTCAGGGGGGGTATGTTAATTTTTTTTTTAAATCTAAGGGAGATATGTCAAATTTCAAAGATAATATGAGATATATCAAAATTTCCCTTAAAAAAATTGGAGTTTCCTTCCTAACTAATCTTGTAAATAGTAACTCTATATATATAAGAAAATTAATTATCTTATCATAGATGCAAATAATTTGTTGAAAACTTACAATAAATTTAGACAAATGGTCGTCTCACTATGTACGCGACATTGTTAGAAAGTTCGTATATTATATGTTTAGTTTACAAATTTTTAAAAGAAATATTATTATACGGATGAACTATTCAAAGATTCGATAAATTTATGTATTTTATTAGGAAAGATATTATACACATTATTCTAAATTAATGAAAAATTAAGTTTTAATGTATGTTAAAAGTATTTGTTTGTTATTTTATTTTACTTTTTGCTCAAAACAAATTGTCAGATAATAAAATTGAATTATACTCAAATATTTTTCATACTATATTTTTGTCATATGTGGAACAGCCTAACTATGGTATAACATAAACATGAGTAAATGGTCTCATATTTTAACCCTAAAAATCTCAAATTTATAGACTTAAGAAATTATAGATAAATAACCTAAAAGATGAAATAAAATATATAGAAAAAATTATTTTGATATGTAATATGATAATAGAATAGTAGATTTTGAGTTAAGTTGCAAATAATAGAAGAGAGAGAGAGAGAGAGAGAGAGAGAGAGAGAGATGATCTTGTTCTTTTGAAATATATATTTTTACAAATTATAAATATTTTTTATAAACTTTATTCATACATACCTACACAAATTCATAGATTCATATGTTATTAAAGCTATTAGTTGTGTACGCAATGACTCAAATTTTATATTGTTCTTTAATATTTTTTATATTATTGGTAAAATAGAATTAAAATTTTTCACAAATATACATAATTAATACAAATTTATAGATTTATATGTCATTCATGCCACTAATCTTGGTAGTGTCATGAATTCTATATTCTTTCTTAGTATTTTATTTAAAAAATAAAAGATATCATATAAAAATCTATATAATATAGATATTCTTAATATATTTGTGTACGTAATCAATTATCTTTTAGTCATATTTTATTTAAATATAATATAAAAATTTGGAAAATTTTTTAAATAATTACTAGATTCATTATCTTAACTACAAAATAGTTAATAACTTTTTTAAAATATCTAAAAAATTATGGATTACCAAGTTTGTTCTTAACTATTTGGGCAAACTATAGTCATGCATTAAATATTGATTGAAATAAAGCAAACGCAATCATACGTTTACACCCTATATTTACCTAAGAAATCTAGTATGCATACATTTGATTTAAAAGTATACAAATTTTGTTAGCACTGTAGAATGTTTATTGAAAATGTGTTATTTCAATGTTATCAAAGAAAAACTTATTTTATAAATTAAAAACACAATTTTAAGGAGCATTCAATGGTGGATACAATGTTTCATACTTTTAAGTTTGCAAACATATGTAGACTAGATTTATCTTTCCAATGACGCCTCTCTTACTCTAATTTTAAAACAATCGTCTAAGTTATTAAGGCCCTTACCATTGACATTTGGCACTGGTAGCTTGGACATCTTTCATCCCATTGATTATCTATGTTAACTAAGAATTTTCCTTTTATTTTATGTTCCAATAAATATGTTTGCGATGTATGTCCTCAAGCAAGCATATACATTTAAGTTTTCCAACTAGCTCTATTTCATCCAATAAACTATTTTAGATTCACTGTGATATGTGGGACAGTTTTTTCCAACTATTTATGCATGTCTATTTTTTCTTACTATTATGGATGATTTTTCTCGGTGTACTTCTAGTGATTATGACATGTTTCTTCTTTAGATTCAACAAGTACATTATGATAACAACACTGAATTTTTATCCAATGAAATGCATCAATTTTTCTCTCAAAATAGGATTATCCATCAACGCAGTTGTGTTGCTATACCTCAACAGCATGGGAATGTAGAACACAAGCATAAACACTTCTTGAAGTTGTCCGTGCCTTGCAGTTTCAGGCACACCTACCCCTAATCTTTTAGAGAGAATGCATTCTCACTGCTGCGTACTTGATCAACAAGACTCCACACCTCTATTAAATATCAAATCTCTTCATGAAGTTTTATTCAATACCCCACCTTCATATTCACGTCTTTGTATTTTTTGTTGTTTAGTTTTTGCTCATAATGTTCACATTAAACACAAGTTTGATTAGCATGCCAAACTTGGAGTATTTGTTGGCTGCCCTTATGCTCAAAAGTGATAACGCATAGACAACATTGAAAAGTCTCGATTGTCAATCACATGAACCTTTAGCTCTTCTGCATAATTATATTGTTAAGTTAAAAGTTTGCTGAAGACTGAAGCATTGAAGATTTGGACTACATAAATTCAAAGAAGAATTAAAATGAAGAACGACAACCCAAGTATTCAAACCCAATTAAAGACAAAGTCAAAGCTCAAGTATGAAGATTTAAAGCAAATGATCGAAAGTATGTTCTCACTCTATGAACGTTCAACTATCAAGAATCTCGTGTTGCGAATATTTGCGCACATCTAAGGGTACACCGCTCATATGTCAGCGAATCAAAATTTACCCTAGATGACTCCCTACTATTTTTGGTATCTTTTGGAAGCATAAAAACCTAAATTGGAATTTTTTGGAGAAGGTCTAAAAGGATCGGTCGATCGACCATTTTGAGTAGCCGACTGAAGTTGTTTGACTCTGACCGGTCGACCGGACCTCTCTATACCAGATTGTCAAGTTCTGACCTGAGTAGGTAATCGGCCAAAATGTGCGGTCGACGGAAGTCTGGTTGACCGAAAAAAATGTGCAATCGACCCCATCCTATCGGGATCTTGTTTTCACTCAATATTTTCTGTGAGTTTAAGCGTACTTTGGCCATTCAAACGACTATTTTCGATTAGTTTCTATTGAGTGAAGAATGGCTTATAAATTAGAGCCTTCTCCCTTCATGAGAATCAACCCAATCAAGATATCTTTAAGCTCTATCCTTTGATTATCATTCTTTGAATCCAACGAAGATTTAGAATTTGAGAGAGCTTCACTTGAGCAAAGCTGTGTATTCCTTGTGAAGGCTCTAAGTATTTGAAGAGACTATTAACTATTATTTTCTACAAGCATCTTCTTTCAAGAAAATGATTACTTTTGGCAGAGTGTCTCTTAGGCGAATTCTTTTTCAAGGATTCTCCATTTGATCATATTCATCTAAAGGTAAGTGTTTCTATGATCAAACCCTTTTAGATAGAATTCGAAGTTTATGAACATTGAATATTTGTGATTGGTGGATGAGTGATGACTCATCTAATTGAGCTGAGGATTGTAGATCTATTAAAAAAGAATTTTCTTAAATAGACTACTGGCCTAGGCTGACTCTCTAAATGAGCAAGAAGTGATTCTCGTTAGATTAAAATTAAGTGATATCTTAGTTATTTGATTATTTATTTCAATTGGATATGTTGTAATACATGATTGAGATAATATAATATTACTCTGTTTAGTATTGACAGTGGACGTAGGTGTAGAGTCGCCGAACCACTATAAATCTGAGTCTCGTGTGATTATGAATGTTTACATATTTTATCTCAGATTTTTCTATATCTATGTTCTGTGGATGATTCGTATTTTGAATGTTTGATCATTTTCCGTATTGTGTGATCATTAATTTTTAATTCATATAGAATTCGCAGAGAAATTAAAAATTATCTTATTCACCCCCCTTTAGGACATAACGTGATAATTAAAGGAGAATTTCGAACATCACTACTAAAATTATTTATGTGTCTAGAGAATCACCTCTCTAGCACTGAATCCCTTATCCGTCATCCCATTACCAATTCAAAATCATCCACAATATGATTTTGCACCCAAACAAGCTGCATGCAGTACTCAAATCACCAAACGGTTTCAATCGAACCAACTCCTATTCAACCCAATCTCTCCATTTTCCCTTCAAATACACTTGCTACAACACCATTCTATTATACGATTCACGTATGAATGGCATTCACCTTCATACCTCAAAGATTCTAATTGTTCAATAGTCACTGATATTGCATTACCCACTCCAATGGTCTCTAAATAGATAGCTACTCCCTATCATCTCTACCCATATATTTCATATGCTAGCATTTCTATCGCACATCGAACTTTTCTTTCTACTAGTTCCTCTACAGATGAGCCCAAGTCATTTTCTCAAGCAATAAAATTTCTCAATGGCGTGATAATATGGCTACCAAAATAAGTGCTCTTGAAAGCAATTGTACAACCCATCTTTCACCCAACAAAAAGCCAGTTGGGTGTAAATGGGTCTATAAAATTAAATATCGGTCAAATGGCACAGTTGACAGGTAAAAAGCTCATTTGTTGCCAAAGGCTTCACACCAGTTGAGGGGCTTGACTACCATGACACCTTTGCACCTTTGCCAGGCTCGTTATAGTCATAGCACTCATATCTGTTGCTACCGTCAAGAACTGGTCTCTTCACCAACTTGACCTCAACAATGCCTTTCTACATAGTAATTTAGATGACACTTCCACCTTGGTTTGCTCGAAATGGGGAGACTCGCATTTGCAAATTACATAAATCACTTTATAGTTTAAAATAGGCTTCCACCAATAGTTCGCCAAATTTTTTCATACTCTCCAATAGGCCAATTTTTCTCAATCATGAGTTGATTACTCATTATTCACATGTACCATTGGGCAGTCTTCTACATTTGTTCTAGTATATTTTGATTATATATATCATTGTCACTGACAATGATGATTCTATTATTTAACATCTCAAGGATTTTCTAGCCCAACGATTATTCATTAAAGACCTTGTTGCCTGAAGTACTTCCTGGTATTGTAGTCGCCCACTCTTGCCGAGGTCTTTTCCTATGCTAGTGCAACTACACACTGGATATCCTCAAAGACATTGGTTTACTTGGTGCCAAAACATCTGCCTTCCCTTTATTTATCGTGATTTGTGGGTCATTTCATTTATCTTATCGTTACTAGGCTTGACATTGCCTGATCAGTACATATTTTGAGCCAATTCATGTCGGTTCCTCACACCAACCATACTGCTGCTGCTACACGAGTGCTTCGTTGCCTCAAAGGGTCCCTTGGGATTGGCATCCTCCTATATTCATCAAGTCTGCTGCTTCCTTTAAGCAATTTTCGTGACTCTGATTGGGCAAGCTACCTGATGACTCATTGCTAGTTACTGCACCATGCTTGGTTCCATTTCATGGAAAACCAAGAAACAAACCACTTTCTCTTGCTCATCTGGAAAAGTGGAGTACCGTGCCATGGCTACTTTCACGTTAGAACTTCAATGGTTAAAGTACATACTTACTGATCTTGGTGTCCCTCAACCATCTCCCATCAGTCTCTATTGTGATAACCAAGTAGTCATTCACATTGCCAAAAATCATGTATTTCATGAGTGCACGAAGCATATTGAGCTTGATTGTCACTTCGTTTGTGAAAAGATTCAGTCCAAACTTATCGCTCCTCGATACATTCAGCCTTCCGAGAAAATTGTAGATGTGTTCACCAAACCATGCGTTGGGCAAGGCCCCTTTCATCATCTCATTAGCAAGTTGGGCATTACTTACGTGCACACTCCACCTTGAGGGGGAGTATTAACTTACAAAACAAACCAATATTTTCTTCCCTATTTTACTCTTTTATTGTTGTAGTTTGCTTGTATATTTTTACCTTGTACATCACGTTTCCTTAATGAGGAACTTTTCACATTCAATGTAATACAGCTATATATACACATTAACCAAAAGTTTCTCTTCATCGAAAGAAGAAAGCTATTAAATAATTTTGTGTTCTCCATTTTATAATACCCACAGAGATGAGGGAATAGGGTGTGCATAACTAGGGTTTCTTGGGAAGGAAAGAGGACAACGCTTAGCACTAAGGGAAAGTGGAGAAGAGTTTTCTCTCAAAATATGAGCACAAATCATGAGCGGGGGCATCCCCTAGGGGTTTATTTATAGGTTTGAGCTTATTTGAGAGAGAAAAAGATACTAAAACTAAGTTAAAGTGGATTACAAGGAAGAGTTGCATTATATTTTCAATTGGGTGATACATTAGGATTCTAATTTCTAGTTGTAGTTAAATTACTATTATTAGTTATATTAGAATCAAGATTTAATGTTTGAGTTGAACAAACTTGCCAGATCCTAGTTGAAATATGTTTCTAAGTCTTAGGATGTGGGGTCCACACCCAAAAATGTTTCCAATGACTTGCATAGTTGGGGGTAACATGCCATGTCGCCAACCTCTCTCATAAGGTGCATATTAAGCCAAAATGTGCTGGCATGGTACTTCATACACTCACTCATACACCCTAAGCATGAATTAAACATAAACAAAAAAATAATAATAATAGAAAATCATGAAAATGAGAAATGATAATATTATTGACAATAAAGAAATTTTAATTTTTCGATTAATATCTAAAATACAAGTTAGGTTTATCTCAAATTTTAGGGTGCATCACAAAAATGAATTATCTACAATATAGGCCAATAAAATTTTTAAAAATTCTCATAAGTGAAAGAATTATCAAAATACCCATAAAAATGAAACTTCTCAAACTTTTTTCAAAACTTGCAAATTGCGAAGGATACTATTCTAATGAATATATAAACTCGAAATAAGTGAAAATGAGGTGTAAAAATACCAAATTATCCCTGATAAATCCCGTAAATATCCTTCCAGAAATAGGGTTCTAAAGTTATTAAGATAACCTAACAATTATATTTCATGCTCACAAGCGAGTGAAATTATTAATTTAACAGTGGGTTATATAATTATTAAAATATCCTTCTAAAGAAAAATTTTCTAGGCGCTACAAGCACGGGCCTGCAATAAGGTTTACATCAATCCAGATCTAAAAAATTCAGGTTATTACATAATTGAGGCCTAAACTCAGAATGACCAAAAGCTAGCACCAAAAGAAGTTTGACATTTGGTGGAGTTTCTAATTGTAGAAGGATTACAGGATGAAGGATAGACTCTGGTAGTATGAAAACAATGTATAGTTAGCTTGTGAAACCACTATGTCTAAAATCAAAAGAATGGTGAAAAATGAAAGAAAAATAGAAAGAAAGCTTCAGAAGGAAAGAAGGATGAGGAGTCATAATACATAAGATTTAGAATATAGGCTTCATGAGACAACCACTAGTACCCCTATTGGAAGTAGAAAAGTAACTTCTTTAATTTGGTATTGCCAAACGGGCCCTATATAGTTCCAATTACAAATCAATTGATGATTGCTTCGATCCTCTGTTATGATTTATTTAGTTATGGTGATGCACTCCATGTGCTACTTTCAACAAAAAGTACACTACATGGTAGAATATGTATGTGCATGACATGGACAAGGTCATGTTCGTGTCATGGTGAACTGTTTTTTAACATTATATGATATTTAACGTTTTGTGATGAAAATAACGGCTGTTATAATGGTTTTAACCATGGTTTAAAATAACGCCGTTTAAATGGTAATGCCCCAAGCCCGTTACATTAAGAATCATTTTGACGCTTAGAAAATATATAATGGTCATTTTTTTTTCGTTTTAATGGCCGTTATTTTCTACAAAAATTCGTGGCAGAAAAGGCCATTATTTCCATTAAATTCCGTTTTTTTTTGTTTTCGAAAATTTGAATTTCAGTGACTTTTTTTTTTTCCGTTTTTACACGTTAAATTCATTAGAATCCATTTTTCCAGTTTTTTTTTTTTCATTTTTGCCTGTCTATTACAATTCGTTTTAACGGCTGTTTTAATTGTTTTAACGATAGCACCCCCAGTTTGTTGTACCATTAAAACGGCCTCTTTTAAACCTTGATTTTAACTTATTTTTAAAATGAATTAAAAAAAAAATTGAAATTTTAATTATTATTTGACCCATTATAACAGCCGTTATAATGCTCCTAACAGTATCTCAAGCCAACTGTTACGCTGTTAATTATAATGGTCGTTTTAAACCTTTGGTACTTCATGTGGTCAAACTAAAGGTGGTTTATAAAATGGACAATTTGGATTGGCCACGTCAGCTCTTCAATTGGCATGAAACCCCAGCCACTGGTCTGGAGTGCAGCTGCAGGGAACCTTTTCCCATAAAATAATCTCATTTAATAGATTCACAATCACTGTATCACAGCACGAGAGGGTCCCACCAATCTATAATCTTCTTTCGTCGTGAAGTGGTCTTTAGTCAAACACATTTTCCTCCTTTTCGGCGCCCCCTTTCCTTATCGACTCATCCACGGCCCCAGTGGGCTCCAACGCCTGTAGACGGTAGACCAACTGCTTAGCACCTTTTCGGTCCCTGCCCGGGCCCACCTCTAACTAAGCCTGCACAAAGTACCCACCTATGTATAACGCCATCACCTATTGGTGTGAAACATTTCGGTCATCTGATCTTTCATCGAATGGCTATAAGGAGTGGGGAATGTTATTCAACATTTATCAGATGTGGGCATTGATCCTAAGATCAAGATTGGATGTCACAGCTCTTAACATTTCACCTACTGTACTTTGGTGCAGTCACTAAACACCAAATGATTGTCGTAAAATATCAATTTGTCCACACAATAGTAACACATAGAGAGCAAGGATGAAAGTCTCTGGTATTGGAGGCTGGATTGGTGGGCTCCGATCCCAATCCGGATCGGTCCATCTCGCCGAGACAAAGTGAAAATCCTTTGTCAAACAGAGCCTGGTTTGGATCGGATCGATCTGGATCTCACGATCGAGACTGGGATTGGCTGAGACTTTGAACCATGATATAGAGTGGACTGGCAAATGTATTACGTTGATATTTTAATGGCATTTTACAACTACACCCTCAAAATTGGTTGAATTAGTACGACCCCCTGTACTTCTATAAATTAGATCCACCCCCATGAGCGTCAGTCAACATTGTTGACTATTACCCAGAAATTATAGAAAACGCCAATGATCTCAAATAATTCGTCTTCTCAACCAATAATATTAACAGGATTGATATGCTCATTACGTTTGGCCTTTAAGTCAACTACATCAATTCAAGGGGTGATCCTAAATTTAAAGTATAGGGAGGTCATACTAATTCAATCAAATTTTCAGGAGGGTAGTGCTAAAATGCAGTAAAGGATGAGCCCTCCTCAATTGAATAATGGCACAAATTCGAACCATCCGATCAGCGGACTTCCTTCACAGTCCATTGTCCATAATCTTACTGATTATCCTATTACAGGTGCCAATCACGATTAAACATATGATCCTAGTGTTCCTATTGGTTATATTTTTGGGTCATAACCCATCCAACAGATTAACATATTCGCTTAAACAATCCATTTTGGTTAATTATTCTCATTTGGGTAATCAATTTTATTACATTGCGAGTTGGCCACACAGATTTGGGCATACTTTTTGGGCACAAGTGGGTCTTCCTTGGGTCCTACTCCTACTGGAGTCCATTGGAGCATTATTCCGAGGTTGGCCTACTTCACCTCTTTCAACCAATGGGAAGATTCTATAGAAGATGGAGCTATTTGCGGTCATTCGGGGTATATGGATGGTGAGCGATAAGAGAGTCTTTAAAGAACATGAAAGCAATTTTCATGATATCCATATAACATTAAGGCTTTCTCTTTACAACTGGGGGAGCATTTTCCCGGAGTTGAGAGACATTTTCTTTCGCAATTTGGTGTTTAGGTTTGAAGCTCTCATGGGGAGAGAATAGCGAGACTCAGTGTGTTCTTTATAATTTGATTTCCTTTTACTTTTTTTTTTTTTTTTTTTTTCTTTTTTGAGATCTTCTTGATCTCCCTATATTAATACATTTGCTGGATTTATCAAAAAAAAAAAATTAGGGCTCGTTTGGGCAGCTCGTAATTTTAGGCCTAGCCAAGTTCGATGATGGAAGAACTGGATCAATGTTGCAACTACTTTTCAAAAAGCCAACTCTGGTCTTATTTAAGGCAAAATCTGAAAAATCAGAACGGTAAAAGTGAGTCTCACATGCTTACCAAATACAGATCAGAAAGACTAGAATTAGGCTCACCTCAGCTGGCCCCCCATTTCTTGGGTCTC
Organism: Euptelea pleiosperma; assembly: GCA_035048495.1. Taxonomy (NCBI): domain Eukaryota; kingdom Viridiplantae; phylum Streptophyta; class Magnoliopsida; order Ranunculales; family Eupteleaceae; genus Euptelea; species Euptelea pleiosperma. Next base: position 24,453,917 of record CM068542.1, on the reverse strand, counting down.
CAATCATGCCCTTAGGTGCCCCGTACGCAAAAAAAAAAAAAAAAACAACTTAGGGAGAGTTTGGCAACACAAAAAAGTAGCTTATTGACTTTTATAAGCTAAAAAGTTAAAAAAGTGAGTGTTGGATGTGTTTCATATTTTAAGTGTTGTAAAGTTAAAAACTAACTTAAGAATACAGGAGCTAAATTTTTAGCTTTTAACTTCATAGAGAAATTACTACTCAAAAATTAGAACTCGTCCCTACGCTTTTAACTTCTATAACTTTTCTGGGGGTTAGAAATCAATTAGTAAGTAAAAGTGCTTTTACTTCTCGTTCCCAAACGCCCCCTTCCGAAGTTAGAAATTAGAGCAGGATCTCATCATCAATTTTAAATTAGTTCTACTACTCATAATAGTGATTGAATTTTTTTCAAATGGCAGACAAGATAGAGTTCAAACTTCAAAGGCCACAATTTCTTTGAATTTATCTTTCTATTTTTTTTTATAGCGAAATAATAGCAAGCAACCCCTAATGGAGTGGCACAGATCCAACCCCGACAAAGGCAAGAAAAATTCCTTGAAAACCGCACTTTTGATTTAAAATATTTATTTATTTCTTGTATTTTGTGGGGTTGTATATGTGCAACTCCATTAAGGTTTGTTTGCTACCATTCCTCTTTTTAAATAATTGCACTTTTAAGTTGTCTCTATCTTCTTGTTTTTCCTTTTCCTTTGACCAGGACTTTCTCTCTCCTTCTCTACATCACACACTTTCCATTTATGATTCTGCCTTTCCTTTTCCTTTTACCAAATTTTCCTTTTGTTGGGCAACATTTAGTGGCCTTGACTGTTCATAGATTTATTTTTTATTTTTTGCAAGGTAAGCATTTTTTTTTTTTTTTTTTTTTGTAGAGAATAGGAACTTAGTGAAGGCGGGTTTTGAACCCAGGTCTATATGGTATCATCGTCCGCAAGCTTCACCAACTGAGCAAGCTGGGATTGAACCCATGACCTCCCACAAGAGGAGGGTACACACTAACCATCTGAGCTAGAAGGCTAGGTGTTCATGGAGATTTATAATGGGCTTCAATGACCAAAAGAAATAGAAAAAGAGGGTAGGTTTGCTGTTGTTGTTATGAGTTCATTTAAGAAAAGAAATAATATATATTTATATTAGATAAGCAAAATTCCATAAACTTCCTTCAATGTTATAAAATATAATTAAATTGGAAGAAATGGTCATCGCAACAGGTACAATAATTAGATATTGTTTAGGAAATAAATTAATTATGTATGTTTGACTTTAACAATTTATTTGGTATTTAAAAGTCTCATCAACGTTCGGTCCCGATCAGACGGGGATAAAAAAGTGGGGATCCATTAACTGAAAAAATAAAGGAATATTTTTTTTTACTTTTTCAATAAGTCATGGGTCCTACCTCCCATTATTGACTCTTTAGGATTGTAGCTGATGCTTTCACTACTTGATAAAGTGTCATTAGGGCAAAAGATTTGGAGTTAAATTCATATATTTCTAAATAGATGTAATGCTCTTGTAAATATGGCTAATCACTAGAACATAGCTTTTTAACCCCCTTTTAATGGAAACTATAAATCTAATGTGAAAAAGTAGCCTGGATTGACACTGCAGGCTTCATACTTTTTTTTTTCTTGAGTGGCAATATCATTAGCACTTTATATGGAAACTTATGACAGGTGAAATGAAAAGATGAGATGAGGGCAGTTAACATAAATTTCCATATGGGATGTTTGATGGGATAAATTTCTTTTTTATTTTTTTTCGATAAGCTACTTCGATGCATTAAGATGGGTTTTCTTGCCACATGAAATGTTGACGTGGTAACGGTCCATCTGGATGTGATGTAGGACTGCACCCTTTGGCCTATCCTATGATTTATAGTACTTTATTCCATGAGAGAGTGCCACGTGGACAAACTTTGGAGTGGAATTGGAATAATGGGTTCCTTCTTTTACTCAGCTAAAATCTTCATTTTCTTTTTGGTAAGTTTTCTATCACTTAGGTTGCATTTGGGTAAGCTTAAAAATCGCAATAAATCAGATTTTGTTGTAAAATTTTAAAAAACTCTTTTGAACGGCTTCTGCTTTTGCTTTTGCAGAAAGTCATTTTACCGAAATTTCATTATGACCGTGTCAAATCTTTTCCTACTATAATTTTTCTCTCTCTTGCTCTTTTTTTTTTTTTTTGGCAGATAATTCAGGTTTATTTGTTATGGGGATTGAAGGCATCACAAAGAGGATTAGCATCTACATCCCATCTAAAACTAATCTTAATGGAGCTTGAACTCTGGTCATCATCATGTGCTGCAGCTTTTATAGCACCTCGATTATGGAAGTACAAAACTTTTAATAGAACAATAAGGACTCGGTGTTAGAATTGAATTGTATAAGGATAAGAGAAAGGAGAAAAGAGAAAATGGGAAATGGTAAAGGGAAAGGGAAGAAGTTTTCTAATTTTATCTTTATTTCTCTATCTTGAGATAAGTTTTAAATTTTAAAAGTTTTTTTTTATTGGTCTCTTTCTTGGGATTGAGTTCTTGTCCCGTAAATTTTTTTTCCCAGTTGCCATCTACACAAAGCCACGTGGCATGCTATCATGCTACGACTGGATAAGGCTTATCCAGCTAAGCAGGACCAAAGATTAATTCTTTAATTTTTTAAAAAAGAAAAAATGAGCGAAAAAAATAGCTTCTTGTCATGTGGTGGAGGAAGACATAGCTGAAACCTTCCACATGCGAAGGTGGTGTGGGTGGTCCAAAAGAGTGGACCCTCTTTTGGTCCCGCCACTTCAGCTGTCACATGCCAAAACCTGACTATACAGGGATTGAGTCTGGTGTCTACCCAGAGTACCAAGTCTCTAATTTTGATGCATAAGGCGTGTTTGATAGCCATTTTAAAATGAGATTTTTTTTTTTTTTCGAGAAAACAAGATTTTCCCATCCAAGCCTGGAATTCATATCCATTCTGCCGTGTTTGATTGCCCGAAAATTTTTTCCAAGAAAATACATTTGGATATGCCTTAAATGGCTGATTGATTGCAACTGAGAACATGTATGTCAATCATGTGAGAAAATAAAGGTGTATTTTCAGGTGGAAATGAATTCTCACGTATTTGGATGAGTAACGAATTCCGGGCTTAGTGGGAAAAATTATCCAGATTTAAATGGCATGTTAAGGAAAAGTATATAAATTAATAATGACTGTCTAACAATGGACAGTTGTGTTTTCCTAAGGAAAATGCAATTTTCCCACTTGTTAATCAAACACGGCCTTAGGTCAGAATTGGTTTCTACCTTTATTTTCTCACATAATTGGAAATTGCATATTTTCTGGGTGCAATCAAACAGCCCTATCAGATGTATTTTCCTGGGATAATTTTCCATTAGAAACAGAAAAAAAAAAATCGCAAGAATTTTTCTATGCAATCAAACACGCCCTTAATGGAATTGTAGTCAGGAAAATCCATCTGTAAGCACAAATTAACACACACACACACATATATATAAATGATCAAGATGAATAATTTTGTGGGTTATCTTAGGAGATGCCCTCGGTCAATAATTAACGCAGACGAACAATCATCAATTTGTACACCTTTCTTCTGGACTGTCCGCTAGATATTTTTCAACTATCCCAGAACGAAAAAAAAAAAGATTCCTTGAGATCATCTTATCATTTCCATCTTTTTAATAAAACCATCTGATCATTTTCATTTTAATCTAGGAGATTTCTTGCCCATTAACCGGTGGTTCTGATTTCTTCTTGCACGTCATGATCTCCATCATTTTTTTTTTTGTCATTCACAATTTTTTTTTCAATTTTTTTAATGCTACTTACTATTGTTATTAGTTTTAATGGGTTCTTCCTGTATCTGCCAAGAATGAGTAGGTTCGCGGAAAACTTTTGATACAAACCTCTGCCATCAAAAGTGATTCAAGTTCTCTCAAAGGTCACCATGTGTACAATAAGACAAAATTAAATACAGAAGAAGATTATTTACCTGTATCGCTTTAATTTTGTCTTCCTCGTACACATGGTGTCCTTTGAGAGAGTTTCTATCATTTTTGATAAAAGAAGCTTGTATCAAAAAAAAATCTCGTTTGCTTGCGACTATTAATCGCAAAGAATAATATTATAGGGAATCATCAAATGAGGCTTTGGCAAAGTGCCGTCCTCCTTTGATTCCCTTGTGGTGGTTCACATTAATTGCCATTCTCATGGCTCTTGTGACTACCATTACTCTCTCTCTCTCCTCTCTCTTTCTCTCTAGTAATTCTTCTTCTTCTTTTTGTAAAATTTTTTTTCCTTGATATTAGGTGAATTCAAACGTCAAAGCATTATTATTTTGTTCAAATGGTGTAGGTGGGTCAGTTTGACTGGCTATAATAATATATTAGAAGAAAGAGAAAATATGGTAATCTATTTCTGCAATTATTTCATCTTATTTCCTATAATCACTTGCTCTCACCAGGAGGATAAGGACCATCATTGCTATCTCTAGTGTTTGTATGTTTCTGATTCCTCCAACTAAGATACACTTTTGCTCTCTTTCCTGTCTGCTTGTGTTTCCTCTCTCTCTCTCTCTCTCTCTCTCTATTTTCCTCTCTCTCTCTCTTGTCAGTGAGAAATGCAAGTTCAGAACTTTCTACTCTCTATCTCTCATCTACTGTCAGTATGAACTGCAAGTTCACATCTTTCTATTTATCTTAAGTTATCCCATCAATTCCTTCTTCTGGCTAGCATTTTTCTTTATTGTACTGTCATGGATGGAGTTTTCTCATTTTTATTGGAAACACACTCCAATTTCTTCGTCTCTTGTCACTCCCTTGTTTGTTTTCAGTGCCAGCAGAGCTCTGGAATCCTAAGTTGAAGACCCATCTCTCTAGTTTTTTTCTTTTCTTTCTCCTGTAGTTGATTGTCTCTGCAGTGGTTTTGCATTGACGACTCTCACCTGGCATTTTCAGGTATCTCACACAGATATTAGTATATATGCTGTCTTTGGTAGTTCTTTCATTTCTCATCTCTTAGATTTTGAATCTGATCAAGCCATTTTGCTGTTTGAATTTTGGGGGTCTCTGATGAAGGATGATCAAATGAGCATCCCTTATTTGTTTAGATGCCCAATCACTCTAGACTTGTTCACAGATCCAGTCACTCTATCTACAGGCCAAACCTATGATCGACCCGGCATAGAGAAATGGCTTGCAGCTGGGAATCTCACATGCCCAGTCACAATGCAGAAGCTCCATGATCGATCCGTTGTTCCCAATCACACACTTCGGCATCTCATCAATCAGTGGCTAAGCAAGGACAACCGGTTCGACCCCAAACATTTAAAAATGATCGATTCTGAACCTTCATTGGCTACACTGAAGCACAACCTCGAATCCCAAGAGTCTACCTTCACAACAAAGCTTGAAACACTCCAAAAAATCAGAATTTTGTCCGAAGAATTGGCGTCGAGAAGATCTTGCTTGATCCAATTAGGCTTCTTTCAACTACTACTGCAATTGTTATTCGAAAATCTCAATCGTGTAGAAGAAACTGTCTCCCAAGAAGATTTAAAGCTTGCAGAAGAAGCTCTCAATTGTGTTCTGAAGTTGTTGCCTTTTAGCGAATTGGGCTATTTAAATATGCTCAAAGAAGCCTCCAATTTAGCTTCATTTCTGGTTTTATTAGACCAGGGGAGTATCAAGAGCAAGATGAGTTTGTGTTATCTAGTTGAAGCAATTGCATCATCTTTGGAAACCAAAGAGCTTTGTCTAAGGCTTGGACAAACCCGAGGCCTCTTGCGACGTTTGGTCACTCTTCTACACCAGAATTCCGAAGCTTCCGAAGCTGGAAGTAGAGCCATATCAGCTCTTTGTTCTTTAGAATTGAACCGGGAGAATGTTGTTAGAGAAGGTGGGATCGACAGCCTTATAACATTCCTTTCGAGTGCCGACGGATGCCAAGCATCGAGAGTACTGGCCACACTTGAACTTCTGTTACAACTAGAAAGTGCAAAACAAGCTGTAATTAATAACCCAAATGGAGTTCACATACTTGTTAAGATGGTTTTCAGAGTATCTGATCATGAAAGCAGCGAGAGTGCGGTCAGTTCGCTCTTGATCATCTGTTATGACTCATTAAGGGTACGAGAGGAAGCGATTTGCGAAGGAGTTTTGACACAGCTTCTCCTACTTCTTCAGAGCCAGTGTAGTTACAGGGCCAAGAACAAGGCCAGGGTGTTGCTGAAGCTGCTTAGATCTATGTGGACTGAGGACCCAAGCATTTGCAATTTACAATATGCTCTTGTTGATGCCTAAGTGTTTTTTGTTTTTTTTTTTGGAATTATTGTGGAACTTGTGCATAGTGATTCCCCTACTGCCTAGTGACTGTAGAAAAGCTTCCATTTATGAACATATGCTGCTCTCATTAACCATATTGGGAATATGGTTATGAATTAAATGTAAAAAAAAAACTCCCTTGAAACCGGGGGAAGGGGGGTCTGTTCGTTCTTTCTACTCTTTGTACTGCTTTTCTCCTTTGCAAAGTGTATTCTACATATTACTGTGCCCCTGTTTGCTAGATGTGAACCCCCTTTTTGGGATTTTTTTTCCTTTTTGATACCATGGCTATCGGGGCCTCTTAGAGCACTCGCCTAGTCCCACGGGGCACCTATGTTACCCCTTCCACAGAGAATTTTTTTGAAGCAGCGAAGCAGTGGTTAATCACATGGCGCCACAATCTGCTGTTCAAAAAATATTTCTGGGTTCGTACAAAAGCAACAGATTGTGGCGCCATGTGATTAGCCACTGCTTCGCTGCTTCAAAAATTTTCTATCTTCCACATATGCCAGGTCTACTGGGAAAAATCCCAGGGGTTGGTCACACCTTTTTGAGAAATTTTTTGAAGCAGTGGATTTTTGAAGCAACGAAGCAGTGGCCAATCACGTTGCGCCACAATCTGCTGTTGCTTTTGTACAAACCCAGAAATATTTTTTGAACAGAAAATTGTGGCGCTATGTGATTGGCCACTGCTTCGCTGCTTCAAAAATCCTGCTTCAAAATTTTCTTCACCTTTTTGGGGAAAAATCTATGATACAGACTTCTGTATCAAGATTTTGATGAAGAAGTCCTTCATTTCGCCACGTAGTAGACTCTTTTGGTTCCACTGGCCTACTGAATGTTTGGCCCACACCTTGGCGGATCCACACACCAAAAATTAGTGATTATTATCCATTGGATTTGTGCACTTTTTCATCATGGGCTTGGAACAAACTCAGAGGCTGGTTCATAAAACCCATGATGAAACAGTGCTCAAATCCTACGGCTAGAAATCACCAATCACATTGATTTTTGGTGTTTAGGTTTATCATAGTGTGGGCCAAACATTCAGGGGGCAAGTGGGCCCGAACGAATCTACTACATTTCAATTTGAGGGGCTTCTGCATCAAAGAACAACTCCCTTTTGGGACTTGTACATCACAAAATAACAAAATATGTTTTAAATCCCTCATTTTTCTTAGAGGAATGCTAGCAAGCAGCCCCCTAATAGATATAAATCTATATTTTTTCTTGTCTTTTGCAAGTTGCATTTGTTTTGTGCAACTCCATTAAGGGGCTTATTTTGAAATAGAATTTACAGCCCTCTACTCTAGTGCTACTCCGCAATCAGCTCCATCACCATTGCTTGAAATATCTGCATCCACAACTTGTGGGCATTTTTCTTCTTGCTTTTGGTGTATAAATACATATAAATCTATCTATTACTATTTTAAAGCCAAAACTTGGTTCTTTTTTAAATGCCCTGGGTTCTTTATGCCGTAACAAATAGTTAATTACATGTCCCTTCACCGTACTCACTATTATAAAACAAATATTTTACTTTCAAAAAATTTATTAGTCATTGAAAAAACAGTCCTAGTAACAACTTATTACTTCTCATGCCATTAATTATATTTTCAATACAACCCCTTCATTATCACTAAATTACTTACCAAGCCATGTTATCCATATTTTCAAAAGAACATTTTTTGACCACTTAATTTCTTCCTATGCTATTTCCCAAAGAGTGGCTCTATTTGCACCCCCAAAGTTGGGAATGCACCTCACCCAACGAAAACATCCCACCACTTCATCTTTTCTCTCTCTCTTTCTCTGCCATTTCAAAAAAAAAATTCAAATAATTGTTCGGTCTGGTCCAACCAACCGAATGGCATATTGGTTGGAATTGGCCGAAAGGATTGCAATTTTTTCATAAAACCAGTCTGTTCGGTCAACTCCAACCGAACAAATTCATACTGTTCGGTTGGTGTAGACCGAACAGTGTGGTGGAGAGAGAGAGAGAGGGGACGAAGTGGGTGTGGGGTGGTTTGATAAGATGGGTTGCTTTCACAATTTTTGGGGTGCAAATAGAATTTTCTCCTTTTCCAAATTGCCCTATGGGTTGTAACTTTCTTATTTTGCAACTTCTTCCAAAAAGGCCCCTACAATCACTCAAGTGCAACCCACTAGTTTTAGAAATAATTGAAAAAGTGCGTGCAACCACCATCCTTTAAAACCCTTTTTATGTCGAGCAAATAATGAAATAGATTACAAGGGCATTATAGGAATACGAGTGGTTGGCCATCCTCGAAGGGATTCGTTCCTTGTCTATTCAACTTTACAGTGAATGAACCCCTTAGAGGGTGATCGACCACTACTATTCTAAGAATACCCCTATAAACTCTTTTAATACCACTGTGAACTTTGTTCGTTTTTCAACATAAGAAGAGTTTTAAGGAATAATGGTCTCACATTTTCATTTATTTCCAAAATTATCCCAGCTACCTTTTGTACCTTTTGCACTATGTATACCCCCTAAGTTCTTTTAACATCATTGTTAACTTCATTAATTTTTCAACATAAATAGGAGTTAAAGGGTAGTGGTCTCACATTTTCATTTATTTTCAAAAATATCCCAACTTTCTTCTATACCTTTTTGCATTATGTACAAGTAGCTGCGACTTTTCCAACTTCAACTTTTCAATTTTCTAACTGCACCCCCATTTGTAATCTACTAGTTGGTGGCCCGTGCCCACGACACTCTCTACCAAAGCGTTTGCCAAATCGCTACCAAAGCGTTTGCCAAATCGGATTTGAGTGGCTGAGATCCAACATAATTTTGGAGGATAAGATCTCAGCCACTCTTTGTTGAAACCGGATAAGATAAGATAAGAGATGAGACAACTTCCCTATTTTATATAGATTATTTATCTATTACTGTTTTAAAGCCAAAACTTGGGTTGGCACACGATGTTGACATGACGTTCACCTAGATAAATTTATAGATTGACATGGCGTTCACACGACATTCACCTAGCCATTAGATAATTTTTTTTTGGACCTATCAAGATGTATAGGCACCTATTAGTTCATGCTTTTTAGTAGGTGACATGATAGTTCATTAAATGCCTTTCTACTGTAAGGAATATTTTCATATTCAATTTGGCGAAGATTTCATTTGACATAAAAACATTCTTGTAACCGTTCCTACGAGCACAAGTGTAGTGTGGAGATGTAGTAGTACACATACTTCGCCAGCTATGTGAAGACTAAAAGACAAAGACAACAAGAATCAGACGGTTGACGATATGAGTCATTTGAGTAACTGCCAATTTGTTAGTTAACGATCGTGTACGCTCGATTAGGAAGGTAAGTGACTTAGTGGCCATAGGAGTTGGTTAAAATGAACAAAATATAATGGTCAAACTTAGTCATTGGACTGACCCGAGTCTAAGTCAATATGACTAATGGGATAGTCCAATCGATTGGACATAGACCAATCGATTAGAGACTCTGTGTAATCGATTGGAAGCTATGAGGCAGAAACTTATTTCAGCCCAATCGATTGGAGACTCTGTGAAATCGATTGGAGTCTTCAAGACAGAAACTTATTTGAGTCAAATCAATTGGAGACTTTGTGAAATCGATTGGAGCCTTCGGGACAGAAACTTATCTGAGTCAAATCGATTGGAGGACCCTGTGTAATCGATTGGAGCCTTCGGAACAGAAATTTTATTGAGCCCAATCAATTGGACATGGCCCAATCGATTGGACCCAGTGTACAATCGATTGGACCATGCACAGAATTGGTCCTTCTCAGATCCAAAATTCTTTGGTTCTATTATCCCACGTTCTGCACAACTCAGGGTCTTAGAATTGTATAAATACAACCCTTCTATGCCTTCTCTAAATACACACAGAGACACAGAGTGACTCAATCTTCAAGAGAGAGAATAAAATGTTTTATTTATTAGAGTGTCCATTCGAAGAGCAAGAAGCTTATTTTCCATTCACATCTTTTGAGTTTGTTCTCATCTTGATCAAAGCCAAGAGCTTGATCCTTTCCTCAGCTTAGGTCTTCCACTTCTATATTCGACATAGTAGCCTGAGTGTAGTAGTGTGATTCAACACCATTTGAGCAACTTAGGGTTTAGGGTGTACTGAATCCTTCACCTTCTGCAAAGGCGGGAGTGTTGAGAATTAAGATCGGAGGAGCCGATCGACGGTAGGTTTGGGGTGTACCAAACTGAACAAGCGGATAAGGCTTCTTGGCTGGAAGGGTGCGCGTGGATTCGTAGCGTTGATTTAGAGGACGTGGACGCATCGGCAGTAGGCCTTGGCTAAGGTTGGAAGCTGTATTTGCAACGGTACTGCGTAGGTAACTTTTGTTTCGTTTAACTTTTCAGTTAGTGATACTTTCCGTCTAGACGTGGTCTCAAAGTTTTTCCTTGGCTAAGGTTTCCACGTAAAAATCTTTTATCTTGTGCAATTGTTTGTTTGTATTCCGCAATCTATCTTGATTATATCAAACGACAAAAAAACAATATACCACGGAGGTATATTCAACAAAAAGGAAAGGGAATAAAATCACATGCCTTAGCTGTTTGACAAAGGATTATTAGCTTAGAGCCTTGAAGGTTGGGTTGGGCTTGGGTGGCCCTCCAACCCGCCTGAGTTGTGGTCCTACTATTTAAATACTTAAGTACTTTCCATGCCATCATTCTTATTTTCAATATAGCCCCTTGATAACCACTTAATTACTTATCATGCCATTATTTTCAAATAGTTCTTTAATAACAAATTAATTACTTTCTATTCTATTTATCAAAACTCGTGTTTTTCTTTTGATATAAAAAAGAGAAAACTTGGTGCTTTGGTGTGGTTTCTTATTTTTTCAAGAGTTTTTTAGTACTTCCAAAATATTTTTAAATACCCTGACTACGATTAGTTGAAATTTACCGTTAAGTCTATTTATAAAAAATGATGTCATCTCTTAAAGTGTTATATGTTAACTTTTAGTTCAGTTAACGTCTAGCAGTACTATAGTGAGTTTGAAGACTTAGAAAACTCAGATTCGACACGAATTGTACACAATCAACATCACAGTCATCACATGTTCTAGAAGAATATTTGTAGAGACTTAATCCAGTTAGCTTTTGAGCCTTTCATTATTTTAGAGGGTTATACTATAATTCTGAGTCACATAATGACTCATTATTTTCTTGAAGTCCGCAATATTTCGTTGAGAGATCTCATTATTTTTGTTTTGATCATGGAACTCGGAACAACATCAAATATTAGATTACTATAGAAAAAACTTTCTCTATCCATTCAAGATATCACACATGAAAGTGCAAACCCTAGAAAATAATTTAGGCCATGTTTATAACCTCTCTAACTTTTAGCTTACCTAAATTATACTTCATTAGAAACCTGTTTAAGCCTTTTAAGAAAACCTTTTCCTTGATTACTCATTAACCAAAGACCCAATCTAGATAAGAAGTATGACTCGCGATGCTACTTCTGAGAAGGATAAAAGAGTAATTGGTACGAGTGTGCCATGAAAGAAAGAAAAATAAAAAGCAAAGGAAAAACAAGTGGGTTCAAGTTGAAAATAAAATATAAATAGGAATAAGAAAAAAAGAAAGCTGAAAAACAATTGAGCAATCTTAAAAAGATTGAAAAATAAAAAAATATGAAAGAAGGAAAAGAAAAAGAAATGGTATTACACCTTCAGGAAAAGTTACAAGAATAATGAGATATCCTCTCAAAACTTTGAATCCATGTGTTCGCTTATTTTTCTAAACTTATCCCAAGCCTCAATACAACCTATTCAAGTCCTACTTGATTCTAGGTTAGCATAATCATAAAATATGAAGAGTGGAGAAAGATAAGCTATAGAGTTTGATTTGACGTTCCTGAGTGAAACGATATTCCAATTATGAGATTTTTAACTTTTCTAAAAATGTCCTAGCTCAATAAAATTATATATGTGAGATGTTTGCCTCTTTATATCAATATATCTCCTCACTCAGTGACGGAGTCAGGGGGGCTGCCCACCCTGAATTTTCAAAAATTTATGAATTTTTTTTTCTTCCAAAAGTACCTTTTTAACATTAAGTTGCCCACCCTAAAAAAAAAAAACCTTCTAAAACTGCCCACCCTCTCAAACTCGACTCAAACTTCTGCCCACTCTCTTAAACCGTCTCCTCTTTGCATTCGCCTAGTTGCTGCCTCCTTTCGCCGGCGTTGCCGCCTCCTCTTGCCATCGTATCTTGCTGATGCTACCGTTTGCCACCTCCTATTACATCTTGCCGGCGGTAAGTTACTCTCTCTCACTCTTTCAAATCTTAATATCTCTCTCTCTTTCTTGCACTTTTCTTTATTTCTTCAATCTGAATGTATTTTGATTTCTTGAGTTGATTCTTCATTGTTTTACGTTTAATCAATGAATGGGTATTTAGGTCTTTTGATTCTCAAAGGAAAAAAATAGGGTTTGAATTGGAGAAAATTAATTTTTCTTTGAATTGGAGAATATTAGGTATTGAATCGTGTAATCCAATATCAGTAAGTAATCATGAACCCAACCAATATCAAATAGCAATAAATGAAAAAGCCCACACTTAATGTTCTGAATTTCCCTTTTTGTTATGGAGATTCACTTCTTCTGCATAAATATTGTGCTGCTTGACTAGATCTTGGGACGTTTATCCTTGAAAATCTCATGCAAATTTTGGACTGATTGCTTCTTGGTTGACTTAATGCATTTCTAGAATTTTTTTATTGCTATAATTTCTTTGTAGGAAAGTCTTTTGGTACAGGACCCCACTCAATTTGTAAGTAGAATCAACAGATATTGCATATCGTTTTAAGCCTGCTTCTGTGGCCTCCACCAAACTTGTGTCTTTAGTGTTTGCACACAATTGCTACTTGTTATTCAAAAGCTTCCAACACTGCTTTATTAGATGGACTTGGCCTGCTTGTTGTTCTTGAGGAAAATAATTGCTATCAGTTCCATTATGCCTATTTTACATGGATGATGAACATTCCCGTATGCCCTAGACTTCCACTAAAGATAACACTTCATGACCAATGTTGCAAGAGAAGGCTTTCATGAATTGACCTAGAGACTTTTGGAGTACGCCCCTAGCTAGCTACTGCTATAGACCTGTGTTGATCATTATGCATATTGAAAGGTTTCAAGAAAATCGTTAGCAAGAATAAGGGAATAATTTTGAAGCAAAGCACAGTCAACAACTAACTGTTGGATACCCAAATTTCCACATTCAATGTGGACCACAATATCCCAAAGTTGGTCATTGAGTCAACACCGTTGATTCCTAATCCCGTGATGCATGCCATTTAAAATTTCAATTAAAATGACCAGAGCCCCTTGAGCTAAGGATCCAATGGTGTACACTAAGGAGTTAGGACACCTCCCCACCCCAGCATAGCTCTTTAATTCACATTTTAAAGGTAGAGTACGGGTTGATAACAGCTCTTAATTTGAAAATCTGTTTGTAGTTTTCTACACAAAAGAAGTGTTAGCTCGGCTATAACACTCATCACACAAGTCTTGACAAATTACCTCATTAACAGGTTCACCGAATGGTTCTTATTAGGTGACTGCAGCAGTGAAAGGTTGTGATGCCATTGGGAATTCTCTTCTTGTGTTGTTGATAAAAATTTTGGCCATGGGAGGTCAATAATTGTGAGAGATGGGAGGTCAAGGAGTGACCAACCTTTGTCATCCATTGCTTAATGGAGTGGTCCTCCTCACATGTATATGTCATGTAGGAGTTGGAATAGGTTATAGTAGGTATATTTCAATGCTTCAAGGAGCTCTCGTTGGCTAAAGCCCACCATATGGCAGCATGATTAAGTTTAAGTTTGATGTAATAGTGTAGACAATCCCAATGGTAATTAATGATCACGGTGGGGAATGTACCACTAGCTTTTGTAGGTGTATTCTGTGTGCTTGACCTTATTGCAACTCAGATCATAACCGTTGTGTCCTTGCCATTTGGCTTTAGATTGTCTATGATGTGACCATAAAAGAGGACCTTCTTGTTTTAGGGTTGGCATTTTTAGTTTATTTGATAACCTAGTACTAAGACATCAAATGAAGATGGGACTCCAAGGTGGATCACGTGGTGATCCACCGTCCACTTCCAACTTGATAGGCAGATACATCGGGCTTCCAACTTAACTTTTTAGAGCTTTCAATTGATTGACCATCAAACAAAATAATATTTATTCAACCTTCTGTCTCTTAGAAATGCAAAATATTGTGTAAGGTTTGTAAGAAAGAAGCGTGGAGTCATCTCATGCACTATTCAACCTTTTGTAGCTTCATTATGTGTGATTGACCTTATTGCAACTCAGATCATAACCATTGGGAAATGATTTCTACTAAAGGTGATTAAGTTTGGCCTTTATTTTTTGATATTTTTTTATAGAGGACTTTTACTATTTTGCCATTAATGAAATTTATAGGCCAAATATGGAGCTTCTAAAAGTCTATTTTGCTTGGTTTTTGTTCATAATAGGCATTGTGGTGGAAAATTTGACTCAATATTTGGGTTAAGCGAGTCAATTAGGTCCAACTGATTAGAACCCACTTCAATTTCTTCTTGCAAATTCTTGATTCTCTTAAGGAGCTGTTTCATATAATCTATTGTACCTCCAATTATCTTCGAGCCCTTAAATAAGTGGGCATAGCTTGGGCTTTGACAAAGCCTTATATTATATAATACAATAACTATTGGGTCATTTTATCTCCTTTCTTTTTTATGGTTTCAATTTGTTTCAAGTATTGTGGAGTTCATTTTTCTTTTAGAACGTATTTCATTACATTGTATTTCATAAACCACGAGATATTGATTTTGATGAAATTGACTCTATTATTGTACCAGTTATGGAAAAGTTTTTCAAAAGAAAGTCAAAGCCCGATCTAGTACCTCCTATCCTAGAAAGTGATGACTGTGATCAAGTGCAACCTAGCTCAAAGCGAAGTCATTTAGAGGTTGAGTTGACAAATATCCTAGAAAGTGATAACTGTGGTCAAGTGCAACCTAGCTCAAAGCGAAGTCATGTAGAGGTTGACTTGACAAATATCCTAGAAAGTGATGACTGCGATGAAATGCAACCAAGCATGGATTGAGTATATCAAGATTATGTGGACAAGGTTATGATGGGGCTAGCAATATGCAAGGCGAGTTTAATAGTCTCAATGCGCTCATTATGAGAGATAATGAATCTGCATTCTATGTTCATTGTTTTGTGCATTAGCTTCAATTGACGCTCATTGCTATTGCAAAAAATCATACTCAAATTAGCTTGCTCTTCAATGTGATTTCTAATGTAGTTAATATTGTTGGAGCTTCATGTAAACGACGAGATTTTTTACGCGAGAAACAAGCTACTAAAGTTATTGAAGCGCTCCAAAGTGGTGGACTTTCAAGTGGGCAAGGTATGAATCAAGAGACTAGCCTAAAACAGTCTGGTGATACACGTTGGGGCATACACTATCATACACTCTTAAGTTTGATTCTCATATTTTCTTATGTGTTTGATGTGCTTGAGTTTGTTGGGGAAGATAGCTCGAACTTGGAACAAAGAGCTGAAGCATGTGCTTTATTGGATTCAATGCAATTTATTGATTTTATCTTAAACAAGCATTTGATGAAGAATATATTGGAAATCACCAATGATTTGTCAAAAGTATTACAACGAAAAGATCAAGATATTGTGAATGCCATGGGCCTAGTTAAAATATCTAAAGAACGATTGCAAATGATGCGAAACGATGGATGAAATTCTCTTCTCACTGAAGTTTCTTTAATTTGTGACGAACATAATATTATCATTCCTAACATGGACGATAAGTTTGTAGCTCGATGGCGATCACGACATATATAGAGCTGAAGTGATCACAAATCTATATCACTATCGTGTCGAATTGTTCTGCACTTGTATAGATATGCAACTTCAAGAGTTGAATAATCGCTTTAATGAAGTGAACACTGAATTGCTTCTTTGCGTGGCATGCTTGTATCCAAGTAATTCATTTTATACTTTCAACAAGCAAAAATTGATCTGCCTCACTCAATTTTATCCAATTGATTTTTCTACAATAGATCTAATGGTATTTCATGATCAACTCGAGACTTATGTTATTGATGTACGCTCAAATGATGAGTTTTCTGAAGTGAATGGAATTAGCGACCTTGTTAAGAAGATGGTTGAGAAGAAAAAAGATATTTTATATCCATTAGTATACTTGCTTATAAAATTGGCGCTAATACTACAAGTTGTCACTGTTACTATTGAAAGGACATTTTCTGCTATGCATATTGTAAAGAATCGACTGCGCAATCGAATGGGAGATGAGTGGATGAATGATTGCTTGGTTACATACATTGAGAAAGATATCTTTAATATCATCGATAATGAGGCAATCATGCAATGCTTTCATAATATGAAAACCCGACGAGGACACTTGTGAAACTCTTTCATTGGAATTAAAAACTGACTTTTTGAGAATCTTCTATTATGGGTTATTGATGTGCAGTTGTTTATATTTATTCAACTTATTTTTTGTATATCTTTTATTTATTAGGGGTTTTTAATTCCCCATTCTTAATAAAGTTTAATTAGTACTTTGTTTATCTGTGAAAAATGATGTTTTACTTAATGAGATATGTAATTAATTTTAAAGGCATTATAAATCATTTGGACATGGAGATGGGAACGAAAAGCACAGAGAAAGTGAAAAGAAAAGTAAAGGCACTGAAATAAGGTGTTCAGTTTACTGAGGTATATTTATTTTTTTATTAAATTAATTTTACTTAATAAAGAAGATCAAAACTTCAACATCGATTAAGGCTATGATCCGACAATTTCATATAGTTTAGGAAAATTGCTAGAATTGGTTCAATCCAATTAAGAAGATCAAGATCGAATCGATTAAAGTATATGAATTAGATTAATGTATATTTCATTGTTGGTTAGTAATTATTTTGTGAATCAATTAAATTTTGTAAAATAACTAGGCTAATATATGTTGTTAATTATGTTTGGTGCAATGGAATATGTGAATTAGGTTAATATATGTTTTGTTATTGTTTATTGTTCTATGAATTGATTAAATATTATAAATTAGGCTAATATCTGTTAATTATGCTTGGAGTAGATAGATGAAAGCATGCTAATTGATTATGACGTTCTTATATAAGGTCTTGGATGCCTATCCCTTCAAAGAAAAAAATTTGATCTTGACATTTTTTATCTAGGCATGTAGGAATCACATAAAAATGCCACGTGTCTCCTAGGGATGGGCCAATCATCCATATGGTCATTAGTATCTAAGAGTGTCACGTGGCATTTTTAGATGGCATTTTGGATAAAAAAAAATGCCAATATCGAAAATTTTCTTGACCCTACCCCACCTTCGCAGTCACTTGCCCACCCTCAACCAAAATCCTGGCTACGCCACTGTCCTCACTTATAACTTGAGAGAAAGAAAAAAAATCATTGACGAGTGATTCATTTTAAGGTGTTATACAAGTGCAATTTGAGGTCAATGCATACAGTCTTTGAGGTGATCTAGAAATATTTACTGCCAGATAATGATGATATTGATCACACTCACACATTGAATCTGACTACATGGTCCTGATTATCGATCTATAGTCTTGCTATCATCCTTATAATAATTTGACTAACGGATTTTTCTCTGAGCTAATGAAAAATTAGTGTGTATCATGTGCCTAGCCCTTTCAAACTCATTATTTCGCACTAATTGTCAAGGACTAGCAAAATGCTGGTTGGGGTTGTGATATTCACTTAAAAGTGCTTATTTTTTTACTATTATCATTTAAGCATTATCGCACTATCCTACGTAAAATTTCTATTTGTTTAAACTTTTCTACGTAAGAGTTTTCTCCAATGCGTAAAATACTATTTTCTAGTCAAAATGATATATTTGTATTAAATAAACACATTCTTGGAAGTCTAGATATGAAGCCATTTTGATAAAGTCTCATTACGCATTTATATTATTGTGTAATACCCCAAACTTTCGTTCTAGGGTATTATGGTAAATTCACCTAATAATGCAAACCTGAAACTTTTTCAGACTCTTATTATTGTTTTTATTGTTTAATATCATGTATGAGTATGTGTATTCAGTTTGGTTTCATTCTGACAACTTTGAAAAACCTGTTATTTTTGAAACTCGCTCTTTAGGGCTAAATTCTTGCTAAAAATAATGAACCATAACTTGTAGGGGACTTTTTCTTTCCCCAGCTAACATTCCAGAATTTTTATAAAAAAAATATTTTGTGGGCCCGAGACACAAAAAATATTTCTATTTTATCATTACTAACTTACCTGTGAAATTTTGAACATTTCCTGAGACATAAAAACCCTAGTGGGAGATTTCGGGAGATTTTGACAAAAATAGTATTTTATAAATTTTAAACTTTTTCACAATTTTTATATTTTCAAAAATTAATATTTAATTATATTTTATTTATTTAATAGGAGTGTGGGACCCGCGAATCACTTTCGGGACATTCTGATGTCATTTGATATTTTTCCAGTGTTTTGAACGTTTTTATGATTTGTGTGTGTACATGTGTCAATACCTTATTGTATGGACTTTTAAATTATATAATATAGTTTGATTGAATTAATTTATAATTATTTGTGTTATGATTGTTGGGTGGGCCCGTATGGCCAATCTAGAGGTCTTTTGGGCTTAATAATATTTTTAAATAAAGCCTATTGATGTATATGGGCCTTGGGCCCATTTCTAACCCATTAGTAGTGTAAAATATATGTTTTTGAGGGTTGAAAAGGTCATCCCTTTGATAGTTACGAATTTCAACAAAATAGAAACCCTAATCCTTCCCTAAACCTATTTATGAAAACCCTAAAGCTTTAGAAGCTTTCACAAACCCAACTCCATTGAAGAATAGAGCAAGCTCCATTAAACCTTCATCCGGGCACCGATCGCACTCGAGCAAGAAAGGAGAATTGACGGAGACTCCGATTTGAAGAACATACTCCAAGGAGAGGACGATCCGACGACTTTCAAATTTGAAGAAACTTTTGATTTTCATTAAAGTTCAATAAACCTTAAGGTAAGTGCGCTTGATCCATCCTATACTTGTTTCTCTTCAAGATTTTGTTTCTCTTTCATTAGATAATGGTTGATACTCATTATAAATTAATTTCAACAATATTTATTTTATTCTTATTGGGTTGATCTTTATTTTGGGCCACCATGATGGGTTGGGCCATAGTCTATTTTGTACCTATAACGGATGATTATGTTCTTTATCATTTTTGTTATATTTTTATAATTAAAATATTTTTATAATTATTTTTTTTAAATACCTCTTTGAATCTATTTTCTAAAACCGTTTAGTTTGTATTTTTCTGATTTGTATTGATTAAGTTATGATTTTTCTAAGTTGTTTGACTTTACCAAAAAATCTAGAATTTCAGATTTTACACGGTCCACTTCACTTGAGATTTCGATCTATCTTTTTAACCTAAATATTTTTCTAATTATTTTTTACAGATACCTCTATCAATCTAGTTTCTAGAACATTTGAGTTTATATTTTTCTGCTTTGTATTGATTAAGTTATGATTTTTCAAACGTGTTGGACTTTTCTGTAAAACCCAGAATTCCAGATTTTACACGGTCTACTTCACTTGAGATTTCGATCTATATTTTTAATCTAAATATTTTTCTAATTATTTTTCATAGATACCTCTATCAATTTAGTTTCTATAACCTTTGAGTTTATATTTTTCCGATTTATATTGATTAAGTTATGATTTTTTAAATGTGCTAGACTTTTCTATAAAACCCAAAATCCCAGATTCTGTCCGACCCACTTCATTAAGGGTTTTGACCCATATTTTGAATCTAAATATTTTTCTATTTCTTTTTTCTAAATATCTCCATAAATCTAGTTTCTATAATATTTGAGTTTGTATTTTTCTGATTTGTATTGATTAAGTTATGATTTTTCAAATGTGTGAGACTTTTCCGTATCTCAGATTCTATCCGGCCCAATTAATTAAGAGTTTTGACCTATATTTTGAATCTGAATATTTTTCTATTTATTTTTCCTAAAAACCTCTGTGAATCTAGTTTTTAAATCCATTGAGTTTATAATTTTCTAATTCATATTTATTTAGTTATGATTTTTATAATGCAGTACATTTTTTTGTAAAAAACCTATTAATTGTGCGTGGTTCGGTCATGATTATTAACTATTAAGGTTTTAACCTTGTTGTTTGACTAAACCCTAGATGGTTTGACCTATACCTGTATGCATGGGGATCCCATCCATGTGTCTTAGATCTCTCATAAGGTTCGGCCAAGTGTCTTGGATTCCTCTTTAGGGTTCGACCTTGTGTCATGGATCCCTCATAGAGTTCGGCCATGGCGTGTTGGATTCTCTGGCGATTTTCACTTATATTATTCATCGATGTTGATTGTGATATTTGGTCATGTCTTATTGACTATTATACCTAGATGGTTCGACCTATACTTGTATGCATGGGGATCCCACCTATGTGTCTTGGATCCCTCATAGGGTTCAGCCAAGTGTCTTGGATCCCTCTTTAGGGTTCGACCTTGTGTCATGGATCCCTCATAGGGTTCGGCCATGGTGTGTTGGATTGTCTTGTGATTTCTACTTATATTATTCATCCGTGTTGATCGTGACCTTCGGTGATTATTACATGTTATTCATGGTTAACCCTAATTCGTTCATATATTATTACTCTTAATGATCATTGGTTTATTTTATATTTTTATTTAAATGTTAAATACATATGTGCTTATGTCATGTAACCCTAGTACATCTTGTTGTCATACCATGATCATCACGTCATTTTATATAAGGGGTGCATAAGGGAACGGGGTTGAAGTATATTATATACGTTTATATTAGTTTTATCAATTAATCAGGGTTCGGTACCCTAGGGTGAAAGGCCCCAGACGTTATTATATCCTGTAGATGGGTCGATGAGACCGCTCCCAGTGCGGGAAGGAGATGGAGACCCTATGTGGTTATGGGTACTAGTTGCATTTGCATCCCGTACTCACTTGCATTCATCATCATATTCATGTTATCCTTATTATATGATTGAGATGCATACCTTGATTTAAAACTTGTATAGTATGATATCATACATGCACACTGTTGTATTACTGGACCTCGGCTCACGGTGCTACACCAATACTATTTTCAGATTTTGAGGAGCCAGGTACGTGAGATGATTTTGAGATGAAAGACTCCGGTGCATTAGAGGAGATCGGTGAGGATTTGGGAGTCGATCCCACACTTTAGAAAGTTGTATTTGATTATTTTATAACATTATTTATTTATTTTCACGGGCATGTAAGCCTTTGATTGAGAGCATGTTTCCACTTCCATCTCTCCACATTTAGTTGATTGATTGAATTATTTGAATTATGAATTATTTAAATTATTTATTTCCTACATCTAGACTCTTTTTTTTACTTAGTCGGTTTTCGAATGAACCTTAGTAGTCTAATTGACCTAATTGGACCACTAGGGGACATTCATGGATCACCTCTGGGTTCGGGTACGGGTCGATCCATGGATTTTCGGGTCGTATCTGGGTATCCGGATTCGGGGCGTGACAGTTGGATCATATATTGTTGTTGGATTGAGTGATGTTGTTGATGCAACCATGGTTTTAAAAACAGCCGTTTAAACGGTTTTAAGAGCCATTTAAACGGTAACGCCCCAAGCCCGTTTCAATTAAAACCGTTTAAACACATTTTATCGGTTTTGAAAAAAATGGCAATTTTTTTGTTTTAACAGCCGTTAAAATCGTTTAAACGGCTGTTAAAATCGTTTAAACAGCCGTTTAATTTTGTGAAAAAAATGGCAGTTAAATCCGTTTAATTTTCGTTAAATTCCTTTTTTTTTTTAATTTTCAAATTTCAAAATTTGAATTTCAGCACCATTTTTTCCGTTAAAATCGTTAAAACCATTAAAACCCGTTAAAATCCATTTAATTTCGTTAAATTCCATTTTTTCCATTTTTGCCTCTGGCCGTTTCAATCCGTTTAAACGGTAACGCCCCCAGTCCGTTTAACCATTAAAACGGCCTCCTTTAAACCTTGGATGCAACTAGTTCATGAGATGAGGCTGATGTGGACATGCAGCCTATAGTTAGTTTGGGTTCGCTTGACCTGAAATAGATTTTAGATCGTTGGGTAGATCTAGTCTTTGTTGAGTTATCAATCTATATTTGTATGGGTTATTATTATCTGATAAACTTATATGTGGTTTGTAAGAGTTATATGCGTGTTTTTTTTTTCTCTTGGATTGAGTAGATAAACTCTATTTTTGTGTTCAATGGGCATTGATTACTTTGTTTTAATGATATATTTCTGACACATTTACGACTCATCGACTTGTTTGTAGATTTAATGCATATTTGTATGATTGTTGGTCTATTTATTTGTAATTGATACATCATTGCTTTGCTTACTTGAATAATCATGTATACCTGTTGAACTCCAATATCTATCCTTTGTCAATTTGTGACAAAAATTGAGAGGAGAAAACAGAATTGCGAATTGTAGAGATTTGTCAATTGATATCATAAAGATTGGTCTTAAATTCATAGTATGCCATAAATTCATAGCGTTTCCCGAACTCCATGGTTGAACTTAAAAAAAGCATGGCATAGCCTTCTATGGCATTTGTTATGGCATGCGACGAACATCGTAAAAGGTAGTTAACCCCATAAAAAGTCTTTTTGGCTGTAGTGCAAATTTACACTATTAAGTAAGCTACAAGTCTTAAACCAAGGATCCGACCTGGTCCAAATTTATAATTCCAGGATTCAAATTCAACCCAAATCCAAATCACTTTAATTTACATGGATCCGTATTTGACCTACCAGCAAAATTATAAGTTGGAATCAGATTGGATCTCGAGTCAGTTATGCCTCGTTTCATGCTTTAAGGGCTTGGGAGTCAACTCAATTTTTTTTTATAAAATTAGAGACCTTTAAGTTTAATATACCATATATTAATGAGGGTTGTAAGTCAAAAGAAATCATTAAGTTTCTTAGTGCCTCACCTGCTAGGATTGAAAGTTAAATAGGCTACCTAGATAATCTGTTCATCTTTTAAAAATATTAGGTCCTGTTTGTTCGCCATCTTGGTGCATAAAGAACAAAAATATATTTTTGAGAGTATTTTAACCAAAAGTAGACACAAAGTAGTAGCATGAGATAGGAGAAGGGGATATCAAGAGGTACTTGAGAAGAAATATGAAACTTACCGAATAAGTGTTGCACAAAAAAATGAGACTTAAACTTACCGAGAGGAAAGGAAGGAGAAAATTTTTGAAGCAGCAGATTTTTGAAGCGGTGAAGCAGTGGCCAATCACACTGTGACACAATCCGCTATTCTAAAGCACTTTTGGGTTTTTTTAAGGGAAATTTCCTAAATAATTAATAAATTGTCGTTTATGACTAGAATGTCAATAACTTTTCAAAATGTCTAGAATAATAATTTGGGCTCATTTTCGGATAATTTTACCCTTATTGTCAAAACTTTCCTTTTTAATGCAATTACATCAATCAAATCATTGATTATTTAGGGAATTTTTCTTCTCCATAAGAACCTCAAATCAAGTTCTCGCTTTTCACTTCTATCATCCAAGCTTTCTTTTCCTCTAAGCTTTCAAGATTTCTTCCTCTACAATCCACTTCTTCTCCAACATGTCTTCTTTCTTTATCGTATCTTTTATTTTTTCATCTTCTCCGAAGCTTCCCATTATGCAGAGATCGTAAAATGGTAAGAAGTCAAAAGAACTCCATCTTTTTTTATGGATTCAGATGAAAGTTTAGATCTCAAGTGTCTCTACGATGAGGTAATGGAAGATAAAGAAGGATGTCATGAATACAACGTGGTGCAAAAAATGAGAATGAGTGAAATGGAAAAGAGTTGGGTGACGAAGTTTACGAGGCTGTTTCAACAACCTTGATGGAGATGAACGAGTACAATCTGACTGTATGCCAGGAGTGATGCAAGACCACATGAAAATTTAGTTGTTCAAAAGTTAGGAATGGGAATGGGTAGTATGGGAATCACTCATGGCAAAGAAAATATAAATTTTATTTATTATTTGTAAATTAAGAACAACAATGTGTTACCAATGTGTATATATGAAATTAACTAATGTGTATATTCTTCTACGAATGATGTAATATTCTTGTCATATGTAATGATTTAGGTGCATCAGGATCCCAGAAAACATATAACAAATTCTAAGAAACAAAAATAAATTTCTTACAAAAAGATGACATGATGGCATATAGGTCCACTTAAGGTTAATCCTAACATTTATACGATCAACTCAAATACTAGGTCACTTCAACGACTAAGAACACTACTCATGAGAAAAGCTTTAATCCAATAGATAAGTTAAATCCTAGTATATAGGTCCATCGATAAAAAGGAAGTGCAAATTGAAGATAAGGAAGGGAAAACCGATGACAATGAAGGAAAAAATAATAATGGTGAACAAACAGATGACAAGAAAGGGAAAATCAATGACAAGAAAGAGCAAAACGATGACAAGTACGGGTAACCCGATGACAAAGAAGATCAAAACGATGAAAAGAAAGCGTAAACTGATAACAAGAAAGAGTAAACTGATGATAAGTACTGATAATCCAATGAAAGAAAGATTAAAATGATGATTAGGAAGTGCAAACCGATGACAAAGAAGATTAAAACAATGACAATGATGTATAACTTGTGTATGTTTCCGTTGCAGGGTTTTCATTCGTCCAAGTTGCAGAGGTTGTTCTCACGGAGAAGATTTTCAAAAGGGTGAGAGAGTTTGAGAGAAAAAATGATAGGGATGAGCTTGTTTCGACGAAGTAAACCTTTGATGACGAGCTGTCATCGAAGATCGTGACAATCAAAAAGTTCTATCCACGTAACCAATCATCATTAAGGTTTGCTCGTACGACTTGTACATGTAACTATTAACAGATGACGAATGGTAATTTTCTAATCTTCCAACCGTTCGATGCTACTACCTACAATCAGATGGTTTACTTGAAAGCCTCCAAAATCAAGCTTTAGTGGGAAGAATCTATGCGTACGGTCGTTGCAGGCACATCGTTAGTGCCTTTTGTATGGCATTTTCGAGTTATGCCAAAAATGTTAAGTGCAAACTTGGAAATCGTTGCCTTTGTGCGGATTTCAAAAAAGTTATTGACATTCTGGTCATAAACGATGATTATATTAATTATTTGAGAAAGTTCCCTTGTTTAAAAGCTTTAGTGGATTGTGGCGTAGTGTGATTGGCCACTGCTTTGCCGCTTCATTTTGTATGGTATTTTTGAGTTTTGCCAAAATTCGAGCTTTGCCAAAAAGGTTAACTGCAAACTTAAAAATCGTTGCTTTTGTGCGGATTTCAAAAAAGTTAATGACATTCTGGTCATAAACGACGATTTTATTAATTATTTGAGAAATTTCCCTTGT
The DNA here is from genome assembly GCA_035048495.1 of Euptelea pleiosperma. Lineage (NCBI taxonomy): Eukaryota > Viridiplantae > Streptophyta > Magnoliopsida > Ranunculales > Eupteleaceae > Euptelea > Euptelea pleiosperma. The sequence continues at coordinate 24,428,016 of CM068542.1, read as the reverse complement.
TTAAAAGCATTATCAGATTGTAGCGTGGTGTGATTGGCCACTGCTTCGCTGCTTCAAAAATTTTCTTGAAAGGAAGGAACCTGTTATTCCAATTCCCCTCCAAAATTGATATACGTGGCATTCTTTCCTACTGTAGTTGGACTGGATCCCAGGCGCACTCAAAAAAGATACTTGCTTTTCCAAAAGCCACCACCTATACACTTAAAAGGGAAGAGAGGATTCACAAAATCTTCCCCTCATGAAACTTTCAAATCATTTGAGATACTCTTATTCTATGTGCCAACCTTGTGAAAAAGCCAACATGGTAATCGGACATGGAATTATTTTCGCAAGAAAGTTTTAGGGGGTGTTTGGGAACGAGAAGTAAAAGCACTTCCACTTGTAGTAGAAGTTACTAGTTGATTTTTTTACCTCCAAAAAAGTCAGAGAAATTAAAGCGTCCGGAGGTCTTCTAATTTTTGAGTTGTAATTTCTCTTAGAAGTTAAAAGCTAAAAAATTTAGTTTCAGTTTTAAGTTAGTTTTTAACTTTTCAAATGTTAAAATATGAAACACATCCAAACTACCTTTAATTTTTAACTTTTTGGCTTATAAAAGTCAATAAACTACTTATTTTTTGTGTTGCCAAACGCCCCTATATTCTTGGGACCTTTTTTTTTTTTTTTGGGAGAGGTAAGCCTGTTTTTAAAGAGATCAGCAACTCAGTGAAGGCAGGTTTTGAACCCAGGTCCATGGTATCATCACCCACAAACTTTACCAACTGAGCAAGCTGGCACCTTGTGTCTTGGGGCATATTGGCGGAAACTGTTTGCATTCAAGAGTTAGGAGCTCATTTTTGTTGAACAGTGCTCCAAAGGGCTTCTTGAAAGGCCAAGGCTACGTTTAAGCGGCTGGGCATCTGATATGGACTCGAGTCCCTGACAACACTTTCAAAACGAAAAAAAGTTCCATTTCCAAAACATGTGAGATGCCGTTTAGCTTCTGCCTTGTAGCTAAGCACTGCCCAGCAAAAAAGAGGTCTCCTCAACCACGGTTCGAAGTCTCAGTCGATCCCATTCTTATAAGGCCATCCGGATCGGGATTCGATCCAAAACAGGATCGTCTGGCCCTGAGTTCACTGTTTCCCCAAAAAAGTTTCACTTTGTCACGGGGCAAGATGCACCAGTCCCGTTCTGGATCGGAGCCCACCGATCCAGTCTCCAATCCCGAGATTTCAAACCACGGCCTCAACAGAAATATGAGATGGGCTACGATTAGAACTTTGCTGACAGAAGTCTGTACCACAGTATGAGCCATGTGTCTGACTTGAAAGACCATTTTTCATTTAAAACGGCCGTTAAAATCTAAAAAATTTTGTGGAAAAAAGTGACCGTTATTTCCATTATTTTCCGGTTCAATTCCATTTTTTCTTTTTGAATTTCAAAATTTGAATTTTAACGCTATTTTTTCATTTTTTCCCATTAAAATCCGTTAAAATCCATTTGTTTTTCATTTTTTTCCATTACAATCTGTTTAAATAGCCGTTTTAACAGTAACGACCCCAGTCCGTTATATCGTTAAAATGGCCTCCTTTAAACCTTGGTTTGGCCCATTCCTGTGTGGACCTAGATAACGATGATTAGCCTGACTAGGGGATTTCAAACTTTGAATTATTGTACCTCAAATAATGCTCAAATTACAAGCTTAAAAACCAACCAATGAAAACGATTCCAATCCAAAATTACTAATCAGGCTAATTTTTTATCTATAGGTCCACCTAGGAATTGGGTCAATTTTTAAGGGTACCACGTGGCTCATACTGTGATCCATCATCAATGTTGACTATCCGTCAGCCAAGTTCTACTTACGGGCCTCAAGTTTATTTTGTATCAAAGACGCCACACTGTCAATGACCACTGACCGTTTGATGTTTGCCGATGGGGATAAAACTTTGATGACTACGGGCTATCTGTGAAGTTGTAGACTGCCACAAAGCCGGTGACCGTTTGAAGTTGTAGACTGCTTGAGTCAGCGAAGTTTTATCCGCCATATGTGGACCAATGAATATACCTTTTCTGAGGGACAGACCACAATATGAGCCACGTGTTATATATTTTAGAGATTTTTGACCGTATGGATGTTTGGCCCAATCCCAGGTGGACATACAGACTAAAAAATAAAAAAATTAGCCCGACTATGATTTCTAAGCGTTGGATTGGAGTTGTTTTCATGGGTTAATTTTTAACTGTCAAATTTGAGCATTTTTTGGGTACAAAAATCCAATGGTTTGAAATCATTAATCAGGCTGATTTCTTTGCATGTAGAACCAAGCACGCCTGCTTTTTATCAAGAAGAAGACGATATAAATGGATACGTGGCGGCTTTTGGAAGGTGATGAACACCGACTAGGGGGCGGCACATGCATGATGGCTCAAATTAATTATACAGAGAAGCAAACTAACTACCAGCAAAATCTCTGTATGGAAATCTCATGTTTTGGTACTTATCCTAGCCATGTGTCACGCTTTTAGAGACCGTTAACTGCATGGATGTTTGGTTCATCCCTAGATGGATTACAAACCAAAAATCACCCTGATTAATGATTTCTAACCTTTGGATTTGAGTATACCCCAAATAATGCTCAAATCCTACGGTTAAAAATAAACCCATGAAAAAGACTTAACTGTTAGAAATCATCAATCTGGCTGACTTTTTGGTGTGTAAGCCCAAGTAAAGATGGGCCAAACTAAAAATTCGCTGGTCCCGAAGGTTCCCCTCCCAAAAGGTCTGACACGTATGTCGAGGCCTAAACCTAACCCCATGTCAAAACCCTTGGTTGATTAGTTAAGGGTGGTTAACATAGGGAACGTGTCAAACATTTTGGGAGGGGGTCCCGGGACAAGCGAAATTTTCTCTCGGCCAAACATCCATAAGTCGGTGGTCCCTAAGAGTGTTGGACTGCAAATGGTACGGCGTATTCTCAAGGGCATTTCTGGTATTTTAGGCTGACGCCAAAGGTTCTTTTGTCAAATTTAAAAAAGTTGGATTCTTTTTTAAAAATTAATTTAAATATAGGTTTTTTTTTGAAAATTTTCCGTTGAAACTGTGAAAGCAGAAATATTTTCTTTGATCTTTAGTTTTGTAAGATGTGCATTTAATAAACGAATAGGCTACGTACCCAAAAATACTATCAATTTTTATTAATATGAACATAATTAATTAACTTTATTACGACGAGATCTACTTTCAGAGTATGCAAATGTGCCTAGAAGGTGACACGTACGTAACAAGCATCCAATATTTTCACAACCTCTCTCCTTAACAAGGGCTAAACGGGGATTTGGTTGTTAGCATGGTCGTCTTTGCATACTTTAAAGCATGGTTTAAAATAACGTTGTTTTAACGGTTCTTACGCACCATGCCTGTGGTGTTAAGAACTGTTTTAAGGGCCGTTAATTTCACAAAAAAATTGTGAAAAAAGGCCGTTAATACATTTATTTTTCCATTTTTTTTGTTTTTGAAAATTTGAATTTTCAAATTTTGATTTTGGCATCATTTTTCCTCTTTTTTTTTTTTTTTTTTTCGTTCATTTTTGCCACTGTCGGTTACAATTCGTTTTAATGGCCATTTTAATGGTAACACCCCCAGTCCGTTATACCGTTATAACGGCCTCTTTTAAACCTTGCTTTAAAGTATGCAACCATTTAAACAAATCTGTCAAGTCGGGCCTGGCTCCAAAATGCCAAGCCTAGGTTCGGCCGTTTGAGGAGGCGGGGCTGGGGTGGACCACGGGTTCATAGACCAAAATTACACTGCTAAGTAAGCTACAAGTCTTAAGATCCCCTACTTGGCTCATTGCAAATTGAGTGCAATGCACTCACTTGCAACAATTTTGGGATTGCAAGTGATTGGTTGGAGGTGTGCAAATGAACTGCCGTGCAAGTGGGTTCCAAGCCCTTACAATTATAAAAAAGGCAGGATAATCTGTTAATATCTATATAACAAAACAGTACAGTGAAGTTGTCTCCCAATCTTATAGGCTTCATAAAGAAGGGCCGAGATCTTATACCCAACTGGATGGTGGATCTCAGCCAACCCAATATTTTCTTTGTCATGGAGTGCCGTTGGCACGGGCCACCTACTAGTTTTGAAAACAAAACTTGCAATTATAAAAAGAATGCCGTGTCTCACGTAGCCACGTGCCACGATTGAACATCACTAAAGTAGCATAAAGATCAACGTTAATTGAATGTTGAACATCACTAAAGTAGACATAAAGATTAAGAAAGTGAACTTAAAGATTAAAATATCAGCCTGATTGATGGCTTCTAATAGTTGGCATGGATTTAAATATTTTCCATGGGTGGACAGTAAATGGTGGGATACGAATATCAACACCTAGAAAACACAGATAAAACTTTGATGACCGTCATCTCCTTCGATGAAGTTTTACTCAAATAAAAGAAAGGACCAGACTCGAATGACTCGCCTTTTTGCACTCGTGGATTTGGAGAATCTCGAAATCCTTGGCTGAGAGCACAAGTACATTTTGGATCTAGAAACTAAAAATTAGCCTGATTAGTAATTTCTAAGTGTTGGAGTGGAGTCTTTTTGTGGGTTGATTTTAACGGTTGAATTTGAGCATTATTTTGGATACAAAGGTTCAAAGGTTTGAAATCACTAATCATGCTGATTTTGGTATCTAGGTCTACCAACGGACCAAACATTCAGATCTAGCTAATAGCTAGAAATCACTAATGGGGCCGATATATTGTCAACTAGTTGATGGCCTGTGCCCATGGCACTCTCCAACTACGGGTTTGCTAAAATTGGGTGAGTGGCTGAGATCTACCGCCCAATTGGAAGATAAGATCCTGGCCCTTCTTTATTGAAGCCTATAAGAAGGGGTATAAGTGGAGAGACAACAACTGTGTTTTGTTAGGTCCCCTCGAGATGGGCTACTTTTGCTTATGGACGGCTGTATGAGCCAGTACTATACTTTTATAGACCACTGACCATATATATGGATGTTTGGCCTACCTATATGGACCTACACACCAAAAAAATTTATCTGTCGGATTTTTGAGTCAATTTTCATTGGTTGGCTTTTAACCGTGGGATTCGAGCATTATTTGGGGTACTTAGATCCAACGGCTAAAATCACCAATCAGGCTGATTTTAGCTGTGGGATTTTTAGTGAAGTTGCTCTCTCGTTGTTGCATTTTGGGTCGAATAAAAACATGCCACGTATGCACCATATACTAAAAACTAACTTGACTTGAGCCATGCGTTTTTGGTGTGTAGGTACGTGTTTTTATACAACCCACAATGCCACCACAAGGGACACCTGCAGCAAAAGCATCGCGGTCCGGCTCCTACAGATAGGACAAATCCAACCGTCCGTGGAGAAAATTCCTCGTGGCCCATAGGTAGTGGGGTCATATTCGCCTTCCAACACGAAAAATTTGCATTTATAGACCCATGCATTTATCTCTTTTTTTTTTTTTTTTTGTTGTAATCAAACCATTTCATTAACAAAGAGCAAACAAGACAAAAGCACCAACCAAAGAAAATCACCTTCTACACATGATGAAAGTTGCCCTCGGAGGCCAGGTCTAGCCCTGGTACGCGGTCCAGCCTTGCCCCCTAAAACCGCTGAAATACATAAAAATAAAAATAAAACCTAAGATATGACTCCCATCCGGGTTATCGGATCCCCGATCCATTGGCAGCCTTAGATTGATTTATTGGACAGCAAGAACCATATTGGTTTCAACTTTCAACATCACATTGCTTTTTCTCTACTGGCGGTGCAGAGTCTAAGCTCTTCGATCAAAGACGTTAAGCTGACGTAAGACGATCCACCTTCTTTCACGGCCCTCTTCGCCATCTCTCCGAGCTCTCTCACTCGCTTTCTAATATGCTCCGCTTCATCTCCACCATTCATCACTCGAATTACTGCCTTCTCAATCTTCTCCCTCTTCACCACAACCTTCCCTTCTTCTTTCAACGTATTCCTTCCCTCACCATTCACTTCAACTCCAATCTTCAAGACCTGAGTGACGAGCTTCTCGTTGTAGAATTGGTCAGCATAAAGAGGCCATGTGATCATGGGTACGGCTGCGCTCACGCTTTCCAGTACCGAGTTCAATCCACTGTGAGTTAGGAACCCTCCTATGGCCGGGTGTTCCAAGATTAAAACCTGTGGGGCCCACCCCGTTATTATCAACCCTTTCTTACTTTCCACCATCTTCTCCTCAAAACCTTCCGGCAGCCACCTCTCCTCTTCCTCATCCTTCGCCTTGGTGGACGTCTCATCTTTCCTAACAACCCAAAGGAATGGGTAGCCAGAAGCTTCGAGACCCATTGCTATCTCGAACAGCTGGGCGTTAGTGAAGCGGGTCATACTACCAAAACAAATATAGAGAACAGAATTGGGTTCTTTGGAATCGAGCCAACTCAAACACTCGGCTTTACTCCGCTTGGCAGCCTCATCAGATGTGTCCTTGTTGTAGAGTGAAATTGGGCCTAGAGGCCACGCTTTTTTCACTGTATTCGACCTGTAGTGCTCTACATAATCCTTCTCCAACTCGTAGAAGCTGTTTACCAAGACCCCGTAGCTCCTCGGAATTGACTCACTGATTTGCTTCATCAGGACGCCATAAGGAGTTTGGACTTTTAAATGGTCAGGCAGCTGGTTCCTCGTCATCTCGATCTGGTCAGGTAGGCCTGGCACTACAAAGTTCTCCGTGTCAGACTGCAACCTTCTGTGAGGCTCGTAACGTTCAAGGCTGTCCCCGACACAAAGGGAAAAGAAGCATGGCCCAAGAAAGACGAGTCTTGGTATTCCAAGCTGGGCAGCAACGTCGACTGTCCATGGGAAGAACATGTCGGAGACGATGCAGTCGGAGTGAGACTCTTTGAAGAGTTGCTCTATCTGTGATTGGACCATTGACATAGCAAGGTAGACTCTTTGGGACATTTCTGGGGACGTGACGGAGCTGAAATTCTCAATTCCTTCAGGAAGACCAACCTCCACGAAAGGGAATTTGAGTTTGTGAAGTGTGATTTGGAGGCCGGACACGATGTCTCGATCAATGAACTTCTGGAAGAGTAGCGCATTGTAGGGAGTGGTGATGATGGTAACCTTAACCCCACGTGCAGCGAATAGTCTGGCTATGTGTACCAGCGGGATCATATGGCCTTGACTCCAGAATGGAAGGAAAAACATCTCAAGATTACGAGCTTCGGAGGCATCCATGGTGACTTAATTGTAAGAGATAGAAGGAGAGAAGTTTTGTTTTGGTTTTGGAAATCCTGCCCTTCGCTTTCTTTAATTTAGGGTGGAGGATGCGGTGGCTTTTGGGAGCATTGCTGGGGTGGGCCGCGGGTTCACCAACCAAAATTACACTGCTAAGTAAGCTACAAACCAAGGATCGATCCGACCCAATCCGAATTTACAACACCATGATTTGATTTCAACCCAATTCCAAATCTTATTAATTTACATTGATCATATCTCAACAACCCATAAACATAATTTTTTTGGGAATTTTTGACATACCCCCCCATGTTATCTTTAAAATTTGACATACCCCCCCACAATTTGAAAAAGCTGACATACCCCCCTATGACTCAGTCCACTGTCATTTGACCAGTGTTGACCCGAGTTGACTACCTAATTTTGTATTAAAGGACGAAAGTGCCCTTGTCTTCAACATTAGATCAAGAGTTTGGGTTTAGGGTTTAGGGTTTAGGCCAAAACCCATGCCCCAAATCAAGCATGGAAAGAGGAGATTAAAAATAAAAATTAAAACCCACGTTGGTAAACTCGAGTTTTTTATTTTTTTTGGTTTTTTGATGAATTAAACTAATATTGAGAAGAAAAAACCCAAAAAAAAAAATAAAACTCATGAACGAATGGAATTTTTTTTATGGATTTTATTGTAGAATTAAATTTTAAAATTGGGAGAACCCATCTTTCCAAAATCCACATCTCAAAAGCTTAAAATATAAAGTCTTATTATTCATTTTTGTTAATGAAAAATTTAAAACTAAAATTGTATGCTTTGCTTTTTTTTTTTTTTTAACCTTGGGTTTTAAATTATTGCCAGGCCACTTAGCCATGAGACTCCGGTGGGTTGGTCGCCAGTGATGGGCAGCCAACCCATTGGAATCTCTTGGCCGGCCGTCCACCACACCCGTTTGATTTGGGGTTAGGGTTTTGGCCCAAACCCTTGTTTTAAGGTTGAAGACAAGGGCATTTTTGTCATTTAATACAAAATTAGGTAGTCAACTTGAGTCAACACTGGTCAAATGACAGTGGACCGAGTCATAGGGGGGTATGTCAGCTTTTTTTAAATTGTGGAGGCTCTGCTTGGTTCGCTGCACTGGGATGCAAATGCACTCACTTTCCACAATTTTGAAATGCACATGATTGGTTGAGGGCATGCAAATGAGCTGGCATGCAAGTGGTTGCCAAGCGCTTGCAAACTCTTTAACAAAATAGATGCAACAAGAGCAGCCCAAAAACCATGGCAAGTGGGTGCATTGCCACTAACTGCATTTGCACTGGAGTGTAAAATGCATCTCAGTATAGCGAACCAAGCAGGACAATCTGTTAATATTTTTAAAACAAAACTTGCGATTATAAAAAGAATACCGTGCCTTACCTGCCAAGATTGAAAATTTGATCAAGAAAAAAAATTTGATCTTGGCTGATTTTTTTGTCGGGGTCAGGGTCGTACTTCAAAGCACCACATAGCACACTCTTAGAGATCAACGATCATTGGCTTTTTGAATCATCACCAAGTAGACTTAAAGATTAAAAAATCAGCCTGATTGATGGATTATAATCGTTGGATTTGAATCTTTATCATGGGAAGATATTAAATCGTGGGATACGAATACCAACACCTAGAAAACACCAATCGGACTGATTTTTTGTTTGCAGGTCCACCTAGGGATGTTTCAAATATGCATATGGTCCACGTGGCTTTCTTAGGTGCAGCCCGCACAGCCCGATTGAAAAAAAAAAAAAAATTAGAAGTTTTGGAATGGGATGATTTTTGGTGAGGATGGTCTGTATGGTGAGGAGATCACCCACACAAAAATTCAAATCATTCTGATATTCATAGCATGGTTTACAAGTTGAAGAATTATGGACCGTCTATTTTTTACTGTTAACTTGAAACCGAGTTTGATGGTGTTAGAAATGTCAGAATGAGCTGATTTTTTGTAGGGGTGATCTGATCAATATGGTGAGGAGATCCACCAAAAATCAGCCATTAATTCATCTTCTTTGTGGGTACGACAAAGTGGGTGTCAAAAATGGGTGTCCCCCCAGCCCGACCTAAAACGAAACATGTATCCTTTGAGCCTGAGCTTGAGCGTGAGCCTAAAACAAAACATGCTAATATAAAAGAAAGGACCAGGCTCCAATGACTCGTCTTTTTTGCACTCGTCTTATGAGCGGTTGGGCATTTGGTACGGGCTCTAACTAGGGTCCCTGACAACACTTTCGGAAAAGTAAACTATTAGTCCAAACCAAGGTTTAAAAAGTGGCTGTTATAACGACAATAATGACCGTTGTAACGTATTCGGACCTACCACATTACGTTATGGACATTTAAAACGCCCAGAAAATAACGGCCGTTATTTTCCATTATTTTTCCGTTATAACGAAAATAACGAGTGTTATTTTCTGAAAAATTTTGTGAAAAAAAATGGCCGTTATTTTCTTTTTTCCGTTATTTTCCATTATTTCCGTTATATTCCGTTATTTTTTATTTTTTCCATTTTTGCCCCTGAGCGTGTTTTTCATTATAAAGGAAAAAACAGTAACGCCCCCAGTCCGTTATACCATTATAACGGTCCCTTTAAACCTTGGTCCAAACCCCAGGCAGATGTTTGGTCCAAACCCTAGGTGGATTTTGGATGTACAGAATAAAAATTAGCCTGATTAGTGATTCTAAGCATTGGATTGTTGTCGCTTTGTGGGTTGATTTTAACCGTGGAATTTGAGCATTATTTGGGGTACAAAGGTCCAAAAGGTTTGAAATCACTAATCAACCGGATTTTCGTAGATGGACCAAACATTCAGATCTAACAGCTAGAAATCACTAATGGGCCGGGCTGATCTTTTTGTCAATAGGTTCCACTAGAGATGGGCCACTGACCATATGGATGTTTGGCATACCTCAAAAAAGCTCAATTTGGCGATATTTAGCTGTCGGATTTTGAGTCATTTTCATTGGTTGGCTTTTAACATTCTCTTTTTTTTTTTTTTTTCGTGTCAGCCGAGAGAAGAGAGAAGTAAATAAATGGTCCTTTTGGTTTTTTAAAAACAAATCGTATTCAATGTTCACGTTAAAAACACGTCACCTTGGAGTTTGAGTCAATGACGTTGACTCTAGTCAAAGGGGGTCTTACAAAGGTTTGGAAGTTCAGGGGGTAAAACAAATTTTTTTCCAATGAACAGGGGGGTATTGCTAAATTACCCTTTTCATTTTTAACGGCCGTTATTTTCGTTTGAACTATTTTCATTTTAACGGCCGTTAAAACGACTGTTATTTTCTGAAAAAATTGTGAAAAAATGTCCATTATTTTTCCATTAATTTCGTTATTGAACTTTTGAATTTCCGCGCCATTTTTTCATTATCTTTTGTTATTTTTCCCCTTTTTCTGTGTTTGCTCGTCTGTTACAGTTCGTTTTAACGAAAAAAGGGTAATGCCCCCAGTCCGTCATAACGGCCTTTTTTAAACCTTGCTTCAGGCACTCTTTTGGGCAGATAAAATATTTGCGGTGGCACGAGGACTTCAAAAATTGAAGTCTCCTCCCTCCCAAAATGCTCTGCTTGAAGCACTATTTCCAACCTAGTGATCTTATTGATGTTAGTACCACCTCTTGTCGGACCCACATACCATAAAGCAACTTGATTGGTGATGTTTAGCGGTTACATTTTAAAATCTATAAAAGCTCAAAATCCAATGGTCAGCAATTACCCCCATTAAAATGACCAAATCAAACGGCTAGCCTAGCACTCACCAATTAAGCTGATTTTTGGTATGTAGGTCCACCAAACATGCAAACATGCAAACATGCAAACATGCTATTTTTGGGTCCGAAACATGCAAAGATCTGTGGGTCGGAAAGAGTGTACCACGTGGCTATTTTTGGAAGAAGTCGTTAGGGCACAGCTGTGGGTCTAAAGGAGTATACCGCGTGACCTTTTTTGTTTGGAACCAGTCCCCTGGAGAGAGGTTTCGGAATCAGCCTGTGATTTATTTATAGTATATTTGGTGCAAACAATTTTGATGGGGTCATTATAACCATTGGATTGAAACAATTTTTGGGCACTCAAATCCAACGTCATTATAACCTGAACCTATCAGTTTAGGGCGGTAACTGGAGCCCAACCCATTCTTTTATTGTAGTGCAGAAAAACGTAAATCTTAATGGATTAGAAAATAAAAAGGTCTCATTACCGGTGGGCCATGGTCAGCCGAGACTGGGCTTGCATTTATGCAGATTGCCCAGGACCAACCTGGCCCAATAGATGCATATTGGCTTAATCGGTTGCTTCTCTGTTGGGCACAAATTAAAACTTATCAAATTTAGGCTAATGTACAACCTGCAAAAATAATGCCCAAGCCCAACGAGAAATTTTTTGAAGCAGCGGGATTTTTGGAACGGCAATCATGATCGCACGCCACATATACCCATGATTTTGGCTTTGGTTTTAAAATGTAACCATGGGTATATGTGGCGCACGATCATTGGCAAATGGTCGCCACTTCAAAAATTTCTCAAGCCCAGCCCCTTCACAACCGTACTGCATGCACATTCTCATCACAATTTGGATCAGCTTTCCAAAAAGGTGATTTAGGAACAGTCCAAAACCGTTCCTAACAAGTTTAGGATCGGTTTTGAACCGTTCCTAATATAGGCGTCACTAAGATTTATGAACGGTTTAAAACCGTGTCCATTGGAACAGTTATTCACTTTTGAAATGGCTTAGACCGTCCTTAAGGGCCCATTTGGCAAACTAGTGGAAGCAAAAAGTAACTTCTAAATTAAGTTGCTGAATTTAAAAGTTGCTATTGAAAAAAAAATTTTGTTAGGTGAAACACGGACTTATAAGTCAAAAAGTGAAAAAGTTGGTAAATTAAGTTTTCAGATCTAAAAGCTTAAAGTGCTTAAGATCTAATAGCTTAATGACTTATGCCTAATTTGGGTTGTTTGGTAAAGATCTTAAGTCTTAAAATTAAGTCAAAGGCATTGTCAGTATTTTGAAATGTTTATTAAGACACTTTCGTAAGTTTTTAAAAGAGAAAGCTTTGAGAAAAAGAGCATTATGGGTATATAAAAAAGAATCTTAGAATCTCTTTTCTAGATGTTCTGCGCCAAAACTACTTACCGCAATTAGTCACCCCCAACTCACTTTTTGCTTAGGTCTTAATTTCAATGATTTCAGACTTAAGTGATGAAATTTATTGTTTACCAAACACCACTTAATTACTTAAATCACCTCATTCAGACTTAAGGTTTGAAAAAAAAACACCACCTTGTTTAGCATGAATGAAGTCAAAAAGTCATTTTCTTATAATTTTATATACATATTATATTCTAATAGACCATTAAAAAAAATCATAAACCAATATCTTGCGTTAATCATAAACCATTAATAAAGATCATACCACTAAGAGTGTGCCACGTGGCTCGTATCTTGTGTTGTACGTTGTGCCAGAAGTTTTACTCAGCTGGTTGACAAACATAAAGAAAAGTACCCATTTCTGCTGCTGCATTCCACGGAAGGTGAAAACTATGTTCTAAAACTCGGAACTCGGACTTGGCTCGGAAGTCCATTGGGCCGAGTCACCTCGATGACTCGGGAGTCGACTCGGCGAGTCATTAAATTGATTATTGTTTATTTAAATATATAAAAAATAAAATTTATTAAGAAAAACTTTGAAAATAGGAAACAAATACAAAAATACATTTAGAAAATCAGAAAAAAAATTTGAATTTTGATTGGACTCGGCCTTTAAACAGGTGACTCGGCTGAACTGTGAGTCAACTTGGACGATTGTCCGAGTCAACTCGCCAGACTATGCAAATCCGAGTTTGTATACCGAGTCGACTCGGCGAGTTTTAAAACATAGGGTGAAAATAGGACTGCCCTTTTCTTTAGACGTATCTCGGGTACACCAATTTTGGGGACAAGTGTTACACATGCAGATCAGCAGGCCCATGATTTGCACTCTTTATTGAAGAAATCAATGATAGATACAGATATACATATTATATTCAAAATTTTGATGCAGAAGCCCCTAAAGGACTTCGAATGCAGTTGACACCAAGGTTTAAAAAACGGCCGTTATAACAAAAATAACGGCCGTTGTAACGGATTAGGACCTACTCCGTTACGTTATGGACCGTTAAAATGCCCAGAAAATAACGGCCGTTATTTTCCGTTATAACAAAAATAACGACCGTTATTTTCTGGAAAATTTTGTGAAAAAAAACGGCCGTTATTTTCTGTTATTTTCCGTTATATTTCGTTTTTTTTCCGTTATTTTTCATTTTTGAAATTTTGAAATTCAAATTTTAAAATTCAAAATTTAAATTTCAGCGCCATTTTTTCTGTTTTTTTCCGTTATTTTCCGTTTTTGCCCGAGCATTTTTTTTTCGTTATAACGGAAAAAACGGTAACGCCCCCAGTCCGTTATACCGTTATAACGGTCCCCTTTAAACCTTGGTTGACACAGAGGACTCTCGTGGTATTTGGGCTCACTAGCCGCATGGATGTATAGCCATGCCCTTAGTAGATATAAATACCAAACATCAGCCTGATTGGTGGTTACCTCTAGCCATAGATTTCAGCACTTGTTTAGGAAAAATTAAGTAAAAAATGTCAGCCTAGCTTACGCAATTAATATCTAAATGAAGTAATTAAATGATCATTATATACTAAAATCATTTATAATTGAATATAGTCCATTGAACTCCATTCAAGATTTGAGGAAACTTAGGGTTTGTTTGATAGCGGACCTTCAACCAAAGACACGTCTAGGAGGTGTACACCTTCATGGTGCATACCTACGAAAAAGTGCGTGCTCGTCCTTCTTTATACGCGTTTGGTACTACACTCGAGTAGAGAAAACACAGATCTGCACTTTAAAACCTCAATAAACTCCACTACATTCCAGATTTTAAATGATTAACTCCGGGAAAGGATGACGTAAACAACGTGCATGAGTAAATCTTGGCTGACCGCCCACAATATGAGCAACTTATGAGGCACACTTTTAGAGGCAACTGGCCGTATGGATGTTTGGCCATCCCTAGATGGGTCTACCAAGAAAAAAATCAGCCTGATTAGTGATTTCTAAGCGCTGGATTGGAGTCATTTTTATGGTTTGATTTTAACCTTGTGAATTTGGGCATTATTATCCGGTACAAGGATCCAAGGGTTTGGAACCCCTAATCTTGCTGATTTTTGGTTTTAAGCCCATCTAGGGATTGGCCATACATCCATACGGTCAGTGCCCTCTAAAAGTATGCCATGTGGCTTATATTGTGGGCGGTCATAGGGGGCTGTCCTCTAAAAGTATGCCATACATGTTTCTCATTTCAATCGGAAACCCTAGATGGAATCCCAGATACAACTAGATCTGGACACGTAGCAGGTATCGGAGTAAGAACTTCGATCGGAAACTCTAGGTCGAATCAATGCCATATGAGTAAGAAACGGGATCGAGAACCCTGGATCGAAGCTTTACTAAAACAAAGTGTAGAATCCGTAGAGCCCGGGAGATCTTTAGGTAAACAAACGAAGATCTTATCTTTCCATTTCAATTGCACAAAGGGATGGGAACACAGGAAAAGATGATGGATTTCCTTCAATTTGATAGTTGTTAAGGTTTCTTCGAGATTACCTTTGAGCGCGCTCGTGTGTTCAAAGTTCCATTGGGAGAGGTTGATCCTTTGAAGGTACGAGTTCGCGGGTCTTAGAGGTCTGCTGTGTCTTCCAATGTGCAAGTTTTCGACCGACCCACACAACTGTCTCAGCCCAACACACACCTTCAGCCAAGACGGGCGCCGAAGGTCTAGTACCAAACATACCCTTATATTTTAAGTGGAGTTTTCCTAATTGTTGTTTTGACAAAATAGCATATGGTTCAATATGCAATCCAAATGCACGAATTACAAATTAGAGATTAGTTAAAGAAAATGCAATGTGCCCTTATTTTGTTTGTAAACAAAGGCAAGTCCACAATAAATAGTTAGTCTTAGTTGGCTTGTCATTTTAAATTTGAAAAGATCTTTTTGTGTAAAGGACCTTTTAGAGTAAAAATGGCAACCCAAACAGGCCCAATTTTGAGCAACACATGACTAATCTAATCAATAGAAAATTACCATTTGATATTTCATGTAGTTAGCAATTCGGCGTATTGGATGGTAAAAGTTCGTGTATCAGAAGTAGCAATTCGTTGATAATTTAAAAAATGAAAAAAGTTGGGCCTGTTTGGATTGTCATTTTTAAAAAAAAATACTTTATTTAAAAAAAAAAAATTTTTATTAAAAAAGGTCGCTTGGATCATCATTAATGCAAAATGCCTTTTTTTTTTTTTGTGTAATCAAATGCAAAATGCCTTTTATCTTCTCTTAGTGGGTCGTATCTATTCTACTATATAATGGACGAAGGTCCTTCTTGCGTGCCTCATGCTAAACCCTAAATATGCCCTAACTAGGAAGAGGTTCTTTGGTCTTATTGGTGTCAAAGACACGTTAGCAAGCTTCGATGCTCTCTTTTATTACAAAAAATAAAAAAATCTTATTCCTAATATTACCCTAAGTTCATTAAATTGACAAGCATTACTTCTTTCAGGTGTAGAAATTATTTTATTAATAAGGGTTCTTTGGTCATTCGGTATTTTCACATTTAACGTGGCACTTAAACTATTCATCGGAAAAAATTAGATGAATGATCCATCATCGAAGTTGATGATCGACCCACATTCACTACAAGAAAATTAAGTTTTAGCGACGACCTACTAGCGACCGCGAGGTAAAATCGTCACTAAAGGGGACTTTTAGGTACGGCCAGAACATAGCCGTTAGAGCAAGTCTTGTAAAAAAATTTGGCTGGGGAATTGTATTTATAGTGACGAAATTAGCAACGGCCAGATAGTAGCGGTGGCTAAAAGACCAAATCAGTGACTGTTATAAGCTGGCCGTCATTGAAAAACAGAAAAGTATAAAAAAAAAAATTTCGCGCGAGTGCGAAATCTCTTCGCTTTTCTTGGCGCGAAAACCACCCCTCCTTCCCTTTCTCTGGTGCGAAAACCCCCTTCCCCCTTCCTCTGGTGCGAAAACCCCCTTCCCCCTTCCTCCCCTTCCTCCATTTCCTCCCTTTCCTCCTATCGCGCGAGGGCGAAACCCCCTTCCCTTTTCTGTTGCGCGAAAACCCCCTTCCCTCTTCCTCCCATCGCAAAAACCCCCTTCCCTCTTCCTCCCATCACTAAAACCCCTTCTCCAGTCGTCCTTAAGTTGATGTCTTGCTCCCCGACGACCTCCACAGCGGTGTGATCCAGACGGTGCTTCACGCCGTCGGTGCTTGATGAAGGTGGTCCACAGCAGTGCGGCTTTGCGACTCAGGTGCATCACGACGGTGCTCCACACCGTTGCTTTACTCCGGTGCCCTCGTTTTCCCATCTCAGGTGTTTCTCACCGATTATTCTCTCCGATTACATCTGTTTTTTTTTTTTCCCTGTTTTGCCATTCACCAAATGGTGATAAGGCTATACATCTCCAATCAAACTGATTGTGAGTGTGTTGGTGGATTGAAGGGCCTGATTGTTGGGTTCAATCTATAGCTGTGTGGAGCCCTGGGTTTCCAGCCGTTAGAGGTGAGTTTGTTCAATCAATTCTGATTTTGTTTGATTTCTAGACTTATGGATGTTTGGCCTAACCCTAGATTTTGATTGTTAATGGTTTTTTGTATGGATGTTTTGTCCTAACCTTAGATCAGAGTACCCCAAAAGCAATGGTTTGGCCTAAAAATAAATGGATTTTTTCTTGTTTTTTTTTCTTTTATGGAATAATAGATTTTTTTTGGGTTTTTTTGGACCTTGAACAGAGGAATAAAACTTCTGTCACAGCGTTTGTCACACGCAAAATACGAGCCATGTGGCACATTCTTAGTGGATGCTGATCATATGGATGATTGGCCAGTCCTTCAGTGGACCTATAAACCAAAAATCAGCACGATTAGTGATTTACAACCTTTGGTTCTTGGCAGCCAAATAACGCTCAGTAATGCTCAAATTCCCAGTTTGATTCTGTTGAAAAGATTTACGCATATTTGCTTAGAAATCTGGTGCATAACATAGAAGAGTAACACCATACAGTCTTGTTTCTAATGGAGAAAAAATTACCCAAATCTATATAATTTAAGCAAAACACAACTAAAAGAAATTTAGTTAAAGAGGAGAAACACTTGGTGCAAAATTCAGGACAGAATGTCGATATGGTAAAAAAATCCATCCAGTTCTAGATGTATTACATTTCTGCTTTTTGTTTATGCCGATGAAATTTTCATTAATCAACAGTATATGAAAACGGAATAAAAAGGTAGAAAAAAATGTACAACTAAATACTTAGTAGGAGCAGTGGGAAAGATAACAGGGAAAGAGAACAAAAGAAATTACCTTCTTCAAGTCATGAATTTGGCCCTTTTCATGTGTTTGCAACTCTCAGGTTGAAGGAAAAAATGTCATAACAGTGATACCATAATCAGATGGTGCGCGAGGGTACGTGTCGGATCTTATGCCAATCTTCTCCTCCATTCTCTTTGAGCCTCTCTTTGAATTCTATTGGCATATTTTTCAATTCCAATTCACAAAGTGTACCGATGCATTGCAAACTTTCTGGAAGCATCTTCAATTTTAAGCATTCATGTATAAGTAGACGTCCAAGGCTTGGCATCGCTCCTTCCTGGACCTTCCACTCCTCTAATTCAGGCAAGTCATGAAGTTCCATGACTTCAAGTTGACCAAACATTTCTGCTGAGCAGACCATTTTCTTCCCCACGTACGATCTCTTTCGTAATTTTAGGATCCTTAGGTTCGGCAGCTTCTCCAGTACTGCCATTGGGTCTTGACTTAGTTCAGTTGCACACAAGGTTAACTTGGAGAGGCTTGGTGGGAACTCAGAAGGGTTCAGGAGGTTCTCTAAGTGACCATTCAGGTTTAGTTGACGAAGATGCACATGTTGTAGAAAAGGCATCAGTAATAGGCTTGTCTTTGATTTCAGCTTCAAAGATTGAAGCTTATAGAATCTTTCAAGAGCATCATTTAAAGCCTTCCCATGTAAACTTAAATCTCCGTATATTCTCAGTTCTCTTAGACAAGTCGAAAGGCTGAAGTCATCCCTTATCCAGCTCCCAGCCTCTATCATTGATAGAGTCCTAATGTTTCTTAAACGACCAACATGCAAATGCATACCTCTCCCTGCCTAATCTATATATAGATGTCTTAATTGTCGCATTTTTCGAATTACTTTCGGTAATACAAACATGTGAATAGATCTTAAATCAAGAGTTTCCATATAACGTAGGTTGCTTATGGAAGATGGAAGCTGGTGTAGGAATGTATTCCTCAACCCCAAGTACCTTAAATGTATCAATTTTCCAACCTCATCAGGTAACTCGGAGATGAGTACACCCTCGAGATCCATCACTCTGAGCAATTTGAAGCCTCCACAAGATAATTTCATTTGTGATTTTTCAAGCCTCTCTTTCTTTGACGTGAAGCACAACAGGGAACGGAGGTTTGGAGTAGAATTTTGAGCAATGCACTCACCAATGTGAGAGTGGATTGCAAGTCGACGCGCTCTTGTTGGAGTAGCAGAATCTTCCTTCCCATGAATGTCTAGGAATTTATTTTCCTTGGTTTCTAGAATAGAAAGCTCTCGCACAATATGGTGGATACGACATGTTTTAACCCTTCCATCTGAATGCCTTCTTACTATTTGAATCATGCTCCTACTAACCAACTCCTCCAAGTATTCCTCTGCTTCTTCCTCTACTGATTTCTGATGTGGTAGTACAAATCCCTCCGCAACCCATAATTGAATCAGTTTCTTGGCTGGAATTTCAAAGTTCTCTGGGAAAAGACTGCAATAGAGGAAGCATGATTTCAAGTGATGGGGTAAATCCATGTAACTTAACTCAAATACAGTTGGGATCTTATTTTTTCATTCCCTCAATTGCCAACTAATGTTCATAAGCAAGTCTGCCCACTCACTTGGACAGTTTGTTTTGCTGCATAATAATCACCCTAGAACAACTAGTGCCAGAGGTGGGAACCGTTTCCTATAGAGTAATCTATATAACAAAAGAGGAAAGTTGTCTCCCCACTTATACCCCCTCTTATTTGTTTCAACAAAGAAGGGCTGAGATCTTATCCCCCAAATAGACGGTGGATCTCAACCACTCACATCCGATTTTGACAAACGCTTTGTTGGAGAGTGCCGTGGGCACGGGCCACCCACCATCTATATAACAAGTGAGAGTGGTTGTCTTATACCCCTTCTTATCTTATATGGCTTCAATAATGAGTGGCTAAGATCCACTATGCTTCATATCAATGGCTGAGATTAACTCCCACCCGATTTTGACAAACACTTTGTTGGAGAGTGTCGCGGGCACGGGGCCACCCACACATATAGCAAAATAACTCAGTTGTATTCTCTTATCTTATCCTACTTCATAAGATAAAGAGTGGTTGAGATCAAATCCATCCATGTAATGTGGACGGTTAGATTTCAGCCACTCAATCCCCCTCATTTATTTATTCACTCCCACTCATTTTATCTCAATTTATTAAAAATTAAAAATTTTAATTTTAACACCGTTATTTTTTGTTATTTTTGTTATTTTTCCATTTTCCCTCTGTGTTACAATCCGTTATAATGGAAAAAAGGTAACGACGTAGTCCGTTATACCGTTTGAGTACCGAAGGCATCCAATTTTTGCAAACGCATTTGTTGGAGAGTGTCGAGGGCACAGGCCATGTACTATATAACAAAATAGGGAAGTTGTCTCCCCCTCTTATAGGCTTCATAAAGAAGGGCCGAGATCTTATCCCCCAACTAAACGGTGGATCTCAACCACTCACACCAAAATTTTGACAACCGCTTTGTCAAGGAGTGTCGTGGGCACGGGGCACCTACTAGTATAGAAAAAGGAGAACTACAATTTTCCTTCAATGTTCTCATTGACTGCTGTATGTTTAGTCTTTAGGGTGAATGGTAGATAAGCAATGTCCAGTTTCCATATAAGAGATACTTTTTGGGTAAATAAAGGAGTTGCAAGAATCTGGGTAGTCTTTTAGAAAAATGGGCCTTCTAACACACTCATTCCCATGAATGATTGTCTGGCTTTCTATTTTAACCGAAGAAGAAGCATCATAGTTTCTTTCTTTTGACAGGTGCTAGAAGTACCATTCTTCATTTGACTCATTTGGTTGGCTAGGGAACTTTAGGTAAAAAAGTTTCATCAAATCATTCTTGTTGTGGCTTCTTACAATTAGGCATAAAGCATACGGTCATTTCCCATTTCCTATAGAATGTGTGTGTGGAATAGTAGCACGTAACTTGAATTATGAGCTATTTTCTGATCATTTTTTCATCCATGACGATTTTTTCTATCATCATTGATGTCTGGTATTAAGTCTTTGGTGCCTTTGCCTATGGATTGTATTCTGTTTTATTCTTTTATTAGAATTTTTCATTGTGATTAATTTTATGGTGTCTTTGCTTATATTGTCTATTTTTCTTTGTTTCTTTTTTGAATCTATTGTATCAATTTCTTTAATTCTTAGTTGATCTATTAGAAATTTACACATCATGCATATACATGCATTAAACCTTAGATCTCCCGTTCAAGAATTATTGTATGACAATTGTGTGCTTTATCACTTATTTGAGACAAATTAATTATAAACTATGATGTTTGGTTCTCATGTAGGACTAAATGCGATCAAGTTAACAATTATTTTTGTCTTATTTATGATGAAGAGTAATTGTCTACTGTTGATTCTTGAATTATCCGTTTGGACAGTTTGGGAATGCATAATCTCTAGTGCAATCAATAGTTCAAGTGGTTATTTTCATTTGAAGAATAGTTTCAGCAAGCATTCCTCTTACTCTCTGGGTATATATTTAGACAAGATAGCATATTTGCTCCTTGTCTAAGTCGTGTACTTGGAGAGTTATGGGGAAATGCTGCCGAAATTATTCTTCAAATGAAAATAATCATTTGGCTATTGAGTGTAACAGGGATTATGCATTTCTGAATGGGATAGGATCAACCCACCTAATATAGAGGAGTTAGGAAGCATGATGTATATGCATTTGAGTTGTGTGTGACAATGTGGTTTCGGTTGAAGGTGGCATCGT
Source organism: Euptelea pleiosperma (assembly GCA_035048495.1). Lineage (NCBI taxonomy): Eukaryota > Viridiplantae > Streptophyta > Magnoliopsida > Ranunculales > Eupteleaceae > Euptelea > Euptelea pleiosperma. The sequence goes on along the minus strand of CM068542.1, from coordinate 24,406,573 downwards.
TTTGAAGCGGATATGTCGATCGACAAAAGTTGGATTAGAAAGCCGAAAAATAGCCCTGAGTATCTAGCCGGTGTAGACTAATTCTTGGATTTTGTATTTGTTCGTACAAGATTTGGAGATAAGATCCAGTGTCCATGTAAAAATTGTTGCAATGCATTCGTAAAGAATCGACTAGAAGTATATACTGACTTGGTATTTAATGGGATGAATCCGAATTACACCATTTGGTTGTGCCATGGGGAGAGTATGTATGATGTCGAATATACGAGTAATGAGCATGATAAAGTTGATGATATGCATGGCATGCTACATGATGCATTTGGAATACCCCCTCTTGACCGTGAAGAGGAGAATGAACCAAATGAGATCAGATCAACTGAGCCAAATCAAGAAGCGAGTAAATTTTACGAAATGTTGAAGGATGCTGAGAGTGAATTGTACCCAGGTTGCACTAAGTTTTCAAAACTATCTTTCCTTGTACGATTGTTACACTTAAAGTGTCTTAATGGATGGAGTAACAAATCATTCGATATGCTGCTTGAGTTGTTAAAAGAGGCACTCCCGATTGGTGAAAAGTTACCTAAGAATCATTATGAATAAAAAAAAATGCTTCGAGATCTTGGCCTGCATTACACGAAGATAGATGCGTGTCCGAATGACTGCATGCTATTTTCGAAGGAACATGAGAACGCAAATGAATGTGTTGTATGTGGTGAGTCTAGGTGGAAATCGGTTTCATGTCGTTATACTGAAGATGCTTCCGCTTCGTCTGCAGTGGAGAAGAAAATACCTGTAAAGATTTTACGTTATTTTTTGTTAAAACCGAGGCTTCAAAGGTTGTTTATGTGCTCAAAAATAGCCGAACACATGAGATGGCATGTTGATGGTCGTATAAAAGATGGTGTATTGAGGCATCCTGCAGACTCTAAGTCATGGGAAGCTTTAGACCTGAAATACCCGTCATTCGGTTCTGAATCGAGAAATGTGAGACTTGGGATAACGAGCGATGGCTTCACTCCATTTAGTTATACGAGTACTCCTCACAGCACATGGCCCGTAATTCTTATTCCATACAATTTGCCGCCATGGATGTGTATGAAGCAAACATCTTTCATGTTGACGTTGCTTATTCCTGGTCCTAAAGCTCCTAGAAATGACATCGATGTGTACTTGCAACCACTGATAGAGGAATTGAAGGAATTATGGACAGATGGATTTGATACATATGATGCCTCTTTAAAGCAGAATTTTCGGTGTCGTGCAGGAGTCATATGGACTATTAATGACTACCCTGCATTTGCGAACTTGTCAGGATGAAGCACTAAAGGAAAACTTGCTTATCCATCTTGCCACAAAGACACTAATTCGGTTAGACTGAAAGAAGGACATAAATAATGTTACTTAGGACATCGTCGATTCCTTCCACTTGATCATAAATTTCGACAGAATAAGAAGTCATTTGATGGCAAAAAGGAATTGAAAAGTGCACCAATACCGTTGACTGGAGGGGATGTGCTCGATCAATTACGTGACTATGAGCAGATTACATTCGGTAAGGTAGATAAAGATAAAACCGGAAGGAAGAGAAAGAGGGATGATTGTAATTTACCAAAAAATTGGAAGAAAAAGAGTATTTTCTTTGAATTGCAGTATTGGAAAGATCTCTTGTTGCGGCATAATTTGGATGTTATGCATATTGAAAAGAATGTCTGTGATAATGTGATTGAGACACTGTTAAATATGGAGGGTTCAAAAGATAATTTAAAGGCTCGTGTAGATATGAAGTTAATGGGTATAAGGAAAGAACTTCACCCGATACCGGATGGGAAAAAGCTTTTACTACCCCTTGCATGCCACACGATGTCTTTGCTTGAGAAAAGAAAGTTCTGTCAAATCTTGAAGGAGATCAAGGTTCCAGATAATTATTCATCGAACTTCTCACGGTGTATTCAAGTCAAACAGTGCAAGATTTCTGGGCTCAAGAGTCACGATTGCCATGTTCGTCTATAACAATTTCTACCACTTGCAATACGTGGTAACTTACCTAAGAATGTCTGTTCAGTTTTAATTGAGTTGTCAACGTTCTTCAGACAGTTATGCTCGAAGGTGTTGAATGTGAGTGAACTTGATCAACTTGAATCACGGATTGCTGTAACACTTTGCAAAATGGAAATGATCTTCCCACCAGCTTTTTTTGATATTATGGTTCACTTGACCATTCATTTGGCTGGTGAGGCCAAGATGGCTGGACCAGTGCAATATCAATGGATGTATCCAATTGAGAGGTATTTGCATAGGTTGAAAACATATGTTCGAAATAGAAATTATCCTGAGGGGTCAATTGCGGAAGGGTATATTTGTGAAGAATCTTTGACATTTTGCTTGAGGTACTTGCATGGGATTGAGACAAGGTTCAACCGACTAGCGCGGAATAGTGATGTTGTTGATGCGGAACCACGTGAGAAGTTATCTATTTTTGCAGGAACTGGACGTGTCGTAGGGAAGGCTACATCACACTTGCTAAGCAACTTTGAGTGGGAACAAGCTCATCTCTATGTGCTCATGAACTGCCCTGAAGTCGCTCCGTTTATTGAGTAAGATTAATCATTCTAAATCTCGTCTGATATGTATTTCGTATACATTGATACTTATTGCTTTTCTTGGGTTTGGATTGTAATCAAATTATTTATTGTACAGGCAGCACAAACAAATAATCAATGTCAATAATAAACGTATGGGTCCTAGGGATCTGGAGCGGAAACATATTAAGGAGTTTGCTTCGTGGTTTAACGAACATGTAAGGGTTAGATATCATTCAAAAAAAATTAAATTTTAAGCATAATTATATAATTTTAAATGTATTAACTTCATTTTTCAATCTGAATAGGTTATGCACATGCGATCTAATGATGAGGAAGTAAATGAATCTCTCGAATTGTTATCTTTGGGTCGTTCTTGGACAGGAAAATATTTCAAGGGGTACATTGTAAATGGCTTTAGATTTCACACAAAAGATAGAGAGAAACAAAGGAAAACTCAGAATAGTGGAATTTTTGTAACTGCAAACACTAATAGTTTCGCAAGCGCGAGAGACACGAACCCAATGATAGGCAATGTTGGATATTATGGCATCTTAACAGATGTTCTAGAGTTACAATATCCTTGTCAAAATCGGATTGTGTTATTTAAATGTCACTGGTATGATGTCATGAATAATGGGGGATTCAAAGTAGATGAGTATGGGTTCAACTGTGTGAATGTCACACGAACCTTAAATACCAATGAACCATTTATTCTTGCAAATCAAGCACAACAAGTTTTTTATATCCAAGACATCACTAGTGATGATTGGCGCATTGCATTAAAGACACAACTGCGCGACACCTATCATATGGAGTCTATCGATGACCTAGAAGATGAGCCTTTTCAAGATAATGAGCCTGGGTTACACCAAGATTCAACCGACTCCAATGATGATGACCTCACTTGGACTAGGGATGATATTGCTGGAATTTCTGTCAAAGGTTATGAAGGAGATCAAGCCTTCATTGATGATGGGGATGATTAATGAAATGTAAGGTTATGTAAGATGTTTGATTACTGAAATTGACTTACTCATCTACGTTGACTTATTCTTCTATGTTGACTTATTCTTTGTCAATCTCATATATGTAACTTATATAATTCAATATTTATGTAGGAATTTGAAAATGGTACGACGTCAAAAGTTTAAGCAGTCAGAGGGGGGAAATGCATCTGCCTAACCAGAGGGGGCGAATCCCTCATCGACTTTGGGGGCCCAGCATTTAGTGAGAGCAAATCCCCCATCGACTCAACCCGGGAGTAGTAGCACAGGTATGATAAGTTACTGCTTATTATTGTATGGTGTTATGCAAATAGTTTATACTCATTCAAGTGTTTTTTGTTTTGTTTTGTTTTAATTTTTGAAATAGCTATTACCAGCATTCGGAGAAGAGGACCCACGCGAGACGTGGGTCATTTCGGCCTTCAGTCTGGCCAGAAATTGCAAGTAGAATGGAATGAACTTGGCCAACCAGTAGGCGAAACTTGTGGAAAATTCAGCAACATATTGGGGGTGAGTCTTAGGCAGTCTGGTCATATCTCGTTGCGGGCCAAGGACTGGGGTAAGGTTCCTGTCCATGCAAAGGACAGGTTGTGGGAGGAGATAAATGTAAAAACCTATTAATATTTTGGCTTACTTAGTACGTTCTCCACTTTAGTTGAAGATGTAATTTGTGTTTACTTTTTTTTTTTTAACATTTCGGGCGCATGCTGATATTGGGGATGACAGAAAGAAGTGGGTAATGCAGTCATTGGGAACAAAATACAAAGGATGGAAAGCAAAATTAAAAAAAAACTACAGTGCCATGGATACAGATGAGCGTCGGCTACAAAACAAACCTAATGGGATCATGGATGCAGATTGGGCATGGCTTGTCAAATACTGGAGTTATTCTGAGGCCCAAGTATGAAAAATATAAAATTTGATTAATAATTTTTTCATGTCACAAAATTTTTATAATGTCATTGTATTTATGTAGGCTGTGGCAAAAACGAATAAGCAGAACCGTAGTAAGCTAACCGTTAAACATACGGGGGGGACGAAGAGTTTTGCACGCCATATAGAAAAAGAGGTACGTTTATGGTTGAATCTATTTCGCTTAGTCTTTTGAAGTCAATTATTAATAACTATGTAACATATTTTTATATTTTCTTCAAGGATAGACTCAAAAAGATGGTACTCCACCGACTCGAGTTGATTTGTATACCTGAACTCATACAAGAAAAGATGGGTCACTAGTTGATTTGGTATCCACCGGCATCATGGTACGTACGTAAAATGTTTATTTCAAATATAATTGACTTCTACTAATTAATTTGTTTTGAAAGCAGGCAAAATTTAAGGAACTTTCTGAGATTGTACAAAGTGGTGATTCTTTTGCTCCTCAACTTACACCTGACGACATATATACCACTGTGGTGGGTCGAGAGCGACACGGTTGTGTACGTGGCCTAGGCCTAGGCCCGACGCCGACTTCACTCTTTGGCTCGTCATCTAGCTCGTCTCCTGGTTCTAGTTATATGAATCTTAAAAATGAAGTGAAGAACGTGCAAGATGCGATGCAGAATATGAAGGAGCAGATGCAGAGGCAACAGGAGCAGGTACATCAGCAAGTGCAAGAGCAGGTACAGAAGATGCTGCATGAGCAGATGCAACAATTTTTGAACTCCACGCACACCATACCACCTCCTAGCCAAGCTCAGCACCGTTCCGATGATGATGAGGATTTGGTATGTCCATACTTTTTCTAAGATTATTGCCTATCGTTTGAAACTCGATGCCCAAATCGGGCAAATGAGGTCTAAATCTTCAAAAACCTCTGTCAACACATTTAGTTAGTTAAAACAAATATGCTAAAAGAGACGGTGTAAAAAATAGAGCTTCGGTTAGAAATCTGTAGTGAGTTATAGGTTTTGAGATTTCAAGGTTTTAACTTCAGCCTATCGTTAGGACCTCGACACCCAAATTGGGCAAATGAGGTCTAAATCTTCAAAAACCTCTGTCAACAAATTTAGTTAGTTAAAACAAATATGCTGAAAGAGACGATGTAAAAAATAGAGCTTCGGTTGAAAATCTGTAGTGAGTTATAGGTTTAGAGATTTCAAGGTTTTAACTTAAGCCTATCCTTTAGAACTCGACGCCCAAATCGGATAAATGAAGTCTAAATCTTCAAAAACCTCTGTCAACACATTTAGTTAGTTAAAACAAATATGCCGAAAGAGACGGTGTAAAAAATAGAGCTTCGGTTGGAAATCTGTAGTGAGTTATAGGTTTAGAGATTTCAAGGTTTTAACTTCAGCCTATCGTTAGGACCTCGACACCCAAATTGGGCAAATGAGATCTAAATCTTCAAAAACCTCTGTCAACACATTTAGTTAGTTAAAACAAATATATTGAAAGAGACGGTGTAAAAAATAGAGGTTCGGTTGGAATCTGTAATGAGTTATAGGTTTAAGGATTTCAAGGTTTTAATTTATGTCTATCTTTTGGAACTTGACGCCCAAATTGGGCAAATGAGGTCTAAATCTTCGAAAACCTCTTCCAACACATTTAGTTAGTTAAAACAAATATGCTGAAAGAGACGGTGTAAAAAATAGAGCTTCGGTTGGAAATATGTAGTGAGTTATAGGTTTAGAGATTTCAAAGTTTTAACTTAAGCCTATCCTTTAGAACTCGACGCCCAAATCGGATAAATGAGCTCTAAATCTTCAAAAACCCCTGTCAACACATTTAGTTAGTTAAAACAAATATGCTAAAAGAGACGGTGTAAAAAATAGAGCTTCGGTTGAAAATCTGTAGTAAGTTATAGGTTTAGAAATTTCAAGGTTTTAACTTCAGCCTATCGTTAGGACCTCGACACCCAAATTGGGCAAATGAGGTCTAAATTTTCAAAAACCTCTGTCAACACATTTAGTTAGTTAAAATAAATATACTGAAAGAGACGGTGTAAAACATAGAGGTTCGGTTGGAATCTGTAATCAGTTATAGGTTTAAGGATTTCAAGGTTTTAACTTATGTCTATCTTTTGGAACTTGACGCCCAAATTGGGCAAATGAGGTCTAAATCTTCGAAAACCTCTTCCAACACATTTAGTTAGTTAAAACAAATATGCTGAAAGAGACGGTGTAAAAAATAGAGCTTCAGTTGGAAATCTGTAGTGAGTTATAGGTTTAGAGATTTCAAAGTTTTAACTTAAGCCTATCCTTTAGAACTCGACGCCCAAATCGGATAAATGAGGTCTAAATCTTCAAAAACCCCTGTCAACACATTTAGTTAGTTAAAACAAATATGCTGAAAGAGACGGTGTAAAAAATAGAGCTTCGGTTGAAAATCTGTAGTAAGTTATAGGTTTAGAAATTTCAAGGTTTTAACTTCAGCCTATCGTTAGGACCTCGACACCCAAATTGGGCAAATGAGGTCTAAATTTTCAAAAACCTCTGTCAACACATTTAGTTAGTTAAAATAAATATACTGAAAGAGACGGTGTAAAACATAGAGGTTCGGTTGGAATCTGTAATCAGTTATAGGTTTAAGGATTTCAAGGTTTTAACTTATGTCTATCTTTTGGAACTTGACGCCCAAATTGGGCAAATGAGGTCTAAATCTTCGAAAACCTCTTCCAACACATTTAGTTAGTTAAAACAAATATGCTGAAAGAGACGGTGTAAAAAATAGAGCTTCAGTTGGAAATCTGTAGTGAGTTATAGGTTTAGAGATTTCAAAGTTTTAACTTAAGCCTATCCTTTAGAACTAGACGCCCAAATCGGATAAATGAGGTCTAAATCTTCAAAAACCTCTGTCAACACATTTAGTTAGTTAAAACAAATATGCTGAAAGAGACGGTGTAAAAAATAGAGCTTCGGTTGAAAATCTGTAGTGAGTTATAGGTTTAGAGATTTCAAGGTTTTAACTTCAGCCTATCGTTAGGACCTCGACACCCAAATTGGGCAAATGAGGTCTAAATTTTCAAAAACCTCTGTCAACACATTTAGTTAGTTAAAATAAATATACTGAAAGAGACGGTGTAAAACATAGAGGTTCGGTTGGAATCTGTAATCAGTTATAGGTTTAAGGATTTCAAGGTTTTAACTTATGTCTATCTTTTGGAACTTGACGCCCAAATTGGGCAAATGAGGTCTAAATCTTCGAAAACCTCTTCCAACACATTTAGTTAGTTAAAACAAATATGCTGAAAGAGACGGTGTAAAAAATAGAGCTTCAGTTGGAAATCTGTAGTGAGTTATAGGTTTAGAGATTTCAAAGTTTTAACTTAAGCCTATCCTTTAGAACTAGACGCCTAAATCGGATAAATGAGGTCTAAATCTTCAAAAACCTCTGTCAACACATTTAGTTAGTTAAAACAAATATGCTGAAAGAGATGGTGTAAAAAATAGAGCTTCGGTTGAAAATCTGTAGTGAGTTATAGGTTTAGAGATTTCAAGGTTTTAACTTCAGCCTATCGTTAGGACCTCGACACCCAAATTGGGCAAATGAGGTCTAAATCTTCAAAAACTTCTGTCAACACATTTAGTTAGTTAAAATGAATATGCTGAAAGAGACGGTGTAAAACATAGAGGTTCGGTTGGAATCTGTAATGAGTTATAAGTTTAAAGATTTCAAGGTTTTAATTTATGTCTATCTTTTGGAACTTGACGCCCAAATTGGGCAAATGAGGTCTAAATCTTCGAAAACCTCTTCCAACACATTTCAGGGTTGAAAAACATTAGTTAAAAGAGACAGCGTCAAAACAGATGTCTATTTTAGAATCAATAGGCAGTTATCTGTTTAAAGGTTTTGTGGGTTTTAACTCGATTTCGGAAACACAATGCCCAAATCTAACAAATGAGGTCTGAATCTCATGAAACCTCTTCTAACACTTATAAAATATTGAAATAAATTTGTTGAAGAGACGGAATCAAAAAATAGATGTCCGGTTGGGAATCTATAGTAAATTGTATGGTTAGGGAATTTTAAGCTATTAACTTAAGTCGATTTAAAAACTATAAGGCCTAAATCAGGCAAAAGATGTTTGAATCTTCTGAAATTTTATCTAGCTCTTATAATATGTTTAAACAAATCTGTTAGAATAGACAACGCCAAAAATCGATGTCTACTTAGAAATCTATAGTGAATTATAGGTTTAGAAATTTTAAAGTTTTAACTTATGTCGAGTTTTAAACTTTTAATTTTGTTTAAACTAAGTTTTAATATTTACAGTTCTAATTACTTTCTATTCGTTTTGCAGGGACTATATGCTGATTGATATGATGCAGCCATGTGTGTCTTTTTTGAAGCTAATAACCTTGTGGAATATTTTGAAAATTTGGATAGTTACTTTGGAAGATTTGGACATCTTACGATTGAGCTGATTTTGGATTAGATCATTTTTGATGTTTTATATTATATTTGCTAGATAGTTTTTTTTGAATGGATCATTATGGATGTTTTATATTATATTTGTTTAGTAGTTTTTTGAATGAAGGCAGGTCATAGGTTTTACAGGGAAATTTAAAAAAAGAAACGGATTATAGTAAAAGAATGGAAAAAAAAAAAGGGAGTATTAGCGACGGCCACCGACCGTGGCTATTAAATTACAAAAAATCATTATATAGCGACGGCCAGATCATGGCCGTCGCTATTACTTAGTTATAGAGATGGTCAAGGCCGTCACTGTATGAATCCAAATAGTCACTGAAAATAGCTTTAATAGTACATAGAAGATTTTTATAGCGACGGCCATCAATGGTACCATCGCTAATTTAGCCTTATAATGACGGTCACTGTAAGATTACATATGGTCACTAAAAATAGCTTCCAATACGAGCTTTTTTACGCGGGAAATGTTTTTTTAGCGATGGTCACTCACTATCTGACCGTTGCTAAATCTATCAGCGACGCCACTATATAGTGACGGTATGCAACGGCCAGGTAGGCCGTCGCTAAATGATACAGCGACGGTGTTTTATTATTCAGCGACGGCGTCTGGCCGTCGCTGAAAATGATTTTTCCAGTAGTGATTCTAAGCTATATGGCACACTATCGGAGGATACTAACTGTATGGATGTCTGACACATCCCTAAATTAACTTATGTAACAAAACTAAGCCTGATTAATAATTTCTAACCTTTTGATCGTAATTATTGAAATACACGGTGAAAAATAATCCATGAAAAAGACTCTAATCTAATGGCTATAAATTACTAATCAAGGTGAATTTTGATACGTAGATTTAACTATGGATGGTAAAAACATCCATACGGTGAGTAGTATCTAAGAGTGTTCCACGTGGATCATAATATGGTTCATCATCAACTTAGATGTTTTAAAAATAAAAACAAAACCAAAAGCTTCCCGTACATACTTCATTATTAAAATAGTAATGATCACATGGTTTAAGAGCCATGGATATTATCATGTTGTATAGTAGTGTCATTTTGTCACTAGCCAAATAGTACTCAAAATCTACGGTTAAAAACAAACATTGAAAAAGACTCTAATCCAATGGATAAAAATAACTAATCAGGATGAATTTTCGTATGTAAATCCCCTTAGGGATGGGCAAAATGTCTATACGGCCATCGATCTCTAAGGTGCTGCCATGTGTAAGGTGGCGATCCCCCTAGTCACTATAATTGATGAGAGTGACTGATGGAGAGAGGTGAGAATAGACAATATCTTTATCTTCTCGACCCTATCACTTTAATATATATATTGATGAGAGTGGATGGGTAGAGGGAAAACAATTAGATGGAGAGGACTTTGGATGTAGTCGACCCAGGGGGGCTCTTGTATCCCTACATATATCATTTTTTTGGGCCCACTAACCGCATGGATGTTTAGACCAACCCTAGGTGGAAATACATACCAAAAATCAGTCCGAATGGTTTTCTCTTGCTATAGATTTTAGCACTTTTTTAGGATTGATTCTAGCTATTGGATTACAACATGGTTATTGCATATTTTTTGGGTACTTAATCCAATGGCTAGAAATTCTCAATCAAGCTGATTTTTTGGTATATATATCCATGCAGGGGTGGGCCCAAAAAATGAGCTATGTAGGGACACGAGAGCCCTCTGTATCTAAAAATTTCCCTGGGTAGAGGTGGGAATAGAGTTTCTTTCTTAATTATGTTCATTGAGCTAGCAAAATTTGAGGCTATGTTGAGCCCTCTGCATCAACAGCATCCAAAGTCCTCTGCATCTAATTTTTTTTCTGCAATTCTACTGGTATATCACTTTTAAAAAAAATACTGAGAATTACCCAAAAGTCCATAATGTACGCAAGACTAAGATGTGATAACAATCATAACATAATACCATACTTCGTTGCTGGAAAAAACAAAAAACAAAGATACTATTCCCTGACATTGGATCATCGATAGGACCCGATCCATTGACAACCCTAGATGGACCATTATTTATTGAATAGCGAGAACGATAATGGTTTCAACTTTCAAGTTTCTAGATCACATTGCTTTTTCTCTACTGGCGGTGCAGAGTCTAATGTCTTCGATCAATGACGTCAAGCTGATGTAAGAGGATCCACCTTCTTCCACAGCCCCCTTGGCTATCTCTCCGAGGTCCCTTACTCGCTTTCTAATCTGCTCCGCTTCATCTCCAACGTTCATCACTCGAATCACTGCCTTCTCTATCTTCTCCCTCTTCACCACTACCTTCGCTTCTTCTTCCAACGTATTCCTTCCCTCACCATTCACCTCGACTCCAATCTTCAGGACCTGAGTGACGAGCTTCTCGTTGTCGAATTGGTCAGCATAAAGAGGCCATGTGATCATGGGTACGGCTGCGCTCACGCTTTCTAGTACCGAGTTAAATCCAGTGTGAGTTAGGAACCCTCCGATGGCTGGGTGGTCCAAGATTAAAACCTGTGGGGCCCACCCTTTTATTATCAACCCCTTCTTACTTTCCAACATCTTCTCCTCAAAACCTTCCGGCAGCCACCTCTCCTCTTCCTCATCCTTCTCCTTGGTGGACGTCTCATCTTTCCTAACCACCCAGATGAATGGGTAGCCAGAAGCTTGGAGACCCATTGCTATCTCGAACAGCTGGGCGTTAGTGAAGCGGGTCATACTACCAAAACAAACATAGAGAACCGAATTGGGATCTTTGGAGTCGAGCCAACTCAAACACTCGGCCTTACTCCCCTTGGCAGCCTCATCAATTGTGTCTTTGTTGTAGAGTGAAATTGGGCCTAGAGGCCACGCCTTTTTCACTATATTCGACCTGTAGTGCTCTACATAATCCTTCTCCAACTCGTAGAAGCTGTTTACCAAGACCCCGTAGCTCCTCGGAATTGACTCACTGATTTGCTTCATAATGGCGCCTAAAGGGGTTTGGAATTTTAAATGGTCAGGCAGCTCGTTCCTCGTCATCTCTATCTGGTCCGGTAGCCCTGGCACTACAAAGGTCTCCGTATCAGACTGCAACTTTTGGTGAGGCTCGTAACGTTCAAGGCTGTCTAAGACACAGAGGGAAAAGAAGCATGTCGGAAAAAAGGCCAGCCTTGGTATTCCAAGCTGGGCAGCGACATCGGCTGTCCAAGGGAAGAACATGTCGGAGATGATGCAGTCGGGGCGAGACTGTTTGAAGAGTTGCTCTATCTGTGGTTGGAGCATTGACATAGCAATGTAAAGTCTTTGGGACATTTCTGGGGTCGTGACGGAGCTGAAATTCTCAATTCCTTCAGGAAGGCCAGCCTCCACGAAAGGGAATTTGAGTTTGTGAAGTATGATTTGGAGGCCGCACTCGATGTCTCGATCAATGAACTTCTGGAAGAGGAGCGCATTGTAGGGGGTGGTGATGATGGTAACCTTAACCCCACGTGCAGCGAATAGTCTGGCTGCGTGTACCAGCGGGATCATATGGCCTTGACTCCAGAAAGGAAGGAAAAACATCTCAAGTTTACGAGCTTCAGAGGCATCCATGGTGACAGCTTGTAAGAAATAGAAGGAGAGAAGTTTAGTTTTGGTTCTGGAATTCCTGATGTGGTGAGAGCATTACTCTGCGCTTATAAAGAGATTTTTTACATCTGCTGCCCCCACTTTTATTTTTCACTGCACCTTCTACTCTTCCAAACTCAGAATTTTGCCTTTCGAGTAATCACTGTTTCACAAAGGAGTCGCACTCAGAATGGGCCGATTCCGTTCTCGATCTGACCGATCCATCCTCCAATCCCTAGATTTTAAACCATGCGGACGTACGGACCAAAGATTAGTACTTTCTAAGCATTGGATTGGAGAGTTGATTTTCAACCGTTAAATTTGAGCATTATTTACCAAGGTTTAATGGGGACCGTTATAACGGACTCGGGCGTCACCATTTTTCCGTTATAACAAAAAAAATACGCTCAGGGGAAAAAATGGAAAAAAATGGGAAAAGCGGAATATAACGGAAAAAATGGGGCTGAAAATCAAATTTTGAATTTTAAAATTTGAATTTCAAAATTAGAAAATAAAGGAAAAAAACCAGAAAATAACAGAAAATAACAATAACGGAAAAAACAAAAATAAGGGTCATTTTTTTCCACAAAATTTTCCAGAAAATAACAGGTCGTTATTTTTATTGCAACGGAAAATAATGGCTGTTATTTTCTGGGCGTTTTAACAGTCCCTAACGTAGCGGTGTAGGTCCGAATGTTACGTTCGTTATAACGGCCATTTTTTAAACCTTGTTATTTACCATTATTTGGGGTACAAAGATACAAAGGTTTGAAATCACTAATGAGGATCAATGATTTTTGGTTTGTAGGTCCACCTAGGGATTGGCCAAACATCCATACTTGTAGCGTCCTCTAAAAATGTGCCACGTAGCTCATATTGTGGTAGGCCAACAACTTTGTTGAGTGGCGCCTATCAACCCCACATTGCCTTTTTTGTAGTTAAAAATTGATTACAAACAGAAGTTAAATATTTTGTCTGTTTGACATCTAACTTCTTGCTTTGCTTCAATTTAAGTACATGTTTGATTTGAAAACTTAAGTGAAACTTTCGTAATATCATATTTATCTTTTTAATCTTTTAAGATAAATTATAAATGACATTTTTAACGATTTTTAATAACAAAAATATTCTTCTAAACCGTAGAACCACTTTATCCTTTCATATCAAATAAGTTATTTTTTTCTCTTTTCAAATAAATTTCCAGTAACTAGCAAGTAACTTATACTTCTAGTAACTTCTAGAACAAGTAGAAGTGCATGCTTTTACTTCTCGTTCCAGATGGGTATCCTTCGATCACAAAAAAAAAATATACATTTATCATTTCAATAAATTTATGTTTTTATAAACGACATCTTTATTTACACGTCACATGCCCGTAGTATTAGTAGCATTAAGAAGAAAAAAAGGGTAGTAATGAGGTCCCTAGGCCCACCGACACCATGGGTGTTTAGCCCGCCCCTCCATATACCAAAATCACTTTGATTAGCAATCTCTAGCCATTAGATTTTAACACTTTTAAGGGGTGATTCTAGCCAATCCATTGTATTGGAATCAATCATTTTTTTATATAGAAATTATAAATCAATCTAATTTTTGTTATGAATTTTTAGAAAGCGGTCAACAAAACATTGTTGCGGTCAGTGGGCCTAGAGGGCACGGTGACGCAAAAATGGCGAAAGCTGAATTCTAGATGGGAACATCACTTGACAGGCGTGAGAAAATATTATATTTGTTAGCCCAAGTTTGAAGTCTTCCCTTCACCTTTTGGATGTTTGTTGATTGTTCAGCTCATGGTGGATCTTAACATGGTTTAAAAAACGGCTGTTATAACGGATTTGACCCTCCCCCATTATGTTATGTACCGTTAAAACGTTTAAAAAATAACGGCCGTTACTTCTCCGTTATTTTTTTCCATAATACCGAAAACTGGAAAATTTTGAGAACAAAAAAATGGCTGTTATTTACCGTTTTTGCCCCTAATCGTTACAATTCGTATTATAACGGCCGTTATAATGGAAAATAGTAACGTCCCATAAAAAGTGCTTCAGGTTTGGGATGGTCACTTGAAACTCATCCACAGGTGTCTACATATTTACGGAGCCGTGTCTTGGCATTTTCTCATTGGCCATAGTTGTACGAGTAAAACTTCTATCACAGCGTTCTGATAGATGCTTCTGTCACAATGAAAATCGATCACAGGCCACGTATCACACTCTTAGTAGACGCTGACCATATGGATGTTTGGTCAGTCCATCAGTGGATCTCTAAACCAAAAATCAGCCTGATTAGTAATTCTTAAGCGATTCGATTGAAGTTATTGTCATGGGTTAATTTTAAAGGTAAGAATTTAAGCATTATTGAGCGCTATTTGGATGCAAAGATCCAAAGGTTGTAAATCACTATCAGGCTGATTTTTGGCATGTAGGTCTATCTAGGATAGCAAAACATCCATACGGTCAGTAGTTTCTAAAAGTGTGCCATGTGGCTGATACTATGGTCCATCACGTCCATCTTCAAAGATCTAAGGTCCTCTTTTTGGGCTATCCCATGGTGGTTGACAGCATTGTGATCAGCGTGATTGGTGATTTCTAACCATAGTATTTGAGCACTTTTTCGTCATGGGCTTTTGTGAACCAGCTTATGAGTTGGTTCCGAGCCCATGATGAAAAAGTGCACAAATCCAATGGATAAGAATCACTAATCACAATGCTTTTTTGGTTTGGATCAACGAAGGTGTGGGCCAAACATTCAGGGGCCAGTAGGCCGGAAAGAGTGTACTACGTGGCAAATTGAGGGACTTCTGCTAGGTTCACCAATTGGTGGTTCAAATGCCTCGTAGTGCCACTGACTATTTAGATAGAAAATTTATTGTAAACTTTAATTTTTATAGCTAGTTGGGACATAAATGCAGCCCAGGGATGATAAAGGTTGGAATCAAGGTTTAAAGGAGGCCGTTTTAACGGTTAAACGGACTGGGGGAGTTACCGTTAAACGGATTAAAACGGCCAGGGGCAAAAATGGAAAAAAAATGAAAAAAATGGAATTAAACGGGTTTTAACTGATTTTAACGGAAAAAATGGCAAAAATGGCGCTGAAATTTAAATTTTTAAATTTGAAATTTGAAAATTAAAAAAAAAAGGATTTTAACAGAAATTTAACGGAATTAAACGGATTTAACGGCCGTTAAATTAAAAAACGTTAAAACATGTTTAAACGGTTTTAACGGCAACGGGTTTGGGGCATTACCGTTTAAACTGCCGTTTTTAAAACTATGGTTGGAATCACAATACGTGGAAAACCGTCAGATGTCATTGGTTGTCATCATTGGCGGTCGATTAGAATACAAAAATAATTAGGGTAATTTTAGTGGCACCCCTCAAAATGTGAGGGCACCAGACCTGCTGAGAGCACCCACTTAGATTTCAAACTGTGAGGTCACCCTTTCCCAATTTTAACGTGTAAAACTTTTGTCACAACAGGTTTGACCAAAGCCAGTCACAACCCACAATATGAGCCACGTGGCACACTCTTAGTGGACACTAACCGTATGGATGTTTGGCCAGTCCCTCGTTGGACTTGCAAACTAAAAATCAGCTTGATTAGTGATTTACAACCTTTGGATCTTTGCACCCAAATAACGCTCAATAATGCTCAGATTCCTACGCTTAAAATCAACCCATGAAAATGACTTCAATACAACACTTTAATTTTACTAATCAGGCTGATTTTTGGTTTGTAGGTTCACCGAGGGACTGACAAAACATCCATACGGTCAGCGTCCACTAAGAGTGTGCCACGTGACTCTTATTGTGGGTTGTGACTGGATTCGGTCACAAGAAGCAGAGAAAACAGTTGATGAGAGGGTGGTAAAATAAATTTGACAATCGTATTAAAAAAATATGGTAAAGAAACCAAGGGATTCGGGTGCCCTCACATTTTGTGGGGTGTGACTAAAATTACCCAAATAATTAAAGGGGTCAATGTTACTATCCATACAGTCAATAAAATGGCCATCTTTTTCAGTTATTTTCCATTTTTGCCATTGAGCATTGCAATTCGTTATAACAGCCGTTATAATGGAAAATAGTAATGCCCTCTGTCCGTTATAACGGGTCTTTTAAACCTTGGATCTTAATACCAAAATTCAGCTGTATCAATGATTTCTAATAGTTATATTTTAGCATCCAAAATAAGGGTTGGGCTCTGTTGACAGATCTAACATGACAGGAAAAATGACAGGGACACAATATAAGCTAAGTGGCACACTGTTACAGGACTCTGACCGTACGGATGTTTGTCCTATCCCATGGTGGACCTACAAACCAAAAATCAGCCTGATTAGTGATTTATAAGTGTTGCATCTTTGTACCTCAAATACTGCTCAAATTCCCACAGTTGAGATCAGCCCATGAAAATAAGTCCAATCCAGAGCCTATAAATCACTAATCATGCTGATTTTTGGTTTGTAGGTCCAACATTGGGTAGGACAAACATCCTTATGGTCAGAGTCCTGTAACAGTGTACCACGTGGCTTATATTATGTCCCTTTCAAATCTTTGGTTATGACCTACCCCATTGACTTAAGGAAAAAGATGTAAGAAGGTATGCCTGAAACTGTTCATTTGCGGAAGCGGCATTCTTGAATTAAAAAAGAAATCTTAAAAAACACTTGCCTTAGGTGAGGCCGAGGTGGTTCGAGTGGGTCCTGTCATCGCCCCCCAACGACAGGTCAATCATCAAAGTTTTACTGGTCTGGTCCGGTCTGGTAGCATTTATGTCCCAACCAACCTTCGGTAGGTATAAAAAGATAAAACTTTGATGACCGGGTCTTGTCATCAAAGGAGATGACAGGGTCCCAGATCTCGGCACATGTATTTTGTACGAACTGGTCACTTGGGCCTCACCACACGTACCTAGGTGAGTACTTGGGTGCTTTTTGCCAAAAGACTCACGTATGTACGTGTGCGGTGAGCCCGAGATGGTCCAACGTACAAAATCCAGGTGCTGTGATCTGCTGCCCTGTCATCTCCTTTGATGACAAGGCCCTGTCATCAATGTTTTATCCTTTTTATACCTACCAAAGGTTGGTTGGGACATAAATGCTACCAGATGAGTAAAACTTTGATGATTGGACGGGTTGTCGGGGGACAGTTGCCCACCCTCAACTTTGAGATTTTGCCCATCGATGAGTGGTCTCCAGTTTGAGCCAATTGCAACTCTCTTGCCTTGCCCACCCTCAAATGTTAGGCCAATCCTTTGGTGGACCACAGTATTTACTATGTTCAACTCTCTTAGAGACCATTTACCGTATAGATGTTTGGCCCATCCCTAGGTGGACCTACAAGCCAAAAATCAGCTTCATTAGTGATTTCAAACCTTTGGATCTAACTACCTCAAATAATGTTCAAATCCAACGGTTAAAGATTTTCCATAAAAAAATTTTAGTTCAATGGCTAGAAATCACAAATCAGGCTGGTTTTATGCCAAAAATTGGTACCAATATCCAAGGTTTAAAGGAGGCTGTTTTAATGGTATAACGTACTGGGGGCATTACCGTTAAAACGAATTATAACAGCCAGGGGCAAAAATGAAAAAAAATAGAATTTAACGAATTCTAACGGAATTTAATGAAAAAAATGGAAAAAAAATGGCGTTGAAATTCAAAATTTGAAATCGAAAATTTCAAAAACGAAAAAAAATAGAATTTAACGGAAAAATAACAGATTTTAACAGAAAAAATATCCTTTCCCCACAAAAATTTTCAGATTTTAACGGCCGTTAAATGAAAAAAAAAAGGCCATTTTTTCTTGTGTAAAAACGGTTTTTAGCGTAACAGGCTACTTTGCCCACCCTTGAGCAAAATCTTGGCTCCGCCACTACGTGCACGTTACACGTAGCACACTGGTAGAGATCACTTACCGTATCGATATTTGGCCCATCCCTAGATGAACCTATGTGCAAAAAATCAGCCTATGAATGATTTTTAAGGATTTGATTGGATTCGTTTCTACCGATTGATTTTTAACCGTAGATTTTGAGCATTATATAAGTATTCAGAACCAAAGATTTGAAATCACTAAACAGGCTGATATTTGGTATATAGGTCCACCCTAAGGATGGGACAAACATCCATGTGGTCAGTGGTCCCTAAGTGTGTGCCACGTGGCTTATATTATGATGAAGGATGTGGGGGTGCTGGACAGCCTGAACTGTGCAAGGCATACTCCAACCACCAACCCAGGTTTTGTGTTTAGAATAGAGGCATTTAATGAGAGAATGTTTTGCCTTTGAAAATAGAGAAGCTTTTAATTGTGTCACATAGGTGGCAACCCCAGTTGTTGCATTATACGAGGGGAACGCCACATGCGATACACGTACACCTTACGCATGGTAGCACCTTACACATAGCACACTAGTAGAGATCACTCACCGTATCGATATTTGGCCCATCCCTAGATGAACCTACATGCAAAAAATCAGCTTATTAATAAGTTTTAAGGATTTGATTGGAGTCATTTTCACGGATTGATTTTTAACCATAGGTTTTGAGCATTATATGGGTATTCAGATCCAAATGTTTGAAATCACTAAACAGGCTGATATTTGGTATATAGGTCCATATAGGGATGGGACAAAACAAGGTTTAAAGGAGGCCGTTTTAACGATTAAACGGACTCGGGGCGTTACCGTTTAAACAGCCGTTAAAACAGATTGAAACGGGCAGGGGCAAAAATGGAAAAAAATGGAATTAAACGGATTTTAACGGAAAAAAATAAAAAAAATGGCGCTGAAATTCAAATTTTGAAATTTGAAAATTAGAAAAAAATGGAATTTAACGGAATTGAATGGATTTAACGGCCATTTTTTTCACAAAATTTTTAAGAATTAAATGGTTGTTTAAACGATTTTAATGGCCGTTTAAACAATTTTAACGGCCGTTAAAACAAAAAAACGGCCATTTTTTTCAAAACCGTTAAAACGTGTTTTAACGATTTTAACGAAAATTGGCTTGGGGCGTTACCGTTTAAACGGCCGTTGAAACCGTTTAAAGGGACAAACATCCATGCGGCCAATGGTCCCTAATAGTGTGCCACATGGCCTATACTATTCTCCCTCATCATCATTGATGGATGATGTAGGCGTGTTAGAGATCCTGAATTGTGTAGGGCATTCTCTAATCCAAGTTTTGTCTTAAAAATAGATGCATTTAGCGAGGGAAGGTGATTACAAAAAAAAATGAGCTTTTACTTTTGAAAGTAGAGAGGCTTTTAATTGTGTCACATGGGTGGCAACCCCAGTTGTTGCTTTATAATGGTACTGGGGGGAACGCCATGTGTGATGCACGTGGTATACTCTTAGAGATCATTGACCGTATCGATGTTTGGCCTATCCCTAGATAGACCTATATGCAAAAAATCAGCATGATTAGTGATTTTTAAGGATTTAATTGGAGTCATGAGTTGATTTTTAACCGTAGCATTCAAGCATTATTTTGGGCACTCATATCCAAAGGTTTGAAATCACTAATCAACCTGATATTTGCTTTATAAGTCCGCCTAGGGATGGGACAAACATCCATATGGTCAGTGGCCTCTAAGCATGTGCAACGTGGCTTATTATATGGTCCCTCATCATCATTAAAGAGGGATGTCAGTGTGTTAGACAACCTGAATTGTGAAGGGTGTACTCCAACATTTAGTGAGGGAAGGTTTTGCAAAGCCATTAATCAGGCTGATTTTTTAATTCTAGGTTGAGAATGGGTGGGCCAAACACTCATGGGATCAATAGTCCTGAGCCACCTAACCACCTGACGTGGAATTGATTTTCTCGAGAACTTTTTACCATTGCTTAAAAAATGGAAGGGATAGTGGCACCCGTCTTTTCGCTCAGGAAACCCACTTAATCACAAAAATACTACAAAAATGTGCCTTCTTTTTCACTCACACCACCCACCCAAAAAATGCTAAAAAATAAAAAGAAGAAGAAAAAGAAGAAGAAGAAGAAAAGGAGGAAGAGGAGAAGAGGAGGAGGAGGAGGAGGAGGCCATTGCCGCCTCCACCGTAGGTACCTCTCTCTCTCATTTTCTCTCCATCTCTCTCTCCATATTCCTCTCCTTACCCCCTCCTTCTCACTCTCTCTCCCTCTCTCCCTATCTTTTTCTCCGTATTCCTCTCCATGTCCCTCTCTCCCTCTCAGTTCTGGTATGCTTGCCTCGGCAGCTCAAAATCGAGAGGGAGAGACGGAGAGGGAAAGGAAGAGAAAAAGAGAGAGAGAGAGAGAGAGAGAGAGAGAGAGAGAGAGAGAGAGAGAAATAACAAGAAAGAAAGAGAAAAAGAGGGAGAGTAAGCGGCGACGGTGACCTCCTCCTCATCTTCTTCTTCTTCTGTGTTGTTTTTTTTGTGGGTGAGTGTGAAGAGTCACTTGGGCATGAAGAGTTAGGGGTCAATTTTAGGTGGTTTTACTGAGTGAATGGGTTTACTGAGCGAAATCATGGGTGCCAATATCACATCCCTTAAAAACGGCCAAAAAATAATTATAATAAATAGAACCTACAGTTTCTAACTCGGTTGTTCAATAGTTGAACCTGTAAAGAATAATTTATTATTCTAGTTTTGGCAAAGATTCTGTGACATAAGAATTCTTGTATCCGTTCCTACGAGCACCAGTGTAGCTTTGAAGATGTTGTAGTACGCATTCTTCGTTGACTACGTTAAGACTACAAGACAAAAATCGCAAGAATCAGACGGTTGATGACTTGAGTCATTTGAGTAACTGCTTTTCACCTGTTAAAGATTGTGTCCGCTTGAATAGGAAGGTAAGAAACTTAGTGGCCATAGGAATAAGATATTAAAATGTGATTAATGGTTGAACTAAGTCAAAGGACTAACCCTAGTCATTTCGTACTAAAAGAAGTAAAAATATTGACTAAGGAAAGTTCAGTCGATTGGACTGTGAGAACCAATCGATTGGACTCTATGGGACAAACTTCCCAGAGTACAATCGATTGAAGTCTAAAGTGAGAACCAATTGATTGGACCATCCGGAACAGAACTTCCAAAGTATCCAATCAATTAGACCCTGAGTACAATCGATTGCTTTTACAAACAAAAACCCATCTGTATAGTACAATCGGTACAATCGATTGGACTCCAGTCCAATCGATTAGACCAAGTGTACAATTGATTAGACTTCTCAGAAAGTGTCAATTTTAGATACAATTTTTGTAGTCCCTTATCCCCACAACTTGCATGACTTAGGGGTTCCATGTTCTTATAAATGGAGCACTCTTGAGCTAAACAATTTACACAACAAGAGAGAAAAGAGTTAGCTTTTTATACTAAGACCAGTCCTTGTTATTGAAGAGAAAATGCCCTAGCCTTGAATATTTACCTTGTGAGGTTTTCTCTTCCCAAGATCAAAGCTGAGAGCTTGATCTTTACTCTACCTAGATTTTTCATTTAGAACCTTAACCTAGTAGTCAAAGAGTACCAATGTGACTCAGTAGTACTCTTGAGCAACTGTGGGGTTCGGGGTGTACTGAATCCTTCACTGTACCTTCAGTAGAGACTATCGTGTGAGAATTAAGATCGGAGTGTATTGATCGAATGTAGGTTTGGGGTGTACCAAATTAAACAAGCCATAAAGGCTTTGTGATTGGAAGGGCGTGCGTAGATTCGTAGTGTGCCCAGAGGACGTGGACACACCGGTAGTGAGCCTTGGCTAAGGTTGGAAGCTACATTTGCAACAGTATTGCATAAGTAACTTCTGTAACTCAGAACTTTCTAGTTAGTGAGACTTTCCGTCTGGACGTGGTCCCGTGGTTTTTCCCTGGCTAAGGTTTCCACCTAAAAAGATCACATGTGTTATGTGTTATTTGATTTCCTCACTATTGTTTAATTAACTCAAACGACACAGAGATAATATATCATGGAGATGTATTTGATCCTAGTCAGTTGAGATAATCACTTTATTATCAATCAACTATTTTATTTTGTTATGCGATTTTATTTACCTCTACCAGACCAGTAAAGCTGTTTAAGTTAAAGTAATTTTTAATACCTAATCAACCCCCTTCCTTCTAGGTATTCTATGTAAAAGAGAACGAACGGTTATTTCAGAATCAATTGAACCCCCCATATTTATGAATTGAATTTAAATGTTATTAAGTTTACATTGACTTTTGAGATTTGAAGAGAAAATTTAGGGATAGGAAACTAGGGGTTTGACAATGGAGAGGATTCTTTGTCAATCCAAACCCAAAGTTGTAGATTTTATCATCTATTAGTCCAAATTAGAAGGTGACTCCTCTTAACACTTCAGTTCTTTATTTTTATTTATATTTTTAGTTTGTATCAAGATTTCACACTTTAGCAAGGAGATTTTTATTGAAATTTTAGGGTTTTTTAAATAAATTCATTGAAGAAGTGTTCCTTAGATTTGATGTCTTTTTATCCATTATATTAGCAAAGGAAAAAAATTCATTTTCATAAAAATTGGATACCAAAGAGTTTTAAAAGGACAAAAATTGGATTTGAGAGTCTTTGTTGCCCATGATCATACTAGTGGGCCGCACGTGCGTTGCATGCATGTGAATGATAGTAGGGCCTTTATGGAAGATTAATTTGGAGGGACGAATTCGCAAATTGTGAAAAGTCAAGGCAGAATTAGAAAATTAAAATATTGAAGTTGTCCATGTAAAGTAGATATGTAGTTATTAAGAGGTTGTTTTGAAAATGGGTCGGGATCCGTGGACCAACCTTTTTGAGCTAATTATTTAACTAACGTTCTCAGACATCGATTCTGAGAATCCAACGGTGGTTGTAAGTGCTGAACTAGCATTCATTGGATTATCTTTTTGGTAAAGCACAACCACCGTTGGATTTTTAGAATCCAAGCCCAAGAGCATTAGTGCAAAATGGTGAGTCCCTTGAGTCTAACCCTTTGAAAATATGGTAGAATAGGCATGGAAAGTAATTAAGTTTTTCCTATTCAACTGTTTTGGAAATATGGAAGAAATGGAGAATGATTGTGATATTCACTTAAAAGTGCTTATTTTAAGCCATTATCCATTAATGTTATCGCACTCGCCTATGTGAAACTGCTCTATTTATTGACTTGTCTACGTAAGAGTCTCTTCTGTTGCGTAGAACATACTTTTCTGGACGAAATGGTATATTTGCATGAATTAAACACATTCTCAAAACTCTAAATATTAAGCCGTTTTGATTAAGACTCATTACGTGTTTTTTCTGTAATAGGGACACCAATCGGACGAGTCTGATGGAATGCGGGTTCACAATCAACATTTAGAACCAATTATCAAAAACTCAAAAGCCAAAAGCTGAAGACAGGAGGCAATAGGACCGAGTACGGGCAGAGCCAGATGATCGAAAAGCCTGAGAGATGACTAAGGGAGAAGGAGAATCTGTAAGGAATATTTTCATATTCAATTTGGCAAAGATTTCATTTGACATAAAAACATTCTTGTAACCGTTCCTACGAGCACAAGTATAGCATGAAGATGTCGTGGTACGCTTATTTCGCCAACTACATGAAGACTAAAAGACAGAGACAGCAAGAATCAGACGGTTGACGACAGGAGTCATCTGAGTAACTGCCGATTTGTCAGTTAACAATCGTGTATGCTCGATTAGGAAGGTATGTGATTTAGTGGCCATTGGAGTTGATTAAAATGAACAAAATATAATGGTCAGACATAGTCATTGGACAGACCCAAGTCAAAATCAATTTTATTGACTAGTGGGAAAGTCCAATCGATTGGACATAGCCCAATTGATTGGAGACACTGTGTAATCGATTGGACACTACGAGGTAGAAACATAATTGAGTCCAATCGATTGGAGACACTGTGTAATCGATTGGAGACTAAGGAACAGAAATCCTTTTGAGTCAAATCGATTGGAGACTCTGATTAATCGATTGGAGTCTTCGGGACAGAAAGTTATAAATGTCAAATCGATTGGAGACTCTGATTAATCGATTGGAGCCTTCGAAATAGAAAGTTATAAATGTCAAATCGATTGGAGAACCTTATGCAATCGATTGATGCCTTTGGAACAGAAAACTTATTGAGCCCAATCGATTGGACACTTGTCCCCAATCGATTGGACTAAGTGTACGATCGATTGGACTTTGAATAGAATTGGTTTTATCAGATTCGAAATTCATGGTTCCATTATCCCACGTTCCACACGACTCAGGGTCTTGGTATTCTATAAATATAACCCCTCTATGCCTTCTCTAAATACACACAGACACACAGAGACACAGAGTGACTCAATCTTCAAGAGAGAGAAGCAAATGCTATATTTAGTAGAGTGTCCATTTCGAAGAGCAAAAAGCTTATTTTCATTCACATCTAATGAGCTTGTTCTCTTCTCGATCAAAGTCAAGAGCTTGATCTTTACTCAGCCTAGGTTTTCCAATTCTATACTTAACCTAATAAGCCTGAGAGTACCAGTGTGACTCAAATACCATTTGAGCAACTTGGGGTTCAGAGTGTACTGAATCCTTTACCTTCTGCAAAGGCGGGAGTGTTGAAACTTAAGATCAGAGGAGCCAGTCGAAGGTAGGTTTGGGGTGTACCAAACTGAACAAGCGGATAAGGCTTCTTGTCTGGAAGGGCGCGTGTGGATTCGTGGCGTTGACTTAGAGGACGTGGACACATCGGCAGTGGGCCTTGGCTAAGGTTGGATGCTGTATTTACAACGGTGATGCGTAGGTAACCTTTGTTTCATTTAACTTTTCAGTTAGTGATACTTTCCGTCTGGATGTGGTCCCGTGGTTTTTCCTTAGCTAAGGTTTCCACGTAAAAATATCTTGTCTTGTGTGATTATTTGTCTGTGTTCCGCATTATATCCTGATTAGATTAAACAACAAAAAGATAATATACCATAGAGGTATATTTGATTTGAGTCGATTGTAATAATCCTTTTCAAACAACCAAGGCATGAGATTTTATCCCCATACCATAGACCAGTAAAACTGTATAGGTATATCTAAATTTAAATACATAATCAACCCACCCTTTTAGGTATATTAAGTTAAAGAGAACGGACCGGCGGAATTTCAATTGGTATCAGAGCGGGTATTTCTAATCAAGGTTTAATCACCTGAATTTAAATTTCCAAGCTTCCAATGCTGACATCCAAGTTCGAATCCATGAGAATGGAGGAGAATGATACCTTCACTGAGTTTTATGCAAAACTTAGCGATATTGTGAACTCTGCTCACAACTTGGGTGAGATCATTTCAGAATCAAAAGTTGTTCGAAAAATTTTGAGATCCTTACCTGATAGATTTCAGGCTAAGGTCACTGCGATTGAAGAGAGCAAAGATGTTGACTCTCTTAAAGTTGATGAGCTGGTTGGGTCTCTACAAACTTATGAGATGAATTTGAGGCAACCAAAGAAATCAAAAGGAATTGCCCTTAAGGTTTCTTAAACTCAAGATTCAGAGTCAGATGTTGATTCTGAAGTAGAAATGCCATTGTTCATGAAAAAATTTAAAAAGTTCTTTCGTTCGAAAAACGATAGGTTCAAGAACAACAAACAGTTTGATAAAACTGTGGAACATGCCAAACCTCATGAAAGAAGTAGCAGAAGTGACAGGAACCCTAGGGAAAGCCGCTCAAGCGATCCCCAATGTTTCAAATGCAAGGGTTTTGGTCACTTTGCAAATATGTGCCCAAATAAAGAAGAATACAAGGGCAAGGCAAAAGCATTCAATGCCACATGAGATGAAGAATCAGAAGATCACTTTGATAATTCAGATAGCAATGAAAAGGCTGATAATTATACAGCTTTTGTTGCTTGTTTCAATAGTCCCTATGAATCTCATGGAGAGTCCAAGAAAAGTGATGATGAGAGTTCGGAAGACTCTTACAATGGGGATTCGGATGACTCGGCAGTTGGTGTGAAAGAACTGTACGAGGAATTCGATAAAATTCATCAAGGCTAACAAAGTTTTATCTGACAGGGTTAAATATCTTGATTATGTGTTGATTATTGATTTAGAACAAGAGAATGAGTCTCTGCTAAAAAGGAACAAGTCATTGGAATGTGAATTCCAAACTTGCATGACATGCAAGGAATCCCTAGAGAATGAGGTTCTCAAATCAAAAAGGGATGTGTCAGGATTCTCATCCAGCTCTACAAAGCTTGATGAGATTCTTCGTGTGGAAAAAGTCTATGGAGACAAACAGGGGTTGGGTTACAAAAATAATCAAGAAAAAGGGTCTTTGTCCAAGATAATTTTTGAGAAAGCCCAAGCTATTCCCACACAGATCAATGACCCAATCAAAATGGTCAAAAGCAGTCGTCAGTGCAAGTACTGCAAAAACATGGGTCATGTGATTGGAGACTGTCACAAGTTGAAAAGAGGACATCAAAATCCTCTAGAAAAAATGGTGAATACCACTCAGAACGTGAAAAGTCAGAATTCCTATAAAGTCACATTATGAGATACAATATTTGTTTTATGCCAACATTCATGCCATTCAGCGTGATGACCTGAGTGAGTTGTCCTTCTAGACCTTTGTCTCTGGGGCTTACTTGACTATTACACCTGATCTTATTTCTACCTTGTTGGACATTCCTTGTCCGTCTACCTCATATGAGTACATTCCTAGGACTCGTGAGATGACGACTTCTAGGGTTATGTTGACCAAGACACTCACAGGGCAGATATTTGACTGAAGTACTTTCATACCTCTCACATCCCTTCTCCATGAGTATCGTTTGTTGCATCTCATCTGTGGGTACAACATTGATCCACCTGGCCATGGGGCACATGTGAACATTGATCGTCTGCAGCTTCTTTACCATCTTGGTACTAGATTTGTCATTGACCTTCTGAGGTTTATTTTTAGAGCCATGGTCAGAGCAGGTAGCCAGTTGGCTAACCATCCTTGTCTCCCATTCCCTCTACTGGTGAGCTCTATATTACTGCATCTAGATGTGGCTATTCGAGCCAATGAGGAGGTGTACGCTCCCATGGGGCCTATTGGGCCTTCGACCATCAGGAAGAGCATGTCTCAAGTCCGGAGAGTGATAGATGTCCCTCCACACTTCGATGATATTTTCGACGAGGACTTGGGGGATGATATCGAGCTAGGGGGTCAGCAGCCATATACTGATATGCCTATTCTAGAGACACATTCATCTTTTGACCAGCCTCCTGAGATGCCTGCTCCTTACTCATTTGAGTCTCTTCATCATCAGATGGTGGGATTCGATCAGCGTCTTACAGTGCATAAGGAGTGGACTGCACAGAGTTTCCGTAGATTAGAGGAGGGTCAGGAGAGGATGACGGGTTCTATGTATGATATGTAGCGTTACATGGAGTACCAGTTCACCATGATGGGCTTCGGACATCATCCTCCAGCTCATGGTCCTGATCAGCATGATGATGCTGGTCCTTCTACATAGACTCCTGGAGAGAGTTATCTTTAGAGTTATCGGATATTTTTTTGTTATTATTGTACACCAATAAACTCAGTTTTTGTATGGTTATACTCTGCTTGTTTCATATTGTGTTACAAGATATAAACCAGTATGTATTTGGTTATGGATGTATATATTGCACTTGTTTATGATGATAATCTTCACTGCATGCTTATTATTCTGTACCTTTGTCAATTTGTGACAAAAAGGGGGAGAGAAAATCATAGCGGTAAAAATAAGTTAATGCATGAGATAAGGAGAGAGAAATTTAGGGGGAAAATGTTTTATTAATTTTTCCAATTTCTCTACATGTGATGTGTATAATTATACTTACTGCATTTTATATGAATTATTAATTGCCGATGAGATTACAGGGTAACAGATCAAAAGCCATTACACTATATCTGTTCGATTATCTTCAAGAGAGTGTGAGATAGTGAGTGAATCATGTAAGATGGTGGGATTGTATTTTTTATTTTTTACCTTCTTTATGATTAAATGTTATTTATCACAGAATTGCCAAAGGGGGAGATTATAAGGAATATTTTCATATTCAATTTGGCAAAGATTCCGTTTGACATAAAAACATTCTTGTAACCGTTCATACGAGCACATGTGTAGCGTGAAGATGTCGTGGTACGCTTACTTCGCCAACTACGTGAAGACTTAAAGACAGACAGCAAGAATCAGACGGTTGACGACAGGAGTCATCTGAGTAACTGCCGATTTGTCAGTTAACAATCGTGTACGCTCGATTAAGAAGGTATGTGACTTAGTGGCCATAGGAGTTGATTAAAATGAACAAAATATAATGGTCAGACTTAGTCATTGGATAGACCCAAGTCAAAGTCAATTTTATTGACTAGTGGGAAAGTCCAATCGATTGGACATGTGTTCCCAATCGATTGGACATAGCCCAATCGATTGGAGACAATGTGTAATCGATTGGAGACTACGAGGTAGAAACATAATTGAGTCCAATCGATTGGAGACACTGTGTAATCGATTAGAGACAAAGGAACAAAAATCTTTCTGAGTCAAATCGATTGGAGACTCTGATTAATAGATTGGAGTCTTCGGGACAGAAAGTTATAAATGTCAAATTGATTGGAGACTCTGATTAATCGATTGGAGCCTTCGAGACAGAAAGTTATAAATGTCAAATCGATTGGAGAACCATGTGCAATCGATTGGTGCCTTCGGAACAGAAAACTTATTGAGCCCAATCGATTTGACACTTGTCCCCAATCAATTGGACATGGCCTAATCGTTTGACCAAGTGTACAATCGATTAGACTTTGAACAGAATCGGTTTTATCAGATCCAAAATTCATGGTTCCATTATCCCACGTTCCACACGACTCAGGGTCTTGGTATTCTATAAATATAACTTCTCTATACCTTCTCTAAACACACACAGACACACAGAGACATAGAGTGACTCAATCTTCAAGAGAGATAAGCAAATGCTATATTTAGTAGAGTGTCCATTTCGAAGAGTAAGAAGCTTGTTTTCATTCACATCTTGTGAGCTTGTTCTCTTCTCAATTAAAGCCAAGAGCTTGATATTTACTCAGCCTAGGTTTTCTAATTCTATATTTAACCTAGTAAGCCTGAGAGTACCAACGTGACTCAAACACCTTTTGAGCAACTTGGGGTTCAGGGTGTACTAAATCCTTCACCTTCTGTAAAGGCGGGAGTGTTGAAAATTAAGATCGGAGAAGTCGGTCGAAGGTAGGTTTGGGGTGTACTAAACTGAACAAGCGGATAATGCTTCTTGCCTGGAAGGGCGCGCGTGGATTCGTGGCGTTGACTCAGAGGATGTGGACGCATCGGCAGTGGGTCTTGGCTAGTTGGATGCTGTATTTGCAACGGTGTTGCGGAGATAATCTTTATTTCATTTAACTTTTCAATAGTGATACTTTTCGTTTAGACGTGGTCCCATAATTTTTCTTTGGCTAAGGTTTTCACGTAAAAATATCTTGTCTTGTGTGATTGTTTGTCTGTGTTCCGCATTATATCCTGATTAGATCAAATGACCAAAAGATAATATACCACAGAGGTATATTTGATTTGAGTCGGTTGTAATAATCATTTTCAAACAACCAAGGCATGAGATTTTATCCCCATACCATAGTCCAGTAAAACTGTATAGGTATATCTAAATTTAAATACCTAATCAACCTCCTTTCTAGGTATATTAAGTTAAAGAGAACGGACCGGTGGAATTTTAGAATCAAGCCTTCAAAGAAGAGACTAAGGAGATTAAAGCTTATCAACTAACATAAGATGAGGACTTGCTCAGTTGGGAAAACATACAGAAGACCAAGTCGAAGCCCAGGGTTCAAGACCGTCTACTAGCATTTTCTCTTTATTTTTGTAATAATTTCTCTCTCCTCTCTCTAAACCCTCATTCTCTCTCTACACTCAAATCTCAATCTTCTGATCCTCTCTCTCTTCGCAATCACTTGATCCTATTGCCTATCTAGGCCAATCTCTGATATTCGCTCAAAAGTGCTTATTTTAAGCCATTATCCTTATAGCGATGTCGCATTCTCTTACTTAAAATTTGTCTTTTCGTCGACTTTTCCACATAAGAGTTTCTTCCATTGCGTAAAATGCATTCTTTAGATGAAAATCTACTATTTGCATGAAATATACGCATTTTGGATAGTCCAGTATGAAGCCGTTTTAGTTGAACCTCAGTTCGCACTTTTTCACTTGCAAGAGACCCTATCGGGCGATTCTCAAGGACTGGCGGGCCCACGATCAACCACTGAAGACTTCTATTAAAGCTTAAAGAGCTAGCAGGCTAGGATAAGAAGATAGAAGCCAAGTAGGGGAAAAGCCAGAGGATCGTAGAGCCGGAACAAGGACCAAGAGAGAGAAGAAAAATTGAAGACGAAGAGAAGGACTAAGGTGTTAAAAGCCACACCAATTGACATCAAAAGCTAGTTTGACTAATTGATAGAGCGGATGAAAGAGAAAAAAGAAGACCAGGGTTCAAGACCCTCCATTAATATTATTTTTTGTATTTTCTCTAACCTCTCTCTTATTTCTTTCTCTATCTTAGCCCATACCCATGACCCATGTCCATACCCATGAACCATGCCCATGACCCATGCCCATTTGCAATAACAAGAGAGAATCTCTCTCACTTGACCGATTCTTCTCTCCCTCATTTCTCTATCCTAGTCACTATCTCTCTCATCTAACTAACCCACCATTTCTCTCATTAAAAAAATAACCAACTGTTGGATCTCTATAGATCAAATGGTTCCTATTTTTACAACAAACAAAACAAGTCTATAAGAGATCTACGATCTCTCTTTCTTGGGTTGGTTCTCTCCCCCCTCTCATAACCTAACCCTAGGTTCCCTCTCCCCTTCTTCTCTAAACCTCTCTATCTTTCTCCTCTCCCTGCTTCGATTCTCATCGAAAAACCAACAAGAACACGGCCTTGCAAACCTCTTCTCCATTGGTAAGTCACCAAGGTAAATCTCCATTTTCTATTTTCTCTTTCATTTTCTCTCTCTAAAATCTTATTCATTCTCTCTATATTTATTTTCTTATAATGCTATTTAGAGTGATGGTTATTTGTTTTATTTTCTTTTATGAATAAATTAGATTCAAGTATTGTAATTTGTATTATTTTAATAAATAATTTTCTCTTTTTCGTTTATGATGTTTCTTTTTCTTTAGTTATGTTAATTAGTTGATAGAAATCTCTTCAAAAAGATTATTTTAAATCTCAATCATTAATCACCACTCTCACCCTTCCATCATATTTTCAAGCACTTTCTATTGTTCTAATGTTCTGATAAATTATGTTCCCTAACCTTGAGTGCGGATTCGACATTCGACATATCGCTATACCAAGTCTGCATTTTTGCAGAATTGAAAGTGAACCAAAATTACAAATATTGTTGAAATCTAGGGTTTCTGATTAGACGACTCAAAGAAACCCTAGTTTGAAATGGCGCCGTTGCCGTTCGTTTGACGGCATTGCAAAAAGACGAATAAGAAATCGAAAAGCTACTTAATCGAGAAGATCCAATCCAAATCAAAAACTTTAATTCAATTTTCTTTTTCAAATTATTTACTTATTATTTAAATGCCTCGGACGACCGAGTGTAAAGTTGTAATAACTTAGGAATTTATTTTTCTTTATTTTTTTAATAACTACTAGGTTAATTTTAATTAAAAAAAATATTAGGGTTAGATTTCAATTTTGCTATTTCTTGTTAGATCACTGTATTGGTTATTTATTTCATTTTGGCATATTTTTAAAATTTTTAAATTTGAAAATCTATGCATTTTCTCTTTTTAGAAAATTCAATCCTTAGAGTTTCTAGATCTAGAGACTTTAAATTGGATAACTTTAAAATTGGATAAGAGTCCACTTTCAAAAAAATTCCTTAATTTGGGGAATAACTAATTTGACCGAGATTTCAAAAGTTTGAAATAACTCTAAAATTGGATAAGAGTCTAGTTTCAACAAAATTCCTTAATTTGGAGAATAACCAATTTGACCGAGATTTCAAAAGTTTGAAATCGTGGAAGGTTTCCAACTTCGAGTAATTCAAAAGTAGATATTTTTGAACCTTAATTCGAGAATAACTAAATTTGAATTTCATACCCTAATTGGAACTAATTCACAATACCTACCCAAAACCATTGCGTATTTTTTGAAACCTTTAAGGCGGTATACCTTCCAACTCAATACCATAGACCATTGTGGACTAACGTGATTTCGGATTGCGATTACCAAGTGAGTATGGAGCGAAAGCTCAAAGAGGAGGAGTCCGGCCTAAGCCCATTTGGATACTCCTCCCTATCTCACGGAGGAGACCCCGTGCATAGCCAATGGGCAGGTAGGTTTTTACACCTCGCCTTGAGTGCGATATTGATCTTTGTGCAAATACTGTGCCGATTGTTTATTTAATTTTGCAATCATTATCTGAATTGCATAGTTTGGTCATAAAAATTACATTAAAGAGCAAACCCACCTCTACCTTGAAACTGGTGGGATTTCATTACCCTCTTCATCATTCCAGCTGTTGTGTACCCACGGCCAAAAATTAAAAAGAATCAAGAACTAGAGCCAAACTAGATCGGTGTTCTAGGACACCCCTCCACGTAGTCTTTCCATTGATCCCAGGTCGAATAAGTCCACGAGCGTGGGTCCCTGTTATTTAACACACCCATAGGTCCCTACTACTCAAGTATACCGAGCTCGCTAGTGGCTTCTCTAGTT
Organism: Euptelea pleiosperma; assembly: GCA_035048495.1. NCBI lineage: Eukaryota > Viridiplantae > Streptophyta > Magnoliopsida > Ranunculales > Eupteleaceae > Euptelea > Euptelea pleiosperma. Next base: position 24,373,312 of record CM068542.1, on the reverse strand, counting down.
CTTTGTTGGCCTGCTATTTGTTAGGTTAGGAACACAAACCAACCCTAGCTTATCCTAAGGAAACACTCATCGCCATTGCATGAAAAATCCGGTAAGTCTGGGGCGTATTTAAGTCAGCCGATGTGCCGCACGTCTGCCTAGGCTTCAGATTATCTTATGATCAATTTGAGTTAGTACTAAAGCATTTGCTTTGAAGAGTGTATCCCAATGAGGACCCAAGAGCGACAAAGTTAGTCCGACGATTAACAAGATAAACCAGTGGTCCGCCCACTATCTAATATACCTCAGCCCACAAACTAACAAGATAATCTCTTAAAATATCCTAATTGTTTTAGAAATAAGGTTATCAAGTTTGCTCCTTGTGCATCATATAGTCTACTTCAGGTTAGTGTTCTCCTTTGACAACTTTTTGCTGAGTTTACGACTTATTTTTTCAAGCATATGCTCGTCTGGACCAGATCCAACCATAGATTGATTCGATCTGAGAGTCAGTCTAACATTTTAGATTCTTCACCGGTTTCTTCACCTAGTCTATCTCCTACCCTCCCCTCCTCTCCCAGAGAAACTACCTTCATAGAACTGGCGGTTGAACGACCTCTCATTGAGATGTATGCGCCTAGTGCAATTGATGCCTACCTTTCATGGTCTTCGAAGAGACGACCCGTACACTCATCTGAGGTAGTTTCTGAACATCTGCACTCTCTTCAAACTTCAACACCTTGATGATGAGAGTGTCAAATTGAGAATCTTTCATTTTTCTCTGAAAGATAGAGCCGTTAATTGGTTTTATCCTTTGCCCCCAAATTCAATTACCACATGGGACGACCTATCACAGAAATTTGTATTCAAATTTTACCCCATTTTCAGGACAAACGAGATGAAGTAGATCATCCAAGATTTTTGACAAAAGTCGAATGAGAGATTCAATGAAGCATGGGATAGGTTCCAAGAAACCCTCACCAAATGTCCCCATCATAATTTTGACAAGGGGAATCTAGTCCACATGTTCTATAAAAGACTCACTAATGAGTCCACAACTCTGTTAAAGTTGATGTGCCAATGCAAATTGATGCACAAGACTCCCATAGAAGCCTACATTTTCTTAGGAGAACTAGGCGAGAACTCCCAGCATTGGAATACCAATTCTGGGTACAGTAGTAACACTCTGATCAACCGGACTTCTATGGGGTGTGAGGCAAAAGGTGACCCCAAGCTACAATCTCTAATTCAGGAACATATCAAATCGTTATCCGCCCTTGCTGTCTCAGCTAGCAACCTGTGCATACTTTCAACTTTATGGGATATTTCCCTCTTGTCCAGGAAGAGGTTTGTACTTTCAGTATATTTCAATCTCCAATGTAGACCTCTTATGACAACACTTATTATCTGGACACTAGGAGTAACCATAACTTTGATTGGGAACAATAGTCTTTTCTCCAGTAGCCACTGCCGCCGGATAATTATCCTTCCGAGTTTCATCAACCTAATGGAGAGTATGATTGGCAATACTCGCAATCGCAGTACCAGCCAGATCCACAGACTGAATATTTTGGTCAACAGTGGACCCCTCGGGATTCTTAGAGTTAGTAGACAGCCCCAGACTCACTACCGGCCTACCATTGTCATAATCATTTGGACTACTATCAAGAGCTGGCACCTCAACTTAACTTAGCTGAACCGCCACAATCTACTACCAAACCTGGCCTAGAAGACCTTCTCTCTCAGTATATCATTCAACAACAACATTCTATGGAGAAGTTGGAACACCGTCTAGGTCAGTTAGAGTCTAAGAGTGCTGAAATCACCTGCCCCAGTCAACCTATCGCTTATCCTAAGGGGTATGACATGACCACCATCTATGAGGAGGATTTGCTACCTTAGAACCAATACCAGAATTGGCAGGATGAAATAGAAGTTGTCCCCACCACTAGATCGAGCCAGAATATTGAGGAGCCAGTGTCATCATCTTCAGTGCCCTTAACAACACCAAATCCTAAACCTCGCTCAGAAGAACCTATATCTCCATTTACCTCTGCTGCTTCTATCTCGGACCCTGAAGAAGCTATTCTTGACATTGAGCTTTGTCTTGATCCCAACTGTCTTAGATCTACCGTGCCTCATTCCCAATGGATTGGGCCACAATACAGATGCACCCGTGTTTCCATCTATGGTGCCCTTAAAAGCACCAACTTCTGAACTGAGCAAAAGAAACTCAATTCTATCTCTATCTCTGATGATTCTACATCTGCACTGGATCTAGATATTTCTACCATTGAGCCGTGTCTAGAAAATGGGGCTCCAGCTGTCCTAGACCGATCATTCCCCACTAAGGATGAGCACATTGAGTGCAGGGTTTGAAACATCCCTATCACATTAGGAAAACTTGAGGAAGAGGTCAATAGTTTTCACCAGCCACCCAACGTCGATATTTTTGATGACCAGTGTGCCATAGAGAGTCTAACTAAGGACTCTCCCGAGGAAAAATTCTATCAGTGTCAAGAACACTTTGAGCCTGACTTCATATCGGAGTCAGACAAATCTGGATTTACTAATCTGCTGGAGTCTGCTCCATTCAAATACATTCTCACTAAACTTAGTGAGTTTACGGTTCTGTTAACCATGGTCAGAGAACCCACTACTCCTATCCTTTCCATTTTTATTACAAAGCTTCAATCCCTCACAACTGAACTACATGTTTTTGCGGGACTACTCAAAGCACATACTGTCCTTTTCTCAGTCTATACTGAGAAAGACCTTTTCTACAAAGGTATACCTAGGCAAGAGATAGGATAGTAGTCTCAGTTCCACCATAAGTGTCAGGAAGACTGCAGATTCACTCAGTCTCCATGAGTTTTAATCTGGTTGGGGGTACTTAATGCACCCCCGTCATGCCTGGCTGAAGACGTAAAACTTAGTACTTTCAGAAAGGCAATTTCGGTATTTTTAGAGTTACGCGAGTCGTATGCATATATTATTGTCAAAACTCTTTGAACATGCAGGTACATTTATTCTGCAGATCATCGGGTACCATATAAAGTCTAATTTATGCCAATTTGGTAAAACCCTTCCTAAACTCATGTATCATGAATTATTGATTTTTTATCTTTTTATGTTCTAGTCATGAGCACCGAAGACGATGCTTGTATTTTGGTTGGGGGTGGGTGTTTACCAAAACTCATGTCTTCCTTTTAGTAAAAAAAAAAAAACTTCATAAAAAAAGAAAAAAAACCTTGTGTTTTGGGTGTGATTTCATGTGATTTTCGAAAATGCCCTGACTTGATTTGCGAAAAACTACCGTTAAGTCTATTTATTGAAAAGCATGTCAACTTTGAATTGAAAAATTACTTGTTAGCTCTTAGTTCAGTTTGAAAGCAAACAGTACTATAGTGGATTGAAAAATCTTAGAAAACTTAGATTCAACAAAATTTTTCACATATCAATATTAGAATTATCCAAAGTTTAGACTATCTAAAGATCCAAGAAGAATAATTGTGGAGACCTAACCTAGTCAACTTTTGAACTTTTTATCATTTCTGAGGGTTATACAATTATTCTAAGTCACAAGATGACTCACAATTCTTTTAGTCCCCAAATATTCCATTGAGTGATCTCATTAACCATTTCTTTGATCATGGAACTCAGAATGACATCAAATTTGGATTATTACATAAAGAACATTCTCTATATCCATTCAATACATCACAGATGAAAGTGCAAACCCTAGAAAATGATATAAGTCATCTTTCTAACCAATCAGACTTTCGAGCTTACCTAACATCTATATAGTTAGAAACCCTTTTTGAGCTTTTTGATGAAAACCTTTTGTTGTTAACCCATCAACCAAAAACCTAATCCCAAAAAGAGTTCAACACGATAACCTATTTCTGAGAGGGATCAAAGAGTATTTGGTATGATTATACCATGAAAAGATAGAAACCAAGAAAAGAAAAGAAAAACAAATGGTTCGAGCTAAAAAGAAACCTGATCAGAAAGAAAAAAGGAAAGGAAAAAGAATCTGAAAAAATAATGTTAAACAATATCCAAAAAGACAAAAATTGGAAAAAGAAAAGAAGAAAAGTTACTACACCTGGGAAAAGTTGCAAAGAATAGCGAGATACTCTCTCAAAATTTTTGAATTCCAGAATATCCTTATTTTCTGAACCATCTTAAGCCTCAATACAACCTATGCAAGTCTTATTTGATTCTAGATTAGTACCATCATCAAGTGTGGAGAATGGAAAAAAGAGAAATTATAGAGTTTGATCCGACGTTCTTAAGTGATATTACATTCCAATCATGAGATCTTCTTAAATCTTCTTATATTTTCCATTCAACAACTATATATGTGAGAGTATAAAACCATTTCTGAGTGATTTACTTCTGAGTGGTCTACAAGTAAGGATTGAGGTCGAGGCATATAGTCTCTAAGGAGATTAAGATATCTTTACTACTAGATAAGGATGATGTTGAACACACACACACGTTGAGTCTGAGTAATCTTTTGTTGGAATATTTATTTGTAGAAGTGTTGCATTTCGCTGATTAGTTCTAATTTGTGAATGATTTCTTGCATCCTTGAAATACTCTGACAAAACGGAATTTTTTTGAGTAATGCAAATAAGTTTTCTAGCATGTTATACCAAGCCCTTATTAGCTCACTTATTTCCAAATAATTGTCAAGGATTGGCAATATGCTAGTCGGGGGTTGTGATATTCGCTCAAAAGTGCTTATTTTTATCTATTATCCTTATAGAGATGTCGCATTCTCCTACTCCAAACTTGTATTGTCGTCGACTTTTCCACTTAAGAGTTTCTTCCATTGCGTAAAATGCATTCTTTAGACGAAAATCAACTAGTTGTATGAAATATACGTATTTCGGATAGTCCAGTATCAAGCCATTTTAGTTGAATCTCATTACGCACTTTTTCACTTGCAAGAGACCCTATCGGGTGATTCTCAAGGATTGGCGGGCCCACGATCAATCACAGAAGACTTCTATTAAAGCTTAAAGAGCCAGCAGGCTAGGTTAAGAAGATAGAAGCCAAGTATGGGAAACGTTAGAGGATCGTAGAGTCAGAACAAGGACCAAGAGAGAGAAGAAAAGCTGAAGACTAAGAGAAGGACTAAGGTGTTAAAAGCCACACCAATTGACATCAAAAGCTAGTTTGACTAATTGGTGGAGCGGATGAAAGAGAAAAAAGAAGACCAGGTTTCAAGACCCTCCATTGATATTATTTTTGTATTTTCTCTCACCTCTCTCCTATTTCTCTCTTATCTATCTTGGCCCATACCCATGACCCATCCCCATGCCCCATAACCCATGCCCATACCCATGCCCATTTGCAACAACAAGAGAGAATCGGTCTCACTTGACCGATTCTTCTCTCCCCCATTTTTCTATCCTAGTCACTCTCTCTCTCATCTAATTAACTCACCATTTCTCTCATTAAAAAAATAACCAACCGTTGGATCTCTCTAGATCCAACGGTTTTCATTTTTACAACAAATAAAACAAGTCGATAAGAGATCTACGATCTCTCTTTCTTGGGTTGTTTCTCTCCCCCTCTCACAACCTAACCTTAGGTTCCCTTTCCCCTTCTTCTCTAAACCTCTCTATCTCTCCCCTCTCCCTGGTTCGATTCTCATTCAAAAACCAGCAAGAACACGGTTCTCCATTGGTAAGTCACCAAGGTAAATCTCCATTTTCTCTCTCTAAAATTTTGTTTTCTCTCTATATTTATTCTCTTATAATACTTTTTAGAGTGATGGTTATTTGTTTTATATTCTTTTATGAATAAATTAGATTTAAGCATTGTAATTTGTATTATTTTAATAAATAATTTTTTCTTTTTTGTTTATGGTATTTCTTTCTCTTTAGTTATGTTAATTAGTTGATAGAAATCTCTCAAAAAAGATTATTTTAAATATCAATCATTAATCACCATTCTCACCCTCCATTATATTTTCAAGTACTTTTTATTGTTCTAATGTTCCGATAAATTGTGTTCCCTAACCCCAAGTGCGGATTTGACATTCGACATATCGCTATACCAAGTCTGCATTTTTGTAGGATTTAAATTGAACCAGAATTACAAATATTATTGAAATCTAGGGTTTTCGATCCGACGACACGGAAAAACCTTACTTTCAATCTCCTCCGTCGAATGATCCATCCGATCATCACCATCCATTTCTACTATCCGATCGCCATCACATCGTCCGATCCTAAATCTAACTATCCTCAGATAAGGTGATCCAATCCGATGGCTAGGAAAATCACCAACCCTCTGGCCCATTTGCCTACTTATCCTTTAGCCCAGTGGCCCACTATCCTATTGGCTGATCATTGGCCGACATGTGGCATATTGGCCCCCGAGCCCTTTATCATTGCAATGACCCATGATTATCATGGATCCCAAAGCCTGTGGCCCAAGTCCATGGGCCCATTATCCTATTTGTAAGGAATATTTTCATATTCAATTTGGCAAGGATTCCGTATGACATAAAAACATTCATGTAACAGTTCCTACGAGCACTAGTGTAGTGTGAAGATGTCGTGGTACGCATACTTCACCGACTACGTGAAGACTATTAGATAGAGACAGTAAGGATCAGACGGTTAACGATAAGAGTCATCTGAGTAACTGTCCATTTGTCGATTATAGATTGTGTATGCTCACTTAAGAAGGTAAGTAACTTAGTGACCATAGTAATATGTTTAAAATGAATAAAATATAATGGTCAAACCTAATCATTGGACAGACCCGAGTCTTAGTCAAAGTTATTGACTTATGGGAGAGTCTGATCGATTGGACAAGTTCCAATTGATTGGACAAAGCCCAATCGATTAGTGGCCTCTGTAAAATCTATTGGAGACTACGAGACAGAACATGATCATAGCCCAATCGATTGGAGACCTCTGTAAAATTTATTGGAGCTTAGGGGAAAACCTTGTTTAAGTTCGATCGATTGGACTATGTACAATCGATTGGATTTATGATGGAAATTGCCATCTGTACAAGGCCAATCGATTGGACCCAAAACCAAATCGATTGGACCTAGAGTACAATCGATTGGACTTCACACAAATTGAGTCTTTCTCATATTCAAAATTCTAGTTCCCATGATCCCACGTTCTACAAGGCTCAGGGTTACGGATTCTATAAATATAACCCTTTTATACCGTCTCAAAACACACAGACACTTCTATACTTCAAAAGAGAGAAGAAAAGGTTTATTTCTTAAAGTGTCCATTCGAAGAGCAAGAAGCTATGTATTCCAACACATCTTGTGATCTTGTTCCTCTTCTTGATCAAAGTCAAGTACTTGATCCATTACTCAGCTTAGGTCTTCCACTTAGATATTTGACCCAGTAGCCTGAGTGTACCAATGTAACTCAACACCATTGAGCAACTTAGGGTTCAAGGTGTACTGAATCCTTTATCTTCGGCAAAGGCTGGAGTATTGAGAATTAAGATCGGAGTGGCCGATCAACGGTAGGTTTTGGGTGTACCAAACTGAACAAGTAGACAAGGCTTCTTGGTTGGAGGGCACGCGTAGACTCGTAGCGTTGATTCAGAGGACGTGGATGCATCGGCAGTAGGCCTTGGCTAAGGTTGAAAGTTATATTTGCAATGGTGCTACGAAGGTAACCTTTGTTTCGTTTAACTTTCCAGTTAGTGATACTTTCCATCTGGACGTGGTCCCTTGGTTTTTCCTTGGCTAAGGTTTCCACGTAAAATAGGAATAGGTTTAAAATGAATAAAATATAATGGTCAAACCTAGTCATTAGACAGACCCGAGTCTTAGTCAAAATTATTGACTTATGGGAGAGTCCGATCGATTGGACAAGTTCCAATTGATTGGACAAAACCCAATCGATTGGTGGCCTCTATAAAATTGATTGGAGACTACGAGACAGAACACGATCATAGCTCAATCTATTGGAGACCTCGATAAAATTTATTGGAGCCTAGGGGACAAACTTGTTTAAGTTCGATCGATTGGACTATGTACAATCGATTGGATTTACGAAGGAAATTGCCATCTGTACAAGGCCAATCGATTGGACCCAAAACCCAATCGATTGGACCTAGAGTACAATCAATTGGACTTCACAGGGATTGAGTCTTTCTCAGATTCAAAATTCTAGTTCCCATGATCCCACGTTCTACAAGGCTCAGGGTTACGAATTCTATAATTATAACCCTTCTATACCTTCTCAAAACACACAGACACTTCTATACTTCAAAAGAGAGAAGAAAATGTTTGTTTCTTAAAGTGTCCATTCGAAGAGCAAGAAGCTATTTATTCCATACACTTCTTGTGAGCTTGTTCCTCTTCTTGATCAAAGTCAAGTGCTTGATCCATTACTCAGCTTAGGTCTTCCACTTAGATATTTGACCTAGTAGCCTGAGTGTACCAATGTGACTCAACACCATTGAGCAACTTAGGGTTCAAGGTGTACTGAATCCTTTACCTTCGGCAAAGGCTGGAGTGTTGAGAATTAAGATCGGAGTGGCCGATCGACGGTAGGTTTGGGGTGTACCAAACTGAACAAGTGGACAAGGCTTCTTGGTTGGAGGGCGCGCGTAGACTCGTAGTGTTGATTCAGAGGACATGAACGCATCGGCAGTAGGCCTTGGCTAAGGTTGAAAGTTGTATTTGCAACGGTGCTGCGAAGGTAACCTTTGTTTCGTTTAACTTTCCAGTTAGTGATACTTTCCATCTGGCCGTGGTCCCGTGGTTTTTCCTTGGCTAAGGTTTCTACATAAAAATCTCTTGTCTTGTATGATTATTTGTTTGTATTCCACTATCTATATTGATCAGAACAAATGGCGAAAAGAAAATATACCACCGAGGTATATTCGATTTGAATCGGTTGTGATAATCCTTTATCAAACAACTAAGGCATGCGATTTTTTCCCCTACCGTAGACCAGTAAAACTGTTTAGGTATAATTAATTTTAAATATCTAATCAACCCCCCTTCTAGGTATTTCTGATTAAAGAAAATGGACCAATGGTTATTCCAATTGGTATCAGAGTGGGTTATTCTATTAAAGATTTAATCACCTGAATTTAGATTCCTGCAAAACCGGTTTATTATTTTCTCTATAAAGATGTCGAAAGAAGGGTTCACTATGAATAGTCGTAGTGACTCAGACAGTGAAGATCAAGATTATCTTTATACTACTTATCAAGAGCTATATAAAGAAAGCCATAGACTAATCAAAGTAAATAAAAAATTGACTAATAGAGTTGAATTTCTTGACTCTGAAAATTTTACTTGTAAACTAGACAATAATGAATTATCTGTGCTAGTTGGTCAGCTTAGGGAAGAGAAGAAATCTCTTCAAGAGAGAATCAAGTTCTTGGAATGCGAGTCCCAAACTTCTACGGATGCTAAAATGTCTTTTGAAAGTAAGCATGAAGAAGAGAAAGCTAGCCTCCAAGACAAAGTTAAATTTCTTGAAACTGATTATCAGGAATGTCTGGAGAAGAGGAAGTCACTTGAACTTGATCTAGTTCAACTGAAAAATTACTTGCCGTATATTTCTCAAAGCACTGAGAAATTAAATGAGATTCTAAGTGTGGGACAAAGATATGGAGACAAACGGGGAATTGGATATGTTGATAATGTTAATACCTCATCATCTTCAGGAACTAAATTTGTAAAAGCCAAAGTTCCTTCCACACCACATGTGGATCAACCTAGACCCAGACCAGTTATACATGTGCATGTTTGTAATTACTGTAGGGGTAAATGTCACTTGAGTAAGATTGCTTTCAAAAGAGGAGAGATACCATTGTTCATCTCAAAAGAAAATCATATGGGAACCAAGGAGATCTACTCCATAAAATGACAGTCTTGCATCAAAAGTCGGATGCTTTGAGTAGAGAGATTGCTAATCTTATGAAACTCAAGGGCACCCAGACTCAAACGGCTTAGAGTAAGATGACAAATAAAAAGAGAAATGTCGATCATCGTTCACCACCTAAACAAATGGCAAAGAAAAAGAATCAACCTACAAGGAATAAGACCATATGGGTGAGAAAGGAATGACCGCTAAATCTAGATTCAATTTGAAGTAAATTCCTTATGAAGTCTAGTGGAACTTGTCACATTGATTGAATAAATGTGATTCTTTACACTCTTCTCTATTTTATGATTGTATATCTTTTGTGAGTTGGGTCTATAGTTTTGTTTTAGGATTTTGTTTTCTTTATAGTTTTCTATTTGTTTTAGACCTTTGCTTATTTTCATTGTTTTGAGTTCATGTATTCAAAAATAAAATAGAAAATTTGAAAATCAAAAATTATTTTGTGTCTTGTTAAGAGTTTATTTTAGAGTTGTGCATTGCATAATTGATTTTAATATGATGGGCATTGACTCTAGAAAATTCTAGAACCAGGACTTGACACAAAGTAAATTGAGACTAGATCATTGTAGAAAATTCTAGAAAATTTAGAAGATTAGTCTATTTTACTAATTCACAATTAGGGGATGGTCATAAGTTTTAACTTGTTATTCACATGTACACTGACTGATACTGGTTGGGACTGAATTTGATAGAAGTAACAAATCTAGTACTCTATGGGAATCAGAAATAAACTTCTACTTTTCATGACTTAAAATTAGTTGTGTTCCTACTTTTAGTTGATTTCAAAATTGTAATATAATCGACTGTTGGCCTCCTTGTGTGATAGTTCTCCATGGAAAGAGCTACCTCAAGTAGATGTAGTAAAATTTGTATGGCCCCGATCTATATAAAAATTTGATTACTTAATGCTACAGAGGATATCATACCGACTGAGTGTGAAAGCTACCAAACCGACCAAATGTCAAAAGATGAGAACTTGAAAAAATAATATTCTGTTAAAACAAGTGAGTAAGAGATAGCCATGTTTGCTACAAAAGTAATGTGAAATCACATTAACAAATACACTTGTAAATAGAGAGTTAGTGAGAACATATTAGCTCTAAAGAGGATTTCATGATTGGATACAAGATACCTCCAGATTTTGAGTAAAGTATTTAGATTTTTACTAACATCTGTCTTGTACCCTAAGAAGTGGAAAGTTATATGACAGTACACCCAAGTGAAAGAAATTGACAATTCAACTAAAGTGTACTAGTTTGACTGACTGGCTCTGATAAATGGCCTAGATTGACTGCATTTGAACTATACAAGATTAAATCGAGTAGTTAAGTCTAAAATTCTAGGTTTGATATTTGTTTGTGCCAATCACATTGAAACTCATTATGCATTGCATTTAACTTGACTTTTCATGAATTTTAGCATACTTCAGATTTGAATTTTTATTCAAATTATTCCGGATTGATCTGATTTGAGTTCTGTGAGTTCTAAATCTTTTCAAAGATGATTTAAAAATTTAAAATTTATTTGAAAAAGATTTATGATTGGTTAAATGATTTCACCAAAATTTAAACCATTGATGTATTTAGACTATACATCATGCCTATCTTTTAGTCTTTATACTTATTATCATGTTGCACTGATGCACTTGTGATTCATGATAATATATTATGCATGATATTTATCTGTTTATTTTCTATACCTTTGTCATTCTGTGACAAAAAGGGAGAGAAAAAATCATATGAGGTAAACTAGTAGTTGCATTAGATAGGGGGAAAGAAATTTATAGGGAGTAAAATTGTTTCAATATTTTACCTATTTCTCTACCTGTGATGTGCATAATTAACTCACTGTATTTTATTGGTTTATCGATTGCCGTTGATATTACATGGTATGTGTTATTGGTAAAATGTGCAGGGAACAGATCAAAAGCTACTATTCTATTATCTGTTCGTCTATCTCTGAGAGATTGTGAGATGGTGTGTGAATCATGTAAGAGGGTGGGATTGTAATTATTTTTTATTTACCTTCTATATGATTAAATATTTTTTGTCACAGAATTGCCAAAGATGGAGATTATAAGGAATATTTTCATATTCAATTTGGCAAAGATTTTGTATGAAATAAAAACATTCATGTAACCATTCCTACGAGCACTAGTGTAGTGTGAAGATGTCGTGGTACCCATACTACGCTGACTACGTGAAGACTATTAGACGGAAATAGCAAGGATCAGATGGTTGATGATAGGAGTCATCTGAGTAATTGCCCATTTGTCGATTATAGATTGTGTATGCTCGCTTAGGAAGGTAAGTGACTTAGTGGCCATAAAAATAGGTTTAAAATGAATAAAATATAGTGGTCAAACCTAATTATTGGATAGACCCGAGTCTTAGTCAAAATTATTGACTTATGGGAGAGTCCGATCGATTGGACCAGTTCTAATTGATTGGACAAAGCCCAATCGATTGGAGGCCTCTGTAAAATCGATTGGAGACTACGAGACAGAACATGATCATAGCCCAATCAATTGGAGCCTACGGGACAGAAACTTATTTAAGTTCGATCGATTGGACTATGTATGATATTCGCTCAAAAGTGCTTATTTTAAGCAATTATCCTTTTAGCGTTATTGCATTCTCCCACGTTAAGATACTCTATTTATCTATTTTTCTACGTAAGAGTCTCTTTTGTTGCGTAGAACACACTTTTCTGGACGAAATGGTATATTTGCATGCATTAAACACATTTTCGAAAGTCTAGACATGAAGTCATTCTGATAGAGTCTCATTACGCGCTTCTTCTGTCGCAGGAAACCCCGATGGGACAATTCTCGAGACTTGCAAGCCCACATCGATCAGGAAAGCCCATTATCAAAGCTTAAAGAGCCCACATGCTATGACTAGAAGATATGGGCCAAATATGGGCTGAATAAGAGGACCAAAAAGCTGGCCCAAAGAACGAAGAGAGTAGGAGAGCCAATGACCAAGAGACGGACCAAAGCGTTTAAAGCCACATGAGTCAGCAAAGAATGATGGTCGACTCTACTGGAGAAGCGTGAGGATGGTCGCAGTGAAGACCAGGGTTCCAGACCCTCCGCCAGTGCTTTTCTTTCTATTTTTTGATACTTTCTCTCTCATCTCTCCTTATTCTCTCTCTCTCTTCATCTCTCGGTCCTCGAATCTACTGACCTAATCCCCCTCCTTTCCTCTCCTTTCTCTTCCCAAAAACCCCCCTACGTTCTTTCCTCTTCTTTCTCTTCTTCTTTTCTTCTTCTTCTTCTTCTTGATCTCGCCGGAGTTGCAGAACTCCGGCCGCTCCTTCTTCTTCTTCTTCTTCTTCTTCTTCTTCTTCTTCTCCTGGTTTTTCTTTTCCTTCTTATTCTCCACTGCACCTGCTGCACGTCCTCCTCCTTCGCCTTCCACTGGAGTTGCAAAACCTGCAACTCCGATCGTCATCCCAGCCACTACTCCGGCGGACTGGTCTCCTTTGTGCATACTTTGGTAATCACAGACCACCACAGCAGCGCCTTGCTCATCTCCTTCCACCACAGCAACGCCTCCCTCCATCTCTAATCTCTCTCCCACGATCCAAGCCGCCGTTGATATCACCACCATCAAACCGGAGTTGCAAGTCTGCAACTCCGGTCTGAACCCTTCTCCTCCTTCCCTCTCATCTTTTTTTTTCTCCCGCAGCAAGCTCCAACGGCAAGTCCTCCTCTTCTGCACGCTGTGTTCACCGTTGCCATCCTCACCACCCGTCTATCAACGGAACTACAACCTGCTGCAACTCCGGCCAACACAGTTTGAGGTCGGAACTTCCATCCTTCAACCTACAGCGTCACCAAACCCAGCCGCCCACAGCAACGTCTCCACTGTGCTGCTCACCTAAAGGCCACGCTGTTGAATACAGCCTACTCCAACATCCTTCATCAGCCTGCAACTCATCAAGGCACCTCCTTCTTCAGCCAACCATCTCCTCCATCATACCACGGCCTGCACCTCCTCTTCACCGCTCCACCTTAGCTGCTGCAACATCTCCACCTGTCGAACCTCATCTCCAGCGCCTCCATCAACCATATTCTCCATCCTCCATCTTCCATTTTGACCGATCCAGCACCTTCCTATCCATTACATTCCATTATTGCTTTTATCAAGCCGTCACCCAGCTGGATCTCCAAGCCATCATCTTTTTGCTCACTCGGTTCAAAGAACCTCATGTCCAATGCCTTGGCCGTGACCTCCACATGGTAAGTTCCGAAGTTAAAAAAAATAAATAAATAAATAAAAATATATTCTATCTCTCCATCTTCTCTCTATCTCACCTCATCTATCTCTATCTTTTATGCTTTTTAGGTTAGTTTCAATTTTTGCTGTTGTTTGTCAATGTAAGCAATTTATATAGATTCAATAAAATTAGGCTTCTTTTGAGCTCTTGTTCTTGATTTTCTTGCACCATGAATAGTGGTTTTTAATTCAGTATTTGATAACTTCTTTAATTAAGAGTTGATCCTCATAAAAAAAAAGCATGTTTTAAATCCATTAATTCACCACTCTCACCCCCACCATCATTCGCATCAATTTCTATGGAAAAATCTGTCATTTTATGTTCTTCTTTGCGCTAATCCGACTAATCCCGAGTGCGGATCGACATCCGACACGAGCCACTGTGCAAAATTGCCCATTTTACAGGTTAATGTCTCGGATCAATTACAAATCTTGTTGATTCTAGGGTTGCCGTAACCAACGACGCGGAAAAACCCTAGTTTCAATGTACAATCGATTGGATTTACAAAGAAAATTGCCATCCATACAAGGCCAATCGATTGGACCCAAAACCCAATCGATTGGATCTTCACACGGATTGAGTCTTTCTCAGATTCAAAATTCTAGTTCCCACGATCCCACGTTCTACAAGGCTCAGGGTTACAAATTCTATAAATATAACCCTTCTATACCTTCTCAAAACACATATAGACACTTCTATACTTCAAAAGAGAAGAAAATGTTTATTTATTAGTGTCCATTCGAAGAGCAAGAAGCTATTTATTCCATACACATCTTGTGAACTTATTCATCTTCTTGATCAAAGCCAAGTGCTTGATCCATTACTCAGCTTAGGTCTTCTACTTAGATATTTGACCTAGTAGCCGGAGTGTACCAGTGTGACTCAACACCATTGAGCAACCTAGGGTTCAGGGTGTACTGAATCCTTTACCTTCGACAAAGGCTGGAGTGTTGAGAATTAAGATTGGAGTAGCCGATCGACGGTAGATTTGGGGTGTACCAAACTGAACAAACGGACAAGGCTTCTTGGCTGGGAGGATGCGCGTGGATTCGTAGCGTTGATTCAGAGGACGTGGACGCATCGACAGTAGGCCTTGGCTAAGGTTCGAAGCTGTATTTGCAACAGTACTGCGTAGGTAACATTTGTTTCATTTAACTTTCCAATTAGTGATACTTTCCGTCTGGACGTGTTCCCGTGGTTTTTCCTTGGCTAAGGTTTCCACGTAAAAATCTCTTGTTTTGTGTGATTGTTTGTATTCCGTTATCCATATTGATTAGAACAAATGACGAAAAGAAAATATACCACGGAGGTATATTCAATTTGAATCAGTTGTGATAATCCTTTATCAAACAACTAAGGCATGCAATTTTCTCCCCTACTGTAGACTAGTAACTGTTTAGGTATAATTAATTTTAAATACCTAATCAACCCCCCCCCCTTTTAGGTATTTTCAATTAAAGAAAATAGACTGGTGGTTATTTCACTGTTAGCCATTATCCTTGCTCTAACCCGTGGCCCACAGCCCACTGGCCAACCCATACCGACATGTAAATCTAAAAGAGGTCTTCATGATTTCTTGCATTGGATCCAACGGCTAGAAAGGGAAGGTGCCTCCCTTTTGGAATAAAAGGAGAGGCCGAACCATAAAACGGGCAGTTGGCTCCCCCTTCTCTTCTTCTCTTTCTTCTTCCTCACCCCTCTTCTTTGGTGGACTGGTAGAGCGCCCTCCTCTTTTTCTTATTCTTCTTCTTCTTCTTCTTCTTCTTCTTCTTTCCTTCTCTTGGGGCGCACCTCCTCCAGCCTGAAAATGGACCATCTTCTCCTTCTTGGGTGGGCGCACCTCCTCCAGCCTGAAAACGGACTCTTCCATCTCTCTTCCTCCCTCAAAAAGCCGTCACCCACCTCTCTTGACCGATTCTCTCCAAAACCAAAAACCAAAAAAAAAAGGAGAAAATGAAGGAGAAGAAAAAGATCAAGAAGAGATGGGAAGGTGACTGCAGATCGTTAGTCCCCCCCATCAATGCTGGTGCATACAGCAACCTTCTCCATCAATGAAGCTCCTTGCTCCTTCGTTCAACTCCGGTAAGTTGAATTCTCTTCACTCTACGGTAAGTGCTCCCTCAGTGCAAACCCTTGGGCATCCCCTCCTCCATCTCCAATCTATTGGCAACTCTACGGTCTGCAAGAAGCCACTTGCAGGTCCCAAACCAGCACCATCGTGTAGCACACCTGTGCATCATCTTTCCATTAACCTTCTCCTCATGAACCAGCAACCTTCTCACGGCTGTGCACCACTCGGTGCCAATCGATATAGGCACCTCACAGCCATTCATTTGGCCGATATCTCTCTCATGTGCATCAGGATGAGGATCTCTTCCGCTAGGTAAACCTCTCTTTCTACCTCTCATTTTTCTAATTTCTTTCTTACACTTTATCTCTCTAGGTTTTTCAATTTTCTCTCTCTAACCCTCTCTTTCTCTCTCTATCTCTAAATCTTTTTATTGCTTTTGAACTTAGTTTGTTATCTTTTTTTTAGTAAGTTTGATTCAAGTCTATGTAAGATGTTTCTTGTTGATCAAATAAAATTAGTTTTAATATAGTTTTGTTGATTTTTAGTAATCTCTTTTGTTGATGCTCTCATTGGTTTGTGATAATTTCTCAAACAAAATCAACATTTTAATCTCGATTATCCACCCTTCTCACCTCTCCATAATTCCTCGGCATATTTCTGACATTTTATGTTCTTTAATGTGCTAATCCGACTAAACCCGAGTGCGTATCGACCTCTAACATACTTCTACTATGCAAAGAATTGCGTATTTTGCAGGATAAAAGTCTCCGATCAAATAAAAATATTGTCGAGATTAGGGTTGATTGATATTCGCTTAAAAGTGCGTATTTTCCACTGTTATCTTCTAAGCATTTTCACACTCTCCTACGTTAAAATGCTCTATTTATCTACTTTTCTATGTAAGAGTCTCTTTTGTTGCGTAGAACACACTTTTCTGGACGAAATGGTATATTTGCATACATTAAACACATTTTTGAAAGTCTAGACATGAAGTCATTCTGATAGAGTCTCATTACGCGCTTCTTCTGTCGCAGGAAACCCCGATGGGACAATTCTTGAGACTTGCGAGCCCACATCGATCAGGGAAGCCCATTATCAAAGCTTAAAGAGCCCACATGCTATGACTAGAAGATATGGGCCAAATATGGGCTGAATAAGAGGACCAAAAAGCCGGCCCAAAGAACGAAGAGAGCAGGAGAGCCAATGACCAAGAGACGGACCAAAGCGTTTAAAGCCACATGAGTCAGCAAGGAATGATAGTCTACTCTACTGGAGAAGCGTGAGGATGGTCACAGTGAAGACCAAGGTTCCAGACCCTTTGCCAATACTTTTATCTCTATTTTCTGATATTTTCTCTCTCATCTCTCTTTATTCTCTATCTCTTCATCTCTCGGTTCTCGAATCTACTGACCTAACCCCAGAACTCCTGCCCATTGGCTCTGTCTCATCTCCCTTAGCTTTCTGACCGTTGGATCTTCCACCGGACCGTTGGATCTTCCATCGGACCGTTGGATCTCTCTAGATTCGTCGATCTACCAATCTGGGTCTCAATCAAGTCACCATCCATCCGATCGCCATCAGATTGTCTGTCACATCATCTTGTGAGACGATGGACATCATCAATCCATGTGGGCCAGTAGCCGGGCCCATCATCATCGACCCGCTGTCCGACCATTTAGTGGACCCCGTGAATTTCAAAATAATTTCAATTAAATTTTAAAAAATGGGAGGTCCATTAAATGGGGAAATTCCTCAAAGAAAAGTAGGGTTTTACTTAAAAAAAAAAAAAAAAAATTATTTTTCTTATTTTTTTATTTTTGAAAAATATCCTATTTCCATTAAAGGAAATAGGGAAGCTTTTTAAAGGGAAGAGAAGGGTTCGTTGGAACCCTAATCCCCCTCCAATCTCTTCCTCTCCTTCCCCAAAAGCTTTCCCCACGTTTTCCCCTCTTCTTTGGCCCCATCTTTCTCTTCTTTCCTTCATCTTCTCTTTCATCTTCTTCATCTTCTCTTTTCTTATTTCGCCGGAGTTGCAGAACTCCGGCCATCTTCCATCTCCATCCTCTCCACGTCTCTCACCTCTCAACAAGTTCTCCACCATCCACACCTTGCCTCGGTTCCATCTACTAAACCCTTCTCTATTCCTCACCTTCCCTGCCATGATCGCCCCTCTACAACATGCAACCGTCTTCCCCATCTAATCGGTGAAACCTCTCACGAGTCCACCAGCTTTCACAGCTTGCGGTTTCGACGCCTACCCCCATTAACGCTAGACTGCAACGCCACCGCCCACATTTTATGCTCCTCTCAAAGGGTGCCGGAGTTGCAACTTGCAACTCTGGCTACCTCCATTAACGCCGGCAAGCTGGCCTGTAACATCTTCATCAAACCAAACCCAAGCACGCCAGCGACTCCATCCTCTCCACTGCTCTGTTCACGGCTCCTCCTCAACGTGCTGCTGTTCTCAACAACCCCTCAAAGCTACAGATCGTTGCTGCCCTGCTATATCACAGCCTTGGTTGTTCTTGTCTATCCTCAGCATACACCATCGTTCTCCTCTCCACACTAGCCATTAAATGAATTGGTTTTCATCCAGCAGATCCACCTTCATGATCAATTGCTGATTTGCACAGTCCGCCACCACCTTCATCCTACCTGGTTCTCCTCTCAATCACAACACCGCTACCTCCCCTACAACCAGTCATGCCCGTCTCTTTCTTGCTTAAAGAAAAGAAAGAAAAAAAAAAGAAAAAGAGAAGGAGAAGGAAAAGGGGACATCGTCTTCCTGCTGGTTCTCCATGTGCGCCTCCACCAAACGGTTGCAGACCTGCATCTAGCCGAGTTCCCCTCCTTGCAACCAGCACACACACGATCTCCTTGCTGGTTTTCTTCTTGGATCTACCACAGCCTGACCCAATCCTTCTCAACCTCCTATTTTCGGGCAGCTTCCCTCTCCAAGATCAGAAGGTTTTCTCCATGATCTCCATTTGAGTGACGCTTGCACCGTTTGGGTTCCTCCTCTCCAGCCCAGTTCATCCCACGGTTTGAATCATAGGTTATTCTCTCTTTCTCTCTCTATTTCCCTAGTTCTCTATCTAAAATCTCTAGCTTTTTCTTTAATCACTCCATTTTCTCTCTCTAGGTCCATTTAGTTTTCCCTTTTTTTTTTTTCTCTTGCTATGTCTATAGTTCTTTATTTTCCTTATTGTTTAATTTGAATTATTTCTAAGCATTGTAAGAACTCTTGATTTTAATGAAATGCTTTAATTGGTTCTAGTTTAATTTCCTTCATTACTTTTTTTTGGTAGCTTATGATAGTTTTCTCTCTCTAAAGTATCCAAGAAGATTTTAAAATCCACTCTCTTCGCTCAATCTCACCCCTCCATCAAATTTTAATTCATTTTCTGTCATTTTATGTCCAATAAATTGCATTTCCTAACCCCGAGTGCGGATCGACATCCGACATGAATCCACAATACAAACCTGTAATTTTGCAGGAATTTTGAGGCTCGGATCACATTACAGTTCTTGTTGATTCTAGGGTTTCCGTAGCCAACGACGCGGAATAACCCTTCTTTCATTGATCTTTCAATGACGGAAAACCCTAGTTTTAGATTGCATGTGAAAGTAAGTAATAATGCCATTGAAAATGTAATAATGGCATTAGAACGAGTGAGTACGTTGGCAATAGGGATGTCAAGAGTCGGGCAAGGGCAGGGCCTAACCCAACCCTAGCCCTACCCTCACTTATAAGGGTGAGGCCCTAGACCCGACCCTAGCCCTTAGAGGGCCTAAACCAGCTAGGCCTTAGCCTTACCCTCAAGGGCCAGGGCCGGGTTAGGGTAGGTCCAAGGCTTAGAAGAAGAGTATTAAAAAATGGAAATTTTATAAGTAAAAAAAGTGGATGCTTTAATGATTCACTTGGCTTGGTAACGTGTTTCCCCAGTTTAATCTATGAAGATTTTTCAATGAATGATCATAATTTTTTTGTTACAAGGGTGAGCTGTTAAGGTTTGAAAATGAAACATTTTAGTCTTTTTAAAAACCTAGATGAAATAAATGATATATTATAAATTTATATTATTGTCATTTTGGAACAATTTTGAACCATTCTTAAAATTTTCAAAAGAGAAACTGCACGATCTTCAACTAGCGTTGGCCGGAGTTGTAGTCTAGCCAGCAATGTGGTCGGTGATCTATTGAAGAAGACGACCGTTGGATGGAGTGGAATGGGAGAGGCAAGAGGTGCGATGGTTGAGGACAGCGACTCCAGATGAGGTAGGCCTCCTATCTTTCCTTCTTCTATCTCCTTTTTCTTCTTTTCTTTTGTGTTTTTTTCTTTGAACCTTTGCTGGTTTTTTTTGCCGGAGTTGCAGACCTGCAACTCCGGCAGTGGAGATTTGTGGGAGAGATAACAGTGGAGAGAGGAGGTTGCAGGTTGGTGGGGGAGATGAGGAGAGGGGGGCGATGCAGTTGATGTTGGTGGCTGTTGGGCAGACCGTCTGCAACCAGTTGCAGACGGTGGTTGTGGCTTTTATGGTGTTCGGCTGCAGCCCAACACGTGGAGAGAGTGAAGACGGTAGAGGTGGTGGTGCAGCAACAAGAGAAGCAGAAGAGAAGGAAGAAGAAGAAGAGAAGCCAGAAGAAAGAGAAGAGGAAGAAGAAGGAAGAGGAGGAGAGGGGGACGAAAAACGTGCCTGGCGGTGGAGATGACGACCAGAGTTGCTGTCTGCAACTCCGGTGAGCTAAGAAGACGAAGAAGAAGACGCAGCAGACGACGAAGAGGAAAAAGAAGAAAACGACGAGGAAGAAAAAGAAAACGAAGAGGAAGAAGAAGAATATGAGGAGAGGGGGAGGACCCTCACCAGCTTGCTGTGGTGAGGACGGTGGTGGCTACGACGACCGCCGGCCGGAGTTGCAGACCAGCAACTCCGGCAACAGAAAAAGTAAACGAAGAAGAAGAAGAGGAGGAGGAAGAGAAGAAGAAGAAGAAGAAGAAGAAGAAGAAGAAGAAGAAGAAGAAGAAGAAAGGAAAAAGAAGAAAGAGAAATGGAAGAGAGGAAGAAGGCGCACCCATTCGCCGGAGGAATCCGCCGGAAGAGAGAAGAGGGCCACGGGAGGAAGAAAGAAGAGGGAAATAGGGAGAAAAAGGAAAGGAGAAGAGGGGAGAGGGATTAGGGTTCGAATGAACCCCTATCCTTCTCCTTTTAAAGCTTCCCTATTTCCTTTAATGGAAATAGGGGATTTTTTGAATAAAAAAAAAAATAAGAAAAATAATTTTTTAAATTTTTTTTTTTTTTTTTTTTTTTTTTTTTTAAGTAAAAACCTACTTTTCTATGGGGAATCTCCCCATTTAGTGGACCCCCCATTTTTTAATTAAAATTATTTTGAAATTCACGGGGTCCACTAACTGGTCGGACAGCAGGTCGATGATGATGGGCCCGGCTATTAGCCCACATGGACTGATGATGTCCATCGTCTCACAAGATGATGTGACAGACATTCTGATGGCGATCGGATGGATGGTGACTTGATTGGGACCCAGATTGGTAGATCGACGGATCTAGAGAGATCCAACGGTCCGATTGAAGATCCAACGGTCCGATGGAAGATCCAACGGTCAGAAAGCTAAGGGAGATGAGATAGAGCCGAAGGGTAGGAGTTCTGGGGTTAAGTCAGTAGATTCGAGGATCGAGAGATGAAGAGAGAGAGAGAATAAGAAGAGATGAGATAAAAAGTATCAAAAAAATGGAAAAAAGCACTGGCGGAGGGTCTGGAACCCTGGTCTTCACTGTGACCATCCTCACGCTTCTCCAGTAGAGTCGACTATCATTCCTTGCTGACTCATGTGGCTTTAAACGCTTTGGTCCGTCTCTTGGTCATTGGCTCTCCTGCTCTCTTCGTTCTTTGGGCCGACTTTTTGGTCCTCTTATTCAGCCCATATTTGGCCCATATCTTCTAGTCATAGCATGTGGGCTCTTTAAGCTTTGATAATGGGCTTTCATGATCGATTTGGGCCCACAAGTCTCGAGAATCGTCCCATCGGGGTTTCCTGCGACAGAAGAAGCGTGTAATGAGACTCTATCAGAATGACTTCATATCTAGACTTCCGAAAATGTGTTTAATGCATGCAAATATACCATTTCGTCCAGAAAAGTGTGTTCTACGCAACAGAAGAGACTCTTACGTAGAAAAGTAGGTAAATAGAGTATTTTACGTAGGAGAGTGCAATAACGCTAAAAGGATAATTGCTTAAAATAAGCACTTTTGAGCGAATATCAGCCTGCCTCAAAATGGTCCCACCAATAGGTTCCACCATCTCTCCTTCACTGTTCCACATGTGGTAACCCATTTGTTAAGCATGAAGATGAGTTTTCCCGAAAGAGGAGCTAGGGTTGGTTTGTGTTCCTAATCCGACACTAAGCTAATCTGACAGACAATCAAGGAGGCCACTTACGAGCTCGGCATACTTGAGTAGTAGGGACCTATGGGTGTGTTAGATAACAGGGACCCACACTCATGGACTTAATCGACTTGATCTTTGAAGGAGTCGCTTTATGTGGAGTTTTCCTTGAACACCAATCTAATTGGGCTCTACTTCTTGATTGATTTTAATTCTTGGTTGTAGGTGCACAAAAGCTGAAATGACGAGGTGAGTGATGAAATCCCACCAGTTTCAAGTTAGAGCTAGGTTCGCCCTTTAATGTATTTTATTACGGCTAATCCAAGCAGTTCTGATAATATTTTGCAAAAACATAAACAATCGACACAGTGTTTGCACAATGATCAAGATCGCACTCAAGGCAAGGTGCAAACACTTACCTACCCGTTGGCTACGCACGGGGTCTCCTCGTGAGATAGGGAGGGGTATCCAAATAGGCTTGGGCCTGATTCCACCTTTTTGAGCTTTCTCTTCCTACTCACTTGGTAATAGCAATCCGTAATCACGTTAGTCCACAATGGTCTATGGTATTGAGTTGGAAGGTATACCGTCTTTGGGGTTTCAAGAAACACGTAATAATTTAGGGCTGCATTTGTAGATTAGTTCCAATTAGGGTTTGAAATTTAACTTTAGCTATTCCCGAATTAGGGTTCAAAAATATCTACTTTTGAATTACCCAGAGTTGGAAACCTTCCAAAATGTAATAAATAACCAATGGTGATCTAACTAGAAATAGCAGAATTGAAATCTAACCCAATAATATTTTTTTATATTTTTTAATTAATTAATTAATCTAGCAGTTATTCTAAAAGGAGAGAAAATGAATCCCTAAGTTATTACAACTTTACACTCGGCCGATAGAGGCATTAAAATAATAAGTGAATAATGTGAAAAATAAAATGGATAGTTTTCGATTTGGATCGGATCTTCACGATTAAGTAGCTTTCCAAAATCCTGTTCGTCTTTTTGTAATCCCGTCAACCGAGCGGCAACGGCGTCATTTGAAAGTAAGGTTTTTATGTGTCGTTGTGTACGAAAACCCTAGACTTCAACAATATTTGTATTTTGATTCGATTTGGTTCACTTAATCTGCAAAAATGCAGACTTGCATAGTGGCTTGTGTCGGATATTGTCCGCACTTGGAGTTAGGGCAATTAAAGAACAATAATAGTGGAAATGCTGAGAATTTGTGAAAGGGTGAGAATGGTGATGTGATCGATTTTTAAAACATTCTTTTGGAGTGATATTAATGAACTATATTAGCTAGAATAAGAGAAAATAGAAAATACCAAATAATAGAATTAAACTTAATTTATCGAATAATCAAGCATCTTTACACAAATTAAATGAAATAAAACTTTAACCTAGAAAGCAATTGTAAAGTAGAGAAAGAGGTTACAAGTAACTAGAGAGAGAATAGAGGTTTTAGAGAGAGAAAATTAGGGAAGAGAGAGAAAATGATAAACTATCCTAGAGAAAGAAAATGCAAGAATGAGAGAGAGAATTAGAGAGAGAAAAGTAATTTCTAGAAAGGGAAAATGATGAGGATTTAGAAAGAGAAAGAAATACCTCGAGGGCTTACCTTGGTGCACATCAGCCAAGTGTATGGTCCAAGCATGACAGTTCTCAAGTAGAATAAGGTGTAGGTAGTGCACTTGCTAAAGGTGGTGATGTAGCAGTTTAAGGTTGCACATGTAGCTATGAAGTGAGGATATCGGCAAGGCGCCTTGGGAGTGGAACACTAACCAATACAACTCGGTAGCAAGAGGGGTGCTTTCGATGGCTGGTGCAGCCACGTGGAGGTTGGAGGAGATTCAGATGCTGTTAGAAGTAGATCTTTTCAAGAGAGGGAAGCGGTGACTAGTGTGCACAGCTGAGTCGCTTGTCCGCTACAATGGAGGACAGTGGCTGGGATGTGGGCAGCACGGATGTAGGGGCCTGCTAGTTGTTGGTGCAACAACGTGGATGGGGGTTTCAGAACAGCAACTTGAGGGCTGCCCTTGGTGCTTCAAGGTGGAGGAGGATCCCCAACCTATCAACGGAGAGACATGCACAAGGGACGTGCGAATGATTGGCTTGCTGGTGATTGAACTAAAAAGGAGCAGCAACTTGTGTGTCACAGGTGGTGACGCTTGTAGGTTTTCAACGGTGGTGAGAGATGTGCTGCCCTACCATTACAGATCTGGTGGAGAAGGAGATTGACGCTACTAATTCCGGTGAGGTGAGAGCTCCGGGCAGATGCTGATGGTGAAGAACCCAGAACAGCCGGACTGTGGAGTAGCAACAGGCTTCTCTAAGAAGAGATGGCAATGGAAGAGTGCTGATGGGCAGCACGCTATTGCACTCATGTAACCCGGTTGTGCACACCTCTTTGAAGATGTGCAATGGTGGAGAAAAAGATTGACTGTTGGGGATGGGAGGACGTGAACAGAACGAGTTCACCGAAGTTGCAGACTTGCAACTCCGACAAGAAAAAGAAAGAAGAAGAAGAAGTAGAAGAAGAAGAAAAAGAAGAAGAAGGGAGATGGATTCCTCACGGTTTGTGATATTCGCTTAAAAGTGCATATTTTCCAATGTTATCTTCTAAGTGTTATCACACTTTCCTACGTAAAACTGCTCTAATTATCCATTTTTCTACGTAAGAGTCTCTTCATTACGTAGAACACACTTTTCTGGATGAAATGGTATATTTACATGCATTAAACGCATTTCTAGAAGTCTAGATAAGAAGACATTTTGATCAAGTCTCACTACGTGCTCTTCTCTTGCAGAAAACTCGATCGGGCTATTCTCGAGACTTGTGGGCCCACGATCAACAACAGAAGCCTAATATCAAAGCTTAAAGAGCCAACATGCTATGACTAAAAAATACAGGCCAAGTACGGATCAAGTCAGAGGATCACGGAGTCGGTCCAAAGAACCAAGAGAGATGGAGAGCCGATGACCAAGAGACGGACCAAAGCAGTTGAAGCCACATGAAATGAGAAGAAAATAATAATCTACTCTGCTGGCGAAGCCCGAGAAGAGAACATACTAAAGACTAGGGTTCCAGACCCTCCGCCAGCAGTTATCTCTATAGTCTGTAGAGTTTTCTCTCTCATCTCTCCTATTTCTCTCTCGTCTCTCTTCATCTCCCTATATATCATCACCTGATCCTCAGATCTACTGACCTAACCTCAGAACTCCTGCCCGTTGGCTCTGTCTCATCTCTCTTATCTTTCTGACCGTTGGTTCTTCAATCAGACCATTGGATCTCTCTAGATCCGTCGATCTACCAATTTGGGTCCCAATCAAGTCACCATCCATCCGATCGTCATCAAATTGTCTGTCACATCATCTTGTGAGATGATGGACATCATCAATCCATGTGGGCCAGTAGCCGGGCTCATCATCATCGACCCGTGGCCCGACCATTTAGTGGACCTCGCGATTTTCAAATGCTTTAAATTAATTGTTTTTAAATAAAAAAGAGGGGGTCCATTAAATGGGGAAATTCCCCAAAGAAAAATAAGGTTTTCCTTAAATAAAAAAAAAAAAAATTTTATTTATTTTTATTTCCTAAAATTCTTAATTTCCATTAATGGTTAATGAAAATTAGGAGCTTATATAAAGGGGAGAAGAGAGGGTTCGAAACCCTAATCCCCCTCCTATCTCATCCTCTTCCTCCCTTCTCTTTCATCTTCTCACCTCCTCCTTCTTCTTCGGTGTGCCATCGCCGGCGAGGAGGTGGTGCGCCCTCCTCTTCCTCTCTTCCCTTTCTCTTCTTCTTCTTCTTCTTCTTCTTCTTCCCTTTGTTCTTCTTCTTCTTCTTCTTCTTCTTCTTCTTCTTCTCTCCTTTGTCTTCTTCTTATTTCACCGACCGGAGTTGCAGCCTGCAACTCCTGCTGCCTCTGCTTCGCCGGCGCGCTGCTCCGCCAGCAGCATCTCCCTCCCCTTTTTCTTCTTATTCTTCTTCTTCTTCTTCATCCGTTCCTCCTTGCTACTGCATGCAGCACCATTCCCTCCGCCTGCAACCACCATCTTCTTCGTCCTCGCGCTCCACCACCACCTGCAACAGCGCTCCACCGTCCTCCTCTGCCTGTTGTTCTCTCCCCTGCGCTATCACCTCCATTTCCTGCCACCGTTCGTGGTAAAACCTTTTTCTTCCTCAGCTTCTTCCTCTTCGTCCTCTTCTGCTCCATCTCCTTCTTCTTCGTCATCTTCTTCATCTACAGGAGTTGCAGGTCTGCAACTCCGGTCACCACTACCACCACTACCACCACCGTCCCTTCCACTTGTTGGGCTGCATCTCACCTATCTCACCCGCTGCACTCCTCCTGTTTGTGCACCATCAGCACCTCACCTAGCTACTGCCCCCAACGCCTTAATCTCTCTTAACAGGCTGCCCTTGTCTTCTTCCATTGCCAAATGGACCTGCAACTCCAGCAGGTCAATCTTCTTCTTTTGCACTTGCAACTCCATGGAAGAACAAGCACTGGCCACCAACTTTGGCCTGCAACTCACCATGTTTGCATTTGCCCTCCACTTCCCAAGCAGGTGATCTTCTCTACCGAGGTCCATCTACTCCGGTGCTCCTCTCCTTGGACACTCCGGTGACCTCCATTGAAGCAGCCCCTAGCTGTTGCCAATATCCACTTCACCGCCTGAGTTACTGGATCAACAACCTTCCCTTTAGCAGTGCCTCCAACAACTTCATGGTTTGGGCATGTTGAATCCATCTCAACCTCGACCCACTTCATCCACTCATATTCATGGTCGGACCACAACCATTTTGGGCAAGAATGTTAAGGTAAAACCATTCTCTCTCCCTAGCCCTCTCTTCTCTTTAAGTTTCTCTCTCTCTAGAATTAGGTCCTTCGCTTTCTCTCTATCTCATCACTTTCTCTTTCTAGACTCTCTCTAGTTTTCTCTCTCTAGTTCTCTCTTTCTCTTTCTAGTTTATTATTTTTTATGCTTTATAATTTAGTTATTTTTACTTGATTGTAAGAGACATATTCGATTGAATGAAGTTGATTTGAATAAAAGTGTGTTCCATTATCTGCAAATTTCTCATCATTTTATGTTCATTATTATGCTAACTCGACTAATCCCGGTGCGGATCGACATCCAACACGAATCCCTATACAATATCTCCATATTTTGTAGGATAATCGGATAAAAATTACAAATGTGTTGATTCTAGGGTTTCCAAATCCAACGACGCAGGAAAAACCCTAGTTTCAGTTGGCTGTTAGAGAGGAGGAGAAAAGGAGGGCGGCGGTGCTGTGGAGGTGCCCGGCGGTGTTAATGGTAGACCATGGTGGGGATGATGGAGGTGCAGCAAGGGGCACCATGGAGATGCACGGCTTGGAGCAGATCTGATTGCTGGCAGTGAGGTTGCAGACGGTGTGGGAGAAGAAGAAGAAGAAGGCGATCAGAGTTACCTCGCTGGAAGAAGAAGAAGAATGAGGGAGAAGGTGACGATTTTGATTTTAGAAGGGGGAGGGAACCAACCTGTTCCTCTCTTTGCTTCCCCTTTTATGCTTAGGTTAAAAGGGGAGGTGCCTCTTTAGTCGTTGGATCCTCTAGATTAGGGAGATATAATGGATGATAGTGGAGATATCCCACGGTTTCTAAAACCGTAGGATTTCTAGAGGATAGAAGAGAATGTAGAGAGAAATTTGGTCAAAGAAGACCTATTCCCTCTTGGCCAATCAAAGTGTCGTTGAGCATGGGCCTTGGGCATACACGATGGGTCATGGGTATGGACATGCGCTTGGGTCATGGGCTTGGGTCATGGGCCAAGATAGATAGAGAGAGAAATAGGAGAGATGTGAGAGAAAAATATAAAAATAATAACATTGAAGGATTTTGAACCCTGGTCTTCTTTATTCTCTCTCGTCCGCTCCACCAATTAGTTAAATTAATCTTTTGATGTCAATTGGTGTGGCCTTTAACAACTTAGTCCTTCTCTTGATCTCCAGCTATTCTTCTCTCTCTTAGTCTTTTTTCTGACTCTATGATCATCTAGCTTTAGCCGTACATGTCTTCTACTTTTTATCATAGCCTGCTGGCTCTTTAAGCTTTGATAGAAGTCTTCTGAGGTTGATAGTGGGCCCGCCTGTCCTCGAGAATCGCCTGATAGGGTCTCCTGCAAGTGAAAAAGCACGTAATGAGATTCAACTAAAACGGCTTGATACTAGACTATCCAAAATGCGTATATTTCATCCAAATAGTCGCTTTTCATCTAAAGAACGCGTTCTACTGATATTCGCTTAAAAGTGCGTATTTTCCACTGTTATCTTGTAAGCGTTTTCACACTCTCCTACGTTAAAATACTCTATTTATCTACTTTTCTACGTAAGAGTCTCTTTTGTTGCGTAGAACACACTTTTCTGGACGAAATGGTATATTTGCATGCATTAAACACATTTTCGGAAGTCTAGACATTGAGTCGTTCTGATAAAGTCTCATTACGTGCTTCTTCTGTCGTAGGAAACCCCGATGGGACAATTCTTGAGACTTGCGAGCCCACATCGATCAGGAAAGCCCATTATCAAAGCTTAAAGAGCCCACATGCTGTGACTAGAAGATATGGGCCGAATATGGGCTGAATAAGAGGACCAAAAGGCCGGCCCAAAGAACGAAGAGAGTAGGAGAGCCAATGACCAAAAGACGGACCAAAGCGTTTAAAGCCACATGAGTCAGCAAGGAATGATAGTCTACTCTACTGGAAAAGCGTGAGGATGGTCACAGTGAAGACCAGGGTTCCAGACCCTCTACCAATACTTTTATCTCCATTTTTTGATATTTTCTCTCTCATCTCTCCTTATTCTCTCTCTCTCTTCATCTCTCGGTCCTTGAATCTACTGACCTAACCCCAGAACTCCTGCCCATCGGCTCTATCTCATCTCCCTTAGCTTTCTGACCGTTGGATCTTCTATAGGACCGTTGGATCTTCAATCGGACCGTTGGATCTCTCTAGATCCGTCGATCTACCAATCTGGGTCCCAATCAAATCACCATCCATCCGATCGCCATCAGACTGTCTGTCACATCATCTTGTGAGATGATGGACATCATCAATCCATGTGGGCCAATAGCCGGGCCCATCATCATCGACCCGTTGTCCGACCAGTTAGTGGACCCCGTGAATTTCCAAATAATTTTAATTAAATTTTTTAAAAAATGGGGGGCCCACTAAATAGGGACATTCCCCAAAGAAAAGTAGACTTTTACTTTAAAAAAAAATATATATATATATATATATATATATATATATATATATTATTTTTTTTTATTTCAAAAATACCCTATTTCCATTAAAGGAAATAGGGAGCTTTATAAGAAGAGGGAGAAGGGTTCGTTTGAACCCTAATCCCCCTCCAATCTCTTCCAATCCCTCTCCCTCTCTTCCTCTCCTTCCCCCTATCCTTTCCCTTCTTCCCTGCCACTTCTTTCTCCTCTTCTTCTTCCACCTTCTTCTTCATCTTCTTCCTTCATCCTTCGTCGGAGTTGCAGGTTTGCAACTCCGGCCGTTTTTCTTCTTCTTCTTCTTCTTCTTCCTCGCTTGCCGTTTCAGGCGTCTCCACCACGGCTGGCTGCCTGCAACACCATCACCATCGGAAGATAACCTGCTCCCTCCATTCTCACCGCCTTCTTCTTCTTCTTGGTCTTCTCCCACCGGAGTTGCAGGCCTACAACTCCGGCCGCTAGCTGCTGCTGCTTACTGTCAGAAAACAGCATCGCCTGCTGCCCCATCCCCTGCGCTGCCACCTCCGTTTACAACCACCGAACGCCCTTGCTCCTCCTCTACCGCCCAGCACTTCATCCACGCTCAAGCGACCTCCATTGACGCTGGCTCAACCAGCGCCTCCACCACCGCCATCAAACCCTCTCTCTACCTCCTTCTCTCCCTTCTAGCCATCCTTCTTACTGGTTTACTGGTCGAACTAGCAAGAAAAACTTGCTGCCAAGCCGTTGCACACCAACGGTTCTCTCCACCACGTGTGCATCCACGCTCAAGTGTCACCATCTTCTCCACCCATAGCCACTGCTCCACCACCTTCTCCAGATCTCCACGGTGGCTGTTCTTCCAACAGCCACCACGCATCCGTCTCTGCAACTCTCCCCTCTCTTATCCACCGTCCATCCACTTTCTCTTAACAAAAAAAAAATATAGAAAAAGAAGAGGAGAAGAAAAGGAGGAGGAAGAGGAAGCCGGAGGTGCTCTCCTTAGGGCGGTTTGCTCCGCCTCCTTCAGCCACCACCACTGTCTGCAACTTGTTGTAGATGGTCTACCCCCTGCCTTGCTGAGCCATCCACAGTTCACCATACTCTTCTCTTGGACGGCATCTCCTTCCTCCATTATTTGCCAAACCAGCAACTTCTTCATGGGCATCTTCTTCACCACTTTGGCCATTCATGGTCAAACTTCAATGCCAACATGGCCGAACTCTTCGGGCCGATCCGAGTAAGTCCAAGGTGAATCCTCTATTCTCTCTTGAAAATAGGAATTTTTCCGCGTCGTTGGTTGCGGAAACCCTAGAATCAACAAGATTTGTAATTTGATCCGAATTTTAATCCTGCAAAATATGAGCTTTTGTATAGGGATTCGTGTCGGATGTCGATCCGCACTCGGGATTAGTAGGATTCGCGCGAATAAGAACACAAAAGATAATGAAACTAGAGAGAGAATTTATCACACCACAAGAATGAAAAATAACAATAAAATAACAATTTTATTAATGATCAAAGTTTCTCTACAATAATCAAACTATTTTTTTTTTAAATAATAAAAGAACTAGAAAATACTAAAATATAGAGAGAGAAAGAAGAGATAGAGAGAGAAAATATTAAAACAAATTAGAGAGATCTAGAGAGAGAAAGTGAAAGAGAGAGAGAGAGAATTAAAACCTAGAGATAGAGAGGGAAGACTAGAGAGAGAAAAAGATAGAAGTAGAGAGAGAAAAAATGATAACCTCATCCTAGAGAGGGAAATAGGTGATGGAGGATAGGATAGGTGTGGAGAACGACTTACCGGTGCTCTTTATAGCTATTGTGAGGAGGAGTGAAGGACCAAGGTGTACGAGCACGTCCAATCTATTATGGAGAAGATGGACAGTGGATGCATGTGATGCTCTTGTAGCAGTAATGAAGGATGAAGGCAAAGGGGCAATGCTGCAAGTTGGTGAAGAAGATGCTTGCTGAATTTGTAGGTTCGTTCACAGCGACTAGAACCTTGTGGTGTCGGTTGGGGGATGAAGGTTGGAGGAGCACGTGGGAGTTGCTATTCTGCCCAAGGATGAGGGGGCGTCGTGGTTGTAGACGAGGGAGAATACGAACTCCTCCCTTCTCCTCGTCTCTTTCTCTTTTTCTCTTTTTTTATTTTTTATTTTAATTGCTGGTCAGGCGGCTGGAGAAGAAGGAACAGAGGAGGAGACGGTCGCTGGATGGTGCTGTTCGCAGCTGTGGTGGCTGGTGCAGGCGAGGGGAGATACCGACGAACCAAGGAGAAACCTTGGAAGTTGCTGATGCGTCCCCAAGGAGATTTTTGCTGGGGTTTTTTTTTTTTTTTTTTTAGCAACCAGAAGAGAAAGAGAAGAGGAGGGAGGAGAAGGCTGTGGAACGTGGGGCGTAAGGAGCACTGACGGCCGGAGTTGCAGGTCTGCAACTCCGGCGTTAAAAAAAAAAACGGTAATGAAAAAAAACGAAAACGAAAACGAAAAAAAAAAAAAAAATGAGAAGAAAAAGAAAAAGAAGAAGAAGAAGAAGAAGAAGAAGAAGAAGAAGAAGAAGAAGGAGACTGATGCCGTGGAGGAGCACTGACGGCCGGAGTTGCAGGCAACTCCGGCGAAGAAGAAGAAGAAGATGAAGAAAATGAGAAAGAGAAAAGAAGAAAAAGAAGAAGAATGGGGCCAAGGGTGAATGCGGGATTGATAGGGGGAGAGAAAGGAGAAGATTTGAGGGGGATTAGGGTTCGAACGAACCCTTCTCCCTCATCTTATAAAGCTCCCTATTTCCATTAATGGAAATAGGGTATTTTTTTGAAAATAAAATTTTTTTTTTTTTTTTTTTTTAAGTAAAAACCTACTTTTCTATGGGGAATCTCCCCAATTAGTGGACCCCCCATTTAATTAAAATTATTTTTGAAATTCGCGGGGTCCACTAACTGGTCGGACAGCGGGTCGATGCTGATGGGCCCGGCTACTGGCCCACATGGACTGATGATGTCCATCGTCTCACAAGATGATGTGACAGGCATTCTGAAGGCGATCGGATGGATGGTGACTTGATTGGGACCCAGATTGGTAGATCGACGGATCTAGAGAGATCCAACGGTCCGATTGAAGATCCAACGGTCCGATGAAAGATCCAACGGTCAGAAAGCTAAGGGAGATGAGATAGAGCTGATAGGCAGGAGTTCTGGGGTTAGGTCAGTAGATTCAAGGATCGAGAGACGAAGAGAGAGAGAGAATAAGGAGAGATGAGAGAAAAAGTATCAAAAAAAAAATGGAAAAAAGCACTGGCGGAGGGTCTGGAACCCTGTTCTTCACTGTGACCATCCTCACGCTTCTCCAGTAGAGTCGACTATCATTCCTTGCTGACTCATGTGGCTTTAAACGCTTTGGTCCGTCTCTTGGTCATTGGCTCTCCTGCTCTCTTCGTTCTTTGGGCCGGCTTTTTGGTCCTCTTATTCAGCCCATATTTGGCCCATATCTTCTAGTTATAGCATGTGGGCTTGTTAAGCTTTGATAATGGGCTTTCATGATCGATTTGGGCCCACAAGTCTCGAAAATCGTCCCATCGGGGTTTCCTGCGACAGAAGAAGCGCGTAATGAGACTTTATCAGAACGGCTTAATATTTAGACTTCCGAAAATGTGTTTAATGCATGCAAATATACCATTTCGTCCAGAAAAGTGTGTTTTACGCAATGAGATAGACTCTTACGTAGAAAAGTGGATAATTAGAGCAGTTTTACGTAGGAGAGTGCGATAACGCTAACAGGATAAGTGCTTAAAATAAGCACTTTTGAGCGAATATCATCTCTCTAGATAGGTTTCTCTCTCTACATATTTCTCTCTAGATCTCTTTTTCTCTCTCTAGAGATCTCTCTCTAACTTTCTCTCTCCACTTTATTTTCTCTCTCTAACTCTCTCTAGAATTTTCTTCCTTAAAATTACTTTTTAGTTTATCTTATTTTATGTTATTTTCGATTCAAGCATTGTAATAAACATTTTGATCACTGAATGATGAAGTTTGTTTTTATCTATTATTTCTTGTGATGGTCCGTCAATTTTTGTTCTTATTCGCGCTAATCCGACTAATCCCGAGTGCGGATCGACATCCGACACGAGCCACTATGCAAAATTGCCCATTTTATAGGTTAAATGTCTTGGATCAATTAAAAATATGTTGAAGTTAGGGTTTCCGTAACCAACGACGCGGAAAAAACCTACTTTCATCTACGCAATGGAAAAAATTCTTACGTGGAAAATTCGACGAAAAGATAATTTTTACGTTGGAGAATGCAACATTACTAAAAGGATAATGGCTTAAAATAAGCACTTTTGAGCGAATATCACATGGATCATAGGTATGGATCATGGGTATAGGTTATTATTCATGGGTATGGGTATGGGTATGGGTCATGGTGTGCCAAGATAGATAGAGAGAGAAATAGGAGAGAGATGAGAGAAAATACAAAAATAATAGAACTAGAGGGTCTGAACCCTGGTCTTCTTTATTCTCCTTCATCCGCTCCACCAATTTGTCAAACTAGCTTTTGATGTCAGTTGGTGTGACTTTTAACACCTTAGTCCTTCTCTTGGTCCTTGGTCTAGCTCTACGATCATCTGGCTTTGCCCGTACTTGGCTTCTATTTTCTTATCCTAGCCTACTGGCTCTTTAAGTGTTGATAGAGGTCTTCTGTGGTTGTTCGTGGGCCCACCAATGTTGAGAATCACGCGATAGTGTCTCCTGCAAGTGAAAAAGCGCGTAATGAGATTCAACTAAAACGACTTGATATTGGACTATCCGAAATGCATATATTTCATGCAAATAGTCAATTTTCGTCAAAAGAATGTGTTCTACACAATAGGAAAAACTCTTATGTGGAAAAGTTGACGAAAAGATAAGTTTTACGTAGGAGAATGTGACGTCGCTATAAGGATAATTGCTTAAAATAAGCACTTTTGAGCGAATATCACCCAGTTGTCCTGGCCCCACAGTTCCTCACCTTCATTGATGCACACATCGGGTGTGGGAATGATGACATATCGATAGCATTTGACAACCTCCAAGAAAAGGTAAATATTTTTAACCATCCGATGTACGTTGACATTGTCAATGAACCGTGCCGTAGAGAGTCTACTTCAGGACTCTCCCAAGGAAAAATTCTCCCAGTGTCAGGAACACTTTGAGCTTGATTTCATCTCGGAGTCAGACAATTATGGTATTACTGATCTGCTGGAGTCTGCTCCATTCAGATACATTCCTGCTAAACTCAATGAGTTTCCGGCTCTGCTAACCACGGCCAGAGAACCCCTGTCGGCCCTCCTCTCAGTCTTTACTGAGAAACTTCGATCCCTCCCAGCTCAACTCCATACTTTTGCAAGGCTGCTTAGAGCACTTACTGTCCTTCTCTCAGTCTACACTGAGAAAGACCTGTTCTACACAGGTATATCTAGACAAGGGATAGGATAGTTGTTTCTGCTCCACTTTAGGTGTCAGAGAGACTGCAGATTCACTCAGTCTCCATGAGTTTTAACCTGGTTGGGGGTACTTGATATACCCCCATCATGTCTGGCTGAAGACATAAAACTTAGCACTTTCGGAAAGACAATTCCGGTATTCTTAGAGTACACGAGTCTCATGCATTTGTTATTACTATTATATCTCTGGACATGAAGTACATTTATTTTCTGTTGATCCTCAGGTACCACACATTGTCGAGTCTCTACCGACTTGGTAACATCCTCCCTGAACCTTTGCATCACCATTCTCGATTTCTCATCATTTTATGTCCCGGTCATGAGCACCGAGGGCGGTGCTATATTTTGGTTGGGGATGGGTTTTTACTAAAACTCATATTTTAATGTTGTTCTTTTATAAATGATAATGATAATAATAATAATAAAATAGAGAGAGAGAGAGAGAAAACCTTGTGTTTTGGGTATGATTTCATGTGATTTCTAAAAATGCCCTGACCTATGATTAGCTGAAACTTCTGTTAAGTCTTTTTGTAAAGGATGTCATCTTTTAAAGTGTTATATTTTAGCTTTGATTCAAGTAGTACTACATTGATTTCAGACACTTAGAAAAATTCAGATTCAGCACAAATTGTACACTATCAACATTGAAGTCATCCTAAGTTTAAATTCTCTAGAGATCCTAGAAGAATATTTGTGGAGACTAAACCCAGTGAGCTTTTGAGCACTTCATCATTTTTTAGGGTTATAAAATAATTCAGAGTCATAAGGTGCTTAATTCTTCATGTCCCCACTTATTTTCGTTATCAGATCTCATTAATATTTGCCTTTTGTCATAGAACTTGGGACAACATAAAAAATTGGATTATTACAAAAGAACTTTCTCAATGTCCATTCGAGACATCATACATGAGAGTGCAAACCCTAGAAAATGATTTAGGCTATTTTTCTATACTTCTCAGAATTTTTGGCTTACCTAAAAATCTTCACCATTAGAAACCTCTTCGAGCATATTATTAAAACATTTCCTTGGCAGCCCATTCATTAAGAACCAAGCCCAAAATAAGAAATACATTACCCTACTTCTATGGAGGATATAGAAAGTGATTGGTATGGGTACGCCCTAAAAGGAAAATCAAAAGAAAAGAAGGAAAACAAGTAGAGCCCAAGCTAGAAAGAAAATATAAGCTGAAAGAGGAAAGCTGAAAAGAAAGCAGAAAAATGTATTGAGCAGTCTAAAAAATATCAGAAAAAGAGAAAAATAGGAAAGACTGAAAGAAAAAGAAAAGAAAAATAATGTTATACCCTCAGGCAAGTTGCAAAGAAAAAGTTGAGATATCCTCTTCGAATTTTGAATCCTTGTGTATCCTTTTTTTTTTTTCTAAACTTATCTCAAGCCTCAATACAACCCGGTAAAGCCCTATTTGATTCTAAGTTAGCACAATCATAGAATGTGGAAAATGGAGAAAAGAGAACCTATAGAGTTTGATTTGACGTTACTAGGCCATATGATATTCTGATCATGAGATCTTCTGAATTTCTAAAGTCCTTCCTTCAGAATAATATATGTGAGATATTTGTCCATTCTTATCAACTTATCTCCTCACATATCACTTGAGACAAAAATAGAAAAACCATTTTGGATTGATTTATTTCCGAGTGACACACAAGTGAGATTTGAAGTCGATACATAAAATCTTAAAGGAAAATCTGGAAATCTTTACTACATGATGATGATAATGTTGAGCACACACACTCGTTGAGTCTGACTGTTCTGGGTCCTAATTATCAGTCTGTCGTCTTGCTAAAATTTTTCGACTATCTGCTAGCTTGTAACTATTTTCATGCATCCTTCAAAATTGACGAAATGAAGTTTTCTCTGAGTTAATGAAAAAAAGTGTCCAGCATGTGCCCAACCTGTTTATGCTAATTTGTTTCGCACTAATTGCCAAGAATTGATGATATACTGGTTGGGGGTTGTGATATTCGCTCAAAAGTGCTTCTTTTAAGCAATTATTGTTTTAGCGTTATCATATTCTCCTACGTAAAATTGTCATTTTTATAAACTTTTCTACGTAAGAGTTTTTCTCATTGCGTAAAATACACTTTTCTACACAAAATGGTATATTCGCATGCACTCATACGCGTTTATTCAACCTACATGCGAAGTAGTTTTGTAGAATTCTCATTATGCGATTTTCTATCATAGGAGCACTAATCGAACAATTTTGATGGAATGCGGACCCACAATCAAGTTCCAAAGTCTAGGACCCAAGCTTAAGATCCAAGAGGCTGAGGATAAGAAGATATAGGCTAGGAGCGGGAAGAGCCAGAGAGTCAAAAAGCCTAAGAGAAAATCAAGAGAGAAGGAGAGCCTAGCACCCCGAGCAGAGTTGGAGATTAAAGCTGATCTCAGGAATCTAAACTCCGTGATCAACCATAAAAATCATGATTAAAGATTAGCAAACCCTGCGGGATAGAGGGAACCAACATAGTGGAGTGGGCGAACCTAAAGCACGGCCAAGCTAGAAGATTGTTGAACCTCGTTAAAATCATGATCGGATAAATTTGAAGACTATCACTGGCAAAGATGTGGGCCAACGGGTAAAATCGATGAACCACAAGGGTAGAGATTAAATGTTCATGGCCGACCCTCATGCTTTCATTGCCAATCCCGAGGTAAGTCACTAAGTGACTTTCCCTCACTTTCTATCTTCTTTACTCTCTTTCTTTCTCTAAAATCTCTCTCTAAATTTCTCCTCCCACTTTTTATCTTTTTTATGCTTTAAGGTTATTCCATGTTAGTGCAAGCACATATTTGTATGATTCTTTGATTTAATGAAGTTTGATTTTGTTTTGCATATTTGAGTTTCAATTTCTATTCTGAGATTTATCAGTTTTTGTTTGAATTTTATCAGTAGTTTTTAATGGTTCTCCAACAATATATATTATCTTTTAAAAATCTACTCCATCATTCTCATCCGTCCATTATTTTTTGGGAATTCTCCGTTATAATTGTTCTTTACTGCGTTACCCTAACCCCGAGTGTAGATACGATATCTGACTGTCCACTGTACGAGAAATTCTCATTTTTGTAAGAAAAATTGGAAAAAAATTACAAATGTGTTGATTCTAGGGTTTCCGACCCAACGATGCGAAAAAACCCTAGTTTCATATTACCAAAAGCTGCTTTCATTTTATATCAAAATCATGATTTAAAAATGAATGTTACGATAAAAATATGTAACAGTAATCCCAATCCCATCACATGCCCCAATCCCATGACATTTTTTCTTGGTATAGCATCCAAGACCGAAAAAATCAAGATCCATTATAACTTAAAATAATGGCCATTATATCAAGGAAAACAAGTTTTTTTTGTCAAGTTACCAAGATTTTTTTTTTCTGAAAAAATAATACTATTCTGACCCTTTTCTACTCAGATCTGGGCCCTTTTTCACTCAGATATGACTGATGGGTCTTATTCTAATAGTCATAAGACTCATAACAATAAGGATAAGAAACCCAACCCCCAGCCCGGCCCATGACCAAGCCCGTTGAACTTTTTTAGTGAGGCCCTGCCCGAGTAGACTACGGGCCTCATCATCCCAGCCCGATTTAAGCTTAACCAAGGTAGGCCCGGCCCGAGATCGGCCCGGCAGGCCAAATTGCCACCTTTAATAGCAATTGGTTCCAAACAATGGGTATCCCATGTGTGCATGCATTGAAATGCATCTCAGACTGTAATTTATATGCCGCTGACTTTCGCCAACATTATTATACCATAGAGAACTTCAAAAACACGTATATTGAGGTTTGGGTGCCTACAAG
The DNA here is from genome assembly GCA_035048495.1 of Euptelea pleiosperma. Classification (NCBI taxonomy): domain Eukaryota; kingdom Viridiplantae; phylum Streptophyta; class Magnoliopsida; order Ranunculales; family Eupteleaceae; genus Euptelea; species Euptelea pleiosperma. The sequence goes on along the minus strand of CM068542.1, from coordinate 24,334,110 downwards.
AGGTAAAGAACAATGGATATATAATTGATGAAACAGTCAGAGAGTAGCTCCTCCATTAAACAGGGTCATGCCAGGTCGTCCAAAGAAAGTAAGAAAAAGATCTAAAGGGGAAGGTGTGCCTATTCAAATATGGTTTTGCTCAAACTGCAGATGAAGAGGACACAGCCGTAAGACTTGTGCTAAGAGACAGCCAGCAGATAGACCAAATGTTAGTCCTGTCCTTTAACCATATTTTACAAGAGACGATTATTAAGTCTGTTGTTTAGAAACCCAGAACTGTTTGTTAGTACATATATTGTCATCTATTCATATGAATCTTGTCATCTATAATAACAAATACTGTAATAAGTAAATCTTGAACTATTCGCTTGTTAACCATAAATGTCATCCCATAGATTCAGCACAAACAACTGAAGAATTTGTATTTGTACCGATGTCTAGGTACGTTATCTATTTTGATTTGACATCTGTTACAACCACAACCTTCATCTTTTTATATGTACCTTGCCATCCGTTAACAACAACTACCATCTCTTGTATATAATTATTGTCATATGTTACAAGACCAATTGTCATCTCTTTCAATGTATCTTGTCATCCATGAAGACCACAACTTTAATCTCTTCATCTGTTACAAGCACAACTGCCATCCATATGGTTAGAGTCCTCTAAGAGTGTGCCACGTTGGTACCTAAATGTAGTGGCAAAGCCAGGATTTTTTTTTTTTTGGGGGGGGGGGAGGGGGCAAAATCGCAAAAAAGATAAAACCAAGGGGGCCAAACCAAAGGAAAGGGGCAGATTAAAAAATTTAAGAGTTTTCAAAAGTTGAGGGGAGGCAACTATGACCCCCCCCCCCCGGTCAGTGCCTAAACTTGAATGAAGTTGCACGCGTTCATCTCTAGTCTAACTTGTGTCAACCGGTCGGGGTGCCCTCACAATTTGGGGTGTACGACTAAAATTTCCCATAATAATGTGTAAAGGCGTTACTAACCAAATTTTCACAATTTCGAAAATATCCCTCTTAATTCTTTTCTTCTTTTAATTATTTCTATTAACAAAGGTTCTTTAGTCTTTACACAATGTGAACCCAAATGTGTTCTCATACAAACAGCACGTTCCCTGATATGATTACTTAAGTTATGCTAAGGCGGCCTACCTGTCATCACTAACCGTAAGGTACAGTTCGGGTGGTTTTTCATTATTTTCTTATGTAATTTAAATAGTTGGGGGTAGTTCGTTAAGTTATGTTAGTTGTCTTGTTTTAATTGAGGTAGTTATAGGGAGTTGGTTGAAGTAGAGTTCTTGCTTATCTAGATGTCATTGGGCAGGTAGTTGTAGAAGTTGCAGGATCTAACATTATAAATTGTACAATCGAACAAGGAAAAATTTTCATAAACCCATGTATCATATCAACAAAATTTAAGGCTTGTAATGTACCACCACGTGTCACCTGATACGAATCATGAAAGATGAAACCATTGACCTCCTTAAAGCAAGCACGTCTGCTGCTTAGCGAGACTAAAACGAAAGAAAATGATATAATACGCGACGACTTTTGGAAAGGTAACGCCAATCTTTTTTTATTATTGTTTTTGAGGAAGAGGAAGATCTAGAGGAGGTGAACGGTGAACCTGGATGTTTATCGACAACATCGAAAAGAAATCAAGCATAGTACTTAAAAGGAAAATATTACAAGTTACAACTGCCATCCCCGATCATTGGCAGCCTTAGATTGACGATTTCAGCATCTCACATTGCTTTTTCTCTACTGGCCGTGCAGAGTTTAATGTCTTCGATCAAAGACGTCAAGCTGATGTGAGACGATCCACCTTCTTTCACAGCCCTCTTGGCCATCTCTCCTAGCTCCCTTACTCGCTTTCTAATCTGCTCCGCTTCATCTCCACCGTTCATCACTCGAATCACTGCCCTCTCTATCTTCTCCCTCTTCACCACAACCTTCCCTTCTTCTGTCAACGTATTCCTTCCCTCGCCATTCACTTCCACTCCAATCTTCAAGACCTGAGTGACGAGCTTCTCGTTGTAGAATTGGTCAGCGTAAAGTGGCCATGTGATCATGGGTACGGCTGCGCTCACACTTTCCAGTAACGAGTTCAATCCAGTGTGAGTTAGGAACCCTCCGATGGCTGGGTGGTCCAAGATTAAAACCTGTGGGGCCCACCCTCGTATTATCCGCCCCTTCTTACTTTTCACCATCTTCTCCTCAAAACCTTCTGGTAGCCACCTCTCCTCTTCCTCATCCTCCTTCTTGGTGGACGTCTCATCTTTCCTAACAACCCAAATGAATGGGTAACCAGAAGCTTCGAGACCCGATGCTATCTCAAACAGCTGGGCGTTAGTGAAGCGGGTCATACTACCAAAACAAATATAGAGAACAGAATTGGGTTCTTTGGAATCGAGCCAACTCAAACAGTCGGCTTTACTCCCCTTGGCAGCCTTATCAGATATGTCTTTGTTGAAGAGTGAAATTGGGCCTAGAGGCCACGCTTTTTTCACTGTATTCGACCTGTAGTGCTCTACATAATCCTTCTCCAACTCGTAGAAGCTGTTTACCAAGACCCCGTAGCTCCTCGGAATTGACTCACTGATTTGCTTCATCAGGACGCCATAAGGAGTTTGAACTTTTAAATGGTCAGGCAGCTGGTTCCTCGTCATCTCGATCTGGTCAGGTAGGCCTGGCACTACAAAGTTCTCCGTGTCAGACTGCAACCTTCTGTGAGGCTCGTAACGTTCAAGGCTGTCCACGACACAAAGGGAAAAGAAGCAGGGCCCAAGAAAGACGAGTCTTGGTATTCCAAGCTGGGCAGCAACGTCGACTGTCCATGGGAAGAACATGTCGGAGACGATGCAGTCGGAGTGAGACTCTTTGAAGAGTTGCTCTATCTGTGGTTGGACCATTGACATAGCAAGGTAGACTCTTTGGGACATTTCTGGGGACGTGACGGAGCTGAAATTCTCAATTCCTTCAGGAAGGCCAGCCTCCACGAAAGGGAATTTGAGTTTGTGAAGTGCGATTTGGAGGCCGGACTCGATGTCTCGATCAATGAACTTCTGGAAGAGTAGCGCATTGTAGGGGGTGGTAATGATGGTAACCTTAACCCCACGTGCAGCGAATAGTCTGGCTATGTGTACCAGCGGGATCATATGGCCTTGACTCCAGAATGGAAGGAAAAACATCTCAAGTTCACGAGCTAATTTCGAAGGCATCCATGGTGACTTGTAATAGACAGAAGGGGTGAGGTTGAGTTTTGGTTTTGGAAATTTTGCCCTTCGCCTTTCTTAATTTATGGTGGGGGTTTGATGGCTTTTGGTAGCATTACTCCACGGTTATAAAGGTAAAGGGCCTATTAAAATATATTTTAGCGTCGGCTGCCCCAATGTTTTTTGGGTCGTGATGTAACAAGGTATACCTGAGATATTTTCATTTGCTGAAGCGGCATTTTTGGTAGTCACCACTGCCATCTGGGCCCACTGACCGCATGGATGTTTAGCCCACCCCTTAATAGACATTCATTCAAAAAATCTTGTTTAATGATTTTTAGCCGTTGGTTTTAGTACTCAAAAAATGGTTGCATTCAACGGCTATAAGAACTCCTTAAAAAGACCTAAAAAGTGTTAAAATCTAATGGTTATAGATTACCAATCAAGGTGATTTTTGGTCTGTATATCCACTAAGGGGTGGGATAAACATCCATGTGGTGAGTGGGCCCAGATGGCAGCGGCGACTACCAAAAATACTGCTTCCACAAATGAAACAGTTTCAGGCATACCTTGTTACGTCTTTTTCCATGTTTTTTTTATTTTCATTCCAAGATACACTTTCGTTTGGTAAACAACTAAAGGTCTGAATAAAAGCGAAATTCAAATATAAACAAAAGAAAGCTGGGGGTCGATAATGCAGTAAGTGGTTTCGTGAAAAGTATCTTCAAAAGAGATTCTAAGATTCTATCTTAAATATTCATAATGCCATTTTCTCAAAGCTTTCTCTTTTAAAAACTTATGAAATTGTCCTAATAAATGTTTCAAAATATCCACAATGCCCTTGACTTCATTTTAACACTTAAACAATTAAACCTTTAACAAACAATCCAATTTCGACATAATTGCGTAAGCTATCAGACCTTAAGCACTTTAAGCTTTTAGATCTGATACCTTAATTTACCAAACGCCACCTTAGAAAATCTCTAAAATGACATGGGCAACTTTTACTTTTCCAAACTAAAAATTTAGGGGGTGCTTGGATCGCCATTTTTCAAAAAATATTTATTTTAAAAAATCACTTTTCTGAAAAAATAATAGTTGGCACCACCAATATAACGTCTTTAATTTTTTTTGGAAGGCCAAAAATAGTTTCTTTAATTATTATGTTCATCGAGGTAGCAACATTTTAAAAAGTCTTCTTTTTAAATGAGAAACAACTTTCAGGGGTTTTTTTTTTTTATAAAAGGACTTTTGGCTTAAAAAATATATTATTATAGAATAAATATTTTTTTAAAATGGTCATCCAAACAATCTATTATTTTGGAAAAGAGTCGTTTTGTGGAAAAAAAAGACTTTTTCAAGTCTAAAAATGGTGATCCAAACACTCCCTTAGTCTTTCAATGTATGCCTTGAGATGCAACAATTTTCATTCTTACCCCTGTACTTTCACTAGCTCTCCAAAAAAATTTAGAAGCTCCTAAGAGCATTAACGAGATTTAGTTGGCCGCATATAGGTAGAATTGTCTTTTAAGTTTGTCTAGAGAAGTGTTTGAAAACCCAAAAACTGACTCGAAACTCCATTGAGTAGAGTTAATTTGAAAATCAAATTGATAAATCTTGACTCGATAGTACATTTAACAAACATGTACTATATAAAGGAATAGGTTGCCAGCTCAGCACTATTAACCACCGTTGGATTCTCAGGATCCACGGCCGAGAAAAAATGTGAACTTTTGTGGTTAACTCGGAACCCGACCCTTGTATAAATACTATGGTGTGTATTATCATTAATTGGTCCTTGCAAATCATTGGGTCCCATCCAGAAGATTTTCCTAACTAGTAATTAGCCCCAATTTAATTATCTTAATCATTCCATCATATGTATATTTGTGGATGGTCAAATATTATACTTCATCGTCAAGAAAAATTTATCATCACATCAGTGGACCCATTAATTATATGAAAACGATTAATAAGAATGAGCATCGTTTGGATTTGTATGAATTGGTAGTATTTTAATTAGTACTATAATAAGCATGGCAATTTGGCCCGAGGCCCGCAGCCCGACCCAACCCGGCCCGTTTATCTCGGCCCAAACCCGGCCCGCCTAGCCCATGAATATGTTGGGCCGGGCTTGGGTTTGAAAACCTTGCCTGAGGCCGGCCCGCGGCCTGGCCCAAGCTCGACCCATAAAAGTAAATGGGCCCGAGGGAAGCCCAGCCCAATGTCCGGCCCAAGTCTAGATCCAATTTATAAAAAATTTAAAATTAATGCATTCTTAACGGGCCAAGCAGCCCAGCCCGTGTCAACCCATGAAAATAACATCAATCCGATGCTTAAAAATCAATGATCAGGCTAATTTTTGGTTTGCAAGTCCATTGAGGGATTGGCCAAACATCCATACTGTTAGAGCCGTCTAATAGTGTGCCACATGGCTCGTTTAAATTGTAAACGTCTAAAAATAAATGTGACAATTTTTTTTTTTTTGTAATAGTTGTTACAGAAGTTTTACTCGTAGGAAATTGGGAATGGGTAGGTATTTCGAAAAAACTAGGATAAAGACCTTAGGAGTATATCTTCCTTGGATCTACACCAATGATGATCTTAGGGAAGAGTTCTCCCTAAGGTTTACAATGCCAAAAAAGTGGAAAGGGGAGTATTTAAACTTTGAAAAAGTTTTTCCTATTTACATTTTTACCATTTTTTGACCTAACAAAAGTGAACCATTGGGGGAGGAGAGGGTGGGTTCAACTTTAAAAAATTTACTACCCACCCTACCCCCGCTTATTTTGCAAATTAGAATCTTTGGGAGGGGGAGTTTAAACTTTAAACTATAAAAAAATTTACATTGTGACCATTTCCCTTATTTTCAAAATTTTAACCTTTGGGAATGGGGTTTTAATTAAAAAAACTTTTTGACCCCCTCCCCAACAACTCTTTTTTTTCAATTATTTTTAAATAAAATGATAAAATGACCCTATTTACCATCCCAACAACTATAAAAACAGTAACTTTTAGGGTAAATAGGGTCATTTTACCCAAAGTGCCTAATAATTCTTTTTTTTTTCAATTATTTTCAAATAAATAGACAAAATGATTCTATTTATCTCCACCACAACTATAAAATGATAACTTTTAGGGTAAATAGGGTCATTTTACTCAAAAGTGTCTAATAACTATTTTTTTAATTATTCTTAAATAAATGGGTAAAATGATCTTATTTACCCTCCCAACAACTATAAAACAGTAATTTTTAGGGTAAATTGGGTCATTTTACCCCATTTGATTACTATAAAAAGGCATCTCCTCCTCTCATTTATTTACATTTACTTTACACAATATACATACACACCGGATTAGTACTCTCTCTCTCTCTCTCTCTCCTACAAGTCTCAAGTTGTACAAGCTCTCTACTATACTCGCTCTCTCAACTACAAGTTGTACAAGCTCTCTACTACAGTAACTACACTTACTCCCACTACAATACCGGGTTAGTACAATTGTTTATTTTAAATTAGTTACATAATTTACATAGTTATACTATTGTTTTTACATTCTCACAAAATAATAGTTTATTTTATTCTCTAGCACTAAAGTTACATAATATTTATTTTATTCTTTAGTGTAAGGAATATTTTCATATTCAATTTGACAAAGATTCCGTTTGACATAAAAATATTCTTGTAACCGTTCCTACGAGTTCTAGTGTAGCGTGAAGATGTCGTGGTATACATACTTCGCCAACTACGTGAAGACTAAAAGACAGAGACAGCAAGAATCAGACGGTTGACGACAGGAGTCATCTGAGTAACTGTCGATTTGTCAGTTAATGATCGTGTGCGCTCGATTAGGAAGGTAAGTGACTTAGTGGCCATAGGAGTTGATTAAAATGAACAAAATATAATGGTCAGACTTAGTCCTTGGGCAGACCCGAGTCAAAGTCAATTATATTGACTAGTGGGAAAGTCCAATCGATTGGACATGTGTCCCCAATCGATTGGAGACTACGAGGCAGAAATATATTTGAGTACAATCGATTAGAGACTATGAAATCGATTGGAGCCTTCGGGATAGAAATCTTTCTGAGTACAATTGATTGGAGACTCTGGGTAATCGATTGGAGACTTTGGGTAATCGATTGGAGCCTTCGGGACAGAAAGTTATATATGTTAAATAGATTGGAGAACCATGTGCAATCGATTGGTGCCTTCGGAATAGAAAACTTATTGAGCCTAAGTGTCCATGCCCAATCGATTGGACCAAGTGTACAATCGATTGGACCTTGAACAGAATCGATTTTCTCAGATCCAAAATTCATGGTTCCATTAGCCCACGTTCCACACGACTCAGGGTCTTGGAATTCTATAAATAGAACCCTTCTATGTCTTCTCTAAACACACACAGAGACACAAAGTGACTCAATCTTCAAGAGAGAGTAGCAAAGGCTTTATTTATTAGAGTGTCCATTCGAAGAGCAAGAAGCTAGTTTTTCCAGTCACATCTTGTGAGCTTGTTATCTTCTTGTTCAAAGCTAAGAGCTTGATCTTTACTCAACCTAGGTTTTCCACTTCTACATTCAACCTAGTAAGCCTGAGAGTACTAGTGTGACTCAAACACCTTTTGAGCAACTTGGGGTTCAGGGTGTATTGAATCCTTCACCTTCTGCAAAGGCGGGAGTGTTGAGAATTAAGATCGGAGGAGCTGATCGACGGTAGGTTTGGGGTGTACCAAACTGAACAAGCGGATAAGGCTTCTTGGCTGGAAGGGTGCGCGTGGATTCGTGGCGTTGATTCAGAGGACGTGGACGCATCGGCAGTAGGCCTTGGCTAAGGTTGAAATTGGATTTGCAATGGTGCTGTATAGGTAACCTTTGTTTCGTTTAACTTTTCAGTTAGTGATACTTTCCGTCTGGACGTGGTTCCGTGGTTTTTCTTGGCTAAGGTTTCCACGTAAAAATCTATTGTCTTATGTGATTGTTTGTTTATATTCCGCAATCTATCTTGATTAGATCAAACGACAAAAAGACAATATACCACGGAGGTATATTTGATTTGAGTCGGTTGTGATAATCCTTTATCAAACAATCAAGACATGCGATTTTATCCTTATACCATAGACCAGTAAAACTGTATAGGTATAATTAATTTTAAATACCTAATCAACCCCCTCTTCTAGGTATATTGAGTTAAAGAGAACGAACCGGTAGAATTTTAATTGGTATCAGAGCGGGTATTTCTATTTAAGGTTTAATCACCTGAATTTAGATTCCTGAGAAACCAGTCCATTTTCATTAATTTGACAAAATGCAAAGAGAATGAGGAAATACATCCAGACCTCCATTGTTTGATGGAGAAGACTACGCCTATTGGAAGGCTAAGATGAGGGCTTTTCTAAAGTCCATTGATGAAAGAGTCTGGATGTCAGTAGTGGATGGTTGGTCACCACCCACAATGGAAGTAGGAGATAAAATCATTCTTAAACCAAAAAACGACTGGACTAAAGATGACATAGATTGTTGTTGTCTTAATAGCAAATGGTTAAATACTATTTTTAATGCTGTTGATAGGAATAAATTTAGAAGAATCTCTACTTGTTCCCTAGCTAAAGAAGCATGGGACATACTTAGAGTCACACATGAAGGAACGTCAGCCGTTAAAATTTTCAAGCTGACATCCAAGTTCGAATCTATGAGAATGGAGGAGAATGATACCTTCACTGAGTTTTATGCAAAACTTAATGATATTGTGAACTTGATATTCACTCAAAAGTGCTTATTTTAAGCCATTATCCTTATAGCGATGTCACATTCTCCTACGTAAAATTTATCTTTTCGTCGACTTTTTCATGTAAGAGTTTCTTCCATTGCGTAGAGCGCATTCTTTAAACGAAAATTGACTATTTGCATGAAATATACGCATTTCGGATAGTCTAGATATGAAGCCGTTTTGATTAAGTCTCATTACGCACTTTTCTCTCGCAAGAAACCTGATCGGGTGATTTTTGAGACTTGCGGGCCCACGATAAACCATAGAAGTCTAATATCAAAGCTTAAAGAGTCAACAAGCTATGACAAGAAGATACCGGCCAAGTACGGGTCAAGTCAGAGGATCGTAGAGCCAGATAAAGAACCAAGAGAGAGGCAAAGCTGAAGACCAAGAGACGGGCCAAAGTCATTCAAAGCCGCACTAACTGACATAAAACGACGGCTTACATAATTGGTGAAGCTGACGGAATACTACATTGAAGATCAAGGTTCATGACCCTCCGCCAGCTCTTTTGCCATTATTTTCTCTCTCCTCTCTCCTAATTCTCTCTCCATCTCTCTAGACTCTAATATCTAACCCGTTGATCATCTCATCCTACCATTAGATCCCCAAATCTACCATCCGATCCCCCTCTCCATGATCGAATTGCCTATATCTCACCATCCGATCCTTAGATCGATCATCCTAACCCTCCGATCTCCATCATCTAACCTCGGATCTTCTCTCTTTTAGCTTTATTCTATCTCTCATAGTTCTTCTACCGTTAGATCTTCAATTCGGCCGTTAGATCATTCATTTGACCGTTGGATCTTTCCAGATCCTACGGTCCGCCAATTATGGACCGAGTCAAACCGCCACCTCATCTCATCCAATTATCATAGTTTCATCATCTAACAGCCCCCATGGCCTTAGTGGTCAACAAAGCCCATGGCCAAGTGGCCCACAAGCAAATTGGAAGCCCACGGCCTTGTAACCCGTCTTAGAGCCCATGGTGTTTTGGGCTCATTTACCATTTTTTCTCTCTTGGCGGCCAAACGTACCCTAACCCATGGCCTCGCAAGAGGCCCATATCCATTTGGCCCATTAGGGCGCTTATCCTTGAGCCCATGCCCAGGCCCATGACCCATGCCCAATCCTTCGGTCCATTATCCCTGTGGCTCACTGGCCGACATGTGGCAATTTCCTTGGCCCAACTCTATGGCCTTTGACCTACCCATTTAATAGCCCAAGGCCTATGGATTCATGACCCAATCAAAGCAACTGGCCAACATAAACACATGGGCTCTCACAAGCCCACATTCAAGCCAATGGGAGAAGTGGTCAACTTTAACCACTTCTTATCAATCCCCAACTTCATTCCTACAGGTTTCTCTCTCCCACAACAAACTTCTCCCTTTAAAAGAGAGAGAAACCTTGGGTCTCTTTTTGGTTCCCTCCCCCTAACTATTCCTCTCTCTTTTATCCAATCTCTTTCCTCTCTCAATCTCTCCAAGGTTGTGCGTGCCCACAACCGTGCTCTTCTAAACACCTCTCCATTGTTGCTCGTGACAGGAGCAGCTTCCTCGTCTTCATCTCATCATTGCAGCCCGCTCGCAATCCCGGCTAAATCATCATCCACAAAGCATGCACACTGAACCACAAGCCAGCATCCCCACCTCTCCTCACCATTAATTTCGGCGAGAAGCTCGCCGGAATTGTTGCAACTTGTAAAGCTTCTTCCCCTTCATTTCTTCTTCTCTTCTCAAATTCTTCTTCTTCTGGATCTGCTGTTTGCTCCGCCTGTGAGCTTTCTCCAACTACCGTTTCACCCCCTTTTCAAGGCCCCAACCGGAGTTGTAGCCTGCAACTCCGGTCACCATCTCTTTGCAGCGTCCGTCACCCCTTCTACGCTGTTATCCAGGACGTTTTTCAACCAAAAGAAAAACGCCAAGCATCTCTTCGTCTTCTTCTTCTTCTTCTTCTTCTTTTTCTTCTTCTTCTTTATTTTTTCTCCTCACCGGAGTTGCAACCTGCAACTCTGGCCGGCGCAACCTGTTGCCCATTGAAGACCAGCAACGTTCTGGTGCCTTCCCACCTGCTGCTACACCAGCAGAAACTGAATCTTCTCCCCTCTATTCTCCTTCTAACTCTTCATAGAAGATACAGCAGGCGGTTCCCCCTTGGAGCTTCCACACGTACAACAGCCACTTGCACTTCATTTTCTCAGGCGTCTCACCGAAAATCACAGCCCTCACGTTCTTCTCACATCATGCAACTCAAGGTTTGATTGTTGAGCCACCTGCCAAGTTCTCCTACACCCCATTTGAAAGGAATACATCTTCATTTCAGTGCTCTTCTGACCACGTTTTGATCATCTAAAACTCCTCCAATTTGCTGGTCAAAATCTAGCAAGGCATCCAACTAGATCTGGACGTGGACTCCTTCCTAAGGACATGCAGGTTGTCTTCATCTCTATTGCTGTTGGCCTTCTCCTTCACCATATCTCCAGGCAGCACCTTCTCCATCAAAACTCGCCGGATACCTGCAACTCTGGCCTGTTTCTTGGGTTTCTATCCAGCGCCACTCTCTCATCACAATCTACTGCGTCAAGGTTTCTTCTTCTTCTTCTTCTTCTTCTTCCTTGCAGGTTTGAATCTCACCAACCATGTGTTGCACCTGTGCATCTTCCTCAACAATTCCTGTCAGCAACCATTCAACCTACAACCTCTTCTTTCTCCTTCACAGTCACCTCCACCATTCCTCCCTCCTTGCTGCTCTTGGGTGCTGATTCATCTCCAAGCCAAAGCTACCACCAAGAGGCAGCCCACAAGCACGTCTCCAACCACCATTAACTCCAGCGAAGTCTTCCCTTGAATCTACATCGCAGCTCCACACGTTTCAGATCTGAGTGATCACTTTCACCACACCTGCAACCTTTAGTTGCTGGAAGTAGTTTCCTTGTTGTCCCTCCGTGCTACCCTCTATTGCAGACTCCTTTCGGTCTGCAGCACCTCAACATTCTGTGCTCCCAGCAGTAGCCACCATTAACGCACCACCACGAGCACTCTTCATCTACCAATCCCAACAACCGGCAGCTCGTGACCACACCATCTTCAAAGCACAATCGTGCTCTCACCATCTCATGGCCATGCAAGGGTAAGTTCTCCAATGTAAGTTGTGAATCTCTTCTCTTCACTCTAAACCTTCTCTTTCCCTCTCTAGGAAGAGCTTTCTCTCTCTATCTCTTATTCTACCTAGTTTCTTTCTCTTTCTTCGTTCTTCTCATTTTCTTTTTTTTTCCCATATACCTTCTCTCTAGTTTCTCTCTCTAAAATTCACTCTCTTTAATTCCTACTTTCTAGATATTAGTTTGAATTATGCAAATTTTATTTCAATGTAATAAAAGTCCAATTAATGCAATTATTCTATTTCTGGTATTCTCTCAAATGAGTTGATTTTCATTGTCATGTTTTCATTCTTATTCTCAGTTATTCTTATTTTAGTTAATTATGAAGTTTCTCTCTCTAAAAATCAATACAACATGTTTTAAAAAAATCGATCACATCACCATTCTCACCCTTTCATCATTCTAAGCAAATTTCAGTTAATTTGTTCCCTAATTGCCCTAACCCCGAGTGCGGACGATATCCGACACGAGCCACTGTGCAAATCTGCATTTTTGCAGATTAAGTGTACCAATTCGGAGAAATTTACAAATATTGTTGAACTTATGGGTTTTCGTAACCAACGATGCAAAAAAATCCTAATTTCATAACTCTGCTCACAACTTGGGTGAGATCATTCCTAAATCAAAAGTTGTTCGAAAAATTTTGAGATCCTTACCTGATAGATTTCAGGCTAAGATCACTGCGATTGAAGAGAGCAAAGATGTTGATTCTCTTAAAGTTGATGAGCTGGTTGGGTCTCTACAAACTTATGAGATGAATTTGAGACAATCAAAGAAATCAAAAGGAATTGCCCTTAAGGTTTCTGAAGCTCAAGATTCAGAGTTGGATGTTGACTCTGAAGTAGAAATGGCATTGTTCGTGAAAAAATTCAAAAAGTTCTTTCGTTCGAAAAACGATAGGTTCAAGAACAATAAACAGTTTGATAAAACTGTGGAACATGCCAAACCTCATAAGAGAGGTAGCAAAAGTGACAGGAACCCTAGGGAAAGCCGCTCAAGCTATCCCCAATGTTTCAAATGTAAGGGTTTTGGTCACTTTGCAAATGTGTGCCCAAACAAAGAAGAATATAAGGGCAAGGCAAAAGCATTCAATGCCACATGGGATGAAGAATCGGAAGATCATTCTGATAATTCATATAGCAATGAAAAGACTGATAAATATACAACTTTTGTTGCTCATTTCAATAGTCCCTATGGATCTCATGAAAAGTCCAAGAAAAGTGATGATGAGAGTTCGGAAGACTTTTACAATGGGGACTCGGATGACTCAGCTGTTGGTGTGAAAGAACTATACGAGGAATCAATAAAATTCATCAAAGCTAACAAAGTTTTATCTAACAGGGTTAAATATCTTGACTCAGAAAATGCAGCCTTAGTAATTGACACTGAAAAATTAAAAGTGTTAATTACTGATTTAGAACAAGAGAATGAGTCTCTGCTAAAGAGGAACAAGTCACTGGAATGTGAATTCCAAACTTGCATGACACGCAAGGAATCCCTAGAGAATGAGGTTCTCAAATCAAAAAAGGATGTGTCAGGATTCTCATCCAGTTCTATAAAGCTTGATGAGATTCTTCGTGTGAAAAAAGTCTATGGAGACAAACAGGGTTTGGGTTACAAAAACAATCAAGAAAAGGGTCTTCATCCAAGACGATTTTTGTGAAAGCCCAAGCTATTCCCACACAAATCAATGACCCAATCAAAATGGTAAAAAGCAGTCGTTAGTGCAAGTACTACAAAAATATGGGTCATGTGATTATAGACTATCACAAGTTGAGAAGAGGACATCAAAATCCTCTAGAAAAATGATGAATACCACTCAGAATGTGAAAAGTCAAAGAATTCTTATGATGCATTATGAGATAAATTATTTGGATGTGCTATCTAAGAAGATGAAAGACCTTCTGGAAAGGTCTAAAGAATTAATCAAGGAGATTGAGTCTCTTGAAAAATTCAAACAACCTCGGAGTTATGTAACTCGAAAGAGGAAAGGTACTAAGAGAGTTGATCCATCTGTCAAACTCACATCGATGTGGGTTAGGAAGATTCTCTGAAGGAGAAATGTTTGTCAATGTCATATTTTTGAGCAATGTGTTCTCTATCCCCTTTTGTTCTCATATTCTTATGTTTTGAGGGATTTTTTTGTTTCTTTTTTATTTTGTTTCGTTTTGAAGAATAAAAATTAATAATATTTCAGAAAAAAATCAAAAGATCAAGTGTTCAGAAGAATATTAAAATTATTATTCTATACAATTTTGATGAGTAGTAATTTCTGAGACATTCCAAGAAAAATGACTTAACTGTTAGTAAAATTTATATTAATCCAGGTATTATATCTTTTAATTGTTATGATTAGTCAATTTTTACTAGTATGCATTAGAAGATTATTGAATATCTCACATTCACATGCACACTGAGTATTTCTATGGGAATGGATTTGATAGAGGTGTGAAATCTTATATTATTGGAATTAGGAATAAACCTCTACTGATTATAACTTCAAATTAGTAGTGTTCCTGCCTTCAGTTGATTTCGAAATTATAATATAGTCGACTGTTGGCTTCCCAATGAGCGTTATTATGTTAAGAAAAAAGCTACCTCTACAAAAGTTAAAGTGAATGCCATCTGTATGGCCCTGTTTGAAATTAAAATCTGATTCTCATTGCTGCAGAAAAGGGCTACTTACATGGAGAGTGAAAGCTACATATATTCAAAGTGAATAAAAATGGTGTAAAAGACAGCCAATTTGCTAGAAAATATTCTTATCCATCAGCAAATACCCATAGACATGAGCGTATGTGAGAATCCTTAATAACTCTAATGAGGATTTTATGATCGAATACAGGATACCTCCAGATTCTGAAACTTATGAGAAATTATTATTGAAATCTTATTCGGTACCACAGATAGATTCAGATCACTTATACGTGATGATATTACTGTTGATATTTGAATCTATGATTACTAGTGATTTGTGACTTGCGCTAATGTCTAAAAGAATTAATATTTTTGATGAAGCAAAAGATTGCACTAACGTATTAGTTAATTTTCTCAAATCAGAATCAGTGTTTATTGCTTATCAAGATTGTATTCATGAAGTGAATTCTATGTTTTTCTGACGATTTATCTTTTCTTGATGAGTTTAAAAATGAATTTTTTGACTTGAAAAGATTTTTGGGAGTCTTGAAAATGAGCCTATTGGTTTAAAGCTTTTTGAAAAAAAAATTTCTTCCCGGACCAATCCAATCGATTGGAGGGTACAGCCCAATCGATTGGACATCTCCAATCAATTGGAGAGTACAGCCCAATCGATTGGACAAGCTCCAATCGATTGGACAAAGCGACGTTCGGTTTTATAAAACCCAAAATTGGTCATTTTCAACCCCAATCGATCCAATCGCCTCCTAGATTTCTCCCAATCAATCATAGGTACCAGATCTACTGTTCACATAAGGTTTTGTGAAGCGAATCTCTCAATTTTCTTACTTTCCACTTCACCCTCTTCGTTGTATTTTTGAGGAGTTTTTTGAGCAAAAATAAAGATTTTTTGGTATTTTCTTTCTTTCTTGGTACTCATGGCGACTAATCCTTATCGTAGAAGAGCTATTGTGGTATCTGAAGAAGAAACTGCTGATGAAGAACCGTTGGTTCAACGGACTCAATCACGAGTCAAACGGGGTGGTCGACTCAGTGGGTCACGACACTCTGAGAGGGGTGAATCATCCAGAGGACTTAGGAGAGCTCGGGGTCGTGCTCGCCATAGCGATATTCCTTTAGTGAGTGCTCCTATCTCCCCGTTCATTTCTGATTCCACTAGAGATCGCTTTGAGCATTTCTCTGGTCAGAAATTCACTACTGAGAGAGTAGTTGAGTTTAACACTATTTTGGGTACTATGGTCCATTCACAGTTCGTATCTCGCGACTGGATTCCTATCACTCGCTTGACCATTCCATTTTATCCTATTCTGGTTAAACTTTTTTATGCCAACATGCACGCCATTCAATGTGATGACCCGAGTGAGCTATCATTCCAGACTTTTGTCTCTAGGGCTTACCTGATTATTATACCCGATCTTATTTCTACCCTGTTGGACATACCTCGTCCGTCTACCTTATATGAGTACATTCCTAGGACTCGTGAGATGACGACTTCTAGGGTCACCTTGACCGAGACTCTCATAGGATAGCTATTTGACTGGAGTACCTTCATACCTCTCATATCTCTTCTCCCTGAGTATCGTCTGTTGCACCTCATCTGTGGGTACAACATTGATCCACCTGGCCATGGGGCACAGGTGAACATTGATCGTCTTCAGCTTCTTTACCATCTTGGCACTGGATTTTTCATTGACCTTCCGAGGTTCATTTTTAGAGCCATGGTTAGAGCGGGTAACCAGTTGGCTAACCATCCTTGTCTCCCTTTCCCTCTACTTGTGAGCTCTATCTTACTTCATCTGATATGGCGATTCGAGCCAATGAGGAGGTGTGCTATCCCATGAGGCCTATTGGGCCTTCGACTATCAAGAAGAACATGTCTCAGGTTCGGAGAGTGACAGATGTACCTCCACACTTTGATGATATTTTTGATGAGGACTTGAGGGATGATATCGAGCCAGGGGGTTAGCAGCCAGATACTGAGATACATCCTCCAGAGATGCATGCTCCTTACTCCTTTGAGTCTCTTCATTATCAGGTGGTGGGATTCGACCAGTGTCTCACAGCGCATGAGGAGCGGATGGCACAGAGCTTTCGTTGATTAGAGGAGGGTCAGGAGAGGATGTCGGGTTCCATGTACGATATGCAGTGTTACATGGAATACCAGTTCACTATGATGGGCTTTGGACAACATCCACCAACTCATGGCCCTGATTAGCATGATGGTGCTGGACCATCTACATATACTCCTGGAGAGAGTTATCTTGAGAGTTATCAGGTGTTTTTATTTTTGTTATTATTGTACACCGATAAACTCAGATTTTGTATGGTTATACTCTGCTTGTGTTATATTTTGTTACAGGGTATAAACCAGTATGTATTTGGTTATCGATGTATATATTGCACTTGTTTTTCATGATAATATTCAATGCGTGCTTGTTATTTGCTTATATTTATGTACCTTTGTCAATCTGTAACAAAAAGGGGGAGAGAAAATCATAGAGGTAAAATAAGTTGATGCATGAGATAGGGGAGAGAAATTTAGGGGGAGAAAATTTTTTTTATTATTTTTCCAATTTCTCTACTTGTGATGTGCATAATTAAACTCACTGCATTTTATATGAATTTTTGATTGCCGATGATATTACATGGTATGTATTGTTTGGTAGAATGTGTAGAGAACAGATCAAAAGCCATTACATGGTATGTATCTGTTCGATTATCTCCAAGAGAGTGTGTGATAGTGAGTGAATCATGTAAGAGGGTGGGATTGTATTTTCTATTTTTACCTTCTTTATGATTAAATATTTTTTTTGTCACGGAATTGCCAAAGGGGGAGATTGTAAGGAATATTTTCATATTCAATTTGGCAAAGATTCCGTTTGACATAAAAACATTCTTGTAATTGTTCCTACGAGCTCTAGTGTAGCGTGAAGATGTCGTGGTACGCATACTTCGCCAACTACGTGAAGACTAAAAGATAGAGACAGCAAGAATCAGACAGTTGACAACATGAGTCATCTGAGTAACTATCTATTTGTCAGTTAATGATCCTGTACGCTCGATTTGGAAGGTAAGCGACTTAGTGGCCATAGGAGTTGATTAAAATGAACAAAATATAATGGTCAGACTTAGTCTTTGGGTAGACCCGAGTCAAAGTCAATTATATTGACAAGTGGGAAAGTCCAATCGATTGGCCATGTGTCCCCAATCGATTGGATAGTCCAATCGATTGGAGACACTGTGTAATCGATTGGAGACTATGAGGCAGAAACATATTTGAGTACAATCGATTGGAGACTCTGTGAAATCGATTGGAGCCTTCGGGACAAAAATCTTTCTGAGTATAATCGATTGGAGATTCTAGGTAATTGATTGGAGCCTTCAGGACAGAAAGTTATATATGTTAAATTGATTGGAGAACCCTGTGCAATCGATTGGTGCCTTTAGAACAGAAAACTTATTGAGCCCAATCGATTGGAAACTTATTCCTAATTGATTGGACATGGCCCAATCAATTAGACCAAGTGTACAATCGATTTACTCAGATCCAAAATTTATGGTTCCATTATCCCACGTTCCACACAACTCAGGGTCTTGGAATTTTATAAATAAAACCCTTCTATGCCTTCTCTAAACAAACACAGAGACACTGAGTGACTCAATCTTCAAGAGAGAGAAGCAAAGACATTATTTATTAGAGTGTCCATTCGAAGAACAAGAAGCTAGTTTTTCCAGTCACATCTTGTGAGCTTGTTTTCTTCTCAATCAAAGCTAAGAGCTTGATCTTTACTCAGCCTAGGTTTTCCACTTCTACATTCAACCTAGTAAGCCTAAGAGTACCAGTGTGACTCGAACACCTTTTGAGCAACTTGGGGTTCAGGGTGTACTGAATCCTTCACCTTCTGCAAAGGCGGGAGTATTGAGAATTAAGATCGAAGGAGCCGATCGACGGTAGGTTTCGGGTGTATCAAACTGAACAAGCGGATAAGGCTTTTTGGCTGGAAGGGCGCGCGTGGATTAATGGCGTTGATTCAGAAGATGTAGACGCATCGGCAATAGGCCTTGGCTAAGGTTGGAAGCTGTATTTGCAACGGTGCTGTGTAAGTAACCTTTGTTTCATTTAACTTTTTAGTTAGTGATACTTTCCATCTGGACGTGGTCCCGTGGTTTTTCCTTGGCTAAGGTTTCCACGTAAAAATCTCATGTCTTATGTGATTGTTTGTTTATATTCCACAATCTATCTTGATTAGATCAAACGACAAAAGACAATATACCACGGAGGTATATTTGATTTGAGTCGGTTGTGATAATCCTTTATCAAACAATCAAGACATGCGATTTTATCCTCATACCATAGACCAGTAAAACTGTATAGGTATAATTAATTTTAAATACCTAATCAACCCCCTCTTCTAAGTATATTGAGTTAAAGAGAACGGACCGGTAGAATTTCATTTAGCACTTTAATTCATATAAATTATTAATTATACTTTATTTCATTGTTGTTACATTCTATTTCATACTTGTTACACATTATTTTACTGAAAAGTTTCTAGTTTTAAAAATATTTTATTCTTTTGCACTAAAAGGTTACATAATAGTTTATTTTATACAAATTATTAATTACACTTTATTTCATACTTGTTACAAATTATTTCATACTTGTTATACTTTATTTCAATAAAAAGTATTTTATTCTATAACATTAAAAAGTTATATTTTATTTCATACTTGTTATATTTTTGCTTAGAACTAAAAAAAATACTTACAAAATATATGGACCCAATAAATGAAATATACGAAGAGGATGAATTTCCAACTAATCTTGAAGCTGTTGATTCTATTGATTTACAAAGAGAACAAGTTATGACTTTGAAAAAACGTAAACAAACTTCATATGTATTGACACACTTTAATAGAGTAGAAATTCAATATCCAAAAGGTGCTCCTGGTATTTTAGTACCTAGAGCAAAATGTCACTTTTGTACCAAATTATTATCTTGCATAGGTACAAGTGGCACTAGTCACCTTGCTAGGCATACAAAATAATGTGCAGCAAGTAGAAATATAGACCCTAAACAAACGCAATTAAATTTTGACTCTAGTAGATCCTTATCAACTTTTAGTTTTAGCCACGCTGTTACTAGGAAAGAGACTGTTAAATTTATAGTTAAAAGAGAACTTCCATTTGATTTTGCTGAACATCAAGACTTTGACCATTATATTAAAAAAATTTATTCCCTTCAATTTACAAAGGTATCACATAATACAGTTAGAAGCGATATAATAAAATTATATAAAATTGAAAAAGAAATGTTAACAAATTTATTTTGAAGTCTTAAAAGTAAAATTAGTCTAACTTTAGACTTATGGTCAAGCATGACAGATTTAGTTATATTGCAATTACAATACATTTTATAAACTCTGAATGAAATCTTCAAAAATGACTTATAATTTTTACTTTAATACAAAGCCCTCATACAGGATTAAATATATGTACAACTATAGGTGAATATCTTAGAATGTGGGGTATACAAGATAAAATGTTTTCAATTACTTTAGATAATACTAGTAATAATGATATAGTAGTTAAATACCTTAAACAAATATTAGATTTGCCCGTACATGGTAAATTATTTCACAGTAGATGTTGTTGTCATATACTTAACTTAATTGTACAAGATGGTTTAAGAATAATTAAACATTCATTAGAACGTATTAGAGAAACTTTACAATACATGTATAGTTCTCAAGGTAGATTTCAAGAATTTCGTTGATTATGTGAATCTATAGAATTAAACCTAGAAAATTACCTACAGATGTCAAACATAGGTGGAATTCTACATATTTAATATTGAAATCAGTAATTCCTTATAAATTAGTAATTAATTAATTTCTCTCTTTACACCAATTATCACATTACCTAACAGAAGAAGATTGGAATGTAGCTATATTATTTAAAGACTTTTTAAAAGTTTTTTTATGAAGCAACACTTACCTTTTTTGAAACTTATTATCCAACAACATTTTTAGTATTACATAACTTAATTAATATAAATGCAATTTTCAAAAATACCGAGCAAACCCTTTGTTTACTATAATTTGTTATGAAATGGAAAGTAAATTTAAAAAATATTGGGAACATATACCTATAGTATATGGAATAGCTTGTATTTTGGACCCTAGAATTAAAGAAGTTGGATTAGAAATCTTAATAGAAATTAACTATCAATATATTAATGATTATATAAAAGGAACAGATTTAAGTAACTTTCAAGAAACTAAATCAACATTAAGACAACTTTTTGAAGAATATCAAATTAAATTAAGTAATAATATAGTGAGTAATAATGAAGTAGGATCCAACTCATCGACAGCAGAACACGATGTGTCATGGAGATTACTCAAGGGACGTATGAACCGTCCTACGAGTGGTGGTTTATCGGAATTAGAACGTTATCTTGAACAATCGAATGTTAATGAAGATGAAGAAGGATTTGATATAATGGCCTGGTGGAAGGGACAGGAAAATAGATTTCCTGTTGTTTCTCCCATGGCCCGTGATGTACTAATGATTCCAGTGTCTACAGTTGCTTTGGAACAAGCATTCAGTAGAGGTGGCCGTATAATTAACGAATATCGGAGTCAGATGACATCGCAGCTAGTGGAGTGTTGCATGTGCCTAAAAGACTGGTACGATGCTGATAACAAAAATCAAATTAAAGCAATGAAAGATAAAGCTGTTGAAGATGCACTTCTTCTAGAAGAAATGGAAAGACTTGAAGTGTAAAATTTGAAGATTGTGGTTTTTTTCTTTATTTTTTTTATGTATTTTCTTTTTTGGTAGAGTTATGCAAATAAAAGATTGGTGAGTGGGTGCCAACCTAGTTGGGATGTACTTAACCTATAGTGATGAGGTTCTCTCCCCTCTTTGTAACTTGTAAATAAATATAAATTTAATAAAGTTGAGAATATTTGTCAAATTTATTCCATTATTAACTCCTTTATAATTATAATTTTTTAGAATTTAAAAAAAAATTTAGAACTTTTTAGAATTTTTTAAAAAATTTAATATTTTTAATAGCTAAAAAAAATTTGAATTTTTAAAATGTTTTTTAGAACTTTTTAGAATTTTTTAAAAAATTAATATTTTAAATTTTTTTAGAATTTTTAGAACTTTTTAAAAAAAATTTAGAATTTTAAATTTTATTAAAATTTTTTATTTATAAGTATATATATATAAGTATATTATATAATATATACTAAGTATATATGTATATATATAGTATTAACTTATAGTATATAATATAAGTATAAGTTTTTATTTTTGTAATCATAAGTACAAGTTTATATAGTATTAACTTATAGATTATATAATATAACTATAACTTATAATATTATATCTTCGTATATAGTTTATACTTTATAATTATAAGTTATAATACAACTTATATAAATATAACTATATGTATTTGTCCATATATTAAGCTTATACTACATTATAAATTATAATTATATAATATATTTGTCATATATTATAAGTTATATTATATTAAGTTATAACTTATAACTATATATGTATAATGTATTTGTCTATATATTATAAGTTATATTATATCTAGTCATACTAAGTTATAACTATAAGTCAAAGCCAAGCCCGAAACCCAAGCCAACTCAAGCCCGAAACCAAACCCAACCCAAAACCCATTAAAGAAGAAGCCCGTGGCCCGGCCCGAGTTGTTGGCGGGCTTGATTGACCTGACCCAACTTGAGCCAGCTCGATGGGCCAAATTGCCACCCTTATACTATAATACATGAAGCAACTACTGCTCCCTCTCATGTATATATTCTGTTTTAATGAGAGTACTACTGCTTTGCTGATGGAACCAAGGAGGGGAAGAAGAAATTAAAGAGTTAGCACTAATTTTTTAGAGTTTAGAAGAATAACCAAATGAAGAGGTAGAGGAGTTGGCATTCGTTGCCACCTATTGTGAGGAATATATTCATATTCTATTTTGCATAATTCCATATGACATAAAACATATTTTGCACATATCCTAAGTGTACTAGTTAGGCCTTAAGTATGTCGTATGCATCACTCTTGACGGCCTAGAGACTAAAAGAAGAAGACCGAACACTTAGAAGATTGAAAATCAATTCATTTTAAGACTAGCAATATTTGTCCGCAAAATTATTTGTGCACGTATAGGGTAAATGACTTAAAGGCCTTAGAGATAGGAGGATTAATTGTAAAATTAATTTAAAACTAAGTCATGTGGAAGATATCTGATTTAGAGCCAAGTGGCATTTAAAATCGATATCTGGGGAAATCAAATTGATTGGACCTGGATGTCCAATCGATCAGACATGTCCAATTGATCGATTAGTCCGAGCCCAATTGATTGGACAGACGAATGACTTTTTCTTCCCATTCTAGGAAACTTGTTTTCCATTTCTCCACGATTTCTAAAGGCCCAGGCTTGAGTATAACTATATATAAACCCATTTAGTTCTTAAAGAAACTTACACATTCAATACGCAATACATTAGAGTTCTCCTACTCATGTCTTGAAAGCCTTATTTCTACATCTGCCTAGGTTACCCACTAGAATCTAAACCTAGTAAGCCATAAAGTAGCACGTGTCTCAATCCTTATTGAGCTATGTTCGAGGAGTCGGGGCATATCGAATCCTTCACTTCTAGGGCTGGATTAGAGAGTGTAAATCAAATCGGGTGTAATGATCAACAGGTAGGTTTGGGGAGTACCAAACTGAATAGCGTTGAGAGGATCATAACAAAAGGGCACTCATGGTAGCTAGAGGACGATGCACCAGTAGTTGGCCTTGGGTTGTATGCTACAGTAAACGATGATGCATAGGTTGAAATAACAGTTCGTTCTCTTTTACTCAGAATACCTAGATTATGGGGGGGGTGATTAGATATTAAAAATTATGTTAACCTAAACAATTTTACAGGTCTGGTAGGATGATGAACTCGAATGTCACAATAAAATAGTTGATTGATAAATGAACGATTATCTCAATCGACTCTAATCAAATATATCTCCGTGATATATTATCTTCTTTGTCGTTTGGGTTAATCAAAATAATTAACAGAACAAACAATCAAACAATCTACAAGATAAAGAGTGTTTACGTGGAAACCTTAGACAAGGAAAAACCATGGGACCACGTCTAAACGGAAAGTATCTCTGACTGAAAAGTTCTGAGTTACAGAAGTTACCTATGCAGCACCATTGCAAATACAACTTCAGACCTTAGCCAAGGCCCACTACCAGTACATCTACGCGCTACGAATCCACGCACGCCCTTCAAATCATGAAGCCTTTGCACTACACAAAAGAACAAAACATACGGCAGTCTAAGTCCACCATATTTTGGTAATTACAGCGGACTTGGTCCGCGTAAATATGTGTGCTGGGAATGAAAAGGGCGAGCAGAATCCATCGTACATGGATTATTAAATAGTTATTTATGTCGGACTAGATCCGCCGTTTTAATTTTTGGGAATATGGCGCATAAAATGACAAACCTAGTCCATCATAAATCAAAGGCAGACTAGGTCCGCCTTTTAATTCCCTCACAAAACGGTGGATTAAATCTGCTATTTTTATTTTAAAGAAACGATGGTCATGCATTTTTGAAAAAATAAAAAAGTTTTAGATTTCGGTGGAAAAAAAATTTGTACCTAATTGATCACAAGATTAATAGCAAACAATCAACCATATGATCCAATCAGATATTAAATTGTACAAACAAAATGACATGTACTGTCCAATTAATAAATCAATAAGATGAATGGTGAACAATCATTGCAACAACATTGCAAGCAGGTTGGTGTCTTCTCGTAATTTGCATTTCACCTTCAGATGTAAACAAAAATTATTATGCCATTAGCTATCAGGTTCATATGTTATGGGTTAATAAATTCCAAGAACTGAAATCCTGCCTAACAGTCAATTTGAAACCCATATGAGGATGGGTAGACTCACGGAGAATGTCTTCGATGCAAGAGAAGAGCTTTCGCTTGGAATTTGGTACTCCCAATCAGGAGCAAATAAACCATATAATAGAGCCATGTACACAATAGTGAGCACAAAAGCCACCACCCTGAGGAGGGAAAGAAAAAACAGAATTAGGATCAACTAACCATTTCCTCTATACCTTCATATTGTATGATTGCAAAATTATTGTCCTTTAGTTACCATGGCATTAGTTAAATGAATGCACCAAATTTGAAATCCTTTTTAGAGTTGAGAAGGAAAAAAAAATGTATCCTTCCTACTAGATCCAATGGAACCAAGACACTTCAAATACCCAGATACCGACCTCAATGAGAACACCATGCATATGTGCATGGGACCAGTATCGAATATGGCTTGACTGTACCTTGTTATTTTATATTAAAAAGTTTACTTTTCGTAACGCTCTTTCAAAATTAAATTAAAAAGAAGAGTAAAATTACATTATATTATTAAAAACTTTGAATTTCAACCAAGTCCATGCTCATAATCTCTTAATCAAAATCCACATCCAGAAAAGAATCTCATGAATTTCTAACTCTAAACATAACTTTTTAGCAAGATAAGTTCCAAAAAATTTGTAGGTTTAGATTCTTTCAAAATTTTATATGAGAATGACAAAGTTTAACAATCAGTTAAACAATAACAAGAAATAAAAACTGATGAAAACAAAAAAACTAGACAGACTAACTAGGTCTTGATCGTATAAAAGAAATGTGGAAGCACATTTAATAACACTTACCACTGGAACCGATACTTTTTCAGCAAGGATAATTTTGAATTAACAACATCATCACCCTTGAGCCAAATCTCGCATAGTGCTGCCAACAGATAGGCTATTGCAATTCTCTGAAGGCAAACAAAATGTTTATCAACAATTTTAGATAGGAAAGAACATTATAGTAACTGAAACTGGCTCAAATACGAACAGTACTGCTTATTTGCTTGCAGTTTCCATCAAAAGGCAGTCATTTTGTAGTACAATTGCATAGATTGAGATATGAGAAAACCTTTTTATCACATAACATATATGACGGGGCCTAGCTGCTACCAAAATCATTAAAGTTTCACCGGAATACACCCATATTGTCGCCCATTGATTCATCGAGCTAGACCATTCTCAGTCGTTAAATAACAAAATCATTAAAGTTTGCCTTGGGGTTACACCATATAAACTCAAGCAATTCTTTATGTAGTAGAAGATGGATATACGCTCGTGCATGTCCTAAAGGCTATTTTCAGAATGGATTTTAGTCTGACATATTTGAAAAGATCATCTAATCTGATCCAAAATGCAGGTTTAAGAGCTGATCCAATTGTTAGTTAATGAAAATATAAGTCCGATTTTGTGCTTCTTTGCTTCACTGACTATAAAATTGAGTGCCTATAATTCCAAAGGCAAAAAGAAACATGCATCGATAATCAAACACATATATGCTAACACACGAAGATTGCCTTCCACAGTAACCCAGTTAACTCAACAAGTTTTTCATGTTTCAGTCTGGAAACCATGGAAACCTGAACTCAAGAATACCACTACAGTCAGATTTGACATATGAAAGCTAAAAGACGAAAAAATAAATATGAAGTAAATCTTGTTTTCTTGAACTTTTATTACGTATTTGATGATGACGTTTAAAGAGCAGACTCTGATCAACATTGGACTTAGGTTCAGATGCAAAATCAAGTTTTTTTATAGCCACAGTCTTGGTTGGAGGAGACTGTTTTGAGCCTTTGTGCTTTGGTCTGGAGTTGACCTCCATCTCAAGCTACTTATGCTGTAATGTGACATAGATGCAGATGGGTTGGACCCTTTCATTTGATGGGTTTAACCAAGGAGATCTTGGAGGCAAAAAATAAACCCAATCAGATGAACTTAACTTTCAGGTCTATAGGCATTTTTGTCTCCGAAACATTTTCCATCATTATCTAAGCATACAAGGAACACAATCGCTCAAATTTTCTAAGCGTACAGGGCTCACCAATTGATGTTTCCACCTAGAAGATCTCCACCTGCAAGCTCATGGGTGACATGACCACTTGAATTGTGTCATGCCCTGCATGCATGCGCCATGTATTACTATGATGTTTACGGATTTTAGCATGGGGTCGATCTTTATGGCATATATTACATTTATAGAGAAAAAAATATAAATCATCAAACATACTTTAGAGAATTATATAGAATTTTACCTGCAGCACTGGAGCACCAATTGTTTGGCACAGTTGGAAAAGATTAACTTGAAGTTTCCTACTTCTAGAGAAAATGAGATGAATACAAGCAAATACCTGAACATTGGTGAAATGCAGACCGGCAATCAATATTGAAAAAATAGGGCTTAAAATACCATATGGACATTCCATCAAATCTATGCATTCCTGAAAGCAATTACAGGAATGATCAGCGCCAATGGGTGTGCTCCAAAATTTCAGAACAGAAATGACTTAAAAATTGCATAGTTAGTAGTGCACTGAGTATTCCGTGAACAAATGAAGCAAAATAAAAAACTATTACATGAAATATTTGACTAAAAAAATAACCTGCAATTTTTCCTTCCTTTCTTCCTTGCATTGGTGCATGGTCCATAAGAAAAAGGAGCCAAGAATAGATGGTTAATCATCTGATTGGGTTGATTTTTCTTTAATACATATCCCACTAAAGCCATCAAACTGTTAGTTCTGAAGTCCTAGCATGTGCTCTAGTTGTGCATCACGGTACCTTACGCCCGTTTTTGCTTTATTATTAGCACCTGCCCACATTTCAGCAACTGACCAACATAAAGTGTTCCGTCACTACTCTTATGATTTTCCAAGAGACCACTCCCAGAAGGCAATACATGTTCAATAGTTAAAACTGTAAATGAATGACCCATCAACCACCAGAAAGAAATTGATCTTTCATTTTTTGAGCATTCCATAAAAATGAATCTGTACAATCCAATCATTTTGATGCTCAAATTCAACAAAATGAGACTTAAATGAATAACGATGTAACCAAGAGACATATCAGGTGTATGGCTCATGACTGACACACCAGATCATCCAGACAATTAATTTGATACATTAAGAGATATTATTGTATACGTCCATCTAAGTATAAAATATAATTTCAAAAAGAAAACTAATCTAGATAATTAGGTTACAGTACAATTACATAAGTCATAGGCATGTGATAACTGAACATGAAAATGGAAAAGATATATATATATATATAATAATAATTTTATGCTAATAAGGGTCGGTTTGCATCAGGCAGCAATTTTATAAGAGAAGATTACACAAATAAATACCTAACGGAGCAAAAAGTCTCATATTTATCTCATTTAAGGAAGTTATGTTAATGTCATGCATTCCCAAATTTCAAATTATATACCTTGGAACCCGGAGGAAGTAGTGATCTCAATGCCTGAAAGCTCTTGTTGAGTTTCTCTCGCTGCTTGCACTCGGACATCTCATGGTGGGCGGCTTCCATGTGCTTGTGCTTCAATTGTACTCCTTAAATTCAAATCTCTAAAGAAGGTAACTGTGCGCTTCAGCATATTTTGATTGCGTGATGAATTGGCTTTCATTTGGACCTTTGGGGGCTAGTGCAGAGATATATATATTAAAAGCACTTGTTTCTCGGTTTACTTGGTAATTGTAGGTTTGATTTTGTTGGGGTTGATAAGAAGATGAAGAAGATGGAGAAGATATAACAACACGCATGGATTTTGTCATTGCCGCATTGTCACTCTCCAGATTTGGAAACTGAATGTTACAAAGACAGTTGTAGGTTAACATGGTTTGTTTGTGTGGCAGAATTGGTATGGTTGTTGGTTTAATTGCTTGCTCAATTGGTGCTTCCTTTTGGGATTCAGGCATGTAAGAACTACTTGGCATGTTGAACAAAAGAGATGAATATTCTAGACTTCCCACAGATAATGATCTCAATGATGAAGAGGACGATGAAGGTCTGTTCTATACAGGTTGGCGAGGAGGCTCTTTGAATTGAGACTATTGAGAGAAGTCTTCAGGAAACCAGTTCCTCATCGCCATTTCCATGTTAATCTGCTAAAGAAAACCCAATTGAAAAGTAGTAATTAATGTGTACCTTAACAAGAGTTTCTTGTGATAGCTTTGAAACAAGGCTTTTTCGGTCGTTGGACGAAAATCCTTGGCTCAACACATTTTTAATGATCCGGTTCACTTAAAAATCTACAAAAATACAGACTTGTACAGTGGCATGTCGGATGTCGAATCTGCACTCGGGTTAGAGAAGTAACATTAAAGAAAGCAAGCAAGAAAATGGTAGAGAGATAAGAATGGTGGAAAATGATTTTTAAAACTTTTTTTTTATAGGAGGAGAATTACCTACAACATTAATAAAAGAAAATAAATATGGAATAACAGAAAATAAAATATCAAAATAAACTTCGTTTATTAAAAAAAATTGTAACTTATAATGCTTGAATTAAAAATGCTTAAAGAAATAAAGCAGATAAAAACTTCACTAGAAAGCAATAAAAGAAGAGATTAGAGAGAGAAAGAGATAGACAAGGAGAAGAGGAGAACAAATCATTGTTCTTGGACCTGTATTGAGAAGAAGATGATGGAGTCGTTCAATGAAGAAGGGAAGGCAGAAACGCCGATTTTTATTTATTTATTTTTATTTTACCTTTTTTTTTCTTTTGTGCCATGGGAGAAAGTAAGACAGAGATGGGAATTAGAGGGGGGGCTTCTTTTAGAAAACGTGCTCCCTATATGAGAAACCCACGGTTTCAAGTTTTTAGAAACTCCTATATTCTTATTTTCTAAAAACAAAACTTGCCCTTTTTGAAGAATCCCATGAAATCCACTTTAATGCAACCTCATCCAAGAAATCTTTCATAAGTTTTGAAAATAAAATAAAAACTTTTGATTTTCAAAACTTTCCAAAACTCAATTTGCCCTTTTCTTTAAAGAACCTTTCCATTTTCATAAAAACAAGTCAATCTTTAATATGGGCCGTCCATCTTTGTAGGGGTCATGATCACATAGGTCAAGTCGTGACCATAGGATCTAGAAGAAGAAAAAGATGATTGTCTGATTTTGAGATGGGTGATGATAGGATGGATGATCTACTGGCGATCAGATGGTAGACTAGGGTGGAGATGATCGAATGGATCATCGAACAGTAGAGGTCGACCAAGGTAGGCCATAGGATCAAGTGATCACAGAACGAGAGATTGTAAAAGGAGAGGATCGGGTGGTTGAGATTTCAGGGTAGAGAGAGAATGATGATCTAGAGAGAGGAAAGAGAAAATATTATAAAATTAAAGAGAAAATGCTAACATAGGGTCTTGAACCCTGGTTTTTAACTTGGTCTTCTACAAGCTTTTCCAACTAAGCAAGCCTTTGTCTTGTGTTAATTGATTAACCTTTAATCTTCTAAGTCTCTTCTCAGGGCGCTTGGTTATCCTTCTCTCTTAATCTTCTCTTAGGCTTTTTTGACTCTCTGGCTCTCCCAGCATTTGACATGTATCTTCTTATCCTCAGCCTGTTAGCTCTTGAGCCTGGCAGTCAGTTGTGGGCCCGCAATCTATTAGAATCGTCCAATTTAGTTTCCAGCGATAGAAAAAACACATAATGAGACTTAATCAAAATGGCTTAATATCTAGACTTCCGAGAATGTGTTTAACTCATACAAATAGCCCATTTTATCCAGAAAAGTGTGTTCTCCGCAATGAAAGTGACTCTTACATAGAAAAGTGGATAAATAGTACAGTTTTACGCAGGAGAGTGTGATAACGCTAAAAGGATAATTGCTTAAAATAAGCACTTTTTAGCAAATAATATCAAGCATCCATTCATGATATATAGAAACCAATTTGGCATGCCTACATCGATCTCTCCACTTTTACACCCCATGAATGCCACAGTCTGTCATGTAAAGAATTTCATGATCAGTTGATCTCACTATTTTTCCCATGCCTCAAACTCG
Source organism: Euptelea pleiosperma (assembly GCA_035048495.1). Classification (NCBI taxonomy): domain Eukaryota; kingdom Viridiplantae; phylum Streptophyta; class Magnoliopsida; order Ranunculales; family Eupteleaceae; genus Euptelea; species Euptelea pleiosperma. The sequence continues at coordinate 24,303,301 of CM068542.1, read as the reverse complement.
AAAAGGCAAAAATTAAAGACTGTGTTAGGGTAAACCGTACGTAATCTATGCTTCCTGTAACAGTCACAAAAAAAAACCAAAATATAAGCAACTCTCCATCACAAAGCCTAACTCAAATCAACAAACTCTCTCCTTTCCCTCACAAAATATTACCTGATAGAATTGTCGTTGAGTATCAGTCGAAGCCTAACCCATAAGCTCCAATTCTTTTAGTTCTATATAGGGAATTCCTTCCTTAATATCAAGTCCTGAAACAAAGCTGAAACAGTAAAATGAAAAGAAAGAATTACCTACACAAGCAATGGAAAAAATTTTCGATCTTTACATCTAAGAAAAGTCAAGCATACCCATTTTCTAAGAAAAATCAAGCATACCATTTTCGATGGTTCATGACGTTTGTAGATAAGCATTGAAGAACCTCTGAGCGAGACTTCCAGATGAAGATCAAGAAGAGGCTGCCTGCTTTATCCATTTGATTGATAATTTATGTATGTTAGTCTTAGTACCCAAAAAACATACTTGAATCCAACAGCTACAATAAACCATAAAAGAAGTGCTAAAACTAATGGCTAAAGATAACCAATCAGGCATATTTTTTGTGAATATATACACCCAGGGGGGGGTGTCCCCAAGAGGTTAATGCATTAAGTAGGGCCACGATAATCGACTGAATCCACTCCATCCAAGGTCTTCTGCATCTAAATTTTTAATTGGATGCCAATTGCCTAGAGCTTTTTCAAGGAGTTGAAATACTCCTTTATCCAATGAAACTTAGATAGGGTTCCCGATTCCATAAGAGCACCTCCATTGGATCACTAAGAAAAAAAAATCATAGTTGCCTTTTTGCTTGCATAGGTGGGTCTTTACAGGAAATAGAAAAAGGAGATCAATAGGAGGAAAAGAAACTAGCACAAACACTTAGAGCGTGTTTGATAGCCAAGTGGGAAAATTACATTTTCCTTGGGAAAACACAACTGTCCATTGTTAGATAGCCATTTTAAATCTGTATATTTTCCCTACCAAGCGATTTAAATCAGGATAATTTTTCCTACTAAGCTCGGAATTCATTTCCCATCCAGATAGGTGAGAATTCATTTCTACTTGAAAATACGCTTTTATTTTCTCACATGATTGAAATATATGTTCTTACCGTGTTTGATTGCACGGAAAATTTTCTCGAGAAAATGCATCTAGGATATGCCTTAAATGGCTAATTGATTGCAACTGAGAACACATATTTTAATTAGGTGAGAAAATAAAGGTGTATTTTGAGGTGGAAATGAATTCTCACCTATCCGGATGGGAAATGAATTCCAGGCTTAGTAGGAAAATTATCCATATTTAAATGGCTTGTTAGGGAAAATTATACAGATTTATACTGGCTATCTAACAGTGGACAGTTGTGTTTTCCTAAGGAAAATGCAATTTTCCCACTTGGTAATCAAACATAGCCTTAGTTGCAATCAATCAACCATTTAAGGCATTTCCAAGATGTATTTTCTCAGGAAACTTTTCTGTGCAATCAAACATTTCAAGACATGGGCCACGAGCATTCTATGCCTCAGAAGCAGGGTATTCGTGTTGAGTTTGGGGCAAGGGTTGAACCCTAACCCTAAAACAAAAATAAATAAAAGATACATACCTTTGGGATGAAAGATAGATTCAACAACAGCTGGAGAAGATCACCAGCGGACGGAGAGCCACAAACAGCAACTAACAGCAAACGGAGGACGAAACCAGGGAGAGAATAGAAAAGAGGAAAAAGGAGAGAGTGAAAAAGAAAGAGGGAAAATGAGAGTGAAAAAGAAAAGAAGGAAAATGAGAGAGTGTCTCTCGGTTGTTAATGGTACTGAGCTGGCATCACTTTTGCAAAAGTAAAGCCACGGTCTGATTCTTTGGATTGACGTCTGAGAACATTAGTGAACTTGTTGGTTCTCTTTTATTGGTCCCTTGAGCCTAACCCAATGTTTTGGTATTTTATTTTCTGTTATTGCATATCTATTTTCTTTTATTAATGTTGTAGATAATTCCCCTCCTATATAAAAATATTTTAAAAATTATTTTCCACCATTCTCATCTCAATACCATTTTCACCATTTTATTGCTTGTTTTCTTTAATGTTACTTCTCTAACCCGAGTGCGGATTCGACATCTGACTTACCATGTTCAATCAATAAATAAATTTTTGCAAGATTAAAGAATCAAAAAAATAATGTTGATTTAAGGGCTATCCGTGCCAACGATCAGAAAAACCTTGTTTCAACCGACACTGAAGGAAATATCAGGGCGGCTAGCTATGAGATACAACAAGCTTCCAATTATGCTCATATATAAGTTTGTTCAACCTATTTTCCTTTAGTATCTTTGTTCAGCTTAGTAGTAGTATTCATTGGAGTATGATGATGTTTTGCCGATTCCATTCCAAATTTTTTAACAAATTTTTTAACTAAGTCTTTGCTATATTTGGATTGAGAAATAAAAATTCTATCATCCATCTATTTAACCTAAAGACTGAGAAAATAACTTACTTCTCCAACCATACTCATTTCAAATTCATTTTCATTTATTCAGCAAATATATGAGCATGATTAACAGATGTAGACAAAAAAATAATATCATCAACATAAATTTGAGCAATCACATAAAATCCCTTCATAATTTTTATAAACAAGGTCTTATCTACCTCTCATCTGATAAATTCTTGACTGAGGAGAAAAGTAGTCAGTCTCTTATACCAAGCTCGAGGAGCTTGTTTCAAACCATAGAGAGTCTTTTAAGACGATATACTTGATTGGAAAATTTAAGATCTTCAAACCCTTTGGGTTGTTCTACATACACCTCTTCCTGAAAAACACCATTGAAGAATGCACTTTTCACATCCATTTGAAATAGCTTGAACTTTAAATGACAAGCAATAACAAGAAGAATTCTAATAGATTCTAGTCTAGCTACTAACACAAAAGTTTCATCAAAGTTTATTCCTTCTATTTGAGTGTAGCCTTGAGCTACAAGTCTGGCTTTGTTTCTGACAACTGTGCCTTTCTCTTCAGATTTATTCGTATAAATCTATTTAGTGCCAACAACATTAGTATCTTTTGGCTTAGGCACTAAGTACCACATATCATTTCTGGTAAATTGGCTCAGTTCCTCTTACATAGCACTAATCCAGTTTTCATCTCTCAGAGCCTCAATAATATTTTTAGGTTCAATTTGAGAGGTATAATAGACAAAATTGACAACATTTTCTATTTGTCTACGAGTTTGAACTCTACTCTCAATTTTTTCAATGATATCGCCACTAAGATGATTTTTCTTAACCCATAACGGAAGAGATTTCTCATCATGTGGATCACTAGAAGATAGAGTTCGTTGAATGTTTTCAACTCCTTGACAAATTTCTTCATTATTATCGTTTTGGGAAGAATATCCCTCAATGCTCATGTCATCAATAACCACATTAATGGATTCCATGATAGCTCTAGTTCTTTGATTAAGAACACGATATACTCTACTATTAGTAGAATATCCTAGAAAAATTTCTTCAACTCCTCTTTTGTCAAATTTTTAAAAAGATTCTATATCTCTAAGAATATAACATTTACTTCCAAAGGCCCTGAAATATTTGACATTGGGCTTTTTACTAGACCAAATTTCATAAAGAGTGTTCAAAGTTCCTGGTCTTAAGTAAACCCTATTCAAGGTATAGCAGGCGATATTCACTACTTTAGCCCATAGGTTTTGGGGTAGATTTTTGCCATGAAGCATTACCCTAGCCATTTCCTGAATCATTCTATTTTTCCTTTCAACCACTCTATTTTGTTGTGGTGTAATAGGTGCAGAAAATTCATGTTTAATGCCTATGGCATCACAGTATTCAGTGAATCGAGAATCCTATAATTCTCCTTCATGATCAGTTTGGATCCTAACAATACTGTAGCCTTTCTCATTTTGAATCTTTTGGCATATCTTTTTGCATTCTTCAAATGTATCGGATTTCTCTCTCAAAAAAGCAATCCAAGTTAGTCGAGAGTAATCATCGACCATGATAAGGATGTATCTCTTACCTCCCAAGCTTTTAGTTCTCATAGGCCCCATGAGATCCATGTGAATCAGATCAAGAACCTTGGATGTGGCACAATAATTTCCCTTCTTGTGGGAGCTTTTTATTTGCTTGCCAATTTGACACGCCCCACAAATACTGCTAGTAGATTTTCCTAATTTAGGAACACCTCTTACTAATTCTTTATTAGTGATTTTAATTAAGTCATTTTGGTTCATGTGAGCTAGTTTTTGGTGCCATAAGTCAAAATTCTTCAATTTAGCAGAGTTGCAAATAACTCTAGGACTTCTCCCAATAATGTAACAGTTTTCAGAGGTTCTAGATCCTCTCATAACACACTTGCTGATCCATCAAGAACATCACATCCTTGGCTAGTGAATTGAACTGTATGATTATTGTCACATATTTGACTTATGCTAAGGAGATTAGCTTTAAGGCCTTCTACACAATAAGAACATTATCATGTCTAGGAATGCCCAGAGCTTGAATAGTTCCTCGGCCAATAACTTTAGCCATAATACCATCTTCAAAAGTCACACTACCATCTATTGACAGTGAAATATGGACCGCTTAAAAAATCACGACCAAGGGACGCAATGACCTACATGGCCAATTAGAGATAATTAAAGCGAAGCTTAATGGTAGAACAGAGAACACAAGTGATCAAGCATGAAATCAACACCATATAATTGTGTCAAATTACACAATGGTGTGGAATCAGAAGTGGTTTTCAGGGCACGGATCCCTAGATATCAGTGAAAGTATGAAATCAAGGTAAGGAAAGGTGGTAGGTTTACGAAGGAAGTACATACAAATAACTCCAAAATGGCTGAAAGTTTTGGAGTATGTGCCTTGAAACATTTGACAAAAATGTGCTCGTTGGATCAGTCAGATGATTTTCATAGCGGTAGATATCGTAGTAACTTTAACAGGATGAGACTAACAGGTTTACAAAGGAAGTACATGCAAATGAGCTCCCAAAATAGCTTAAATTTTTGGAGTATGTTCCTTCAAACATTTTATCAACATGCACCCACGTAATTGGTCAAATTCTTTCACAGTAAGTTCGAAAGGGCAAAATAACAGTTGTACAAAGGAAGTATATCCAAGGAAGCTACAAATGATATAAAATGTTTCCCAATATTATTGGGGCTATTTTAACCAATCATAATAATTTTCAAGGCCATCGAACAAGTATCGGGGCAGTTATATCAATCAAAAGTGGATCTGATGGTCAACATTCAAAGGCCTAGATCAACCTGATTAAGGATCATATCAAGAAAAATAATTGATACGGTTGTGTGGAATTCAAAACCCTACAACTGTATGTGTTTACTTTTGTTAGAGGTGGAGCAGATCAAGATATATAGTATGATTAAGATTTCAAGGGCCCAGATCGATCTGATCAAGGATCAGATCAAGAAAACTAATTGGATACAGTTGTGTGGAATTAAAAATCCTACAACCTTATGTGTTTACTTTTGTCAGAGGTGGAGCAGATCAAGAGATAACAAACGATCAAGATTTCAAGGACCTAGATCGATCTGATCAAGGATCAGATCAAGAAAACTAATTGGATACGGTTGTGGGGAATTCAAAACCCTACAATCGTATGTGTTTACATTTTAAAATGACGGAGTCAATTTTGAGATATTTAGGAAAGTTTGATTTGACAATCAAAATCGATTTGATCAAAAAAAATAATTGGATACGATTTGTGTAGGCCAAGGAGCTACACAATCGTATAGGGTTAGATCTGGAAGATCAATCGTTGATTTTGAGATATATGGCACTTGATAATTTGACAGACGAGATCAATCCGATCGGAAAAAGTAATTGGATATGGTTGTGTAGGCCAAGGAGCTACACAACCGTATAGGGTTAGATCTGGAAGATCAACCGTTGATTTTGAGATATATGGCGCATGATGATTTGACCGTCTAGATCGATCCCATCAAAAAAAGTAATTGGATATAGTTGTGTAGGCCAAGGAGCTACACAACCGTATAGGGTTAGATCTGAAGATCAACCGTTATTTTGAGATATATGACACATGATGATTTGACGGTCTAGATCGATCCGCTCAGAAAAAGTATATGGCACAACCATGTGTCTTTATTTGTGGCAATTTAGTTGAAATTTGTTGTAATTTTATGTTTTTATCCATGTACAGTGAGGGAGAGTGTGTGACATGTGCATGTCCCCTCCCCCAGGAAATTTTATAAATAGAAGGACATGGGGTCATTTTTAGAGAGGGATTCTTTTCTCATTTATCTAAGTCAAAACTCTACCTAAATTTTATTAGAGTTGGACTTAGCCATTTGAGAGCATTTGCACTTCTTTTTACACACTTCAATACATTGAGATCTGAGTCTTTTTACACTATTGATTCCTAATGTGACTTGTGTCAACATGGATGCATCAACTTTCTTCTTCTAATCTTCTAACCCAAACCTCTATGCAACAATGGAAACATGAAGGTTAACCAATCCAGGAGGATTCATGTTTGAGCAAGGCTGCAAGCCTGCCTTAGGTGGGCCTTCTAGGTTCCATCTAAGGTAGGAAAACAGTAGAGAATCCGAAAGAGAACGAGAGACTTATTGGCCCCTCTTTTGATCATCTTACTTAGGAGATCTAGAAGACTTCCAGCCCATTTTAGGAGCAATCATGGACTACCATTAGGAAATGGATTCAAACTCCAAATAGGAAAGAAAACCCATCATCTTATGACCATCATCAATGTTACAAATCTATTGTAATGTTCATTATCACACTCCCAATGCCATAAAAATGAACTAAAAAGAACTCGAAAGAGAGGGAGCCAAAGTAATCTTCGAATCAAAACCGTGGAGGGTTCTTTGGCCCAAAAGCCTCCCGATGTGATAGCTTAGGATAAAAAATCCAAACTATCTTTTGGGTGTTCCAAAAAGCCCACAACAATATGGCGCCGTTGCACGACCCACGTATTCCTTGTTCCTTGCTCCATCAAATCCTCCCAAGTGATGGGTTCAATCATTAAATTTGGTCCTTTCAACTTGGTGAATTCTTAAACATGAAAAGGAGAATTTGTAGACTGCACTATGTTTGTAATATCCTCTTTGAACTAAAATTCTATGTGCTACATCGCGATTTTGTCTCTAATTGAACTAGATGATCGGAATGGCTTGACTACGCTTATTTTGGGTTAAATGGCATATAGTATGTGGATAAAAGTACTAAATCTGTTTAAAAGTATCATCTTTGTATGTGTTAACCTATAAAAGAGTACTAAGAAGACGCGTTATAAGCAGTCCATTAAAGCACATTGATAACATGTTAACAAAAAGCATTTAAAACTAAATCATGTTTGCCATCTAAAAAGAAGTACACATGAAAAACCAGTTGGAAATGGCGGCATGCATCCACAATTGGCTGATTGCTTACATGGGTCTATGTCTACATTCTTACTTAGAATTTTTTACCATAACCAACGCGAAACATGACCATTTTATTAAAAAATAATCGGTTAAGCGAAAGTTTTGAGGAAAATGATTTTAGAACATGATGCATTGAATTTTGATCCTCTTTGTTGAGTGTTTTTCATTGTTATATGACTTACTCCTAGTTCGAAGGCAATGAAGTTTCCATATCTAGATTTACTAATTCTTTTACCTACCAAAAGACAGTATTTTCTCTAGAAAATTAACTGCCTATTTAAATATATTTCCTCTTAGATCTAGCCCAAAAACATCTTTTTCCAATTGTATTTTGAAAGTCATTATAAATTCTGCTCCATTTTTTGGAAAATCTAGTAACCTACAATTCAAAACATAATTTTAAGCTTTTAGCCAAGACCCATGAGCAATCCAAACTTGGGGGCTGCCCTACCATGTGGATACATGGCATTCTCTTGTGCAATTGAACTAAGACATACACATTATCTGAAAGGTATTTTGTTCAAATTATCTTTTTTCACAGCTCAGCTCTTATGATTCAAAACATCTACCAAAGTGTTAAAAATGAAGTTTTTAAAAGTAATCTAGGAATGGAAGCTTCTTTACTCTTTGGATGCATGGTGTGATTTTTAATTGCAAATAATCAAATTTGCATAGCTTTATATTACTTCTTTATCTCAAAAATGAATTTTTATCGTTATGCTTCAAGAAAATTACATGTATTTCCTTTCTTTAGTTGGACATTACTGTGGGTACCATATTTTCTAGCCTATCAGATGATTACACGTGTTCCTATCACGGCATTTGCGGTATGTGGCATCTCAAAGCACGCATGAGTAGATGAACTAAAGAGACTTGCCCAAGACAACCATCAACTTTTCAGCAGTATGTCAGACACATCAGAAAATGCCACGCATATGATGGAACGTCTGATGGAATACATCTCGGGATAGGCAGATAACAGAATGCATTTAATCTAGCCATTTAATATGTCGGTCAAGGCATTCAACCCTCCCAGCAAGTTCTTAGTAAGATACTCGATAGTCAAGGCATTCAACCCTTCCCGTCATGTCCTCCTTATATACTTGACGGTCAAGGCATTCAACCCTTCCCGTCATGTCCTTATATAATTGATGGTCAAGGCATTCAAGCCTTCCCGTCATGTTCTTCCTTATATACTTGATGGACAAGGCATTCAACCCTTCTCATCGTATTCTTCCTTATATACTTGGCGGTCAAGGCATTCAACCCTTCCCAGTAAGTCCTTCATTATATACTTGATGGGCAAAGCATTCAACCTTTCCCAACAAAGTCCCAACACCCAGCTCCATGAGCAGATAAGTATCCCGACCAATGAATTTATAATAGAAAATGCCACATGGCAATAGATCGTATCTTTATTAGCATCTCTGCCACTTTTTTATTCAATTATATGTCGTGTGAGCTACCACCTAAGCTTTTTCAGATCTAACTGAATGAAAGAGGTTCAAAACCAACAAGAAGAAGTTGCGTTAGGCAGATTCTTCCAAGAAGGAATTTGGCCAATGAGAAGTGGACCCATAGGGGGTATGAGTCAGAACATTGACAAACTATAAATAGACTATTTCCATAACTGAAAAGGGGATCTGAACCCTGAGCTCCTGATCGAGAATCATTTCTTTATCTCTTTCATCTGATTTTGTCTTTTTGATCTTGTGAGAAGAAAACATTCACTGACTTGAGCGTCGGAGTGTTGTCAACAGGTACACCACCACTCTGGGAGAGATTATTCCATTATCTATGGCAAAGAGGAATCTAGATTCTGAAGCTTCAGGTCCCTTCAATTTAAATGATATACCTCGAGATACAAGTCGAATTAACCTCAAAGATTGTGTGGGATAAGATCCAATATTTTTCCCCTACATCTTTTGGCGTCGTTTGTGCAAACGAGAAAAGCTCTTTACATCTAAGAGAAATTCAATCGAATCATGGTAGATACAAGGCAAGAATCGTCCTAATGATCTCAGAGATACTATCACTGAGAGAAGAAGGATGAAAAAGTAGGAGAGTTAGCAACAGACAATCGCTCAATTACGAGAAGAGAATGAAGAGCTCAAGAGGTGATTGGTGATCCAGCCAGCAGGTGACCATGTGTCGAAAACATTAGAGTCATTCGAAACAAAGAACCTGAAGTTCGATTGGAAAGATCATATTCAGAGCAGTCCGATCTAAGAAATCCAAGGAGCCGACGTTGGGATTCTTACATCCCGGTACTAGAAAAGTGACAAAAACCTGAGTCTTCCTATCAACGGAGTTCAAATCATATCCAACCGAAAACCAGGAGACATATCACTAACTTGGTAACTGAAATGATGGGAAAGAAAGAAACTCTGGCCGATAGAATAACTGCAATGGCCACACGAGCTCCCCTCAATTCTACATTTATCGAGGAAATTCAAAGGTATAGAGCCCCGAGATCTTTTTCTTATCCTAGGTTTTCCATCTTTACAGGGATATCAAACCCCGTGAATCATGTTCTCCATTTTCGGAAAGCAATGACAATGTGGGAGTTCCATGACGAATTGTTATGCCAGATGTTCCCATCAACCGTCTGCGATGATGCCCTCATCTAGTTCAACCAGCTGGTTCCTCAGTCTATTACTGATTTCACCGAATTGAGTACTTTATTCATCACCAATTACTCATGCAATCGGTTGCACAAGAATGATGTCGACGTATTATTCAACATACGTTGCGGTCAGAAGGAGACACTACGGGATTTCATAAAAAGGTTCCATACACTCATGACAATGCTAGTGACTGCAATGACAAACGTACAGTCACAACTTTCTGAAAAACATTGTCTACAGGTTCAGGACTATATATATATATATGTCCTTGACCAAAATAGGCCCATAGATATGGAAGCATTATTCTAGAAAGCTAAAAAGTACTCAAAGCTTGAGGACGATACCATCCAGCACGGGCACGGAACGACCGTTCCAGTTCATGAGGTGAAAAAATCCAATGATTCTGGTGGATCTCAGAAAGGTAAGCGGAAGGCTACTGAAGACAGAACCAACAAAATCTTCTCAAAAGGAACCATAGAAGCAGCCACAGAGTCAGGACCGGTACCCCCGACGAGAGAAGGGGTATTCACACCATTGAATAAAACACATGGTCAGATCCTGGATTTGATAAAAATGAGAAATATCTCCAGTTCGCCCGACCTATGAAGCCTGACACAAAAGGGGACTGAGATAAAACAAAATTATGTGCCTTCCACCAAGAGATAGAGCACCTTACAGATAAATGTTAGGCGCTGTGTCACAAGTTGGAGGATTTAATTAACCAGGGTTATTTGCAGGAACAAATCGCTCGCACAGAAGGTGGAACGGTAGCTGAAACCATGAACCCCAAAAAGAATATCACCACCCGCGTTAACCAGCAAGAATGCGGGATGACCATCGACGTCATCCACGGAGGAGGATGCCAGATTTCTTGAGAAGAATCTGAGAAACAGGAGAGGATCAAGATCAGAAAGATTGAAAATTTGAAGGAGGTCCTACAACTGTCCACGGGTCCAAGACTCACTGACTCGGTGAATACGATGGAGAGCACTAACGAGGCAATTTTCTTCCCCGATAGAGATCAAGAAAGAATAGAGCATCCACATTCAGATGCACTCATACTCACTCTACCAGTGTGTAACTGTGAAGTAAAGCGATTGTTGATCGATCCTGCCAGTTCTACTGTGATTTTATTCGCCGAGGCTTCTAAGAAGATGGGTCTACGCCTCATAGACCTGATCAAGAGTGAAAGTAGGATTTTTTCGCGTCGTTGATTACGGAAACCCTACTCTCAACACATTTGTAATTTTTATCCAATTATCTTGCAAAATATGCGATATTGTATAGGGATTCGTGTCGGATGTCGATCCGCACTCGGGGTTAGTTAGCGCAAGCACAGAACATAAAATGACAGATTGTTCTTAGAAATTGCTAAAAGTAAAGGGATTGAAGGGTGAGAATAGTGGTTGACAGTGATTTTTAAAACTTGATTTGATGATTGTAGAGAGAGATACACTGCTACTACTAACGCAAAAAGAATAAAAATAACAAAGATCAAGTAATTGAAAATTCGCAAAACCAAACTTTTCATTAATAATTACGCAATCTAGTACATTTATTGAAATTTAAATCTACTTAAAATAAACTAAAACATTTGGATCTAGAGAGAGAAAGAGAGGAGAGAGAGAGAAAGGGAGAAATTCCTAGAGAGAGAAAAGGATGAGTTAGAGAGAGAAACGTATGACAATCTAGAGAGAGAGAGAGTGTAAGAGAATGAAAGAGAAAGAGGGTGAACTCACCTCGAACTTATCTTGGAGAACTTTGCATGGCCATGAGATGGATCGAGACTGGTTTACACATGAAGATTGAAGAGAAGAACCAGAAATGGTTGATCCATGAAGAGCACGGACTCATTGAGTTGCACATCTGTAGAGAACACTAAGAGAGTGTTGCTGCCCATAGTGGTGATGGAGGAGAAGGGCATTGCAAGTTGGCTTGGAGAAGGTAGGGTCTGCAATGAAGTAGCATGATGGTGGTGCAAGCAATAGAGCGCCACCACGGTTGCTGTTTGGAGAGGAGGATCACCACCAATCCGTTGAGGTTTCAGGCGGCACAGAGCCGTGGAAAAGACTGCAAAAAAAACAAACCCTTGCTGGTGGTGGCTTAATGGATGTGGAGACCGGTTGTTCAGCAAGGATGGAGAACGGTATGGGCGATCTCGACGCTACCCTTCTCCTCCTCCCTTTTTCTTCATCTCTTTTTTTTTTTTTTTTGAGAGAGGTGGAGATCTAATGGAGGCTGTAACGGCTAGAGAAGAGATGGAGAGGATGTGATTGTGGAGAGGGGATGCCGGTGTTAATGGAGGATACTGGAGGAGGACGTGCAGGTGGCGCTGTGGTGGTGCTCTGTGATGTTGCAGGCGGTCCAGCAGGTGGAGGTGGCACGAACAAGTTGCAGACCTACAAAGATTGAAGATCTTCTAGTCGGAACGAGTTGCAGACCTCCTAAGCAATGCCTAGAGATTTCAGAGGTGGTGGAGGGCAGCAAGCTTTGAGGGAGGCGTTGCTGGATTTCTCTTATGAGAGAAAAACGTCAACGAGCTTAGAGAGGGAGCAGTCCAATCCGGCAACTCACCAGTTCTCTCAATGAGAGAGAGAAGACGGGTTCCAAGAGGGAAAAAGAGAAGATGGGCGGTAAGAAGAGAGGCTAGACGGCTTGCTGTTGCTAGCCGGAGTTGCAAGCTACAACTCCGGTGAAAAAGATGAAGAAGAGGAGGAAAAGAAAGAAGATGAGAAGGAAAGAAGAGAAGGGAAAACGTGGGGAAGGGTTTTGGGATAGGATTGGAAGAGATTGGAGGGGGATTAGGGTTCAAACGAACCCTTCTCCTTCCCCTTTTAAAGCTCCCTATTTCCTTTAATGGAAATAGGGTATTTTTCAAAAATAAAAAAAGAAAAATAATTTTTTTTTTTTTTTTAAAGTAAAACCCTACTTTTCTTTGGGGAATTTCCCCATTTAGTTGACCCCCCATTTTTTTAAAATTTAATTGAAATTATTTTAAAATTCATGGGGTCCACTAAATAGTTGGACAGCGGGTCGATGATGATGGGCCCGGCTACTAGCCCACATGGATTGATGATGTCCATCGTCTCACAAGATGATGTGACAGACAATCTGATGGCGATCGGATGGATGGTGACTTGATTGGGACCCAGATTGGTAGATCGATGGATCTAAAAAGATCCAACAGTTCGGTGGAAGATCCAATGGTCAGAAAGCTAAGGGAGATGAGACAGAGCCAATGGGCAGGAGTTCTGGGGTTAGGTCAGTAGATTCGAGGACCGAGAGATGAAGAGAGAGAGAATAAGGAGAGATGAGAGAGAAAATATCAAAAAATAGAGATAAAAGTATTGGCAGAGGGTCTGGAACCCTAGTCTTCACTGTGACCATCCTCACGCTTCTCCAGTAGAGTAGATTATCATTCCTTGCTGACTCATGTGGCTTTAAATGCTTTGGTCTGTCTCTTGGTCATTGGCTCTCCTGCTCTCTTCGTTCTTTGGGCCGGCTTTTTGGTCCTCTTATTCAGCCCATATTTGGCCCATATCTTCTAGTCATAGCATGTGGGCTCTTTAAGCTTTGATAATGGGCTTTTCTGATCGATGTGGGCTCGCAAGTCTCGAGAATTGTCCCATCGGGGTTTTCTGCGACAGAAGAAGCGCGTAATGAGACTCTATCAAAATGACTTAATGTCTAGACTTCCGAAAATGTATTTAATGCATGCAAATATATCATTTCGTCCAGAAAAGTGTGTTCTGCGCAATGAAATAGACTCTTACGTAGAAAAGTGGATAATTAGAGCAGTTTTACGTAGGAGAGTGTGATAACACTTAGAAGATAACAGTGGAAAATATGTACTTTTAAGCGAATATCAAAGAGCAATACTCCATTGATCGGATTCAACGGTCAGAAGGAATATTCATTAGGCAAGATAGTATTACCAGTAAAGACTGGACCAATCACAACCATAGTGGAATTCATGGTAATCGACACCCGTCACTTTACAACAGCATCTTGGGGCAAGGTTGGATCCATGAGGTCAAAGGTGTTCCTTCAACGTATCATTAGATATTCCACTTCCCTACTGACCATGGGATAATGGAACTAAAGGGAGATTAGGTAGTCTCGAAGAAATGCTATGTGACCGCCCTCAGAACTAAAAGTTCTCTAAATTTTGAGAAAGGTCCATACGACAAAAGCACATCTACTGGGATTGTCGGGCAATAGTAATCAGAGCGCATCCCAAGAAGTCTAGACTAGACCGCGCTAAGCCGGGAGAATACCAAAATATCAGCCTTATGTTGGGAGAGCACTGATGTCCCTGCAATAGAAGAAACCGAAGAAGTTAACCTCGGTACGAGTGACAATCCGAAGGTTACATATATCGGAGCAAAGTTATCCCCAGTGGAGAAAAGGATCCTCATCGATTTTTTTAAATTCACAAAGATGTCTTTGCATGGTCCTTCAACAATATTCTAGGTATTCCTCCCAACATTTCCTATCATAAGTTAAAGGCAGATAATAAATATCAACCTATAAAACAACGACCGCGGAGAATTGTTCTCGAGAAGTAGAAAGCCGTCCAAGAAGAAATCGATAAACTTTTGGAGGCTGGTTTCATCCGTGAAATCAGCAATGCTCAATGGTTAGCCAATATAGTAGCAGTGCCAAAGAAGAACGGAAAGATCAGGGTGTGTATCGACTTTACTCATCTTAACAAGACATGTCCTAAGGATCCATATCCTTTGCCAAGAATAGATCAGTTGGTTGATGCCACCTCGGGTTATGAAATTCTTTCCTTCATGGATGGATATTCAGGATATAACCAGATACCTCTGCACGAGCCAGATCAGGAGCTTACAGCCCTCACAACCGATAGAGGGGTCTTCTGCTACAAAGTGATTCCTTTTGGCCTCAAAAATGTATGAGCAACCTATCAGCAATTGGTTACAAAATGTTCCACGACATGATTGGGAAAACAATAGAGGTATACATTGATGAAATGATGATTAAAACCAGATCCTGAGATCATCATCTGACTGGCCTTGGTAAGACTTTTGACCGATTAAGAGAATATCATATGAAGTTGAATCCCGCCAAATGCGTCTTCGAAGTAACATTAGGAAAATTACTCGGCTATCTCATCATACGGTGAGAAATCGAAGTTAATTCGGAGCAAATCAGAGCCCTGACAGAAATTACATCACCTCATAATAGAAAGGAGGTACGGAAGCTTGTCGGACAAGTGGTAGCTTTAAACCGCTTCATAGCGAGATCTTCATATAGATGCCGACCTCTATTTCGACTTTTGAGGAAAAATGGAAAGTTTGATTGGATAGAAGAATGCAAGAAGCATTTCAACAATTGAAATAGTATCTTTTCCAACCACATATCCTTTCAAAACCAGATCAAAGAGAACCTCATGGTTTGTACCTTGCAACTACTGATGAATCCATCATCGCTGTCCTTTTTTGAGAGCTCGATTGAGAAGAACGGCCAGTCTACTTCACCAGCAAAACATTGATTGGAGCTGAGACTCGATATGCCACTATCGAGAAAGCATTCTTGGCTCTTGTTTACGCTTTAAGACGTTTGAAACCTTATTTTGAAGGACGAACAATCACGGTCTACACTGAGCATCCTTTGAAATCGATCTTGAGAAAGATTGACTTGTCGGGAAGAATGGCTAAGTGAGCCATATACTTAGCTCAGCATGACATTCAATTTTCTCCACGAATTTCAGAGAAAGGACATGCATTAGCCGAATTCTTGGCCAACTTCCCAGTACAAGACATTGCAAGCACTAGGGGCAAAGACAAGGAAATTCTACCACTCTTAGAGATGCCAGAGGTGTTAAATCCAAAGACGGATTAGAGATTGTTCACTGACGGGTCGGCCAGCAAGAATGATTTCAAAATCGGCATAGTTCTAGTAACACCCGAGAACACAAGATTAGAGAAACAAGTTAAGCTCAGGTTCGTAGCATCCAATAATGAAGCAGAATAATAAGCTATGATCATAGGGCTAAAAATAGCCTTAGATCTCAAAATCCGTGATCTTACAGCATATACTGATTCAAAATTGGTGGTCAGTCAATATGCCGGGACATACCAGGCAAGAGACGAAAGGATGACGGCTTATCTAGAAACCTTGCAACATATGACAAGTCAATTCCACAAAATAGAAATCCGGCAACTACATAGGATGGAAAATTGACATGCTGATGCCCTAGCTTATCTTTCAACTATGTTGGGAGATACGGAATCGAGAAGCATTCCCACCGAATACCAAGAGCTCCCGAGCACCTATACATACTAATCCCAGCACAAGCTGGATGGATGATATTCAAAATTTCCCATAGACAGGGAATATTCCAACTAACAGAGATACCGCAAAGAGAATTCAAAGGCTTGAGAAAAGATATACCATGGTTGGTCAAGAACTTTACAGAAAGTCAGCCTTGGGTCCCCTCCTAAGATGCCTTACCCCTAGTGAGTTGCAACAAATTCTCCAAGAAATACATGCTGGAAAATGTGGAAATCACTCGGGGAATTGCATCCCGAGTTCAGTCCATGGCCATTTGAGAAATGGTGATTGGAAATCATGGGACCGTTTCCAACTACACCCGACAACATCATATTTTTATTAATGGCAACTAACTATTTCACCAAATGGATTGAGGCTGTTCCATTGGTCCAAGTTCAGGTTTCTCACGTCAAGAGGTTTTTATAGGAAAATATCGTTTGTCGATATGGCATCCCACAAGAGATTGTCACTGACAACGGAGCTTAGTTCGACACTACAGAAATCAAGGCATTCTGCCAAGTCTTGAATATAAAGAAGCGCTTATTTACCTCAAGATATCCTCAAAGCAATGGGTTAGCCGAAAGGGAAAATCAAGCCATACTCAATCACTACTAGACGAGAGGGAATTTGCGTAGACGGTTTAAAAACATACCGCGTCGGTTTTACGAAAAACCAACGTATGTATCTGTTATAAATAGGTTTCCATGCGACTTAATTTATTTCTCCGCACCTAAAACCCTTATTTCTCTTCTCTTCTCTTCAAAAACCCTCTCGTCATCGTTCGTCCTCGCTGCATTCATCTTCGCCGTTCATCCTTGCTGTTCGTAGTCGTCGTCGCAATCGATGTTCGTCCAGGTGAGTTCTCTTTCCCTTTCTCTTTCTCTTTCTCTTCTCTTTCTCATTTGTCATCTAGGGTTCGACTTGGCATAGCCGAACCCTAGGGAAGCCCTTACCACCCATAATATGAGCCACGTGGTACACTCTTAGAGGATGCTTACTGTATGGATGTTTGGCCAATCCCTATGTAGACCTACAAATCCAAAATCAGCATGATTAGTGACTTCAAACCTTTGGATCTGTGTGCCCAAATAATGGTAAATAATGCTAAAATACCTAATGTTTATTCATATTTTATCCCACAACTTGGTGGATATACACACCAAAAATCACCCTGATTGGTATATGAGAAAAGCCGATCACACACCACAATATGAGCCACGTGGCACTCGTAGATTTTGATGACCGTATGGATGTTTGGGCAGTTCCTCGTTGGACCTGCAACCAAAAATCAGCCTGATTAGTTATGTCAGACCTTTGGATCTAGTACCCCAAATAAGAGTAAAACTTCTGTCATAACGGATTGCAAATCACACAATCACAAGCCAATGAGTTCTCGGCACGTGCCCATGTGCTTTTTCTTTGAGGTGTACGTGCCAAGAACTCATTGGCTTGTGATTGTGTGATTTGCAATATGTTGTGACAAAAGTTTTGCTCCCCAAATAATGGTCAATAATGCTCTAAATTATACGGTTAAAATCAACCCATGTAAATGACTCCAATCCAACGCTTAGAAATCAATAATCAAGCTAATTTTTAGTTTACAAGTCCGTCGAGCAGGGCCGGCTCAACCATAAGGCTAATAAGGCGGTCGCCTTAGGCCCCAGGTGATAGAAGGCCCCTAGCTCAGGTGAGAGAAGGCCTCAGCCCACTAACCGCATGGATGTTTAGCCCACCCCTTATTGGATATACAAACCAAAAATCAACCTGATTGGTCATCTCTAGCCATAGATTTTAGTACCTTTTAGAATTTGATTCTAGCCATTGGACTCAAACATGCTTTTTGAGTAGTAAATGCAATGGTTAGAAATCATCAAGCAAGCTGATTTTTAGTGTGTTTATCCACCAATATGTGGGTTGAACATCCACACAATCACCAAAAATCAGCCATTGTGAGGATGATCTCCTCACCATAGAGATCATCCTCACCAAAAATTAGCGATTGATTCATCTTCTATATGGATATGCCAAAATGGGTGTAAAAAATTGGGGTCACCCAAGCCCGACCCAACAATGTATGTTTGGCCAATCCCTAGGTGCACCTACAAACAAAAACTCAACATGATTAGTGATTTCTAAGTGTTGGATTGGAGTCATACATGTGGTTATTTGAATTACAAGCCATTAGTATTGTATTTACATTATTATGGTCCTTTCATGGTTGCATTAACAAGCACATATAAATTTGTATATAGTTTGATTTATTATCACTTTGATAGTTTTATCACTTTGAGTTTTTTTTTATGTTACTCATATTTTATTTATTGTCGTGTACATGACATGCTCTATTTGTGGGTAGTACTAGTCTATGCCTATCCAAGTTTTAGTTATAGCTTATAATTAAAGTGAAAATGCTTGATATAATTCACATTTGCACAAAGCACTAGTATAAGCATGAGATCTTAAAGACTTCATCAAAGATAAGAGGTTGCACACAGCATATACGCATTGTATATGGCCTGATTGAACCCTATAATCTAATCTGAGATCCAGTCTTTAATTTCTTACAGGAGTGAACATAGAATTGTGCGCCCGTTCAAGGATCATTATTTGTATGATGTAGCTCTTATACAAATTATGATCATTGAATTGTCTAGTGTGGATAGTTTAAAAATTGATATTGCTTCTTATTGATCATATATATATAGTCTCCGTGTTAATTTAAAATTTGGTACCATTTCTTCAAATCTTCTTCTTATATATTATTTTTTGTTGATTTTCATGTCTTAACTACTTTGGTAGTTGGATTGACGTGAAAATCAACATAAAATAAACGTATAGAGGCAGAAATGCGGGGAAATACTATCGAATTTTAAACTAATATGGACACTACATATATATGACCAATAAGAAATAATATCAATTCTTGAATGGGTTAGGGAACTTTAGATTTAGCAAACTTAGATAGAAACCAAAAACAGAATAGGAATAAGTGTCCAAACACATACATATTGGTCTTTATCTCAATTTGTATCAATGTACACGGTATATTTCAGGAATCATGCAATACTTGTTAAGGTCCAACATAATAGATAAATCTTGGATGATCAAGGATAGAAGATCACGAGAATATAGTGATGGGGTTGATCGATTTCTTAAGTTTGTCAAAGACAATGCGAGTAACCCCGATTCTATATGATGTCCAGTCCCTCAATGGCTCTAAACCAAAAATCAGCCTGATTAGTGATTTCTAATTAAGCGAATCAATTAAGTTATTATTTTCAGGGGTTGGTTTTAATGGTAAAAATTTGAGCATTTATTTGGATGTAAATCATTAATCAGGATATTTTTTTTCGTTTAGAGGTCCACTGAGGGATTAGCCAAACATCCAAACATTCAAACATTGTTGTATTGGATTCAACAATGCAATGCGTAACTTATTGATGAGTTAGAATTTCAATTAATTAATACATTTTAATTTGAATGTGAATGATCATCTGTAATGATGAATGAATGAAATGTCATTTGAATTGTGTGATATACTATAGGTGGTGTATGATATGCAGGTGGGTATAGGCGACAGAGAAAAAACAAATTGAATATCGAAAAAAAAATACAATTTGGCATTGGTTTTTCAAAAAACCGATGCCATAGCGGAATATAACTATACTGCGTCGATTTTTTGAAAAATGGACGCGGTAACTAAAGATATAGCGTCAGTTTTTTGAAAAACCGACGCGATATAGTATCCTATGGCGCTGACTTGTTACGTCGGTAAAGAACCAACGCAAAGGTTTTTGCATCATTGGTATTCGCGTCGATTTTTTAGAAATAAAAAATGACACTAAATGTATACGGCATTGGTTTTTAACCGATGCCGTATGTGCTTTTTCTAGTAGTGAATAATTTGAAGAAAATATTGGATATAACTAAAGGAAAATGGACTGAGGAATTCTTTGGGCATATCAAACAACTCCATAATGGACCACAGGAGAATCGCCATTTTCTTTAGCTTATTGAACAGAAACTGTCATTCCTACTAAGGTCATAGTCCCGACTTCTAGAACCAAGGTGGTAGAAGAAGGAGAAAAATGACAATATCCTAACCCGCAATTCAGATTTACTTGAAGAACAATGGGAACAAGCAATTATTAGATTGGCAAACTACTAGAAGACAATTAAATGATCATACGATCAACAAGTTCGACGAAGAACTTTCAAAGTTGGCAACTTGGTACTCAGAAAGGTCTTCGAAAATTCTAAGGAAGTCGGTAGTGGTAAATTGGGTGCTAATTGGGAAGGTCCCTATCTTGTAGATAGAATTGGGCAAAATGGAGCATATCATTTGAAAACTAAAGATGGAGATGTACTTGAGAGACCTTAGAACACATTTAACTTGCGAATATTCTATCAATAAAGGGATCTCGTTTCTTCAATATCAAACTCGATATCAGTATGTTTCAAAAGTCCTATCTGGGAATCTCATGTTCACATACATCTAGGCCCAGTTGCCTAATCCAAACTTGAGTACACAGACTAGAAGCCCGGGCAAAAGTCATACGATTGGAATTAACGATAATCCCGACAACCTCCGTTCAAAGACCTAGCTGGGAATTTTAAATTCATATCCGTTTTGGCATAATTTCCTTGATATGAACTTAAGTTTACAAACCGGAAGGCCGGGCAAATCTAAATATTATAAGTCATGCGACTAGAATTAACGAGATTCTCAACAATTTCTGTTCAAAGACCTAGCCGAGAATCTTAAGTTCATATCCATCTAGGTATAATTTCCTTGATATGAACTTAAGTATATGAACCAGAAGACCGGACAAATCTTAATATTCTAAGTCATGCGACTAAAATTAATGAGATTCCCGACAACCTCTTGTAAGAGACCTAGCCAGGAATCTTAAGTTCATATCCATCTCGGCACAATTGCCTTGATATGAGCCTAAGTATACAAACCGGAGAACCAGGGACAAAATACAAAAAGATAAGTAAATAAAGAAACACAGTTAGACATTAGGCTATAAGGCCCAGATTGAGTCAAGCTATGCTCGCCCACCGGCTGAGTAGCAGAGACTACAGATTCACCCTTGGGGCTGAGAGATGTTTAAAGATGAATCAGGGATATCAGAAGGAGTGACTTCAGTAAGAGCTGGATCAGATGAAGTAGAAGCATCCAGTATAGGCAAAACCACTTCGGATTGGTCTCAGCAGCTTCCAAACCCGGCAGAAGTACCTCAGGATTATCTTCCGAGGAAACCTCGACTAAGACCTTGGGCTGAACTACTGCAACTTCTCCTTCATCATCTTCTTCAGCTTCTTCATCATCGTATTCAGCCTGGCATAGTCAACAAGGAATCCTTTATTATAAGCCTCTTGCTGAAGAGCATCTGAAGCCTTCTCGGTTTCATCCCAATCAACCGTCATCTTCTCCAGGTCACTCCTTAGCTGTCCCATCAAGTGAGAAGATGCATCGGCCTCATTTTTTAATTTTTTAATTTTAGCTTGAGCCGAGGTGATATTCGCTTAAAACTGCGTATTTTCCACTGTTATCTTCTAAGCGTTATCACACTCTCCTACGTAAAACTGCTCTAATTATCCACTTTTCTACGTAAGAGTCTCTTTTGTTTCGTAGAACACACTTTTCTGGACGAAATGGTATATTTGCATGCATTAAACACATTTTCGGAAGTCTAGATATAAAGACATTATGATCAAGTCTCATTACGTGCTCTTCTTTTGCAAGAAACTCGATCGGGCTATTCTCGAAACTTGCTGGCCAAAATTGACCATGAAAGCCCATTATCAAAGCTTAAAGAGCCCACAGGCTATGACTAGAAGATATGGGCCAAATATAGGCTGAATAAGAGGACCAAAAAGCCGGCCCAAAGAACGAAGAGAGCAGGAGAGCAAATGACCAAGAGACGGACCAAAGCGTTTAAAGCCACATGAGTCAGCAAGGAATGATGGTCCACTCTACTGGAGAAGCGTGAGGATGGTCACAGTGAAGACCAGGGTTCCAGACCCTCTGTCAATACTTTTATCTCTATTTTCTGATATTTTCTCTTTCCTCCCCCTAATTTTCTATCTCATCTCTCCTTATTCTCTCTCTCTTCATCTCTCGGTCCTCGGATCTACTGACCTAACCCCAGAACTCCTACCCGTTGGCTCTGTCTCATCTCCCTTAGCTTTCTGACCGTTGGATCTTCAATCGGACCATTGAATCTTCCACCGGACCGTTGGATCTCTCTAGATCCATCGATCTACCAATATGGGTCCCAATCAAGTCACCATCCATCCGATCGTCATCAAATTGTCTATCACATCATCTTGTGAGATGATGGACATCATCAATCCATGTGGGCCAGTAGCCGGGCCCATCATCATCGACCCGTGGCCCGACCATTTAGTGGACCTCGCGATTTTCAAATGCTTTAAATTAATTATTTTTAAATAAAAAATGGGGGGTCCACTAAATGGTCGAATTCCCCAAAGAAAAGTAAGGTTTTCCTTAAAAAAAATATATATATATATATATATATATATATATATTTTAAAAAACCCCATTTTCCATTAAAGGAAAGTGGAAAGTTTAAAGGAGAAGGAGAAGGGTCCGTTTAAACCCTAATCCCCCTCATTTCTCCTCCTATCCTTCCCCAAAACCCCCTTCTCCTTATTCCCCTCTCCTTCGGCCCCCATTTATCTTCTTCTTCTTCATCTTCTTCACCTTTTTCTCACATTTTTACCGGAGTTGCAAGCTGCAACTCCGGCCGGTCATGAACTCCACCACCACGCATCCTCCACCTTCAACCATTGCCTCCTCTCCGCCCGTAGCAGCACCGCCCAAAACACCTTACCTTGCTCCTCCTCTTGCTGTGTGCAGCACGGCAAACAAAAAAAAAAAAAGGAAAACGGGTCACCGGAGAACTCCATCTTTTCCAGCGTATTCCAATACCACCCGAACGCCCCCTCCTCTTCTGTTGCAACCTGCAACAGGGGCTGCAACAACTGTCTTCCTTCTTCCTCTTCTTCTTCTTCTTCTTCTTCTTCTTTTTCTTCTTCTTCTTCTTCTTCTACACCGCCCAGCACCACCTCCGGCGACCACCATTGACGCTGGAGCAACACCTTGCTGCCTCCACCTTCTATCACATCCACCACCACCGGACCACCACGAGCACCCCGCTGGTGCCTTGCCGCCTAGTTGCAGCACCTCTCAACGGTGCTGCCCTCCCTTTCTTCCACGCTATCATCACCGCCCAACGCCTCCACCCTGCTCCTCCCTCCATCTTCTCCAACTTCAACCACTAACAGTCAATCACTAGACTGATTCTCCTTGGCTGTACCTCTGTAACCAACTCTTAACGGTTTGGGGTCCTCCACCACCTTGAAGTAGCTGTCTTGCCACCTTCTCGCGGGTTCTAATCATCTCTCTCATGAACGTGGAATCAGCAAAAACCATACCTTGGCCAATGCAATCATGCACTCGATCGGATATGTGAATGGCCGATCTCCAATGCGTCATGGCCGGAGCAATGTCGGTAAGTCACAAAGGTAAACATTTTCATTCCCTTCTCTCCTTAGGTTCTTTCCTCTATTTTCTCTCTCATCCTTCTCATTTTCTCTCTCTAGATCCTTCATTTCAATCTCTAGTTTTTGTTTATTTTCTCTCTCTTTCTTTCTCTCTCTCTCTCTCTCTCTCTTTCTCTCTCTCTCTCTAAAACTCCCTAGTTTTCTCTCTCTAGCTTAGTCGTAGGTTCTTTACAAATTTTGTTATATTGTTTGATGTTTTGAGCATTGTAAGAATTCTTAATGTTAATGGATGATTTCTTTTTTTTGGATGTTGTTTGATTTCTTTCATTATTGTTTTCAGTAGTCTATGATAATCTCAAAAGAAAATAGGCCTTAAACCCCATTACCACCATTCTCATCCCGCCATTATTTCTAACATCATTTCGTTATTTCATGTTCTTTATTAAGCGTGTCCTAACTTCGAGTGCGGTTCGACATCCGACAAGAGCCACTGTGCAAAATTGCTAATTTTATAGGTCAAAAGTCTCGGATAATTACAAATATATTGATATTAGGGTTTCCGTAACCAACGATGCGGAAAAACCCTACTTTCACGAGGCAAGACGAATCTCAACGTCCTTCTGAGTAGCTTTTGCCTCTTTTTGGGCCCTAGCAGCAATCTCTTCCTCCATGCTTACCTTAGTCCTCACAACTTTAGCAGAATGAATGGCAGCTTATAGTTAGTCTTCCGATAACTTCTGAACTACTTCCAGTTCTGTCAACCTCGATCTTGGCCTGGCTATCAGAGTTAGAGAGGATGTCATTTAGAAAATCTCGAAGCCCCACAAAAGCATGCATACCCTACAAAAGGTAAATCAAAGAGATTATTGAGTAGAGACTGTATGGTGTATATGTGGACAAATGGATAAGATTGATTTATACTTTAAAAAATGAGAGACTTATAACTTCATACGGCACATTGGGGGAAGGCAGATCTACATAACGTAATCTGTCACCCCAGGATCAGTGATAATTGCCTAAAAGTGTATAATTATCATCTTTAAAATAGGCATTATCGAGTCCTGGCGACCTACATGTAAAGCAATACCGATTAAGATTCTAATTATGTGTATTTTCTCTTGTAGAATCACTTTTGGCCAAATTCTCGAGATTCGAAGGCCATTAGAAAGCCTAAATCACATCCATCAACATTAATGATCATCATCATGATCAAGATCAAGTATCCCAAGGAGGACAATCACCACATAAGGGCCCAATTGAAGACAAAAGGCCAAAGTGAGGAACACATCAAGCCCACGGTCACAAGAGATCAAGCCAAATCAAAGTCATCATCAGCTTGATCAAGATCAATGGTAGACATCGCGTAGGAGCTATTTAATTAAGACAAGGGCATGGGAGTGTAACTAACCCAAAAGAGATGGGTAAAGTTGTAATATAAAAGATCGCATTTATGAGAGAATCCTTTCTCTCTCCTCTCAACTTTTCCTCCACAATTCTCATCGTATGTGGCACAATCTCCTTTTATTCTCTTTCCTTAAATTTATTATTCTTCTTTTATTCTCTTTCCTTCTTTTCTTTTGTCATAAATCTTTGTCATTAATCCCCTTCTTTTTTACCCTAATATCTTTTAGGAATCATTTTCATGTTTCCTTATTTTCATTCCACCTCACTTGGCCTATAAAAATACACCCATATTCTCTTATTTTGGTGCCCAGAGCTCTCTCTCACTCCATTTCTCTTTCTCCATCTATTAATTTTTTATTTCTCTTTCTCTGTAATTGGCCAAGAAGAACTAGGCTTTATTGATCAAAAGTAATAAGAAGAAGAAGTGGTGTGGCATTTAATAAATAAGATTTTCATTATATTCATCTCTTCTTGTTTCAATAAAATGGTTGGCTAATTCCCCTTCTAGGGTTGAGGATTTCACCGAGGTAAGTATTTAATTTTTAGATTACTTTTCTAGTTTATTAATTCTCACAACGTAATTATAAAGTTTATTTTTTCATAGTTTTTTATTACATGTTCTTCGAAGCATTGACTCGCCATGCTTAGATTATTATCTTTGATGGTGTGTGCTTGCGGTTGATATGTAATCATTAAACCTGATTTATTTTAGAAGAAAAATATTATTCTCAAAAGTTGAATATTCCGAATCAAGAATATTGAATTATTCATGATTTGAGTTAAAAAAGTGAGAAAATAAATTAAAGATAGTAATTTATTAATTATATATATTTACTTTTGGTGGAATCCAATACCGTAGTTTTCTCTTTATTTGTTTATTCTACTATATTTAATTGATTTTGTTTCGTTTTAATTCAAGTTAGTAAATTAGTGTAAATTTCATCTTATCTGTACGAAGACTTTTTATCCTAGTTAATTTATTAATTTTGGTTTGGAATAGATTTTCAACAAGTCCTTGTGGGTTCGACTCTTACTTGCCTTTGTACTAATTGTATTCTTGTTGCAAGTATTATATAAAAGTGTTGATCGATTGGGATTTAAACAACGACTACATCATTAAAATCCAAAAAATCCCATTCATCAATCAGCAATAGACCTCAATTTTGAGATGGGCTTCCCATTATCTAAGCAACTGGCAGACATTATATATGGATCCTCCCCGCTAAATTCCCGTAGACCTACAATAAGGTGTTTCCTTCGATAAGCCTCCTTCAAAATCCAATCATCTATTACATTGAAAGATGTCCCAATAGAGAATGAAGGGAGAGAGGTGATCTGCTCACTTGTAGAAGTACTCGAACCCACAATATCCTGTAGATGAGTAGGTGGGGGATCAATATCAAAGATGTCTGAACTCCTGGGGTTGGAGAAATTTGTACTCTCGGAAGAGGAGATGTTTGGACTATCGGATGAGGTGGAAATCCAGGGGGAGAAGCCAGGACAACGGTAGATAACGTCGGATTGACACCTGGAGAAATTGTAATAGCCGGCCGTTGAGTAGGAGCCGATAGTACTGTAGTTGTTGAAACGAAGAGAGCAGCAGCGTCTGCATTTGTCATTGTAGCCACGGCATCAAAGACTAGTTCAAAACCCTTCACCAATTTCATTTTCTTCTTTAGCCTCTTCGAGGCTACAACAGGTTGAGCAAAGGCGGCACGCCTCATCTTCTCAACTTTGTCCTCATCTGTAGTATGAAAATAGGAGTGGAATTAATGCAGTATCAGATATCAGCATTAAGGTTATTAGACTCCAGAATCTACCTCCCGTTGCTTAGCTTCTCCGGCCCCTTAGAAGTTCTCCGGCGTAGTTGTTCAAAGGTTCTTAATAACCACCGGGGTGCCGAAGGAACTCAGCAACTGGTTGAGTACCCAAGAAAGAATAGAAAGGAAGTTCTTGGGCGACAGTCTATTTGATTCCGGGATGACGAGAATTCTTCGTGATCAAAGGTTCCTCGGGACTTACTTGCTTGTCAGAATCTTGGCCTTCACTTATTGAAATTATAAAGGCAGTTCATCCTTGAGGAGTTCCGACAACTTCCGTTGAGGATTTAGAATCCCCTGTTGCAGTTCGAGGAAGAGCCTGTCTTGCAAAATGCCCTACCTTCAAGAATTTTGGAATTTTTCCCAGGATATATTTGACCCTATCGTCAATATCCCGATGATATTTCAGAGGACGCCTGATAGGTTCTGCAGAAAGGAATATACAATTTAGTTTCAGAGAATAACTTCATGGTTAAAAGAGTACAGAGATAATGCAGAGATGAGTTTACCTCCAAGATTGAAGCGCATACGCACTCTACCTGCAGCAGATCTCCCCTCTGCACGATCATCTATTCCCATCCTCCCGTCACCTGAAGAGGATTTTTATGTCATCCCTTGTCAGAGTCGGGAAAGCTCTCGACAAATTTGTGCGACATATCCCAGGCGGCCAGTGTCCAAAACCAAATGGGAAAGTGGGGGTCGGGACATTTCTTCAGGACATAAAAAAATTGATCTCTACAAGACCAATTTTTTGGGTACTAACAGAATTGACATACTAATCACGAGCTACCAATCGCTAGAAGTTCCCGTGCATATAACCAGGAGCTCGGTCATAGAACCAGAGGAGTTCCCTTACGAGAGGGGACAGAGGAAAACTCAATCCCAACTTCAATTGAAGTTTGGTAACACTAATTTCATGGGGGTTGGTTCTTTTCCCATGGAGTGAACCAAGAGTAATGAAGACAGAGGCTGGAATTGCAAACTTCGCTCTCAGACCAATAATGTAAGGGTCATCAGCAGAAGGAAGAGTTCTAATTATGGGCATTGGAGGGGCAACATGAACCTCTACCGGTGCAACAATATAGGCAATAATAGCCCTATCTAATGAGCCAGTGGATACTTCCTCTTCAATAGCTTGAGTCCCCGAGGGTTCACGTTCTACTAATTCAAAACTATTTTCTAAAAGGACCTTTCCCCTCATTGTCGAAATAGAAAAGAAAAGGTAAAAACAAAATAGAAGAGGATTAAGTACCAGTTGAAGCGCTGAAGCAGCAAGCTAATTCTGAACACAAGATGCTTTAAATAAGGAGGAAGATGTGGAAACAATAGCAGAAGCTTCAGAGCGGCAGAAGGTTTTGATTGACGCAGACAATGAACCAAAGCAAAATCGTAACAAGAGCTTGAGTCAGAGAAGCAAATGGTAGAAAGGAACATGTGTTGTGGTCCTTTTGGTGGCTCTCTTCTTAATAATGAAAGTTTATAAGTTGATCATTTTGATGATTATTGGTTCTTGTTCTTTTCTTATGGTTCTTTTAATGATTATTAATTCCTTAATGATGTATGATTTCAGTTTCTACATCATGTTCTTAAAAATTTTGCATGTTAATAGTTAAAAAATGATTTAAGATGTAATAAGAGAATTATTAGTGAAGTTTGAAAGATTGATATTCAATTATGAAAAATGTAATCCTAGAATTGTAATTCCCATAATCATAAATTTAATGTAAAATCATGTATTCTCTTTCCTTTTTATTGTTATTGATGTATCATCTTTAATATGTCTTGTAGGTAGAGATTCTTTAAACGTAATTATGATAAGGAAGATGGAATAGATTTCATGGAATCATGTCATTTTTATTTTTTTTGTAATCTTTGAGGATTCTTTAGTATTTGGGCTGATTAATGGGTGTAAAAGGGTTAAAGAGATTAATGATATGAAGGATTTACAGATTTTATGTAATCAATGTAACCTTAATCCATTCTATGAATTCTTAATCATTCATTATTATATGTACTTCAAATATATTCATCTTGATTTATTTTATCGTCTTTCACGTCTTTATAATGTAATTCTTTAACTTTTTTCAAGAATCCATAGTTAATTGTTCAAGTTCTTGTCTCTTGAGAGGTCAAAGAAGACACACTCTCCTGGATTCTACATTATTTTCCTATCTTGGATAAGTCCCCTAAGAGGACCTATCCAAAATAGGCTCACTCTCTAGGTCATGTTTGCTCTTCCCCCAAGATCAATAGTGTTGAGTCGTTGTTGTATAGGGAAGATCTAGATTAGAATAGATGTCCATTAATAGATAAATATCTTGTTTAATCTTCAATAACAAACTCACGATTTTATTCAAGATAGATGTAAAAGATCGAGAATTTTCAACTATGCACTCTCTAGAAAATTCAACAGAGTAATGACGCTTCTCAAATAAAAAAGACCTATCCATTTTCCCTCTTAATAGCTCTCTATTTATAGAGTTTTCTAACGGGAAGTGGTAATATTTACGATTATACAATTTTCACTCAAAAAGGCCTATCACACAGGATTTTGGTCATTTTATCACTTACAATGGGTTCGATTAATACAACTAACCACAAATTAATAAATCAAAACTATATCTTCATTCATATTCACATTAGAATTAAAGAAAATCCATGTCCAACTGCTCGTAAATAGTTATATTGTCCGAACTGCCAAAATTATGTGAATCGCTCTTGCTTATGTTTCAAAATCACTAGAATCATCCAAATTGTGCATCATTGGAAAAATATAAGACCATACGCATGTATGGAATTGTATTTGACATGGGCATATGCCTTCAGGCATGTCAGATTCTGCACAAATCCTAAGAAATCAAGACTTTGATTAGAAAAGTCATTTTTCCACTTCTAGGCCATATCTCCCAAATGGCTCCATAAAAATGGGAAGTAAGACCATATGTAATACCTTGAACATTTTTCAGGGTATTCTAAAAAAAATTATGATTATTTAGTTATTTATATTAAGTATTAATGCTTACTTGTATGTTGGTTGAATTATAATTATTGAAGTGGGCCTTTAGGGCAAAATTTATAGACTTTTTGGGCCTACAAATGACTCTAATTAAATCCTAGTTAATACATATGGGTCTTAGGCCTATTTTTGACTCATAATTAACCTAAAATAAGACTTTTAATAGGTTAATAAATTTACCCATTTTAAAGTGACGAAAATTAATATTAAGTAATTGTTAAGAATGTTAGTCCGACATCGGATATGTGAGAAAGTTGAAGACTTAAGAGTGAAGGCATAAGGATTTTTGAATTCCAAAAATCGTTGAGAGCCTCTTTAAGATGAGAAAATTTTCTTTTTCAAGAGAGAAAAGTAAGAAAAAAATTAGCCGATTCTCTAAGTTCATGTGAGATAGGGTTTTTTTATCTTAATTTCTCTAAAATAATTAAGAGTCGTGGATCTTCAGCCTTGATCAAGAATTAGATTAACTCTCCATTAAGGTAAGTACACTCTTCTATGATTTTTTGACTAATTAATTTGGGTTATACTCTTTGTATATGTATTGCACTCGAATCTTTTCATTTTTTTATAAACTTAGCATTTTGGCATGATTATATTGATTTTACTATGCTTATTGTATTATTAGAATTTTGGAAATCTATTGAATGGTCGGATATTGAATTGCATACATTTTTTAAGTATGGGATTGATCCCAATGGCTGAAAATTTTTAAGCAAGAAAGGCCTGGAGCCTTTGGGTGCAAAGCCCTAAACTCCTACAGAAGAGTTCTTGGTTGAACTGCTCCCGGTGTGGGAGGGAGAAGGAGACCCATGGTGGGTTATTGGTTACATGTACATATTAATTTTGGATCATAGTTTATTTTGAAATACTTGTTATTCTTGTTCTGTACCTATACTCTGCGTATGAACTTTCGATTGATAAAATTGTCATAGATATGATGTAGTGATTAAATCTTATTGGGTTTTCATAAGCTCATGGTTCAACCAATTATATTTTTCAGATTATTTGGGAATGGAAGAAATGATAAACTAAAAGACGGAGAACCAAAGAATATTGAAGCGTTCATTGAAGATGCCTAGTTTTATTTATTTATTTTAGTTTTATGATTGTAATAAATTGAATCTTGACTTTATTGGTCTATTTTGAACCTAAATTGATTGATTTAAACTTTTATTTTATTATTTTTATTTTAATAAAATATATAATCTGACTCACATGTAGTGTTTCTGTCATAAATCAAATTATGTTCTTTTTCAACAAAACTCGATAGGACCAGTTGAGAGTGAAAAAATTATTAAAATAAAATAGTAAATGATATTTTTGGGCAAACTATCTTCATAAAAGATGCTTAAAATAATTTTTTAATAGTAAAGAATTAATAAAATAATTTTTTATTAAGATTGTATATTTGAAGAATTTTACGTCTATCCACTTAAATTCTGAAAAGTTAATTCAAAAAGTCCATCAAACAAATGTTTTAGCCAAAACGTCTTCATAAAATATATTTATTTTGATATATTATGAATTATGGTGATTTTTTAAAATTATTTTGAAGCATTTTATTTTTTTAATTTTTATCAATCTTGGGTAAACGGATCATTTTTTAGGCATTCGATTCGAATCTGGGTGCCCGGATCTGGGGTGTGGCACCATATGCCCGCATTAGTTTTGATTTCATCTGGGCGTATGGTGCCACACCCCAGATCCATTGATCTTCATGGAGATCCAACGGTTGATGCTTCTCGGTCGTCTGATCTAGCTTGATCATGATGATCCAAAGCTCCGAAATAGGATGTGAGATGATACACCCGCATCATTTTTTGATTTCATGCGGGCGTACGCCTTAAGATATGAAAAGCATCTTGATGGAGATTTGACGATTGATGCTTCTCGACCGTCAAATCTAACTTGATCATGATGATCTAAAGCTCCAAAATGGGATATGAAACCGTACACCTGCATCATTTTTTATTTCATGTGGGCCTATGCCTTAAGATCTGAAAAAAGTGTTCATCTTGATGGAGATCTGACGGTTGATGCTTCTCGACCATCTGATCTAGCTTGATCATGATGATCCAAAACTCCAAAATGGGATGTGAGACCATACGCAGGCACCATTTTTTATTTCATGTGGGCTTTTGCCTTAAGATATGAAAAAGGTGTTCATCTTGATGGAGATCTGATGGTTGATGCTTCTCGACCGTCTGAGCTAACTTGATCAGATGATCCAAAGCTTTAAATGGGATGTGAGACCATACACTCGCATCATTTTTTATTTCATGTGGGCGTATACCGTTAGATCTGAAAAAGGTGTTCATCTTGATGGAGATCTGACAGTTGATGCTTCTCAATCGTCGGATATGGCTTGATCATGATGATCCGAAGCTCCAAAATGGGATGTGAGACCATACCCCTGCATCATTTTTTTTTCATGCGAGCGTATGCCTTAAGATCTGAAAAAGGTGTTCATCTTGATGGAGATCCGACGGTTGATGCTTCTCGACCGTTTGATCTAGCTTGATCATGATGATCCAAAGCTCCAAAATGGGATGTGAGGTCATATGCCCGCATCATTTTTGATTTCATGCAAGCGTATGCCGTAAGATCTGAAAAAAGTGTTCATCTTGATGGAGATCTCACAAGTCAACTCTCTTTGATTGTTTCCCATTTTGACTAAGTGCACCGTTCAACGCGTCCTTTGGTCATAATTTTCAATCCTTAGCAACATTTCTCCAATAACAACAGTGTTACCTTATTTAAAGAAGAAAGACCTGGAATTATCAAACCGACTGTCTAACGATATCCTTCCCCGAGCGCTAGAATTCGAAAAAATATTCCGACAATTTGACATCTTCATACGTCGGGATTTGCACATATCAATCATCTCATTCAAAGGCGATATTTCAGGTTCCACACTCGTACAAACACGTCACCATATCAGTCACGCCAGTTGAGTGACTGATGGGAGATCCAAAGGCCAAGAAATTGTTACATACTACGAACAAAGGAAATCATTTTCAGAAGATACGACAGTGACTCCTCGATCTTCTAAAAAAGGGGGTGATGTGGGTACCGTGTTGTCCAACCTATCAAAAGACTACACATGTTCCTATCACGGCACGTGCGGTATGCCAAAACAGACAACTGGCATCTCAAAGCACGCATGAGTAAATGAGCTGAACAGACTTGCCCAAGACAGCCATCAACTTTTCAGCAGTATGTCAAACACATCAGAAAATGCCACGTATATGATGGAACACGTCTGATGGAATACATCTCAGGACAGGCAGATAATATAATGCATTTAATCTAGCCATTTAGTATGTCGATCAAGGCATTCAACCCTCCTAGCAAGTTCATAGTAAGATACATGATGGTCAAGGCATTCGACCCTTCCGTCATGTTTTTCTTCATATACTTGACGATCAAAGCATTCAATCCTTCCCATCATGTCCTTCCTTATATACTTGAAGGTCAAGGCATTCAACCCTTCCCGTCATGTTCTTCCTTCTATACTTGACGGACAAGGCATTCAACCCTTCCCGTCATATTCTTCCTTATATACTTGTCGGTCAAGGCATTAAACCCTTCTCGGTAAGTCCTTCATTATATACTTGACGGGCAAAGCATTTAACCTTTCTCAACAAAGTCCCAACACCTAGCTCTATGAGCAGATAAGTATCCCGACCAATGAATTTATAACAAAAAATGCCACATGGCAACAAATCATATCTTTACTACCATCCCCATTACTTTTTTATTCAAATTTTTGTCATGTGAGCTGCCACCTAAACTTTTCCAGATCTAACTGAATGAAAGAGGTTCAGATCCAATAAGAAGAGTTGTGTTAGGTAGATTCTTTCAATATTGGATCTACCCAATGAAAAGTGGATCCTTGGGGGGTATGAGTCAGAACATGAACAAACTATAAATAGGCTATTTCCAGAACTGAAAAGTGGATCTAAACCCTAAGCTCCTGATTGAGAATCATTTCTTTATCTCTTTCATCTGATTTTGTCTGCTTGATCTTGTGAGAAGAAAACAATCACTGACTTGAGTATCAGAGTGTTGTCAACATGTACACAACCATTGTAATACCCTGAACTTTCAACTGGGGGTATTATAGTAATTTGACCATCAGAGGATAACTTTGGCAGTTTGAACTTATTTTCATCTTTAGATATTCTATATTAAGTCATGTGTCAAGTTTAGTAGGATTCGGACAACTTTGAAAAATTTGTTATTTTTATAACTCATTTTTAGGGCTAATTTCTTGCTAAAAATAATGAACAATAACGCACAAGGGATTTTTCTGGACACTAGATGATATACTTAATCTAATAAGATAATGCTGACAGTGAAATGTGGATCGCAACGAAAATCACAACCAAGGGACGCGAAGACTGACTGTCAAAGTCAAAGTCAACCGCGTGGCAATAGACCAATCAGAGCAGAGGACTTGGATATAATATTTTTCTGAGGAGATGATCATATACGGTTGTATAGAAGACAAGAGTACATAACCGTATTCAGTCAAAAGTAGCACAACTGGTGCAGATTTCAGGAAAATTGAAGATGATCAGTTTTGAGTAGAACCAGCCCAACTCTCCAAGAAGTAACTATATACGGTTGTGTAAAACATAGGGATACATAACCGTATGCCCTCAGATTTGACAGATCAGGGCTGGATTTTTGCATAAATTGGATACACAACTGTATCTAATTTATCTTTCTGATCTGTGGGTGGTTGGCTCAAAAATTGAGGCATGCCCTTTATGCAAAAATCCAACCTTGATCTGTCAAATCTGAGGGCATACGGTTGTGTATCCCTATGTTTTACACAACCATATGTAGTTACTTCTTGGAGAATTGGGCTGGTTTTACTCAAAATTGACCATCTTCAATTTTTTTGAAATCCGCACCAGTTGTTCTACTTTTGATTGAATACAGTCATATACTCTTGTCTTCTATACAACCATATATGATCATCTTCTCAAAAAAAATATCCTATCCAAGTCCTCTACTCTTATTGGTCTACTGTCACACAGTTGACTTTGACTTTGACAGTCAGTCTTCACGTCCCTTGGTCATGATTTTCGTTGCGATCCATATTTCACACTGTCAACAGATAATAAAAATATTTTGACCCCGGGCCCCGAAAA
Source organism: Euptelea pleiosperma (assembly GCA_035048495.1). Classification (NCBI taxonomy): domain Eukaryota; kingdom Viridiplantae; phylum Streptophyta; class Magnoliopsida; order Ranunculales; family Eupteleaceae; genus Euptelea; species Euptelea pleiosperma. The sequence goes on along the minus strand of CM068542.1, from coordinate 24,267,960 downwards.
CTTTCTAAAAATAACTTACTTACCTTATCTTAGGGTTGAAAACCCATCTTTCGAATTTCGGGTCATTCCGATGTCATCTTGACATTTTTTCAGGACTTTGAACATTTTTGTGAATTTTGTGTACTTCAATTATTTTATGTGATTTATGTGTGTGTGTAACATGTGTCAATACCTTGTTGTATGAACTTCTAAATTTTATAATATAGTTTATTTAAATTAATACATGATTATTGTATATTATTATATAGTATTGGACCCATATGTATTATATATATTAAATTACTACCTTTTTAGGGAATATGGCATAATTGTAATTAATAAGTATTTAAATTGTTAATATAAGTAATTGCATAAATTACTGAGCTATAATTGTGGGGTGAGCCCATAGAGCTAATTTAGAGGCCTTTTGGACTTAAGAATAACCTTAAATGAGGCTCAATGGATACATATAGGTCTTGGGCCCATTTTTAACCCATAAGTAACTTAAAATATGAGCTTTTGAGGGTTGAGAATGTCACCCCTTTGAGAGTTACGAATTTCACTTAGAATAGAAACCCTAAAGATTACTTTCTAAACCTATTTAAGAAAGTCTTAAGGCTTGAGAGCTTTCACAAACCCTAAACCATCACTCCCATATTTCTTTATCAAAAATCTTTCACTCTTTCATCTTTCTCTCCCTCTTCCTCCATTGAAGCACCTCCATTTTCAAGCCTTAGAACACCCTCATCCCACCATAAAAAAAAAGATCAAAACCTAGCATTCAAACCCTCTCGTCAACCTCTTCAACATAGTTGAAAATCAACAGCATCAGAGAACTCAAAGAAAACATGAAGCTCCCCTTCTACCATTATTTTAAGCTTCTCAATACAAATCTATTGTCTATTTAAGATGTAGGTAACCCCTACCATGCATATCTTCATTTACATATTTTGTTTTCTCTGAGCATGTTCATTACGGTTAAAAAAATGGTTGAATTATTACTTTGAATTACTTACATGTGCTTCTATTTCTTTTTATCTTAATATTATATTATTCTTTCCTTGCAACCTCCTTCTCGTATATTATCTTTTATTTTGAGGGAAGGATAAGAGGTGGAAACATGCCATGACTATGCAGTAATAGAAACTACGGATAGTTCTCATTAATGGATCGATCATGAGAACACCTTTAGGTGGAAACATTTTTGGCCTTAGCCCTCCTCTCATTATGGTTATTTTTCATTTGATTTACACTATGCTTATCATGGTCATTGAGGGTTTATGTGAGAGGAAGTTTATTATTTTTGTCGTTATGCAAGAAGGGCTAGAAAACCCTAGGGTGAAAGACCCCAAACAATCCTACAGATGAGCCATACGGCTACTCCCAGCGAGGGAAGGAGATGGAAACCCGTTAGTGGTTAAGTTATTGGGGTGGGACATCCTCACATTTTGCATACCTTGTAGATCATTCGTTGTATAATGATTATTATGTCTTGCTTATCACATGCTCTATTTTATCATTGATTTCTAATGATTATGCTTAGTTAATTTTATATGTGGATTAAGAGTGCCATGGGGTTACCCGTTGTACTACTGAGTCTGTTAGACTCACAGTGTTTTGTGATACCGCACAGATGAGTTGGGCTTTAACCCGATGGATAACTCTTCATGGGAAGTACCCGACGACGAGGAATACGAGTATGGTGATCACGGCGAGCCTTTGGAGATATCGAGGGAGTTCTAGTCCTTTAAACGCATTCTTGATAAAAACTAGTTATCCTTGATTTTGATTTCAGGCTTGTTCTGGCCTATCTTTGGGAACTTGTCCATTTTTATCTTATTGATGATGCTTAGTTATTTTATTCGATAAACATAATGATTTGACATTATATTGTTTATATGATGATAGTAGATTAGTGCTTAATAATGGAAATTTGACCTTTAATGGACCTAGACCGAGTTTTAGACTCGAGAGATTAAAAGTACTAGAAATAGCATATGAGACAGAACTGTAATTTCTAAACTGTAACATATTTTTGGTAAGCTAACTGACAGAATTTACGATTGTCGTAGAAAGATATTTCGAAAGTTGTCAGTTAGCTTTCCATTGATATAAACATTTTTCACAGATTCTTTTTATACAGAAAGTTATGGCCAAAACACGGACTGTAGTACGAACTAGTCTATTCTGAACCTGAGCCAAACAAACCTAGTTTCAACCCTTTAGATGGCACTTTTGAGCTCTGATCTCAATAAGAGAGTTGTAACCAACTCAGAGAGCTATCTAACGGGCTTTGGAATAGCCAAATCGGATATCGGACTAAGAAATGACGGCCATTTTATTATAGCACTGTCCAGATGAACTATAAGGACGGGAAAAATGGGAGAAAAATTTCTTTTCTCTGTTTGACCTAATTTTTGGTTTGAGATTTTTTTATATATAGTGGATTAATTTCATATAGTTAAAAATTAAAAATTATTAATTTAGTATTTTGTTCCATAATGCATTCATAGATCACCTCTAGGTTCACGTATGAGGTTGACCCATGTATTTTCAGGTCGGATCTGGATACCCAAATTTGGGGCATGACAACCACTCTGGGAGAGATTATTCCATCATCTGTGGTAAAGAGGAATCTAGATTCTGAAGCTTTAGATCCCTCCATTTAATTGATCTACCTCGAGATACGATTTGAATTAACCTCAAAGATTGTGTGGGATAAGATCCAGTATTTTTCCCCCACAATTACCTTTTTAATTTCTAGAATAATTCAGTTACTTTTGATTTTAATTATTGTTATAAATGCCTATGTAATGTCGATTTTGTTTCGTAATCACATCTCTTGGTGTTAGCACGTAAGTTTATTTGAATTTGCATAATATTTATGTAATGATCTAATAATTTGAATGTTTTCAACAAGTTTATTAGGAAGATAAGTGTTTATCATTAAATCTTCGTGATGGTAATAATATTTTCAAAATGATTTGTGAGTTTGAATATAATGATACATATCGTAGTTGAAAGCACGAAAGATACCCTTGGGGGCTATTTGAATATAAATATACATGATACATTTTAGAATTTGGAGCCACGCAAGAGTTAGATCATTGAGTTGCTTATTTTGAATCCATGCTCCTGATTATTATCGGCCCGGGGAATTTGAGTTCAAAATTAGCAATGAAAATTTTCTATATTTTGTGCATTAACATATGCCTTTTAATGAATCACATCTTTATATACCTTAAATGGCTCCATGATTTTGGACTAACCCAAATGTGCTTTGAAAATAAAATTGAGTGATGATTGAGACATTTCTCCATGTTGTAATTAAATTGAATGTTGTTGATTGTGTGCGTTTCTTCATCCCAAGTTGTTGCATGCGTATAACCCACTTGTGATAAGATTTGAATGAAATGTTTAAGTGTTATCCAATCATTTAGAAAATTTGAAAAAATTACTCCAGATTTGAGGGCGTCTCCCCACCTTTTAGAACCTTCGAGAGCATAGCTCCAGATTCGAGGATGTCTCCCTACCTTTTAGAAACTTCGAGAGTATAACATCAGATTCGAGGGCATCTCCCCACCTTTTAAAAATTTCGAGAACGTAGCTCTAGATTCGAGGGTTGTTTCCCCACCTTTTAGTATATTCGAGGGCGTCTCCCCACGTTTTAGTAAATTCGAGGGTGTCTCCCCACCTTTTAGAAACTTCGAGAGCGTAGCTCCAGATTCGAGGGCGTCTCCTCACCTTTTAAAAAGTCGAGGGCATTTTCCCACCTTTTAGAAAATTCGAGGGCGTCTCCCCACCTTTTGATAATTCGAGAGCATAGCTCTAAATTCGAGGGCGTTTCCCCAACCAATTAGTTTAGAATTTATCGAGTTCCTCCAACAAATTTTTTAGTGATCTTTAGAACCAATGCCATGTTTTGATTTTATGCAATTTTTACCACATGTTAATGCAAAAAAGAAGAAAATGTGAATTAGATATCACATTCACTTGTTTCATTCATTCGTTCAAATTCAAATCCAATACTAACATTTTGATTAGCCTTTCATAAAAATGAGGCTAGATATGTTGTCTTTTGTAGGAATGAAAAGATGTAGAAAGAAAGTAAAAAGTCACTGCTCCAAGAAGATCAAAAGCAAGATCCAAGAAGCACTTCATCCACCACCTAATAGTCGCCACACCTTGATATTCGCTTAAAAGTACTTATTTTAAGCCATTGTTCTTTTAGAGTTATCGCACTCTCCTACGTAAAACTTCCCTATTTGTTCACTTTTCTACGTAAGTCTTTTTCATTGCGTAGAACACACTTTTTTGGACAAAATAGTATATTTGCATGCATTAAACACATTTCTAGAAGTCTAGATATGAAGCCGTTTTGATCAAGTCTCATTACGCACTTTTCTCTCGCAGGAAACCCGATCGGGTGATTCTCGAGACTTATGAGCCCACGATCAACCATAAAAGCCCACTATCAAAGCTTAAAGAACCAACAGGCTAGGACAAGAAGATAAAAGCCAAATACAGGCCAAGCCAGAGGATCGTAGAACCAACCCAAAGAACCAAGAGAGATGCAAAGCTGAAGACCAAGAGACAGACCAAAGTGATTCAAAGCCGCACCAAATGACATATAATGACAGCTTACGCTATTGGTAAAGCCGATTGAAGACTATGTTGAAGACCAGGGTTCAAGACCCTGTGATATTCGCTTAAAAGTGCTTATTTTAAGCCATTATCCTTTAGCGTTATCGCACTCTCCTATGTAAAACTTCCCTATTTATCCACTTTTCTATGTAAGAGTTTCTTTCATTGCGTAGAACGCACTTTTCTAGACGAAATGGTATATTTGCATGCATTAAACGCATTTCTAGAAGTTTAGATATGAAGCTGTTTTGATTAAGTCTCTTTACGTACTTTTCGTTATTACAGGAAACCCGATCAGGCTATTCTCGAGACTTACGGGCCCACAATCAACCATAAAAGCCTACTATCAAAGCTTAAAGAACCAACAGGCTATGACTAGAAGATACAGGCCAAGTACGGGTCAAGTCAGAGGATCGTAGAGCCAGATAAAGAACCAAGAGAGAGGAAAAGCTGAAAACCGAGAGACGGGCCAAAGTGATTGAAAGCCGCACCCAAGGACATAAAATGACGGCTTACATGTTTGGTGAAGCCGACTAAAGATTACATTGAAGATTAGGGTTCAAGACCCTTCCGCCAGCTTTGTTGCCTTTATTTTGTGTTATTTTCTCTCTCATCTCTCATAATTCTCTCTCCTCTCTCCTAATTCTCTTTCTATCTCTCTAAACCCTAACATCTAACTCTTCTATCATCTCATCCTACCATTAGATCCTCAAATAGACCATCCGATCTTCAGATCGATCATCCTAACCATCCAATCTCCGTCATCTAACCACTAATCTCCTCTCCTCTAGCTCTATCACATCTCCCATAGCTTTTCCACCATTAGATCTTCTATTGGACCGTTGGATCTCTCTAGATCTATCATTCTCCTATCTGGGCCATCCACTCTCTCATTATCCTAATGGCCACTGGCTTACCTATCCTTAGGTCCATTATCTTGTTAGCCTATTGGCCAACATGTGGCATGATCAATATTGGCCCATAACTCACTATCCTATGGCCTATCCACTAGTGGGCCCACGGCCTGACACCAATTCTTGGCCAATTAGCCACTATCATCTAAGGCCCATGGCCCCATTCACCTTGAAGCCCATGGCTTCATTAACATGTACAAGCCTTGCCCGTGGGAGAAAAGGTCATCATTGACCTATTCTCCCTCATCCTAACCATTCCCACATCTCTCTCTCCTAGTCAACCCCTAACCTTAACCCTAAGAGATATTAAATATCTCTTCCATCTCATTCCCACGACTCACTTTCCTCTTATTTCTCTCCCCTTCTTGTTGTTCTCTCTCTCAAATCTATCATGGAGTCGTCAAGGTGCTATTCCAGCCAACCACCAGTGGTCTTCATCGACACTAGACTTGTATTTGTCCTCACCGGAGTTGCAAAGTTGCAACTCCGGCTAATCTGCCATCCCACTTTCTTGCTGCCCAAGTGGCAGATCTGCAACTCTACAAGCTTCGGGCTCCATCGCCTCCACCTTCTTCTTTCAAACGTTGCTGGCCCGTGTTCCTCACGGACCTGCAACTGATCTTCATGGTTTTGCACACTGGCCAAAGTTACATCCTCCTCTTCCTCCCCCGAAGCTGCTAGTGTGTCCTTTACCCAAGAAGCCTCGCCGCTTGTGAGAACGCCTAGAGCACCTCAAGTGCAACGTCTCCACCTTGCTGAATGTACTAGTGTTCTCACCTCCCTCCATGTTGCTGCTGCTCTTCAAAATAAAGGCCAGACAGCAACGTCTCGGCCTGATCTTTTAGCAGATTTGTTCCACATCTGCTGGCCGGAGTTCTCCCCTTCATTATCGGAGTTGTAGACCTGCAACTCCGGTCGAGCTCCTCACCTCGTGGCTCGTTTCTCCTTCACAGGTAAAACCTGCAATGGCAGGATCTCTCCTTGCTGCCCATCTTCCTCAGTCCGTGTTTCTCACGAACTGCAGGTCGTTACAGGTCCTCCCCATCTCCTTCTTCCATTAACGCCGGAGTTGCAGGTTTGCAACTCCGGCCAAAACCTGCAACTCCGAGAAGCTCCCCAGCCAGCACCACTTCCTCACTTAAGGCACCACCTACAACAGCCAGAACCAGTTCTCACGGTTCCCCTTGCTGTTGTGCTCCCATTTCTCCAGGATGTAGATATTTCCTCCACCGGAATACCATCCTTCTTCCACGCTCCTGATCTCACCGGTGGTGTACCCACCTGTAACTCCGGCCACAGCATGCGCCGTCATCACCCCACCTCTCCATTCAACCTCCTTCTTCTTCATGGGATCCTCCCCATAGAGCAAAGGAGGAGAAGCTTAGGACGGTGCTGGTGTTCCTGGAGTTGCAGCAGCATCACCAGTGGAGGAGAAGCCGCTGCATGGAGAGGACCACCGTGGGTTGCAGGGGGATACACCACCGATGAGAGCAAAAGGAGATGAAGAACCAAAGAGGTGGAACTGCGTTCTGTTGTAGGTCCAGCACTTGCAAGGAGGTGGTGAAGAGGGTGATCACGGTGCAGGCTATGGAGGGATCCTAGCAGGTGGTTTTGCACCGGAGTTGGGCAGCGTGTGGAAGGAGAGGTAGTGCAATAAGGAGCGTTTAGCCATGGGATGAGGAAGAGAAGGGAAGATGGTGTTGCAGGTGGTAATGGAGGAGATTGAGATGCCAGAGTTGGTGGTTGGTGCATTTAGGACCGACAAGGGAAGAGGAGACATGAGTGTTGCTCTCTCGGTTTGTGAAGAAAACAAGCCAAAACAGGCCATTTCTTTGAGATGATGGAGGTTCTGGCTTGCAAAGAACAAGTAGCGGTGGGAAGGATTGGAGACAAATCTTCGGCCAAGGGAGGAGTAGTTCACAGTGGTGAAACCGTGAGGGAGGTCTTGCAGGTCTGCAAGACATTGATGACTGGTTGGAAACCAGTCCGGTAGGGTGGCGGGGATCTTGCCCAGAGATGGAGGAGAAGAAGAAGGAGATGGGAGAGAGGAGGGTTAGGACATACCTGAGAAGAGTGAAGGATCTCTTGCTGGTTGGGTTAGTGCATCACTTGGAGCTATGGGTTGAGTTACCTACGGTCCAAGGAGAAGCCTTGAAGGTTGCTGGTGCATCTAGCCAAGGAGAGTTGCAGGTTTTGCAACAGGTTACTGGAAGTAGAACCAAGCAGTGGTGGAGCAATATTGTGCTGGTTGTGGGTTACCGTATTTTCTGGCTAATAAGATGATTACACGTGGCACTTACATAGCACGTGTGGAGTATGAAAAGTAGACACCTAGCATCTTGAGGCATGCCTGAATAAATGCGCCGAAGAAACCTGCAGAGACAGCTATCAGATTTTATTCTTTTCCAGTTGCACGACATTGAAGTAGAAGGGGTCACGTGTCAGATAAGACATCTGAGGAAAGTGCACCTCGGAACAGGTAAGTAACGGAGAGCATTGAATGTTCAAATAATAAATTTGTCGATAAAGCATTCAATCCTTAGCGCCAAATCATTCAACGACATACTTGATGGGAATGACGCTCAACTCATCCCGACAAGTTCAATAGCGTACTTGACGGGAATGACATTCAACTCATCCCGACGAGTTCAGTAGTATATTTGACGGGAATGACATTCAACTCATCCCGACAAGTTCGGTAGCATATTTGATGGGAATGACACTCAACTCATCCCGACAAGTTCAATAGCATACTTGACGGGAATGACGCTCAACTAATCCCGACAAGTTCAACGGCATACTTGACAAGAATGACAGTCAACTCACCTCGGCAAGATAATGATATACTTGACGGGCACAATACGCTATCAATTCCCGACAAGTAACCGAACTCTTCGAACAAATAAGTGTTTTAAACTAAAACTAGGTTAATTATTTACTTATCTATTGTATAATTGCCACATGGTGATAGGTTGATTATTACGTCAATTCCCGCGTCCTTCCATTCAAATATCTGCCAGGAAGGGTGCCACCTCAATCATTCTAGATATAACTGAATGGGAGGAGTTCAGATCCACCAAAAAGAGGTTGTGTCATAACAGAATCTCTCCAGATCGGATCTAACTAACGAGAAGTGGACACGTAGAAGGTGAGTCACGCCAGTTCTGAGGTTATAAATACATGACATTCAAAACTGAATAGGAGATCTTGCTCTCTCGATCCAGATTATCTAACTCTGAATCTTATTTTCTATATCTCAAAACCCTATTAGAACATCCTAAACTGACTTGAGCATCGGAGTGTTGTCAACAGGTACAACCACACCTCTTTCGAAGATTATCCAATCATTCACGGTGGAGAAGAAGGTCTGTCCTAAAGCTCTAGATTTGTCGAATCACCATCGAGATACGAATCATTTGATCTCGAAGATTGTGTGGGATAGATCTGTTATTTTTTCCCCACATCTTTTGGCGCCGTCTATGGGAAACGACTAGAAATTTTCTAATCTAAGAGATATTCGATTCAAATCATGGTAGAAACAAAACGAACTGGTCTCAGGAGTAGGAGATATAGGAATCCCCCTAATGATCTCAGGGATACTATCACTGAAAGTAGAAGGGCTAGAGAACTCGATAGCCAACAAAAAGTGATCACCCAGTTGCAAAAAGAAAATGAAGAGCTGAACAACGGATGACAGCTCAACAGGCAGGCAACCATGTTTCTGAGAATATTGGGGGTAGCCACCATCAAAAATCACAATTCCGGACAGATAGATCTGATTCAGAAGAATCTGATTTGCAGAATCCAAGGGGCAAATGCAGGGATTCTTACATCCCTCCACTCGAGAAGCGACACAAGCCCGAACCTTCCTATCAGCGAAGCTCGGATCATATTCAACCAGAAACCAGAAGGCAGATCCCTGATCTGGTTGCTGAAATGATGGGAATGAAAGAAACAGTGGTCGATAAGATGACGACAATGGCGACAAGGGCTCCCCAAGATTCTCCTTTCACTGAAGAGATTCAAGAATATCGAGTTCCCAAATCTTTCTCCTAACCAAAATTCTCCATCTTCATAGGAACTTCAGATCCCGTTAACCAAGTTCTTCCCTTTCAAAAAGCGATGACGATGTGCGAGTTTCACGATGAACTTATGTGCCAGATGTTCCTATCGACTCTCAGCGATAACACTCTCATCTGGTTCAACCAGCTGGCTCCTCAAACTGTTGCCGACTTCACTGAATTGATCACTCTTTTCATCACCCGATATTCATGCAAGCGACTGCACAAAAATGACGTGGACGTATTATTCAACATACGTTGCAGGCAGAAGGAGACACTACGGAATTTCGCCAAAAGATTCCATACCTTGATAACCAAAGTGGAAGACTGCAATGACAAGCATGCAGTCATAGCTTTTGAAAAGCGCTACCTACAGGTTCTGGACTTTACATGTCCTAAACCAAAAACAGGCAGGCATACATGGAGGCACTGTTCTTTCGAGTTGAGAAGTACTCCAAACTCAAAGATGACACACTCCAACATGGTCAAGGGGTGACCATATCTGTGCACAAGGTGAAGAAAGCTGAGGTATCCATCAGATCATCGAAGGGAAAGCAGAAGGTTATCGTTGAAGTTGCACCAACAAAGGTTCCCGAGAAGGAGACTGAGAGGCCGGGAGGCTCATATCAATATCCTCGTCAGGAGAAGCGGATATTCACAGTGCTGAATAAAATGCATAGTCAGATCCTTGATCTGATTAAAAATGAAAGGTATCTCCAGTTTCCTCGACCTATGAAGCCCGACTTGAAGGGAGATAGAGATAAGACGAAGTTCCGTACCTTCCACAAAGAAGCAAGATACATTACCAATAAATGTTGGGCACTGCGACACCAAGAATCTAATTAACTAGAGCTACTTGCAGTAGTATATTGCTCGCACCGACGGAACAGTAGCTGAAGCCGAGATCCCCAAGAAAGAGAAAACCCACGTTAACCAGCAAGAATGTGGGTTGATTATTAATATCATCCACGGGAGAGGATGCCATATGTCTCATGGAGAGATAGAAAAGCAAGATATGATCAAAATCAGGAAGGTGGAGCACCTGAAAGAGATCCTAAACTTGACTACGGGTCCTAGACTTACAGATTCTGTAGAGATGAAGGAGAGCACAGATGCGGCCATCTTCTTCTCTGATAGAGATCTCGCTGGAGTAGATCATCCGCATTCTGATGCATTGGTTCTCACCTTACCCATGGGACCGATCACTTCTATGGTAGAATTCTTGGTTTTAGATACCCCATCCCCCTACAATGGCATTCTGGGATGAGGATGGATACACGAGGTCAAAGGTGTACCATCAACATACCATCAGCTTTTCCATTTCCCGACCAATCACAAGATAATGGAATTAAAAGGAGACCAAGTCGTCTCAAAAAGATGTTACTCCACTACCATCCGACATAAAAGTTCTCTTGGTCTGGAGGGTCCTCAAGGAGCAGGAACTTCATCAGAGATTGCTAAGCAAAAGCAACGATAGCGCATCCCAGCAAGTTTGGAGCAGACTGCGCCTAGCCAGGAAAATGACAAGGTGCATCAGAAAACGAGCAGTATTCCTACAATAGAGGAAACTGATCAGATCGACCTCGAAACTGAAGAAAATCAAAAGTATTCTTTTATCGAAGCCAGTCTGTCGAGGAGAAGGAGTCTTACACTGATTTCTTAAAATCCTATATGGACATCTTCGCATGGTGATTCAGCAATATGCCAGGTATTCCTCCTGACATCTCTTGTCATAAATTAAAGGTAGATAATAAATATTTACCTGTGAAACAACGACCTCAGTGAATTCCTCCCGAGAAACAAAAAGCTGTCCAAGAAGAGATCGACAAGCTCTTAGAAGTAGGCTTCATCCGAGAGATCAACAATGCACAGTGGTTAGCCAATATAGTGGCCATACCCAAGAAGAACGGAAAGATCATGGTGTGTATTTATTTTACACACCTGAAAAAAGCATGTCCTAAGGATCCATATCCTTTACCAAGAATTGACCAACTGTTAGATGCCACCTGGGGTGCGAAATCCTATCCTTCGTAGACAGATATTCAAGGTACAACTAGATTCCATTATATGAACCAGATCAAGAGTTGACAACCTTCATGATTGATAGAGGAGTCTACTACTACAAAGTGATGCCTTTTGGTCTCAAAAACGCATGAGCAACCTATCAGCGGCTGGTCAACAAGATGTTTCACGATTTGATCGGGAAAATAATGGAAGTCTACATAGATGACATGATGATAAAGACACGATCCCGAGATCATCATCTGGATGATCATGGGAAAACTTTTGATCATCTTCGTCTATTTCAGATGAAGCTCAACCCTACCAAGTGCGTCTTCGGAGTAACATCGGGAAAGTTCTTAGGATCATTACAAGACGGGGTATCGAGGACAATCCCGAGCAGATCAGGGCCCTAACAGAGATGCCTTCTCCAAAGAACAGAAAGTCCAGAAGCTAGCCAGGAGAATAGCTGCACTAAATCGTTTCATAGCGAAGTCATCAAATAGATGCAGACCCCTATTCAGACTCTTGAAGAAGAATGAAAGGTTTAAATGGACCGACGAGTACGATAAAGGTTTCCAAAAGCTTAAACAATACCTCTCGCAGCCTCTAATACTTTTCAAACCTGACAAAAGGGAACATCCGGGTTTATATCTTGCTACAATAGAAGAGTCTATCAGTGCCATCCTCTTTCATGAGCTCGACCGAGAAGAACAACCAGTATATTTTACCAGCAAGACTCTAATTGGAGCAGAAACGAGATATGCTACCATCGAAAAAGCTACTCTCACTCTTATTTATACCTCTAGGCATCTTAAACCTTATTTTGAAGGGAGAACCATCACTGTATATACGGAGCATCCGTTAAAATCTATACTGGGGAAAATTGACTTATCGGGAAGAATGGCAAAATGGGCCATTTATTTGGCTCAGTACGATATACAATTTTCCCCACGAACTTCCGAGAAGGGGCATGCATTAGTCGGGTTCTTGAATGACTTTCCAGTACAAGACAAGACAAACACTTGGGGCGAAGACAACAAAATTCTTCTACTTCTCAAGATGCCGGAAATGTTAAATCCAAAGACGGGATGGAGGTTATTCACTGACGGTTCGGCCAATGAGAATGGATCCGGGATAGATATTGTTTTGGTCACACCCGAGAACACTAGATTGGAGAAATCAGTTAAGCTCGGGTTCGTGGCATCCAATAACAAAGCGGAGTATGAAGCCATGGTATTAGGACTTCAGACAGCCTTAAATCTTGGAATCAAGGATATCATCGTATACCCTAACTCCCAATTAGTAGCTAGCCAGTATGCCAGAACATATCAAACTAGAGATGAGAGAATGGCAGCTTACCTTGAAATTGTCCAACAGCTAACTGGACGATTTGATAGCGCAAAGATTCGACAGTTGCCTTGGATGGAGAATCGACATGCTGATATTTGGCCTATTTATATGCCTATTGGGATGTACTTCACCTCGGTAAAAATGATCCCGACACAAACTGGATGGATGATATTCATAAATTCTTGCAGAATGGCGATCTCCCTTCTAATAGAGATGCTGCTAGAAGAATCCAAAGGCTGAGAAGAAGATACACCATGGTCAGTCAAGAACTGTATCGGAAGTCAGCTTTGGGACTTCTCCTCAAATGCATCACTGAAAGTAGGGTTTTTCTCCGCGTCGTTGGTTACGGAAACCCTAACTTCAACATATTTGTAATTTTTATCCGATTATCCTGCAAAATTGACAGATTTGCATAGTAGCTCGTGTCGGATGTCGATCCGCACTCGGGGTTAGTCGGATTAGCACACTAAAGAACACATAAAATGACAGAAAATATCCTGAAAATGGAACACACTTTTATTCAAATCAACTTCATTCAATCGAACATGTCTCTTACAATGAAAAGCAAACCAAAATAACTAAATTATAAAGAATAAAATAATAGAATAAACGAGAGATAGAATTTTAGAAACTAGAGAGAGAAAATTATAAATGAGAGAGAAAGTAGGTAGAGAAAGAAAGTGAGAAATAGAGAGAGAAAGTGATAGTAAGAGAGAGAACGTGAGAGAGAAGATGAGAGGGAAGGCATTTTAGAGAGAGATAGTAGAAGCTTAGAGGGAGAACCTACAGAAAAGAGAGAGAAAGGGTGAGACTTACCAAACTTACCGGGGGTTGCTTCGGCCATTGATGATGGTGAAGCACACGTGGTGCAATCGAGAGGAAGAAGTTAGAGGACATGGTGAGGAGTTGCAGGCCAAGATCAGCAAGTCATGAGGATGAAACCCAAACCTATGGTGATCCGGGGAGGAGTGGATGCATGCTGGTTTGGTGGTGCCATGGAGGAGGCGTCTGGATACCACGATGATGGAGATGAAGATGGCTTGAGGCGGTTGCAAGAATGGAGACAGCGGCAACGAGCATTGCTTGGCTGACCGTGGATCAACAAAGATGCTTCACTGTGGCTGGTGGTGCTGACAAAGTTGCAGGTGAGAGGGGTTTGCTGGCCGGTTGCAACAGGCGGTGATGATGGTGGGGGCGGACTGGTGAGGAAGAAGACTCCAGCGTATGGTGACGAGCCGGTGGGAGAAGCATCCCTGTTGGAGTGTGTTGCAGGTCCAGCAAGTTGCACTCCGACAATGGAGGGAAGAGGATGCAAGGAGCACCCAACTTGCAGCACTGTTTGGAGTGCTACAAAAGGAGGAGCGGTGGTTGATGGAGAAGATCACGACGGTGAAGGGGTGATGGAAGATGTGCTGCACACAGCAGCAGGGAGCGCAGGCGAGAGGAGGAAGGAGCAGAAGAAGAGAGCAGAAGAGGAAGAAGAAGAAGAAGAAGAAGAAGGACTGGACTGGACTGGACTGGTTGGGGGGGGCGCTGCCGGCCGGAGTTGCAGGCTGCAACTCCGGTACAAAACGGGAAAACGAAAATAAAAATAAAAAAAAATGAGAAGAAGAAAAAGAAGAAGAAGAAGAAGAAGAAGAAGAAGAAGAAGAAGAAGAGGAAGAAGGAGGAGGAGGAAGAGGACCAGATGGCCGGAGTTGCTGCCTGCAACTCCGGCGAAGATGGAGGAAGAAGAAGAAGAAAAGAAGAAAAAAGAAGAAAGGGAAGGAAGAAGAGAAGGAGAACCTCCGGGATTGATAGGGGGAGATGGGGAAAAAGATTAAAGGGGGATTAGGGTTCGAACGAACCCCTCTCCTTCTCCTTTTAAAGCTCCCTATTTCCTTTAATGGAAATAGGGTATTTTTTGAAAATAAAAAATATGAAAAATATATATATATATATATATATATATATATATATATATATATATATATATATATATATATATATATATATATATTTTAAGTAAAACATTACTTTTCTATGGGGAATCTCCCCATTTAGTGGACCCCCCATTTTTTAAAATTTAATTAAAATTATTTTGAAATTCACGGGGTCCACTAACTGGTCGGACAGCGGGTCGATGATGATGGGCCCGCCTACTGGCCCACATGGATTGATGATGTCCATCGTCTCACAAGATGATGTGACAGACAGTCTGATGGCGATCGGATGGATGGTGACTTGATTGGGACCCAGATTGGTAGATCGACGGATCTAGAGAGATCCAACGGTCCGATTGAAGATCCAACGGTCCGATGGAAGATCCAACGGTCCGATGGAAGATCCAACGGTCAGAAAGCTAAGGGAGATGAGATAGAGCCGAAGGACAGGAGTTCTGGGGTTAGGTCAGTAGATTCGAGCGCCGAGAGATGAAGAGAGAGAGAGAGAATAAGGAGAGATGAGAGAGAAAATATCAGAAAATTGAGATAAAAGTATTGGTAGAGGGTCTGGAACCCTGGTCTTCACTGTGACCATCCTCACGCTTCTCCAGTAGAGTAGACTATCATTCTTTGCTGACTCGTGTGGCTTTAAACGCTTTGGTCCGTCTCTTGGTCATTGGCTCTCCTGCTCTCTTCGTTCTTTGGGCCAGTTTTTTTGTCCTCTTATTCAGCCCATAGTTGGCCCATATCTTCTAGTCATAGCATGTGGGCTCTTTAAGCTTTGATAATGGGCTTTCCTGATCGATGTGGGCTCGCATGTCTCGAGAATTATCCCATCGGGGTTTCCTACGACAGAAGAAGCGCGTAATGAGACTCTATCAGAATGACTTCATGTCTAGACTTTCGAAAATGTGTTTAATGCATGCAAATATACCATTTCGTCCAGAAAAATGTGTTCTACGCAACACAAGAGACTCTTACGTAGAAAAGTAGATAAATAGAGTATTTTAACGTAGGAGGGTGTGAAAACGCTTAGAAGATAACAGTGGAAAATACACACTTTTAAGCGAATATCACAACCCCCAACCAGCATATTGCCAATCCTTGGCAATTAGTGCGAAATAAATGAGCTTAAAAGGGCTCTGCACATGCTGCACACTTTCACATTAGCTCCGGGAAAACACCATTCGTAAAATCATTGAATGGATGCAAAAACAGTTACATGCTAGCGAAGAGTTTGAAAGTTTTGGCAAGACTACAAACTGATAATCATGACCCAGAATAGTCAGACTCTGCGTGTGTGTGTGCTCAACGTTCTCATCATCCGACAGTAAAGATTTCCAAATCACCTCTAAGTTTTTATGCCTCGACCTCAAATCTCACATGTTTAGCACTCAGAATAGAATCACACAAGAAGGATTTTCTTCTTTTCTCTCAATTTATATGTGAGGAGATGTGTTGATATATGAAAGCAAAGATCTCACATATGTATTATTTAAAGAAAGGACATCTTTAACAGAAGAAGATCTCATGATTGGAATACCACTTCACTCGGGAACGTCAGATCAAACTCTATAGCTTCTCCTTCTCCAATCTCCACATTTTATGATCGTGCTATCCTAGAATCAAATAGGACTTTCCTGGGTTATAATGAGGCTTAGGTCCGGTGTAGAAAAATAAAGGGATACAGGATTTCAAAGATCTTGAGAGGATATTGCCATTTTCTTGTATTTTTCCTGCAGCGTAACACCATTATCTGGTTCTTTTTCCTTTTTTTCGTATTTTTCTCTTTTTCTTGGTATTTCTGAGACTGCTCAATTTCTTTTCAGCTCTTTTTCATACTTTCTTTCCATATTTCGTTTTCAGCTTGAACCACTTTCTTTTCCTTTTGATTCTTCTTCTTTACTTTTTTTTTTCACGGTACACCCATATCAGTTATTCTTTTGTCCATCTCAAAATAAGGGTAGACAGTCATGCTTCGTAGCTGGACTGGATTTTAGGTTGATGGGTTTACAAAGAAAAGGCTTTTATAGAATGGCTCAAGGGGTTTCTAGTGAAGTATAATTCAGGTGAGTAAAAAGGCTGAATGGTTCGGAAAAATGGCCTAAATCATTTTCTAGGGTTTGCACTATCATGTATACTGTCTTGACTGGATACAGAGAAGGTTCTGTCGTAGTAATCCAATGTTGATGTCGTTCCGAGTTTTATGATCGAAGCAAAAGATAATGAGATCTCTCAATGAATATTGCGGGCATGAAGAATAGTGAGTCATCTTGTGACTCAGAATTGTTGTATAATCCTCTGAATTGATTAAAGGCTCGAAAGCTCACTGGGTTAGGTCTCCACAATTATTCTCACAGGATCTCTAGAGTTTCAAAACTTAGGATGACTCTGATGTTGATAGTGTACAATTGTGCCAAATCTGAGTTTTTCTGAGTTTTCAAACCTGCTGTAGTCACGCCTGACTTGACTCGACGCTAACTTTAAACAAAAATTGACATCCTCAATACTGACTTAACGGAGGTTTTCAGCTAATCAAAGTCAGGGTATTTGACACATTTTTGAAATTCTAGAAAACTTTTGGAGAACATCGAAAATCACCCCAAAAACAAGAATATTTTTTTTTTATATATATATATATTTTTTTTATCAAAATGAAGACATGAGTTTTGGTAAACACCCACCCCCAACCAAAATACAGCACCGTCCTCGGTGCTCATGACCGTGACATAAAATGATGAAAAATCGGTGATGATGATGCAAAGGTTCAGGAAGGATGTTACCAAGTCAGCAGAAACTCGACAGCGTGTGGTACCTGATGATCGGAAGAATGAATGTACCTATATTTCCAGAGATATAACAGTAATAACAAATACATGAGACTCATGTACTCTAGGAATAACGGAATTGCCTTTCCGAAAGCGCTAAGTTTTACGTCTTCAGCCAGACACAATGGGGGTGATAAGCACCCCCAACCAATTTGAAGCACAGGGAGACTGAGTGAGTCATCAGTCATCCAGCTCATCAGTTGGAGCAGGAATGCTTCCAATCGAGCTAACCCAACCCAGCAGTAGTACGGGTAGGTTCTTTCTCAGTGAAGACTGTGAGAGTTCTCTGGCCGTGGTTAGCAGAGCCGCAAACTCATAAAGAGGAGCAGGTATGGGAGAACAGAAGTGGGTCTCTCATCAGTAAGAGACCTAGCAAGGGATTCTCTGACCATGGTTAGCAGAGCCGAAGACACAATGTGTATCGGGGATGGATTTATTGGAGCAGACTCCAGTGGGTTTGACAGTAAGCACCCCTATCCAGTATAAAATGCAGTGAGACTGAAATGATCATCAGTCGTAAGAGATTTGATCGATGAGATCCGTCTGCCTAGTCTCTCATCAGTAAGAGACCAATGGCAAAGGAAGGGTGTTGATGATTGAAGGACTCTCAGATCGAGTCAAACAATGGGGCAGTTGAACCCATATAAATAAGCCTCAGACTAGGTTACAAAGAGACACTGGAGTAGGATCCTAAATGATGCACATAGAGCAAGTAAGATAATCCTATGCCTAAAACAAACCAAGATAAATTTGAGGATTTATCTTGTTAGTTTCTGGGGTACGGTAGATTATGACAGTGGGCGGACCACTGGTTTATTTTGTTAACCGCCGGACTAACTTTGTCGCTCTTAGGTTCTCACCAGGCTACACTCTTCAAAGCGAATCCTTTAGTACTGACTCTAGTCAACAACAAGGCAATCCGAAGCCTAGACAGACGTACGGCACAATGGCTGTCTTAAGTACGTCCCAGACTAACCGGATTGGTCAAGTGTTTAAGAAGAGTGTTCCCTCGGGTTAAGCTAGGGTTGGTGCGTGTTCCTAGTCCACACGTAACTAACCGCCGAATAGTCCAAGATGCCATGTAGAGCTCAATGTACTTGAGTAGCAGGGACTTATGGGTGTGTTAGACAACAGGGACCCGCGCTCGTGGTCTTATTTCGATTGGATGTTAAGCGGGTTCGCTTTGTGTGGATTTTTCCTCGAACACCGGGATAATTGGCTCTACTTCTTCATTCTTTTTAATTAATGGAGCCTTGGGATCAAATCAGATGGAATGATGAGGTGGGTGATGAAATCCCACCAGTTTCGATTTGCAGCTGGGTCTGCTCTCTTAGAGTTGATTGATTAACGGCCACGCCATGCAAGTCGAATAAGTTGTTGCTAGAAAACAAATAGACAAGCGGCAATGATGCGCCCAATATGCTCTGTATCGCACTCAAGGCGAGGATAGAGACTTACCTCCCGTGGGCCACGCCACGGGGTCGCCTCCGTGGGTTAGAGAGGGGTATCCTAATGGGCTTGGGCCCGACTCCACCACTTTGAGCTTTCGCTCCCTACCCACACTGGATCGTGTTCCTGTAGAAACAGTTAGATCGCACGGTCTAGGTATTTGAGATTCTATTTGGAAGATCCTTGCCTTTTTAGGGTTCACTGAACAAGCACTGGATTTAGGCAAGTTTTTGAATTAATTTCCAAATTCAAGATGGGTTAAAATTGAGGAATTCCCAGATTGGAAAATACCTAGATTGGAAAGTTTCCCGAATTGTGGAGATCTTCCAAGAAAGATTTGATTGCGAGATCCCTTATAATTTTGGAAAATTTTCCAAAATTGAAATTCTGTTAGATTTGGGGTGTTTCTTTTTTGCAGACTTTTCCAAATTCGGAAGATTTCTAAAGATAGAAATTCTTCTAAAGAGAAAACTTCTAAGAGGGGAAACCCTAATTAAGCAGAGTTTCAAGATTTTAGAATCTTTCCAAAAATCACAAATCCTTGATTGGTGATTTCTAAAAATCTGCAGAATATAAAACCCTAATTTTTTTGAATTTTGATTTTTGAATTTTTTTTTTCTTTTTTGGTAATTTCCACTTAATCTAGGGTTTCTAAAAAACCCTAGAACAAGATCTAGCAGTTATATGAAAAGCAGTAAAATTCCTAAATTATTACAAATTGCACTCGGCCTTCCGAGGCATTAAAAATAGTAATTTAAAAACTGCTAAAAATCACTAAAAACAAAAAATAGAAAGTTTCCCGAAAAGGTCGAGCTGTCCAAATTGAGTAGCTTTTCGCTTCAGCAACTTTCCAATTCCGTCTTTACGTCCTTTTTCGCACTCCCGAACACCCCAGCGGCGGCGGCGCCATTTGAAAGTAGGGTTTTTCTCCGCGTCGTTGGTTACGGAAACCCTAACTTCAACATATTTGTAATTTTTATCCGATTATCCTGCAAAATTGACAGATTTGCATAGTGGCTCGTGTCGGATGTCGATCCGCACTCGGGGTTAGTCGGATTAGCACACTAAAGAACACATAAAATGACAGAAAATTTTTTAAAAATGGAACACACTTTTATTCAAATCAACTTCATTCAATCGAACATGTCTCTTATAATGAAAAGTAAACCAAAATAACTAAATTATAAAGCATAAAAAAATAAAAAAAAACGAGAGATAGAATTTTAGAAACTAGAGAGAGAAAATTATAAATGAGAGAGAAAGTAGGTAGAGAAAGAAAGTGAGAAATAGAGAGAGAAAGTGATAGTAAGAGAGAGAACGTGAGATAGAAGATGAGAGGGAAGGCATTTTAGAGAGAGATAGTAGAAGCTTAGAGGGAGAAACTACAGAAAAGAGAGAGAAAGGGTGAGACTTACCAAACTTACCGGGGGTTGCTTCGGCCATTGATGATGGTGAAGCACACGTGGTGCAATGGAGAGGAAGAAGTTAGAGGACATGGTGAGGAGTTGCAGGCCAAGATCAGCAAGTCATGAGGATGAAACCCAAACCTATGGTGATCCGAGGAGGAGTGGATGCATGCTGGTTTGGTGGTGCCATGGAGGAGGCGTCTGGATACCACGATGATGGAGATGAAGATGGCTTGAGGCGGTGCAAGAATGGAGACAGCGGCAACGAGCATTGCTTGGCTGACCGTGGATCAACAAAGATGCTTCACTGTGGCTGGTGGTGCTGACAAAGTTGCAGGTGAGAGGGGTTTGCTGGCCGGTTGCAACAGGCGGTGATGATGGTGGGGGCGGACTGGTGAGGAAGAAGACTCCAGCGTATGGTGACGAGCCGGTGGGAGAAGCATCCCTGTTGGAGTGTGTTGCAGGTCCAGCAAGTTGCACTCCGACAATGGACGGAAGAGGATGCAAGGAGCACCCAACTTGCAGCACCGTTTGGAGTGCTACAAAAGGAGGAGCGGTGGTTGATGGAGAAGATCACGACGGTGAAGGGGTGATGGAAGATGTGCTGCACACAGCAGCAGGGAGCGCAGGCGAGAGGAGGAAAGAGCAGAAGAAGAGAGCAGAAGAGGAAGAAGAAGAAGAAGAAGGACTGGACTGGTTGGGGGGGGCGCTGCCGGCCGGAGTTGCAGGCTGCAACTCCGGTACAAAACGGGAAAACGAAAATAAAAATAAAAAAAAATGAGAAGAAGAAAAAGAAGAAGAAGAAGAAGAAGAAGAAGAAGAAGAAGAAGAAGAAGAAGAAGAAGAAGAAGAAGAAGAGGAAGAAGGAAGAGGACCAGATGGCCGGAGTTGCTGCCTGCAACTCCGGCGAAGATGGAGGAAGAAGAAGAAGAAAAGAAGAAAAAAGAAGAAAGGGAAGGAAGAAGAGAAGGAGAACCTCCGGGATTGATAGGGGGAGATGGGGAAAAAGATTAAAGGGGGATTAGGGTTCGAACGAACCCCTCTCCTTCTCCTTTTAAAGCTCCCTATTTCCTTTAATGGAAATAGGGTATTTTTTGAAAATAAAAAATATGAAAAATATATATATATATTTTAAGTAAAACATTACTTTTCTATGGGGAATCTCCCCATTTAGTGGACCCCCCATTTTTTAAAATTTAATTAAAATTATTTTGAAATTCACGGGGTCCACTAACTGGTCGGACAGCGGGTCGATGATGATGGGCCCGCCTACTGGCCCACATGGATTGATGATGTCCATCGTCTCACAAGATGATGTGACAGACAGTCTGATGGCGATCGGATGGATGGTGACTTGATTGGGACCCAGATTGGTAGATCGACGGATCTAGAGAGATCCAACGGTCTGATTGAAGATCCAACGGTCAGAAAGCTAAGGGAGATGAGATAGAGCCGAAGGACAGGAGTTCTGGGGTTAGGTCAGTAAATTCGAGCGCCGAGAGATGAAGAGAGAGAGAGAATAAGGAGAGATGAGAGAGAAAATATCAGAAAATGGAGATAAAAGTATTGGTAGAGGGTCTGGAACCCTGGTCTTCACTGTGACCATCCTCACGCTTCTCCAGTAGAGTAGACTATCATTCTTTGCTGACTCGTGTGGCTTTAAACGCTTTGGTCCGTCTCTTGGTCATTGGCTCTCCTGCTCTCTTCCTTCTTTGGGCCGGCTTTTTTGTCCTCTTATTCAGCCCATAGTTGGCCCATATCTTCTAGTCATAGCATGTGGGCTCTTTAAGCTTTGATAACGGGCTTTCCTGATCGATGTGGGCTCGCATGTCTCGAGAATTGTCCCATCGGGGTTTCCTGCGACAGAAGAAGCGCGTAATGAGACTCTATCAGAATGACTTCATGTCTAGACTTCCGAAAATGTGTTTAATGCATGCAAATATACCATTTCGTCCAGAAAAATGTGTTCTACGCAACACAAGAGACTCTTACGTAGAAAAGTAGATAAATAGAGTATTTTAACGTAGGAGGGTGTGAAAACGCTTAGAAGATAACAGTGGAAAATACACACTTTTAAGCGAATATCAATCACCCCAATTGAATCAGATCAAATTCTCTAAAAAATACATGCTGGAGAATGCAGAAATCACTTAAGGGCGAGGACCCTAGCCTATAAAGCCATTTGTCAGGATTATTTCTGGCCATATATGCAGAAAGACGCCAAATTACTTGTCAAGAAATGTGAGAAATGCCAGAAGTACCCTCCATTGATTAAAGTTCCTACTGAAGAATTGCATCCCGTATTCAATCCATGACCATTCGCAAAGTGGGGATTGGATATAATGGGACCATTCCCGACAGCACCAGGATATGTTAGGTTCCTACTAGTGGCCATGGATTACTTCACCAAATGGATTGAAGCGGTCCCATTGTTACAGGTTCAAGCCTCGCATGTTAAAAGATTCTTGTGGAAGAATATCGTTTGTCGATTTGGCATCCCACAAGAGATCGTCACCGACAATGGAACTCAATTTGATGCTACAGAGATCAAAGCTTTTTGCCATGCCTTAAATATAAAGAAACGGTTATCAGCAGTGAGATATCCTCAAAGCAATGGACTCGCTGAGAGGGAAAATCGAGGCATACTTAAAAATTTGAAGAAAAGATTGGATCAGGCTAAATGTATATGGACGAAAGAGTTGCCGGGAGTACTATGGGCATATCGAACTACCCCAAGAAGAACTACTAGAGAATCACCATTTTCTCTAGCTTATGGATTAGAAGCAGTTATTCCAACAGAAGTCGTCGTCCCGATATCTCGTACCCAAGCTGTCAAATCAGGACATAACAATGATATCTTGGCTCGGGACAATGATTTAATGGAAGATAGTCGAGAGTAAGCAGTTATCAGATTGACAAATTACCAACAGATGATCAAACGATCAGCGGGTCAGACACAGAACTTTTAAAGTTGGAGATTTGGTATTGAGAAAAGTATTCGAGAATACTAGAGAGCCCGTCAATGGCAAACTTGGTGCAAATTGGGAAGGACCCTACTTGATTGACAGAATCGATCAGAATGGGTCTTATTACCTAAAAACTAAAGATGGAGATGTATTTGAAAGGCCATGGAACGCATTTAATATGCGTATCATTTATCAATAAAGATGATGATTTTATCCTTCATATATCTGATGTGTCACTTTTGTTATGAAAGACCTAACTAGGAATATTGAGTTCTTATACATCAAGACCTAGTGTCTTGATAAGAATTCAAGTGTATAAACCGGAAGGCCGGGATAATCTAAATATTCTAAGTCACACAACTAGAATTAAAGAGATTCCCGACAAACTTATTACAAGAGACCTAGTCAGGAATCTTGAGTTCTTATACATCAAGACCTAGTGTCTTGATAAGAATTCAAATGTACAAATCGGAAGGCCAGGATAATCTAAATATTCTAAGTCATATGATTAGAATTAACGAGATTCCTAACAAACTTATTACATGAGACCTAGATGGGAATCTTGAGTTCTTATACATCAAGACTTGGTGTCTTGATAAAAATTCAAGTATACATATCGGAAGGCTAGGAAAATCTAAATATTCTAAGACCTCTGATTAAGAATGATAAAATTCCTGACAAAACCATCAGTAGATAAACAAGATTCATTCTATGTAACAAGATCAATTCATTTAATAAAAATCCATAACGGCATCTACATATAATAAGCCCATAAAGCAAAGAAAAGTTATAAGAAATTGTAAAGGTAGCACCATCTTCTACTCGCCCACCGGTTGAGTAGAAGAATTTCTTACTGGGCACCTTCTTCGGGGTTCACCGCCTCTGTCTGGGAAGGATCAGGAATCACCAGGGAAGCTTCGACGGCTGGAAAAGGATCAGAGGATATACCCTCAGAAGCAATCCCGACAACCGCCTCGGACAAGATTACCTTAGGAGCTATTTCTTCTTCTCCTTTATCTTCCTCCATCATGGCTTCGCGCTTGGCAAAACCGTCCCGGTATCCTTTATCGTAAGACTCATGCTGAAGAGCATCGGATGCCTATTTTGTTTCATCTCTATCAGCAGTCACCGTAACCAGATCCTTCTATCGACGGTCGGCCTCATCCTTCAATTTCTCGTACTCCGCCTCCATCTTCGTCAAGTCATCCTCGGCTTTCCTCTTTAGAGACAGAGCTTCAACGACTGCCTTCTTCTCCATTTCTGATTTGGTCTTTGCGACCTCGTCAGATAGAGTAGCGGCTTGGAGTTGCTCCTCAGCCAACTTAATGGCAGCCTCTGATTTAGTGGATTTCAGACAACAACATTATAATTGTCAAGGAGATCACCGAGATAATCTTTAAGCCCGACAAAGGTGTGAATACTCTACAACAGTTGACAATAATTAGTAGCTTTCGAAAAATTCTACAATGAGCAAAAGATTCTAGTAACAATATTTACCTCCAACAAATAATGGCTCAGAACTTCGCATGGCACCTTGGGAGTAGGCATGTCAACATAACGTAATATGTCCCGAGGAAGACAGATCCGTTCAATCAAATTTATGGTCACCCCGTCATCAGCTATAGAGCTTTGCTCCAAGATGGGCTTCCCATTTGGCAGGCATCCGGCATTCATGATATACAACTCTTCCCCGCTGAATCCCCGAAGACCTGCAAGAGGATTTTCTCGGCGCTATGATTCTTTTAGCATGACCCATGTGTCAATCAATCAAATACCATCCCAGTCAGAAATGAAAAATAACGAATGTGCTCCTCACCTGCAAAATTACTGGGCCCGGCGACGTCTTCAAGACGGGCAGTCGAGGTAGGAGTGGATGTCCGTCGAACCACGGGAGAAGCCTGGAACCCGGGAGGAGACCCAGCAATGGTGATCGATGGAGAAGCAATAGGAAGAGCGGCTACCGGATGAGAAATCACGGCTTCGGTGGATTGGATGATGGGAGGGCTAACTTCGGGGATGGCCTGAGCAGCAACTGTGCCATCCCGAATGAAAGCAGCTGCAAGCTCAGGAGCCAATCCCCTTGTCAACTTCCTCTTCTTCCTTGGCGCCAGAACCGGGGCTGCGAAGATATCCTTCCTCATTTCTGCAGTTCTGCCCTCCATATGCAAAGGGAGAAAGTCAATTTCATGTGATAAATCAGAATATAAATCAGAAATACAACAAGAGATACCTCAGCATCTTCCGCCCGTACTAGTTCCCAGGCGAATTCATTCAAATGTTCCCGACTACCATCGGATGTTTAAATAAGTCAGTGACTGGTAAAGGACCTGAAGGTAATGGGCTAGTTGTTTGTCCCGGGATTTCAAACACCGGGATATCGGCCTGTCGAGATTTTCTTCTTTGCAGATGAACCTCGAGGCTTTCTACGTCAGGTTCTTGGCCCCCTTCTCTTATCACGACCCCGGGGAGAGAACGCCTCTAGGAGTAATCCGGGGGAGAAACCCTGACTTACATAGAGATCTTGGCAACTTGAACCAAGAGACGTGCTCTACTGTCTCGGGGCTTTATTCTTCTTGGCGAGATCCCAATGCTTCAGTTCGTTGGGAATCCGCTTGAGGATATATTTAACTTTATCCTCTATACCCAGTGTCCTGTAACCGGAGCCTGCCATTTTAGGGCGGTAACTGGAGCCCGACCCTTATAAATATTCTTGAATTTAAAAAGAAAATCGCATTTTAAATTCAATATTTTTAGACTTTGTAGGCGGGCTGTTGAGTGATGCCATGGTCCCTGATCCAACGGTCTGGCGCCCTGCCAAGCGTATCCCATTCGTGTCCTTGATACTAGACCAAATCATAGTGCACAGTTCATGAATTCTTTGGTGCGACGGAAAGAGCGTTTGCTTAAACGTGAAAAGTCAGCAAAGCACTGTTCATTCTTTTCCAACAACTTCGCATTTTGCACTATACGCACTGTTCATCCCACGCTTGAGCGTCATCGTTATTCAAGCATATAGGGGCGTTTTGGTCATTCCAGAATGATAGTGTCATTTTCCGTGATCGAAACTCGAAAGTGCTGTGATGCTGGCTACTGCCTAATGGTTGCCCAATGAGGGAGGACGTCCTCCTCCTGATGCAGCAGCAGCCAAAGTTGGGAGAAAGATTTTTATGCCATCCCACGTGGATCTCCACGGCAAAAGATCAGCATCATGCATTTAGATTTCTTTTCTGTATGACTAGGGGATCGTCACGTGCACCTTACACATGGAAGCACCTTACACATGTCACGCTCATAGAGATCACTGACCGTATCGATGTTAGGCTCGTCTCTAGGTTGGCCTATATGCAAAAAATCAACTTGATTAGTGGTTTTTAAGGATTTGATTGGAGTCGTTTTCATGGGTTGATTTTTACCATAGATTGCAAGCATTATTTGCGGTACTCAGATCCAAAGGTCTGAAATCACTAATCAGACTGATATTTGGTATATAGTTCCACCTAGGAATGAGACAAACATCTATAAGGTCAGTGGTCTCTAAGAGTGTGCCATGTGGCTTATACGACATTTTAATGAGGGAAGGTTTTACTTTTGAATGTAGTGAGGCCTCTAATTGTGTCACATGTGTGGCAACCCCAGCTGTTGCTTTATAATAGTATAGATATTTTTGTTGGCCCAACAAAAAATAGTCACCAATTGAACAGCCTAAACTTGGGTTGGATCTAGCTCTAGATCTAGGTATATCTGGATGTGGATCCAAATTTGCACATGTTAACCCATATCCAGATGTCCATCAGTCTCAGATACATAATTCAGAAGCCAGATACAGAGGTAAGGACCCAAACCCAACTTTGGATTAGGGTTGGATTGGCCCCATCAGTACTCGGGTTGGGCTCAGACTTGGATTTTGACAACTCAATCAAATAGGGTTGGGCTATGGTTGAGACTTCAACCCAACCCGAATCCGACACACATACACATTATCAGAGACATGTTTTAGACAAATTCATAGATGCGACTCACTGCAAGAGGTGCTTTACAACACTAATGATTTGACTTCAATTCTGTATGAGAAGGTGCGCAGTTGAAAACTCATTGTTCTATTGTTGATAATGGATGTATTTTTTAATTTTTGTTGAAGCCACCAGTTTCGTCAATATGTAGGTCTTGTTCTATTGTAAACTTGTATTGCCATTTGCAAACAACTGAAGGCAAATTATTTTGCATTTGCAGAGCAAGATTATATGGAGAATTTTGAATTTGTAATTCTTGTATGAATAAACCTGTAAAGATGACGAATATAAATAGACATATATTTTGTTAATGTGGTCTTATTTACAGGGTTGACCCAAATCCAACCCAACCCGCCCAAGTCGCAGCCCTACTTCAACGCATATGCATTGGTCGGATCTCAAGTTTGACCTGCCCCATTTCATACCCTAGTCTAAACTAATGATTAAAGCGATCACAAATACAAAAGCTGATAGATTAAGTTCCACAATAGGGATTGTGGACAAATCTCAAAGGATAACCTCGAGACCTGGCTGTGGACCTCAGGTTCAGTCTTCACATTTTCCTTAGGGCAAACCATCTCTATCAAATCCACATGGTCAATTTGATGAGTAATCATAACCATCAACTAAATAGACTTGTCAACTGTAAGTTGATTTGACGAGGAACTCTTGGTAGGTTTCTGTTCCCCATTATAACATGGCGGGCCAAGAAACAGCGATGGTAGTCTTGTCATTTCGGTAAGTTCGTTGGCACATCCAATTAAATTAAAAAAGAAAAATGCTACAACGACAAGCGGGATCAGTACATTCTGGTCATAATCGGCGATTTTATTAATTATTTGGGAAATTTCCCAAAGATAAACAACATATGCTTAGCTTAATAAGCATTAAAATGACTTGGGAATATTTTTCATACCCGCCATGTTATCTTTGATATTTGACATAACATGGAAGAGATGTTTTGGTAATATTAAACTATACAAACTTTTCAACACTGTTGCATTTGGAGGACGCATTTGGCAAAGCTTCAAAAGAGGTTTGCTCCCCCTCAATTGAGAAATTCACTCAAGAACATAATCTACCGAAAGTTGGCAACTCCTATTAGGGTCGCTCAAAGAGCAAGATCCTGATTTTTTTTTTCTTGTAAGCGAACAAGATCCTGATTGGATGGTTCCAAATTAGATAAAAGCAAAGTAGGCTGTTTGGACCCACTTGTCATTGGCTATTTCTAATTTGGAGTTGTTTCATTGTTTTAGCAGTTTTGCTATTTTAGGAGTCTTCATAAATTTTAGAAGTGGAAGAAATCTTTCTAAACTCTGAGAGTTTAGGTTTGGGCTTGTCTTACATTTATATTGCAGATTGTAGTTCGTTTTGAATCAATCAATGAAAAATTAATTAATTTTGGAGGAAGATCCCCCTTGAAGTTGGATCAAAACTTTCACAGGATCCAAGGATCCTATCATAGGCCTTGCACTTGTTGTATATGCAAATACTGTCAAAGTAGGGCTGAAGGTAAAAGAAGGGCTGCAACTCGGGAGGATTGGGCATCGGTGATGGGCAACCAACCCATTGGAATCTCATTGCCAGCTGTCCACTGAAAGTAGGGTTTTTCCGCGACGTTGGTTACGGAAACCCTAACTTCAACACATCTGTATCTTTTCCGATTTAATTCCTGCAAAAATAGTAATTCTTGCACAGTGGGAAGTTTCGGATGTCGATCCGCACTGGGTTTAGTTAACGCAATCAAGAACATAAAATGACGGATTTTTTACCAGAAAAATGCCAGAAATTCATGGATGGTGGGATGAGAGTGGTGAGTGAATGTGATTTTAAAGCATTCTTTTAAGTTTTTAGATGGGATCCATTCATAACGATGAAAGTACGTAGAACCAATTGAAACAAAATGCAACCAACAAAAATTAAACTTGCTTCATAAAAACAAACTTTCCCTTACATATCCTGATAAACATTGCTTAAAAACAAGTAAATCTACTAGAAAGCATTAGAATATAATAAAAAAAACTAAAAGGCCTAGAGAGAGAAAAAGAACATTATTGAGAGAAAAACTATGACAGCTAGAGAGAGAACGTGGTGAAGGTAGAGAGAAATCTTCTTTGGGACTACTTACCATGAAGATTGGCAATGATTTGGCCACGATGTGGGTCGGCCCGGTTGGAAAAATGGCAGCGGTAAGATGTTGTTTTGGTGAAAGAGGGGGGGCAGCAAACCTTCCTAGGATGAAGGTTTGTTGATGCAGTCCCTGGAGAACCAGGTAGGGGGATAGAGATCTTACTCTCCTCTTCTCTCCTCTTCTTCTACTTCTTTCCTCTTTTTTTACTCTTTTTTTTTTTTTTTTTTTTTTTTAGAGAGAAGATGAGAGGAAAGATTGGAACTGAGGACGGCTTGAGCTTTTGTTGGGGGCGGACTGGTGTTGGGAGTATCACCGATGACTAAAGTGGAGAACCAGTTCCATCGAGCCGGTTTCAATGGTGGAGAAGGGGAGAACCAGTGGTGAAAACGGCAAGAGGAGCAGCACAACAGCAAGGTGGCAAGTCGAGAGCCCGAGGAATTAGAATAAGGGGTTTTTTTATAGGGACCATGAGTTTCTATTCTTGAAACCCATGGTTTCTAAAAATTTTAAAATGTTTCCCCCTCCTTTGGTAAGAACCGTGGGTTCCTACATTAGAAACTCACAGTTTCTAAAAGTTCAAAAACTTCTCCTTCTCCTTTTGGAAAAATCAAAGATTCCCCCATTTTTAAAATCTTTCCCAAAAAAAATTACTCTCCTTTCCTTTTTAGAAACTGTTTCCTATTTATGCCAGGCATATGGGTCCCACTGAGTGGCTGGGCCGTGGGTAATGGGTTCGCCCTTTGGCCCATGTGATAAAATAGTGATGGCCACGAGATTCTAAGATAATGTGATGGATGATCAGGTGAATTTTCAATGATCGGATAGTAGAAGTGGGTGGCGATGATCAGGTGGATCATCGGATGGTGGAGATGGGCCAAGGTAGGCTGTAGAATTGAGTGATCGAGAAATGAGAAATGATCGGATGATTTGGATTATGAGTAGAGAGAGAATGAGGATCTAGAGAGAGGAGAGAGAAAATATTACAAAATAAAGAGAAAATGCTCGAAGAGGGTCTTGAACCCTGGTCTTTGACTTGGTCTTCTGCATGCTTCACCAAATGAGCAAGCACTCGCCTTGTGTTAGTATATAAGCTTTAATCTCCTTAGTCTCTTCTTTGAGGGCTTGTCTATCCTTCTCTCTTGGTCGTCCCTCGATTCTTTTGATTCTCTAGCTCTTCCCGTCTTTGGCCTATATCTTCTCATCTTCAGCTTGTTGGCTCTTGAGCTTTGATCCTAGGTTTTGAAGTTGATTGTGGGCCCGCGTTCCATCAAAATTGCCCGATTATTGCTCCTATGATAGAAAAAATCGCGTAATGAGAATGACTTCGCATGTGGATCAAATAAATGCGTATGAATGCATGCGAATATACCATTTTAACCAGAAAAGTGTGTTCTACGGAATGAGAGAAGCTTTGACGTAAAAATATTGATAAAAAATGCAGTTTTACGTAGAAGAGTGTGACAATACTAGAAGGATAATTGCTTAAAATAAGTACTTTTGAGCGAATATCATCCACCATAGCCGTTTGATTTGGGATTTGGGTTTTGGCCCAAACCCTTGTCCCAAGGTTGAAGACAATGGCATTTTTGTCCTTTAATCAAAATTTTGGTAGTCAACTTAGGTCAACACTGGCCAAATGACAGTGGACCAGGTCAGGGGGGGTATGTCAGCTTTTTCAAATTGTGGGGGGTATGTCAAATATCAAAGATAACACAGGGGTATGTCAAAAAATCCCAAATAATTTAATGTGTTATTTTTATTCTTGCATAGTGAGACACATTATTATTATTATTATTATTATTATTATTATTATTATTATTATTATTATTATTATTATTATTATTATTGTTGTTGTTGTTGTTGTTGTTGTTGTTGTTGTTGTTGTTGTTGTTGCTGCTGCTAATATTTTGTTCCGTCTCATTCGAAACTTCTCATTCCATCAGCTTACCGAGATGCCAACTTAGACCAAGATTTTAAACGATTCTCCATTGTATAAAAGCTTTTAGCCATCCCGATTGCCCCAAGCGAGCTTTGTTTTCTATTAGTTAAAATACATTGTAAACATGCTACATTAATTCTCATTATTTTCATTTGGCTAAACAAATCTCATTTTCTTAGATAACTTCTTTACCCACACTCACCAACCTAATGTGGGAACCCTTGCCTACACTCTGTTGCAACCAGTCATTGTTTAGCGTATCACTTCTAAGAAACGCCCTAGCCATCCCTTGCCCACTTAATTCTGCACCTAGGGTTTCCATGCATTGTGCGTGTCGCTTTAAGAGAAGACCTTTCTCAAGAATTAGAATTCATGTGAATAGATTTGGCACAAATTTTTATACCAGCTGCCAACCTGACACAATTTTCCATCTAGGCTTCGACAAAGCTCAACATCAATTATTCTTTTTAGGAAATATGTTGCGCTAATTAGACGATAATTTGTCAGAATGGTGTGAATTTTGAGTTGGCACCAACACATGCTTTTAGGGGTGTCAAAATATTTTTAGCAAGTAAAGCTTTTTGGTGTGTGGAGCGCGAAAATGTGTCATATGGCACAACTCTTTCAGGCCTACTTACCCAACAATAATTGTTCTACTCCTTGATGGTCCTACGCACCAAAAAACAACCCGATCTAGCCATTCAATCTGAGTACCCATGAATCCAATGGTTAGAAATCCCCAATCAGGCTGATTGTTGGTGTATAGTCTGTCAAGGGATGGGTCAATTATTCTTGGGTCAGTGGACCTGAAAGAGTGTACCATGTGATGTCTCGATTTCTTCGGATCTCATGTTGATATAAAAACGCTTTTGGGTAGCATGTCTAACCCAAAAAATAGGGATAAGTGCATCTTTTTGGGCTATGGCTCGGGTTACTGGACAAGATTTATCCTAGGTTTAGGTTGCCCAGGACAAAGGTATTCCTGCAGCCAAACACTGCATCGACTCTACCTGTTGCGACATGTACCTCCCTAGGGACAGACAAAGTGACAAAAAAAATACAAAGTGGGGATCTCAAAGTGGACCAAACAACAGTTCTCACCACAAAAACAAGAGAATTATTAGAGTTTTGGCTTACTCTCCATCCATACAAGCGTGAGATTCCTGAGAGAAATGGACGCCAACTTTGTAAGCATCGACGCCGAGAACCGTTTATAGTGTTCCTTGGCTTTTGCTTTGTCCCTCTCTTTTCTTGGAAAGATGTGATAAGGACAACCCAACAAAACCCAAATGGGTGTCATTCTCTCTCTGTAGTTTGTACTCTCTCGCTCCTGATTTTTAATTTTGTTCTCTAGGCCTTATTTACCCTCCCTCTCTCTCTCTCTCTCTACATATATTATGTGGAAGATCGATTTAGATGTTGAGAGCGATACAGAGCTAGTGGACCAAAATTTACCCCAAAAATGGGGAGCTAATGTGATCCGATGGGACTTGGGTAGAACTGTTTTAAAATCCGAAAAATCGATTCGATTGGACTTGAAAGCCATTTGGTCGAGTAGACGTGGTGACTCGTGATTCGACTTGCCGAGTAATTTAAATTATTAAAATGCATAAACACTCGAATGCCAATTGAGTTGAGTTGACTTGGTGACTTGTGATTCTGCTTTAAAAATGAGAGATGATTTATAGTATATATACTCTCATTTTTTTAACAGAAATATCCTAAAACAAAAAAAATTCTTGACTCACAAGTCAACTTGATTTGACTGAGTTTCAACTTGACGACCATGCTTGGGAAGGGTATATAGTTGATTCTTCGGAGAGAATGCTGTAATCCATCATTAAGTGACCAGTGTAGAGTGAGAGCAGAGCTGGTAGTGGAGTAGGAGCGAGCTCTTAGGCAGTGGCGGAGCCAGGATTTTGTTAAAGGGTGGGCAATAATGTACAGATTTTGTTTCAGGGCGGGCAAAAAGGTACTTTCAACCCTAAACCCTAAACCCTAAACCCTAAAGGCAACTGCCCACCATCACCCCTTCCTGGCTCCACCACTTCTCGTAGGAACACCAAATTTGCATTTACTTGGAGCTTCTTAATCTTAATATATATAGATCTTGCATTTTACTTGTATTAAATTTGCATGGTTTCCTTTTAATTTTTAACAAGGAAGCCTAAATAAGTAATATTTTTATATTATTTTTTATAATTTAATTTAATTTAATGTCAAATGCTTACTTTTATTTCTTGTCCCACCGATGTCCATAACCGTGTTGAGAACAATATCATTTATGCGAACTATGAAGAAAGAAAAGTGGACAACAAAGTAAATGAAGCTAGATTCAACATTTTGGCTGTGTTTGGTTCGTTGGAATTGCTTTTCTTGGAAGTGGATTTTCTAGGAAGTTGCACTTCCTAGAAACCCACTTCTAAGAAAAGCACTTCTTGATGTTTGGTTGGAACCCTAAACCATCCTTATCTATTTCCTTTACTTTGCTGTGTTTTCTTTTGGGTTTTGCTTCTTTTGCTAATTTTCTTGTGCAGATGGCGGTGAGAAAAGCAGAAGTACTCTGAATCTCTTATTCATCTACCTAGCTTTCAATTGTTGCAAAGATAGAGACCGAATGAGAAGAGGAATTGCAAAATCAAAACATTCAAACTGGTCCAATTAAAATCAGGCAAACAATTCATCTCTGAGATTTCAACGAAGGCAAACACCAAGAACAGCTAGAAGCATTGAACAAGCCGATCTCAGAAGGGCAATCTCTTCAACGAAAATGGAAGGTGATACTTCAAAGATGCACGATCAACACTGACGGATGCACTGGGCAATTCGAAGCTCGGCTGCCAAACATCCAAATAGGAAGTTATGTGATTCCTTGATGGATGGATCGATCAAACCCTCTCCGGTTCGGTTTTCAACGTGATCTCGAAGGATTGAATCGAGAGGTCTGAAAGCTTCTTATAATCTGGAGTGATTGAAGCAATTAGAAAAGAAATTAGAAATTAAAGAGCAAGAGAGAGACGACTGAGTGAGATCGGCATTTTGGGGGAAAGAGGAGAGAAGTGCGTACCTTAGTTGAAAAATGACTTCCTCTTTTGACGAGCGGAAGTCATTTTTCCCGAAAATGGGGTTAAGGAAATGATTTTTCTGTGGGGCCCACTTTTCAACCTTGAAACAAACACCCGAAAGTGGCACTTTTCCGGGTTTTTGTTTTCTTTTCCCGGAAAAGTGCCGAACCAAACGTAGCCTTTAGGAAGTCCTAGTTAGTAAGGTCTATCATTAACAGGCACAAAATATTTACGAATATTATTAAGAGGATTGTGATTTCACAATTTCGACGATGTTCTCTGTCCCTAGAGAAGGTATTGTGAGATCTATGTCTACTCCAATATCTTGATCTTAAATTGGTCAATTCCAAATTAAAAATTCAACTTCAATCTGATAAGGTGTAGTTATCATCACTAGTAGGATTCACATGTATTTCATGTGTGTGAGGAGGGGAGTTTTTGGAAGAAGAGGCAAAATAGGAAAGTTTCCACCTATCCAAAGTTTGTTTGGTTTTTAAACATGGATTTGGAGTTGAAAACTAGCACTTCAGAACTTGTGAGTTCTGAAAATTTAAATTTTAAGAATTGAAATTTTTTGTGTTTGGTTGCACTATGGAATATGTTTGGGATTCCCAAAAATTGCATTTTATCTGTTTGGATATCTAACAAAATTGAAGTTTCCTACCTAACTAATATTTGATATAGTAACTTCTATATAAGAGATACAATGCTGATTACAGTTCTACAGTCAAAGAAGCAGTGAAACATAATCTCTTCGTACATCTGTATGCTAACAAATGATTACAATATCACAACATACAAGAATGCACCAAGGCCCTGCTTGGTTCACAGCAAACTGAATGCAATGCACTCACTTGCCACAATTTTGGGATTGCAAGTGATTGGTTGGAGGAATGCAAATGGACTGTTGTGCAAGTGGGTTCCAAGCCCTTGCAAACTCCTTAACAAAAGCAAGTGCAGCCCAAAAACTGATGCAAGCGGGTGCATTGTTTTAGCTCAACATTTTTTCTTTCGAAAAACATTAATAATGATAATGACTGTGATTATTTTTTTATTATTATCTTTTTATTTTTATTTTTATTTTTTATTTTAATTTTCTATTTTTTTGATATAGTTGGTAGGGGCTGCCTAACCCCAAACTTTCCTCTCCAAAAAATAATAATAATAATAAAAACAACATGATAACAATAATAATTTTATTGTGCATTTTTTTTATAAAATCCTGAAATAAAATAATACATTGCATTCTTTTGCAATGCACTACCAACCAATCAGCTAAACTTCATTTGCATCTATTTATAGGGCGTGAACCAAACAGTTGTGAGTGACTTGCATAGTAAGCGATTACAACGCAAGTCATCACGTTTGCACTACAGTGCAAAATGCACCCAAGTGTAACGAACCAAACAGGGCCTAAAACTCAAGTGAATGCAACGCACATGCAAATGTCTAGCAAACAGACGATCAAGTGATTACTAACAACCCATGACTTCTTACACATGATAATTTAGGGTTGTACACCACCCAAGGACACACCCTGATCTTCAAGGTTGTACACACCTAGTATGCAATCATGCTTAGCCTACTCATAACACATACTCTCATGATATTTACAATAATAACATGCCTGACAACACAACATCATCAATATACTTTTTAGTTAACTAACAACTAACATGCTTGATAAAGATATACGAAACTATAGTTGGCAAATAAAAAATTATACATTGAAAACATACATTTAGGTCTCCCTAAGAATATGGCTAATAATCAACCACATCTAACTTTAAAAACCCAATCTGCATGCACTCCGATCGATTGGGTTGAAAGGCTGATCGATCGAAGGCCAAACTAAATCAATCGATATTTTGCATCATATTGATCTGACATTGTTCTGATTGATTGGGGGCCAGAATAGAGACAAGTCGAGATTTTGCCTCTAATCGATCAAGCTTATGGTCCTATCAATGGGGAACAAAAATTCTATGTTTCTGCGGCCGCGCATAGAAAACCTAAAAACTTATGAACTTTTCCAATAATTGTATATAAATCAAAAAAATATGATTCCAAAGGTGTTGAAACTTAGACAAATCCTAGATTCAATAAAAAAAATATTAAGGTTCAAAACTCTTGCCGCCGTTTGACAACACAAAAATAAATAACTTATTGACTTTTATAAGTTAAAAAGTTAGTTTGGACGTGTTTCATATTTTAACTTTTGAAAAGTTAAAAACTAACTTCAAACTGAAGCTAATTTTTTTAGCTTTTAACTTCTAAGAGAAATTACTTCTAAAAAAATTAGAAGGCCTCTCGACGCTTTTAATTTCTATGACCTTTCTGGAAGTAAAAAATCAACTAGCAACTTCTACTACAAGTAGAAGTGCTCTTACTTCTCGTTCCCAAACGCCCCCTAAAATCGCAAGGAACCCATCCCAAAAGAGAAAACTCTACTTTTTCCTAAAAGAAACATGCCTTAAACCTACATGTTCTTCATAAGGATTTAAATCTAAAGTGACAGAGATACAGTAAATCAAGAGAAAACAAAATAACATAGTCTAAAAGCCCTAACATAATCTCCAAAACATAACAAGAAGTTAGAAAGTCAATCAACACAAGGTTTTAAACGGATTAAACGAAGAGAAAGCAAAGAATAAAGGATAATCCTAACCATGATGTCTAATTATAGAGTATACAAAGTAAACAACCCAAATATAAACAAAGGGATGGTTAATAGAGATCCACTTGCTTAATAAACACTACAACAAAGATTTGAGACAGTTCCACTAGGGAACGAAGGGTTTTAAACCTTGGCTCCAAAGAGAACGCAAAAGAGAAAGAAGAGAGAAGAGATTTTCTAATTGAGTGAAAACTAATTTTTGTCACTTTAACTTAGGATTAAATATGAAGGGTCAAAAATCCTAATTTAGGTTAATGGGCCAAAAACGGGCCTAAGGTTCATAAGTATAAACTAGATTTCAAACGGAGTTCTAAACAAGCCCTAAATTCTCTAAAATCTCTCTAAAAGCCCATCCAATAACCATACATAATATAATTGAACAAAATTTATGCATTAATATTAAGTACAACCCATGCATATTAATTAAACTAATTATTTATTTATTATAATAATTAATAAACAAATAATCAAGGCATTATACCCCATGACCCAATCCATCGTCTGTGACTGTCGTGAACCCAAATTTACTAACAAAATGTTGATGAAAGGACAAAAAAAACACCCATGTCAACCTTAGATCACAATTATAAGTGGGAGTTTTGGGCGAAACCCTGATCAAAAGGCTGTGGTGGTCGACCGTTGATGAGATTCTAGTAAGTTGGTCTCCGGTGATGGGTTACCAACCTACTAGAGTCTCGTGGCCGACTAACCATCACTCTGGTGATGGCATAAATAAGAGCAATGTGAGGCGAATGAACCAGAAAATGAAAAATAGTATGGTCAAGAGGTGTGTGAAAGCTCTTGAAAATACTAATTAGGCTGATTTTTTGTATGTAGGTGCACCTTGGGATGGGCCAAACATCATACGGTCATTGGTCTCTAAAAGTCTGCCACGTGGCTCATATATAGTCGACATCCATCAGCAAAGATCCTACCCAAAATTATGAAGTTGGAAAAAGTGGGAGCCGTGGTGTCAGTGTCCTTGAGAGAGAAGACAACTGTTGGGCAAAGGAAAAGTCGAAGTCAGCCACGGGGCTTTGATTATGTGATGGAGAAAGGTGGGAAAAAGGGGTCACTACTGGCCAGTGGCCTTTCTGGAAGAAATGGTAAAATAAGAAAGTTTCAACTCGAAGGGCAGTTTAGAAGATTAGTTTAGAGCATGAATATGTAAATTGTGACAATTCAAAGCACAATTTAAAAAATCAAAATTTTTAAAAATGACATAAAGAGCAACTAAAATTGTTACTAAGGAACTGAAATGCAGTGGGTTCAATTGAAAAGAAGTACGATGGAATGGAAAAGTAATTAAACATTTATCAATGGGTTGTATTAAAAATATAATTAATGGCATTATAATAGGTAAATATAATTTTTTTTTTTTTACGGGAATAGGTGCCTAGGTGAACATTGTTTGGCAACCCAAGGTTTGGGACAAAACTTTGATGACATTGGGAGCCAATGACAGCTACAAAGTTCTTGGCATGTACTCTAGTGCTTTCTGCCACCTACCCAAGTGAATTAAAAAAAAAATCTTAAAAAACACTCCCCTGGGTACGTGTTTGGTCAGGCCGAGGTGGGTTCGCCCGTACAAAATTCACGTGCAAAGAACTATAACTATCATCGATCAGGCACGGATGACACTATTGTCATCAAAGTTTGGCTTTAAAATAGTAATGGCTCACGCTCCGAGGACCCCCTTTTTCTAACCCCTCTCGGTGTTCACGCGCTTGGCCGTGGATTTCAAGAATCTAACGGCGGTTGTCAGCGCCCCCAAAAGTGAAAAAAGTGATGTCAGCTCGACACTAACAACCACTGTTGGATTCTTGAAATCCACGGCCGAGCACACGAACACCAAGAGGGGTCAGAAAAATGGGGGTCCCCAGAGCCCAACCCTATATATATATATAAATCATTATCTACTAAATATATATTTTTTCTGTTAGTCCATTTAAACAAGTAAAATGAGGTGCATTGATTGTAAGCGAAGATTTATGATCTTTCAGAGTCGTCCGATGTAGATAGTAATGATCTTATTAATAAAGGAGTGAGGACTGGGGGGAAGTGTAACATATTGA
This sequence comes from Euptelea pleiosperma, assembly GCA_035048495.1. Taxonomy (NCBI): domain Eukaryota; kingdom Viridiplantae; phylum Streptophyta; class Magnoliopsida; order Ranunculales; family Eupteleaceae; genus Euptelea; species Euptelea pleiosperma. Next base: position 24,228,540 of record CM068542.1, on the reverse strand, counting down.
AAATATGAAACAATGCATAATAATTAAATAGTAGACATGTTATTTTACAAGAAATAACAAAATTACATTTGGGAGAAGACGAACATTATAAATTGTGAACATTGGAGCAAATGCAAATGAAAAAAAAAAAAAAAACCCGTTGGAAAATTCAGTTAGATCGGTTAAGCTACTTGTAAAGATAATAATAACCTAGGTTACATCCAGTGGCGGAGCCAAGGGGGGCCAGTTGCCCCCCCCCCTCAACTTTTACAAATTGATAAAAACTTTTTGTTTTTTTGAAAGAGGAAAAAATTGTTGATGGGTAACCATAGACCGTGTTGTGCCCCCCTCAACTCAGACCTGCTCTGCCCCTTGACCGCATGGATGTTTAGCCCACCTCTTGGTGGATATGCACACCCAAAATTACTCTGATATTCAATCTCTAGCCATTAGATTTTAGTACTTTTTTAAAGCGTGATTCTAGCTGTTGGATTCAAAAAAGATTGGGTACTAAATCCAATGGCTAAAACTCATCAAACAAGTCGATTTCGGGTATGAATGTCTACGAAAAGAAGGGCTAAACATCCATGCGGTCAGTGGGCCCATCTGCCCCACTTTGATGAGTAAACCTTTGATGACATCTGAGAGTGAGCGATGCTGCTGATTGCAGCCAATATGAGCCACTTGACACATTCTTAAGAGGACACTGACCGTATGGATGCTTGGCCAATCACTAGGCGGACCTACAAACCAGAAATCAGCCCGATTGGTGATTTAAAACCTTTGGATTTCTTACCCAAATAATGCTTAAATTCCTATGGTTAAAATTAACCCAGGAAAAAAACTTCAATCCAACACTTAGAAATCAGTGATCAAGTTTATTTTTGGCTTGTAGGTCCACCTAGTGATTAGCCAAACATCCATACGTGGCTCATATTCACTGTACTTGACGCTGCATGTCGTTAACTTCGCTTTGATGGTCACTTCCCCCCCCCCCCCCCCCCCCCCGGAACAAAATCTTGACTCCGCCTTGGTGGCCGGCCGACCATGATAGCCTTTTGATTTGTTGTTAGGGTTTCAGTCAAAACCTCCACTTGTTCTTATGATTCAAGGTTAAAGACATGGGTATTTTTGTCTTTTCATCAAAATCTATTCTACTATTTAAAAGGCGAAGGCCTTTTTTACGTGCCTCACGTGAAACTCCAATATCCCACAAATGCCCTTATTTTTGTTTCTTTTCTTTTCTTCATTTTATTTACTTGAAAGGAGCTTTTCGACCATTTAGATGTCAAATAACACGTCACCATGCAAGAACACAGTCACATTCAATTGTTAAAAAAATAAAATAAATCCTTATTCCTAATATGCCCTCAAGTTCTTTAAATTGATAAAAATTATTTATTTCGATTTTTGAAATTCTCTCAATTTACAATGGTGATTTTGTTATTCAATACTTTCACATTTTAACTCAACTGTGCAAGAAATTATTACATCATGACGTGGTATCTAAACTCTATGGCCAGAAAAATTTAGATGATGATCCATCGTCAAAGTTGATAATGGACTCACAATGTGAGACACGTGTCACCTTATCAAAGGCTACTGACCGTATAGATATTTGGTCCATCCCTAGATGGACTTATGTAACAAAAATAAATCAGATTAGTGATTTCTAACTTTTGGATCATAATAATCAAAATCCACGGTTACATTTAAATCGAGAAAAAGACTCGGTTATAAATTACTGATCAAGATGAATTTTGATACATAAGTCCAACTAGGGATTGACAAAACATCCATATGGCCAGTGATCTCTAAGATTGTACCATGTGGCTCATAATATGGTCCATCATTAATGATGTCAAAACTCAATGCTAATCCACATGAATTTTAGTAGGTAGGTCCACTTAGAGATGGGCAAAACATCTATACGATCAGTCACACGTGCACGGTGGTGCCTAAATTTTCCTACTATGTATTTGGTAGATTATAAAGTAGAATAGATCAAGGTTTAGAAGGGACCATTATAACGGTATAACGGACTGGGGGGCATTACCGCAACGCACAGGGGCAAAAACGAAAAAAAATGGTGCTAAAATTCAAATTTTCAATAAAATTTATAAAGGAAATAACAGAAGTTATATTAACAAATTTTTTCAGAAAGTAACAGTTAAAATAACGGAAAAATAACTGAAAATAATGGCCATTATTTTCTATGTTCAAACTTGTACAGTAACAGGGGAGGTCCAAATCCGTTATAACGGCCGTTTTTTAAACCATGGAATAGATAACAGTAGCATCCAATCATTTACCAATCATAAAGGTCAATTGGACCCCACATACATTACGGCCGCATCTGCACACTTACGTGTATGTGATGTGTCACACGCCCGTTAGGTTATTAAATTAATTTTGAATGATATTTTTAGACATCCCTTTGGGACACGACAAGAAAGTTTTTTTTATTTTATTTTATTTGTAAGCATGGGACAAGAAAGTTGGAGGGGGGAGAGAAAGTGGCGCATCTTTTTTGGATTCCAAATGGTTACGAGGTTGTGTGGTGGAGATCCATTGATCCCACAAACATCACAAACCTAACTCAATGCTCTTTCCAACTTGCTCCCTTTGCATATTCCCCACTCAACTCGTCTATTTTATTGGTGGGACCAATTGAATTCTCAAAAATACCCCTTATCAATTTCACTAATTAAATGGATATTTATTTAATTATCTATATAACAAAACTGGACGGTTGTCTCCCCCTCTTATCCAGCTTCATAAAGGATGGCCGAGATCTTATCACACCGAATGGACGGTGGATCACAGCCACTCACACCCAATTTTGACAAACGCTTTGTCGATGAATGTCGTGGGCACGGGTCACCTACTATTTACCTACATATAAGAATGAAATGGGTTGGATTTATATATAGCCCAAGGGTCAGGCTCAAGAGCCCCACTTTTTATGCCTCGAGGGGGGTGTTACCGTTAAAACGGATTGAAACGACCAGGGGTAAAAATAGAAAAACTAGATTTTAATGATTTTAACGGAAAAAAGTGGTGCTCAAATTCAAATTTTAAAAATTGAAATTTGAAATTTTAAAATTTAAATTTTAAAAAAAAATAGAATTTAACAAAAATTTAATGGTTTTCTTATACCGCTCTTATCTTATACTAGTGGGTGCCCTGTGCCAGCGGCACTCCTCGACAAAGAATTTGCCAAAATCAGGGGAGTGGCGAAGATCCACCATCCATTTGGAGGAGGATTAGATCTCGGCCCTTCTTTGTTGATGCTTATAAGATGAGGTATAAGTAGGGAGACAACCATAGTAAATGGCCCATGCCCACGGCACTCTCCGACAAAAGTGTTTGCAAAAATTGGGTGCCTTCGGCACTCAAACGGTATAACGGACTAGGGCGTTACTATTTTTTCCATTATAACGGCTGTTATAACGAATTGTAACGCACATAGGGAGAAATGTGAAAATAACATAAATAACAAAAATAACGGTGTTGAAATTTAAATTTTAAATAAATTGAGGTCGACTGAGGCAGATTAAGTGGCTGAAATCTAACCGTCCACATTAGATCGATGGATTTGATCTCAACCACTCTTTATCTAACCGTCCACATTAGATGGATGGATGGATAAGATAAGAGAATACAACTGAGTTGTCTTGATATATGCGTGGGTGGCCCGTGCCCGCGGCACTTTCGGACAAAGTGTTTGTCAAAATCGGGTGGGAGTTAATCTTAGCCATCGATATGAAGCATAGTGGATCTCAACCACTCATTATTGAAGCTATATAAGATAAGAGGGGTATAAGAAAACCATTAAATTTCTTTAAATTCTATTTTTTTTTTTAATTTTAAATTTTAAATTTTAAATTTCAACACCACTTTTTTCCGTTAAAATCATTAAAATCCGTTAAAATCTATTTTTTTCATTTTTGCCCTTGGCCGTTTCAATCCGTTTTAATGGTAACACCCCTCTCGAGACATAAAAAGTGGGGCTCCTGAGCCTGACCCTTGGGCTATATGTAAATCCAACCCATTTCATTTCTTATATATAAGTAAATAGTAGGTGACCCTTGCCCGGCACTCATAGACAAAGCGTTTGTCAAAATTCGATGTGAGTGGCTGAGATCCACCATCCATTTGGTGTGATAAGATCTCGGCCATCCTTTATGAAGCCGGATAAGAGGGGAAGACAACCGTCCTGTTTTATTATATAGATGGCTTCAACAATGAGTGGCTGAGATCGACTATGCTTCATATCGATGGTTGAGATTAACTCCCACCCGATTTTGACAAACACTTTGTTGGAAAGTGCCGCGGGTATGGGCCACTCATGCATATAACAAGACAACTCAGTTGTATTCTCTTATCTTATCCATCCATCTAATGTGGACGGTTAGATAAAGAGTGGTTGAGATCAAATCCATCAATCCAATGTGGACGGTTAGATTTCAGCCATATAATCCGCCTCATTTGACCTCAATTTATTCAAAATTCAAATTTCAACACCGTTATTTTTGTTATTTTCCCATCTCTCCCTCTGTGAGTTACTATCCGTTATAACAGCCATTATAATAGAAAAAACGGTAATGCCCCAGTCTGTTATACCCCCAGTCTGTTATACCATTTGAATGCCGAAGGTACCCAATTTTTGCAAACGCTTTTGTTGGAGAGTGTCGTGGGCATAGGCCATTTACTATTCTATATAACAAAACACATTGATTGTCTCCCCACTTATACCTCCTCTTATAAGCATCAACAAAGAAGGGCCGAGATCTAATCCTCCCCCAAATGGATGGTGGATCTCCGCTACTCACCTAATTTTGGCAAATTCTTTGTCGAGGAGTGCCGATGACACAGGGCACCCACTAGTCATTATAACAAATCAGCCCAGTTATTTCTCCCCTCTTAAAAGCTTCAACAAAGAAGGGCCGAGATCTTATCCTCCAACTAGATGGTGGATCTTAGCCATTCAAACCCAATTTTGACAAATGCTTCGTCGGGGAGTGCCATGGGCACAGGCCACCCATTAGTTAGTATTATAAGAGACGTCTTAGTTGCACAAAGCGGGACCAGAAGATAACTCCAATTCCGAAACGGACTGTTGCAAGCTAATTTTAATTGAAATATTTTAAGATGGAAGAAAGGAGAGATTCTCGAGCGTAAGTGGGAGTGGAAGTGGCACTTCGGAAAAAAAAAGGTTCTTGTAATTAAGAGAGTTTCTAAGACGTATTTAATTATGTTTCGATGGGATCTTGTATGCTTGTAAGTAATCGTAGAGCCAACTCCGCTCCAGAAAGTGAGAGCTTCTGAGTTCAATTCTCCTTGGGCCACCTCTGGAAGAGTAACAATAAGTGGCTCAGTCCACATCAAAACTTTCCCAGAATACTTGGCACAGGAGTGGCTAGCGTGTCCCAATGGGACTAGTTGGCTGCTTTAGGACCCTCGGATACCCTTGGTTTCAAAATAAAATAAAATAAATTCTACAATTATAAGAAGAACAAAAAATCCTCATCATCCACCTACAAACCAAACAACGAAATAACTCTTTTGTTAGTAAACTTGAACTGAATAGAGTTATCGTTGCAGCCAAACAACATATAAATATCGTGATAAAGGTAGATCCTTACTTCTTTGCAATATATGGTGGCATCTTACGTCACCTGATGTTAAGGACGAAAAACACTTCATATCTTATTAGGGTAGTGCTACCATGCGGATAGAGTCAACGGGGGGAAGTCATAGAAGCCATTGACTGTTTGATTCAATAGATCCCCAGTCCACGACACAACAACTCTAATAACAGATAAAATGACTATTTTACCTTTTTCTTTCTTTGCATCACAGACCGTAGATCTCTAGGATCCAACGTTCAATGTCTTCTACCTACTGTCAATGTCTTCAAATCATTAGGATAGGATAACGATATATTATGTTGTTGACGACGATATATTTCTTTTCAGATACTCGTGTCAAAGCTAAGGGTACGAAGATTTAAGTAAGGAAAACGTGAATTATGGAAAACGAGATTTGCATAAAATTGTACCAACACTGATTTTAAGCCTTTTTTTCGAGATGGTTGAAATGCAGAAAACTAAATAGTAGTCTCATCAGTGTTTTAGGATCTGTCCAAATCTTAGTTAGCAATTAGGCATAGGGCAAAGATTCATAACGGGAATTTTTTTTTAGGTTCAATCGGTTTTAGGATATAAAAATCCGGTCATTGTTGATGTATTATATCCGGTTTTAGGATATAAACATCGATACGGTCAGTCCTCTAATAGTTTGCCACCTGGCTAATATTGTGTCCTGTAACCGGAGCCTGTCATTGTAGGGCGGTAACTGGAGCCCGACCCTTATAAATATTCTTGAATTTAAAAAAAAAAAAAATATCGCATTTTAAATACAATATTTTTAGACTTGGTAGGCGGGCTGTTGAGTGATGCCATGGTCCCTGATCCAACGGTCTGGCGCCCTGCCAGGCGTATCCCATTCGTGTCCTTGATACTAGACCAAATCATAGTTGCACAGTTCATGAATTCGTTGGTGCGACAGAAAGATTGGTGCGACAGAAAGAGTGTTTGCTTAAACGTGAAAAGTCAGCAAAGCACTGTTCACTCGTTTCCAACAACTTCGCATTTTGCACTGTACGCACTGTTCATCCCAAGCTTGAGCGTCATCGTTATTCAAGCATATAGGGGCGTTTTGGTCATTTCACGATGATAGTGTCATTTTCCATGATCGAAACTCGAAAGTGCTGTGATGCTGGCTGCTGCCTAATGGTTGCCCAAGGAGGGAGGACGTCCTCCTCCTGATGCAGCAACAGCCAAAGTTGGGAGAAAGAGTTTTATGCCATCCCACGTGGATCTCCACGGCAAAAGATCATCCATCATGCATTTAGATTTCTTTTACGTATGACTAGGGGAACGCCACGTGCACCTTACACATGTCACACTCGACCTTACACATGTCACACTCGTAGAGATCACTGACCATATCGATGTTTGGCCCGTCTCTAGGTGGGCCTATATGCAAAAAATTAGCTTGATTAGTGGTTTTTAAGGATTTGATTGGAGTCGTTTTCATGGGTTGATTTTTAACCATAGATTTCAAGCATTTTTTGCGGTACTCAAATTCAAAGGTCTGAAATCACTAATCAGACTGATATTTAGTATACAGTTCCACCTAGGAATGGGACAAACATCCATAAGGTCAATGGTCTCTAATAGTGTGCCATGTGGCTTATACAACCATTTTAATGAGGGAAGGTTTTACCTTTGAAAGTAGTGAGTATCACATGTGTGGCAACCCCGGTTGTTACTTTATAATAGTATAGATATTTTTGTTGACCCGACAAAGAATAGTCACCAATTGAAAAGCCTAAACTTGGGTTGGATCTAGGTATATCTGGATGTGGATCCAAATTTGCACGTTAATCCATATCCAAATATCCATCAGTCTCGGATACAGAAGACGAATTCTGATTCAGAAGCAAGATACAGAGGTAAGGACCCAAACCCGACTTTAGATTAGGGTTGGGTTGGCCCCATCAGTACTCGGGTTGGGCTCATACTTGGATTTTGACAACTTGATCAAATAGGGTTGGGCTATGGTTGAGACTTCAACCCAACCAGAATCCGACAAACACACACATTATCAAAAACATGTTTCAGATCGACAAATTCATAGAGGCAACCCATTGCAAGAGGTGCTTTACAACACTAATGATTTGACTTCAATTCTGTATGAGAAGGTGAGCAGTTGAAAACTCATTGTTCTATTGTTGGTAATGGATGTACTTTTTAATTTTTGTTGAAGCCGCCAATTTCGCCAATTTGTAGGTCTTGTTCTATTGTAAACTTGTATTGCCATTTGCAAACAACTAAAGGCAAATTATTTTGCATTTGTAGGGCAAGATTATATGGAAAATTTTGAACTTGTAATTCTTGTATAAATAAACGTGTAAAGATGACGAATATAAATGGACATATATTTTCTTAATGTGATCTTATTTACAAGGTTGACCCAAATCCAACCCAACCCGCCCGTGTTGCAGCCCTACTTCAACGCATATGGATTGGTCGGATCTCAAGTTTGACCCGCCCCATTTCATACCCTAGTCTAAACTAATTATTAAAGCGATCACAAATACAAAAGCTGATAGATTAAGTTCCACAACAGGGACTGTGGACAAATCGCAAAGGATAACCTCAAGACCTGGCTGTGGACCTCAGGTTCAGTCTTTGCATTTTCCTTAGGGTAAACCGTCTCTATCAAATGCACATGGTCAATTTGATGAACAGTAATCATAACCATCAACTAAATAGACTTTTCAACTGTAAGTTGATTTGACGAGGAAATCTTGGAGGGTTCTGTTCCCCATTATAACATGGCGGGCCAAGCAGCAAGGGTAGTCTTGTCATTTCGGTAAGTTCGTTGTCACATCCAATTAAATTAAAAAAAGAAAAATGCTACAACGACAGGTGGGATCAGTATATTAGTGCTTTTAGTTGTTAGGTCGCGACGCGCCGCATCATCGCTTATTATTTTACTAATAATAGCAGCTTATCATAATAAAATAATTAAGGAAATAGATGTAACAAGGCATGCCTAAAACTGTTTCATTTGCGGAAGCGGCATTTTTGGTAGTCACCACTGTCATCTGGGCCCACTGACCACATGGATGTTTATCCCACCCCTTGGCGGATATACAGACCAAAAATTGCCTTGATTGGTAATATATAACCATTAGATTTTAATACTTTTTAGCACTTTTTAAGGCATTCTTACAGCCGTTGAATGCAACCATTTTTTGAGTACTAAAACCAATGGCTAAAAATCATTAAACAAGCTGATTTTTTGTATGAATGTCTATTAAGGGGTGGGCTAAACATCCATGGGTCAGGGGGCCCAGATGGTAGCGGTGACTACCAAAAATGCCGCTTCGGCAAATTAAAAGATCTCAGGTATACCTTGTTACATCACGACCCAATAATTAATATCAAAAAGTTATTTTTTAATTAATTATCGCCACGATTTGTTGACAGGGGCATTTTTGGTAGTCACACAGTCATCGAGGCCGATGACAAGGCGCAATATGAGCCACGTGGAACCATCTTAGAGGACTCTGACCGTATGGATGTTTGTACAATCCCTAGGTGGACCTATAAACCAAAAATCAGCCTGATTAGTGATTTATAGGGATTAGATTGGAATTAGTTCCATGGGTTAATTTTAACCGGAATTTAGTTTTGACCATTATTTGAGGTACAAAGATCCAAAGGTTTGAAATCACTAATCAATATGATTTTTGGCTTTCAGGTCGATATAGGGATTGTAAAAACATCCATACGGTCAGAGTCCTCTAAGAGTATTCCACGTGGCTCATATTGCACCCTGTCATCAAAGTGTTGCTCCCAATTGTTGGCAAAATTTTTCTTTCTGAAGCCACACTCCAGAATTCTTCAATGTAGTGATAGGTTTTTGTCGTTACTTGGAGGGCTGACGTAGCCATTAAGAACGTGAGAATAATTATTCTGTGGAGCATTTTACCCTGTGGAGCACATGAAAATCGATGGATCTTTTGCGCTCACTGACCCATGACACATTGGCCCACCACTTGATGAACCTACACACCTAAAATCATGCTGATTGGTTCGTGGAGTATTTTTCGCTAAAGATCACCAATCAGGCTGCTTTTTGGTGTGTAGGAATATCAAGCAGTAGGCCAGAAACAGTGTGCCAAGTGGAGTGTTTTTATGCACTCCACAGCTCCACAAGGAAAATACTCCACAGACATGGGCCACGTGGACAGTGTGTTTGTTTACATCCAGTAATTTTTTTTTTCGGGTAAGCACATCCATTAATTTCTAGACGGGTCGCATTGTAACAAGCTGTAGCTCATGCATTTTGCGTCAGCTAGCACCATTTCTGTGAGTTATTCACCGCTGCCATCTGGGCCGACATGGTTGTTTAGCCCACCCCTTGTTGGATATACACACCAAAAATCACCATGATTGGTAATCTCTAGCCATTTGATTTTAGTAATTTTTAAGGTGTGATTATAGCCATTAAATTCAACCATTTTTTTGAGTACTAAAACCAACAATTAAAAATCATCAAACAAGCTAATTTTTGGTATAAATGTCTACTGAGGGGTAAGCTAAACATCCACACGGTCAGTGGACCCAGATGGAAGCAGTGAGTAATAAAAGGATCGTGATGTAACAAGGTATGCCTGAGATCTTTTCACATGCGGAAGCGATTTGGTATTCACCGATGCCGTCTGGGCCCACTGACCGCATGGATGTTTAGCCCACCCCTTAGTAGACATTCATACCAAAAATCAGCTTGTTTGATGATTTTTAGCCGTTGGTTTTAGTACTAAAAACAATGGTTGCATTCATCGGTTATAAGAAGAAAGCCTTAAAAAGTACTAAAATCTAATGGTTATAGATTACAAATCAGGGTGATGTTTGGTGGGCCTAGATGATGTTGGTGAATAACAAAAATGGTGCTTCCCCTTTTGAAAAAGTTTCAGGCATACCTTGTTACATCTTTTTCCTAATCAAAATCGTGCTTCCTCGCGCTGAAAAAACGTGAGGTATACCTTGTTACACCACAGTAGAAAAAATGGCGAAAAGTAGGTGGCTTTTTGCCACGTGGAAGAGTGCAATTGGGTAAACCTGACATAGGAGAAAAGAATGAGTTGGCGAAAACAGAAGAACAACGCCACTCCAGAGAAAAGTTCGGGGGATTATTTGAGGCCTTCGATGGTTCGATATCCATCGTCACGGCTTAGTCAGAGCTCAATGTTGCTCTCACTTCTTTATGGCTTTCTTTAATTTTTAATTATTATTTTCTTTTAATATCCGCGAACGAGTTAGAGAGAGCATGTTCTCTGCAATTGCAATTCCAATTCCGACGTCGAAAGCACATTTATTAGTTCTCAATTAAGATTTTTCAGAGATTTGTTCCTTAAATCTTTCGTTTCTTCCATCTTTCTGCCCGATTTGAAGATTCGGAGGTGCGGGTTTTCTCTCAGATTTTGTCTCTCTTCTTCTCGTTTTGATCGTTAAATTCTGCATATTTTTTTTTCTGGAAATCTTTCGTTTTGTTGAGAGATGAGAGACGAATTTGATGGATTTTCTGTTTTACGAGCTTAATCTGAAGTTCTCCTACCATTTTTTTTTTGGGGGGGCTAAGCAAGGGAGGTTGTCAGTGATGTAAAGTTTCTGGTTGTAATATGGAAAATTCGTGGTTTTCGAGGCTTTTTGTTTTCTACATAATCTGCATGATTTGGTTTGCTTCCTGTCCAATTTTAGCCGATTTGAGTACTGTATTTCTTTTGATTTTACAATCTTCTGCTTCGATCGAGATTCAAATACGCTCTGGTGTCTTTTTATATTTCCTTGTGAGATTCTGCAGGTTTTCTTGGAATATCGGCGTTGCGATTCTTGAAGACTTTGAGTGATTCGAACTTCCAAGGCTTCATTTCTACAGGACTGAGAAATTCGTGAAATTAGTGAGTAAAATCTATTACAGAATTTGCGCATCTTCGATTAATTTCAGTAATTTTTTGCGATTTCAAGCTTTCTTTTATAAAATTAGGGTCTGTAATCCAGTCCAAAATGTCGTTCCTCCAACGAAAAATTCATAGTTCTTTAGCTTTCCTTTCAGGTAGCTGAGAATTCCCTCCGATTTTCTTTCGGAATAATTTTTTTCGGATTCAAACAGTCGCTTGTTTCGTGAAATTTATATTTTTTGTGCGTGTTTTTATTTCCGCTTTGAAGTTCTTGAAACTTTCCCCTGTTCTGTTTCCTGAAAAATATCATTTTACTTTGAAATTCGTTTCCTTACAAAATTTCCTCAACACATTTAGGAAAGAAAATCGCTACTCATGCGAAACGCTATAATACGCCGGGAGGTGTTCGTTTACACTTTTCACCACCAATTCGAGCAACGCAATTTTTTTAGAGCTCAGAATTCAGACTAAACGGGTTACTCTAGCCGTCCGATCAGTGTATTATTTTCACTGACCATTTAAGATCAAATGATGATTGGATGGCTAAGATCTTCTGAACTTTGTGATTTTTGGGCTATACACTGTATGTACAAGAAGTGGTGCTGATCAGTGGGCCTGTGGGCCAATCATTAAGGACCGTTAATTGGATTCGTTTTCTTTCTTTTCTCTTAGAATCAAATCAATCTGTCTCATCAAGAGGTTTTTGTTCCATCTTATCTTGTATAATTTAATCTCGTAATTACTAGGTAGGTTCGATTCCTGTGCTGTCCTAGGTTTTAATTTTGTAAATTATGTAATCTTTTGCTTTCAATAGGTTTCTTAGGCATCAATGCCCCTAAAGGGCGGAAACTAAACTGGTCCGCTTCTTTTGCCTTTAATTCCTCCCCATATATTCTAAGCAAGCTAACGACCGTTATTTTCTGTTATAACAAAAATAACGACTATTATTTTCTGAAAAGAAATTGTTAACAAAACGCCCGTTTTTAGGGTATTTTGGTGACACCCCCCTGAAATTTGAAAGTAATTAGTAATACCCCCTTATACTTCCAAACTTTAGGATTATCCCCCTTGACCTAGTTTAACAATCATTTAACTAACATTAAAATGTGACATGCATCATGCGCCTGTTCATGCCCTATGAAAGGGCCATAATATTGCATTTACAATGCTAACGACGTGCTATTCAAGTCTGTTTTAACTCAAGTCAACCACTGTTAAACTAGGTCAAGGGGGTAATCCTAATGTTTGAAAGTATAAGGGGTATTACAAATTACTCTCAAATTTAAGGGGGGTGTTACTAAAATACCCTAAATTTTATTTAAAATTTTGAATTTTACACCGTTATTTTCTCATTTTTTTACTGTTTTGCCCATGTGCATTGCAATCCGTTGTATTGGAAAAAACAGTAACGCGCCTAGTCCGGTATACCATTATAACGGCCCCTTTGCAAGGGTTTTTATGGTAATTAAGCAAAAGATACGTGTTAAATAAAAGTACATGTGGACATGATTTGTTTTTCTTGAAGTTTAGCTGTAACACACGTATACGATACGTTTGTCTGCTTGATTTTAGGCTATAATGCGCCGGTGGTATTGAGCACCTAGTTGAAGCAATGATTGTGGTCTTTGTTCTGTGGTGCAGGATCTGTCATCGATCATGTAAGCCTAATTTTCTCCGGAGATGGGATTAGGGTGACTCGACGGCTTATGCCTCGATTCCTTTCTCATCCTTCTACTTCAATTACGGTATTTCATCTCTCTCTCTCTCTCTCTCTCTCTTGCAAATACTCTTATCAGTGGGTGGGCCCTACTTCTCTGGCCCCTACCTAGAAGACTTCTTACACCAAAACTTGATCTGATTGAACGATCTTTACCAGTCCCTTGATTTCCTCGTATTAATGTGATGAATCTCGAAGACCATCCAACGGTCTGGACCTAAGTATGGCACATCCAGGGGCACGTGCCCCATTAAGTGTCCTCATTGATATCGAAGCCAATCCAAGTATAGTGGGTTTCGGAATCAAGGCTCTTGTCGAGCAGATTCATACGAACGGTCTAGATTTGTTTAGGTTCATTTATCATTTGTTTTACATCTCAACCTCTTGTTCTGAAGCAGAGAAGAATTGTTTGTGTTTGAGCTTGGTGGTGTTGAGAGAAAGTTGCAGCTCAATGGATAGAGTTTATCGTCCTTACTTCGACCCCGAGTACGAGAACTTGAGCCTCAGAATAAATCCTCCAAGGTTCTCTCTCTCTCTCTCTCTCTCTCTCTTCCAACATGGTTGATTCCATGAATTGTGGGTGAAATACCATGGTAAGGAATCTATGGTGATGGAACCAAGGGACCCTTTTAATATGGTAGACGGTGAGCTACCAGAGCAGGCCTTTGGAAGCGTTCTAATCTGTGTCTTTTCTTTTCTCCTGATACAGGGTTTCTATAGATAACACAACTTGTAGTGACTGCACTCTGGTTAAGGTAAAACTCTCAATTTCTTGTTTTTAGAACACAGACTTTAAGGTGTGGGACCATGCTTTGATCGACAAATCAAAGTGGTTGATGGTTAAGAAACTGTGGAGCTTAGTGTGTGGGTGGTTTGCACCGAGTTATTTCCTTTTTTGGAATCACCAGGTGTTCCTCACTCACACTAAAACCATGCTATTTGGGAGTAAACAAGATAACCTAATGTTGATTAGGCAGCTACCAGTTTTAGGGCCCACCGGAATGCTAGATTGGTGAGGCCCACTGTGCCTTTCTTTGGCTTTCAAGTGGAGCCCACAATGTTTGGATTGTTTTGCGCTGGACAAATCTAGTCTGCAATCATTTGCAGACTTAAAAGTATGCAAACATTGTATCCACCGTTATACTGGTAAACAATTTCGTGTCGTAGCGAGGGATAAACAGAGAAAGTATTTGGCAATTCGCTATCCCATTGGGGACAGTAAAATTTGAAGTCTCCCTCTCAAAAAAAAAAATGCCATGTAGGACACCTTTTAGGCCTTACTGACCTTGTGGATGTTTGTTCAATCTTTTGTCGGACCTGCATACCAAAAATCAGCTTGATCGATGATTTCTAAGCGTTGGATTGAACTTATTTTCATTGGTTGATTTTAACCATAGGAATTTGAGCATTGTTGAAAATTATTTGGGTGCAAAGATCCAAATGTTGTAAATCACTAATCAGGCTGAGTTTTGGTTTGCAGGTCCACCGAGGGACTGGCCAAACATCCATACGGTCAGCGCCCTCTAATAGTGTGCCATGTGGCTTCGGTCACCATGCACTGTGACCAAAGTTCTACTCCCAAACTTCCCATCAGGTTTTATGTATTACTCTATAATGGTCAACGATACCATGGCCCGGGAATACATGTACAGCCAAACTCTTCCCATCAAATTCTATGTTTATTTTAGGGTATTTAGAAAACCCCCTAAATTTTGGAAGTAATTAGTAATACCCCCTTGTGCCCTTTTAGTATTACCCCTTGAGCTAGTTTAACAGTGGTTGACTTAAGTTAAACGGACTTGAATTACACGTCATTAACGTTTGTCAACTGATAGTTAAACTAGGTCAAGGGGGGTAATCCTAAACTTAAAGGAATAAAGGGGTATTACTAATTACTTTCGAATTTCAGGGGGTTGTAACTAAAATTCCTTTTTTTTTAGGGTCGGGCTCCAGTTACCGCCCTAAAATGACAGGCTTTGGTTACAGGACACAATATGAGCCACGTGGCACACTCTTAGAGGACTGACTATATGGATGTTTGGCCAATCCCTAGGTGGACCTACAAATCAACAATCAGCCTGATAAGTGATTCTAAGCATTGGATCTTTGTACCTAAAATACTGCTCAAATTCTCACAGTTGAGATTAAACCATGAAAATAAGTCCAATCCAATGCCTATAAACCACTAATCAGGCTGATTTTTGTTTTCTAGGTCCACTTAGGGATTTGCTAAACATCCATACGGTCAGAGTCCTCTAAGAGTGTACCACGTGGCTCATATTGTGTCCTGTAACTGGAGCCTGTGCCTTATTTTTATAAAGGACAATGATACCATAGCCCCGGCAGTAGATACATCCTGATGAGCACATCAAGCAATCTAGGACATTGGCTTTGATGACCATGATGTCACTGTCAAAGTTGAATGAAATCATGCTCTACCAAGAAACTTTAAAGATGGTCCCACTTTCGTTCCCAATAAGGGGCTGCCATCTGTTCATGGCAGTGGGGAAGAATGAAACCCAAGTCAGTAGAAACAAGTGGTGGCGTTTGAAAGTGAGATAACAGAACGTTTAAGTGTGGGGTATGTGATGCAGGTGGACAGCGTGAACAAGCCAGGCATACTGCTGGAAGTTGTGCAGGTTTTGACCGACCTTGACCTCACCATCTCCAAAGCTTACATCTCCTCTGATGGCGGCTGGTTCATGGACGGTATTATTTCCTTATTTATTTAATAATCTTTCTCTGAAGCTCAAGTGGGTGTAGTCTGTAGCTGATGCTTTTCAACCCTCTTTGGACAACAGTGTTCCACGTCACCGACCAACAAGGAAACAAGGTTATAGACAGTAAAACCATTGAATATATCGAGAAGGTACACCCTTTACTTCCCCCTCTCTACTGCTCTTAGGGATCTTGTTTTCCATTAAAGAACGGGCCAAAGACTTCCCTTGGCAGGAAGACGAAGCTGACCCGGCCCTTTCCTGCTGAAACATTTTTTTGTCACTTCTTGTCTTGGAAAGGAGATTAAATTGACAAGTGAACCAAATCAAATTATTGGGTCCACCGATCAAGAAATCTATGATACAGACTTCCGTATCATAATTTTGATGTAGAAAACCCTCAATTTGCCACGTAATAGACTCTTTAGGGCCCACTAGCCCCATGAATGTTTGGCCCACACCTTGGCGGAACCACACAGCAAAAATCAGTGTGATTAGGGACTCTTTGCCATTGTATTTGAGCACTGTTTCATCATGACTCGTTCATAAAGTCCATGATGAAAATTGCTCAAATCCTATGGCTAGAAATCACCAATCATGCCGAATTTTGGTGTGTAGGTTCATCATAGTGTGGACCAAACATTCAGGGGCAAGTGGGCCCAAACGAGTCTACTACGTTGCAATTTGAGGGACTTCCGCATCAAAGAACAGCCCCACTGATCCAATGTGTGTTTAATTGTTCTACCCTTGCTGGACCTTCACACCAAAATCAGCTTAATTGGTGATTTCTAGCTGTTTGATTCGCCCATTTTTCATAATGGCTTGGAACCAACTCATGGACCTGTCATAAAGCCCATAATGAAAACCTGATAGAATCCAATGGTTAATAATCGTCAAAAAGGCTGATTGTCGGTAAACATAGCCTGGCTAAACGTGAAAGAGTTCAGCGGGGCCGAAACAGTGTGCAAGGTTTCTCCATTGAGATCTTCACAGTCAAGCATTGACTCATCAGATCGATGTAACTATATGATCTATGGACCTTTTTTCATGGACCATTCTGTGAGGCTTGTCATCCAGCTGAATACCCCAGATTGGATGGTTAGGAAATCTGATAAGTGAAATTTTAGCTCAAGGGTTTACCTTGAGAGAGATCCCTCGAATGTGTCCTGCAGCTAGAGATGTTAATGGGCCAGTCTGCCCCATCATTTAGGCCCAACCCAACAGATCAGGTCCGGGCTAAGACCTTCTAGGCCAGCTTGGATTTAACCTTTGACATAAGTTTAGGCCTGGTCTAAATCTAATGACCTTGGTACCTATTTATGGGCTAGGCTTGGGCCTAAATATTTTAGGATCGTCATGGGCTGGGTATGGATTAACTAATTATGTTCCCGAATATTCTTGGGCAGAGCCCAACAAGGATCAAACCCTGCCCATCACACCCTAGTCTAGGGTGTTAATGGGTACCTGGTCTACTTTCAGTTTCCACATAACAATAACAGTAAACAGAAAAGATCAAAAGATTCAAATGTTAAGTGAGAAGTCCGTTTGATTAGAGTTCCTCCAGACGTGTGTCGATCATTTTCTTTTATGGGCGTAATCCAAGATATGGACCTAAGGACCACACACCCTGTTCTGGTCCTCAAGTATACTCTAAATTTGTTCCGAAAATTTTGATGCTGTATCAACATAGACACAAAGCTTCAGTCATGGAATACTACATGTATTGAAGGATATGTATAGTACACCCTACACATGATAAGTGATAACCATTCAATTGGTTGCCAACTTCTTGGATCTGGCATCTTTTTAGAAATCAGACCAACTGCACTGCGACCTGGAGCTGTTAACCAATTGAAAGGTTTGGATCGATGAGTAAAGAGTAGGGTCCATCATCATCAATACGTCTAGGATTCATCCTTTATATTTTCTCTGTCTGCAATATTGAGACTATCTTATGATTTTTGTTAGTATAGGCTCTAGGACCAAAGGCTCACACTCTGGCCACAGATGGGGTGAAGACTTGGCCAGGAAAGAGAGTTGGGGTGCACTCCATAGGTGATCACACGGCCATTGAGCTTATTGGCAGGGACAGGCCTGGTCTCCTTTCTGAGATCTCTGCCGTGCTTGCCAACCTCCACTGCAATGTAGTTGCTGCAGAGGTCTGGACCCACAACATGCGGGTAGCATGCGTCCTCTACGTCAATGATGACACCACATGTCGTGCTGTGGATGACCCAATTCGTTTATCTGCTATGGAGGAGCAGCTCAGGAACATCTTACGTGGGAGCGAGGATGATGGAAAAGCAGCTCGCACCAGCTTCTCTATGGGCTTCACCCACATGGACCGTCGTCTCCATCAGATGATGTTTGCCGATAGGGATTACGAAGGTGGTGGAGTGACAACAAAGGTGGATTATGCTCCCTCTTTTCAGCCAATTATCACGGTTGACCGTTGTGAGGACAAGGGGTATTCTGTGGTGAATGTTCGATGCAAGGACCGATCAAAACTGTTGTTCGACATCGTCTGTACACTCACAGACATGCAGTATGTTGTCTTCCATGCCTCCATCTCCTCCAATGGTCCATTTGCACTACAGGTATGCATGTGATTGTTCACGATATATATAATATGCATATTGGTTTCAACTTTCTTTTCAAATTTGAAGTAAAAACAACCATGTTTTTTAACTTAATTAAAAGCTATTTACTTGTTAGAAATTCAGTACAGTAGAACCTCTAAATTATAATTTCCTTGGAGATAGACCTATCCTATTAATTTAGGTAAGTTGATTATAAAGGTAAATTAGACAATGATAAATAGTATAGGTTATTAAATTAGTCCGGTTAAGATCAAAATCGACTACAACCCAATAAAAATCATGAGGCCTAGCATTAACTCTTACTCATCCCACTACCCTTTTATTGAAGCTATGACTTTAATAACGGCCATTATGATGTCAACATAATTTATTGCAATGGTTTTTGATAATTTATGTTATGTTATAGTATAAGCAATGATCTCAATTAATATAGCATTCATTATTTACTGTAATAACCTTTATAACGGCCATTATAATGTTATAATAGTTTTTAAGTGCTACTTAATTATTTTTTCAAATGTAAACTGTATATTACATTTTATTTGATAATAAAACAAACAATAAAACAAAAAAGTAAAACTAAATAGCTCAAAAGATATATGGCAAGTAAACTTGGTGTTGGTTAAAATTCCCGGCAGACAGGATCTCAATTCGTAGAAAAGAGGTTTGTCCTTGTGCACTTTAAAAAAGTATTTTGGGAACATCTGGAAGGGTATAATTCGTTTTGGGACCAAATGGCTTTGAGGCAAAAATTATTAAACAATAAGATATCGAAGGCTATTAATTTAGCGTCTTAAGCCCAACATTGGGACTGATGAATTGGAATCTGTCTCTAACCACAGGTTTTGTCCCAATCTTCACGGTCTGAAGGTACTTCAAAAGACTATTATTAGATAGAAAGTGAAACTGCAATTGTGGGTTTTGGTGTGTGAAGTTGAACTAACAGAAAGCAGATTTAAGCCTTCAGATAACACACACCATCGTTGGTTCAAATCCTACTTCGGGATAATCATACTAAAACTTTTCATTAATTAAACCTGCATATTATCTAAATACAAACATATGTTCTATTGTCATAGAACATGTTTCATGACATCGAGTGTGCGAAAAATTGCACTGCATCCCATTAAGAACAAATTATTTACGCAATCCATATATATCTTCCAGTCACTGCAGATGCCCATCAACCCAGATTGTCTAAAACAAATGATGTCCCACATTTGTTATAAGTGATTCCCAAACATTGCTTCTCGCTAGAAAGCAGTAAACATCTGATCAATGGACTCTCTTCTTTGGAATGGTTGTCATCCAAAATTGTGTCTGATCCAGTGTTCCGGATCATCAATTGGTGAGATATCAGGCTATGGTTCACCCAAGATGTGGCTTAGTGATTCTACTTTCCTGTGAATTGGGCATTTCAACTTATTCTGGATAGAAATTTGAGTTACTGAATGAGTTTATTGGAACTTGTAGGAGTATTATATACGGCACATGGACGGATGCATTCTCGATACTGAAGGAGAGAAGGAGAGGGTCATCAAGTGTCTTGAAGCTGCAATCAGACGCAGAGTATGTGAGGTGCATATCCCCAAGTCTAACTCAAACCCTTTATGATAGAAAAAATGGAGATTATTTGCTCACACCTGAAACCATGGTTGGCTTTTCTGTTGTTAAGAAAATAAATCCGTCCTCTGAATAGTACTCATTTCATGGAGAAAAGTTCAAATTGTCATTAAGAAATAGGAAACAGGCTAGGCTAATAGAAATTACATATTTTTTAGTTATACTTGACGCAACAAGTAGCCTATGTGTTGTGTCTTCTACCACATTATATTCCTTTAAACAATTCTTTAATTTTTTTTTAAAAAAAAAGGCTAATACACATGTGAATAATCTCCTGTATTTACTTCTAGTTGTGAAGACTAAGTATTCTACTGTTCCACAAGAAGATAGTGTCAACTTCACAATTCGCAGTACATGTGTACATAATCTTCGTTGAACGCATTGGTAGAGGAGAGAAATGCACTTGCATTATTAAAACTTATCATGGAGAAAAGCTTCCATCTACAGTCTCAGCTCTCACTCTGTATTTCTTTTGACAATTGTCCTATTGTGTTGTACATAAAATATAAAATGAAAAGATAACTGATAAAGAAACTACTAAATTGAGCAACTTTGACTGGCTTTGAATTGTTCCCCAAAACTTTTTTTGGATTGAATTTCATAGTAAGATCTGTAACTGATCACATTCGATCAATCTATCTAATCATTACAATCAGTTTAAACATTGTCATAATAGTTAGTTTTGATTTATAAGTATGGCTTTCCAAATTTCCATTCACGTTTGATCAAGTCATATGCTATGTTTGTAAAAATGTATTCATGAGCTTCTCACTGCTCAAAAGTATCAAAACCTTCCACACACACGCAGGATTTACAGATGATTTTGAATATCGATTCATTAATAAAACCCTTCTTCCACTTTTGAGAACCCTCGCTCTCGGCTGTGCTACCGGGGGTAAAAAATTCATTCATCTCAGTTACTTTGCAAGAAGAAAAAGAAGTAAAAATTACTGCATGTTTGGCTTTTCTTGAACGAATCTCATGATCCTCTGCCGATTCTTCCTCATTTTCTCCTCCTACTGTTCCAAATCGTCGGTCAATTTGTACGACCGATACTTGTTCGATTTTAAGAATCTGGAGGTTCTATAAAGGATTGTACCATGAGAGACGTGGCTGAGCTACTTCTCTTCTACCTTCGTTTTTGTTCTAGTGCACAAGGTATAATTGAACTCATACAGTGTTGTTACATAGAGTACCATCCAACTGTGTTTCACACTGAACTTAAGTTTGTCATTGAATGTAATGCAGGGTCTAAGTCTCGAGCTTTGTGCGAGGGATAGAGTAGGTTTGCTATCAGACGTGACTAGGGTTCTTCGTGAGAATGGATTGTCAGTTACAAGAGCAGGCGTGACAACAGTTGGGGAGCAAGCAATGAATGTCTTCTACGTGAGGGATGCTTCTGGGAATCCAGTGGACATGAAGACTGTCGAAGCACTTCGCAAAGAAATTGGACACACCATGATGTTAAATGTGAGGAAAGTCCCAACCAGTGCTGAAGCACCCGAGTCTAGTGGATGGGCTAAGACAAGTTTTTTCTTTGGGAGTTTATTCGAGCGGTTCTTGGCTTGACACATGTTTTTCAACCCACAAAAGCACATTGAATGTTTAGAACATCAAAGATGTTCAGTGTGAAATATGGAAGGCTATCTATTTGCACAGTATCCTTAGGACAAATGCTCCAATTATGCTGTCTTAGTCAATTTAGTAGATACTTTAAAAATGTATTTAAACACACCAATAGTTGGCAAATTAGGGAGTGAATATAAATATATATATCTATATAACATAACAGGACGGTTGTCTCCCCCTCTTATCCAGCTTCATAAAGGATGGCCGAGATCTTATCACACCAAATGGACGGTGGATCTCAGCCACTCACCCAATTTTGACAAACGCTTTGTCGATGACTGCCGTGGGCACGGGTCACCTACTATTTACCTACATATAAGGAATGAAATGGGTTGGATTTACATATAGCCCAAGGGTCAATCTCAGGAGCCCCACTTTTTATGCCTCGAGAGGGGTGTTACCGTTAAAACGGATTGAAACGGCCAAGGGCAAAAATGAAAAAAATGGATTTTAACTGATTTTAATGATTTTAACGGAAAAAAGTGGTGCGGAAATTCAAATTTTAAAATTTTGAAATTTGAAAATTGAAATTTTTTTAAAAATTTAGAATTTAACGGAAATTTAATGGTTTTCTTATACCCCTCTTATCTTATATGGCTTCAATAATGAGTGGCTGAGATCCACTATGCTTCATATCGATGGCTGAGATTAACTCCCACCCGATTTTGATAAACACTTTGTCAGAAAGTGCCGCGGGCACGGGCCACCCACGCACATATCAAGACAACTCAGTTGGATTCTCTTATCTTATCCATCCATCTAATGTAGACGGTTAGATCAAGAGTGGTTGAGATCAAATCCATCGATCTAATGTGGACAGTTAGATTTCAGCCACTCAATCCGCCTCATTTGACCTCAATTTATTCAAAATTTAAATTTCAACATTGTTATTTTTTGTTATTTATGTTATTTTTACATTTCTCCCTATGTGCGTTACAATCCGTTATAACAGCCGTTATAATGTAAAAAACGATAACACCCCAGTCTGTTATACTGTTCAAGTGTCGAAGGCACCCAATTTTTACAAACACTTTTGTCGGAGAGTGCCGTGGGCACGGGCCATTTACTAGTATATATATATATATATATATGGGCTGGGATAGAATGACTAATGCTATTCTTACTAATATTCTTACTAATGGACGTGATGGCCACATGTAGATGAGTTAAGGAATGATTTTTGGTGATAATATTCTTCTCAATGTGGATATCAACCACACAAAAAATCAGCTCATTCCAACATTTGTAACCTTGTGAAAAGTAGATTGCAAATTTAAAAATTTTGGACCATCCATTTTCACCATTAAATTTAGGTCCGTATTTGGTAGGGTTAGAAGTTTTAAAAATTACTGATTTTTGGTGAGGATTATCTCCATGGTGAGGAGATCACCCTCACCAAAAATCAACCCTTAACTCATTCGCATGTGGGCCCCACGTCCATTAGTAAGAATATTAGTAAGAATAGCATTAGTCATTCTATCCCAGCCCTATATATATATATATATGAGAGAGAGAGAGAGAGAGAGAGAGAGAGAGAGAGAGAAACCTCTTAAATGCTTAAGAATGAGGGTTTAGGTGACTCCTTCAATGACCTTAAGAATCTTCATGTATCGTCCACAAACAGTTACTAACATCAATGAAAATAGTTACCACATTTTTTTATAAGTTACCACCTAAGCATGTAAGATTCTTTCATAAAACGTTACTACGGCTCTTCATCATATAAGTTACTACCATAGGAACTCCCAACCTATAAAAGGAGTTGATCGATACAAATGAACTGTCGATCGACTCTTTTTACGTTGATCAATAGAAATATGTCGATTTGGGGCACCCAAATGTAGTAATTTTTGTGCCCATCGAAGAAAAGCCATCATTTTTAAACAAATTTCCATTTTGTTACTATTTGTAGATAATGTAAAAAAATAAAAGGTTTTAAGTGATTTGAAATTGAAAATAGTAATTGACACAACACAATTACAATTGTTGTTGATGAAATGCGGACCGGGCTGCTGATGGGAGTGACGCTTGTATATCATATTTTTGTACTCATAGTGATATTGTCACCAAGAGGGAACAATGTTGGCACTATGAGAATATTGAGTTGTGGTCACGCGACGTGGTCATCCTAGCAGTTTTAACTACCTTGGGTTTTAAGATTTGTTTGCCATCGCTACCCGTCGAAATCCGAGAACACGAATTGCTTCTTTTGAAAACTTACTATTTAAAAACTCTTTCCTCTTTTTAAAAAACTATTTTTAAGAAAACTTTTCCATTTTTATTGACTTGCCAAGAGGGTTTTAGTCTAATAACGCATTACCATATCCATATTTAGGGCTTGGATGACCCAACTGGGTCCATAACCCAAGTCGTCCTACCCATGACCCAAGTAATCAAGATTTTCTTAAGTGCTCAACATGAAACGTCTATCAATCATAGCTCTCAAAAGCTAGACCATCGAGTTTCGGTCTAGAGGTCTCAGGGTATAGATTCAAGTAAAAGTTACCAATCTGCGACTTAAGTTCTTCTAACACAAATGGCTCATCCTTTACCCTAATTGATGAAATGAAATCGTTCCTCCTTAAATTGGCCATCTTACGAAATAATTTAGTATTATTGTTGCCCTCTTTAAGTCACTTCACCCTTGACTTTTGCCTCTAGCTAATTTCATCTAGTAAGGCCTACTTTGAAACTCCTTTCTCAAATCTTCCCTGAATGTTGTCTCCTCACACTACAACAAAAAAGGGTTTTAGCGACGGTCTGCGGCAGTCGCTAAAAGCTATAAATTCGTCGCTAAAACCTTTAGCGACAATTGTCCTGGCCGTCGGTAGAATATTCGTCGCTAAATGTTTTACCGACGATCTATTCTAAAATTGGCCGTCGCTATAAGTCCTTCCGCTAAAAAATATTGTAGTGTAAGTCATATGTAGCGACGGTAAGAGGCTTTTACCGACGGCCACTATCGTCGCTATAGTTCCATATTACCGACGGTCAGGACAACATCATCGCTATAGATGTTTTACAGCGACGGTCACGGCCGTCGGTAAAATGTTAATTAAGATTTTTTGCATACGAAACATTTACCAACGGCCAATAGCCGTCGGTGTAGGTTGCATATAGCGACGGCCAAGATCTTGGCCGTCGATAGAAGTCACCTATAGCGATGGCTTGTGACCGTCGGTAAATGTTTTCAATTTAAAATTTTTTTTTTTATATATATATATATATACCTGTAACCTATATTACCTGTGACCTGCATATATCTTGCTTCATTTCTATGATAAGATATACTATTCATATCTATAACCTTTAATACCTGTTTCATTTCGATGAGAACATATATTTAATATCTAAAAAAAATTACAATAGTCACTGTTTCAAATTCCACAATGATAGTTCAAAACGACAAAAAAAGACACTGCTATACCTGGAACCTACAATATCTATAACCTGTAGTACCTCATTTCTTTGTTCCATTTAATCAAAACAAAGTGCAAAGAAAATATAAAATTCAATATCTTAAATTTAGTTTTTACAATATTCATTGTTCCAAATTCCACAATAACAAAAGTTACGAAAATCAATCCGATAGCCAAGAGAACAAGACATTGTCAATCAACATCTAGGTCCTGCAAAACAAATATAAGTAAAATAATTAACATATGAAATATTAAGATTTAGTGTAAACGAAATGGAAATGAAAAGTTAAAAGTTAAAGCCTTAAAATGCCTAAGTCTTATTAGTAGCATATACTTAGGGCTAGAATCAAGCTTCAAGAGCTTGGAACTCTTAGCTGCTCTTGACCCTACAATAGATTAGTTTCTACTCCTAGAAGCAACTCATATATATATCCCATTTCTACTCTTAGATGCTACTCATATCCAATGGTACAATACTTTTGCCATCAATAAGTAGTTGTGAAAAATAATTCTTCAGTAAAATTTATGGGAAGAACTTAAGAACTAACTTTGGCATGTAAAGTTAAATAATAAGATAATTATCTCACGTCAGATAAGAAAAGTTTTGACTGAATCAAAGAATGAAATAGGAAGGGTAGACCAAATTACCGGAACTCTGAACCAAGTAACACATGTTAAACAGAACAACCATCACTACAAACTCCAGATATTGCAATACTTCGTTCCAATAAATTAGCTTGGGAATGTCACTTGTAAGTTGGTTTTGGACAAGATCCCTGAACAGGATAGATCAGCACACAAAAATAAAAATAAAAATTATCACAAGGGTCACCAAGCAATGCAGAACTTCCCCTATCATTGTCAATTAACTATAACATAAACAACGCCTCATTTATAAGAAATCATGCAAGAAATTAAGCCTAAAATATAAATGGAGTGAAGGAGCTCGCAACAACAATTTTACTCCTAGAAATTGATAATAAACAATGAAGGTGTAATGAAGAAATACACCTTTTTATGATGCATGAACAAAAATAGAGTTGAAGGACACTAAATGACCCTCTATGGATACTTGACATTCCGAGAGGAAAATTTAATAGTTTCAATTGTGGTCCGACTACTTTTGACACCATTTGGAAGCAACATTGACTATCAGAAGAACCTTTCCACTATAAGTGCCTAGTCTCACTTAATTCCACTCAAGTTAAGTAATCTGATCTGAGTTAAATATGCCTTTATGATGTGCACTTGGCATCTTTTTATTCGCCCCACAATGACACATGCAGCAAAAATTTTCTCAATAGCTGCTTGTCAAAGGAAAATAAAAAGTACAGTAAACCAAAAGTTTCCTTTTAAATTACCAAAAATGTGCTAACCAATATGAACAGGTTGAACGTAAGGATAGAAAATAGAAAAAGCCTCTAATTGCAGTTAGCTTGGCAAATCCATTCTCCATTACCTTCCAACCATCCTCCAATACAACAAACCTACTTTCCATAATCGTGGCCATTTTCTGTGGACAGTAGACATTGGAATACAAAGAAAATGACAAATTTACATCTGCAGTTTAGGTAGTCAAAGTACATGCCCAATTACCAAGCATACCATGTGGGCCACTCTTAAGAAATACAAAAATCAACTTTACCGTGAACCATATGAATGTTTGAATAACTAAAGTATTTTTAAGAAAATGCATTTAGATATTATCAACCATACTTATTAGTGTTGCATTAGGTTAAAATCACTGACAGGCCCAGTAATGTGGAACCCCCACACTTACATCAATAACAAGCTACATGATCAAGTAAGCTTCCAACCCCAAGTGGTGCATAATCACCAAGATAAACAAAAACACAAATATACATTGAATTGTACGGATTATACTCCGTACAATTCAATGTATCATACCCGA
Organism: Euptelea pleiosperma; assembly: GCA_035048495.1. Taxonomy (NCBI): domain Eukaryota; kingdom Viridiplantae; phylum Streptophyta; class Magnoliopsida; order Ranunculales; family Eupteleaceae; genus Euptelea; species Euptelea pleiosperma. Next base: position 24,201,402 of record CM068542.1, on the reverse strand, counting down.
ATAGTAATTTTTTTGAGAAAACATTTTAAACGACAATATACATTGAATTGTACGGATTATACTATGTTTTTTACTCTAAAACCGATTAAAACATGAATTTCTATTATTTTCAATAAAACTTTCCAATAATACTTCAAATTCGACATGTGCCGAGAAAAGCCCATTGACACATTCTTAGAGATCAATGACTTGACTCTTTTTTTTCCGAAGGATCTCCAATCTCTGTTGAAAATCAATTTGATTGGTGATTTTTAGCCATTGGATCTTTGTACCCACCCCAAAATAATGATCCAATCCCATGGTTGAAAAATCAACCCATGAAAAAGACTAAAATGTGATGGATATAATGCATTAATCATGCTAATGTTTGGTCTGTATGTCCACTTAAGGATGGGCCTAACATCCAAAATCATGCTAAGTTTTGGTATGTACTACTCCTATCCTGAATCTTTTTCTGTATGCCGAAATGCTAACTAGGACTGGGCCTAACATCCGTACTGTCAGAAAATCCCTAAGGGCGTGTTTGATTGCACATAAATTTTTCTCAAAAAATTGGGAAATCACTAAAATGGTTGATTGATTTCAACTGAGAGCATATATTTCAATCATGTGAGAAAATGAAGGTGTATTTTCAGGTGGTTCTCACCTATCTGGATGGGAAAAATTCCGGGCTTAGTAAGGAAAATCATCTAGACTTAAATGGTTTGGTAAGAAAAATTATACAGATTTAAATGGCTAATTTCACAATGAACAGGTGTGTTTTTCCAAGGAAAATGCAATTTTCCCACTAATGAAAATGAAGGGGTTTTCAAACAAAGGTTTTAAAACAAAAACAAAACGAGTTTTCAAAACATCCAAATAGGGTTTTAAAAAAAACCCAAAAATCTGCAACCCACCATGAACGACTCCAATCCAACACTTAGAAATCACAAATCAAGCTAATTTTTGGCTTGTATGTCCATCTAAAGAGGGTTTAAAAAAAAAAACCCAAAAATCTACAACCCACCATGAACGACTCCAATCTAACACTTAGAAATCACAAATCAGACTAATTTTTGGCTTGTATGTCCATCTAAAGAGGGTTTTTAAAAAAAAAAAAAAACCAAAAATCTTCAACTCACCATGAACGACTCCAATCCAATACTTAGAAATCACAAATCAGGCTAATTTTTGGCTTGTCTGTCCATCTAAAGAGGGTTTTTAAAAAAAACCCAAAAATCTTCAACCCACCATGAATGACTCCAATCCAACACTTGAAATCACAAACTAGGCTAATTTTTGGCTTGTATGTCCATCTAAAGAGGGTTTTTAAAACAAAATCCTAAAATCTGCACCCCACCATGAGCGACTCCAATCCAACACTCAGAAATCATAATTAGGCTAATTCTTGGCTTGTATGTCCATCTAGGGTTGCACCAAACATCCATACGGAGAGAAAAGAGAGAAATAGGGTTTTAAAACAAAAAAACTCACTTGAATGGACGGCGGTAGAGGACCGATGATCGGACGGCGGCATTAGACGATCGACGATCGGATGGTAGTGGCTATGGGCACAGCTGTAGCATGCCACGACAGCAACCGGAGGGAGAACGAGAGGAGAAAGGGAGAAATAAAAGAAGAAGATAAAGGGTTCGGATAAAGGAAAATAAGTTTTTTTCGTGTTTGTATAAAAGACTTTTAGCGACGGTCATTGGTCGTCACTAAAGGTTTTATATAGCAACGGTCACCCTGACCCTCGCTAAACACGGTATATGGCGATGGTTTCCTTCTAACCGTTGCTATAGGGTTCACTTTCCCACCTTGACAAGGGTTTTCAGTGACGGCCCGAAGCTGACCATCGCTATAAGTCATATATAGCGACGGTCAAACTATGACCGTCGCTAGAACTAGTATATAACGACGGTTTTCCTGGCCGTCGCTGAAAGTTCGTCGCTAAAAGCTGTTTTTCTTGTAGTGTCAATTTGTAGATCTCTTTGTTCATCTCGAACACCAATGCTCCTAATCTATTCCAAAATATCTCTCATTTTTATATCCCCGCCTTTCCAAATTCATTGTGGTTCTACTCTTTCAGTTTAAACTTCAGAGCCTTGAGTTTACTCATCATCACAAATCCTGCACTACCTTCGAACACGAAAGACTCCCACAAACTTGACTTTATCGACAAAACCCTTATGTTTTAGCTACACATTCTCGAATACGAAAAGCGATGGTTTCTTATTAAACTCCCCACACTCCAAGCAAATAGGTATGTGATCCGATGCAATTCGAGGTAAATCGACTTGTACTATCCTTGGGAACATCTCATCCTACTCCCCATCAACATGAAATCTATCAATTATGCTAAAGTTGGGTTAGCTTGGCTATTAGTCCATGTGAACGATTTCCCAACAAATGGGAGGTCCAACAAATCGCTCTGGTCAATGAATGCACCAAATTTACTCATTCCCTGATTCATAGATGATCATCCTCTTCTGTCTGATGTAAGGTGGATTTCATTAAAATTTCCACCAATATCAAGCTAATATTTGGTACGTAGATTCACCAAGAGGTGTACCAAACATCCATGAGGTTAGTAGGCCATAAAGTGAGCTCCATGTGGCATTTTTGAGAGAGGAGACTTCAAGTTTTGAAGTTCCTAGGAGACATCAAATCTATCTATCTATGTATCTATACTAAAGCGGATGCATGAAACCATGCTTCTCTCTCATCCACGTGGCTCTTCATCATAGTTTTTGTTCTTTTCCAATGAAACCCTTAACCTATAAGTAACATGTCTAAAAATTTTATGGGTGTTATAGACTTTTACAACCAATTACTCTCTCCATTCCCTTCTATCCTAACCTTATAACTCCTAAAAAATCTCTAAATATCCTCATTTCCATAACTTCTCTAATCTCTCCACTCTTAAAATTTCTCCTTCAAAATGTCTTTCCATCTTCCTCCAACTACCTGAGGTTATCAATTTCTAAATTCTTTCTTAATATCCTTATTTATTCTCTATTACCCTTAACTTCCCCACGAGAATGCATTTGAGAAGATGGAAAGGCATTCAGTCTAAAAAACCCATTCAATCACAATTCCCTCCCCCAAAACGTCTCTCATGTCCCTCTCTCTCCCAAAACGTCTATCCAAATCACATTAATATAAGTCTTTCTTTTTAAGTTTCGACAAAGATCCAAAAAGTGCTACAGAAAATGATCACGATGGCAGTGGATGGAGATGGAGAGACACATAGGGGGAGGGCTCCTCAAAAGAACTATATCTCACCAAAGCATGAGCAAGCTTTGATTCAAGAAACAAAAACTTTAGAAATAAAGATGAACAATAATGTAATACCCTAAACTTTTGTCCAGGGCTATTAAAGTGATTTATATTATAAGGGTATTTTTGACAAACAATAAAATCAAAATAATTAATATCTTTGAGTTACACATTAATTGCCTTAATTAAAATTTTTCATAACTTTTATCTTTTAGAAATAATAAAATTTTTTTCCTAATCAAAGATTTAAACTTTAAAAATAAATAAACTATTTAAATAAATTACCAATGATAATTAATTATACATATAAATAAATAAAGACTTACCATTTTCTTTTGAGTAACTATTAAAAATAGAAGAATCTTCAAAAAATATACACATTTTTATTTTTTCACCATTAGAGAGTTCTCCATTACAAATCGTTGAGAGCCCTAGAAACACCATAATGTCTCACCCTTTGAGACTATCCCTCTAACAAAAATGTTCATACTTTCGAGATGTTCAACATACTCGAATCCTGACTTCATCAAACGACAATCGATAAAAACAATCGCAGCTACTTTTTCACCATTGATTCAAGTTCGGATGAAGATCAACGAAAAAGGTAGGTACACCTACATATTTTAATAGATAATCTCTTTTATTTTACTTTATTAATCATGTTATATGTATGTACTTAATTGATGATGTTGTGAATATTATTGTGATTTGGATCTAATCGGATCGGCCGGTGTGCCAGAAAAAAAGGTTATAGATAATGATTTTGTATAATATTGAAGTGTTAGTTCGGGTGTGATCCAAATGGATACCCATAGAAATAAAAATTAAGAAAGGCCTAGAGCCCTAGGGTGAAAGACCCTAAATCCCTACAGAATAGCCTTTTAGCTACTACTGGCGTGAGAAGGGGAAGAAGAAGGAGACCTAAGATTGGGTTGTAGTTATAAGCGTATGAATATAATATTCTTAGGCTAATCGTGATAAATATTATTATTTTTCAAGTTACTAGTTTATATCATCTGTTATGCATTGAATATGCCATGATTTTTGGGTTAGAATATACGATATTATCTGTAATATATATACAGTGTACAGTGGATTATCTACTGGGTTTGGCTCATGATATTTACAAAATATTTCATACATAATTGAGGATGGTGTGAATTTCGGTGTTGAAGCACTTGATGAGGGCGATAGCGTGAGAAAATCAGATGGACAATTGAGAATGTCGATGAGATTGATGCAGGACTTTAGATATTTGTCATTTTTATCATTTTTATAAGCTTAATTGTTAAAGACTCGCATTGTCTATTAATTAAAACTTTGTTTAATTTTCAGAATCATGTGGATAATCGATATTTAACTCCTTAGACTCTTTGATTTAACCATTTAAATATATGGTCATGAATCATTAACAAATGCATTAATTCTTATTGATGTGAGGAACTTAATATTATTTTTATGTATTACCTGTGTACCGTTATCGTTAAGGTAGATTTTTTAGTCAAACAATTAAAATGAAATAACAAATAATATTTTTGGGCAAAGTATCTTAACAAAATATGTTTAAAATGATTTTTTAATAGTAAAGAATTAATAAGATAATTTTTTTATTAAAATTATATTTTTTAAAATTTTTATGCCTATCCGCTAAAATTCTGAAAAGTTAATTAAAAAAACATATCAAACAGAAGTTTTAGCCAAAACGTCTTTACAAAATATTTTTATTTTGATCTATTATTAATTATGATCATTTTAAAAATTATTTCGGATTATTTTTTTTATCACACCTTGGATCTTGGGTAAACGAATCGTTTTTCAAGCGTTTGGGTCGGATCCGGGAGCCCGAGTCTGGGGTGTGACAAATAATCAAAATTTGTTAGAGCTAGATCTACAGTTGGTGAGTTGGTGACGATCATAACAAAGTAAAAATAGAGGTTTTTCCGCGTCGTTGGTTACGAAAATCCTAACTTCAACATATTTTTAATTGATCCGAGACATTTAACCTGTAAAATAGGCAATTTTGCACAGTGGCTCGTGTCGGATGTCGATCCGCACTCAGGATTAGTTGGGTTAGTGCATTATCAGAACAATATGACGGAAAAATGCTAGAAATAATGAGGAGGTGAGAATGATGATCACGAGATTTAAAATAAGATTTTTATTTAGTAAATTTTTAGAGAGAGAATCATAAAAATCAACACATTACGAAAAAGTAAAATAATGCAAGAATGATCAAAATTAACTTTTATTAAAAATCATAGAAATTACATTGCTTTAGAATGGAAATCTATCTAAATTACTTCGAAGCAATTACACTAGAAAGCAATAAAAACTAGAGCAAGAAAGGAGAAAAGTAGAGAGAGAAATTAAGGGTCTAGAGAGAGAAAATGAGAAAAGACCTAAAATGACCTAGAGAGAGAAAGAGAGAGAGTGAGGGTTTTTAGAGAGAGAAACAAAAGAGAGGTAGAGAGAGAAATATTGAAGAGAAGAGAGAGAAAGTGAAACTTACCTAGGATGGTATGGTTTCTTAGAATGAGAAAGAAGAAGATTAGAAGAGAGAGAGAGAGATCTTATCCGCATACACACATGGAGAAGGTGGGTAGCCATGGCCTTGGAGGTTTGACAGTCTCCATGAACCGTGACTGTACTGAAGATGAGGATGGAGTGCATCAAAAAAGGTGAGAAGACGGTGGAGCACGTTGGTGAAAGGTACGATTTTCTCCTCTTCTCTTTTTCTTCTCTTTCCCTTTCTCTTTTTTTTTGGTTTTCTTGATGAGGATGGCTTGAAGAGTAGAAGTTGCTGGCCGTTTGGCACGCCCGGAGAACTAGAGAACCGGTATCTCTTGGAGTCAGCAACGTGGAGGAGAGAGTTGCAGTCCGGCCAAGAAGGTTGTTGGCCGGTTATGGATCAGGTGGTGAGAGAGGCAGCAAGGGGAAGGTTCTTCTCCAGCAGGGTGTAGACGTTGGTCGAGATTTGATGAAGGGGGCGGTGCACCAGCTGCTGGCGGTAGGAGAGGGGAATGGACTGTAGGGCGGCAATGAGATGGATGTTGTGGCTTCTCGCAAGGGATGATGGTGGTAGCAGCAGCGTGGAGATCTTAGAAGGTTGACTGGCACACGGCCTGGTGGTTGCTGGTTCCTGTTCGTGGGACGCACCACCTAATGGCCTGCAAGATGGTGGAAAAGGGAGGTGCTACTGGAGGTTGCAGTCCATGGAGGCGTGCACAGGCGGCTGTGCAAGAGGTGGCCCGAGTTGCAACGTGCACTCCAGTCGGTGAAAAAAAGAAAAAACGAAGAAGAAAGGGGAGAGAAGAAGAATAGAAGGGGTTGCTGTGCGGCCAGGTGAGGAGGCATAAGAAGAATAGAAGAAGCAGAAGAGGAAAGAGGAAGTGCAAGCGGCCGGAGTTGCAGGCTACAACTCCGGTTGGGAAAAAGGGAAGAAGAAGGAAAATGAGAGGAAGAAGGGGAAAACGTGGGAGGGGAAGTTTTGGGGGAAGAGAAGAGAAGATGGGAGAGGGATTAGGGTTCCAATGAACCCTTCTCTTCCCCTTAAAAAGCTTCCCTATTTCCTTTAATGGAAATAGGAGATTTTTCGAAAAAAAAAAAAATTATATATATATATTTAAGTAAAACCTTACTTTTCTTTGGGGAATTTCCCCATTTAGTGGACCTCCCTTTTTTATTTAAAAATAATTAATTTAAAGCATTTGAAAATCGTGAGGTCCACTAAATGGTCGGGCCACGGGTCGATGATGATGGGCCCGGCTACTGGTCCACATGGATTGATGATGTCCATCGTCTCACAAGATGATGTGACAGACAATTTGATGACGATCGGATGGATGGTGACTTGATTGGGATTTACAGAGATCCGACAGTTTGATGGACGATCCAACAGTCTGATGGAAGATCCAACAGTCCGATAGCTTAGGGAGATGGGCCAGAGCCAATGGGCAGGAGTTCTGGGGTTAGGTCAGTAGATCCGAAGACCGAGAGATGAAGAGAGAGAGAATAAGGAGAGATGAGATAGAAAATTAAGGAGAGGAAAGAGAAGATATCAAAAAATAGAGATAAAAGTATTTGCAGAGGGCCTGGAACCCTAGTCTTCACTGTGACCATCATCACGCTTCTCCAGTAGAGTAGACTATCATTCCTTGCTGACTTATATGGCTTTAAACGCTTTGGTCCATCTCTTGGTCATTGGCTCTCCCACTCTCTTCGTTCTTTAGGCCTGGCTCTTCAGTCCTCTTTTTCAGCCCGTATTTGGCCCATATCTTCTAGTCATAGCCTGTGGGCACTTTAAGCTTTGATAATGGGCTTTCATGATCGATCTGGGCCTGCAAGTTTCGAGAATCATCCACTCAGGGTTTCCTACAACAGAAGAAGCGTGTAATGAGACTTAATCAGAATGGCTTTATATCTAGACTTCTGAAAATGTGTTTAATGCATGCAAATATACCATTTCGTCCAGAAAAGTGTGTTCTACGCAACAAAAGAGACTCTTACAAAAAAAAGTAAATAAATAGAGCATTTTACGTAGGAGAGTGCGATAACGCTATAAGGATAATTGCTTAAAAACTAAGCACTTTTGAGCGAATATCACAGAGGCGAGCGGTCGCTAAAGATCCAAAATCTGATGTCCCCACCATTAAAGAGAAATGGAGAGATCCACTCATAACTAACCAATTTCCTACCAAAAGGAGTCTGGACATAACCGCACAATATGGGCAGTAAACCTTTTTTTTAACTGCACAGCCCCTTTCGACTTGCTACACCCGGTCAAAGCCTGCTATCACTGGCAACAAGCAATTATGATCAACGTGGTCTCATCCAAGTGTCGCTTACTAATCAAAGGATCAACTAATCCTGTTATCCGCGCTAGTGAAACTGATACATGTCGACTGAGGAGAGAGCGCAATCGCGCTAGTGAAACTAATTTTTGAAAGCATGGTTTTTTTTTTCAATCGTTCATGGGCTAGCGTTGACTGGGAATTTGCTGCAACGAAAGGATAAGAAACCTCACCATAGGTTCAGAAAGTGTGCTAAGAGTTATGGGCCAATCTACTCAATTAGGACAAGAGCTTCCCATTTAAACCGACGTAGTCAAGGAGGTAGGTATACGGTTTACTCATCCCTACACTACCAGCCATCGTTTTGTTAATTGTTCCTTTTATGTTCTTCGTTTCCTTGGATGTCGTGTGGGATATGACGGTCTTTTATCATGACATCACATCTACCTCATGGACGGACGGTGATAGGATGCGAGGGCCAATTTATGATTTTATAGGATAATTACGTTAGATAGTAGATCTTCCATCCATCGTAATGTAATTTGGAATGGGATGATGATGGACTTGAGAAGTAGGATTTAGAGTGAAGCATATTATCCCTATGATGTGTATCACTTACGATACATCCTCACTCCTTTTTTATCCAAGCATGGAGCCTTGGACAGAGATGATTCAATGCGCTCTATAAGTTTGTTGGAGGCTTTAAAAGGGAGGGAAGGGTAAGAAGAAGGCGGACTAAAATATGAGAGAATAGTCACAATACACTGATCATAATAGAGTAGTAGATCCGCTTAGCATCGGTTAAAAAGAAATAGGCTCTTAAAATGCTTTAATTACGAGAATGGGCAATATTGATTTGTTTGGCAGAATGGGGACCTCAAATGTCACGCGGCACTCTCTTTTGACCCACTTATCCATAAATGTTTGGCCCACCTCTTGGTGGACCTACATACCCCAAATGTATCTTCTTTCTAAAAATGCCTATCTTTTTCCTTAAACGTTTCCTCTTTCCTAAAATATCCATGTCATTGTGTTCCTCTCACTCTCCTACGGCATTGCATTCCTAATCTCTTCAATAAATATTCCTAAAATTTCTCCCCTTTCTTAAAAGTCTCTCATTTTCCTAAAATGCTTCCTCATTCCATAATATTTGTCATTATGTTCCTCAATTTTGTCTTACATCTTATGTTTTTTTTTTGCAAGAAATGAAAGATTCAATCAATTTTGCAACGAGAGGGAGAAACTATTGCGGCCTTCGAAGGTTAGAAGTTTCAGATTCAATAAGGTTAGTTGATGAATACTAATTATGTTTCTTTCATGTTCTAAGGTTTTGGCTTCCTTCTCTTCGTTTTGCTAAAGATTCAACGTCATCAGGTGTTAATCACGTTCTAGCGTTTTTGGATTACAAAGAGAATCGGATGAGGGAAAACATAAAAAATGTTGACGAAAAAGACTAGATGGTAAAGAAAGCAAGATTCCTCCTTAGGAGTTCTTCACCATGCACATTGAGTGTAATATTTGAGTCAATATTTACCCTTCTTTGTTGAAATTGCTTGCTATCTCTTCTTTTATGTGAAGAAAGATCAAGAAACTTAACAGTTTCTCCCCTTTCTTTTTTCAAAAACAAAGAGACTAAAAAACCCATCAAGGAAAACGCAAGGAACACATGAAAACATAAGAAATCCTAGACAGCAATACCGAAAATAAGAAAAAGAAAAGCCCATAAAAAAACCTATACTTATGTTACAGTATTTGGAGGAAAATTATTTTTATTCTTTTCTGAGATATTGTTGTCATCGAGATCATCAACGGTGGCATCGTTGAATCCGACATTACTAACCATAGCAGTTTTGTCTCTCCGCACTCCCTTATCTTTCTCTTCACCAAATTCTAGCAAAAACCTCCCTCACTTGCGTTGATTTGTGAAGTTATGTTTGTTTGTTTGTTTTGGTAGGGGAGGCTTTTATCTCGATTAATTTCCTTATGTTTTCTTACAGTTTTTCAAACAAATTATCATTTTTTCTCTACACCATCAGAATCAGAATGGAAGGGAAATAGGGAAAGTGTTGGAAGCAAGGGAGTCAACATAGGTTTTTCTATGGGCAAAATATGCATGTGAAAAAATGCAACGTTGTCTCTAAGTTGATGTTGGACCAGTCACAATCCAACAATCTACAACACGACCGCATGCCAGAATATAAGATCATTTTGGGGATATCGAGACTCCGCAAAGAATGAATTGTGAGAGGGAAGTCACCAATCAGTTATGCAAGAATCTGAGCATAGAGAGTCAACTTCATCATTGTTCTCATTTGCGATGGTGGGTTAAGGTGTTCTCTTTTGTGACGGTGGGTTAAGGAGGTGAGCGCCCCTTCCCCAAATGCAACCTTCCTAAAATGCAACATTTCCACTGACATATGAAGCTTTGATCTCCAACAGTAGGAAGCTTTGATGTCCAATAGTAGGATTTGAACATTTTAACGACGTGATTTCTAGATGTTGGGTAAAAAAATTGGGTCAGTGGAACAAAGATGTTGAATAGTGTAGTGGAGTTCAGTTCTTTGAAAGTTTAGAGATCACATCATCTCCATTGAACGATCAGGAGAAAAGACACACAATCTTTAGTCATTTTCAATCCAACATATTGTTGGTAGAGATGCACATATCTCGAGCCTTCTCTTCTACACACATAATATGAATGGGTGGTTAACTAGGGACCATGGGCCAAACCCCGCATTCCTACAAGCTCATGACTTCAGCCATTTCTCCACCAGAAGCACGTCTCCAAAACCCTTTGAAGAAGAGAGCAAAATCAAGAGGAGCAATAGTTGGCCTTTGGAGTAATTGGTTGTCCTCGCATTTACACGATTGCGGGTCTGTTGGCATTCATTGCAATTTTTAGGATTAGGTAATGGGCTAGGTGGTTTGCATGACCGAGGGAATCCAATTTGGGATTTTTATTCAAGCCAATAAAAGTGTCGTTGGTGGTGTCGTTTATTCATGGACCTTTATTGGAGATTTATTTATCTATATATTGTTCTTCTATTTATTTCTTCATGAATTATATAAGTTGTATATGTGCACTGATACAAGAGAACTAAGTTATCTAGCCATCTCTACCATCCAACTCTTCTATCATGATGCGCATTGTGGACGAACGAGTTATTAAGGGTCAGCCCATGAATGAGTTATATTCAAAATTTGCATGGATTGTCCATTTCTTAAATTATGATGAGTGGGATCTTGATAGTTGATTTATCGTTAAGAAGATCTTATATGGTATTTATATTAGGCGGACCATCCAATCACTATTTGATTGTTTAACCAAACCACGTAGTAACCCATATCAGACCCAGAACCTATATGTGTACGATCTCAAGTAAAAAATGGTATTACAAAAGAACTCACCGTTTCTTAGTTTCTGCGGCCATGTCATGAATATGTATGCTCTACGTTGGTAAAATTCTTGGGGTGGCAGTGTTGAAAAAGAAAACCTTGGGATACCTCAGTTACCGGGTCAAGGGTGTTCGTTTCATAGCTTCCATACAGACACTTACAAATTAAGTTTCATGGAAAGTCCGTTACGAATAATTAAGTTTCATGGAAAGTCTATTAGGGATAAAAGTCAGCTAAATGTTTTTTTCCTTTTTATAAATTCTAAAATTATAAGCAAAATAATGAAATATCAGATATGATCCTTATATTAAATATTATAATTCGTCCAGGAATTACATAGGTTTTTTTCTTGCATAAATATGAATAGTGGTGCTGGACCTGGATGTTAAAAAATTTTGTGTTTATCATTTTTTTAACTAATATTTGAATAAATTCATTTTTTTGAAGCATATGATTTAGTTGACCTTTAATGGTTTTGTTCCCAGAAATTGGTTTTTCTTTAAAAAAAAAAAAAAGAATTTTGTGGGGTGCATTTCTTTTTTATTTAATGATATTTTAAAAACTTACTTTTTTTACTACCAGCGAAACAAATGATTCTTTAGAAAAAAATAATTTTTTTAGGGTTTCAATATTTTTTAATATATTCGAAAACCCTGATTTTTTTACATTTGGATGTTTGGCCCAACCTTAGTGGACCTATAGACCGAAAACTAGTCTGATTAGATATTTATAAGATTTGGATTAGAGTTGTTTTCATTTGTTGGCCATGTACTGTATAAGGATATTCTAGTATACCTAATTTACAACATATTTGTTTATGTTATTTGGTTTGTTTTCTTTTTAATGTTTGTGTGTTCTTTAAAAACATATTGTCTCCTTCGATTAACACAATAAAAAGAATTTAGTTTTTTATTATATAAGTATCATGCCAATATATAATTGTACATATATTATATTGTACATGCCAATACATAAATATATTTTATATTTATTTATATTATGCCCTTGCTTAGCACGGGCTATTGATTCCTAGTATTTTCTTTTAAAGTTGAGGGGGTCAATTGATTCCTCGTGCCAGCTCCGCCATTGAGTGCAACCCTTGTGGATTTTGTTATAATTTACTTAACTATTTTGATAATTGTAATGTTAGTCATATCTATATAACAAAACATGACGGTTGTCTCCCCTTCTTATCCGGCTTCATAAAGGATGGCCGAGATCTTATCACACCAAATGGACGGTGGATCTCAGCCACTCACACCCAATTTTGACAAACGCTTTGTTGATGAGTGTCGTGGGCACGAGTCACCTACTATTTACCTACATATAAGGAATGAAATGGGTTAGATTTACATATAGCCCAAGGGTCAATCTCAGGAGCCCCACTTTTTATGCCTTGAGAGGGGTGTTACCATTAAAACGGATTGAAAAGGCCAGGGGCAAAAATGAAAAAAATATATTTTAATGGATTTTAATGATTTTAACAGAAAAAAAAGTGGTGCTGAAATTCAAAATTTAAAATTTGAAATTTAAAATTTGAAAATTAAAAAAAAATAGAATTTAACAGAAATATAATGGTTTTCTTATACCCCTCTTATCTTATATGGCTTCAATAATGAGTGGCTGAGATCTGCTATGCTTCATATCAATGGCTGAGATTAACTCCCACCCGATTTTGAGAAACACTTTGTCGAAAAGTGCCGCGGGCACAGGCCACCCACGCATATATCAAGAAAACTCAATTTTATTCTCTTATCTTATCCATCCATCTAATGTGGACGGTTAGATAAAGAGTGGTTGAGATCAAATCCATCGATCTAAAGTGACGGTTAGATTTCAGCCACTCAATCGCCTCATTTGACCTCAATTTATTCAAAATTTAAATTTCTACAACCGTTATTTTTTGTTATTTCTGTTATTTTCCCATTTCTCCCTATGTGCGCATTACAATCCGTTATAACAGCCGTTATAATGGAAAAAACGGTAACGCCCCAGTCCGCTATACCGTTTGAGTGCCGAAGGCACCCAATTTTAGCAAACTCTTTTATCGGAGAGTGCTGTCGGCGTGGGCCATTTAGTATTCTATATAACAAAACGCATTGGTTGTCTCCCTACTTATACCTCTTCTTATAAACATCAACAAAGAAGGGCCGAGATCTAATCCTCTGCCAAATGGATGGTGGATCTCCGCCACTCACCCGATTTTGACAAATTCTTTGTCGAGGAGTGCCGATAGCACAGGGCACCCACTAGTTCTCAAACAAAGCAGCCCATATTCAGGCTCCGAGGAGCCCATTTTTCTGACCCCTCTTGGTGTTCACGCACTCAACCGTCGATTTCACGAATCCAACGATGGTTGTCAGCGCTGCCAGCTTGGTGCTGACAATCACCGTTGGAATCTTGAAATCCACGGCCGAGCACACGAACACGAAGAGGGGTCAGAAAAATGGGGGTCCCCTGAGCCCGACCCTTTGGCAAATAGGGCTGCTAGGCAAGGGTGAAGATGTTCTCTGGCTGAAGACTTCCCTCTTTGGCTGGAAGATGTAATCTCGAAAGCGCCGTGTCCGATCCAATCCTTGTGATGCTTTCCTTTTCATATACGTTAGCTTTTGATATCGTATCTATTAAAAAAACTATAAAGTTTTTCCACATTTGAAGTTTGGGTTCCTGGACCAACAATCTAGGGCTTTTCTCCATGTGGCATATTCATCCATGGATGGTTGAATTTCCTCTCAGCGATCGATCTAACAGCTTGCCCATAATCCAGACAGTCCAAAATGATGATTGTAACGTTAATCATGTGGAAAGCAGCAAACTCGATGCTAACACCTCCAAAAACACTCCGCCATGTAGAAAACTTGTCGCTTGGGTCTTGGGGAATCAAATGGTAGCACAAACCCATGAATTGCAAACACCATTTTCTGAGTAGAGCTTGGCTGACCGGTGCCAGTCAGCAATGTTGCTCACCGACCACAATACAAGCCACATGGCACACTCTTAGAAGATGCTAACTATATGGATGTTTGGCACAAGGTTTAAAAGGGGTCGTTAAAACGGTATAATGGACTGGGGACATTACCATGTTTTCTGGTTATAACGACCATTATAACAAAAAAAATGTTCAGGTGGGCAAAAACGGAAAATAACAGAAAATAGCGCCGAAATTCAAACTTTGAATTTCAGATTTTCAAAAAGTGGAAATAACTGCCCTTTTTTCCCCAAAATTTTCTAGAAAATAACCGTCATTATAACGAAAATAACGGCTGCTATTTTTGGGCGTTTTAACGGTATGTTACGTAACAGAGGAGGTCTAAGGCCATTTTTTAAACCCAAAAATCCGCCTGATTAGTGACTTAAATCCTTTGGTTTTTTGTACCCAAATAATGGTCAATAATGCTCAAATTTCTCGGTTAGAAATCAATCCATGAAAAGGACTCAAATCCAACATTTAGAAATCCCTAATCAGGCTAAGTTTTGGTCTATATGTTCATCCAAGGTCGAGCAGGTTGAGCAGAACATCCATACGGTGGGAAAGCTCTAAGAATATGCCGAGTGATTCATATTGTAATCGTTCAGCAACTTTGTTGGCCTGCGCCTGTCAGCAAAGTTCTACTCCTACATCATAACCGATCCAATGCCTAGACATCACTAATTATGTGATTTTTGATTGGGTCGTGATGTAACAGGGTATGATGTAACAAGGTATACCTGAGATCTTTTCATTTGCCGAAGCGGCATTTTTGGTAGTCACGGCTGCCATCTGGGCCCACTGACTGCATGAATGTTTAGCTCGCCCCTTAATAGACAATCATACCAAAAATAAGCTTGTTTAATGGTTTTTAGCCGTTGGTTTTAGTACTCAAAAAATGGTTGCATTCAACGGCTATACGAACGCCTTAAAAAGTGCTAAAAAGTGTTAAAATCTAATGGTTATAGATTACAAATCAGGGTGATTTTTGGTCCATATATCCACAAAGGGGTGGGATAAACATCCTTACGGTCAGTGGGCCCAGATGGCAGCAGTGACTACCAAAAATGCCGCTTCTGCAATTGAAACAGTTACCTTGTTACATCTTTTTCCTTTTTGATTTAGGGATGGGCCCACATCGATATGGTCACTGTCCTATAAGAATGTGCCACGTGGCTCAAATTGTGGGTTGTCATCAGTCCGCTGTCATCAAAGTTTCTCACAACCGACACACCTGTCTTGCTTTCGTTTCTCTTTGAGTAAATCTTACCTGACCACCCACAATATAAGCCACGTGGCAATTTCTTAGAGGATACTGACCGTATAGATGTTTGGCCAATCCATAGGTGGACCTATAAACCCAAAATCAACATGATCAGTCATTTCTAAGCGTTAGTTGAAGTCATTTTCACGGGTTGATTTTAACCGTAGGAATTTGGGCATTATTTACCATTATTTGGGTGCAAAGATCCAAAGGTTTGAGATCACTAATCAGGCTGATTTTCGGTTTGTAGGTCCAATTAGGGATTGGCCAAACATCCATACGGTTAGCCCTCTAAGAGTGTACCACGTGGTTTATATTATGGGTGATCATGGCTTCCCTGACTGTCGTGGTCAGGCAAGTTTTACTCTTTTATCTTTCTGTCTCGACCTCCACATCACATCGCAGCTTTATGTCAATCCCCCTCCATACAAACCCACATGAGAGACAAAATGGCTTATCAAAGCGTCAACTCGTATAGAAGCGGCCCCCAATGAGCTTCCAAATTCCAATAAACTGTGTAGCATGAAAAATATTGTTTTTTCCAAGTTATTAAATGACCGTTATGCCGTCCGTTATCATTACCCTTATCGTTATTACAGTTATAATGAGTCAAATTAGTCGTGTCCAAAGTAAACACGGTTAGAATACTACAAAAAAAAAACATTTTTTTTAACGTTATAACAGAAATAATGGCCATTGTAACGGATATCTCATTTTTCAATAAAAAAGTGCTATAACGGGATATAACATAACAGGGTGGGGCGTTACCGTTATAAAGCAATTTTTTAAACCATGGTATCATCAACAAAGTTCTCTTTCTATCAACAATGCAACTTTCACAAGTGGGCGAATGTATCTAGCCCTAAACCAAGACATGATTTCATTTCATCCACAAAGTTTTCTCTCTCTATCAACAATACAACTTTTCACAAGTGGGCGAATGTATCTAGCCCTGAACCAATACATGGTTCGCTAATAGTTCTTCCCATACGGCTATGATCCTTAATCTTCTTGTCACTAAATAAAGTGGACTACCAAAAAAAAAAAGTGAGACAGATAAAATATCAGTGATAATGCTTGATATGGGGCAAAAAAAAAACCAATCAGTGTTTTTAAACCTGTACTGCACAAACCGATTGAACTGGTGAACCGGCAGATTGTCGCTAAAAACGGTACAGATGAACATTGACCCGGATTTTAAATTTTTTTATTTATTTTTTATTTTTCTAAAAACCAGAAAATACATTATTGATCAATTGATTGAATTGGTGAACCAGCAACTCGAGAACCGGCTCAGGTTTTAGAACATGGATTATTGATGTTATATTGGTGGACTTAGCTTATACTTTAGAGGAATGCTGGTGAGCACAGATGCAACCCTGTAAAAGACAAGAAAAAAAATTCATATTTTAATTCAAGATGTGGTTTTCAAGGTAGTTTCTCTTGTCGTGGGGTTAAACCCAACATGGCAGCTCAGATGGTTCGTGTGTATCCACCTCTTTCGGGAGGTCGTGGGGTCAAACCCACTCAGGCAGGTTTCCTTCTTTGAGCGGTTGTGCTAGGAGTAGTGAACGGGTCCAGGCTTAGCTTGGCTTCTTCTATGGGGCCCTCCCACGATGATGTCTACAAAAAAAAAAGGTAGTTTAACTTGTCTTTTACGACGTTACATCTATTCAGCACTTCCTAATTATCGTACCTGCAAACATTAAGTTCCGAGCAGGTCCAACAAAGAAACATGACCAATTACTGTGGTATGGTGGATTGGGTGGTCATTGGGAGCAAGGTTTTAAATTTTGCCGAAAAGTTCGGGCTACACCGAAATCGAAATCCATAAAAATTGAAAATTTTAAAATTCCAAAATTTCGACCGAACTTTCGGATATCGGTTTGTTGAAATTTCATGAAATTTTGAACTTTTCGTGAAATTTCGGTGGAAATTTTGAAATTTTCATTACTAATCTCAATTTCAAAATTTCTAAAATTTCACACGAAATTTCGGATTCAGGCCTCACTGAAATGGCATGTAAAACCGAAATTTTAAACCTTGATTGGGAGGGCTCGTTTGATTGCAAAATGGGAAAATTGCATTTTCCTTAGGAAAACACGACTGTTAGATAGCCATTTTAACTCTATATAATTTTTCCTACCAAACCATTTAAATCCGGATAATTTTCCCTACTTAGACTAGAATTCATTTATCATCTAGATAGGTGAGAATTCATTTCCACCTTAAAATACGCCTTTATTTTCTAACATTATTGAAATATATGTTCTCAGTTGCAATCAATCAGCCATTTAAGGCTTTTCCCAGATGTATCTTCCCGAAAAAAATTTATGTGCAATCAAACACGTCCTAATAGATAATTTTTATTTTTCACTAAGTAATATAATAGATAATTGGGTGGAACCCATTTGAGTGGTAGGTCGCACCGGCCATCACAAGATAAGCAAGTGATAATTATGAAATCGCCTGAGGAGCTTAAATTGTTCATTTAAAACTTATTATTACTATAAATACAAAAACCAATCAGGGTGATTTTTGGTTCGCATATCTGACAAGGGGTGGGCTAAATATCCATGTGGTCAATGGGCCCAAAGGGCAGCTCTGGGTAACAAAAATCGCTCGAACTCTACCTTGTCACATTTTTTCTCAAAAAGTTTCCTAAA
This sequence comes from Euptelea pleiosperma, assembly GCA_035048495.1. Lineage (NCBI taxonomy): Eukaryota > Viridiplantae > Streptophyta > Magnoliopsida > Ranunculales > Eupteleaceae > Euptelea > Euptelea pleiosperma. The sequence goes on along the minus strand of CM068542.1, from coordinate 24,183,057 downwards.
GTAAAAGAAAGTAGAGGACTTTGTACTTTTCCTTAAAAGAATATTTGAAGTATAGGAAAGTTGAACTAAACACATTTTTCTAAATTTAAGTTAAAATGTTGTACAACTATGACAATAAATTTTTAATATGGATGATTGAATACCCAATAAATCAGTGTCGACGTCCACACAGGTTTCAATTAAATGCCTCTCTACTTTAAAGCCAAAACCTTGCCTCATTAAATACATCTCTATTTTAAAGCCAAAACCTAGGTTGGGGTACACCCCTTTACACGGGTTTGGTTCAGGTTGTCCAACATGCCGATGAGGGACCATAGTATAAGCGACGTGGCGCACTCGTAGAGACCGTTGATAGTATGGATATTTGTCACATCCCTAAGTGGACCTAGATACCAAACATCAGCCTGATTAGTGATTTCAAACCTTTGGATATGAATACGCCAAATAATGCTTGAAATCTATGGTTAGAAATCAACCCATGAAAACGACTCCAATCAAATCCTTAAAAATCACTAATCAGACTGATTTTTTGTATGTAGGTCCACCTAGGGATGGGCCAAACATCGATAGAGTCAATGATCTCTAAGAGTATGCCACGTGTAAGGTGCACGAGGCGTTCCCCTAGTTAACCTATGATAAGAAATGCAAGTTGTTTGCTTGGAGTACCATGACACCACGAGGCTTGAATCCTCAGATGTACTATTACTAGTAGAATATCAAAGATGTAGTCATCAATTCTCATGAGAGGCCACAATTATTGCAAGCAAACAAATTAATTTTTGACATTAAGAATGCATTTGACATTGTGGAAAATAAGTTAAAAAGTTTCTTTTAGGCTTATTATTTTGGTTTTTGCAATTTGAAATTGGCCAAAACAGTATTTTCAAAGGTCAAGGAGAAACAATTTTGAAAGTGGTTTTGGCTTTTGACTTATGCACTCAGTACTTTTATTTAACATGTTGAAATTCAAACTTAAGTAAAACTTTTAAAATACTTGGAATATACCTCTATTCATTAAAGACAAATAGTAAAATTTTTAAACTACCAAAATAAAACTTTAGTCTTTATTAATCGATTTAAATACAAAATTGTCCGACTATACCCAAACCCAATATTCATAAAAGCCTAGTTCAAAGCCCAGCCCGAAAGTAATAAGCCTAGTTCAAAGCTTAGATATTCATTATAAGATAAGTGCAATGATTCTAGGTTTACAATGTTGTTGCTCAAGGATTTTATATTATAAAGCAAAGTGCTCTTTTAAACAGTTATTGGCCAATTTTATCCCAACTATAACCTTGCATTTTTAAGAAAACTACATACATAACTCATATGATCTTCAGTTACATAACTAATTGAAAAGGTAAAATAGTATAATATATTATCTATTACTATTTTAAAGCCAAAACTTGGACAGCCACAGGTGCCTATACTTTCAAAAAAATATAGGCGCCTCTTTCTTTAATTGTTCCTTTCTGCCAAAAAATAAAAATAAAAATCATCAAATGCCCTTCTAACTTATTCACATATTCTCGTGTCATTAATTATATTTTCAATACAACACCTTGATAAATACTTGGGCCCTGTTTGGGAATGCTTCTATGGAAGCACTGTGGAAAAGCACTTCTATAGAAGCTCTAGCAGCAGCTACTGAGAAACACTCTTTTCTAAAATATCATTTGACAAACTATGCTGGAGAAGTGTTGTTCTGTGTGTAGAAGCTGGTATTGTCGTTTGGCAAAACCAGCTGTGAGCTTCTGAATTCTATTAAAATGTCAAGAATACCCTTATATTCAAAAGAAGGCAATAGTTTATTTTTTGGCTCACCTAAAATAAATACTATATTTTGAATTACATCTTATGGATCCCACTAATGAAATAATGTTGAAAACACATAAAATGCGTAAAACAAGCAATGTGAATAAATCCAATCAACCAATACCATGAAACCCATCAATTTATCAACCATAAAGGTAACAACGATAAGTCATAATAAAATGTATCTAAGACAAACCTAAATTGCGTTGATCAAATGCAATTTTGATCGCATCAGCTACCGGTGTTCTTTTTTGCTTTCCATCTCCTTATGAGTTGGATGTTGCTCAGGTGCAGGGGGCTCATGATATACTGCACCAGTGTTTGCTTCCTCGACATATTCTTCATCTTCGTAAATGGTGAATTCTTGATCTGTCAATGCTTATTTCCTAATATAGTTATGAAGTGTCATGCAAGCAATGATAATATCATGTTGTGTTGGCAGTTTATACGAAGACATTTGTTTAAGTATGGGCTATCGTGCCTTCAAAACACCGAAGGTTCATTCAATGACATTGCACAGAGAAGAATGTAGGTGATTGAATAATTCTATTTTCCCCTTCGCTTGTGATCCCCTTCGAAAATCTTGGAAATGATAATGACAACCTCAGTATGGTGCCAAAAACCCATTCATTAATGGGTATCCAGCGTCAACCATATAATATTTGCATGTTGAAAAGGTATACAAATAATTTAATTATGTATTTGATCAAAACAATAAAATATATAAATAAGTTTATTTCTTTATACCTCGAGGTGCATGTGGAAAATTCAAAGATGGGGTATTAATGGCAACATCGAACACTTTAGAATCATTTGCCGTCCCTTCCCAACCAGCATACACATATGTAAAAAGCATGTCAAACGAACATGCAGCCATTACGTTGTGGGTTAACCCTTTTCGTCATCGGTACGACACTTGTTCATTTAACGGAGCGTGTGTAGAGATATGTGTACCATCTATAACCCCAACACAATCCTTCATGTTTTTAGAATGGCAATGTGTTACTAAATTAATTGAAATTAAACATAATAGTATGCTAATATATGCAATTAATGTTTTACCTTGAAAAAGGGCCAATACTTCTGACTGCGTTAGATTTCTTTGGGCACTTCATCATACGAAGGGGGAACTATAATGGATATGGAAAACTGTAGAACTGCATTCAACACTCTGTGGAAATGTCTACTAACAGTTTCTGGTGAATGTTGAAACCTTGAACAAAGCAAACGATTTCTCTCGTTGTGACTAACAGTCAATAAGAACATTGTCATTTCCTCTTTTAACGAAACATACCTTATTCTCGTTAACAATCCGTTCTCCTCAAAAAATGTATATAATCGGATGAACATGTATTTTTCTATTCGAAATAGATCATGACAAATCGTTGGGTGGCCATGGAGTACATGATTAATAAAATCCATCCCAGTCAATGTACAATTTTTTCGTGGTTCCTTATATATGTATTGCTTATAATACATTTTGATGGCTAATGTCGAAGCTAATTCAACAGTATAAAATTCTTCATCCAAATCCATCTAATGTCTAAATATTCATTAAAAAAACTCATCAGAACAAAAAAGTAATCCACCAGACAAAAATATGAGCATAAAGCATTAACATTAGAAACAACCTAACAAGATACTACTACGGCCGAAAACTTTAAAATAATAACCAAACATGAATCATAACAAAAAAGCATCTATCATAACAAAAAATCCAACAAAATAAAAAAAAATCTTTTAAATACTATAACCAACTACGGTCCAGATCGAGACTCTTTAAACTCGGACTCCAACTAGATACGCTGCACATCAGGTTTTAGAGTGCAAAATAGTTCTCTTTTGCCACTTTGTAGAAACATCTTCAGTACAAACATGTACAATTCTCCACCTCTTGGAATATCCGGCAGACTGTCCAAATTATCCACACATTCTTTCATGTTGTTTGTTAGAACTACGGGTGCAGTGACAATTTAGTTCCTCATCATAAGATTTTCAACAAGTGTATCTATTTGTCTTGCAATTCGGCCAGAACCAATTAATTTCTTTCTGCGTAACTGTGGCTCGGGTAACGGAGATAACTTTCTCCGTGAAGATACTGTAGTTGGTGTTGAATCATACAGCTCATCGACATCGTTGGGTGACCAATTTGAAAATTGTTGGGACTCAGGTACCAACTCAGGGCTATCATCATTGTCAAGATTCTGTATAGGATCAACACGTGAACTAGAATGATGTAAATTCCCTTCTGTAGGTGTCCAGGCAAGATCGCCAGTCGCAAACGTCCCACCGTAGATGATTTCTAGGTCGTTCTCATGCTCAAGTCCCTTATGTCAAAATTTTTAGTATGTCGACTATTTCTACATAAAATCACAGGGAAGTTAAAAATATGGTTATAAATCTCATATAAAATAAACTTATCATTAAAAAATAGATTACCTGTAACTAGCCTTCCCACCAGTCATCATCGGCCAAGACCGTTTGTTTCTCAGGGTCTCATCCTAACCACTATTGCTTTTCAACCTATTCCAACGGGCAAACTCCGACTTGGTTTTGTCCTAGTGATATTTCATCTGGACTTTTGTATACTTGACACCGGATCTCCGTTCAAATTCATCTATCAAATTGTTGTATCCGATTTTGTCAAGTACAGAACCATTTCTACGACCTTTCTTAACTTGACCGACAACAATGTCAACCCATATCTTATGCAAATTGGCTGGCCAATGAGCTTTTGTTTGTGACATAGGTTGGTTTCTTTTTTCCATCTAACACGAGAATTTCAATAGTTAATTACATGGAATAAAGTCAAATCCAACAGATAGAATCATCCCATTAAAAATGGTCAAGTATATATATCTACAACTAGAAATCACCAATCAAACTAATTTGTGGTGTATGACAAATTAATACACAATACTACCAAGTTTATTATTTTGTAAATATGACATAATTAATAAAAACATACCTTGTAAAAATATATCAGAATTTCAAGATATAGAGATGGAATCTCAATCTTATTCTTCATTTTATTGAATATATGAGGATGAATTTAACTGACTTTTGTTAAGAAGTTGCCATACGAGTTATCTTCTTCTATGTAAAAGTAAAACATGATAAACATCCAGATAGCCATGAATTACATCAAACTAAATGGCCTAAACTAATTTGAATTAGTCAAGAAGAAAATTCTAATTAATCATTTGTACCTATGGGACTATCTATGTTTGAAATAAACTTCTAGTTGATGTGGCACAGTAACTGGGTAGCACCAACATCATCCATTTAGGTCTGGTAAAGATATCCATCTACTTTGTTGGGTAAAGGAAATGACTATCTAGTGCAAGAGATGCACCTAAGACTAGTCTATTTCAATTGTTCTTGACCAAAAGGTACAATTCTTCAATGGTCTGATTTTTGGGGCTATGTTCCATCATAGAAGTGGTCCACCAATTGAATTGTCTGGAGTGATGAAGAGGTGAGCATTTCAAGTTGGATTTTGGATCAGCCTCATGGAGTAAAACTGCTGTCACAATGCACAATACCAGCCACATGGCATACTCTTAGTGGACGCCGACTGTATGGATGTTTGGCCAGTCCCTCGGTGGACCTGCAAACCAAGGTTTAAAGGAGGCCGTTTTTACGGTATAGCGGACTGGGGGCGTTATCATTAAAGTCGTTAAAACGAAAAAAAAACCATGCTGCAAACCAAAAATCAGCCTGATTAAGTGATTTCTAACGATTCGATTGAAGTTATTTTCATGTGTTGATTTTAACGGTAGGAGTTTGAGCATTATTGACAGTTAGTTTGGTGCAAAGATCCAAAGGTTTTATTGGTTGATTTTAACGGTAAGAATTTGAGCATTATTTGGGTGCAAAGATCCAAAGGTTTCATGGTATTTTTTTATTTGGTAAGCAAAGGTTTCAAGGTATTTTAACAGTAGGATTTTGAGCATTACAGAGTTATTTGGGTGCAAAGATCCAAAGGTCGTAAGTCACTAATCAAGCTGATTTTTGGTTTGCAGGTCTACCAAGGGACTGGCCAAACATCCTTATGGTCACCATCCACTAAGAGTGTGCCACGTGGCATGCATTGTAAGTTGTGACAGAACCATCTATCACAACATTGTGACAGAAGTTTTACTTGGCCTCAGGTTGTGAAAAATGGCTATTTTAGTGTTTCCTCTCTCTCACTGATCCGACTATTCCTCTCCCTCTTACATGTCTCCGGATCAAACCCAAACCCAAAATTAGGGCGAAACCCTTCACAATGGCTCTCCAAAATCCACCAAGAAGAGAAGAAGATATTTTTGTGTTTGATTGTAAATCGAATCTCCAGAAATTTTAGTTCGTTTCATCTTCATCTTCATCGATTTGGGATTTTTGTTCTTCTTCTGTGTCTTCCCTTTGATAGAAGCAAAGTTGTGCTGTAACACTTGCCTCACGCGCTCTCGCAGTTCGCTCTATTGGACCAAATTGACGGTAGCTTTGCTAGTTTGTTTTCGCCCAGGGAAGAACAGGTTTGTTTGGCTTTAATTTCTGGTTATGTTCTTGTTCGTTGAATCAGAGAGAGAGAGAGAGAGAGAGAGAGAGAGAGAGAGAGAGAGAGAGAGAGAGAGAGAGAGAGAGAGATCTTACCGTGTATGTAATAGAGCGGCTCATTTCCGAGTAACAGAGAGGGGGGAATGGCGTACTTATCTTCACAAATCTATTAATGGCGTAACAGATTCCAGTCCTGCAAAATCCACAATCCAAACTAATCTTCTATGTCAAAAAATCCAGCATATTAACTAATAACAATAGAAAAAAAAAATAAAGGTTTAAGAAGGAAGGAGAATGTTAACCCGATGAGATTGTGAGGGCTGAAACATAGGATCGAAGAATAAAACTCGAGAGTTTCGATTTGGATATACGAGAGAGACGAAAAAGATGGAAGAAAGAGTGGGTAAAAAGGTAAAAAAGGCACTTACGTTTTGACGGTGATTAGCTTCCCGCAAGAATGCGGAAGCACTCCTTTTAGAAACACCCTCCGAGGTGTTTCTAAAAAAAGTAATTCTAGCTTTTTTTAGAAGCTAAAAGCTGAATCACTTTTGCTAACCAAACAAGGATTTACACTGGGGAAGTGATTCTCAACGCCAGAAGCCGGAGAAGCACTTCAAAAGAACCATTCCCAAACACTACCTTGATCTTTTTAATACCATCATTCTTATTTTCAATACAGCCCCTTGCTAACCACTTAATTACTTACAATGCCATTATTTTCATATTTTTAAAATAATTTTTAATAACAACTTAATTACTTTCTATGCCATTTTTTCCATATTTCTAAAACAACCCCTTAATAAACTACATATCTATTCTACATGGAAAACTTCAAAATTTTAATTTTTTTACTGTGTGCCTTGAGTTGCCACAATTTACAAATTCTCTCTACAAACTAATTATCCAAAAGGCCCCTACAATCACTCAGGTGTAACACATGTGTGGCCCGCTTTGTAAAGTTCATTTACTAGTAAATAGATAAATTGACATCTTTCTAAGAAAATTCTCTTTTACTTTTATTCATAACTAGATACAAAAGAATAATATTGTTGTTCATCCAAGGACCATTTTGAAAAATTCTTTATTTGTAATTCTATAAGTTAAGCATCACGTGCATAGCACATGCCCCTTCGTTGATAAAATCAAATGATAGAGTTGGCCTTGAAACCAATATACAAATGGGTCATCAATCATCCATTATCAATGAAATTCTGGTATGACCTCAATTGGAATATTGATCACGCATTTGAAGATTTCAGTCGATCCACCCTAAGTTGGTTGTCAAATATCTCACTTATTCTATAACAAACTTGACCCTTAGAAGAGTGTTGGTACCACTTTTTATTTATTTATTACCAAAATGTCCTTGCTTCAGTTCATTCATCTTTTCTTATCTATTTTTAGAGTATGGGCGGCTTCGTCTTTTCTTATTTGCATTACTCATGACAGCTTGACTTCTCCAACGTCATTTTTTTTTTGTGTTTTTCTAACTATGCCTTGAGTTGCTACCCTCTCGATCTGATTGAAAGGTTGCCTAGAATCAACCTTTCTTCTCGGTCCATCGTTCAACCTTCCTCTCGGCCTATTGTCTCAATGATATTTGGTCTCGGCATATTTGACAATCCGAGGCCATCATTTATCTCGGCTTCTACAATAATGATATGTCCCGACTGCTAATAACGATTTCTCGACACCCTTTGTTCTCAGATCATATTTTACCATGTGTCACCATCGCAGTCGTCCACATCTCCATGCTGAAAATATCCCCTACAGTGAACTATGGGGCCATGTTCATTTTAGATAAAATTGGATTCATGGATTGCAGATACATCATGCAATTCAACTTTATAATCATAATCAATAAATGGAATTTGGCAAAAATATCCTATTTTCTAACCTTTTATTTTAAAATTTCTAATTAAGAGAAATAATTCTTTTTTTATTTAAAAATTGAAGAGAGAGAGAGAAAGATGCTTTGCCTACTTTTGTCGCGGTTTCGATTTTGGACAACGTAATCTGCGCTTTTCTTGCACGCTGGCCACTCCCTACTGAGTAAAACTTTGATGACAGGGCCTGTCATCGAGGACGATGACAGGACGCAATATGAGACACGTGGAACTATCCTATAGGTCTCTGACCGTATGGATGTTTGGAAAATCCCTAGGTATACCCAGAAACCAAAAATAAGCCTGATTAGTAATCTTTAGACGTTGGATTAGAACTATTTCACAGGTTAATTTTAACCGTATGAATTTGAGCATTATTGACCATTATTTAAGGTACTGAGATCCAAAGGTTTGAATTACTAATCAATCTGAGTTTTGGTTATAGCTCTATCTATGGATTGGAAAAACATCCATACGGTCCGATTCCTCTAACAATATGCCACGTGGCTCATATTGCACCCTGTCATCGGCTCTATGACAGGGCCCGTCATGAAAGTATTACTCTTTTCTACTTTACTTCTTCCCCCCTTATTCCATCAAAAAAAACTTTACGTGGGTCCCACTCCGAGCAGATCAACGTCATTTTTGGATGACTTACACGTGGCTACACGGGTCGGTCTTTCCTTCTTAAACGTTTCCTTCCTCTCTCCACGTTATGTGGCTACAGAGAAGAAACCAGAAGGTCTCTCATCAAACCCTAACCTCTCACTCTCTGTCTCTCGTCTGAGTTTTTCGTTTTGTTTTTCTGTGGATGAATTTTTATTCTTTGGACTGAAATTTCAGTCTGATCGTCTGTTCTAAGTCTGTTTTTGTTCTTTTGTGAACAAATTTCGAAGCTCTTGAGCAGGTAATTCGTTCTCTGGTCTTTCACTTTAGCTTTCATCGATTTTAAATCCTTTTTTTTTTTATCTCGAAATTCTCTGCAATTAGGTTTTTTTGGGATCATTTGGTATGCTTTTTCTTCTTCTGTTCGATTCTTTCCGTCTGAGCTAACTTTAACTACTTGCTGTTTCCTCTGCTTATTCTTTTTTATCATTAGGGTTTTGAATTCAAATCTCGTTCTTTATTATTTTCCTGAAAGTTTTGGTGTTGTTGCAGAGAAATTCGTTTTTTTCCCTTTGTTTTCGTAGTAATTCTGGATATTATGAATTAATGTTTTGTTTTGTTCTTTAGGAAATTCAGTAAAGGAACTAAACAGCTACTGGAATTGCTAATGTTTGGTTCCTTATCTGGTGATTTTTCATCATTTTAGGGTTTTTTTATAGTCAATTATGCATCTTTAGCCATTTAATCAACTCAAATGCAAGAAACATCAGATTCTTTTTATTCCATGATATGGATGGAATTTGAGTTTTCCCAAATTAGGAAAAGCTTCAAAAATGGGTATTTTTTCATTCATTTTCTTCTCTGCAAGAAATGGTAGGTTTTACATCTCTCTCTCTCTCTCTCTCCTTTATAGCTCTCTGTAGTACTGTGACGTTTGTACAGCTTTGAATTAATTTTTGTGGGGTCTCTTATAATTGATTAGGTTTCTGTGATTATTGTCTTGTAGCGTCTGCAGATCTCTATTGTAGTTGTTGACAGCTGGATGGCCTAGATGTTGTTTCCTTTGTTACTAACTTACTACTACAAAGGTTTCTGAATTAAATGTCTTGGAAGTTGAAATTTTCTTTCTTTTTCTCTTGTTGATGGCAGATAGCTTAAAATCCCTAAAATATTGTAGAAGGGGCGGTGCTGTTGATAAGTGAAATGGTTGGGGAAGGATTGAGGACTGAGGATTTGAACCTGTGCTTTCAGAAGCTAGTGGTGCTTGGTGGTGGTGGTGGTGGTGGAGGAGAAAAGATAGGACGTGGAGGAGTGATGACTGATTGGAAGGACCTTCCGATGGAGCTTCTGTTGCGGATTGTTTCACTTGTGGATGATCGGACGGTGATCATGGCTTCTGGAGTGTGTACTGGGTGGAGAGATGCTATTTGCTTGGGGCTTACCCATCTCTCTCTGTCATGGTAAAAGCTAGTTTTCCTCTTCTCCACTCATTCATCTGTTTCCTATGTGCTTCTTCGATCTAATGGAACGTCTCATATGCCCTTTAGCTAGTCTGTTAATCGTTAATTTTTTTTCGTTTGTTTTTTTTCTGGTAGTGTTTCTTTGTTATTTTTGTTGTTTGTTGCTCGCTTCAATCAATTTTTTTGTTACCTAAAAAAATTATTTGTGGTTTTGGAAGTCTGAATGTACGTGTTACAGAAAAAAAATGATTTTCACTGTCTTATTGCGTTTTCCCTCGTTTTTCTTTTTCTCCTGGAGCAACCGATTTATGGGAACAGGGATTGTTGCCCCAGTAACTTAATTCTCGTAAGCACTTCACCTTGGCTTTGTTAAAATAGTGTGCAATTTGGAAACTTACGTCAAGTTATTCACAAGGGCTTCTGTGCACAAAATTTTTTCTCTTGCATTATCTGGTGATCAGTGTTCTGCCTCACCAAAGTGATATGTAGGTTTTTTTTTTTCCCTGTAAGCACATCTGTAGGTGTTACTATGTGTTTGGTAATATGTAAGGATGATGTTGGTGTGACTTCCCCCCCCCCCCCCCCCCCCTCCCCCCCATTGTTCTTGTTAGATTACACAGTATATCATATTTAAGAGCAACGTGGACCATGTTACATGTCTTTTGAAAATTGTAAGACTTACTGTAGGAGTTCTACTTGACTGGCTATGCGTTCAGAGGAGATTTAATTAGTGAGTAGCAGATGTTTATGGTTATAGATGCTCCTCTGTCCTGTATGCCTTCAGAAATTTATCAAAAAAATAAAATGCATTAGAAGTATGAAATAGTTGGAGCCACCCCTCCCCTATTGACTGATCAATATCATCTCTACATGAAAAGAAGCTTAATAATGTAAAGTATGTAGTGTGATCTTCTTAACTGCACCTAAATAATGAAAGCTCGCTGATGAGTTGACTCGGACACTTGAGGATTCAAATATTCTCTTCGTTGGTTGGGATGGTCAAAATTTTAGCGATGCGTGCCCGAAATCTGATTTTTATGGAGGATCTTGGTTTAGAAAAAGTTGGGGCATAATGCCGTAAAATTGTTGATGAGCCTATCCATTCCCCCATTGTAGTCCACATGTTTGGAAATGCCATCCAATCTATTGAATGGCTGATTTATGAGATCATCTAGCTGGCAGTGGGGCTAGAGATTTGGCTTCGGGCATAAGTCACATAAGTAATTTATGTTTACGACTATGCAACATGTTTAATTTCTTGCGTGAATAGGTTGCCATTAATGATATCCCTGAGTGCTTGAAGCACTTTGTAATCTTCATGCCTTTCTTTTTTGTTGTGAGACTCATCTCGAGTCTTTTGTATGATAGTTTCCTAGGACATGCTGGTGTCGGAAAAACTTTGGGGTAACACTATTGAGATACATTGGTCCTCTGTAGCTTCTTGAAAGAGTTACTTGTCAATCTATTCTTAAGTGGTTGGGAGAAACAACTTTGTCATGTAAGCTTGGGTCATTTAAAATATTATTATACATGGTTTTATTGAAAGATGAAACATAACATCTTTGTCAAAGTCATGGAGTTTGTTCGACTTCAGAATTGGTTAAGGTGTGGACAATCTGAAGCAACGATATTAGTGACCAAGGATTCCTTTAGTACAGTGGAGTAGTGGACATCCAAACAATTTATGATCTTCAAGATTTTTTTGCCAAGAATATGGAATGTTGTTTGAATATGGAGCACATCTTGTCTCAGGATCAGAGATGTCAATTTAGGTGTTTCTTAATTTATTAGATTTGTGTGTAATTTCTCATGTTTTTTGTCTGTAATTTAATATCGTTGAGGAACAATATCTAAAAGCTAATTATATCCTGTCCATAGGATTAATGTGGTAAAGGCGTCCCATACATGTTTCGAGTTTTGTTACGTTCATTTAATTTAGCTTTAGACTGTTGTGGTCCCACTCTTCTGGCAAATCTCCTAATTCTTTTAGAGATTTGGTATCCAATCCAAGTTGGGTAATTGAAGAAACAACAAAATTTTCTGGCAGGAACAGGGGCACAGTAAGCAAAAACCTATGCGAAAAAAGGAAGGATGAAAGAAAGATTCTTAGAGGTGTGTGGAAAAAGCCAGATTGGAATGGTTTAAAATTAATTTTGATGGGGCCTATAGAGGGGACTTACATGGATATGCTGCTGCGATTGCAAGGGATCATAGTTTTTTTTTTTGTTTCTGCCAAAATGAGGAAAGTAAAAGCATTGTCAGGAGTAGTTGTAGAGATTGCAAGTGGCTCTGCTGGCCTCGGAACTGCCCCCTTGAGATCAAAGCTGAGAAAGATATTGTTGAGGGTGATGCACTTGTAACAAAGATGCTGAAAAAGCAGTCTCGTTTGGCTCCTTCACACCTCATCTCAACTGTGATGCAAGCAAGAGGCTTACTACTGAGCACTGGCTGAATCTCATATATAAAATTGTCCCTAGACGTTGAACTATAGCAGCGCATTAGCTAGCTCAAAGGAACTCTATTAACTCTATAAGTTCTGGTGACTTCTCCTGTTTTTTTTTTAATGAAAATTTGCTTCTCCGAAAAAAAAAATGACATAATAAAATCAAAGTTCGTAGGATGATATTTAATAATGCTTTGGGGATCTAATCATCTAAGCGGTGAATTACCCTTGCCTTACAAATATGTGCGGAAGATTGGTCATTTGACGTGCTGAAAAATTGAGTTGTCCCATATCATAAGTCGGAGGAAATCAGGTATTTGGCCCTATGTTACACAGATATGCCAAGGATACATGACCACTATGTGTGGATAGGGCATTTACTCTTAAAATGATATAAACAGATGAATGAGATCTTGAACTCGGAAAAGGTAGTCGATTTTCTTTATTGATAGTAATCACTTAGAAATACAAAGCAACATAACTAAGAACAATGTTAAAGAGGAATCCATGGCATCCGAATTCAAAGTTCTGCGGACCAAACAGTTGAAGAGACCACCACAAGGGAAGATGAAGAGGAAATGAACAAGGTATAAGATTAGGACAACACATTGGCTATGGTCTCCCTCCTCTTTCTTTCAACTCCCCCTTCTTTATTTATAGTGGAGGATCAAAAGTTAGTAGGGCATGATTGTAATAAATCTAATAATTCTCATTGTGCGTCTGTATTATGCCATGTGGATAAGAGGTGGCACCGTCGTATTTGAATACGACCCTTGGATTGAACATGTGGCATGTTACGGTGCCTCTGTATTGCCTAGATGGTGGTCGATCAAGCGAGTACCCTGTTTCCACGTGTTTAAGTGGTTTTGCAAACGAGATTGCCTCTGATCAACCTCTAATACCCTTGCCCTGCCAATTCTACGATTTATCTTTGACCCTCATATTAGTGCACAACACTTGTTAGCGTGGTAAAAATGGAATTCCTGTTAGCGGGCACATGACCCTTGTGCGAGCAAGACTACCGTCAATGTCATGCAAGTACTAGATGGGCACTTTGTGGGTGGAAGGCATCGGTATACGTCATTATTTGACATGCGAGGCCGTCTGATAAACGGGTCACCGTTTGATGTGCGGTTGCTATCTGATAGATAAGTCGCATGGGTCACCGTTTGAGGTGTGGTTGCCGTCTGCTAGATAAGTTGCACGGGTAACCATTTGACGTGTGGTTGCCATCTGATAGATAAGTTGCACGGGTCACTGTTTGATGTGCCGTAGCCATCTGATAGATATATTGGAAGGGTCACTGTCTGATGTGCGGTTGCCGTCTAATAGATAAGTTGCATGGGTCATCGTCTGACGTGCGGTTGCCATCTGATAGATATACGAGGTGCCGTCTAACGTGTGTTTCTGATCAGGTCTTCGTTTGGGATATCTACAAATGGAAGTATCTGATTTGGATACAACACCCATTTTGAAGTATCTGGGTGACAGATTTGGCCCTTTTTTTAGACTTCTAGTTATTAATTCATGCATTTTATGCATGCTAAAGTTCTCTCTTGCTAGTAATCCTTGTTTACAGGATTTCCAAACTTAGGATTCAAAAATTAACGTGTGTGTGTGTGTGTGTGTTCTTTTCATATTGCTGAACATTCTGAAGATCTTGGGAATTCTTTGAATTGAATTGGCTTCCAATTGGATTATCTCTAAATTGTAGCAGTTGATTATATAGTTGCATGTTTGGATTTGGCATTGTTTGGTGGGAGCTGGGATTCGTGAACAAAGTTTGAGGCCCTTATTTTGATAATTCCTTCAAACCAAAGTTTTGGTAATTGGTTGAGTCCCCAATATGATTTTTCTCTTCACTACAAGTCTTTGGAATGTCGACATGAGTGAACATTGTAATCTTGAGTTAGACATGAGTTAACATTGTAATCTTGAGTTAGACATGAGCGAACATTGTAATCTTGAGTTAAATATGATTTTGATTTAAGTTATGATCAAATATTTTCTACGCAATGTAGAGTTTCTTCTTATTTTCAATTCCTACATATAACATAATAATCGATTATTTTCCTTTTCCTATGTTGAGATGTAGGTATGGTTTTATGTTGTATCTTTATTTAATAGGTAATCCAAATAAAAGAGTATGTTTCTTTCTTATTAAGTCGATAATCTAGTTGCATTGATCATGCCCGTATTTGCCTGGCAATGTATAAAGGTTTGAACTTTGAAGACATGCTAAGCTTTTGTGGGAAAAAAATAGAGGGTTGTAGAAGACCCAGGAGATATTCGGCATCAAGCTTGCTCTTTGGAAATCTAAGTACCTTTCCAAAGGAGGTAAATTGGTTCTTCTGAAACATTGTCTTTCTAGCCTGCCTCTCTATCTATACTCAGAAGTGTGGCGAAGGCCTTAGAAAAGATCATGAGAAACTTTTTATGCCATGATCGAGATGGGACGTGTAAGTTTCATTTGGTGAATTGGAAAGCTGTGTGTCGCCCTAAGGAGGAGGGAGGACTAGGGATCAGGAGTTTGTAGGAGATGGATGTGGCTCTTCTGGAAAAATGGCTATGGAGGTTTGGGGAAGAGTTATCTAGCTTATGGAGAAAGGCTCTAGCCAGCAAGTATAGGGCGAGAGAGTTTGATTGGGATGGGAGAGTTCGATTGGGACGGGATAGTTGTTCTTGCCTCTTACGGATGCAGTGTATGGAAGGGGATCATGAAGATATTTGAGAAGTTTGTCATGGGGGTTTCCTGTAAGGAGGGAATTGGTGATGAGAGTTTGATTTTGGGAGGACCGATGGTGTGGTGAGAACCCTTTCAGGGTAGACTTCCTTGAGCTCAACACTGTTTCTGACAAAAAGAGTAGTGTGATTTTGGAGTGTTCAGTCCATGTATGTGAGAATACGACGTGGAATTTTGGATCCAAGAGGGGCTTGAACGACTGGGAGATGGATGCAACATCACGATAGATCACACACCTTCAGGATTGTCAGATATCTCCTTCCAGACTGGATAGTCGTCTATGGAGATGGTTGAAAGATGGCAGATTCTTGGTCCGATCCTTTTACAGAGCTTTACTTCCCCATCTAGAGATTTGATTCCCGGTTACTTTTGTTTTGGGCAAGGTAGTTAAAGGCGTAAGGCGCAAGGCGAGGCACGCACCTGATTGAATCGAAGCGCAATATTAAAAATTATAATAAATATAAGAAATATAAAAAAATAAAGAAAAATAACATTATAAAATAACAAAATAAGTAATTATTAGGCCATAAAACATAAAAGATAGCAAATGTCGAAAATCTCAAGTAACCAAAAGCAGTTCTAGTTAACATTGTCATTATCTAAATACAAAACAAGTAATCAAAAAGCCATAAAACATAAAAGATAGCAAATGTTCAAAATTTCAAATAGCCTACAATTAGTTCTAATTAACATCACCGTCATTTAAAATATAATCATTAGCTTCATCCCATCATCATCAGATGTGTTAGCCTCAATATATTCTTCTTCTTCTATCTCCTCCGAATTGGCCTCTTCCTCTTCTGGCTCCCTTATTAAACCCTTGCTTTAACTGATTGTGATCTAGTATTTGATGTTGATTCACCAACTCCAGCAGCTCTCGCAACAACACTCTATGTCAAGCGATCATCCTCAAACACCAATTCATCTTCTGCTACTCCACTTTCTGTTTCCATCTCCCAAAGTAGTAATTCATTGCTTTCATCAATGAGATAGGTTCAATTGTATCTCTCCTATCATACCGATGATTAATATAATAGGCCAAAGAACAAAAATTTTACAAAAAAACATGTATTTTAGTGAGGTGCGCGCCTGGAGCATAAGGCGCGCGCCTTACTAAACGCGCCTCGCCTTGACCCTTCTAAGGCGCTTTAGGTGTGCCTTGCGCCTGGAGCCTAAGGCGCACGCCTTGACTACAGAGATTTTGGGTACTATGGTGTTGTCCAAGATTGCTTTTTTCTATTGGGTGGCAATTATTGGATAAAATTCTCACCCAGACCATTTGATGGCCCGCATGATTATCATCGTGGATTTTTGCTCTCTGTGCAAGAATAGCGAGGAATCCGTGAATCATCTTTTCATTCATTGCCCAGTGGCTAGGGCGGTTTGGATAGCTTTCCTCACAGAGTTTGAAATGACTTGGGTGCTCTCTCTCTCTCTCTTATGCATCTCACGATTAGTTGGGCGACATCATCTAATGCAGGGGCATTTTTGTTGTCAGGGACCTACTTGTAATATCTTATATTCTACAGGGGGCCCTTGTAATATTGTAAAACTTCACTTAATATATATATTGGGTGAAATCGTGTAGGCTATTCTAAGCTCTACACGATTTCTCCTCTTTCCCCTATTCTCTTCACCTCTCCTCTCTTCCATCTCTAACCCTAATCTCTTATCCTGGTTACGATCCAAGATTACAACATGGTATCAGAGCATGGTTATGTAACCATGGCTCAATCCTAGAGGTCTGAAGAACCCTAGGGATTGCGAAATTCGATGCGAAGGGCTTTCCAAAGAAGGAGATCATCTCCCATGGATAGCCGCAGGCTTTAGAAGAGTCTGAAACCCTAGCCGCCCACTCCAAAAGGTTGGAGAAGTTCTCCCAAGCCTAGCCGCCCACTCCAGAAGCCTGGAGAAGAGCTATCAGGCATAGCCGCCCACTCCAGAAGGCTGGAAAAGAGCCACCAAGCCTAACCGCCCCTTCCAAAAGGTCAGAGAAGACCCTCTGGACATAGCCGCAGGTCTCAGAGGAGCCCGGAACCTCTCCCTAGTGCTACCGCACCTATCCAGGAACCTTTTTAGGTCATCGGAACCATTCACAAGTTTCCCGCGAGTGGTTTTTTCTCCAATAGAAAATCTATAAAGGAGTTGTTCCGAAAAGGTCTGAATCCTGCGAGCAACGCGAGCAGGAGGCTTTAAAAATAAAAATAAGGTGATTTGCACCTCCACAGCAGCAGTTTGGGTGATTTCTTATCAGAAAAGTCTTATCTACTACCATGAGTACATCTGAGGAGTCGTCTTCTGCCAAGTCAGAGATCATTGTTGCCCCACCCAGTCTGGGAAGTCATGGTGATCACAGCCCGGGCCTACAGATCACTACGGTGAAACTCGACGGGACCAACTACCTCGCATGGTCTCAATCTGCCAAGATGTACATCACCGGACGAGGCAAAGCCGGCTATATCACTGGACGCATCACTGCACCTGATTCCTCCGATGCCACGTTTGAGAAGTGGGAAGCGGAAAACTCGATGGTCATGTCATGGCTGCTTCATTCCATGCATCCATCGATCAGCACAGGCTTCCTCTTTCTCCCGACTGCCAAGGATATATGGGACACGGCATCTCAAACCTATTCCCAAGATGGAAATTTTGCTAGGATGTATGAACTTCAGCAGGAGATAGCACATCTGAAGCAAGGCGATCTTCCTTTGGGATCATACTACGCTGCGTTACGCAGCAAGTGGGAAGAGGTAGATCACTACCAGACCTACACCCCTGCATGTACCAAGGATGCTACGGAGTTCCGAAAGATGATTGTACGCGGACGCATATTCGAGTTTTTTGGCGGCTTGAACCAGAGCTATGAGCAGGTTCGAGCCAACATCTTGGGCAGAGATCCACCGCCGTCGACCATTGCACAGGTCTACTCCTACATCCAGAGCGAGGACAGCAGGAGGAGAGCCATGAGCTCTAAGACAGATGCCGATGTTCCTTTATCTGAGAAGTCTGCCTTGGCCACTCAGAAATTGAGCAAACCCACATCCAAGAAGGATGGGGATCTTGATGATCGTGATCGACTCAGATGTGATCACTGTGGCAAGCGTTGCCACACTCGGGAGACATGCTGGAGTCTTCATGGTCGTCCTGCACAGTTCTCTGGGGGGAAGCAAGGCTCCTCAAAGAAGCCCTCTGGTAGCAAACATGGAACCTCAGTCGCTCATGCCACCAGCCAAGATTCCTCTGATGTGACCCCTTCCTCTGGGCAGTCCAACACCTTCTCTAACATGGACATTGACAGGCTTCGACAATTACTTACTCAGCTTGATGGCCCTTCTCCACCTACATCATCCTTTGCTCAGACAGGTACATCCCATTCAGCCCACCATGTGTCTACGGCACCCATTGGTCCTTCCTGGATCATTGACTCTGGTGCCTCCGATCATATGACTGGTATGCCATCCCTTTTCTCCACCTATAATATCTGTTCAGGTAAGGACAAGGTCTGCGTGGCCGATGGCACCTTCTCCTCTATCTCAGGGAAGGGCACTATCTCTGCCACACCTACTTTGTCTTTATCCTCTGTACTTCATGTTCCTAAATTCACCACTAACCTGCTTTCTGTTAGCCATCTTATTAAGAGCCTAAACTACAGTGTTACCTTTTTTCCTACTCACTGTGTTTTTCAGGACTTGGAGACGAGGCGGATGATTGGCAGTGGTCGTGAGGATGGTGGATTGTACCTGCTCGATAGCCAGCCGACTTCATATTCTGTTGCACATCAGTCTAGTGCCAATGTCAGTAGTTCTAGCGTTAATAAAGACCTGTTAATGCGATGGCATAACAGGCTAGGTCATTTACCGCTTTCAGTCATGAAGAGTCTGTTACCTCAGTTTGCGTCTATTCCATTTTTTGAGTTCAACTGTGAAACTTGTGTACTTGCAAAACAATGTCGGGTGTCTTTTCCGACCAGTAATAAAAAAAGTACGTTTCCTTTACAGCTTGTGCACTCTGATGTTTGGGGACCCAATCCCACCACTTCTATCTTTGGTTTTCGCTACTTTGTGATTTTTGTGGATGACTATAGTCGTTACACTTGGATCTACCTTATGAAATCAAAAAATGAGGTGCATACTATCTTTCAGACCTTCCATAAAATGGTGTGCAATCAATTGGGCACCACGCTAAAAGTCCTACGCACTGACAATGGGGGGGAATACATGTACAGTGGCCTTGCCTCCTACTTTGAAGAGCATGGAATTCTTCATCAGACTTCATGTGCCGATACACCTCAACAGAATGGGACCGTTGAGCGAAAGCATCGCCATGTCCTGGAGGTTGCTAGGGCACTTCTTCTTGGTACTCGGGTACTCAAGGGTTATTGGGCTGACGCTGTGTTGACGGCATCCTATTTGATAAATCGGATGCCTTCTCGTGTCTTGGGGTCGAAGTCTCCCCTTTCACTCCTGTTTCCTTCCTGTCCTGTGTTCTCCATTCCACTTAAGGTCTTTGGTTGTGTTTGCTATGTTCACGCCCATCACAGGAAGGACAAGTTAGATCCGAAAGCCGTTCGATGTGTGTTCCTTGGCTATTCGTCCACTCAGAAGGGATATCGGTGTTTCCATCCCTCTACCCGTCGTCGGTTTGTTTCTCTAGATGTTACCTTTTTTGAGAGTCTTCCCTTCTTCTCAGTTGATCGGACTTCTCTTCAGGGGGAGCTTGGGAGTATTGACGAGAGTCCGATACCTCCACAGGGGGAGATTCCTCAACTAGTACCCCTTGATTTGCCTGATGAGTCTCCTGTACCCTTGTCCTTATCTCCTACTGACATTGTGCCACAGGATCCGCAGTTGAAGACATATGCCAGACGACGTAAAAAAGAGAAACAGTCCACCATCCAAGCTCACTGCCAGGAAATCCAACTCGATCCAGGTAATCGTGTCCTCAGTGATCCTCATGATGATATGTTTGTTGCTCCTTCTACTATCCTTCCAATAGACATTGATGTACCTATTGCTCATCGGAAGGATGTTCGGAACTGTGTTACCAAGCACCCTATCTCTCACTTTGTTTCCTATCAGCAGCTCTCACCATCCTACAGGGCATTTGCTACTTCCCTATCCAGTGTCGCTCTGCCATCCGGTGTCTCAGATGCCCTTAGCCAGCCTCAGTGGAAAGCAGCCATGCTAGAGGAGATGGCAGCTCTAGAAAAGAATGGTACTTGGGATTTGGTTCCATTGCCTAGAGGAAAAAAACCCGTGGGGTGCAAGTGGGTATATACAGTGAAATACAAAGCAGATGGAAGCATCGACAGGTACAAGGCCCGTCTCGTTGCAAAAGGGTACACACAGACTTATGGGATTGACTACCAAGAGACGTTTGCTCCTGTGGCCAAGATGAACTCAGTTCGAGTTCTGTTATCTCTAGCGGCATATTTTTCTTGGCCCCTCCACCAGTTGGATGTCAAGAATGCCTTCCTCCATGGTGATCTAGAGGAAGAGGTCTACATGACAGGTCCTCCGGGGTTCATTCCGACTGGGAGTAAGGAACTTGTGTGCAGACTGAAGAAAGCCTTGTATGGGCTTAAACAGTCACCAAGGGCTTGGTTCGAGAGGTTCAGTTCCGCAGTCAAGAAGATTGGCTACTCGCAGAGTCAGGCGGACCACACTCTTTTCATTAAGAGAAGTCAAGGTCGTCTTACTGCTCTTATTGTGTATGTGGATGATATCGTGGTCACAGGAGATAACCCAGATGAGGTTTGTAAATTGAAAAAATACCTCGGCACAGAGTTCGAAATCAAGGATCTGGGAACCTTGAGATACTTTCTAGGCATTGAGGTTGCTAGGTCAAAGCAGGGTGTGTTCATCTCACAAAGAAAGTATGTACTTGATCTCCTTCGAGAGTCAAGAAACTTGGGAGTTAAACCAGCCGATACGCCTATAGAGCAGCAACATCGGTTGAATCTTGTTGATGGGGATCCCATTGCTGATACAGGCCAGTTCCACAGACTTGTTGGGCGTCTCATCTACCTTTCGCTGACACGACCAGATATTGCATATGCAGTCAGTGTCATCAGTCAGTTCATGCATGCCCCTCGCTCTCCACATCTTGAAGCAGCACACCGAGTGTTACGCTATCTTAAGGGGGCTCCAGGGAAGGGTATCCTGTTTAGTAAGAATGGACACCTGCGAGTTGAAGCTTATACAGACGCTGACTGGGCAGGTTCAGTCACTGACAGACGTTCCACATCAGGGTACTGTACGCATGTGGGGGGTAATCTAGTGTCTTGGCGCAGCAAAAAACAACCAGTTGTCGCTCGCTCCAGTGCCGAAGCAGAGTACCGTTCTATGTCTCATGGTGTATGTTAGCTTCTATGGTTGAAGACTATGCTCAGTGAGCTCGGATATCCTGTCAAAGGGTCTATGCAGCTGTATTGTGACAATAAAGCAGCCATCAGCATTGCTCATAATCCAGTTCAACACGACAGGACAAAGCACATTGAGGTAGACCGTCACTTCATCAAAGAAAAGCTTGGTCAGGGACTTATTTGCACACCGTATGTCCATACTGCTGATCAAGTTGCAGATGTGTTAACTAAAGGTGTTACTAAAGGGATCTTAGAGCACCTGTTATCCAAGCTGGGCATGATAGATATCTTCGCACCAGCTTGAGGGGGAGTGTTGTCAGGGACCTACTTGTAATATCTTATATTCTACAGGGGGCCCTTGTAATATTGTAAAACTTCACTTAATATATATATTGGGTGAAATCGTGTAGGCTATTCTAAGCTCTACACGATTTCTCCTTTTTCCCCTATTCTCTTCACCTTTCCTCTCTTCCATCTCTAACCCTAATCTCTTATCCTGGTCATAGTTTAAAGTTTCGGCCGAAACGTTTCGGTTTCGGTACATGCCAATACAAGATACGGGTTTGTATCGGAAAACTCAAAGTTTCGGCTCAGTTTCTGTAGTTTCGGACCGAAACCACCGAAACTACCGAAACTGTGACTGAAACTATCGAAACTCTTTCATTTGGTTTCACCAAGTTTCGGACCGAAACCACCGAAACTTTCGAAACTACTACCGAAACTTCCGAAACTACCGAAACTATGACCAAAACTACCGAAACTCTTTCATTATGGTTTCACCAAGTTTCGGACCGAAACCACTGAAACTACCGAAACGTTTCGGTTTCGCCCGCGATCGAAACCGAAACGAAACCAACGACTTTGAACCATGATCCTGGTTACGATCCAAGATTACAACAATTTTCACACCGAGCTCAAGTGGGGCAGCCTGTGTATATGGGGCACACTCGGGGTGGGATGGCCCGTGTGAAATGGGACCCACGAAGGAGGGTTTGACCGAGGGCCTAGATCATGGGCTTTGAGATAAAGGAATTTAATCTCACGCTACCAACAGCCACGGCTTTTGGGGAGTATTGGTTAAATGTCCTGCATCAAAGTGGTATCAGAGCGGGAGGTCTCGTGTTCGAGACTCCTCATCGGGGGTGATTAATGCAGGGGCATTTTCACACCGAGCTCGAGTGGGGCATCCTGCGTATATGGGGCACACTCGGGGTGGGATGGCTCGTGTGAAATGGGACCCATGAAGGAGGGTTCGACCGAGGGCCTAGATCATGGACTATGAGATAAAGGAATTTAATCTCACGCTACCAACAGCCACGGCTTTTGGGGAGTATTGGTTAATCTCCTCATTCCTTCTCAAATCGCGGAACGGGTATCTCGTCCTGCGTCAAATTTGGTATCAGAGCCCAGTTCGAAACTCCTGATCGGAAAGATGTCTCATATTGGTTCGCAGTCTTTGGTAGCCGCGTTAGCTAAACTAAATGATGTGATAAATCGTTTTGAGAGCGGACTAAGCAATCATATAAGTCGTATTGAGAGCAAACTAGAGGCAATGGTTTCTGCCAAAGTTCCAATCAGCAATTGTCGTCTTGGAAAGTCACTACCACAACCACTGGCTTTTCCACCTCTTTCCAGCAAGCTATTGGAAGGTTTCACAGCAAAAAAACCCCCTAAAGAGGTCTCAAAGCAAGTCGAGAAGAAAGTAAACGAAGAAATAAAAGCCATTGAACAAGATATTTTTTCATCCGAGGAAAATGAAAAAATCGACGAGGAAGAAAAAGCCAAAACTGAGGAATTAGCAAGTCTTGAAGCTCCTGTAGTTGTATCAGACGAAAAGACGGAGGATAAGCATATTGATCCGCCTGCTATTATGAAGAATAAAAATGATGATGATTCCCCTAGTTCAGACGCTCCAGCTGAAGATGACCCAAATAGTATAGAAGATCCCGATCCGAAATCAGATATTTTTGCTGTTTTAGAACCGACAGTTGAAAATAAAGCAGATGAAACAAACAAAGATTTCTTATCAAAGGAGGTCAGAGTTGATGACATAGACCATGTTTCAGAAAATTTACACCTGTTGAAGATGCAGAATAAGATGCTAAAGGGGGAGTACTCCAAATATCTTACGTTGGAAAAGCCAATTACAATATCTCAACTTGAATTTGAGGTCGAATTTTTTTCAACCAAGAGGGTTTGATGCGGGAGCATTCTACTACGATCATCCGCGCTACACTGAATCTATGCCAGTCAAGCAAATGGACTTACAATTTATAGTAAATCTCGTTTTTACTATTTATAGTAAATTTGAAAATTACTATTTATAGTCAATCCCATTTTTACTATTTATAGTAAATTCTGATTTTACTATTTTTAGATAAGTGGACCCCACGAAGATTTGTTTTAATTTAATTAGGATTTTCAATTGAAATTAGATTTTATTTCTAATTAGAATTTTTATTATTGATTGCAATAGTTGATTTGTATTAGGAGTTTCTAATTTCAATTAGATTAGAATTTGGAAAGTTCAAGTAGAGAGTCTTATAAAAGGTGATGTACCCTTTGATTTTGATAATGAAAAATTATGAATGAAGAAATAGAAATCTCTCTTGTGGTGTGAAGCCATTCTCTCTTGGTGTGAATCTAAGCTAATTCGGTGCGAAGCCGAAGATATCTTTTTATCTCCATCTCTTTTCTCTTATTATCTTCTCTTTCTCCATCTCTATTTTATTTATTTTTTTTATCAATTTCTTACATAAGAAAACCCAAATCATACCACAGCACTATGAATGGTGCTTTGTGAATAGTGACGTGAATAGTGCCGTGAATAGTAACCTTCCCTTTTCATTCCTTCTCAAATCACGGAACGGTTCTCCTGTCCTGCGTCAAAGTGGTATCAGAGCGGGAGGTCTCGTGTTCGAGACTCCTCATCGGGGGTGATTAATGCAGGGGCATTTTAGCTCGAGTGGGGCAGCCTGCTTATATGGGGCACACTCGGGGTGGGATGGCCCGTGTGAAATGGGACCCATGAAGGAGGGTTCGACCGAGGGCCTGGATCATGGGCTATGAGATAAAGGAATTTAATCACGCTACCAACAGCAACGGCTTTTGGGGAGTATTGGTTAAATGTCCTGGATCATCATCCTTTTCTACTAGAGGCCGTATACTATAGCGCATGCGTCCTTTTGCCATATGTTGGGGTTTGTGGCAAGAACGTAACCTTCGGGTGTTTGAGGGTAGGGAGACATCGGAGGAGATCATCGTCCTCAACATTAAGGGCTTACTGTTCTTATGGTCAAAAGTCTTTAAGGAGTGTTGTGGGCTGTTCTTCGAGGATTTCGTCTTTCGATGGGATTCGATTTGTGGCTGAGATTTTGTGTATCTTGGGCTTTTCTGGTTTCCCTCTTCCTTTGTTTGTTCCTTTTTGTTGTTGGTCCTGTTTTTGCCTTTCGTCGGTCATCTCAACCTCTTACGCCTTTTGTATATTTTCTTTGCCTTTATAAAGTACACAAAAAGAAATTATTGGCGAAGGGCTGAAAATAAAGAAAATAGATGAGAAAATTTGGGGACATTGGATTTTACTAAAATGATGATTGTGGCGATAGTAATGGCGGAAACTCGCGAAGATGATCGCAATGGAGGAACAAGATGTACCAGTGGCCCTCGTGCAGAATCGCAACGGAAGGGTGGTGATAAGAGACGCCAAAACTTCGAGCTCGATAGTAGGCTCTATCAACCTGATAGACCCAATGAAGGGGAGTACAAAGCTCTCTCTCGACGAGGAGTTGCAATTCTTAAAAAATCTAAAAGCCTCCCTCTTTCTTACTTGAGGGGTTTATATACGTAAACCTTTAAATCAGAGCAATCCAAGCCATTGGGTTCCTCCCAAAAGATCTTAACCACCCATTGCTCAACTTACAAAGGCACTCCTCAAACAAAGATTTTCTCAACCAACCCCTTTTGAGAATAACACCCTTGATAAAGGTGGTCTCTCCAAACTGCTCAACGTTTCTCAAGTGAGGGACCCATTCTATCACTTAACACAAGTCTACAACATCCTATAAAGGATTTACTTGGTGCAGATCCTTGTAGGAATTCTTATGAGGAGATAATTCCATAAGTGGACCAACAGACGCGTTCCGTGCAAGTCTGAAGCTGAGTCAGTGGACCATATTTTCATCCACTGCAAGTTCTCTTTAGCTATTTGGCATACGTTCTTTGCACTATTCGATATTCCCTAAGTGATTCCGAGGCATGTTCGGGGTCTGTTTCAATGAGTGGCAGTTCAGTCCTTTATAGGGAAAGGGCAACTCCTTTGGTGGTTCCTCCCTTCCGCTATTCTGTGGGCACTCTGGAAGGAAAGGAACATAAGAATTTTTGATGGAAAAGAGGAAGGCCTCCCCGATATGATACTTATGATACTGAATGTGAAAAGTTTTTTTGTACATCTGGGCTTCTGCTTCCTCTCCTTTTAGAGGATATTTTTTTTGACTCCTTTGTATACAGATGGAGTGATTTACTTGGGGAACTCCCTCTTGCTTCTAGGAGATAGTTTCTGTCTATTTTTGTTTTCCTTCGGGGTTTTCTCCTTTTAATGAAATATATGCACTTACAAAAATAAAAATAAAAATGGGGAGGACAATGTGTGTGGCTTTTGGTATTACGTAGAGCACTGAAAATTTTGTTAGATAGGTGGGCTATTCTTTATAGTTAGCTAGTTCCTTTTGGTTAACATTGGTCTTTGTTGGATTTGGATGAAGGATGCAAATAATGCCATTTAATAATAAAGATAGGTGCAGTCTGTTCTCATAAGTTTGGGGGTACTTTGCATTCACTTATCTTAGCTCATCATAGAAAATGCCTCAAAATCTTGAGTTGTCTCTGTTGCAAATTTGCAATTGTCAACATTGAGTGTGAACTAACTCATTAGAGGTTCTGTGGTTTATTTATATGTTGGAGGATATAGTGAGTCCGATCCAATTCATAATACAATTGAGCAATTGACACGAGAAAAAAAGTTTCTGTTTAATATGTTGATTCAAATTTCTCCAAATTATAGAGAGAGAATGTAAGGCTTTTAATGAACATGATTCCCTTGCTTGCCATAAGTCTGAGAACATGTTCCCCTGTTGAAAGACTTCTTTTTCCCCTTTTTTGGGAATAACATTACAGTCATCAATTGGAAAAATGGGTACTACTCTTTATGTGCTGTGCTCTCATGGAATATATGCATGGTAGCTTGAAGCTGTTACACTGATGGAGGTGTATTTTCTAGAATGAATCCCTGCACCACCACTGAAAACAGCCGTAGTCAGTAGGGCATCACTAATTATGTACGACTTCATCCTATTCATTACCACTAACAAAGTATGAGTCCAAAAAATTAGAGAGATTGGTGCTTTATATACTGCAAAGACCAAAATGGAAGAAGTGATGCAAGAAATGTGAAATGAGAACTGTGATGAGAACCAAGGAAATTAATTTCGGTTTCGAGGTTTATTTCGACCAGCCCGGAAATGGAAATATTTCGTGGAAATATTTCGACCAGTGTGGAAATAATACATTTTCGTGGAAATGATGGAAATAATGCGGAAATGATGGAAATATTATAGAAATGTTTCTGGAAAGTATGGGAAATGATAAAAACAACCCTAAAAACACTCATAAACTATCAAACCATAATATACAACCATATGTAGTATGGAAATGAATAACCATAGCGGTCTATAATGGATTGGTCTTCTATATATATATATATGGAAAGGGGTTAAATGATCAAATATGAGATTTGTGGTGCTCAAATGGGACATTTCCTACCTTCGATCGAAATGTTTCTATTGATGTCGAAACATTTCGACCAAAATAATACATATTTACACCGTCAATTGACCGAAATTTACTATTAACACGAAATATTTCGACATGTATGGAAACATTTCGTGTATGTATTCTTTCCTGTCGGTAACCTAGAAAATGGAAATATTTCGCGAAATATTTCGTTAATTTCGGGAAATTTATTTCCTTGATGAGAACACAGAGAAAGTAATGGTTGTGGACTCATGGGCTTTCTTGAAGGATTGTTGCTGAACTGCACTAACTTAGTTGACAAGGTTTAAAGTCTCGTTCTTGGCCGTTGGATCATTCTGTGCTACACTGAAAAAGAGCTGAAAATGGGCTGTCTCGCGCAAGTCAACCCGAGACAGCATGTCTCGGTCCCTGCCAAGACTTTAAACCATGTACTTTGGTTGACTCTTCAATCATTAATAGTGCCTTATCCCAACAACTTGCGTTCTGCAACATGAATCTTATTCCACCATTCATTTCTGTCCAGCGCCATATCTTTTGTTAGATGGAGTGTTTTCAGAAAAGTTCATACTGCCTCAATCCACATCCTTTTTTTTTTTTTATCTTCCTATCATCTTATTAGTGCCTTCAACCTGCACCAAAACACTCCTCCATGTTACCCAAATACGGCAAGGACACAAAACCAACAAGGTGTGGATCTAACTGTTATACTTAGAATTGAAGTATCCCATATGAATATGACATTTCGAAGTATCCATGTAACTTAGCTCCTTTTCATTGGTTTCGTAGTTGGTCTTCATTGTTCGTGTCCAAACTATTTCAATTGACTTTTCTTCATTTTATCCCCTAGTGGTGCTACTCCTAGATTCCCTCGGATGTGCTGTGGTTTTGTCCTTCCCAATCTTTCTACTCATCCATTTGAATATTCTCATTTTCGCTACACGCATTCAATGAACATGTTCTTTCTATATTTCCTCACATTCTACTCCAAAAAGTATGGATTATGTTATTGTTGTCTTCAAAAATTGTTCATTTAGGTTGATTGTTATACATTGGTCACAGAGAACTTTGATCGTACATCTCCACTTGAACCACCTATTTCTAATTTTGTGGGCAACATCCTCTTCAATCGCACCCTCTGGATTATTGAACCTAGATAGCAGAAGGCTCTAGTTCAATCTCTCTCCTTTGACGATAGAATTTGTAAAGGGGGCATTCACATATTTTCAAGGAACCTTAAGGAGAAAAGATAAAACCTCTTTCCTTCACTGATTAAGAGCAAAAACTACCATAAAGTCTCTTCTTTTTGGGTGGGTGATAAATGTCGCCCATTCGAGGTTTGATATAGAAGGACAAATTGTCTTATTTCCTTAGCACAAGGGGATTTACCGCTCATTGTTAGAGAGTCCTCCAAATCGTTGGTGGCCGTAGTTGTGTGGGATAAAATTATGACCACTTTCTCTCCAACTCCCTAATGTGATCTATCACATTAGCTAGCTTCCATGGATCCTCATCATTACCAATGCAACAGAGTCTATGGAGTCCCTTTCCACCACTTAAGGGCCTTCAAAGTGATCGTTGAAGATTTGAAGAACTTGAAGAAGAGCTCTTATTTTCCTTTGCTGGCATCACAACAATGATAGGGGTTGAAGGATGACTTTAGGACCTCACCTTGATTACTATGAAACACTCTCCTGATGTCTACCATGCTTGGAGAGCACTCCTATCAAAATTAAGCTTCACCCAATCTAGACTTGGGTTCCTTCACGATGAATAGGTGTTCTTTGTGCCGCAGCTATTGATGAGCTAATTGGTCAACTAGATACTCCTCAAAAGTCCCAAAATCCTTTTTAGTGGGATCAAGTCAATCATCAACTACAGGGCATTACAAACTTCTGCTACTAATGGACTTCTGTTTTCATAACATTTTGTATTCCCTCTTTCCACATGCCCCAACAAAATAGGAAACAGAAGGGTAAACCTTGAGTTCAAACCTTGGTGGAGTTTACCAGTAAATGAAGGGCTTGTGCAACTTTACTTAAAAAGGGGGTTTCTGACTTTGCTTGTAAATTTTTTGACGAATGGCCCTCGTTAAACTTACATTGAATAGATAAGGAAGTTCTGTTAAAAGTGTTTAATTGCAGGGGACTTGTACAAGTTCATATTATTGCCATTCTTCTTGTTGGGAAAGATCTTTTAGAGCTGTATGAAATGTTTGGGGTTTCAGTTGAAGTTTTTGGGGAATTCGACATTTTAAATTGAAGGAGATCGACAGTCTGTGTAGAAAGTTAGAATCTGACAATGGCTTGGCCATTAAATGTTCATTCTGATTCAGCTTTCAAATGTGCACAAAATATAGTTTCTCCCACCAAGTTGAAGTAGTTATAGTTAAGACATTTTGAGGTTCATTTGTGTTCTAGCTATATTTTGCCAATGCCAGTCCTGGTTATGTTTGCCTGTGTTAGTTGATGAATTTTAGGATTTAAAGAAGCAATGGGTGAAACAGGTAGCTTGTTCTCTTTTGTCCTTGTTGTATTTAGTTATAATATTTTTCTTGCCCTTCTTTTATTCGTGTCTCTCCTAGCTTCTTTTATTTCCTGAAGGGGGAGCATACTTCTTTGACATGGAGAAGGTTGGCTCCGAAACTCCAACCAAACCAGCAAAGGAGAAACGAAAAAGACAGAAGGGAATTTTAGTTCTGTCTACTCTCCTTTCATTCAAACCTTATAATATTTAGTATGTTTACCATCGATATTTCCAGTCTATCTCAACATCTTCATGACCCCACTGCAGTTAGGTGACTGATACGAACTCTTTTTGCAGGTGCAAGGACAACATGAACAACCTTGTGCTATCACTTGCACCAAAATTTACGAAATTGGAAGTTCTATCCTTGCGCCAAAATAAGCCACAAC
This sequence comes from Euptelea pleiosperma, assembly GCA_035048495.1. Lineage (NCBI taxonomy): Eukaryota > Viridiplantae > Streptophyta > Magnoliopsida > Ranunculales > Eupteleaceae > Euptelea > Euptelea pleiosperma. The sequence continues at coordinate 24,152,478 of CM068542.1, read as the reverse complement.
TCGAGGATAGTGCTGTCGAGGCTGTTGCAAACTGCTGCCATGATCTACAAGATTTGGACCTCAGCAAAAGCCTCAAGCTTAGTGATTGTTCCTTGTATGCCTTAGCCCATGGCTGTCCCCGCCTTACTAAACTCAATATCAGTGGGTGTTCAGCCTTCAGTGATGCTGCCCTTGCGTATCTGACTGGTTTTTGCAAGAACTTAAAAAGCTTAAATCTCTGTGGATGCACAAGAGCTGCATCTGACCGAGCTTTGCAGGTCTGAAAGAGTATCAACTGTTTAGTTCCATTTTTCTCCTTGTACTGAAAGGAGTTCTTCCTTTTAACTCTTCGATTTTATGTGTAGGCTATTGCATATAACTGCAGTCAATTGCAGTATTTGAATCTGGGATGGTGTGAAGGTGTCTGTGATAAAGGAGTGATGAGTTTGGCATTTGGGTGCCCAGATCTCAGGGCCCTAGACTTGTGTGGTTGTGTCCAAATAACAGGTATTCCATTTGACAGACCCATTTATGGTGTTTCTTTGGACAAATGATTGTGATAACTAGCTTTGGGAAAAGACAATTTAGTTGTGATTTAACGGGCTCTGGTGCTCATATACCACCCATTCTAGTTGTCCTTGAGATCCCTACCCTGACAAGGTGCTGTCCTGTTTTTCCTCAGACAAGTTGCTTAACTTGAAGCATAGGATTCGATACGACTGAAACAAATCTCTCTTGGTTTATTTGTATAGCCTCAATGATGTTTTAAACCTTATTCGTTCACCGGGGCCCTTCTATCCAACTACCAGTTGCCACTATTTAGTCCAAGTCCATCATAATCTTTTCGTTTTTAGTATTTTGGCATCTTCGGTACTAGAGTTGTTAAATTTTATACAAACACGTTAATGCAGCTTTTGCATTTTCCACATGTATGATATTGGTTATCTGCACGTGGAAACATGCCTTTAACGGAAGAAATGGCTTTATACAAGATTGAACCTAGGAACAGGATTCGTGCAGCTGATCTCATACTGTTGGGAAAAGGCTTATGATGATAGTGATGCCCTATGGGTTATCCGCACTTGAACTGTTCCCTCCATGCTCCCATCCCTTCCCTCTTTTCTGCAGTTCTGTCTGTAATACCTGTCTGTTTCTTACCTGAGAGTTATTTATTCCTGTAATGCCTACCTGTTTCTGTTTGTAATGCAGTTCTGACTGTTGCCTTAATGAAGTTTTAAACCTTAATTCCTTCCCTGAGGCCCTTCTATCCAATTACCAGTTGCCACTATTAAGTCCAAGTCCATTACTAATCTTTTTGTTTTTAGTATTTTACAATTTTGGCATTTTTTGGTATTACTAAATTTTATGCAAACATGCGTACATGTTGCTTTTGCATTTTCCAAACATATGCCATATGGGTTGTCTGCACTTGAACTGTTCCCTCCAAACTCCCACCCCTTCCCTCTTTCTGCAGTTCTGTCTGTAATACCTGTCTGTTTCTCACCTGAGAGTTATTTATCCCTGTAATGCCCATCTGTTTCTCTCTGTAATGCAGTTCTGTCTGTATTGCCTCAATGAAGTTCAAACCTTAATTTCTTCCCTGAGGCCCTTCTATCCAACTACCAGTTGTCCATTATTAATCTGTTAAATTTTAGTAGTTTGGCAACTTTGGTATTAACAATATTAAATTTTTTGCAAACACGCATACATGTAGCTTTTGTATTTTCCATATGGATTCTACATGGGTTATCTGTACTGGAACTGTTCCCTCCCTGCTCTCACCCCTTCCCTCTTTTCTGCATTTGTCTTCTATACATGTCTTTCTTTCCTGAAGAGTTATTTATCTTGGATGTCAGACACATGGGGCCTGACAACCGATGTGCCGACATATCCGATACTATTGTTATTTCTAGAGCCAATTCTGCTTCTTCCGGAGCTTGTGTATTTTTTCATTGGAGCGTATGAAGCAAAATGGGTTCTGGAAGAGGCACAATGGGAATGAAACAACACTGGATCTAGAAGACGAAAACTGCAGTTCCTTAGTTTTATAATAAATGTAGTTCACACAAGTGAGGAACATAGGAATGATGTATTTAGATAAGCTGATATACACAATAGTTTATAAACAGTATTAAGAAAGCCGAGAACATAAGATTTCTTAGATTAATATTTGTCTATTAGTGTTGGCCACTGCAAGACAGTCACCAGAAAGATGTTGATTTTGTTAACTGGAAATGTATGAACTATTTAGAAATTTACTAGTTAGTGATTCATCAACATCAATCTGGTTTTACAGTTAGAAATGTGTGACCCTTATCTTGACCGTCTGTTGTGTCATGGTTTGCTTAGTAGTTTTTCAAGTTTAGAATAAACTCTTGCGACACTTTTTACACATCACTTATTGAAGTTTTCAAGTTGACCGATTTCTCTAGGTTATTATTTGTATTACCCTGCTGAAAAAACGGTTATAATGTATACTGGAACACAACTGTACTGTTACCATTATTTTTTCATATTTACCATTAAAACACCATGGTGTGTGGTAAAATAACAGTAAAGGTCTCCTACCGTTAAACTATTAAAACAGTCCCATGCAATGTAAAGTTCAAACAAATCTCAATTTATTCTAATATTTTGTTTCAGCTATTATGTGTATTAGCTTAAGGGAAAATTACTTTTAAGTTGATATTTACAAAAGTACCGACCATTTAGTTCCCTCTACAAAACTATGGACACTTTGGTTTAATTGTCTGCCCATTAAGGCCTTTCTTTTGAAATGCCCATACTACCCTCCAGCTAATATCAGTTTGAATTGATAGTATCATTTGATTTGAGGTTTGATTGACGCACAGTACCGTACGCCAGTTTTGTCTAACTCATTCCCTCCATTTTCTTGCTCTTGAGCTTTTTCCCTCAATTTCCTTCTTCCACAGCTTTTTTCCTCCATTTTTTTGCTTCACAGCTCTTTCCCTCTATTTTCTTCCTTTATAACTCTCTGCAACTCATTCATACTCCATTCAAGGTGAAGAAAGATGAAGGTGATGCAAGTTTAAAAGATTTCCTTCCAATCATCTTATAGCATCCCGGTTATTCTCTACAGTTCTTTGCAACTTGTCTATGTGCCATTGAAGGTGAATAAAGAAGGCGTCGTTGGTTTCAAGGGTTAGTTAAAAAAGAAGGTGAACATGGAACAAGGAAGAAACTGAAGAAGATGGTTACTACTTTAATTTTCGTTAAGCAAGAATCTTCAAGGAAGAAGCTGAAGAAGATGGTTATCACTTTCATTTTCGTTAAGCAAGAATCGTCTCTCAAGTTTTAGTAATGATATTCACGAAACTAGTTGAAGCAGGACCATTTTCTCCAAACCGGTTGAATCAGTACCATTTTCACAAAACTGGTTGAACCAGTACCATTTTCATGATGTATGTATCTATTTACAGTTTGAGTATTGAGCTCAACTTAGTTGAAACACTAACACAATTAGACTATAATGAAAAGATGATGAGAAAATGCATCTCAACAAAGAAGAATTCATGTAACAATGTTGGAAACCGAACAAATTTTTTTTTCTAAACCGGTTGAACTAGTACCATTTTCATGAAACCTGTATTCGTTTTCAATTTGAGTATTGAGCACAACTTAGTTGAATCACTAACAAAATTAAATAATAATTAAGAGAAGATGGGAAAATGCACAACGAAGAGGAACCCCTGTAACAATAGTAAATCATACAAAATTTTGTAAAATGAATCGTTCAACTTGATCGAACCAGTACCATTTTCATGATTTTGTTTTCAGTTTGAATACTAACCTTAAAATCTACAAGCAAAGCTTTATCTCCCAGACTGTTTCTATTTTATAAGACATGTTTAAAACTCCGTTTCTCTCTCAATACCTTATCTATTTCTCTAACCATTTTGTTAAGTTGGTATTTTATTTCAAGTTTGAGTATTGAGCTCAAACTGGTTGAACCAACACTGTTTTAGTTTCAGTGAATTAGTTGAACCAGTAACAATGGTGAAACGGATGTCAAAAGTTTTTCAAAGGAATTAATTCTTCAAGCCTCGTAAACGAGGAATTGTACCAGTGTCAGTCAAGGATAAGGATAAGGGTATTGTTGTCATTTCATTCTGATTTAAAATATATTTAATAGTAAAAGCAACCAAAGAAGACTTATTAGTCAATCTTTTGATAAAACAATATTAATCATAACAAAAAAATTTCCTATGGCTTGAATGGTCGAGTCATACGTACATTACAGACTTTTTGGTACTTTTCGCAAAATCCAAAATACATTCTTTCCATATTGTATACTTAACATGCACTAAAGTATTTAGAAGATGTATCTTTCAGCGTAAGGAATCAATTGTGCAGATGTGTTGACGTATAGGGTTTGTGGGGGTTAAAGTTTGTGACATTCCGTATCAGTCCCGGACAGCAACACATGTTTCTTTAATTGATTACTTGCTGCCACTTCTATAATTTATTATGAATCCACTTGATCATTTCAAGATATACCAGGGTAGATCCCTCGTCTTCTAACCTTTATCCTGTATTACAAACTATCTTTACACTTTCTATATACTCGTGCTTGCTTCATTGCAGATGAGAGCGTGATTGCTTTGGCGGATAGATGCCTGCATCTGAGGTCCCTTGGCCTTTACTACTGTCAGAACATCACAGACAGGGCAATGTATTCTCTGGCAAACAGCCGAGTGAAGGGAAAGCATGACCTATGGGAGTCTGTGAAAAGCAGGTACGACGAGGAAGGGCTTGTGAACCTCAACATCAGCCAGTGCACAGCCCTCACCCCTCCGGCCGTTCAGGCTGTTTGCGACTCATTCCCTGCACTTCATACCTGCCCTGGAAGACATTCCCTCATCATCAGTGGCTGTCTCAACCTAACATCCGTGCACTGTGTGTGCGCCTTCCAAGCTCACCGTGCAGTGAGCACTATGCCTCATCCTGCGCACTGAACTAAGCAGTAAGCTAAAAACCTCAAAAAGAGTGGGGTGTCTTGTAGATGAAAAAACTTAAACCCTGTAAATATGGTGGTGGTGCAAGGTATGGAGGCTGCTTTTTGGCTGAGATTGGTTGGCATTTTCTTTGTTGGATCTCACACAGACTCTCGTACTGTGGTAATTTGAATCTGCATTTGCTTAAAAGGCGTGATGACTAGCTTTATTTATACTCAATGTGACAAGACGAATATACAAAGCCGTGAAACATATTGGCTTGGCTGCTTAAGTGGAGTCGGTCAAGTGAAGACTGTTGTTTCATACTGCGTTCTGGGGACAAGTTTACCCTTGTAAATTATATGATGTGTTCTCAAAATTCTTGCCTTTCAGCCTGATATGTGATTGTGTTGATAATCCCTGCAAGATGCATTAGGCAATGCAGCTTTTGACTTTGTCAATCATACAACCAAGGAATCCTGAAAAATTGAGCTGCCAATGGAAAATTCATGCTGATTAATTTCTTTAGGTCCACATATATAGGCAAGAAGAGCCGTCTAAAGATAGGCATATATTCAAGTATTAGATACTGGGGCGTATAGAGGAATATGAAAAGCACACCTTTAGAGGCTTGTATTTTGGGTTTGTTTAGGCTCCCTATTCCTCTCCTCAAGGGTAGGGTTCAGCTCTTCCTGTGGAATTGATTGATAAATGGACATGGACAATGTGGTAGTTGATCAGATTATTATATTCCTGATGCCCCAACTCCATTTCAAGCTGCCTCACTTGGTTCTGCTCTGCTCCAGCGTATAATAAAATAGAAGAGGTCTCTTGGGCATTCTGGCTTCCGTTTGTTGGGGTGGTTCAATAGTGGAAAATATAAAGAGGCACTAGATCAATCATTCTGGCTTGAAAGCTTCTGTTTGTTGGGGTTGTTCAATAATGGAAAATATAGAGGCACCAGATCAATCATTGTAGCTAACCATGAAAACGGAACGTCAAAAAAGGAGGATTTAGTGAAATCATTCATCTGGAAGTGGTTCTCAGTCATACAGCGGGATGATGTGTAGCGAGTATAAGAAATACAATTGGTTGGTGTCATGTGTGGTGAGGATTAATGTTGGGGAAAATTACTTTTAAGTCCATATTTACAAAAATACCGACCATTTAGTCCCCTCTACAAAACTATGGACACTTTGGTTTAATTGTCTGTCCATTAAGGCTTTTCTTTTGAAATGTCCATACTACCCTCCAGCTAATATCAGTTTGAATTGATAGTATCATTTGATTTGAAGTTTGATTGACGACACTGTACCATAAGTCAGTTTTGTCCAGCTCCTTCCCTCCATTTTCTTGCTCTTGAGCTTTTTTCCCTCAATTTCCTTCTTCCACAACTTTTTTCCTCTATTTTCTTGCTTCACAGCTCTTTTTCTTCATTTTCTTCCTTTATAACTCTGCATCTCATTTATACTCCATTCAAGGTGAAGAAAGATGAAGGTGCAAGTTTAAAGATTTCATTTCAGTCATCTATTTTATAGCATCCCAGTTATCCTCTGCAGTTCTTTGCAACTTGTCTATGTGCTATTGAAGGTGAATAAAGAAGGCGACGCTAGTTTCAAGGGCTAGTTAAGAAGAAAGAAGGTGAAGATGGAACAAGGAAGAAGCTGAAGAAGATGGTTACTACTTTAATTTTCGTTAAGCAAGAATCTTCAAGGAAGAAGTTGAAGAAGATGGTTATCACTTTCATTTTTGTCAAGCAAGAATCGTCTCTCAAGTTTTAGTAATGATATTCACGAAACTGGTTGAACTAGGACCATTTTCCCCAAACCGGTTGAATCAGTACCATTTTCACAAAACTAGTTGAACCAGTACCATTTTCAATACAGTTTGAGTATTGAGCTCAACTTAGTTGAAACACTAACACAGTTAGACTATAATGAAAAGATGATGAGAAAATGCATCTCAACGAAGAAGAATCCATATAACAATGTTGGAAACTGAACAAATTTTTTTTTCTAAACCGGTAGAACCAGTACCATTTTCATGAAACCTGTATTCGTTTTCAATTTGAGTATTGAGCACAACTTAGTTGAATCACTAACAAAATTAGATGATAACTAAGAGAAGATGAGAAAATGCACAACGAAGAGGAACCTTTGTAATTAACAATAGTAAATCAGACAAAATTCTGTCAAAAGAATCGTTCAACTTGATCGAACCAGTACCATTTTCACGATTTTGTTTTCAGTTTGAATGCTAAACCTTAAAATTTACAAGTAAAACTTCATCTCCCTAACTGTTTCTATTTTATAAGACATGTTTAAAACTCCATTTCACTCTCAATACCTTATCTATTTCTCTAACCATTTTGTTAAGTCGGTATTTTATTTTAAGTTTGAGTATTGAGCTCAAACTGGTTGAACCAACACCATTTTAGTTTCAGTGAATTAGTTGAACCAGTAACAATGGTGAAACGGATGTCAAAAGTTTTTCAAAGGAATTAATTCTTCAAGCGTTGTAAACGAGGAATTATACCAGTGTCAGTCAAGGATAAGGATAAGGGCATTGTCATCTTTTCATTCTTATTTAAAATATATTTAATAGTAAAAGTAACCAAAGAAGACTTATTGGTCCACCAAGCCATAAAGCACAACTAAATGGGGCGAATTTTTTTCTATGACCAGATACGACCAACGTGCTCGTAACTACGGCCTTTATGGTAATTCTTCCTTAATGTAATGTTACATGTGGGTATGTGATTGATAGCGAAAAGGCCAACCAATCTCATCCAAAAGATGTGATGACTAGCTTTATTTATACTTTTAATGTGATCAGACGAATATACAAAACAAAACTGTGAAACATATTGGCTTGGCTTCTTGAAGTGAAGTCGGTCGTTTCATGCTATGTTTTGGGGTCGAGTTTACCCTAGTAAATAATATGAAGTGTTCTCAAAATTCTTGCCTTTCAGCCTGATATGTGATTGTGTTGACAATCCCTGCAACATGCAGTAGGGTAGGCAACGCAACTTTTGTGACGTTGTCAATCATACGACCAAGGAATCCTGGAAGAACTGTGCTGATAGTGGAAAATACCCCGTGCTGATTAATATCTTTAGGTCCACATATATAGGCCAGAAGAGCCATATACTTAAATTTAGGCTCCCATTGCTAGAGATTGTTGGAGTGATATCTACTGAGAAGACATTCTTCGTGGCATTTGTCTTTTTTAGAAGTTAAGAAAGAAGAAAATTTTGCTTGGGCATTAGAATGTCTCAGGTATTCTATTCTCAATCCAAAGTCACTCCCATGGATCTTCGTGGCAATAGGGAACTTGCTCTCATGAATGCAATTAAGAGTATTTCTAGAAGTTAGGAACTTATTTTGCTGTTTTTATACATTGAAGAATGTATTGGCGAAATGAAAACTATGTTTGAAACAAAAAAAAGTTTGTGATAAATTAACTACTTCTTGGAATGATTTGGTCTTATATCCCACTGAGGCAGAGTATGAGGATCAACTATCTACCTCAGTGGGATATAAGACCAAAGCATTTCAAGAAGTTGTTAATTTATCACAAACTTTTTTTTGTTTTAAACATGAGTTTTCCTTTTGACAATACATTCTTCAATGCGCACGTATCCCACCGCCTAAACCTTCTCTTCCTCTCTCCTTCTCCCAAGTCCCGACCCAGCCATGCAACCGACCTCCATTAATGGCCTCCATATCTCAACCATCGCAACTGCTGCATGCTCCTTCATGTCGAACGCCAACCCAACTCAACAACAAAAACCTCCTTCTATTGTGCACATCCCACACGCTCACAATAGAACCGACTCAAGTCAACGGTTAAAAGCAACCCACACTAACCCTAATCCTTAGCTAATCCCCTCCCTTCCTTCTTTTCTCTAAGCCGTCTGCTAGCCTGCCTTCTCTATTTCCCAACCATTCTACCATATCAGTTTGCTCATCTTCCTCTCCATCCCCCAACTACTCTACCTTGGACGACCACCTTTTGCTGTTAGCACCACAACAGTAGCAACTCTTCTTCACCACCAAACCTGTTAGAAATCGTTGTAAGCTCTTGGCCAACGACTTTGAGTGACCAGCAACGTTTCCCTTGATGCAAGGCTATCCACCACAACTTGTGACCACTGACCAGCCGCAAGCAACCAAGTTCCCCATCTCCCCGGCCATCTCCCTGCATGTGGCTTCGTTGGCAAGTGGCAACCAGCTCCACCAACCCTGCTCTTGACCACACTCCCATCCATGCTATCATCGTCCTCTTCAAGAGTGCACGCAACTCAGTCGCATGTCTGCGTGAACTTCAGCTTCACGCCTTGGCATGATCAGAATCCCTGATCGTTAACTCCATGATGAGCTACCGTTCACCACAAACTCTGCATGCACGCCCACTCCATCCTCCATTCTTCCAACAAACTAACGGTTCAACAGCCAACTCCTCTCCACTTACTGATCTGCTCTCTGTTCTTGATCGTTTCATCCAGATGCAATCAACCCAGAAAGTTGAATCACATCCAACGGTCATCCTGGTGCAGCTACCGAACGGCATGACAGATGGTTCTCACCACCCAAACTCCCACACTTGCGATCGAATCTCACAGTTAGAAGCAACCCACGATCTGGACTACGGTCAAATGGTAAGTTTCCACCGTTTGATTTCATCATTTAAATGTAGGTCTACCTGGATATACCAAATTCAACGGTTAGTTTCAACCGCATCTTGCGTTGTTTTGGAGTGCGTAGATCCACCTGAGAGGTGGCCAAAACATGTTTACAATCAGCATCCTCTTGAGGGTGCACGTGGAACATATTTAGAATGGACCCCACCAAGTAGGGTCCACCAAGTAGGGCCACTAGATGGTGGTAGGACCCATCATTTCATGATGTATAGCTGGGTTGGGGGAATAGTTCCCATGATGATTAGTTTTTCAGGTTAAAACCAACCCATGATCTTGGTAGGCATGCTGGACCCCAGTTCACGTGGACCAATGGCCGACACGGTCTGCACCGCATAGTTGAACGACTCGACCGGGCCTTGGCCAATTCGGAATGGTGCACCATGTTCCCAAACGCCTTGTACGACATGGTGTGCGGCTGGAATCGGATCATCATCCAATCATTCTGACTCTTATCCCTCTAGAAGGCCGCCTCCCACGCCCCTTCCGTTTTGAGCAAATGTGGTTACTTCACCCACGGTGTCACCCCACCATTGCCTATGCATGTGCCCACCCCATTAGTTGTTCCGCCTCCCACCGCATTGCTACAAAACTCCAGTCCACCTGAAAGGCGTTAACATATTGGAATCGGACGGAGTTTGGGCACCTTCCGCATGCCATGGCTCAAACAGCACTAGAACTTATTGCAGTGCAAACACGAATTCACCTTAAACCCTCGCCCTAGCTAACTATGCAAGAACAAACACTGCAAGACAGCTACCGCCTCCCAACTCCTTCAACTGGAAATGCATTGGCGCCAAAAATCCTGGATCCTGTGGTTACAACTGGGGGATCAAAATACCAAGTTCTTCCACCTCACGACGCTGCGACTTCGGTGACAACGTAATCACATCCTATCCTTGCATACGCAAACAGGCGAGTGGCTTTCGGACCGACAGGCCATCTGACAAGAACTCCAATTGTACTTCATACACCTGCTTGCCACGGAACACCCTCGGACAGCTGAATCTCTTCTAGAGTGCCTCCAGCCTCGCATCACAGAACAAGATAATGAATGCCTCTTACTACCCATTTCAGCCGAAGAAGTTCATTCAGCCTTGCATCAACTCCAACCAGGGAAAGCGCCTGGGCCTGGCGGCTTCTCAGGTATTTTTTTTCAACGCCATTGGGACATTGTTGCTCCAAATATTGTGCATATGGTCCAAACATTTTTCACAGCCGGCACCTTTAGTACTAGCATCGATCAATCACACCCTCCTAATACCCAAAGTCCCACACCCAAAGAAGTCCGAGGACTACAGACCTATCAGCCTCTGCAACACAGGCTATAAAATCATTGCCAAGATCATCGTCAATGGGCTCCGCCCTCTACTCAGTTCCATTATAAGCCCGTACCAAAGTGCCTTCTTACCAGACAGGTCTATCCATGATAATATTTTGCTGGCATCTGAAATATTCCATCAGATTCGCAAAACTCGCCCCTGCAAACATGGACAGAACGCGATCAAAGCTGATATGAAAAAAGCCTACGATCGGCTTGAATGGCCATTCCTTCAACAAACTCTCATCCACCTAGGATTTCACCCCATATGGGTCCAAAAAATCATGTTTTGCATTACCACTGTCTCCTACTCGATCCTACTCAACGGCTCCCCACATGGAAAAATCATTCCCTCCCGTGGACTGCGGCAAGGAGACCCTCTCTCCCCCTACCTCTTCATCATTTGCACGGAAGTAGTCTCCTCCAACTTGCACCATCTTCAAGCATCCCGCCAACTTCATGGCTTATGCCTTAGTCCCACTTTCGCACCTCATGTATGCTGATGATCTCCTTCTTCTCTGGACGAGTTGTACTCCTGATTGTCGCCGTGTCAACCACTTATTTCTGGAATACTGTCGGGCGTCGGGGCAGCATATCAACTGTCAAAAATTTAGCATTATCCACCACCCCAAGCTCCTACGTGCTACTTCCACCACCCTCCGCAACATTTTCCACATTCCCACCACCGCTCATCCCCACATCTATTTTGGCACACCAATGGACCTGGACAGGCTACAAGGGTGGAAAGCCCACTCCCTCACCCAAGTCGGACGACTGGTGCTTATCAATTCTGTACTAACTGTAGGGGGTAAAAACTGTGTAACACTGTTGACACGCGGACGTATGATATTGTGACGCGTGTCACACTGGTTGGCTGACACGTGGCATCCCTTTAAAACTTGGAGTTGGAAAAACTTTACTGTGGAACCTCGGCACCTCGGATACCTCGGGTATAAGTACTTTGAGACCTCGGATCCTCGGGTAATATATATAGGGGTTTTCCCAACCTTGAAGCAAAGAGCAAACTGTTCTCAGCATCATGCTTAGGATATTCGGAGATCGTAGGCACCTTATTCAGTAACCTCGGGAGTCTCGGATATGATATTCGGCGACCTCGGACTTACCTTTATACTTGAAGAATATTATTGAAGGCACATGGTAAATTCTTATTGGTTCATATAAAATATCTACATAAATATCTAGCTTTGAATGCTATAAATAGCAACATTTGCTACAGTAAAAGGCATGCAATCTTGGAGATTTAAACTTGATCGTATATTCTACCCAGACTGACTTAAGCATCGGTGGCTCATTTGGTGGAATTCCACCATATTGAGTTATTTGCAGGATCATCCAGCGGCCCCGGAATCTTTATCTCGGACACCTCGGAACTTGATTTCGGATACCTCGGAATCTGATCTCGGATACCTCAGAATCTGACCTTGGATACTTTGGAATCTGACCTTGGACACCTCGGAACCAACTTCAGACACCTCGGAATCAGATCTCAGAATTTGTCTCGGGACCTCGGATCCAACAGCACGTGAAGGATATCAATCAAGTCCGTGGAAAGGCGCGTATTTTGAGGGTGTGTGGATTTATTCCCTACATCTTTTGGCGCCGTCTGTGGGAAATCGAAGAAGACTTACGCACTCTCCAAAGCTTGATTAATTTAGACGGATTCAGGATGCCTCATCGGAGATTACCTGGAGCTTCTAAAGAAAAAGACGTTGATGAGAACGTCAGGGCTCAGCCGGAAAATAGTGAGGCTGACATCCCAACCCAGACAAGTTTAGAGAAAATAGCTAAGATGCTAATGGCAGAGATGGCCGCCATGAGAGAAGACATGAAGGAGATCAGAAAGGAGAATGAAGCATTAAAGCTACAAGCCTCGGAAGGCTATCAGAGGGATTCAAGCAAAACTTGTCACGAGGAAGAAGCTGGAAGGAAAGAGCTAGAGATCAGCTCCGACAGGAGAGAGTCACATGCACCCGATCGTGAACCAGTAGAAAGGATGGAAAATCAGCCAGACCATGATCGCTTAGTCACTGTGTAGAAAGTAACCGAGATGATCAGGAAAGACAGAGAGAGAAGGCCAGAACTGGGACAAAAGTCGACAGCTAGAGCATCCAGGGAAGCCCTGAGGATGTTGAGATCTTCGCTATTTTCTGAAGGGATCCTAAGATCTGAAATCCCAAAGAAATTCGTGCAACCGAAATTCGAGATGTTCGATGGATCATCAGATCCAATAGAACACATGTTACACTATAAACAGCTCATGGTACTCTGAGAGTCACCGATTTATGACGGATTAAGATGTCGACTTTTTCCTGCAAGCCTGAAGGGCCCGACCCTAACTTGGTTTCACAACCTTGGTCCCGACTCCATACAAATCTTTGAAGATTTGGAAGATGCCTTCGTACGTCATTATTATCACCAGAGGAAGCAAATGCTAAACGTGACATCTTTGTTAAGTGTCCGACAAACAGAGAATGAATCTCTGAGAGATTATCTTACTTGTTTCAAAAAAGAGGTTACATTAGTAGACCAGATGGATGAGAAAACTGCTGCATATGCACTACAGATTAGGGTTCTCGCAGGAAGTAGAGCTCACGAGACTCTGGTAATACAAAATTTTTTCCAACTAGAAGACGCTTATCTAGTTATCAAGGAGCACATTCGAGTAGATGAATCAATTCGGGTCAGGAATGAGACCCAGAAGAGTCGAGTACAAGAAGTGAAAACTTCAGCAGGGAGAAGTAGTGAGAAACGAGGAGAAAATAGAAGCAGTACCGAGTCCGAGAGAAAGGAACCGGAAGAGAAAAAGAAACAATTTCAGGATAGAGAATATACCCCCCCTGACGGCATCTCTATCTGTAATTTTGGAGAGCATCAGGGGAAAATCCTTTTACAGACCCCCTAGAAGAACATACGAAGATAGACCAGAGAGACCATATTGTGCGTATCATAAAGCACGAGACCATGCCACTGATTGATGTTATGCGTTGCAGGGATTTATCCAAGATCTAGTTGATAGAGAGAAAATACCGCAATTCGTGGTCCAAACAGGGGTCAGAGAAGAGGTTGTCAAAGAACAACCAAAGAAAGCTCCATTGAATGAAGAAGGGCCACCAAAAACTATCATCCACATGATATATGGCGGACCATCAGAAACCAACAGTGCTCATCGGGATAAAGTCCGGCGAACCATGAGCATGCAAGAAGTGATGGAAGTCACAACAGAACCTAGACCAGTCGAGGGTTCGTTGATGAATGGGGTCGACCACAACAGGGCAGTTTGGTTATCTGATAAAGACCTGGAGAAGGTTTCGGCACCACATAATGACGCCTTGGTAATTTCCTTAGCAGTTGGAAATTTCTTGGTAAAAAGAATCATCATCGACTGCGGAAGCTCAGTGGAGATTTTGTTCAAATCCGCATTCGACAATATGGGCATTAACTCAGCCGCACTAGAACCTTCAAGAGCAGCGATATATGGATTCAATGGGGCAGCATCAGAACCTCTGGGAGAAATTATTTTACCTATGACACAGCAGGACCAATCACGGTAATGACAAGGTTCTTGGTGGTAGATGCCAAATCTTCGTACAACATTATCTTGGGAAGAAGATGGACGCAAAGAATGAACGCAGTACCATCTACTTACTATTAGACAATCAGATTCCCTACTTCTCAGGGATTATTTGAAATACGCGGAAATCAGAGCGTAGCTCAGAAATGCCAAACAGCTATGACTAAGGGACTGTCAAACCCTAAAGCAAACCCTGAAGAAGTTGGGATGTCTGATAAATAGCAATTATAGGCGATTTCGCTCAAGGGTGAGAGTGAGGAAAAAACAAGAACCATTGAAGAAGTAGAGCCGGTAGAGCTCGGGCAGGAAGGAGAAAAAAAAATCACATATGTTGGCTCCGGCTTGAGTCAAGAAGAAAGAGGAATGATAGTGAAGTTTCTGAAAGAAAATGCTGACGTATTTGCCTGGTCAATGAAGGATATGCCAGGAATTGATCCAAGTATTATATATGATATTCGCTCAAAAGTACTTATTTTAAGCAATTATCCTTCTAGCATTGTCACACTTTTCTATGTAAAATTGTATTTTCTATCAACATTTCCACGTCAGAGTTTCTCTCATTCTGTAGAACACACTTTTCTGGTTAAAACGATATATTCGCATGCATTCATACGCATTTATTTGACCTACATGCGAAGTCATTCTCATTACGCGATTTTTCTATCGCATGAGCACTAATTGGGCAATTTTGATGGCATGCGGGCCCACAATCAACTTCCAGAACCTAGGATCAAAGCTCAAGAGCCAACAGGTTAAGGATGAGGAGATATAGGCCAAAGACGGGAAGAGCCAGAGAGTTGACGGAATCGAGGGACGACCAAGAGAGAAGGAGAGACAAGCCCTCAAAGAAGAGACTAAGGAGATTAAAGCTTATAAACCAACACAAGGCGAGTACTTGCTCAGTTGGTAAAGCATGCAGAAGACCACGTCAAAGATAGGGTTTCAAGACCCTCTACTAGCATTTCTCTCTTTATTTTGTAATATTTTCTCTCTCCTCTCTCAAATATCAATCATCTGATCCTCTCTCCCCCCCATGTTTTCTTCTTAAAGAAAAAAATCTTCTCTCCACGTTTTTCACTACCTCTCCGCCCCATCTCCTACATCTAATCTCCCAAAGCCCTCTCTTGCTCTTATTTCTCTCTTTCACCATAGCAAGGGCAGATAGAAAGAGAAGAAAAGAAAAAAAAAAAAAAGAGATTACAAGAGTTGCAACCTGCAACTCCAGCGAGCACCATTAAAATCGGTGACTCCTTCTCTTCTACACTCTCTCCTTCCATTGCTCCTCGATTCTCAAACCTTTTGGATCGACTCCCATTCAAAAAAAAAAAAACCAAACAGAAGTTAAAGGAGAGAAGGGAAGAGAGGAGGAGAGCAAGACTGCCTCCACCACCTGCAACTTCGGGTTGCAGGTTTGCTCTTGTTTTCACTCCAGCCACCGTCCTCATTTCACGGTGCTACTGCCACATATTGTGAGTCACCAACTGAACATAAAGCATGGGGCAGAATCAGTAAAGCAGAGATTGAGGCAAATTTCCCCAAAGGTGGCCCAGGCGGTCTCAGATGAGGTCAACCGACTTTTAGAAGCCGGAATTATTGAAGAAATAAAATGTCCAGAGTGGATCGCCAACATAGTAGCAGTCCCAAAGAAGAATGGGAAGGTCCGAGTCTGCATTGACTTCACCGATTTGACAAAGTCTGCCCTAAAGACAGTTACATCATGCCCGGATAGATGAACTGATTGACAGGACAGCTGGATTTGAACTTCTGTCATTTATGGACGGTTATTCAGGATACAATCAAATTTTGATGCAAGAATCGGACAAAGAGAAAACTGCATTTTATACAGACCGAGGTACATTCTGCTTCAAACGGATGTCCTTTGGCCTGAAAAATGCGGGTGCTACATACCAACGCCTAGTAGAGAATATGTTCAGGGATAAACTCGAAAAAATAATGGAGGTCTCTATCGATGACATGCTAGTAAAAAGCAAGACTTGAGAAGATCACTTGGAGAATTTAGAATCAACCTTTCAGGTATTGAGAAAGTATAAAATGAAGCTAAATCCCGAGAAATGCACATTCGGAGTATCATCGGGCAAGTTCCTTGGACACCTCGTCACCAGGAGAGGTATAGAGGCCAATCCCGATCAAATTCGAGCTTTACAAGAAATGCCATCTCCTTGCAGCAAGAAACAAGTTCAGAAGTTAACTGGAATGATTCCAGCCTTGAATCGATTCATCTCTAAATCCTCGGATCGATGTCAACCTTTATTCCTGTTACTGAAAAAGCACGCCAAATTTGAATGGAAGGATGAATGTGAACGAGCTTTTCAGAATCTGAAAGAGTATCTCGGACAGCCTCCCATCTTATCAAAACCAGAAGCAGATGAACCTTTGTTACTACATCTCTCAGTCTCGAATTTGCAGTAAGCTCAGTACTAATCCAAGACAAAGACGGGGCAGAGAGGCCAGTCTACTTTCTCAGTAAAACACTATTGGATGCCGAAACTCGCTACAGTAGGATCGAAAAAGTAGGATTGGCTCTAATGTTTTCAGCTCAGAGGTTGAGACCTTATTTCCAAGCCCACCCGATAATTGTTATCACAAACCTCCCTCTCAAGAACATTCTGACAAAATTTG
Organism: Euptelea pleiosperma; assembly: GCA_035048495.1. Taxonomy (NCBI): domain Eukaryota; kingdom Viridiplantae; phylum Streptophyta; class Magnoliopsida; order Ranunculales; family Eupteleaceae; genus Euptelea; species Euptelea pleiosperma. The sequence continues at coordinate 24,135,292 of CM068542.1, read as the reverse complement.
AAAAATTTGGTCGCATGAAAAAATGGGTAGTAGCTTTGGGTCAATACGATATCACCTACAGACCAAGAACAGCCGAGAAGGGACAGACTGTGGCAGATTTTCTGGTAGATTTTCCGATAGAAGATCCATTCTGGGAAGAAGAACCAGAACCCATAATAACTGAAGAAGAATCTGAAGGACCCTTAGATATATGGGATAAAAAGAGCGGATGGAGGCTCTTCGTTGATGGGTCAGCCAGCAGCACTGGGGCGGGAGTAGGCACCATTTTGGTTACACCCGATAACACAAGATTGGAACTAGCAATAAGACTTGGTTTTCCAGCCTTGAACAATGAAGCAGAATATGAAGCACTTTTGGCAGGATTAAAAATGGCCAAAAATCTAGGGATACAAGAACTGAAAATCTTCAACGACTCACAGCTAGTTGTAAATTAAGTAAACGGAGTATTCTCGGCAAGAAATGAACAGATGGCAAAATACATGGAGGTAGCTCTACTGGCAATGGGAAGATTCGAAAATGCAAAACTATTTCACATAAACAGGGGAGAGAATCGTCATGCAAACACCTTGGCCTATGTAGCAGCTATGCTAGGAGAAACCGAGAGAAGATCTATCTCAATAGAGTTTTTAGCCATCCCAAGCATATCATTTGTGGAAGAATATTCTTAGGCAGAAGAAGATGATACTTGGATGACACCAATTATAAGATTTATAAGAGATAGAATCTGAAATCCAGAGAAGAAAACAGCAAGACGAATTAAAGAAAGAGCCAGACGATATAGTCTACTTGGGGGCGAGCTATACCGATAATCAGCAGGGGGACCATGGTTGAAATGTGTTACCCTTTCAGAAGCTCAATAGATCATGGCCGAAATTCATGAAGGAGAATGTGGAAATCATTCAGGAGGAAGATCTTTAGCCCATAAAGCTTGGACTCAAGGATACTATTGGCCTTACATGTAAGAGGATGCAAAGAAATATGCAAAGAAGTGCGAAAAATGCCAGAAGCACGCACGAACAATCCATGCTCCTGCTGGCGAATTACACTCAGTAGCAAGCCCATGGCCATTTGCACTATGGGGCCTTGATGTAGTTGGACCTCTCCCTATGGCCCTAGGAAAGAAACAATACATGCTAGTTGCTACTGATTATTTCACAAAATGGGTGGAAGCAGTGGCTTTACAACAAGTCCGAGAAGAAGAAGTGGAAATTTTTTTGTGGGAAAGGGTCGTCACCAGGTTTGGTCTCCCTTATGCTTTTATCTCAGATAACGGGGCACAATTTCGAGGCAGTAAAATCGCCTATTTTTGAGAAAAATTTAGGATAAAATAATTGTTCTCCGCTCCCATGTACCCCAAGGTAATGGACAGGCTGAAGCAACTAACAAGGTGATCTTAGAAAATCTGAAGAAAAGACTCGAAAAAGCCAAAGGAAAATTGGCAGAATTACTAGATGGTGTTTTATGGGCTTATCGGACTATGCCCAGAAGATCTACTGGAGATTCGCCATTTGCCCTAGCATTTGGAATAGAGGCAGTTATACCAGCAGAAATGGTAGTAGCGACAACTCGTCACAAAGCTGTGGAAGAAGGTTCGGATTCAAAACACAAGTTTTTGATGTTGACATGGCAAAAGAATGAAGAGAGCAAGCTCGGGTCCGAATAGAAGATTATCATCGAAAACTAAGAAAATAGTATCAAAAGAAGGTCAAAGAAAGGAATTTCCAAGAAGGAGACCTAGTACTGAGAAAAGTATTCCAGAATACAAGAAAAGTAAATGCTGGAAAATTAGCAACCAATTGGGAAGGACCATATGTGATTCAAAAGGTTGGTCAAGCCGGAAGTTATCACCTGGAAACTATGGAAGGAAAGTACATAGAAAAACCCTGGAATGTAATGAATTTGAAGAAATTCTATCAATAAAATTTCAGTTATGACCAGATTATAAAGAAATTTTTATCAGTAAAGATGGGATACTTTTGACATTCACCATCATGAAGTTACCAGTCCACTTCAGAAATGGAGTAGGATTCGGATTGAAGTTACTAATCCACTTCAGAAATGGAGTCAGATTCGAATTGAAGTTACCAGTCCACTTCAGAAATGGAGTCGGATTCGGATTGAAGTTACTGGTCCACTTCAGAAATGGAGTTGGATTCGGATTGAAGTTACCAATCCACTTTAGAAATGGAGTCGGATTCGAATTGAAGTTACCGGTCCACTTCAGAAATAGAATCGGATTCGGATTGAAGTTACCGGTCCACTTCAGAAATGGAGTCGGATTTGGATTGAAGTTACTGGTCCTCTTCAGAAATGGAGTCGGATTCAGATTGAAGTTGCCGGTCCACTTCAGAAATGGAGTCGGATTCGGATTGAAGTTATCGGTCCACTTCAGAAATGGAGTCGGATTCGGATTGAAGTTACCGGTCCTCTTTAGAAATGGAGTCGGATTCGGATTGAAGTTGCCGGTCCACTTCAGAAATGGAGTCGGATTCGGATTGAAGTTACCGGTCCTCTTCAGAAATGGAGTCGGATTCGGATTGAAGTAACCGATCAACTTTAGAAATGGAGTCGGATTCGGATTGAAGTTACAATTATGAGCGTTTTTCTCTTTAAGTCGGATTCGGATTGAAGTTACAATTATGAGCGTTTTTCTCTTTAAGTCGAATTCGGATTGAAGTTACAATTATGAGCGTTGTTTTTACTCTAAGCAGTTAAGTCGGATTCAGTTTCAATAGTACTATGCGAAAAATAAATGGCAACGAAGCATTGTAACATGATATATATTTAAAGTTTATAAAGATCAAATTCCAATAGGGGAAAGGTAGAACTAACCTCCCCAAACTGAGTATCTTAATTACATCTCTATTAAAAGTAAATGCAGAGATCCAAATGGATCATTTCTTCTCAGAGTCGGGCAATTCTCCCTCAGTTTTCTTCTCGGCCTCCTCTTCATCCTCATCTTCGGAAGATCGTATTTGTCTACTAATTTCTGTAGATGATCTCGCTCAGCACGTAGACGATAAACCCTTTTATGAACAGGGGTAACTAGATCTTAGGCTTCTTTCTGGTATTTAGTTGCGAGAGCAGCATCCAGAGCCTCTTTATCAGCTTCCAATTTGGCCTCCTTCTCGGCCATCATCTTCTCCAGAGCCCGACGCGCCGACTCTGATTTTGCCAAAGCCTGGCGAAGACAGGTAGCTTCGGCCTCGGATGTTTTTGCAGCAGCTCAAGCTTTGCCCGCCTCGTCCTTTGCTTTGGAAACCTGACCTTGCAGGGTCCGATTCCGAGCTTGGGTGGCGTGCAAATCATTCTCGGACGCTTTAAGCTTGTTATTTAGCTTAGCCATTAGCGAATGCACTGAGTTTATACTCTGCAACAGAATCACAAGTATGTTTATACAAAGGGTAAATATATATATATATATGTACAGAAAGACAAACTTTGAAACTTACGGAGAAAGTTGATGTATAATATGATCCGAGAAGAGACTCCTCATTTTGCCGATTAAAATGTTCTATGTCAATAGGGAGTCGGATCTGCTCCACTATTGCCAAAGCCACTGAGGCATTCTTTACGGTGCTATCGCCGAGAACAACAGATTTACCCGACTTCAGTACTGGTCAGGGCCGAAAGACATCCGAAGGTTTGGAGACAGGACGTTTGTGCTGATGGACCTGTTCATGATGCCCTTCCTTTTGGGCCCCTTTCCCAGGCTCATGCTGGGATCCAGAAGCCTGATCTTGTGACTTTTCAGACTCAGTGAGCCGAGAATCCGACTTAGGAACATCTGCACCGGGTAGAATAATTCCAGGAGGTGCAGCGTTCGAAGGTGCCTCATCATGTCCGGCAACCTGGGCGCTTTGGCTGGATTGACCAGCTTCCCTACTCTTCGTAACAGGCTTCTTGGCAACACGGGGCAAACCCTACCCTTAACTTTTTCTTTTTTGCCAAATGGGGGAGTCGGCTCCAATATCCACCTGAAGACGCCCCATGTCTCGAGATCCTGTTCGTTAAGATCTCCCGAGAGACTGTGCGATTTCAAGTAGAGGGTCAAAAGATGAAACTGAAGAGCTCGAATCAGAAGAAAGAGTGACCGAGCTTGAATCGGATGAGATAGGAATATAATAAGAGATAGGATCAACGTCAACTACCTTGGACTCCGTCGTTTCAGAGTCGGCACCAACAGGGGTATCCGAAGATGAGACCTGAGGTTTTAACCTCTTAGCTTTTCTCTTCAATTGACGAGATTCGGCTGGGTCAGTAGAAAATTCGGGAGGAAGTTTTCGAAGAAACTCTTCCTCGGGTATGGTCTGGCTCAATTCCTCGGACGTCGGATCAACACTAGTCCAAGAATATCCGAGAGCGTTGAGACCAACTAAACGTTGATAGACGAGAGGAGGAAGTCGGCGTAAGTGGAAGCAGAGGGGAAGCGTATCCTCGGGGAACGCAAAAGAACTATCTGTATTCGCATCTGCAAAAATAGTATAAAGAAATTAAAGACTTGCTGAAACAAAAATGATGATTTATTTTTAGAAAATTAGAACCCGGATACCTTCAAAATTAAAACTTTTATACAGGAGACCTGGGGCGTCATCCTCAGATCCTCTCTCCCAATCCCCTGATAGGAATACAGGGTAGCATTGCCATGATTTATCACAATCTTGGATCCTCTCTAGGATTAGGAGTCTTCGGGTTCGAGTCACCAAGAAGTAGAAAGTTTTAAGGAAATGTTGTCGGCGAACATCCTCAAGGGTAGGACCTCGGCCCCATATGTCCCTGATACGTTCAAAGGAACGTACCATACGCCAAAAATTGGCATTTACTTGCCCCGGAGCAACTTTATAAAAATTAAGTAGCTCTCGGGCGAAGGGAGTAAGCGGAAGGGGAATACTCGAGAGAAGTTGTCCGACTGTTAAACATGTTACATTCGGATTCGGCAAGGAATGATGGGAATATAGAAGGGAATTTGGCATGTGTTCAAGTTCAATTGACTCGGGTATATGGTACTTAGCTCGGACCTCATCTAAATCAGGTCGATGCCAAGTTTGAGGATCAGCGTGTTTTAAAATGGATTTTAATGATTCTTTGGGCAATTTTTAGGAAACCCGAGAAGGCAAAATGACATCGAATTCACTAAAACCCATATGAAGCTTACCTACTAGAGCCGAGAGGACCGAGGAATGAAGCCGAGAGGACCGAGAAGGAGAACTGAGAGAGCCGAGAGAGCCGAAGAGATGGAGCCGAAAGTGCCGAGAGTGCCGAGAAAGAGAGTTTACAAATCGTCTCAAATCCAAAGATACAAATGGGATGAGAGCAACCTATTTATACTTGCAAACGTAATGATTACACTGACAGAAAACCAGTACGGACCAATAGAAGGCTGACATGTGGCAACATTAATTGTGCGTAGAGGAACCGAAGAGTCGCAGAGAGACCCACACGCGTCATTGTCTTGGAGCTGACACATGTCTTACACGTGCGGTACACACGTGCGGGTGACACGTGTCATCTCCAAGAGGGGCGATTGTGGGGGGTAAAAACTGTGTAACACTGTTGACACGTGGACGTATGATATTGTGACGCATGTCACACTGGTTGGCTGACACGTGGCATCCCTTTAAAACTTGGAGTTGGAAAAACTTTACTGTGGAACCTCGGGCAGATGCCACCTCAGGTACCTTGGGCACCTCGGATACCTCGGGTATAAGTACTTTGAGACCTCGGATCCTCGGGTAATATATATAGGGGTTTTCCCAACCTTGAAGCAAAGAGCAAACTGTTCTCAGCATCATGCTCGGGATATTCAGAGATCGTAGGCACCTTATTCGGGAACCTTGGGAGTCTCGGATATGATATTCGGCGACCTCAGGGACCTCGGACTTACCTTTATACTTGAAGAATATTATTGAAAGGCACATGGTGAATTCTTATTGGTTTATATAAAATATCTACATAAATATCTAGCTTTGAATGCTATAAATAGCAACATTTGCTACAGTAAAAGGCATGCAATCTTGGAGATTTAAACTTGATCATATATTTTACCCAAACTGACTTAAGCATCGGAGGCTCATTTGGTGGAATTCCACCATATTAAGATATTTGCAAGATCATCCAGCGACCCTGGAATGTTTATCTCGGACACCTTGGAACCTGATTTTGGATACCTCAGAATCTGATCTCGGATACCTTGGAATCTGACCTTGGATACTTTGGAATCTGACCTTGGACACCTCGGAACCAACTTCAGACACCTCGGAATCGGATCTCAGAATCTGTCTCGGGACCTCGGAACCAACAACACGTGAAGGATATCAATCAAGTCCATGGAAAGGCGCGTATTTTGAGGGTGTGTGGATTTATTCCCTACGCTAATGGCCATGCCTAATCATGTTATGTCCACCTCTGCTTTGCCTTCAAGTACACATCGTCGCATTGACATTCTGTGCAAGGATTTTTTTTTGGGGCTACGCTTCCCACGAGAAAAAAATTCATTACATTAAATGGTCAGAGATCTGCAAACCTAGATTGATGGGCAGTTTAGGCATTAGACGTGCATATCTGATGAACCAAGCTCTTCTGGCCAAACGTGTTTGGATTCTGTTCTCCCAACCCACCTCCATTTGGGCTGCTCACATGCTTCCCAAATACCTCCCTCAATAATCCATCTTCTCCACTCAGTTACCTTCTCGGCCAACCCACATTTGGAAAAACATCCTTCTCGCAAAACCTGTACTCAACCTCGGCTTACGATGGCAAGTAGGAAATGGCCTCTCTATAGACATATGGAACCATAACTGGATTCCCACACATATCTCCTTTGGGCCCTACCACCGAAACCGCCCGACTCCACCATCCAATATGTGTCAGACCTCATCGATCCTATCACTCACACCTGGAAGATTCAACTTCTCCATACTTTATGGCCGGCCGACATAGTCGCCTTCATCACAGCGATCCTTATTCCCTTATTCAATTCCCGCTCGCATAAACACACATGGTTTTCCACTTCTTCTGGATAATTCTCGGCCCAATCAGCCTACAGACTTCTCATTGACCTCCTCCACGCTCCTAACCACCAGCAGGAGCCCAATTGGAACTACCTTTGGAAACTACCCTGCCCAACGAAGATAAAACTTTTCTTATGGCGTTGTACAAGGGAAGCACTTTCCACAAAAAATGCTTTGATAGCCCGATTCATTTTGTTCCAACCTCTGTGCGCACTATGCGGTTCTACTGACGAAACCCCAATTCACCTTTTTGTCCTCTGTCCTTTTGCTAGTCGTGTGGTTCAGTACTTCATTCCATATTCGGCCTGATAGCATTCCTCATCCTACCATCCTCGAGTGGCTGTTCCACCTGCTTCACGCCACTAACACTCCCGCTTTGATGAAATTCCTCTTCCTTACAGTTGTCGCACAGACAATGTGTGGCATATGGCTCGCTCGCAATGCTTGCATTTTCCGCCATCAGCCACCCAATCCCCTCAAGACCGTCCAGACCGCCTTACAAAATGCCAAGGACACCCTCGAATACTGCCACCATACCAACCCCACAATCATACATTACCTACATATGACACAGTACTTTACATTGGTTGGCAACTGAAAGTAGGATTTTTCCGCGTCGTTGGTGACGGAAACCCTAGAATCAACACATTTGTAAATTATCTGATTATCCTGCAAGATTTAAACAATTCTTTGCACAGTGGGAAGTATCGAATGTCGATCCGCACTTGGGATTAGTCGGGTTAGTGCAAAAGAGAACATAAGATAACATAATTTCTATAGAAAATTGATGGAGAGGTGAGAGTGGTGATTGAAAACATGATTTTAGTGACAATTTTTGGATTAAGATGCACTAAAAAACACCAAAACATAATAATCAAATTGCTTTATTGAATTATCAAATGTGCATACAATCCTAAAACAACAAGAAAACCTAACTAGAAAGCATGAAAATTAGAGAGAGAAAGGGAGGATTTAGAGAGAGAAAATGAGAGACCTAGTCCTAAAGAGAGAAACAAGGGGATGAGAGAGAACATGATAGAGAGAGAAACTAATCTTAGATAGAGGAACTAGAGGATGAAACCTAGAGAGAGAGAGGTTGAGATCTAGAGAGGGAGTTGTTGAGAGAGAGAATTCACCTTAGAGAAACACGGCTAGGCATGGCTGCGGTGTCCAATGTAGACCCGAGGTATATATGGTGCACCCCGTGGCTTGCATTCGGTTGCAAATAGCAAGGTGAGACAGAGGAGGTAGTGGCCTTTCCTGGTGGAATGAGAGGTGGTGCACCAGCATGTGGAGGGAAAGTTTTCAGCAACCGGAGAGGATGGCGGTCCAAGAAGAGACGCTGTTAACAGATGAGCAGCAATGTGGCTGCATGTAGGCCCCCAAGACCATGAGAAGAAGAGAGGAGATTCCTCTTCTTCTATCTTTTCTTTCTTGCCGTGATGGAGAGGATGGTGACCGGCATCCTGATGAGGTGGCGCTAGCAGGTGGTGAGGGGCGTTAAGGATAGTCAACGCAGCACCTTAGACGATCGCTGCTAGGAAGGGCAGCAGGTGGTACGTGCATGAGGTGGAGCATCAAAGTTCGCCAGCGATTCTTCTTTTCTATTTTTATATTTTTTTTTCTTTTATTTTTTCAACGAGAGAGAACGGAGGCCAGCAGGTGGTGGATGAGTGCGCCGGTATTGACAACGGTGTTGAAGGAGGCAATAACACGTTGCTGCAAATAGAGAGGATATCGCCGGTGTTAATGGAGGTGGTGGTGCGTCGGTGTATCAGCAAGGGGGCGGAGGATCTATTGCTGTGGGCAGAGCAGCAGCAGTGGTATTGCTCGTGGCATTGCACAAAGGAGCAACACAGGAAGGGGAGATGAAGAAGGGCGAGCAGAAGAGAAGGAGAAGGGAGAGTTGCAGGTTGCAACTCCGGTAGAAGGCGTGAAGAAGATGACGAAGAAGATGAAGGAACGAAGAGAAAAATGGAGCCAAAGAAGAGGGGAATGATGAGAAAAAGGTTTCAGGGAAGGAGAGGTGGAATAAGGAGTTGGATTAGGGTTCAAACGAACCCTTCTCTTCCTCTTTATAAACCTCTCACTTTCCTTTAATGGAAAATAGTATTTTTTGAAATAAATTTTTTATTTTTTATTTTTTTTAAGAAACCTTTTTTCCTTGGGGGATTTCCCCATTTAGTGGACCCCCCCTTTTTTTATTTTTAAAAATTAATTTAAAGCATGTTAAAATCGCGGGATCCACTAAATGGCTGGGCCGCGGGTCGATGATGATGGGCCCGGCTGCTGGCCCACATGGATTGATGATGGCCACCATCTCATACGATGATGTGACTGACGATGACTGGATTGGGATCCAGATTGGTAGACTAACGGATCTAGAGAGATCCAACGGTCCGATGGACGATACAACAGTCAGAAAGCTTAGGGAGATGGGCCAGAGCCAACGGGCAAGAGTTCTAAGGTTAGGTTAGTAGATCTGATGATCGGGTGGTGATGTATAGGGAGATGAAGAGAGATGAGAGAGAAATAGAAGAGAGGAGAGAGAAAATTCTACAGACTACAAAGATAATAGCTGGCGAAGGGTCTAGAACCTTGGTTTTCAATGTGTTCTCTTCTCGGGCTTCGCCAGAAGAGCAGATTATCATTTTCTTCTTATTTCATGTGGCTTCGATTGCTTTGGTCCGTGTCTTGGCCCGGCTCTCTTAGTTCTTTGGGCTGGTTCTTCGATCCTCTTGTTCAGCCCATAATAAGCTCATATCTTCTAAACATAGCCCGTTGGCTCTTTAAGCTTTGATTATGGGCTTCTATGGTTGATTGTGGACCCGCAAGTCTCGAGAATCATCCAATCGGGGTTTTCTAGGATAGAAGAAGCGCGTAATGAGACTTAATCAAAATGGCTTCGTATCTAGACTTCTAAAAATATGTTTAATGTATGCAAATATACCATTTCGTCCAAAAAAATATGTTCTACGCAATGAAAGACAGTGGATAAATGAAGTAGTTTTACGTAGGAGAGTGTGATAACTCTTAGAGGATAATGGTGAAAAATACGCACTTTTAAACGAATATCAACAACCCCGTCCCTCTGGGTGGTTGAAATTAAATACGGATGGGGCTTCCCGAGCATAGCCTGTGCAGGTTGTATTTTACGTGATGCTTCTGGCTATTTTCAGGCTGCTCTTGCTTGTCCATTGGGAGTTGCGTTCACTCAGCTGGCCGAAGTTCGGGCTTTACGGGATGGCCTCAAGCTAATTGGGATCTTGCAGGAGCGCCTCTCTGGATTGAAACGGACTCTGAACCTAGGGGTTAGCCGAGCATCCACGCACTTCATCTTGCTCAATCTGATCTTGATATTGAGCACTATCCACGTGCAATGTAGTGGTGTGGTGTGGTGTGGTGTGGTGTGGTGTGTAGTCTTTGTGGGCCCATTGGTTAATGTTGGGCCCACCGTTAGGAGGTGCAAAAAGTGATGTGGCAGAATCTATGTTAAGGTTCACGTGAGTGTTCTCCTGAAGGAGATGTTTTAAAAAGATGGAGAGTAAACTAAAAATATAAAAAGAATAGAAATAGAAATAGAAATGGAATTTAAACATAAAATAACAATAAGATAATAAAGTAAATGTATGGAAGTAATTCTCTCAAGGTTAATGTTAAGTAGAATATTATATGTGTTAAGGAAATTATATAAGAATAGGATTTTGGGTTAAAACTAAGTTGTTTCAATTAGATGAATAGTTGGGTTTATAATAATGACAAATTATTATCTATATTAATGACTTGTAATATATGAAAATACACACAAAAAAATTAAAAAAAAAAGGGGGGGGGGGGGGGGGGGGGGGGGGGGGGGGAAACGAATGGTCAAATTCTCTAGATCCCACGGTTGAATCAAACCACGAAAATGTGACACAAATCCAACTGTTAGAACCTACCTATCACGCTGATTGTTTGTGTGTATCCATCACGCGGTCGACCATCTTTTTTCGGGGCCAATCTAGGTTGATTTTCAGTGTGTTTGGGTCCGTCAAGTGTGGATCACCCTTAAATCGCAATCGTGGCTAATGTGTGGTGGATGGGCCCACAAAGGTGAACCATTAAAGTTTGATGTTTAGAAGTGATTTTGTTGTGTGGACCCCACCACCTGTGGGCTCCCCTTTTTGGTGGCCCATTGACCCACATGAAGGTCAAAACCCTCCTTGAGTCGGTGGGACCCACATGGGTCGCCTATCATGATAGTGTGTGCCGTGGATAATAAGGATTAGAGACTACCCAGTCGGGTGCCTAGGTGCTTGGCAAATTGCTCAGGCCATGCCTACACAATGCCCAGACCGTGCCCAACCATGCCCAGGCCATGAAAAATATATTAATATTAAATTGAGTATTTATAATCCATATAAACTATATGGGGCTCCAAAATAATTATAAATAAAATAAAATAAAATGAGAAAAAAATAATCTAAATTTATTTAGAGATTATAAATATGAATTAGGGAGAATTACCTAGATTTATAAATTAAATATAGGTTTTCTGTTAACGTTAGAATTTTACCAAAACTTGTCTAATCAAATTCTGAGTAACCTAATGGAGTCGAACTAACCGAAATAAGATCGGTTGTGTTTGACCGAATGGAATTAGGTTTTCTTCTAAAGTTTAAGCCTCCACCTGATCAGTTTTGATCAGTATCGATTAACCGACTTTACTTTCCCTCTTCTAAAAGCCTTCTCATTTTTCGAACTTAATATAGTTCTCTCGAATTCTTTCATGTCATCTGCGCACAACCTCGAAGTCGGAGCAACAAAAGAAGAGAGTGGGGAGCAAAATATTTGAAGCATTGGATCTATGAAGAACCGGGCTAGACAATCAACAAATAAAGAGGAAATCGGGGAGAGAAGAAGTCTCACTCTTTAAAGTATAGCAAGATCGGAATGCGATAATTCAGGTATGTAGCTTTACATTCTACGATTATGATATACTGTTAATAGATCTCGATTTAATCCAATGGTTCTAGGTCCTTTTGTGTTTATATGGGTGATAAAACCCAACATTGGTATCAGAGCTACGGCTGAACCCTTGGATTAAGTTTAGATCAAGATCCAACGGTTGGACGAACGTGAATTTTTGGTATGTTAAAGATGACGATTTAATGATCAGTTTGGATTCTTGGATCATGTGAATCCAACGGTCCGATCTTGACATATCACTTGATCAAGTTACTATTTTATCGACAAGTATAGGGTGCATTGTGTTTATCAAATTTTGATCGCACGGTCTGATGAGCTCGCGTTTTTTTGATATGATATGGAGACAATTTTTCTAATCAATTTTGAATTTTAAGATCAAGTGAATCCAATGGTCTGATCTTGACATATAGCTTGAACAAGTGCATGCTTCCACGTTTTCAAAATCGGCCCAAACATACGATTACAATTATTAAAATTTACCCCTATCCACTATACGTTGTAAGAGGAGTTTTAAACTTATATAAACTACCTCCATCATTAATAGATTTTTCAGATTAAAATAATACATCCAGAATGTTTTGGAGTCTCAAACCTAGTGGGAGTGTTGATGCCCAACATTCAATATAGGCTCTTTACCCACACGTCATCCATATGAGTGCGTGGCTTTGCCATGATGTACCCATAGGGTTTAATTTTATTAGACACGTCTTCCATTTTCGAGATGTGTGTCATACACACAAGTTGTTAATAAATGATATATAAACTTGAAACTGGAAATTAGGAGTGGTCTCACTCAGGTCTATCCTATAGGGGTTTAGGAAAGACCACTAAAGCGGTCATTCAAAGGATCTTAGTAGAAGTGCGTTGTTAGTCTGCCCAAAGGTACTGACCGACTTACGGAAGCTATGGTTCTTTGAATCTTCGGACTTCAGTCTTATTAAGATCGTTAGTTGGCACTCGATCATATACATTGAATCACTAGTCTGCCTAAAGGTGTCTAGGAACTTCGTGTAGATTGAGTGTGGCAGAATGATCTATACGTGGCAGTAAGAAAATGATAACCCACACTGCCCAAAGGTGGATCAAGCAAAGACGTGATTGGTCAATTCTGTGCGCAATTGTTGTTGCCAACAAGGGGGCGATTAGCATGTAGAAATCTTTGCCCAAAGGTGTGATTAAATGATCCACCTCGCCTGTCCTATAGAGTGGATGCCTTGGCACACAGTAAAATACTCTGGCTAATTCGACAAAACCCCTAGCTCGAATTAGAATACTTAGGGATAAATAAGGTTTTGAAATGTGAGTTTATTAAACTGTGCGACTGTCAGATTATGACATAAGGTTATTTGTCGCTTATTTCACAGAGATGGATGGATCTACTATCCAAAAACATTTGACAGGGATTGAGCCCTTGTCAGGGTCCAACTATTCCACCTGAAAATGCAAATTGACATTATTTTGGGATGTTTAGATTATGACTCTGTTCTATTTGAGGAAAAACCAGAAGTTTGAAATAACAACCGGTCCGTTCTCTTTAATCCAATATACCTAGAAGGTGGGGGGTTGATTAGATATTTAAAATTAATTATACATACACAGTTTTATTGGTCTATGGTAGGGGAACAAAATCGCATGCCTTAGTTGTTTGATAAAAGATTATCAAAATCGACTCAAATCGAATATACCTCCGTGGTATATTTTCTTTTCGTCGTTTGGTTTAATCAAGATAGATAGCAGAATACAAACAAACAATCACACAAGATAAGAGATTTTTACGTAAAAACCTTAGCCAGGGAAAAACCATGGGACCACGTCTAGACGAAAAGTATCATTAACTGAAAAGTTAAACGAAACAAAGATTACCTATGCAGCACCGTTGCAAATGCAGCTTCTAACCTTAGCCAAGGCCTACTGCCGATGTATCCATATCCTCTGAATCAACGCTACGAATCTACGTACGCCCTTACAGCCAAGAAGCCTTGTCCGCTTGTTTAGTTTGGTACACCCCAAACCTACCGTCGATTGGTTGCTCTGATCTTAATTCTCAACACTCCAGCCTTTGCCGAAGGTAAAGGATTCAGTACACCCTGAACCCTAAGTTGCTCAAAGGTGTTGAGTCACACTGGTACACTCAGGCTACTAGGTCGAATATCTAAGTGGAAGACCTAAGCTGAGTAATGGATCAAGTACTTGGCTTTGATCAAGAAGATGAACAAGCTCACAAGATATTAATGAGAAACAAGTTTCTTGCTCTTCGAATTAGACACTCTAAAATAAACATTTTCTTCTCTCTTGAAGTATTGTGTCACTCTGTGTGTGTTTAGGGAAAGTATAGAAGGATTGTATTTATAGAATTCGTGACCCTTAATCTTATAGAACGTGGGAGAGTAGAACTTTGAATTTCGGATCTAAGAAAGACTCAAATTGTGCTAAGTCCAATCAATTGTACTCTGGGTCCAATCTATTGGCCTCAAATAAGTTTTTGTCCCAAAGGCTCCAATTGATTTTACAGAGGTCTCCAATTGATTGGCCTCAAATAAGTTTCTGTCCCGAAGGCTCCGATCGATTTTACAGAGGTCTCCAATCGATTGGGCTCTGATCATGTTCTGTTTCGTAGACTCCAATCGATTTTATAGATGTGTCCAATCGATTGGGCTTTGATCATGTTGTGACTCGTAGTCTCCAATCGATTGAGCTTTTATCATGTTTTGCCTCGTATCTTCCAATCGATTTTACAGAGTCCTCCAATTGATTGGGCTATGTCCAATCAATTGGACAAGTTCCAATCGATCGGACTCTCTTAAAAGAAAATAACTTTGACTACGACTCGGGTCTGTCCAATGACTAGGTTTGACCATTATATTTTATTCATTTTAAACCTATTCTTATGGCCACTAAGTCACTTACCTTCCTAAGCGAGCGTACACGATCTATAACCGACAAATAAGTAGTTACTCAAATGACTCCTGTCATCAACTGTCTGATTCTTGCTGTCTCTGTCTTCTAGTCTTCACGTAGTCGGTGAAGTATGCATACCACGACATCTTCACACTACACTAGTGCTCGTAGGAACGGTTACAAGAATATTTTATATCAAACGAAATCTTTGCCAAATTGAATATGAAAATATTCCTTACAAAGTTACCACAGTTGAGTCATCAGATTTAACCAAGTTTCTCTTTGCAAAGTGGGAGAAGGCCAATCGGATGGCCATGATGATCATTAGGGCATCCATTCAAGATGCCATTCGAGGAGGTATCCCACCTTCGGACACTACTAAGGACCTCTTAGAGACCATTAAAAGGCAATTTCTCATGTCCAAGAGGGCACTCTAATACACCTATTTGGTGCAACTCATTTCACTAATGGGAATGTTCGAGAGCACATCTTGAAGTTATCCAAGCTGATTATCTCCCTTCAAGAGTTAGGGTTATGAGAGTAGGGTTTTCCCGTGTCGTTGGTTACAGAAACCTTAATTTCAACAAGATTTGTAAATTATCCGATCTTTCCTGCAAAATAAAGAGATTTTGTATAGGGATTCGTGTCAGATATCGATCCGCACTCAAAGTTAGGGATTAGCGCAAATAAGAACATGAAATAATAGATTTTTCCATAAAAATCAATGCGAATGATGGTGGGGTGAGAGTGGTGATTTGAAGTGGATTTTTAAAACATGTTCTTGATAGAGATATCATTACCAACTAATTAAAACAAAAAAATGAAACAAATCAAAACTTAAATATCAAGAAAAATTCTTCATTAATGCATAAACAACCATCCATTACATTGAATCAAAATCGAGTTTACATCATACTAAAATACAAACAAAACCCAAGTAAAGATTTAGAGAGAGAAAACACTAAAAGATGAGAGAGAAACTAAAGGGAGAATCAATAAAAGAGAGTTTAGAGAGAGATGAATTAGACCCTAGGACTTACCCAGTGAGTGGTCGACTTGGGTATTGTAAGGAATATTTTCATATTCAATTTGGCAAAGATTTCTTTTGACATAAAAACATTCTTGTAACCGTTCCTACGAGCACAAGTGTAGCGTGAGGATGTCGTTGTACGCATACTTCGCCAACTACGTGAAGACTAAAAGGCAGAGACAGCAAGAATCAGACAATTGACGACATGAGTCATCTGAGTAACTGCCGATTTGTAAGTTAATGATCGTGTACTCTCGATTAGGAAGGTAAGTGACTTAGTGGCCATAGGAGTTGATTAAAATGAATAAAATATAATGGTCAGACTTAGTCATTGGGCAGACCCGAGTCAAAGTCAATTTTATTGACTAGTAGAAAAGTCCAATCGATTGGACATGTATCCCCAATCGATTGGACATAGCCCAATCGATTGGAGACACTGTGTAATCGATTGGAGACTACGAGGCAGAAACATATTTGAGTACAATTGATTGGAGACTCTGTGAAATCGATTGGAGCCTTCGGGACAGAAATCTTTCTGAGTACAATCGATTGGAGACTCTGTGTAATCGATTGGAGCCTTCGGGATAGAAAGTTATTAATGTCAAATCGATTGGAGAACCCTGTGCAATCGATTGGTGCCTTCAGAACAGAAACTTATTAAGCCTAGATTATCTAACTCTGAATCTTATTTTCTATATCTCAAAATCCTGTTAGAACATCCTAAATTGACTTGAGCATCGGAATGTTGTCAACAGGTACAACCACACCTCTTCCGAAGATTATCTAATAATTCGCTGCGAAGAGAAGTTCTGTCCTAAAGCTCTAGATTTATCGGATCACCATCGAGATACGAATCATCTAAACTCGAAGATTGTGTGGGATAGATCTGATATTTTTCTCCCACATACATCTCCATCTTTAGTTTTTAGGTAATAAGACCCATTCTGACCGATTTTGTCAATCACGTAGAGTCATTCCCAATTTGCACCAAGTTTGCCCCTACCGGGCTCTCTAGTATTCTCAAATACTTTTCTCAATATCAAATCTCTAACTTTGAAAGTTCTGCGTCTGACCCACCAATTGTATAATTGTTTGATCGTCTGTTGATAATTTGTCAATCTGATAACTGCTTGCTCTAGACACTCTTCGATTAAATCATTGTCCCGAACCAAAATATTATCGTTATGTCCTGATTTGACAGCTTGAGTACGAGATGTCAGGACGACGACTTCTATTCGAATAACAGCTTCTGATCCATAAGCTAGAGAAAATAGTGATTCTCCAGTAGTTCTTTTTGGGGTAGTTCGATATATGCCCATAGTACTCCCGGCAACTCTTTCGCCCATTTTCCTTTAGACAGCTTGAGTACGAGATGCTGGGACGACGACTTCTGTTGGAATAACAGCTTATGATCCATAAGCTAGAGAAAACAATGATTCTCCAGTAGTTCTTTTTGGGATAGTTCGATATGCCCATAGTACTCCTAGCAACTCTTCCACCCATTTTCCTTTAGCGTGATCCAATCGTTTCTTCAGATTTTCGAGTATGACTCGATTTGCCCTCTCAGCAAGTCCATTGCTTTGAGGATATCTCGATGCTAATAATTGTTTTCTTATATTCAAGGCATGGCAAAAAGCCTTGATCTTTGTGGCATCGAATTGAGTCCCATTGGCGGTGACGATCTCTTGTGGGATGCCAAATCGACAAACGATATTCTCCCACAAGAATCTTTTAACATGAGAGGCTTGGACTTGTACCAATGGGACCACTTCGATCCATTTGATGAAGTAATCCGTTACCAGTAGTAGGAACCTTACATTTTCTAGTGTTGTCGGGAATGATCCCATTATATCCAATCCCCACTTTGCGAATGGCCATGGACTGAATACAGGTTGCAATTATTCAGTAGGAACTTTAATCAATGGAGAGTACTTCTGGCATTTCACACATTTCTTGACAAGTAATTTGGCGTCTTTCTGCATATATGGCCAGAAATAACCCTGACTAATGGCTTTCTTGGTCAAGGTCCTCGCCCCCGAGTGATTTTCGCATTCTCCAACATGTATTTCTTGGAGAATTTGATCTGATTCACTTGGGGTGAGGAATTTGAGGAGAGGTCCCAAATCTGACTTCCGGTACAGTTCTTAACCGACCATGGTGTATCTTCTTCCCAGCCTTTGGATTCTTCTAGCAGCACCTCTATTAGAAAGGAGACCACCATTCTGCAAGAATTTACGAATATCATCCATCCAGCTTGTGCTAGGATCAATTTCTACTGGGGCGAAGTACATAATAGGCATATGAATGCTTGGAAGTTCTTGATAATCAACCGGTATACTCCTAGACTCAGTATTTCCCAGCATGATAGATAAATAGGCCAAAACATCAACATGTTGATTCTCCATTCGAGGCAACTATCGAATCTCTGTGCTGTCAAATCATCAAGTTAGATGTTGGACAATTTCAAGGTAAGCCACCATTCTCTCATCTCTGGCTTGATATGTTTCGGCATACTGGCTAACTACTAGCTGGGAGTCAGTGTATACGATGATATCCTTGATTTCAAGATCTAAGGCTGCCTGAAGTCCTACGACCACGGCTTCATACTCCACTTCGTTATTAGACGGCACGAACTCGAGCTTAACTGATTTCTCCAATCTAGTGTTCTTGGGAGTGACCAAAACAATACCTATCCCGGATCCATTCTTGTTGGCAGAACCGTCAGTGAATAACCTACATCCCGTCTTCAGATTTAACATTTCCGACATCTCATGAAGTGGAAGAATTTCATTGTCTTTGTCCCCAGTGTTTGCCACGTCTTGTACTGGAAAGTCAGCCAAGAACCCGGCTAATGCATGCCTTTTCTCGGAAGTTCGTGTGGAAAATTGTATATCGTACTGAGCCAAATAAATGGCCCATTTTGCCATTCTTCCTGATAAGTTAATTTTCCCCATTATAGATTTTAACAGATGCTCCGTATATACAGTGATGGTTCTCCCTTCAAAATAAGGTATAAGATGCCTAGAGGCATAAATAAGCACGATGGTAGCTTTTTCTATGGTAGCATATCTCGTTTTTGCACCAATCAGAGTCTTGCTGGTAAAATATATGGGTCGTTCTTCTCGGTTGAGCTCACAGAAGAGGACGACACTAATAGACTCTTCGGTTGTAGCCAGTTATAAACCCAAAGGTTGCCCTTGGTCTGGTTTGGAAAGGATTGGAGGCTACGAAATGTATTATTTAAGCTTTTGGAAAGCTTCATCTCACTCGTCCATTCAAACGTTCCATTCTTCTTCAAGAGTCTGAATAGGGGTCCGCATTTATCTGATGACCTCGCTATGAAATGATTTAGTGTAACTATTCTCCCGGCTAGCTTCTGGACTTCCTTCTTGTTCTTTGAAGAAGGCATCACTGTGCATTGTTGATCTCTCAGATGAAGCTGACTTCTAAGAGTTTGTCGATCTCTTCTTGGACAGCCTTCTGTTTCTCGGGAGCAATTATCCGAGGCCATTGTTTCACAGGTAAATATTTATTATCTACCTTTAATTTATGACAAGAGATGTCGGGAGGAATACCTGGCATATCGCTAAATGACCATGCGAAGATATCCATATAGGATTTTAAGAAATCAGTGTAAGACTCCTTCTCCTCGACAGATAGACTGGCTCTGATAAAAGTATACTTTGGATCTTCTTCGGTTCTGAGGTCGCTCTGATCAGTTTCCTCTATTGTAAGAATACTGCTCGTTTCCTGACGCATCTAGTCATTTTCCCGGCTAGGCGCAGTCTGCTCCAGACTTGCCGGGATGCGTTCTGGTTGCTAGTGCTCAACAACCTCTGATGAAGTTCCTGCTCCTCGCGGACCTTCCAGACCTAGAGAACTTTTAGGTCGGAGGGCAGTGGTGTAACATCTTTTTGAGACGACTTGGTCTCCTTTTAATTCCATTATCTTGTGGTCAGTTGGAAAACAGAATAGTTGATGGTACGCCTTTGACCTCGTGTATCCATCCTCGTCCCAGAATGCCGTTGTAGGGGGACAAGGTATCTAAAATCAAGAATTCTACCATAGACGTGATCGGTCTTATCTGTACTAGTAGAACTACATTTTCAAGCGCATACTCCTTCTGGCCATTGAACCCGATCAACGGAGTATTGATCTGGACTAGATCTGATGGGTGAAGGCCCATTTTCTTAAAAGCTTCTATGAAGAGAATCTCGGCTGAGCTACCGGGATCTACCAATAGTCGTTTAACTTCAAAGTTTCCCATGGGTAAGGTGAGAACCAACGCATTAGAATGCTGATGATCTAGTTCGGCGAGATCTCTATCGGAAAAGAATATGGCCGCATCCGTGCTCTCCATCATCTCTACGGAATCCGTCAGTCTAGGACCCGTAGTCAAGTTTAGGACCTCTTTCAGGTGCTCCACCTTCCTGATTTTGATCATATCTTGCTTTTCTGTCTCTCTATGAGACATCTGGCATCCTCCCCTATGGATGACATCAATAATCAACTCGCGTTCTTGCTGGTTAACGCGGGTTTAGTCTTTCTTGGGGATCTTGGCTTTAGCTACTGCTCCGTCGGTGTGAGCAATATATTGCTGCAAGTAGTCCTGGTTACATAGATCCTCAAGTTTGTGTCACAGCGCCCAACATTTATCGGTTATGTGTCCTGTTTCTTGGTGGAAGGCACATAACTTCATCTTATCTTTATATCCCTTCAAGTCGAGTTTCATCGGTCGGGAAATCTAGAGCTACCTTTCATTTTTAATCAGATCAAGGATCTGACTATACTTTTTATTCAGCGCTGTGAATATCCTCTACTCCTGCCGAGGATATCGATCTGAGCCTCCTGGCTTATCGATCTCCATCTCAGGAACCTTTGTTGGTGCTGCTTCAGCGACAACCTTCTGTTTTCCCTTCGATGATCTAATGGATCCCTTGGCTTTCTTCACCTCGTTCACAGATATGGTTGTCCATTGACCATGTTGGAGTGTGTCATCTTCAAGTTTGGAGTACTTCTCAACTCGAAAGAGCAGTGCCTCAATGTCTGACGGCCTATTTTTGGTTAAGGACATGTAAAGTATAGAACCTGTAGGCAGCACTTTCCGAAAAGTTGTGACTGCATGCTTGTCATCGCAGTCTTCCACTATGGTCATCAAGGAACATAATCTTTTGGCGAAATCCCATAGTGTCTCCTTTTGCCCACAACGTATGTTGAATAATACGTCCACGTCATTTTTGTGCAGTCGGTTGAATGAATACCAGGTGATAAAAAGAGTGCTCAATTCAATGAAGTCGGCAACAGTTCGAGGAGAAAGCTGGTTGAACAAGATGAAAGCGTCATCGCTGAGAGTCGATGGGAACATCCGGCACAGAAGTTCATCGTGGAACTCCCACATGGTTAATGGGATCTGAAGTTCCCGTGAAGATGGAGAATTTTTGATAGGAGAAAGATTTGGGAGCTCGATACTCCTGAATCTCTTCAGTGAAAGGAGAATCTCGGGGAGCCCTCGTCGCCATTGCCGTTATCTTATCGACCAATGTTTCTTTCCTTCCCATCATTTTAGCTACCAGATCAGCGATTTGCCTTCCGGTTTCTGGTTGAATATGATCCGAGTTTCGCAGATAAGAAGGTTCGGGCTTGTGTCGCTTCTCGGGTGGAGGGATGTAGGAATCCCTGCATCTGTTCCTTGGATTCCACAAATCAGATTCTTCCGAATCAGATCTATCCGTTCGGAATTGTGATTTTTGATGGTGGTTACCCCCAATATTCTCGGAAACATGGTCGCCTGCCTGTTGAGCTGCCATCCGTTGTTTCAGCTCTTCATTTTCTTCTCGCAACTAGGTGATGACTTTTTGTTGGCTATCGAGTTCTCTAGCCCTTCTACTTTTGGTGATAGTATCCTTGAGATCATTGGGGGATTTCTATCTTTCCCGCTCCTGTGACCAGTCCGCTCGCCTTGTTTCCACCATGATTTGAATCGAATATCTCTTAGATAAGAAAACTTCTAGTTATTTTTCCACAGACGGTGCCAAAAGATGTGGGGGAAAAATATCAAATCTATCCCACACAATCTTCGAGGTTAGACGATTAGTATCTCGATGGTGATCCGGCAAATCTAGAGCTTCAGGACAGAACTTCTTCTCCGCTGTGAATGATTGGATAATCTTCGGAAGAGGTGTGGTTGTACCTGTTGACAACACTCTAACACTCAAGTCAGTTTATGATGTTCTAACAGGGTTTCGAGATATATAAAATAAGATTCAGAGTTAGATATTCTGGATCGAGAGAGCCAGATCCCCTCTTCAGTTCTGAATGTCATGTATCTATAACCACAGAACTGACGTGACTCACCTTCTACGTGTCCACTTTTCATTAGTAAGATCCGATCTAGAGAGATTCTGTTATGACACAAACTCTTCTTGTTGGATCTGAACTCCTCCCATTCAGTTATATCTGGAATAACTGAGGTGGCACCCTTTGTGAGAGATATTGGAATTCTGTTAAATTCATGGTATTTCCTTTTTCAGACTTTTCCAAATTTAGAGGATTTCTAAAGATAGAAATTCTCTCAAAGTAGAAGTTTCTAATTTTGGAAACCCTAATTTGGCAGAATTTCAACTTTTTGGAAGCTTTCCAAAAATTGTAAATCCTCGATTGGTGATATTGTTAAAAATCCGCAGATAATAAAAACAACCCTAATCTTTTTTTGATTTTTTGATTTTTTTTATATTTTCACTCAATCTAGGGTTTCTAACAAACCCTTGAACAAGATCTAGCAGAAAATATTCAAAAAAAATAAGAGAAATGTCCTAAGTTATTACAAGTTGCACTCGGCCTTCCAAGGCATTAAAAATAATTAAAATATTACTAAAAATATCAGAATAAAAAATATGGAAAGTTTCTAAAACACTGGATCTTACCGCTTTAGCAGCTTTCCGATTTCGTCATTTTCATTCCTTTTCGCACTCCCATACACCCGAGCGGCAACGACTCTATTTGAAACAAGGGTTTGTTCCGATCGTTGGACGGAAGCCCTTGATTCAATAATATTTTTTAAAATTTGAATCACTTTAACTCAAATCCTGCAAAAATACATAATCATTTGCACAGTGGTATGTCGATGTCGATCAGGCACTCTAGTTAGTGAGTGCAATATCGGAACAAACTAATTACAAAAATGCTAAGAAAATTGAGGGGTGGGAATGGTGAATCAGGATTTAAAACATGTTTAGTGATTTTTAGAGAGAGAAACTACCAAGATTTAGAAACAATCATATGCATCAAATACCAGAATCTAAACACAAGAATTGAAACACTAAAATTCCAAAATGAACTTAAATTTATTCCTTGAATCAAAGTACTACTTACAAACTTTAAACCAAAACATTAGTAAAATGGCCAACTTTAACTAGAAAGCAAATAAAAGAGATAAGTTTAGAGAGAGATAGAGAGAGAAACAAAGGAAGTAGAGAAAGAAAGTACCAAAATATTACCATACATGGAGATAATATCTCAGCCTTATGGGAACAAGGATGGAACTAGCAAGGGAGGAGAGATGGTGGTGTGTGCATGGTGCATGACAGTTGGCTGTGAAGATGAGAATGTTGTTGGCCTGAGAAGTGCCGGGAGGATGATAGCATCGTGCTCAGGCTATGGAGGAGATCAGCAAGCCGTGAAGTGCATGGAGTAGCTTCAAAATGACCCAGCAACGCTACTTGGAGAGGGAAGAGAAGCATTTGCTGCTGCGTGTTTGGAGTAGTAGTCTAGTAGGTGCGTTGCAGGTGGAGGGAGAGGCAAAGAACCAGTCCGCTGAGAGGCTTCCTAACCCGATTGTTGCAAGTAGCAACCTTCCGACAAGGATAAAATGGTTGAGCTAATGGCTTGGAGCTTTGAGAGATTGAAGACTAGTGAAGAAGGTGCTGAGAACCAGTCCAACAAGTAGTCGTCCAATGAGGAGCAGATCTGCTAGTAATGGAGAGTGGCATGTGGAGATCTGGAGTTGCAGGTTTGGCGAGATGCAGACCTGCAACTCGATTTGTAGATGGCAGTAGTAGCTGTTAGGTGCTCCCAAGAGAGGAGAGGGCAGCAAGGTGGTGCTGGTGAGTTGTGGCCGCTTGAGAAGAATGAGAGGAGGAGGTGCGGCAACTCAAGGATATCCTCCACACGATTTTAGGTCTCACTATCCTATGCGTTGGTTCACCCCATAACTTCCCCTCTAAACAACATTTTTTTAATGAAGAAAACCATGGTCCAACACCCTCTTTACATTGCATCCATCCAATACCATCACACCGTCCATTGCTAGAGATCAAATAACCCTCCATCTTGGTAAGCTATCATCCATCTTCTATATTCTTGAACTAACAATCAACAACCATTACTTCTTTAATTAAAAACCGGCCATCCTTCAAATTTCTAAAAGAAATGCCATAACACCATATTTCCATGTGAGCAGCTTCCATTTGAATAGTAGACCGGTTCAACCATTTTTCTTAATTTTAAAGAAAATTTCTAAAAGTTTTGTAACATTCCAATTTTCTTTATCTTTTACCAAAACCAATTATATCCTTTCAAAGATATTTTTTTACAAAATCTTTTGGAAGAAATCTTTTTGTTTTGAAAGACCACCATATTTGAAATCTGGACCACACATTTTTGGTGGCCCTTTGATGAACACCCTATTCACGCAGCTAAAAACACTTTCCCTTGGATGATCGTTTATCTTGTAGATCGCGTGGTGATCTCATAGAGACTGGGTATGATGATGATGATTGATGATCGGACGGCGATTGACAGTGGGTATAAGGGATGGAACTGTTAAGATGGTGATGATCGGCCGAGGTGGATGGTGATGATCAGACAGATCATCGAACGATGGAGATTAGCCGAGGTATACCGTAGGATAGAGTGATTGCAAAAGGAGAGAGGATCGGATGGTTGAGATTTGAGAGTAGAGAGAGAATGAGGGTTTAGAGAGAGGGAGAGAAATTATTACAAAAATAAAGAGAAAGTGCTAGCAGCGGGTCTTGAACCCTGATCTTTGACTTGGTCTTCTGCACGCTTTATCAATTGAGCAAGTCTTTGTCTTCTGTGAGTTGATTGAGCTTTTAATCTCTTTAGTCTCTTCTCTGGAGGCTTGACTCTCCTTCTCTTTTGATGGTCTCTCTAGTTCTTCGATCCTTAGGCTCAGCTCGTATTCAACTTATATCTTCTTGTCTAAGTCCACTGGCTCTCTAAGCTTTGGTCATAAACTTTGGTAGTTAGTTGTGGGCCCGCAATCTATTAGAATCGTCCAATTTGGTTTCCTACGAAGAAAAATCACGTAATGAGACTTAATCAAAATGACTTAATATCTAGACTTCTGGAAATGCGTTTAATTCATGCAAATAGTCGATTTTGTCTAAAAAATGTATTCTACGCAATGGTAGAAACTCTTACATGAAAACTTCGATGAAAAACGAAGTTTTACGTAGGAGAATGTAACATCGCTAAAAGGATAATTGCTTAAAATAAGCACTTTTGAGCGAATATTACTCTCCATTACTTACCTGTTCTGAGGTGCACTTTCCTCGGATGTCTTATCTGACACTTGGCCCCTTCTACTTGTAAATGTCGTGCGACTGGAAAATAAGAAAAGTTGATAGCTGTCTCTGTAGGTTTCTTTGGTGCATTTATTCACGCATGCCTCAAGATGCCAAGTGTCGACTTTTCATACTCCACACGTGCTATGTAAGTGCCACATGTAATCATCTTATTAGCCGAAAAATACGGTACCCCCAGTAACGTATGCAGATGTAGAAATAATGCTCTCAAGATATGAGTGGGAGAACTCTAATGTATTGTGTATTGAATGTGTAAGTTTCTTTAAGACCTAAATGGGTTTATATATAGTTATACTCGAGCCTGGGCCCTTAGAGGTTGTGGGGGAATGGAAAATAAGTTTCCAGAATGGGAAGAAAAAGTCCTTCGTAGTCCAATGGATTGGGACAAGAAGAATTCGTTCTATCCAAAGTCCAATCGATGACACTCAAGGTGGCAAATCAATTGGACATGCCCGGTCGATTGGGCATCCAAGTCCAATCGATTTGACTTCCCCAAATGACTTAGTTTTAAGTTAATTTTACAATTAATCCTCCTATATCTAAGGCCTTTAAGTTACTTACCATCCTAAACGTGTGTGCACGTAATTTTGCGGACAAATGCGAGTCTTCAAATGAATCAATCTTTAATGTTCTAAGTCTTTGATTTTCTTCTTTTAGTCTTTAGGCAGTCAAGAGTGATGCATAAGACATACTTAAGGCCTAGCTAGTACATGTAGGATATGCACAAAATATGTTTTATGTTATACTGAATTATGCCAAACAGAATATGAATATATTCTTACAATAGGCAGCAACGAATGCTAACTCATCTACCTCTTCATTTGATATATTCTTCTAAGCTCTAAAAAATGAGAGCTAACTCTTTAATTTCTTCTTCTCCTCATTGGTTTCATCAGCAAAGCAGTAGTCCTCTCATTAAAATAGAATATATACATGGGAGGGAAGAAGTAGTTGCTCCAGGTATTATAGTACTAAAATACTACCAATTCATACAAATCCAAACAATGCTCATTCTTATTAATCCTTATCATATAATTAATGGTCCATTATGATGTGATGATAGATTTTTCTTGAGGATGAAGTATAATATTTGACCTTCCACAAATATACATATGATGGAATGATTTGGATAATTAAATTGGGGCTAATTACTAGTTAAGGAAATCTTCTGGATGGGACCCAATGATTTGCAAGGACCAATTACACCATAGTTGGTATTTTTATAAGGGTCGGGTTCCGATGATAGTGCTGAGCTGGCATCACTTTTGCAAAAGCAAAACCACCATTGGATTCTCGAGATCCATGGCCGAGAAAAAATAAGAACTTTTTTGGTTCACTTTTATTGGTCATCGGAACCTATTCCTTTATATAATACATGCTTGTTAAATGTACTATCGAGTCAAGATTTATCAATTTGATTCGAATTTTCAAATTAACTCTACTCAATGGAGTTTCGAGTTAGTTTTTGGGTTTTCAAACACTGCTCTAAACAAACTTAATTAAAAGACAATTCTACCTATATGCGGCCAACTAAATCTCGTTAGTGCTCTTAGGAGCTTCTAATTTTTTGGAGAGCTGGTGAAAGTAGAGGGGTAAGGGCATCTCCAACAGCTATCCATAGCTATCTTCATGTTTGGCCAACAAATAGCCCCTTTTACTAAATATAGCTATAGCAAAAAGGTGTTATCTCCATTTGGTTCTTCAAAATAGCTAAGAAATTTAGTAAAATTACTACTTTATCCTAAAAGATTTAGTAAAAGTACAATTTTGTTCTCTTTACATTATAAAACAACTTTTAACCCTTCTGACTTAAACTAGAGTCATGCTGTGAAACTTCATAGAACCAATGTGCAATTTCTTGTAAGTAGGTAACTCTATATTTTTTTATCCTTTCAGATTTTATGGATTATTAGAAAAGCTTAAATTTTGTAGATTATTTATCCCATTTTAACAAAAATTGTGCATGTTTTTCAGATTTTGACTCTCCCTTCGCACATAAGTTGTTCGATCAATTGTCCTAATAGCATTTTTCAACATGAATCAACAAAACATTGATGCTAGATTAGCCTTGTCCTCTTCTAATGATGATGATGATGTAGAGCTTTTGAACTTACATCTAACTAACCAAGCACTTGTTGTGAACCTTGGAAAAGATATACAAGTTAACGAACATGGCTGTTCTAACAAAAGCCGCACATACATTAACTGGCAAAGAATTGCAGGACACGAGCACTTGTTTAGGGACTACTTCTCCGAATCACCAACTTATCCTCCTGAAGCATTCCGGAGGCGCTTTCGCATGCGCCGTGAACTATTTACTAGTGTCGTTAATACAGTGGAAGCCCATGATGATTATTTTGTCTAGAAGCAGAACAACGCCGGAGTCCTCGGTTTGTCTTCTTTACAGAAGATGACTGCAGCAATTAGGATGTTGGCATATGGGGTGTCAGCGGATGCAGTAGACGATTATGTGAGGATAGGCAAAAGCATAGCAATAGAGAGCTTGAAGAAGTTTTATCAAGCAGTCATAGATGTCTTTGGGGTGGAGTATTTGAGGTCACCGACGGAGGAGGATGTTGCAAGGTTGTTAAAGGTTGGGGAAGCTCGCTGGTTTCCTGGAATGTTGGGGAGCTTGGATTGCATGCACTAGACTTGGAAGAATTGTCCAGTTGTGTGGCAAGGGCAATACACTGGGAAAGAAAAAGAACCCACTATTATTCTTGAGGTGGTTGCATCTTACGATCTTTGGATATGGCATGCATTTTTTGGAATGCCAGGATCCCACAATGACATTAATGTTCTAGATCGATCTCATCTTTTCTCTAACCTCGCTGAAGGACGCACCCCATCTGCTAACTATTGCATTAATGGTCACGATTACACCATCAGATACTATCTCGCATATGGTATCTATCCTCCTTGGGCCACTCTAGTTCAGACAATTTCACAACCTCAGAGCACGACGAAGAAGCAATTTAGTATGATGCAAGAGGCAGCTAGAAAGGATGTGGAGCGGGCGTTTGGGATGCTCCAATCACTCTTTGCTATTGTGAGGGGACCTGCACAGTTTTGGAATTTGAAAGATCTTCACAATCTTATGACGGCATGCATTATTTTACACAACATGATTGTTGAAGATGAGCGGGAGGACCATATGCTTGATTTTGATTACGATACAAGAGAGATGGATCAACCAGTACCGATGTTACAAGAAATGATGGTGGACTTTGAGACCTTCCTTGCCTGTCACTGTGAGATTCGAGACCGTAATGCTCACTATACGCTCCACAACAACCTCATCAAGCACTTGTGGATGCGAGTTGGGCAAGAGTAAATAACAAAGTTGACTGTGTGCGATGCAAGTGTTTTACCGAGTAAAATTGGGGTCAATCCCATGATCACCATTCAATCCACTGCATACTGCCTCTCCAAGAAGATTGCCGAATCCTTGAATAAGAAAAAACTCTCTTTATTTTGTGACTTTTGAAGTTGAGACTAATGTAAGACTTTTTTGAGTAATTGACATTCTCTACTGTCTATGCTAGCCATACAACCCTATTAAGGGTTTTCTAGTGCTGGTTGTCTTAAGCACTTCAAGTATTCATTGTCTTCTTTCTTTTTGTTCAAATCTCTTTATTTCCATGACTTTTGAGCTTTGCTGTGTGAATCTTCATATGTATTTACATTTGCCCAAAACTATATGGTCACATAAACCAATAAGAGCAAATTGGATTACAATTACTATAAATGAATCAACCTGAAGCAACACCATTTAAGAAGAAAAAAGGGCAAATCCAGTAGATAATCTAGTGCACTATGCACAATGTACAATGCACAATGCAGTACATAATCTAGTGCACAATGCACAAGAAAAAAGAGCAAAGGAAATATATAATGTCTTTTATTGCCAATAATCTAGTGCACAGTGCACAAGGAAGTTCTAGCCAACATTGCTAACAACCACTCCCACTTGAAGAGGTGCCTTGTTCACCAATCTCTTTTCTTCATTCATTCTTCTTGAAGAGCTCCCTCACCAATCTCTCTTCTTCATTCTTACTGAAGAGGTGCCTTGTTCAAGATCTCTCTTTAAGCCACCCCTACTTGAACCCTATTAAGGGTTTTCTGGTGCTGGTTGTCTTAAGCACTTCAAGTATTCATTGTCTTCTTTCTTTTTGTTCAACTCTCTTTATTTCTATGACTTTTGAGATTTGCTGTGTGAATCTTCATATGTATTTACATTTGCCCAAAACTATATGGTCACATAAACCAATAAGAGCAAATTGGATTACAATTACTATAAATGAATCAACCTGAAGCAACACCATTTAAGAAGAAAAAAGGGCAAATCCAGTAGATAATCTAGTGCACTATGCACAATGTACAATGCACAATGCAGTACATAATCTAGTGCACAATGCACAAGAAAAAAGAGCAAAGGAAATATATAATGTCTTTTATTGCCAATAATCTAGTGCACAGTGCACAAGGAAGTTCTAGCCAACATTGCTAATAACCACTCCCACTTGAAGAGGTGCCTTGTTCACCAATCTCTTTTCTTCATTCATTCTTCTTCATTCTTCTTGAAGAGCTCCCTCACCAATCTTTCTTCTTCATTCTTACTGAAGAGGTGCCTTGTTCAAGATCTCTCTTTAAGCCACCCCTACTTGAACATGCTAAGAACACTTGGTCGACTACATAGATTTCCTTGGGCAGGTCATAAGTAGATGAGGTTCTATAACTTCCATGTTTGCGAATCATATTTGAATCAATCCCCCTCACAATTAAAAAAATTTCATGGAGATCGAGACCAACTACATGAACATAACCACAGAATGAATTTAGTGAAATCTATCACTCAATGGCTCAATGCAAAATCGCCAATGGATGTCAAATCCTGTATTTAATGACAGTATGAGTTTATTGTATTCTTCGAAAATCAGATCAGCTTTCACAATATCTTAAAAATTTGTCAAATCAACCAGAATCTCTGTAATCAGATCAGCTTTCACAGTATGTAACATATATTAAAGATTAAAACAGTCACCAATCCAACTCTGTTATAGCATCAGCATCTTCTTAGTAATTGCATTCAACATCTTCTTAGTAATTGCATTTCATGCTTAAAATATGAAGATGAAAATCAGATGGGATGAATTACTGAAAGTAGGATTTTTCCGCGTCGTTGATTATGGAAACCCTAATTCCAACATATTTGTAATTTTTATCTGATTATCCTGCAAAATTGACAGATTTGTATAGGGATTCGTGTCGGATGTCGATCCGCACTCGGGGTTAGTTCGCGCGACTCATGAACATGAAATAACGGATTTATCTCAGAAATTGTGGTGGGGTGAGAATGGTGAAGCGATTTAAAACATGCTTAGTGATTTTTAGAGAGAGAAATTGCCACAAACAACCAAAAACACAAAAGTAAACTAACAAATGCAAAAATAACAATTTTATTCATCCTCAATGAGTCTTACAAAATAAAATTAAATTCAAAAATAATCTAGAAAGCCATCAAAATTAGAGAGAGAAATGAGAAAAAGTAGAGAGAGAACTATCAAAGAAGGCTATCCTAGAGAGAGAAACTATGGGGGAGAGAGAAAGTGATGCTAGAAAGGTCTAGATAGAGAAAATATATAGCAAAGAGAGAACTAGATAGAGAAATCTAGAGAGAGAACTACCCTAGAGAGAGAAAGTTTGGAGAGAACTACCCTAGAGAGAGAAAGTTTGGAAGACTAACCTTAAGACTCACCCGTTGAGTGGTTCGGCCCTGGTAATCGGATCGGCCAATGCATCGGACTTGGACATGTGAATGGGAGTTTGGCCATGAGTGAAGGGTTTACATGGAACCCAAAAAAAAGATGGAACCTTGAGGGGTTGTTGGTTTTGTGTGCACGTGTTGTGTCGCCCACCAGCGTTGCAAAGAGAGAGAGAGCACCGTTGTGGGGGGAGAGGAGAGGACGGTAGAGTGCTTGGCAGGTTGCTACGCTTGGAGACCACGTGGTGGAGTTGCTGATTTGCTAGTGTTCATGGTGACCAGACTGCAGGCGTGAAGGGTGAAGAGGAGAAAGTGGAGGTTGCTATTGGTGGACTAGACGGACCAGTCTGATGGTGTGAACGGTAGTGCAGTAAGGTGAGGACGGCGGCAACTCCAGAGGAGGTAAGCCTCCTCTCTTTTCTTCTTCTATCTCTTTTTTTTTTCTTTTTTTTTTTATTTACCGGAGTTGCAGACCTGCAACTCCGGCAATGGAGCTCGTGGAGGAGGGAGCAGCTGGAGAGAGGCGATGCAGTGCTGTGGGAGAGAAGGCGGTGGAGATGGAGCAAGGGGCGGTGTAGTAAAACCGTTGCAGACCAGCAACATGGTAGAACGATTGCAGCTTGGCGGATGTGGATGGCGGCTAGAGAGGAGAACACCCTCCTAATGGGACCGGCCGAAGTTGCAGGTCTTGCACCGCCGTGGAGAGTGTTGCAAGTGCTACCAGGTGCAATAGCAAGGGAGACACGTTGCTGACCTGCAACTTCTAGCCATTTTAATGGTGAACGGTGCTGGCCAAAGATGAAGGGAAGATGGTTGCTGATCTGTAAAGTGTTTGAAGGATGATGGCTAGCCGGAGTTGCACGCTGCGATGCAACATCAAGGTTGCAAGGAGGATCGTGGGGAAGAAGGGAAACCAGGGAGATCAAGATGTGAGTAATCGATGGTGGTGGCTCAAGGTTAGAAAATGGAGAAAGAGATCGATTAGAGGAGTCGTGGAGAGAGAGCCCAGCAAGAGAGGGACCGTTTTCAGTCAGAGGAAGAGAGCTTAGGGTTAGGTTTTTTTTTGGTTCTCTCATCCCTTAGATGTGTTGCTGTTTTTGGCTTTTAAAAGGGTAGGGTTAGAGATGGACGGTGGAGGAAAGTGGGATGGAGTGGATGGTTATGGGGAGTATGGAAGATATCTTATGGAGATCTTTTCTCATGGGATGATTAGATGTGGACTAGATGGGGATGAGTGCAAGATCTTCAAATCTAGGTTTCATGTGAGGCCGTGGGATAAAGTGTTGAGAAAGTGATGTGGTGTATGGCATGCAAGATGTGGTTCTCGCTTCTTTGTTTGGGGATGTGCCACTTGGCAATGGGAAAATCATGTGTTGCCATGTTGAGGAGCAAAAGAAAACCTCCACAACTCTTTGAATTCTAGCACTTTATGCCTTGCTGCCTCACATTAATTTTCAACTCATGGGCTTCATTTTTACTCACCTTATATAACTTGGCCCATGTCATGGCCCCAAACATCTTAGGGCCCACATCTCTCCAGCCTTCTAATTTCCTTTGCAAAATCAGGGACGTTATAAGCAACACATCTGGCACCACCATCTCGAATACCATATTGCACCCTTCAACTCGCGTATGGTTCTAACCGTTGTGTATGTCCCACTTGTTCTCCATTGTTTGCTTTGAGCTCTACTGATTCAGTTTGGTCCACATCCGTGCTAAATAGAACTTTACATGCTACATGTACTAGTCCGTATCGAGACCCGCTTCCACTTCTTTAGATTAAGATCGTCCCGTTGGTCCAACGTCTTTTGGCCCACCATTTGCTCTATGACCAGCCCATTGCGATGCCCTTTGTTCTTGAATATATGCCCAACATCTGTTCTTTTCTAATTTAAGAAAGTTTCACCTACCACGTAGGAATCTCTTCTCTTGCTGCCCTTCTAAGATTTCTCATTCTCTTGCCTTCAAAGTCGCTAGGTTCATTCGCTCTCTGAAATGTTCAACTTCTCTGCTTTCTTCATTAGCCTAGTTCGATGGTCAAGTTGATCACCCTTAGATTTATTGTAAGGTTAACATAGGCATTTGTGATTGATCGTGGGTCCATCTGATCGGGTTTCCTGCAGTAATGAAAACGTGTAATGAGTCTCAATCATAACGTATGCATACCTAGACTTCCGAAAATGTGTTTAATGCATGCAAATATACCATTTCATCCAGAAAAGTGTGTTCTGCATAATGAAATAGACTCTTACGTAGAAAAGTAGAAAATTAGAGCAGTTTTACGTAGGAGAGTATGATAACGCTTAGAAGATAACAGTGGAAAATATGCACTTTTGAGCGAATATCACAACCCCCAACCAGCATATTGCCAATCCTTGGCAATTAGTGCGAAATAAATGAGCTTAAAAGGGCTCTGCACATACTGCACACTTTCTCATATTAGCTCAGGGAAAACACCGTTCGTCAAATCATTGAATGGATGCAAAAACAGTTACGTGCTAGCGAAGAGTTAGAAAGTTTTGGCAAGACTACAGACTGATAATCATGACCCAGAATAGTCAGACTCTGCGTGTGTGTGTGCTCAACATTCTCATCATCCGACAGTAAAGATTTCCAGATCACCTCTAAGTTTTTATGCCTCGACCTCAAATCTCACATGTTTAGCACTCAGAATAGAATCACACAAGAAGGGTTTTTTTCTTTTCTCTCAATTTATATGTGAGGAGATGTGTTGATATATGAAAGTAAAGATCTCACATATGTATTATTTGAAGGAAAGACATTTTTACTAGAAGAAGATCTCATGATTGGAATACCACTTCACTCGGGAACGTCAGATCAAACTCTATAGCTTCTCCTTCTCCAATCTCCACATTTTATGATCGTGCTATCCTAGAATCAAGTAGGACTTTCCTAGGTTGTAATGAGGCTTAGGTCAGGTGTAGAGAGATAAAGGGATACAGGATTTCAAAGATCTTGAGAGGATATTGCCATTTTCTTGCATTTTTCCTGCGGCGTAACACCATTATCTGGTTTTTTTTCCTTTTTTCGTATTTTTCTCTTTTTTTTGATATTTCTGAGACTGCTCAATTTCTTTTCAGCTCTTTTTCATACTTTCTTTCCATATTTTGTTTTCAGCTTGAACCACTTTCTTTTCCTTTTGATTCTTCTTCTTTACTTTTCTTTTCACGGTACACCCATATCTGTTATTCTTTTGTCCATCTCAAAATAAGGGTAGACAGTCATGCTTCGTAGCTGGACTGGATTTTAGGTTGATGGGTTTACAAAGAAATGGCTTTTATAGAATGGCTCAAGGGGTTTCTAGTGAAGTATAATTCAGGTGAGTAAAAAGGCTGAATGGTTCAGAAAAATGGCCTAAATCATTTTCTAGGGTTTGCACTATCATGTATATTGTCTTAACTGGATACGAGAAGGTTCTGTCGTAGTAATCCAATGTTGATGTCGTTCCGAGTTTTATGATCGAAGCAAAAGATAATGAGATCTCTCAACGAATATTGCGGGCATGAAGAATAGTGAGTCACCTTGTGACTCAGAATTGTTGTATAACCCTCTGAATTGATTAAAGGCTCGAAAGCTCACTAGGTTAGGTCTCCACAATTATTCTCATAGGATCTCCAGAATTTCTAAACTTATGATGACTCTGATATTGATAGTGTACAATTGTGCTGAATATGAGTTTTTCTGAGTTTTCAAACCTGCTGTAGTCACGCTTGACTTGACTCAACGCTAACAAAAATTGACATCCTCAATACTGACTTAACGAGGTTTTCAGCTAATCAAAGTCAGGGTATTTGACACATTTTTGAAATTCTAGAAAACTTTTGGTGAACATCGAAAATCACCCAAAAAACAAGAACTTTTTTTTTTTTTTTTTATCAAAATGACAACATGAGTTTTAGTGAATACCCACCCCCAACCAAAATATAGCACCGTCCTCGGTGCTCATGACCGGGACATAAAATGATAACAAATCAGTGATGATGATGCAAAGATTCAGGAAGGATGTTACCAAGTCGGCAGAAACTCGACAGTGTGTGGTACCTGATGATCAGAAGAATGAATGTACTTGCATTTCCAGAGATATAACAGTAATAACTAATGCATGAGACTCATATACTCTAGGAATACCGGAATTACCTTTCCGAAAGCGCTAAGTTTTACGTCTTCAGCCAGACATGACGGGGGTATATCAAGTACCCCCAACTAGGTTAAAACTTATGGAGACTGAGTGAATCTGCAGTCTTCCTAACACCTAAGGTGGAACGGAAACAACTATCCTATCCCTTATCTAGGTATACCTGTATAGAACAAGTCTTTCTTAGTGTAGACTGAGAAAAGGGCATTGAGCTCTCTGAGCAGCCCGGCAAAAGCATGGAGTTGATCTGGGAGGGATCGAAGCTTCTCAGTAAAGACTGAGAGGAGAGTAGTAGTGGGTTCTCTGACCGTGGTTAGCAGAGCTGCGAACTCATTGAGTTTTGCGGGAATGTATCTGAATGGAGCAGACTCCTGCAGATCAGTAATACCAGAAATGTTGGACTCCGAGATGAAGTCAGACTCAAAGTGTTCTTGACACTTGGATAATTTATTCTTGTGAGAGTCCTGAATTAGACTCGCCATGACATACGGTTCATCGACAACATCGACGTAGGGTGACGGGCAAAAACTGTTGATCTCTTCCTCGATGGTTCCTAATTTGATAGGGATGTTCCAATCCCTACATTCAATATGTTCATCATCGGTAGCGAACGGTAGGCCCAGGACAACGGGAGGCCCATTTTCTAGACACGACTCTACGGTGGGAATGTCTGCATCCAGTGCAGAGGTAGAATCATCAGAGATAGAGATGGAACTGAGTTCCTCTGTGCTCGGTCTAGAAGTTGGTGCTGTTAAGGGCACTATAGATGGAGACACGGGTTCATCACTATTATGGCTCACTCTAAGGGAGGTGGGAAGGAAGGGTAGATCTAGCACAGTTGGGATCCTACGATCGAGACACAGCTCAGTGTCATGGAGATCGACATCAGGGTCATTAGAGGGAGAGTGAGAAATAAGTTGCTCTGAGGTAGGTTCAAGATTTGGTGCTGTTAAAGGCACCGTATAAGGATACACTGATTCCTCAATAATCGGGCTAGATCTAGGGGTGGTAACAATTTCTATTTCATCTTGGCAATTCTGGTACTTGGTCCAATTGTGCGACACTTCATTATAGACAGTGGCCATATCATTCTCCTCAGGATAGGCTATCGGTGGGCTAGTGAAGTTGACTTCCTCTCTCTCATTTTCCAATTGAACGAGACGTTGCTCCAAGCTCTCCATAGATTGTTGTTGTTGGTGCTCTAGACCATGGAAATACTGTTGTTGCTGGGCAATGTACTGAGAAAGAAGGTCCTCTAGACCGGATTTAGTAGCCAACGAAGGTGGTTCAGCCAAGGGAAGCTGAGGTGCCAACTCTTGATTGTAGTCCGACTGGGTATGAAAGTTGTAAGGCAAAGCGGAGTCTGGGACTAGTTGCTGACTCTGAAAATCCTAAGGGGCCCACTGTTTATCAGAATAGTCATTCTGTGGATATGACGGGTACTGGGATTGCGAGTATTGCCAGTCATACTCTCCATTGGGTTGATGGAACCCAGAAGGATAATTATCCTGCGGCAGTTGCTGTGGGATAGCAGACTGTTCCCAACCAAAGTTATGGTGACTCTTATTATCCAGATAATAAGTGTTGTCTTAGGAGGTCTGTATTGGAGATGGAAAGGTACAAACATCTTGCTGGATAGGAGGGTAATATCCTACAGATTGGAAATGGTGCACAGGTTGCTGGACCGCGGCACGAAGGGTAGAGATTGAATTTTTAAGCTCTTAGAGTATAGAATTGTACTCCGGATCTTGGTGATTATCATACCCTGTAGAAGCGTGCGAGACTGGAGTATCATGATGATACGCAGAATTGTCATACCATTGTTGAGAGTAATCACCTCGATTCTCACAAAAACTGTAGTAGGTCTTATACAGAGGCCGTTCATCTGCCATTAGATGCGATAGAGGGGTGCGGTGGACTAACTCTCAGATCGAGTCAGTAAAAGGTGAGGACAGGTCCAACCGGGCTTCTACTTGAAAAAGCAAGCCCAAGATTTTGGCAAAAAGTTGCCAAAAGGAGACACTGGAGTGGTGATTCTAAATGATGCACACCAAGCACAGATAATCCTATTCTAAACGATCAGGATATATTTTAGGCATTACCTTGTTAGTTTTGGGGCTAGAGTAGATTATGACAGTGGGCGGACCACTGGTTTATCTTTTAGCCGTCGGACTAACTGTTTGCACTCAGAGGTTCTCACCAGGCTACACTCTTCAGAGCGAATCCTTTAGTACTAACTCTAGTCAACAACAAGGCAATCCGAAGCCTAGACAGACGTGCGGCACAATGGCTGTCTTAAGTACGTCCTAGACTAACCGGATTGGTCAAGTGTATAAGAAGAGTGTTCTCTCGGGTTAAGCTAGGGTTGGTGTGTGTTCCTAGTCCACACGCAACTAACGTCGAGCTTAGTGTACTTGAGTAGCAGGGACTTATGGGTGTGTTAGACAACAGGGACCCGCGCTCGTGGTCTTATTTCGATTGGATATTAAGCGGGTTCGATTTGTGTGGATTTTTCCTCGAACACCAGGCTAATTGGCTCTACTTCTTGATTCTTTTTAATTAAATGAAGCCTTGGGATCAAATTAGTTGGAATGATGAGGTGGGTGATGAAATCCCACCAGTTTCAATTTTGGAGCTGGGTCTGCTCTCTTAAAGTTAATTGCTTAACGGCCACACCACGCAAGTCGAAGAATATGTATGCCAAAGCAAATAGACAAGCGGCAATGATGCACCTAATAACACCGTAGCGCACTCAAGGCGAGGATAGGGACTTATCTCCCGTGGGCCATGCCACGGGGTCGCTTCCGTGGGTTAGGGAGGGGTATCCTAATGGGCTTGGGCCCGACTCCACCTCTTTGAGCTTTCGCTCCGTACCCACACTGGATAGTGTTCCTGCAGAAACAGTTAGATCGCACGGTCTAGGTATTTGGGATTATATTTGGAAGATCCTTGCCTTTTTAGGGTTCACTGAACAAGTACTAGATTTAGGCAAGTTTTTGAATTAGTTTCCAAATTTGAGATGGGTTAAAATTTAGGAATTTCCAGATTGGAAAATACCTAGATTGGAAAGTATCCCAAACGATGGAGATCTTCGAAGAAAGATTTGATTGCGAGATCCCTTACAATTTTAGAAAATTTACCAAAATTGAAATTCTGCTAGATTTGGGGTGTTTCCTTTTTGTAGACTTTTTCAAATTCGGAAGATTTCTAAAGATAGAAATTCTTCTAAAGAGGAAACTTCTAAGAGGGAAAACCCTAATTAAGCAGAGTTTCAAGATTTTGGAATCTTTCCAAAAATCGCAAATCCTTGATTGGTGATTTCTAAAAATCTGCAGAATATAAAACCCTAATTTTATTTTATTTTTTTGAATTTTGAATTTTTAATTTTTTTGGTATTTTCCACTTAATCTAGGGTTTCTAAAAAAACCCTAGAACAAGATCTAGCAGTTATATGGAAAGCAGTAAAATTCCTAAATTATTACAAATTTGCACTCGGCCTTCCGAGGCATTAAAAATAGTAATTTAAAAGACTGCTAAAAATCACTAAAAACAAAAAAAAATAGAAAGTTTCCCGAAAAGGTTGGGCTGTCCAAATTGAGCAGCTTTCCGCTTCAGCAACTTTCCAATTCCGTCTTTACGTCCTTTTTCGCACTCCCGAACACCCGAGCAGCAGCGGCACCATTTGAAAGTAGGATTTTTCCGCATCGTTGATTATGGAAACCCTAATTCCAACATATTTGTAATTTTTATCTGATTATCCTGCAAAATTGACAGATTTGTATAGGGATTCATGTCGGATGTCGATCCGCACTCGGGGTTAGTTCGCGCGACTCATGAACATGAAATAACAGATTTATCTCAGAAATTGTGGTGGGTGAGAATGGTGAAGCAATTTAAAACATGCTTAGTGATTTTTAGAGAGAGAAATTGCCACAAACAACCAAAAACACAAAAGTAAACTAACAAATGCAAAAATAACAATTTTATTCATCCTCAATGAGTCTTACAAAATAAAATAAAATTCAAAAATAATCTAGAAAGCCATCAAAATTAGAGAGAGAAATGAGAAAAAGTAGAGAGAGAACTATCAAAGAAGGCTATCCTAGAGAGAGAAACTATAGGGGAGAGAGAAAGTGATGCTAGAAAGGTCTAGAGAGAGAAAATATATTTCGAAGAGAGAACTAGATAGAGAAATCTAGAGAGAGAAAGTTTGGAGAGAATTACCCTAGAGAGAGAAAGTTTGGAAGACTAACCTTAAGACTCACCCGTTGAGTGGTTCGGCCCTGGTAATCGGATCGGCCAATGCATCGAACTTGGACATGTGAATGGGAGTTTGGCCATGAGTGAAGGGTTTACATGGAACCCGAAAAAAAGATGGAACCTTGAGGGGTTGTTGGTTTTGTGTGCACGTGTTGTGTCGCCCACCAGCGTTGCAAAGAGAGAGAGAGCACCGTTGTGGGGGGAGAGGAGAGGACGGTAGAGTGCTTGGCAGGTTGCTACGCTTGGAGACCACGTGGTGGAGCTGCCGATTTGCTGGTGTTCATGGTGACCAGACTGCAGGCGTGAAGGGTGAAGAGGAGAAAGTGGAGGTTGCTATTGGTGGACTAGACGGACCAGTCCGATGGTGTGAACGGTAGTGCAGTAAGGTGAGGACGGCGGCAACTCCAGAGGAGGTAAGCCTCCTCTCTTTTCTTCTTCTATCTCTTTTTTTTTTCTTTTTTTTTTTATTTACCGGAGTTGCAGACCTGCAACTCCGGCAATGGAGCTCGTGGAGGAGGGAGCAGCTGGAGAGAGGCGATGCAGTGCTGTGGGAGAGAAGGCGGTGGAGATGGAGCAAGGGGCGGTGTAGTAAAACCGTTGCAGACCAGCAACATGGTAGAACGATTGCAGCTTGGCGGATGTGGATGGCGGCTAGAGAGGAGAACACCCTCCTAATGGGACCGGCCGGAGTTGCAGGTCTTGCACCGCCGTGGAGAGTGTTGCAAGTGCTACCAGGTGCAACAGCAAGGGAGACACGTTGCTGACCTGCAACTTCTAGCCATTTTAATGGTGAACGGTGCTGGCCAAAGATGAAGGGAAGATGGTTGCTGATCTGTAACGTGTTTGAAGGATGATGGCTAGCCGGAGTTGCACGCTGCGATGCAACATCAAGGTTGCAAGGAGGATCGTGGGGAAGAAGGGAAACCAGGGAGATCAAGATGTGAGTAATCGATGGTGGTGGCTCAAGGTTAGAAAATGGAGAAAGAGATCGATTAGAGGAGTCGTGGAGAGAGAGCCCAGCAAGAGAGGGACCGTTTTCAGTCAGAGGAAGAGAGCTTAGGGTTAGGTTTTTTTTTGGTTCTCTCATCCCTTAGATGTGTTGCTGTTTTTGGCTTTTAAAAGGGTAGGGTTAGAGATGGACGGTGGAGGAAAGTGGGATGGAGTGGATGGTTATGGGGAGTATGGAAGATATCTTATGGAGATCTTTTCTCATGGGATGATTAGATGTGGACTAGATGGGGATGAGTGCAAGATCTTCAAATCTAGGTTTCATGTGAGGCCGTGGGATAAAGTGTTGAGAAAGTGATCTGGTGTATGGCATGCAAGATGTGGTTCTCGCTTCTTGGCAATGGGAAAATCATGTGTTGCCATGTTGAGGAGCAAAAGAAAACCTCCACAACTCTTTGAATTCTAGCACTTTATGCCTTGCTGCCTCACATTAATTTTCAACTCATGGGCTTCATTTTTACTCACCTTATATAACTTGGCCCATGTCATGGCCCCAAACATCTTAGGGCCCACATCTCTCCAGCCTTCTAATTTCCTTTGCAAAATCAAGGATGTTATAAGCAACACATCTGGCACCACCATCTCGAATGCCATATTGCACCCTTCAACTCGCGTATGGTTCTAACCGTTGTGTATGTCCCACTTGTTCTCCATTGTTTGCTTTGAGCTCTACTGATTCAGTTTGGTCCACATCCGTGCTAAATAGAACTTTACATGCTACATGTACTAGTCCGTATCGAGACCCGCTTCCACTTCTTTAGATTAAGATCGTCCCGTTGGTCCAACGTCTTTTGGCCCACCGTTTGCTCTATGACCGGCCCATTGCGATGCCCTCTGTTCTTGAATATATGCCCAACATCTGTTCTTTTCTAATTTAAGAAAGTTTCACCTACCACGTAGGAATCTCTTCTCTTGCTGCCCTTCTAAGATTTCTCATTCTCTTGCCTTCAAAGTCGCTAGGTTCATTCGCTCTCTGAAATGTTCAACTTCTCTGCTTTCTTCACTGGCCTAGTTCGATGGTCAAGTTGATCACCCTTAGATTGATTGTAAGGTTAACATAGGCATTTGTGATTGATCGTGGGTCCATCAATCTCGAGAATCATCTGATCGGGTTTCCTGCAATAATGAAAATGCGTAATGAGTCTCAATCATAACGTCTGCATATCTAGACTTCCGAAAATGTGTTTAATGCATGCAAATATACTATTTCGTCTAGAAAAGTGTGTTCTGCGTAATGAAATAGACTCTTACGTAGAAAAGTGGAAAATTATAGCAGTTTTACGTAGGAGAGTATGATAACGCTTAGAAGATAACAGTGGAAAATATGCACTTTTGAGCGAATATCAATTACAGAGATTCTAATTTTCATACCTGGAAAATTCATCAACTTTGTTACAGCCAAACCAAATAATGTTAATAACTATAAAATAAACGAGGGGGAATAATGAGATATCCTGTAGTATTACAAGCATAATAATAACGGATCTTTACCATCCACACAACTGATAGGTCAAGCCAGACAACCCAATCAATGGCCCCACCTAGGAGATCTCATGGCCAAAATCAACCCAGTCAGATGATACAAACCATCCAATACATAGAATGTTTCACTGATTCTTTAAGCAATGCAATAGATCGATTCATTAGGATCACCCATTCAGGTTGGTTTTTTAGCTATAAGATCTCCTAGGCCATACCCATCAATTGGACAGTCCTGATCAATGAATATATATGTGTGGTAGAGACATAATATTATACTTGTAATATTACGGTAGTGCCTAAGAAATCGAGAAAATAAGCATTTAGTTCAATGTTTAAGACATTTATAACTCAAGAAATCTGAATTATGTGTGGAAAGATGAAGTGGAAAAGAAAACCTTTGCAGTCACCAATCCAATGCCAGATAGTTGTTTCAACAAGTAAGGACTATCATCCCAGAGTCTCTGGTGTAAGCATTTGGCAAGAAGAGTGGAGTTCAAAGCCCCCTTGTAATTCTTTCTGTAAATAAAATACTCTTTCATGCACTTAGCAATTCTACACCCATTTGAGCAGATTGAGTTCATGTCCTGTGAGACG
Organism: Euptelea pleiosperma; assembly: GCA_035048495.1. Lineage (NCBI taxonomy): Eukaryota > Viridiplantae > Streptophyta > Magnoliopsida > Ranunculales > Eupteleaceae > Euptelea > Euptelea pleiosperma. The sequence goes on along the minus strand of CM068542.1, from coordinate 24,092,517 downwards.
CTCACAAGTTCATTCTTTGCTCAATAAAGCTTCAAATGTATGCGCTCACAAGTTCATTTTTATGTCAAGACGTGTTGATATAGAAAAAGTTTTATAAATTAGTTGTGGAAGATTTGCCAATGTTTTTCAAAAAGAACATTGACAAATCTTTTTTTCAGAACTAAGACGGATGGCAGCATTAAGAAGTTAGCATTTGTACTTGAATTACCTAAAACTAAACCACTGAATGCCTGACACATATGTCCAATGTCCATTATCAATTCAGCAAGAACAATAGCTTAATGACTCACCAAAAGATCAAGGATGATGGCCCAAATAATTATATCAATTTCTAAAAAAAGAAACTAAGGAAGCACTAAATGGGGTTTAGATCCAAAAGCCAACAGTCCAAGAGAAGAACCATTGACAAGCCTATGCAAAATGTTGGGTCCCAACTGCATGCCTATGCAAGATATATGCAACATCAGCTTTTCTAGCATAAAAAGAGACAAAGAGAAGAACCATTGACCTTTCTTGCCTCTTTGGGAAAGCCTCGCAATCATCTCTAACCTCCATTTTTTCTTGGAGAGCATGCTTAGCAAGATACTGACTGAAGATCTCACGTAGAATGTTAGTTGCACAGAATCCTGATTGTATTAACATCATAGTTTTAGAGAATCTGAATGAAAATTGGGAGAGAAAAATAGCAATATATCTCACACTAAAACCAGTCATGGAACATCACCTAAATCATTGCACAAACAACACACTTGTAATTCAAGTAAACCTGATTCATTTTCTAAACAGAGCTAAAAGTGGAGATCATTCTAAACATTCATCCAGTGTAAACTATGCATTCAAAAATATTCTTGCAAAACAAATTCATCATAGTTTTTTTTAACATGAAGCCACATCCATCCAGTGTTCATCCTCACAAAATTATGCATTGTTAGAGTATTGCTTTCTCTTCTAGACTTCTCTAAGAATTCTCTAACATAGATCAAAGTAGAGGGTTCATCAACTGATCAAATATCTCCGCTTTGTGATGATCATAATATGCTTTTTGCACCTCATCCATGCTGGAGGTGACAAGCCGCATAATCGCGTCATCCTCCAACCTTTGCCCTCTTGCCTCCCTCGCCTCCCCATTTGCCTCCCTCAACTCCATCATTGCATCCCTCACTTCCCTCCTTGCTTCCTTCTTTGCTGCCACTTCCTCTTTCCTTACCATTATTTCAGCAATAGCCTTATTTTGTTCCATCAATCTCTTCATTACTTTATCATTTCCCTCACTCTTCCTTTTTCACAACTCTTTCTTTGCCTTTCTTCCCAAAGGCCTTTCTCTCAAGTCACCAACAACATCACAATCATCCATCTCATCAATGAAGGACGAGTGCATCATTGGGGTTGTGCCAATCGAGATGGGCTCCGTATGGGAGTCTGCAATTTTAATCACAGGCTTTTTGATCAATTCTTCTCATTTACTGGCACCATGAAGGATACATGCACCAACAATGATTGAGGGTGAAGGGCTTCTTTTGTACATCTTCATATATGCGTTTGGCATCGCCAATCTACAGGTACAATATGAGTATAGTGTAGATTAAAGTTTTGCAGGTTCCCACTTAAAGCATGCTTCAATTTAAGACATGGTCCTAGACAAGTTCTGATTTCTAAATGTGGAATAGATTTTCTTGTCCATGATGACAAATCAAAGAGTAATAATTGTAGTACCTTATCCATGAAAATAGTCCCGGTTCGGTTCCTCTCTTCTATCTAGGCAAGGAACCCACAAAACTTGTTAACCGATATTTGGATTGTTGACCAACGATTGCAGAGAGAATTCTCAGACCTCTCAAAGTCCCAAGACTTAAATTCATCATAGTGCTTGATAATTCGAATTCATAAAGTTGAACTCTTCTGGCTGGTGCCTGTAATGGGGTCTTGGGAGATGGCCAACCAACTTCGGCAAAGCTGTTCATCTTCTTTGACTGCAAAAGACTTACCACGCTTGGTAGTTGTCTTCGCAACGGGAGGGTTGCATTGGCTTTCCATTAAATTCTTTGGAAAAGAAGAAATGAACGAACATTAATCAAAAATAAGCAAATTCAGATTTTCACACAAAAATGAAAAATATTTCAAACTGCTTTTAACTTTCACAAGCCATATACCAGTTCAAGATGCATAAAGTGAGTTATGAACTATATTTATGTAAGAAAACCAAAAATCCCATAAACAATAGCACATAACTTTATTCGTTCTTCCCACACAGACTTGTTTCAAAATGGAAACAAACAGTAAACAATGGTTGAGATAATTTTACATTGATTGCCTTATTCATGATGTGATTCAAGCAACCTGGATGCAACAAGGAACATATTCCCATCTGAGTACAACAACTATCCAGTAAGAATATCAAACAATAAATTGGAAGAAACAAGGAACATAATTAACTCTACAATAGGAGCACAAATCAAATGATGCTGAAACGAAAAAACTCAAGCACTCAAATTCTCATCTGAGTACAACGAACCAATAAGTCGGTTGGAAAGAAACAATAAGATCAACCCTCATGTGGGTTGAGCCCGGTAGCTACAACCATTGAGGTTACAGAGTGTACCAACCAAAAAAAATAAAAAATTGAAATATCACAGTATTCTCTTGTCTTGTAGGTTGAAATCCCTCATCCTGAAGCCCCAAATTCAAATAGATCAAAATATTGGAATCATTATTGAGAGAATCCGAAGAACTAAAAATATAATCCGAACCAGATTAGAATTTTTTCTTTTCTTAACAGATCAAAAAGAAAAATAGAAATGTAATCAGAAGAATTAGGGTTTTGGGGATGAAGATGAAACATAGATCTCAGAAAACTCACTTCAAGAAGGGAATCCACTTCTTTCTGCTGTTGTTGATCCATAAAGTCGAAGAAATCGTTGAAGGGAGATGGTTTTCCTCCAAATCTCTGAATGAAGGAGGAAAAAACCCTTGCACGCATGGAGGGTAAACTTGTAAAGTAGCAAATGGCGAGAAGAGATAATGAACCAAGAAGCTCGCCAATATTGGTGTGGTGATGAGTATTTTTAGCTAACCCCTCAAAATGGCAAGAGGGTTAGCGATGCTGATGGAGAAGAGTTTCAGGGGTTTCTCGCCAAAACCTTGGCTTGGCGAACACGATGCCAATCTGTTGGAGATGCTCTAAGAATGAAAATTGTTGCATCTCAAGGCATACATTGAAAGGCTAAGGGAGTGTTTGGATCACCATTTTTAGACTTGAAAAAGTTTTTTTTTCCACAAAACGACTTTATCCAAAATAATAGATTGTTTGGTTGACCATTTTTTAAAAAGTATTTATTCCATAATAATATATTTTTTAATTTAAAAAAAAAAAAGCTGAAAGCTGTTTCTCATGTAAAAAAAGACTTTTTAAAATGTTGCCACCTCAATGAACATAATAAACAAAAAAACAGTTTTTGGTAGAAGTCCCCTTCCAAAAAAAAAAAAACATTATATTGGTGGTGCCAACTAAAAGAAGAAAAACACATTTTCAAAAATATATTTTCAGAAAAATTATTTTTTTTTTAAATAAATATTTTTCGAAAAATGGCGATTCAAACACCCCTGAAATTTTGAGTTTGGAAAAGTAAAAGCTGCCCATGTCATTTTAGAGATTTTCTAAGTGTATCTTGGAATGAAAAAAGAAACGTTGGGGGCAGCCGATGTAAAATATATTTTAATGCTACCAAAAGCCACCACACCCCCACCATAAATTAAGAAAGGGGAAGGGCAGAATTTCCAAACCAAAACTCAACTTCTCCCCTTGTGTGTATTGCATACAAGTCACCATGGATGCCTCGGAAGCTCTTGAACTTGAGATGTTTTTCCTTCCATTCTGGAGTCAAGGCCATATGATCCCGCTGATATACATAGCCAGACTATTCGCTGCACGTGGGGTTAAGGTTACCATCATCACCACCCCCTACAATGCGCTACTCTTCCAAAAGTTCGTTGATCGAGACATCGAGTCCGGCCTCCAAATCACACTTCACAAACTCAAATTCCCTTTCGTGGAGGCTGGCCTTCCTGAAGGAATTGAGAATTTCAACTCCGTCACGTCCCCAGAAATGTCCCAAGGAGTCTACCTTGCTATGTCAATGGTCCAACCACAGATAGAGCAACTCTTCAAAGAGTCTCACTCCGACTGCATCGTCTCCGACTTGTTCTTCCCATGGACAGTAGACGTTGCTGCCCAGCTTGGAATGTTAGAAGTTTTGACTATTCTGCATCTTTGTGTAAGATTTTATTTTATTTGTTTCCTTCTTTAGTTGATACGGTTGTATAATATCTTTATGATAGATACAAATCTCTAGGATATATATGGCTATAATCTTGCCTTGATCTCTGTATGTAAATGCTATATATGTACAGGCTACATCAATGAAAAAATACAACGGTGAAAATCAATTCAATATTTTCACATGGTATCGGAGCGACTATCCTGGTCGTCTCTTCCACTTTACTTCTCTTTTATTCTTCTACTATCTTGAACGAGGATTGAGTTTTTTTACGATTTGAGATGGCAGGAACAGACATTACAAAGGAAAAGGAAGCTGAAGGCACAAATGGTCCTTCAAGCCCTTATTATATTCATCACTCAGATCACCCGGGTATGGTATTAGTTTCAAAGCCGCTGAATGGTGATAACTACAGCACTTGGAGTCGTGCTACGAGTATAGCGCTTAGTGCAAAGAACAAGAATGGGTTTATCGATGGCTCGATTGTAAAGGCATCACAGACGGACAAACCCTCAGAGCATCTCCTTTGGAAGAGATGTAATGACATGATTTTGTCCTGGATCCTCAATTCAGTCGAAAGTGATCTAGCTAATAGCGTGATGTATGCTGACTCGGTTTTTGAGGTATGGTTTGACCTCAAAGAGAGGTTTTCTCAAAGCAACGCTCCAAGGATATTTCAGATCCAACAGGAGATAGCTTCGCACCTCCAAAAACAGATGTCGGTTGCACCCTATTTCACCAAACTAAAAGGTTTTTGGGACGAACTTGCGTCCTATAATGATCTACCAGCCTGTACTTGTGGTGCCAAGAAGGCACATGCTGAACGTGAGCAAAGGGAGAAAGTGATGCAGTTTCTTATGGGTCTTAATGACTCATTTTCTGCAGTACGTGGTCAAATTTTGTTGATGCACCCCTTACCCTCCATTGGGAAGTTATGTTCTCTTGTTCTTCAAGAAGAAAAACAAAGGGAACTTCCTGCCACTCAACCAAGTGGCGACATCATGGCTATGTTAGCAAATAGTGGAAACAAAAGTGGATCCAATCTCCGCAATAATCGTGGCAAACCAGGAGGGAATAAAAAGGAGCAATTTTATTGTGACCATTGTGGTGGAAATAATCACACCATTGAAAGGTGTTTCTTCTAGCATGGATTCCCGCCTGGACATCGATTCCACAAGCTGAATGGCAAATCAGCCAACAAATCACAAGTTAGTAACGAGAATCAATCCACTGCCTTCAATGTTCAGACCACTGCCCCCGGCTTTACAGCAGAACAATATCGCCAGATTTTGGCCTTACTAAATGATGGTACCTCACAGCCACAAGCAAATGTTGCAAGGTCTGTCTATTCCCACTTGTTATTCCTTACACCTTGATCCTAATTATTGGGTAATCGATAGTGGTGCCACTGATCACATTGCCTCAACACCCAATATTTTGCATCATTTTCATTCATCTCAATCCCAGTCGGTTAAATTACCGAATGGTAAATCGGCAGACATCACTTCTATGGGGTCAACCTCTATTAATTCAGACTTACATCTAAATGATGTTCTTTGTGTACCATCCTTCCATGTCAATCTAATGTCAGTCAGTAAACTCACTCATTCTCTTAATTGTTCTACTACTTTCTTGCCTGATTTTTATATCTTGCACGACTTGAAAACGAAGAGGACGATTGGTTTGGGTAAGCAGCTTGGCGGCCTCTATTATCTATCTCCTTCACCTTCTCCATCCATTGCCTTTTCTCACACTGCTTCCGCTCAACATGATTTGTGGCACAAGTGTCTGGGTCACCCATCCAAGGCGCGTTTGCAATGGTTAGCTAACTCTGTTTCTAATATTACTTTTAGCCCAAATAATCAATCTGATGTTTGCCCTTTAGCAAAGCAAACAAGGTTGCCTTTCCGTTTAAGCTCCATATCCAGTGTTGAACCTTTTGAGTTAGCTCATTGCGATATTTGGGGTGCTTATAGAACTGATTCCCATTCTGGCACACATTATTTTCTATCTATTGTGGATGATTTTTCAAGATGTACTTGGGTTTATTTGATTCGTTGCAAATCTGAAACACAGCAACTATTGAAATCCTTCTTTGCCTGGCTGAAACTCAATTCCACCAAAAAATAAAGCAAATTCGAGTTGATAATGGGAGTGAATTTTATTCTATGCGCCATTTCTTTAGTGACCATGGCATTATTTATCAGCATTCTTGTGTATCTACACCCCAACAAAATGGGGTGGTTGAACGCAAACACCGTCATCTCTTGAAAATGGCACGTGCCCTCAAATTCCATGCTCATCTTCCTTTAATATTCTGGGATGAGTGTGTTCTTACAGCAGCTTATCTTATTAATCGATTACCAACACCCCTTCTATCAGGAAAATCTCCTTACGAAGTGCTTCAAAAGTGTGCTCCAACTTATAGTCATTTACATGTATTTGGGTGTCTTTGTTATGCAACAAATGTTAATCCCTCTCATAAATTTGATCAACGCGCTCGAAAATGTATTTTCGTTGGTTATCCTTTTGGCCAGAAAACCTATCGGTTGTATGATTTAACAATCAAACATTTTTTTTTCGAGTAGAGATGTTGTTTTTCATGAGAATGTTTTTCCATTTTCTAGTACTCCACAGGAAGACATCATGACCACACCCGTTCTACCGTTGCCCATACCCGAACATGTTGTGGACAATATTGACCCAAGTGAATCTGTTCCCGTCCTGCCTTCAATCTCTTTGGATACTAATGAACTTGTGTCAAATACTTCAACTCTTGAGCCAAATGCAATGGCTCCACGGCGATCGAACAAGCCAAAACAACCTACTATCTGGCTTCGTGACTACCATAGTGCCAACGCCATGCTGCCAACCAGAACATCGTCCAATTCAAAGCCGTCCCTGCTAAAGGTACTCGATATCCTTTATCGAATTTCATTTTCTATGATCGATTGTCATATTCTCATCGTTCCTTTGTTGCTCAAATTTCTAGTTCTACAGAACCTGGCACATTTACCCAGGCTGACAAGGATCCAAAGTGGCGACAAGCTATGGCCTCTGAAATTCAAGCATTGGAACAAAACCAGACTTGAACTCTCACTTCTCTTCCAACTGGCAAAAAGCCCATTGGTTGTAAGTGGGTATATAAAATTAAATATAACTCTAATGGATACATCGAGCGCAACAAAGCCGGTTTGGTCGCAAAAGGTTACACGCAGACTAAAGGACTAGATTACCATGAGACCTTTGCCCCTGTAGCTAAACTAGTCACAGTTCGTTGTCTCCTTGCTGTGGCTGCAACCCGAAATTGGTCTCTTCATCAGTTAGATGTCAACAATGCTTTCCTCCATGGTAACCTTGATGAAGAAGTATATATGCTGCCTCCTCCCGGACTTTGTCGACAGGGGGACAATTGGGTATGTCGACTAAATAAATCCTTGTATGGATTAAAGCAAGCATCACGTAATTGGTTCTCAAAATTTTCCTCAGCTATACAAGACGCAGGATTTCAGCAATCGAAGGCTAATTACTCCTTGTTCACTCGGGTTTCTGGGGATTCTTTCACTGTCGTCCTAATATATGTGGATGACATGATAATTACAGGGAATGATCCATCGGCCATTAACGCACTCAAACGATTCCTTCACAACCAATTCAAAATCAAGGATCTTGGTGAACTCAAATATTTCTTGGGAATTGAAGTTGCTCGTTCCAAGAAAGGAATTTGCATCTCCCAACGCAAGTATACATTAGATATACTTGACGACATGGGTCTACTTGGTGCACGCCCCTCTGAACTTCCCATGGAACAACGCTTGAAACTCACTCCATCCGATGGTGATATTCTGCAACAACCATCCACTTATCGACATCTTGTAGGTTGACTCATTTATCTCACAATCACTCGACCAGACATTGCCTACTCGGTGAACGTTCTCAATCAATTCATGCACCAGCCAAGGAAACCATACCTTGACGCAGCATTACTTGTTCTACGTTACCTAAAAGGAACACCTGGACAAGGATTGTTATTTCTACACAAAATACCTTGCAACTAAAAGGTTATTGTGACTCGGATTGGGCTGGTTGCCCAGTCACGAGAAGGTCTGTGACTGGATATTGCACCTTTCTTGGCAACTCCCTCATCTCTTGGAAAACCAAGAAACGAATTACTGTTTCTCGCTCGTCTACTGAAGTAGAATACAGAGCCATGGCATCCACCAGTTGCGAGCTTACTTGGTTGCGTTATGTTTTAAGTGATTTACAAGTGACTCATTTGCAACCCGCAACATAACATTGTGACAATCAAGCCACTTTGCACATTGCAGCCAATCCGGTCTTCCATGAACAGACTAAACATATAGAATTGGATTGCCACCTAGTCCGACAAAAAATTCAATCTGGACTAATTGCTACTGCCTACACTCCTTCCAACCTTCAAGTTGCAGATATATTTACCAAGCCGTTGGGAAAAGTGGCATTCCAATCGATGTTGTGCAAGTTGGGTGTTTTGAATATCCACGCTCCCACTTGAGGCGGAGTGTTAGAAGTTTTGACTATTCTACATCTTTGTATAAGATTTTATTTTATTTGTTTTCTTCTTTAGTTGATACGGTTGTATAATATCTTTATGATAGATACAAATCTCTAGGATATCTTTATTTTTTTTTATTTTTATCAAAATGAAGACATGAGTTTTGGTAAATACCCACCCCTAACCAAAATATAACACCGTCCTCGGTGCTCATGACTGGGACATAAAATGATAACAAATCAGTGATTATGATGCAAAGGTTCTGGAAGGATGTTACCAAGTCAGCAGAAACTCGACAGTGTGTGGTACCTGATGATCGGAAGAATGAATGTACCTGCATTTCCAGAGATATAACAGTAATAACAAATGCATGAGACTCATGTACTCTAGGAATACCAGAATTGCCTTTCCGAAAGCGCTAAGTTTTACGTCTTCAGCCAGACATGACGGGGGTATATCAAGTACCCCCAACCAGGTTAAAACTCATGGAGACTGAGTGAATCTGCAGTCTTCCTGACACCTAAGGTGGAACGGAAACAACTATCATATCCCTTGTCTAGGTATACCTATATAGAACAGGTCTTTCTTAGTGTAGACTGAGAGAATGACAGTAAGTTCTCTGAGTAGCCCTACAAAAGTGTGTAGTTGAGCAGGGAGGGATTGAAGCTTCTCAGTAAAAACTGAGAGGACAGGAGGAGGGGATTCTCTGACCATGGTTAGCAGAGCCGCAAACTCATTGAGTTTAGCTGGAATGTATCTGAATGGAGCAGACTCCTGCAGATCAGTAATACCAGAATTGTCAGACTCTGAGATGAAGTCAGACTCAAAGTGTTCATGACACTTGGATAATTTATCTTCGGGAGAGTCCTGAATTATAATTTCAAAGGCACAAGGGTCGTCGACAATATCGACGTACGGTAGCGGATGAAAACCGTGGACCTCTTCCTCGATGTTTCCTAATGTGATAGGGATGTTCCAATCCCTTCACTCAATATGTTCCTCCTCGGTGGGGACCGATAGGTTCAGGACAGCGGGAGTCCCATGTTCTAGACACGGCTCATCAGTAAAAATGTCTGCATCCAGAGCAGAGAAAGAATTCTCAGAGATAGAAATGGAACTGAGTTCCTTTGTGCTCGGTCTAGAAGTTGGTGCTGTTAAGGACACTATAGATGGAGACACGGGTTCATCACTATTATGGCTCACTCCAAGGGAGGTGGGGAGGAATGGTAGATCTAGCACAATTGGGATCCTACGATCGAGACACAGCTCAGTGTCATGGAGATCGACATCAGGGTCAGCAGAGGTAGAGTGAGAAATAGGTTGCTCTGAGGTAGGTTCAAGATTTGGTGCTGTTAAAGGCACCGTAGAAGGATACACTGGTTCCTCAATAATCGGGCTTGATCTAGGGGTGGTAACAACTTCTATTTCATCCTGGCAATTCTGGTACTTGGTCCAATTGTGCGACTCCTCATTATAGACAGTGGCCCTGTCATTCTCCTCAGGATAGGCTATTGGTGGGCTAGTGAAGTTGACTTCCTCTCTCTCATTTTCTAATTGAATTAGACGTTGCTCCAAGCTTTCCATAGATTGCTGTTGTTGGTGCTCTAGACCTTGGAAATACTGTTGTTGTTGGGCAATGTACTGAGAGAGAAGGTCCTCTAGACCGAGTTTAGTAACCAACGGAGGCGGTTCAGCCAAGGGAAGCTGAGGTGCCAACTCTTGATTGTAGTCTGACTGGGTATGAAAGTTGTAAGGCAAAGCGGAGTCCAGGACTAGTTGCTAACTCTGAAAATCCTGAGGAGCCCACTGTTTATCAGAATAGTCATTCTGTGGATATGACGGGTACTGGGATTACGAGTATTGCCAGTCATACTCTCCATTGCGTTGATGGAACCCGGAAGGATAATTATCCTACGGTAGTTGATGTGGGATAGCAGACTGTTCCCAAACAAAGTTATGGTGACTCTTATTATCCGGATAATAAGTGTTTTCATAAGAGGTCTGTATTGGAGATGGAAAGGTACAAACATCTTGCTGGATAGGAGGGTAATATCCTACAGACTGGGAATGGTGCACAGGTTGCTGGACCACGGCACGAAGGGTAGAGACTGAATTTTTAAGCTCTTGGAGTATAGAATTGTACTCCGGATCTCGGCGATTATCATACCCTGTAGAAGTGTGCGAGACTGGAGTATCATGATGATACGTAGAATTGTCATACCATTGTTTAGAGTGATCACCTAAATTCTCACAGAAACTGTAGTAGGTCTCATACAGAGGCCGTTCATCTGCCATCAGAGGAGATAAAGGGATGCGGTGGACTAACTCTCAGATCAAGTCAGTCAAAGGTTAGGATAGGTCCAACCGGGCTTCTACTTGAAAAAAAACAAGCCCAGGATTTGGCAAAAAGTTGCCAAAAGGAAACACTGGAGTAGGTATCCTAAATGATGCACACCAAACACAGATAATCCTATTCTAAACAATCAGGATATATTTTAGGCATTATCTTGTTAGTTTTGGGGCAAGAGTAGATTATGACAGTGGGCAGACCACTGGTTTACCTTTTAGCCATCGGACTAACTGTTTGCACTCAGAGGTTCTCACCAGGCTACACTCTTCAGAGCGAATCCTTTAGTACTAACTCTAGTCAACAACAAGGCAATCCGAAGCCTAGATAGACGTGCGGCACAATGGCTGTCCTAAGTACGTCCCAGACTAACCGGATTGGTCAAGTGTATAAGAAGAGTGTTCCCTCGGGTTAAGCTAGGGTTGGTGCGTGTTCCTAGTCCACACGCACTTAACCGTCGAATAGTCCAAGATGCCATGTCGAGCTCAGTGTACTTGAGTAGCAGGGACTTATGGGTGTGTTAGACAACAGGGACCCGCGCCCGTGGTCTTATTTCGATTGGATGTTAAGCGGGTTCACTTTGTGTAGATTTTTTCTCGAACACCAGGTTAATTGGCCCTACTTCTTGATTCTTTTTAATTAAATGGAGCCTTGGGATCAAATCAGTTGGAATGATGAGGTGGGTGATGAAATCCCACCAATTTCAATTTGGAGCTGGGTCTGCTCTCTTAGAGTTGATTGATTAACGGCCACGCCACGCAAGTCGAAGAATATGTATGCAAAAGCAAATAAACAAGCGTCAATAATGCACCCAATAACACCGTATCACACTCAAGGCGAGGATAGGGACTTACCTCCCGTGGGCCATGCCACAGGGTCGCCTCCGTGGGTTAGAGAGGGGTATCCTAATGGGCTTGGGCCCGACTCTACCTCTTTGAGCTTTCACTCCCTACCCACACTGGATCGTGTTCCTACAGAAAAGTTAGATCGCACGGTCTAGGTATTCGGGATTCTATTTGGAAGATCCTTGCCTTTTTTAGGGTTCACTGAACAAGCACTGGATTTAGGCAAGTGTTTGAATTAGTTTTCAAATTCGAGATGGGTTAAAAATTAAGAATTCACAGATTTGGAAAATACCTAGATTGGAATGTTTTCCGAACTGTGGAGATCTTCCAAGAAATATTTGATTGCGAGATCCCTTACAATTTTGAAAAATTTTCCAAAATTGAAATTCTGCTAGAATTGGGGTGTTTCTTTTTTGCAGACTTTTCCAAATTCGGAAGATTTATAAAGATAGAAATTCTTCTAAAGAGGAAACTTCTAAGAGGGGAAACCCTAATTTAGCAAAGTTTCAAGATTTTAGAATCTTTCCAAAAATCGCAAATCCGAGATTGGTGATTTCTAAAAATCTGCAGAAGATAAAACCCTAATTTTTTTGAATTTTGATTTTTGATTTTTTTGGTATTTTTTCCTTAATCTAGGGTTTCTAAAAAATCCTAGAACAAGATCTAGCAGTTATTTGGAAAGCAGTAAAATTGCTAAATTATTACAACTTTTCACTCGGCCTTCCGAGGCATTAAAAATAGTAATTTAAAAGACTGCTAAAAATCATTATAAATAAAAAATAAAAAGTTTTCCGAAAAGGTCGGGCTGTCCAAATTGAGCAGCTTTCCGCTTCAGCAACTTTCCAATTCCGTCTTTATGTCCTTTTTCGCACTCCCGTCAACCCGAGCAGCAACGGCGCCATTTGAAAGTAGGGTTTTTCCGCGTCGTTGGTACGAAAACCCTAATCTCAACAATATTTGTAATTAATCCGAGACTTTTAACCTGTAGAATGAGCAATTTTGTACAGTGGCTTGTGTCGGATGTCGATCCGCACTCGGGATTAGTCGGGTTAGCGCAATAATGAACATAAAATGATGAGAAATTGCAGAGAATGGAACATAATATTATTCAAATCAACTTCATTCAATCGAACATGTCTCTTAAATCAAGTAAAAATAACTAAATTATAAAGCATAAAAAAAATAAACTAGAGAGAAAAAGAGATAACTAGAGAGAGAAAGTAGAGAAATCTAGAGAGAGAAAGTAGAGAGGAGATTGTAAAAATAGAGAGAGAGAAAGAAGAATGAAAGTAGAGAGAAAATTTTAGAAAGTTAAAGAGAGAAAAGTAGTTCTAGAGATAGAAAAAGAGAGAAGAGAGTAGAGAGAGAAATTACCTCCACTTACCATTGAAGAGGAGTCGATCACTTGGAGAAGATTGGCAATGGGGAAGGTTATACGGAGTGACCGAAATCATGACGATTGGCCTCATGAGTAGGGGTGGAGATTAGCCATGAGAATGGTGGTAAGTATAGAGGGCGGCACACTTGTGGTGTGTAGATCTCATCGGTCCACCAAAGGAGGGGCCATCACGTTGAAGGATGGGGTGCTGTCTTCGTGACCACGGTGTGGAAGAGGTTCTATGGGAGGCGTAAGGGATGGAGCTGCACCAGTCCGCGAGATATCATGATGTGGGTTCGGTGGTGGAGGTATGTTGGTGAATGGTGTTGCTGCTACTGCTAGGAGATGAAGAACGATGGCGATCCAGAAGATGAGGCACGTTTGCAATCATTGGAGATGGACCTTCAGATCTGCTAGAGGAAGGAGAAGACGGGGCAATACACGGATAGATGGGAGGATGGTGGTTTCGGTGGCTAGAGAACTAGCAAAAACGAAGGGGGGGCGATGGCAGCACTGGAGTTCTGCCTGAGTTTTAATGGTGCTTCACCAGTCCGGCGTGGATGGAGAAGAAATAAGAAGAAGAAGAGCAGAAAGAGAAGGAGCTTACCGTGTGGGATTGCTCGGTTCGTGATGAACCGTGAGGAGGAGGAGGTGCTGTAAGGCTGCAACTCCGGCGGTGGTTCAAATGGAGAAGACAGTGGTGGAAGTGAACGGTGCAGGCGGTGCTAGTGGTGTTGCTCGCCTCTACAGATGCAGGAAGAAGAAGAAGAAGAAGAAGAAGAAGAAGAAGAAAAGGAAAAGAAGTGACCAAACCAGTTCGCCGGAGTTGCAGGTCTGCAACTCCGGTGACTGTGTTACAGTCCTTCTACACACGGTGGCTAAGCCCGTGAAAAAGGGGGACCGTTGGGTGATCAGGGGATGCGAAAGGGAACCACGAGCTTGCAGACCTCGTTGCTATTTGACAGCAGTCTGCAGACGTGGAAGAGAGCTTCTGCTGGCCGGAGTTGCAGACCTGCAACTCCGGCTGAAAAAAAGAAAGAAAAGAATAGAAGAAGAAGAAAAAGAAGAAGAAGAAGAAGAAGAAAGAAGAAAGAAGAAGAAAGAAGAAGAAAGAAGAAGAAGAAGAAGAAGAAGAAGAAGAAGAAGGAGAAGAAGAAGGAGAAGAGGGGGGCGATCCACCAACTCGCCGGAGAAAGGTCGCCGGAAGAGAAGAGGAAGAGGCAGGAAGAAGAGAAGGAAGAGAAGAGGAGGAAAAGATGGGAGAGAGGGGGGAGAGGACCCTCCTTTCTTAGGGTTTCAACCCTTTAAACATCAAAAGGATAGATTTTCTCTCCACGATTTCTAAAACAGTGGAGATAATTGTTGATGGGGGGTCCACTAGATACTAGGTCAAGGGCAAGTTAAAAGGTAGGCCATGGGCCATGGGAGAGATCGACCACTAGGCCAAAAATGGTGCCGGGTTGTGGGCTATGGAAAGAATATGGCGTGGGCCCGCTAGTGGATGGGTTGTGGGCCATGGGAGAGATCGACAAAAATTATGGGCCCAGAGTGATTGGCCATGGGCCAGAAGATAGGTGAGAAGGATAGTGGGCCACTAGGCTCGATGGATGTGGGTTAAGGCGCGATTGGTTGCCAGGGGAGGAAAATGCATTTTTCCCTCGGAATATCAATCAATGAATAATGCATTTTTTCTTTCCTCGGAGATCGAGCTCTGCTCTCTCATCTACAATCAATCATTTGAGGCATTTCTCTACAATCAAACATGCCCTAGGAACTAATATTTTACAATGGAGATCGGGTGGTTGATAGGATGGATGATCGACTGATCAGTAGCACGATCGGATGGTCAGATGCATAGGATGGATGGATCAGATTGCGATCGAACGGTGGATTTGATGGATAAGGGTGATAGGTCAAAGAGAGAGAGTCGATTAGAGCTAGAAGAAAGAAAATTGTGATTTAGAGAGAAGAGAGAGAATTAGGGGAGATGAGAGAGAAAATGTCAGAAATTGGAGAGAAAATCACTGGCAGAGGGTCTGGAACCCTGGTCTTCATTGTGTCGCTCCTCACGCTTCACCAGTAGAGCAGACCATCATTCCTTGTTGATTCATGCGGCTTTAAACGCTTTGGTCCGTTTCTTGGTCATTGGCTCTCCCGCTCTCTTTCTACTTTGGGCCGACTCCTCGGTCCTCTTTTTCAGCCCGTATTTGGCCCATATCTTCTAGTCATAGCATGTGGGCTCTTTAAGCTTTGATAATGGGCTTTCATGATCGATTCGGGCCCACAAGTCTCGAGAATCGTCCCATCGGGGTTTCCTGCGACAAAAGAAGCGCGTAATGAGACTTTATCAGAAAGGCTTAATATCTAGACTTTCGAAAATGTGTTTAATGCATGTAAATATACCATTTCGTCCAGAAAAGTGTGTTCTACGCAACAGAAGAGACTCTTACGTAGAAAAGTAGATAAATTGAGCCTTTTACGTAGGAGAGTGCGATAACGCTAAAAGGATAATTGCTTAAAATAAACACTTTTGAGCGAATATCAAAGGTTGTGGTGAAGAGGGAGAAAATAGAAAAGGCAGTGATTTGAGTGATGAACGGTGGAGATGAAGCAGAGCAGATTAGAAAGCGAGTGAGGGAGGTCGGAGAGATGGCCAAGAGGGCTGTTGAAGAAGGTGGATCATCTTACTTCAGCTTGATGTCTGTGATCGAAGAGCTTAGACTCTGCACCGCCAATAGAGCAAAAGCAATGTGATGTTGAAACATGAAACCAATATGGTTCTCACTGTCCAATAAATGGTCAATCTAAGGCTGTCAATGGATCGGGGATCTGATAACCCGAATCGGAGTCATATCTTTGATTGTGAATATCATTGTAGTCTTTAGGGTAATTACCAAAAAAATTAACGTTTTCAACATTTATCACCGAACAGCCAACGACTTTTCAACATTTCCCAGTTTGTTAATTTGGGCACATTTTCGGACATTATTACCCTTACTGTCAAAACAACTTTTCCATTGTAAAAAGTAAAAAAAGTACACCTACATTTCTTGTCAAAACAACTTTTCCCTTACCAAAGAAAGCTTCTCCGGTAAGCTTTCTTCTTCATTTTATCTCCTGTAAGCTTTCTTCATTTGTTCGTACGTAAAGATCAAAGATTGTAATATGGTAAGCTTTCTTCATTTTTTCATTTCCTTTTCATCCGTTTGCTCCTTTACTCTCTTTTCTCTCTTTCTACCATCCATTTTCTCCTTTTCTAAAGCTTCTCCGATAAGTTTTCTTCTTCATTTTTTCTCTTGTAAGCTTTCTTCATTTGTTAATACGCAGAGATCGAAGATTATAATACGGTTAGCTTTCTTTATTTTTTCATTTTTTTTCATCCGTTTTCTCCTTCGCTCTCTTTTCTCTTTTTCTAATCATCCGTTTCCTCTTTTGCTCTCTTTTCTCCATTTTTATCATCCGTTTTCACCTTTTCTAACATCTATTTTCTTCATTTCTATCATCTCTTTTCTCATTTTCTATCATCCATTTTCTCTTTTTCCATCATCTCTTTTTACATTTTCTATTGTCTGTTTTCTCATATTCCGTCATCTATTTTCTTCTACTTTGTCGTCTATTTTCTCCTACTCCGTCGTCTGTTTTCTCTTTTTTTATCATCCGTTTTCTCCTTTGCTCTCTTTCCTCCATTTCTATCATCTATTTTCTCATTTTCTAACATCTATTTTCTCCATTTCTATCTTCTCTTTTCTTATTTTCTATTATCCATTTTCTCCTTTTCCATCATCTCTTTTCACATTTTCTATCGTCTGTTTTCTCCTACTCCGTCGTCTGTTTTCTCTTTTTCTATCATCCGTTTTCTCCTTTGCTCTCTTTCCTCCATTTCTATCATCTATTTTCTCATTTTTTAACATCTATTTTCTCCATTTCTATCTTCTCTTTTCTTATTTTCTATTATCCATTTTCTCCTTTTCCATCATCTCTTTTCACATTTTCTATCGTCTGTTTTCTCCTACTCCGTCGTCTATTTTCTCCTACTCCGTCATCTATTTTCTCCTACTCCGTCGTTTGTTTTCTCTTTTTCTATCATCCGTTTTCTCCTTTACTCTCTATTCTCCCTTTCTATCATTCATTTTTTCCTTTTCTAACATCTATTTTCTCCATTTCTATCTTTTCTTTTCTCTTTTTCTATCATCTATTTTCTCTTTTTCCATCATCTCTTTTCACATTTTTTATCGTCTGTTTTCTCTTACTCCGTCGTCTGTTTTCTCTTTTTCTATCATCCGTTTTCTCCTTTGCTCTCTTTTCTCCTTTTCTATCATCCGTTTTCTCATTTTCTAACATTTATTTTCTTCATTTCTATCTTCTCTTTTCTCCTTTTCTATCATCCATTTTCTTATTTTTCATCATCTCTTTTCACATTTTCAATCGTCTATTTTCTCTTACTTTGTCGTCTATTTTTTTCTACTTTGTCGTCTGTTTTCTCTTTTTCTATCATCCGTTTTCTTCTTTGCTCTCTTTTCTCCCTTTCTATCATCCGTTTTCTCCTTTTCTAACATTTATTTTTTCCATTTCTATCTTCTTTTTCTCCTTTTCTATCATCTATTTTCTCATTCTCCTTTTCTAAAGCTTCTCCGATAAGCTTTTTTCTTCATTTTTTCTCTTGTAAGCTTTCTTCATTTGTTCATACGCAGAGATCAAAGATTGTAATACGGTTAGGTTTCTTCATTTTTTCATTTTTTTTCATCCGTTTTCTCCTTCGCTCTCTTTTCTTCTTTTCTAATCATCCGTTTTCTCTTTTGCTCTCTTTTCTCCATTTCTATCATCCGTTTTCTCCTTTTTTAACATCTATTTTCTTCATTTCTATCATCTCTTTTCTCATTTTCTATCATCCATTTTCTCTTTTTTCATCATCTTTTTTCACATTTTCTATCGTCTGTTTTCTCCTATTCCGTCATCTATTTTCTTCTCTTTGTCGTCTGTTTTCTCCTACTTTGTCGTCTGTTTTCTCTTACTTTGTCGTCTATTTTCTCCTACTTCGTCGTCTTTTTTCTCTTTTTTAATCATTCATTTTCTCCTTTGCTCTCTTTCCTCCATTTCTATCATCCATTTTCTCATTTTCTAACATCTATTTTTTCCATTTCTATCTTCTCTTTTCTTATTTTCTATTATCCATTTTCTCATTTTCCATCATCTCTTTTCGCATTTTCTATCGTCTATTTTCTCTTACTCTGTCGTCTGTTTTCTCCTACTCTGTCGTATGTTTTTTCTTTTTCTATCATCTGTTTTCTCCTTTGCTCTCTTTTCTCCATTTCTATTATCCGTTTTCTCCTTTTCTAGCATCTATTTTCTTCATTTCTATCTTCTCTTTTCTCATTTTCTATCATCCATTTTCTCCTTTTCCATTATCTCTTTTCACATTTTTTATTGTCTATTTTCTCCTACTCCGTCGTCTATTTTCTCATACTTTGTCGTCTGTTTTCTCCTACTCCGTCGTTTATTTTCTCTTTTTCTATCATCTATTTTCTCATTTACTCTCTATTCTCCCTTTCTATCATTTGTTTTCTCCTTTTCTAACATCTATTTTCTCTATTTCTATCTTTTCTTTTCTTCTTTTCTATCATCCATTTTCTCTTTTTCCATCATCTCTTTTCACATTTTCTATCGTCTGTTTTCTCCTACTCCGTCGTCTGTTTTGTCTTTTTCTATCATCTATTTTCTCCTTTGCTCTCTTTTCTCCTTTTCTATCATCCGTTTTCTCATGTTCTAACATTTATTTTCTTCATTTCTATCTTCTCTTTTGTCATTTTTCATAATCTCTTTTCACCTTTCCAATCGTCTATTTTCTCCTAGTTTGTCGTCTGTTTTCTCTTTTTTTATCATCCATTTTCTCTTTTGCTCTCTTTTCTCCCTTTCTATCATTTATTTTCTCATTTTCTAACATCTATTTTCTCCATTTCTATCTTTTCTTTTCTCTTTTTCTATCATCCATTTTCTCATTTTCCATCATCTCTTTTCACATTTTCTATCGTCTGTTTTCTCTTACTCTGCCATCTATTTTCTCCTACTCCGTCGTCTGTTTTCTCTTTTTCTATCATCCATTTTCTCCTTTGCTCTCTTTTCTCCCTTTCTATCATTTGTTTTCTCCTTTTCTAACGATATTTTCTCCATTTCTATATTTTCTTTTCTTATTTTCTATCATCCATTTTTTTATTTTCCATCATCTCTTTTCACATTTTCTATCGTCTGTTCTCTCTTACTCCGTCGTCTGTTTTCTCCTACTTTGTCGTCTGTTTTCTCCTACTCTGTCGTCTGTTTTCTCTTTTTCTATCATCTGTTTTTTCCTTTGTTATCTTTTTTCCCTTTTTATCATCCATTTTCTCCTTTTCTAACATCTATTTTCTCCATTTCTATCTTCTCTTTTCTTCTTTTTTATCATCCATTTTCTTATTTTCCATCATCTCTTTTCACATTTTCTATCGTCTGTTTTCTCCTACTCCGTCGTCTGTTTTCTCTTTTTCTATCATCTGTTTTCTCCTTTGTTCTCTTTTTTCCATTTCTATCATCCGTTTTCTTCTTTTCTAACATCTATTTTTTCCTTTTCTATCATCTATTTTCTCCTTTGCTAACATCTATTTTCTCCTTTTCCATCATCCATTTTCTCCTTTGCTAACATCATACAAGACAATTATTAAACTTGTTAAGAATCGCAAGTTATGAAACTTGACAATTATGAATGGATGTTGTCATCTCTAATAACAAATATTGTAATAAGTAACTCTCGATCCATTCACTTGTTCTGTTCTAATACATCACTTAAAGGACAAAATCGATGACAAGAGGAAACAGATGATAGAATGGAGCAAACTGACGATAGAAAAAAGTCAAGAAGACAGACGACGAACAAGAAGAAAATAAAAAACAGACATAGAGAAAACATACGACATACAAGCAAGACGAAAATAGACGACGTACAAAGAGAAAATAACCGACAGACAAAGAGAAAACAGATGATATATAAAGAGAAAACAGACGACATATGAGATATATAGACAACACAAAACAGACGACAGACAAAGAGAAAACAGATGACATATAAAGAAAAAACAGACGACACACGAGATATATAGACAACACAAAACAGACGACAGACATAGAGAAAACAGACGACAGACATAGAGAAAACATATGACATACAAGACGAAAACAGACGACATACCTTCCTCTCATCTTCTGCCTTTATTTTCTCTTCCTCCTCCACCCTCCTCTCCTCTTCAGCCTTCCTTTCCTCTTCATCCTCTACCTTCCTCTCCTATTCAGCCTTTATTTTCTCTTCCTCCTCCACCCTCCTCTCCTCTTCAGTCTTCGTTTTCTCCTATGATTTCTTTTACATGTTCTATCATCTGTTTTCTCCTCATGTCTATTTGCTCATTTAGGTGATTATAGTGCATTTTTTTATGGCCATTGTTGATCTTGTATCAAAGAGAACAAATGATAGAGAAGAAGAAAACATATTACAAAATAAGAGAAATAGACGACAGAATAGGAGAAAATAGATGATACAATAGAAAAAAATAAAAAAAATGGAACATAAAAGACTGTCATTGTCAAAAAAGGTTGATTGCTTTTTGGAGTGATCCCCAGCTGTTAGATCATAATCAGACGGTTGATCCAAAAGTATTTTAGAGCCATCATTGGGAATAAGAGTAGAAAAAGCTTTAGACGTACAGTCGTGTCAGCTTTGTTTCAGTCGCCTTTTTGAAATCACACCTAAAAGTTAAGGGCAAAATCGGTAATCGTTAGTTTTTTTGGTATTTCAAACATGTCAGTTGGCTGTTCGTTGATGAAAGTTGAAAACGTTAATTTTTTTGGTAATTACCCTAGTTTTTATACATTCATTTGATGGTTGTATGCTTGATTTCTTTTTGATGTGGTGGATAAATTAACAACGATGTTCACCTCCTCTTGATGTCACCTTTCCAAAAGCCACCGAGTAACCATAGGTGCATGTGGCGCTGCGATCATTGGCGCCCTTCAAAAATCCCACTGTTTCAAAAAAAGTTCTGTAATGGTGGCACGTGCTGTTTATATGTGAATGTTACATATAACGAAAAAATAGTAACGCCCCCAGTCCGTTGTACCGTTATAACAGCCCCTTTTAAACCTTGGGCCAAACATCCATATGGTCAGTTGTCTCTAAGAGTATGGTACGTACATGGCTCATACAGCCGTCCATAAGCAAAAGTGGCCCATCTCTAGGGGGGACCTACAGACAAAAAATCAGTGTTGAATGTTTGGTCCGCCCATTAGGGAAATAGTGATCTCGGGGCGAGACGATTCATTTTTGGATTGGATCGGTGGCTATGATCTAGATCCGGATCGCCCGATCCAAAATGGGATAGGCCGAAACTTCGAACCAAGATGGTCTAGATCAGTGTATCACATGGCTAGTACAGTTGTCTGTGAAATTTTTTGTTCAAAGGGTATCCCTACAACGAGCTTATTCGAAAAAGTTGGTGACTTATTCTAGAATAATTCGATCACTTGAAGCTAGCGCTGTTCAGCAAAAATGAGCTGATCATGACTCTTGAATGCAAACACTGCCAGGAATAAACTTTCCTGCAAAAGCAATTCGATGTCCGAATAGCATATGGTCCGGGGTCCATGTGGTGCCCAACTGCTAGCACATTTTGATTGGTGCTGCATGCGCACTTCTCCCTACTAAAATATAAATTCTATTGTAAACGTAACGGTTGTAACCGATGGCTGACCACCGCTTATGTGGCGTCAGTTATACTGGCATTTACTTTGTAACGGTTACGACATTTACTTTGTAACGTCTTGGCATTTACTTTGTAACGTCCCAATCAAAGGCTATATATATGTATGTTGATCAATGGAAAGATCATCAGATTCACAGCACGTTATCAGCACGCTCTACTATTTCATTTCTACCAACAATTGGGCGGATTGCAGTTTTCAACGGCGATGAATCAATTTCTAGATCTTAGACGCATATCCATGCTTCATTCGTTGTAAAAAAAAAAAATGTCTTTATATCAAATCTGGTAATGAATCTCCGATGCCTTTTTGTTTGGGGAAAAAAAGACAGCTCCTTGTCAAAGCTACGCCACTGCGAACAGTGTCGCCCACAACATTAGCATACAAGAATGCAAGAAAGAGGTGTCGTGGCTGATCATGATCAATCTCCCAGAAAGGGCATGAAAAAGAAAGACAAACAGAACCCGAAGAACAAAGAGCTAGAGAAAAGGACGATGAAACATACCTCCATCGTCCACCACAGCCAACAAAGATAAGTACCAGCTTTCCATCTAGATCGAGAGAATTGAGACGAGCCAGCAAAGAAAAGTACCTGATTTCCATCTCGATCAAGAGACTTGATGAAGAAAAGATTAAAAAAAAAAAAGCAAAAGAAAGCTTACCGCCGGGGAGCTTCACTGTCAACCACCGCCTCCATCGTCATTTTCATAGGCAGCATAGCATGTTGGAAAACGATGAATTTTGAGGTCCGGTTTACTGTCTGTTTACTACACCATCGCGTGTGTACACACATCTAATGTTCCCTCGTTCGTTGGAAATGGATGACCACAGGAAAGAGAAGGTAAATAACAAGACAGTGAGTGAAACTGTGAAACTGTTTTTTTCTTTTAACCTTTTTTTTTATTTTTTTCTGACAAAGCAAAAGACAAAACTAAAATTTAAAAAGGAAAGAAAGAAACGATGGAAGAAAAAAAAAGGTACAATCAAAGATAAGAAAGAATTGGGGTACTAGGGTGTGTGGCACTAACACCATTTTGTTTGTACACAATTAGTTTTTATTTTCTTCTTTGGTTTTTCGTTGCGTTTTGTTTTTGCAGGGTTTGTGCTAGTCTACAAAACATATACATATGGCATCGTTAGTAAATGGAGGAGGAAGTTGCTCGGATGCAGATCTATGTGTTGTAGCCACGGATCACTGGATGAGATCGTCGCTCTCTGCTGATGGATATGTTGACGATCCGACTGTGGAAAATGACACGTTTGCTGCCAGATTGTACGGTGCAGCAAACATCCACTATACTATAATTACAATGGCAACGCCTCGTGTTTATGGACATGGCAGGTAGGAAATCTTCCTCATTTTAGTTGTCTTCTGATTTTAAGGCTTAGGATGCTTATTACATGCCCATTAACTATCTGATTAAGACTATTTAATCTATGGCCTGAACGCATAGCCTAGCATTGAACAGATGGTCATAGCCCTCATAGTGATTGACTATTACTTTTAGTTGGTCAACAGAATTATGGGGGCACATCCAAAAAGAGGAGGCATCTGATTGATTGGTTGTGTTCTTCAATCTATTTGATTTCTGACTAGAGACAATCGATTGATGGTCTAGACAATGGGCATATACTATTGATCATACGGTAGCATCCTACTTGTATAAGATCCTATCGTCTTAAGGATGATTGTAGCATCATCGATCGTCCTGACTAACACCATTTGTTGGTTTTCGACTATAAGGACCATCCTCAATTTGCATGGCTGAGAATCTAATTGAGAGAAACCAAATTCATTCTATGGATATGAAAGATGAAACTTATATTATCACATTCCATTATGTTGGGCATAGCCTCTAGCAAATATATGTATCCTTCAAGTCCTTTCGGATGTGTTAGGATTTGGGGCCAATGGATTCATTTTTTATGACTCTTTTTTTATTGAATTTGGTCACCACATGGGACCCCCATTTTTTGGTAATGTTTGGTCATTTTTCTACCTTCGACACTATCAGCTGATCTATAGCTGAAAAGTTCATGAAAAACAAACAAGGATTAGGTAAAATCCTATCCACTTCTATGCCAAGACCATTGGTTCAACGATCAAAACTAGAAATGAAATATTCATGCAGGATCGTACAAAGGAAAAGAGGAAGCAGGTTGAAAAGTATTTCATTGATCACTCCACCCGGAAGGTAGACTCGACTCATTGTCCATCATTAGCTCTCTTAAACACCTGACTGGTGATGTCTTTATTGCACGCTTTAAGGATTGATATTTTGATGAATCAGTATTCCCACCGTGAGGGGGTGAAAAGCCCTTGATAGAACAGCATAAATTTAACAGGAATGCAAAACTTACTTTGAATGCATCAACTAAATCATAGTAAATTAATCATCAACGGTACGTTTGAAGCTTGATCGACCCGTTGGTGCAAAAGATGAACTCCCAATAAGTGGATAATAAAAAATGATGTAACTCCCAAAAGGCGGAGAATGCAAAAGATGTGATTCTTAGGACGCTGAGAACACATGACCAAATCTATATAACTCCAGCAGAAATTGGCGCTCTTGAAGAGGCCACACCTACAGAATAGAATAAATATAGCTCCAGTAGAAGTCGAGGCTCCTGAAGAGGTCACACCTATAAATATGAGAAAAGAAAAGCTAACAGTTCGATCCACCATCTCCGAACAGACAACCCCCGAAGAGGCACAAGTACCTGTAAATGAAGATATTTCAATAGATTATGTCTGTACGAGAGCAAAGTAGGATCATGATAAAATTATTGTCGATAATGTATTTTCTAGTGGCTTTTACCATCATAAAGAATGATGACGGTCTTGACCCATGCACAGTCAAAAAATGTTGACATAAAAATAATTGGTCGAAGTAAACAAAAGTAATCTAAATAGAGTGAGATTCGCTAGTAACACCCGAAGCTGTAAAAGGACCTGTAGTCCTAACACCTGAAGTTATAAAAGGACTTGTAGTCCTAAACACCCGAAGTTGTAAAAAGGACCAGTAGTCTTAACACTTGAAGTTGTAAAGGGACTTGTAGTCCTAATGCCTGAAGCTGTAAAAATAACCAATAGTCCTAACACTTGAAACTGTAAACGGATCTGTAATCCTAACACTCGAAGCTGTAAAAAAGGGCACGTAGTCCTAACACCTGAAACTGTAAAATGACTTATGTACTGTCTAAAGTAAATAGCTTGTATGCAGTCAGAAATTAGATTTGCCATCATCGTTGTATTGTAGGGACTCTTGAAGAGCTCACAAAATCTCCGTATACTTGAAGAGAGATTTTGGGAAAATATAATTTTACCTCGGGCAACAGATCAAACATCTCCCAAGTGGGGTCCTTGTTTATTAATCCACATACATTGAAAAGTCCTAAAGCACTTTAATATGAATAATACTGCTTGTATCATGCAGATGAAAAGTATGTATATCAAGGGTGAAATAACCATGTATATTTTACCAAAGTTCTTTTACACTCACACGTTTCTAGTAGAGTTGCAACATTGACATCCAACAGATACGTTCCAATAATAATCTCGCAGATCTATTCATCAAGACGCTACAAATGTCAACATTCAAGAAATTTGGTTTTCGGCATCGGTATGCATCAACTCCAAGACTTTTTCAGTTGACATGCTCAAATCAGGGGGAGCATCAATGAAAGAAGATAATCATATCCTAGAAGGACCTTTGCGCATTGTACTCTTTTTCCTTCGCCTAGATTTTTTTCCCACAGGGTTTTTCTAGGCAAGGTTTTAATGAGGCAGTATTAAACGTGTCTATTACCACCACCTTGATTCGTCGATACACTGTACTATTTTTCCTTCGATTAGGTTTTATCCCACAGGGTTTTTCTAATAAGATTTTAACGATGCAGTTTCCATAAAGCAACGGACATCCAAGGGGGAGTGTTGTAAACGTAATGGTTGTAACGGATGGCTGATGAAAGTAGGTTTTTTCCGTGTCGTTGGTTACGGAAACCCTAATCTCAATACATTTTTAATTTCGATCTGATTTAATTCCTGCAAAAGTATGAACTTTGTATAGGGATTCGTGTCGGATGTCGATCCGCACTCGGGATTAGTCAGATTAGCGCGATTCAGAGCAAATAACAAAATTTTCCACAGAAATTGCTAAAAAGAAATGATGGAGGGGTGAGAGTGGTTGTTCGCTTTAAAACATGATATTTTTAGAGAGAGAATTTATGGACCATCGAAAGCATACGAAATAATGAAGACAATAAATTGAACTGAAAATAAACTATTTTATTAATCAAATTAAACTAAAAGAAATACATTGCTTGAATAAAAACATGTCCCAACTAAAAAGCAAACAAATTGGCATGAGAGTTAGAGAGAGAAAACTTGAGAGAGAGAAAAAGAGGTCCTATAGAGATACGATGATAGAAATCCTACCTTAGAGCTCACCACGTGCACATGCAAGCCAACGGAGAGTGTGAGGCAGCAATGTGTGGAGATGCTGGCCGGAGTTGGTTGAAGTTGGGTCGGCCCAAGGAGAAGTAGCGGTGTGGAGGATGGACCAGCGAAGGTTTGCTAGTTCTTCCGGTGGTTACACTGGTGGGGGAAGACGGTGTATGGGTGCCGTTGGTCAGCAAGGTAGCAAGGTGGATGGACCACTGGAGTAGCAGATCTATGGTACTGGCGGAGTGTAGGTGGCTGGAGAAAACAGTGATGGAGCCACCTGCAACGATGTTGACTTCCTCTCCTTCCTCCTTTTTTTTTTTTTTTTTGTTTTGTTTCTTTTCCCTTTCTTTTTTTTTGTGTTGAGGAACAAGGTGAAGACGGACTGGAGGAGAATGGATCTAAATGAAGGGGGGACGGTAGCAGCAAGTGATCATTGCTAGCTATTGAGAGGGTGGTGACAGGCAGCAACAACAAGGTGGAGGGATGGTGCAGGCGGTGCAAGAAGGAGACGTTGGAGGAGGCGGCTTGGTGATGGTGAAGGATTTAACGGCCTGCAACTTGCAGGTCGTGGCAGCAGCAGGTGGCGGTGAAGGAGATGGCAACCGGTGAAGATGAGGGAGGCGAGCTGGTCGTGCGCACCAGCAGCAAGGAGGTGCCTCCTCCTTCTTTCTCTTCTCCTTTTCTCTTTTTCTTTTTCTTTTTTTTTTTGTATGAGAAGATGGCTTAGCGAAGCAGACCTGCAACTCAACGTTGCAGGTCGTGGTGAAGTGATGGAGAGGAGATGTGGAGGATCAGGTGTTGTTGCTAGAGGTGGGATGCGGCGTGAGAAGATGGTGGGGTTGCTGGTTTCGCCGGAGTTGCGACCTGCAACTCCGGTGATCTCCTTTTTTTTTTTTTTTTGCTTTTCTTTTTGAAGAAAACGGTGAAGAAGGAGGGAAATATGAGAGAGGAGATGGTGGAACGTGGTAGAGAATGGGGGGGATAAAGGCCAGCAAGGTGTGGAACGAACGGCCGGAGTTGCAGGCGCAACTCCAGTGATAAAGATGAAGATGAAGACGGCGATTGAGAAAAAATGGAGGAAAAAACAGTCAAAAACCGAGGACAAAGAGGGGGCCACGAGTTGGGGGAGAGAATGGAGGAGAAAGGGGGGGATTAGGGTTCGAACGAACCCTTCTCCCTCCTCTTATAAAGCTCCCTATTTCCATTAATGGAAATAGGGTATTTTTTGAAAATAAATTTTTTTTTTTTTTTTTTTTTTAAGTAAAAACCTACTTTATTATGGGGAATCTCCCCAATTAGTGGACTCCCCATTTTTTAATTAAAATTATTTTGAAATTCACGGGGTCCACTAACTGGTCGGACAGCGGGTCGATGATGATGGGCCCGGCTATTGGCCCACATGGACTGATGATGTCCATCGTCTCACAAGATGATGTGACAGACATTCTGATGGCGATCGGATGGATGGTGACTTGATTGGGACCCAGATTGGTAGATCGACGGATCTAGAGAGATCCAACGGTCCGATTGAAGATCCAACGGTCCGATGGAAGATCCAACAGTCAGAAAGCTAAGGGAGATGAGATAGAGCCGAAGGGTAAGAGTTCTGGGGTTAGGTCAGTAGATTCGAGGATCGAGAGATGAAGAGAGAGAGAGAATAAGAAGAGATGAGAGAAAAAGTATCAAAAAAATGGAAAAAAAGCACTGGCGGAGGGTCTGGAACCCTGGTCTTCACTGTGACCATCCTCACGCTTCTCCAGTAGAGTCGACTATCATTCCTTGCTGACTCATGTGGCTTTAAACGCTTTGGTCCGTCTCTTGGTCATTGGCTCTCCTGCTCTCTTCGTTCTTTGGGCCGGCTTTTTGGTCCTCTTATTCAGCCCATATTTGGCCCATATCTTCTAGTCATAGCATGTGGGCTCTTTAAGCTTTGATAATGGGCTTTCATGATCGATTTGGGCCCACAACTCTCGAGAATCGTCCCATCGGGGTTTCCTGCGACAGAAGAAGCGCGTAATGAGACTCTATCAGAATGACTTCATATCTAGACTTCCGAAAATGTGTTTAATGCATGCAAATATACCATTTCGTCTAGAAAAATGTGTTCTACGCAATGAGATAGACTCTTACGTAGAAAAGTGGATAATTAGAGCAGTTTTACGTAGGAGAGTGCGATAACGCTAACAGGATAAGTGCTTAAAATAAGCACTTTTGAGCGAATATCACAACCCCCAACCAGCATATTGCCAATCCTTGGCAATTAGTGCGCAATACATGAGCTTAAAAGGGCTCTGCACATGCTGCACACTTTTTCATATTAGCTCCGGGAAAACACCGTTCATCAAATTATTGAATGGATGCAAAAACAGTTACATGTTAGCGAAGAGTTTGAAAGTTTTGGCAAGACTACAGACTGATAATCATGACCCAGATTAGTCAGACTCTGCGTGTGTGTGTGCTCAACATTCTCATCATCCGACAGTAAAGATTTCCAGATCACCTCTAAGTTTTTTCTGCCTCGACCTCAAATCTCACATGTTTAGCACTCAGAATAGAATCACACAAGAAGGGTTTTCTTCTTTTCTCTCAATTTATATGTGAGGAGATGTATTTAATATAAAGAGGCAAAAGATCTCACATATGTTTTATTTGAAGGAAGGACATCTTTAACAGAAGAAGATCTCATGATTGGAATACCACTTCACTCGGGAACGTCAGATCAAACTCTATAGCTTCTCTTTCTCCAATCTCCACATTTTATGATCGTGCTATCCTAGAATCAAGTAGGACTTTCCTGGGTTGTAATGAGGCTTAGGTCAGGTGTAGAGAGATAAAGGAATACAGGATTTCAAAGATCTTGAGAGGATATTGCCATTTTCTTGAATTTTTCCTGCGACGTAACACCATTATCTGGTTCTTTTTCCTTTTTTTTCGTATTTTTCTCTTTTTCTTGATATTTCTGAGACTGCTCAATTTCTTTTCAGCTCTTCTTCATACTTTCTTTCTATATTTTGTTTTTGGCTTGAACCACTTTCTTTTCCTTTTGATTCTTCTTCTTTACTTTTCTTTTTCACGGTACACCCACATCAGTTATTCTTTTGTCCATCTCAAAATAAGGGTAGCCAGTCATGTTTCATAGCTATACTGGATTTTAGGTTGATGGGTTTACAAAGAAAAGGCTTTTATAAAAGGGTTCAAGGGGTTTCTAGTGAAGTATAATTCAGGTGAGTAAAAAGGCTGAATGGTTCAGAAAAATGGCCTAAATCATTTTCTAGGGTTTGCACTATCATGTATACTGTTTTGACTGGATATAGAGAAGGTTCTGTCGTAGTAATCCAATGTTGATGTCGTTCCGAGTTTTATGATCGAAGCAAAAGATAATGAGATCTCTCAACGAATATTGCGGGCATGAAGAATAGTGAGTCATCTTGTGACTCAGAATTGTTATATAACACTCTGAATTGATTAAAGGCTCGAAAGCTCACTAGGTTAGGTCTCCACAATTATTCTCACAGGATCTCTAGAATTTCTAAACTTAGGGTGACTCTGATATTGATAGTGTACAATTGTGCCGAATATGAGTTTTTCTGAGTTTTCAAACCTGCTGTAGTCACGCTTGACTTGACTCAAAGCTAACCTTAAACAAAAATTGACATCCTCAATACTGACTTAACGGAGGTTTTCAGCTAATCAAAGTCAGGGTATTTGACACATTTTTTTTTTTGAAATTCTAGAAAACTTTTGGAGAACATCGGAAATCACCCCAAAAATAAAAAGTTTTTTTTTTTTTTTTTTTTTTATCAAAATGAAGACATGAGTTTTGGTAAATACCCCACCCCCAACCAAAATACAGCACCGTCCTCGGTGCTCATGACCGGGACATAAAATGATGAAAAATCGGTGATGATGATGCAAAGGTTCAGGGAAGATGTTACCAAGTCGGTAGAAACTCGACAGTGTGTGATACCTGATGATCGGAAGAATGAATGTACCTGCATTTTCAAAGATATAACAATAATAACAAATGCATGAGACTCATGTACTCTAGGAATATCGGAATTGCCTTTCCGAAAGCGCTAAGTTTTACGTCTTCAGCCAGACACAACGGGGGTGATAGGCACCCCCAACCAAGTTGGAGCACAGGAGACTGAGTGGATCATCAGTCGACATAAACAGGATCGATGAGATCGATCTCAAAAGTCTGAATGAACAATACGTCAAGTTCATGGAACTGTTTTAGACGCTGCCCATTGACCTGAAAAGAGGAGTGATCCTTGGGATCCTCAATAGTGATTGCCCCAAAGGGTGTGACTGCTGTGACCGTATAAGGACCGGTCCACCTAGATTTTAGTTTCTCAGGGAAGAGATGAAGACGAGAATTATAAAGGAGGACCTTCTGTCCTGGATGGAACTCTTTCCTGAGGATGCTCTTGTCATGTATCCACTTCATTTTGGCTTTGTAATTCTTGGACAAGTTGTAGGCATCATTTCTGAGTTCTTCTAACTCATTCATTTGAAGTTTACGCTCCTCCCCTGCAGAGTCTAGGTCGAAGTTGAGCTTCTTAATGGCCCACAGGGCACGATGTTCAATCTCTACCGGTAGATGACAAGGTTTCCCAAAGACGAGACGATAGGGAGACATATTGAGTGGGGTCTTGTAGGCGGTTCTATATGCCCATAAAGCATCAGTGAGACGAGTAGACCAGTCTTTACGTGTGGTATTGACTGTCTTCTCCAAGATCTGCTTGATCTGACGATTAGAAACCTCCACTTGACCACTAGTCTGCGGATGATAAGCTAGGGCAACCTTGTGGGTTACCCCATACTTTTTCATTAATTTCTCGAATATCCTATTGCAGAAATGGGTGCCCCCATCACTAATGATGGCCTTAGGGGCACCGAATCGAGCGAAGATGAACTCCTTTAGGAATTTGACCACCACTTTGTGGTCATTGGTCTTGGTGGGAATGGCTTCTATCCATTTGGATACATAGTCTACCGCAAGGAGAATGTACTCAAAACCATAGGAAATGGGAAAGGGGCCCATGAAGTCGATGCCCCAAATGTCAAATATTTCATCGACCTGGATGGGAGTGAGGGGCATCATGTTCCTCTGGGAGATGCGGCCTAGATGCTGGCAATTAGGACAGGTTTTGCTGTAGATGTGGGCATCTTTAAATAATGTGGGCCAGTAGAATCCGCATTGCAGCACTTTTTCTTCAGTCTTCTTAGTGCTGAAATGACCACCACAAGGTTGGTCATGGCACGAGGATAAGATATTGAGTTGGTCCGACTCAGGGACACAGAGACGAATGATCTGGTCAGGACAGTATTTATACAAATAAGGGTCATCCCAAGAGTAGTACTTAACTCGTGCTAGGAATTGGCTTTTGTCCTGTTTTGACCAGTGTGAAGGCATTTCTTCGGTGACAAGGTAGTTGACAATGTCAGCATACCAAGGATTAACAGAGATGGCGAACAGTTGTTCGTCTAGAAAGGTTTCAGGGATGGGCTGGGTGTCGAAGGATGACTCTAAAGTCAGTCTAGACAAGTGATCAGCCACTACATTCTCAGTTCCTTTCTTATCCTTAATCTCGAGGTCGAATTCCTGCAGTAAGAGAATCCATCGAATTAATCGAGGCTTGGTTTCCTTTTTCGACATGAGATAACGAAGGGCTGCATGATCAGTGTACACTACCACCTTAGTGGCTAAGAGGTACTGACGGAATTTATCAAGGGCGAAGACTACCGCCAGGAGTTCTTTCTCAGTGGTAGAGTAATTCATTTGGGCAGAGTTAAGAGTTTTGCTCGCGTAGTAGATCACGTGTGACCTTTTGTCAACTCTCTGCCCTAGAACGGCGCCTAATGCGTAGTCAGAAGCATCGCACATTACCTCGAAAGGTAGAGTCCAGTCCGGGGGACGGATAATGGGCGCAGTAGTGAGCTCAGATTTGAGACGCTCAAATGCCTTGACACAGTCAGCATTAAAGTCGAAAGGACTGTCTTTAGCCAGAAGATGGGACAGAGGTCGAGCGATTTGAGAGAAGTCCTTGATGAAGTGCCTATAGAATCCTCCGTGTCCCAAAAAGGACCGGATGTCACGTACGGACTTAGGAATGGGCAAGGTCGAGATGATGTCAATTTTAGCTTTGTCGACCTCAATGCCCTGATGGGAAATGACATGTCCCAGAACAATGCCCTTCGTCACCATGAAGTGGCATTTCTCCCAATTGAGGACAAGTCGCTTGTCCTGACAGCGGTGAAGTACAAGCCCTATATGGTTCATACAATCATCAAAGGATGACCCAAAAACTGAGAAGTCGTCCATAAAGACTTCGAGGAATTTTTCCACCATGTCAGAGAATATGCTCATCATACACCTTTGAAAGGTCGCGGGTGCATTGCAGAGGCCAAAGGGCATGCGCTTGTAGGCAAAAGTGCCAAAGGGACAAGTGAAGGTTGTCTTCTCGTGATCCTCAGGGGCGATTGGTATTTGATTATACCCTGAGTAACCATCGAGGAAGCAGTAATAGGAGTGACCTGCTAATCTCTCCAACATTTGGTCTATGAAGGGTAAAGGAAAATGGTCCTTCCTAGTGTTGGTGTTGAGTCGTCGGTAATCGATGCAGACTCTCCACCCTTTCTTCAGGCGCTGGGTTACCATTTCCTTGTTCTCATTTTCCACAACTGTGAATCCTGCCTTTTTAGGGACGACATGAATAGGACTCACCCATTTGCTATCGGAGATGGGATAAATGATACCCGCATCTAACAGTTTAAGGACCTCATCCCGGACTACATCCTTCAAGACGGGGTTCAACCTCCTCTGGTGTTCTCGAGAGGTTTTGGATTCATCCTCGAGATAGATGTGATGTTGGCACACCGAGGGGTCTATGCCTCGAATATCATCTATAGTCCAACACAGATTTGTGCTCGTTGAGCAGCTCGAGAAGTTTTTTACGTTCACTCTCAGACAAAGCGGAAGCAATAATGACAGGGTAGGTTTCCTTAGGACCAAGATAGGCATAGGAAAGATCTATTGGGAGTGGCTTGAGCTCCAATATTGGAGTAGATGGAGTAGAAATAGGTGTCACAGAAGACACGGATTGAAGAGGTTTGACTTCAGTAGGTAAAGGAAGGATGGGTTCTCTGGCCATGGTTATCAGAGGCTCGAACTCGATGAGTGGAGCGGGGATCTCTATCAGTGGAGCAGTCTCCAAAAGATCATTGAGATCAGAAATAGCTGACTCTGTTGCAAAGTCAGCTCCAAAGTGTTCTAGACACTGCTTAAGAATATCTTCGGTGGAGTCCGGGATTAGACTCTCAACGGCACACATTTCATCGGTCACGTCGCGATCGGCATCTTGTTGCATTAAACGAAAGATATTGACCTCAGCTTTGAGGTTTCCGAAAGCAATGGACATGTTTCCGTCCCGACAACCGATGTGTGCATTCGCGGTGGCAAGGAATGGACGGCCTAAGATGACCGGAATGCGGTTATCCTGACACGGCTCGGTGTCTAGAATGATAAAGTCCACAGGATAATAAAAGTCAGCGACTTTTACTAGGACATCTTCAATGATTCCTCTTGGAATCTTGATGGACTGATCAGCCAATTTCAGGGTGACATTGGTAGGCTTCATATCTTTCAGTCCTAACTGCTGATATACCGAGAATGGTATGAGGTTAACGCTAGCCCCTAAATCTAGCAAGGCAGTGCAGCTAAAGTTGTCTCCAATTTCACATTGGACAGTTGGGCTACCTGGATCCTTGTGTTTGATCACACTATTGCGTTGAATGAACGCTGTAGCTTTTTCGGCCAAGAAGGCAGCTTTGGGTACATGCGTACGCCGCTTAACTGTGCACAAGTCCTTGAGGAATTTGGCATAGGAAGGGATTTGCTTGATAGCAGAAAGGAATGGGATATTGATCTGGACGTCTTTAAAGACATCTAAGATCTCAGAGAATTGCTGATCCCACTTATCTTGGACAAGTCTGTCCAGGAAGGGAGGCTTTACTCGACAAATGGATTTGTCTTTAGCCTTAGATTTCTGCACAGGGATATCTGATGTTGGTGCAGAGGTAGAAGAAGCAGAGGTAGGATTGGTACTAGTTTCCTCTGTACGAGT
Organism: Euptelea pleiosperma; assembly: GCA_035048495.1. Taxonomy (NCBI): domain Eukaryota; kingdom Viridiplantae; phylum Streptophyta; class Magnoliopsida; order Ranunculales; family Eupteleaceae; genus Euptelea; species Euptelea pleiosperma. The sequence goes on along the minus strand of CM068542.1, from coordinate 24,057,785 downwards.
GATGGGTGCTGGAGATGGCACCGGCGGTGGTTGGACTCCCATGTCCACAGTTTTTCCAGATCGTAGGGTGGTTACAGCTTGCACCTCCCCTTGACAATTCTCATTCTGGCTTTGAGATTGGGATCCGATCTCATATACTGCCCCTTTGGCATTTCCTTTAGGGTTGGCAATGGGTTGGCTAGGAAAGATCCCCTTAGCCTTCTCAGCTTCCAAGTTACCTAGACGTTGCTCTAGACGAAGCATGGATTGCTGTTGCTGTTGCTCTAGGCGTTGCATAGATTGAGTAATGAGTTGAGCTAGAAGGTCCTCGATACCGGGTTTGGGGACCGACTGTTGGGGGGCAGCTAATGGGAGCTGAGGCACCAATTCGCGACTCGAGCTCATCGGGGCATTATAGTTATAGGCGGAAGAATTAGTTGGGACAATCTGTTGGTTCTGAAAGTTCTGGGGAACTCTTTGCTGATTCTGAAATGTGCTCGATTGTCCAGAGTATTGACCCTGTTGGAACTGATGGTTCTGAGTAGATGGGTACTGACTCTGCTGGTACTGACCCTGATTGAATTGCCTAGTAGTTGATTGAACCCAGGAGGATACATGCCCTGAGGTTGACGTGGAGGTTGAGCTTGTGGTTGAGTAGACTGAGGCCTCCAAGAGAAGTTAGGGTGGTTTCTCGTGTCCGGATGATAAGATTGACTATACGAGTTTTGAGTGGGTGGTTTGTATGTGCTGAAAGCACAAACTTCTGCCTGAAGAGGATTAGACCATCCTTCATTCAAAGGACAATGCTCAGTAGTATGGGAGGGTTGCAGACAGAGGGTGCAGGATTCCATAGGGCTCTCGTGTCCCACATGCATGACTGGGGTAGATTGTTGAGTAGGTTTTTGTACAGACACAGCCAGTGCCGAGACTGACTTGCTCAACTCTTGAATGACTGATCGAAGCTCAGTATCAGCTGTAGCATCATGTCCCTTGGTTGTCCTTTGGACCGAAGTGGTTCGACTGAACTCTGAGTCAGTCGTCCAATGTTGAGAGTTTTCTCCTAACTCTCTCAAGAATTTGTATGCATCGGTCGGAGTTTGGTGCAGGAATTTTCCTTGGCACATTGATTCTACCATGGTCCGGGACTCATCAGTAAGTCCCTTATAGAAGACATGGACAAGATTGCCCTTGTCGATGCTATGGTGGGGGCACTTAGTCAGGTAGTCTTGGAATCTATCCCATGCTTCAAAAAATTTCTCATCGGACTTCTGTCTAAAGTCCTGAATGAGTTGCTTCATTTGGTTGGTCCGAGTCATGGGGTAGAATTTAGACATGAATTTGCCCACCAATTCTTTCCAACTGCTGATTGAATCAGCGGGTAAGGAGTAGAGCCAATCTGAGGCTCTGTCTTTGAGCGAGAATGGAAAAACTCGCAGACGGACATTGTCATCATCAAGGTTCTGATTCTTGAAAAGTAGGATGACATGTTGGAATTCCCTAATATGGGAATATGGGTCTTCTCTTGGGAGACCACGAAAGGTAGGCAGCATTTGGATCGTCTGCGGTTTGATCTCAAACTGTACTGCAGTAGTAGGTGGGAGAATAATGCAAGTGGGTGGATTCGCAGAGATAGGGGCGAACGTCTCGATAAGAGGTCGTTCGACTGCCATGACTACAAAGGTAGTAGCACTGGGGGAGGCGGGTGGGGAAAGAGATGGGGAAGAATTCAGTGGAGGATCCACTGTAGGGACGTGATTCTCAGATCGAATCAAGCGCTTGTTCGGACGATTCCAAACGGGCATACGCGAATGAGGCAAGCTCTATACTTGGCAAAAAGTTGCCAGAGAGGAACACTATCCTAAATGATGCACACCAAGCACAGATAATCCTATTCTAAGGAATCAGGATATATTTTAGGAATTATCTTTGTTAGTTTTGGGGCTAGAGGAGATTATGACAGTGGGCGGACCACTGGTTTATCTTTTAACCGCCGGACTAACTGTTTTGCACTCAGAGGTTCTCACCAGGCTACACTCTTCAAAGCGAATCCTTTAGTACTAACTCTAGTTAACAACAAGGCAATCCGAAGCCTAGACAGACGTGCGGCACAATGGCTGACTTAAGTACGTCCCAGACTAACCGGATTGGTCAAGTGTATAAGAAGAGTGTTCCCTCGGGTTAAGCTAGGGTTGATGCGTGTTCCTAGTCCACACGTAACTAACCGCCGAATAGTCCAAGATGCCACGTCGAGCTCAGTGTACTTGAGTAGCAGGGACTTATGGGTGTGTTAGACAACAGGGACCCGCGCTCGTGGTCTTATTTCGATTGGATGTTAAGCGGGTTCGCTTTGCGTGGATTTTTCCTCGAACACCGGGCTAATTGGCTCTACTTCTTGATTCTTTTTAATTAAATGGAGCCTTGGGATCAAATCAGTTGGAATGATGAGGTGGGTGATGAAATCCCACCCGTTTCAATTTGGAGCTGGGTTTGCTCTCTTAGAGTTGATTGATTAACGGCCACGCCACGCAAGTCGAAGAATATGGATGCGAAAGCAAATAGACAAGCGGCAATGATGCACCCAATATGCTCTGTCTCGCACCCAACATCTCCCAAGTGGGGTCCTTGTTTATTAATCCACATACATTGAAAAGTCCTGAAGCACTTTAATATGAATAATACTGCTTGTATCATGCAGATGAAAAGTATGTATATCAAGGGTGAAATAACCATGTATATTTTACCAAAGTTCTTTTACACTCACACGTTTCTAGTAGAGTTGCAACATTGACATCCAACAGATACGTTCCAATAATAATCTCGCAGATCTATTCATCAAGACGCTACAAATGTCAACATTCAAGAAATTTGGTTTTCGGCATCGGTATGCATCAACTCCAAGACTTTTTCAGTTGACATGCTCAAATCAGGGGGAGCATCAATGAAAGAAGATAATCATATCCTAGAAGGACCTTTGCGCATTGTACTCTTTTTCCTTCGCCTAGATTTTTTTCCCACAGGGTTTTTCTAGGCAAGGTTTTAATGAGGCAGTATTAAACGTGTCTATTACCACCACCTTGATTCGTCGATACACTGTACTATTTTTCCTTCGATCAGGTTTTATCCCACAGGGTTTTTCTAATAAGATTTTAACGATGCAGTTTCCATAAAGCAACGGACATCCAAGGGGGAGTGTTGTAAACGTAATAGTTGTAACGGATGGCTGATGAAAGTAGGTTTTTTCCGTGTCGTTGGTTACGGAAACCCTAATCTCAATACATTTTTAATTTCGATCTGATTTAATTCCTGCAAAAGTATGAACTTTGTATAGGGATTCGTGTCGGATGTCGATCCGCACTCGGGATTAGTCAGATTAGCGCGATTCAGAGCAAATAACAAAATTTTCCACAGAAATTGCTAAAAAGAAATGATGGAGGGGTGAGAGTGGTTGTTCGCTTTAAAACATGATATTTTTAGAGAGAGAATTTATGGACCATCGAAAGCATACGAAATAATGAAGACAATAAATTGAACTGAAAATAAACTATTTTATTAATCAAATTAAACTAAAAGAAATACATTGCTTGAATAAAAACATGTCCCAACTAAAAAGCAAACAAATTGGCATGAGAGTTAGAGAGAGAAAACTTGAGAGAGAGAAAAAGAGGTCCTATAGAGATACGATGATAGAAATCCTACCTTAGAGCTCACCACGTGCACATGCAAGCCAACGGAGAGTGTGAGGCAGCAATGTGTGGAGATGCTGGCCGGAGTTGGTTGAAGTTGGGTCGGCCCAAGGAGAAGTAGCGGTGTGGAGGATGGACCAGCGAAGGTTTGCTAGTTCTTCCGGTGGTTACACTGGTGGGGGAAGACGGTGTATGGGTGCCGTTGGTCAGCAAGGTAGCAAGGTGGATGGACCACCGGAGTAGCAGATCTATGGTACTGGCGGAGTGTAGGTGGCTGGAGAAAACAGTGATGGAGCCACCTGCAACGATGTTGACTTCCTCTCCTTCCTCCTTTTTTTTTTTTTTTTTTTGTTTTGTTTCTTTTCCCTTTCTTTTTTTTTTGTGTTGAGGAACAAGGTGAAGACGGACTGGAGGAGAATGGATATAAATGAAGGGGGGACGGTAGCAGCAAGTGATCATTGCTAGCTATTGAGAGGGTGGTGACAGGCAGCAACAACAAGGTGGAGGGATGGTGCAGGCGGTGCAAGAAGGAGACGTTGGAGGAGGCGGCTTGGTGATGGTGAAGGATTTAACGGCCTGCAACTTGCAGGTCGTGGCAGCAGCAGGTGGCGGTGAAGGAGATGGCAACCGGTGAAGATGAGGGAGGCGAGCTGGGCGTGCGCACCAGCAGCAAGGAGGCGCCTCCTCCTTCTTTCTCTTCTCCTTTTCTCATTTTCTTTTTCTTTTTTTTTTTGTGTGAGAAGATGGCTTAGCGAAGCAGACCTGCAACTCAACGTTGCAGGTCGTGGTGAAGTGATGGAGAGGAGATGTGGAGGAGCAGGTGTTGTTGCTAGAGGTGGGATGCGGCGTGAGAAGATGGTGGGGTTGCTGGTTTCGCCGGAGTTGCGACCTGCAACTCCGGTGATCTCCTTTTTTTTTTTTTTTTGCTTTTCTTTTTGAAGAAAACGGTGAAGAAGGAGGGAAATATGAGAGAGGAGATGGTGGAACGTGGTAGAGAATGGGGGGGATAAAGGCCAGCAAGGTGTGGAACGAACGGCCGGAGTTGCAGGCGCAACTCCAGTGATAAAGATGAAGATGAAGACGGTGATTGAGAAAAAATGGAGGAAAAAACAGTCAAAAACCGAGGAGAAAGAGGGGGCCACGAGTTGGGGGAGAGAATGGAGGAGAAAGGGGGGGATTAGGGTTCGAACGAACCCTTCTCCCTCCTCTTATAAAGCTCCCTATTTCCATTAATGGAAATAGGGTATTTTTTGAAAATAAATTTTTTTTTTTTTTTTTTTTTTTTAAGTAAAAACCTACTTTATTATGGGGAATCTCCCCAATTAGTGGACTCCCCATTTTTTAATTAAAATTATTTTGAAATTCACGGGGTCCACTAACTGGTCGGACAGCGGGTCGATGATGATGGGCCCGGCTATTGGCCCACATGGACTGATGATGTCCATCGTCTCACAAGATGATGTGACAGACATTCTGATGGCGATCGGATGGATGGTGACTTGATTGGGACCCAGATTGGTAGATCGACGGATCTAGAGAGATCCAACGGTCCGATTGAAGATCCAACGGTCCGATGGAAGATCCAACAGTCAGAAAGCTAAGGGAGATGAGATAGAGCCGAAGGGTAAGAGTTCTGGGGTTAGGTCAGTAGATTCGAGGATCGAGAGATGAAGAGAGAGAGAGAATAAGAAGAGATGAGAGAAAAAGTATCAAAAAAATGGAAAAAAAGCACTGGCGGAGGGTCTGGAACCCTGGTCTTCACTGTGACCATCCTCACGCTTCTCCAGTAGAGTCGACTATCATTCCTTGCTGACTCATGTGGCTTTAAACGCTTTGGTCCGTCTCTTGGTCATTGGCTCTCCTGCTCTCTTCGTTCTTTGGGCCGGCTTTTTGGTCCTCTTATTCAGCCCATATTTGGCCCATATCTTCTAGTCATAGCATGTGGGCTCTTTAAGCTTTGATAATGGGCTTTCATGATCGATTTGGGCCCACAACTCTCGAGAATCGTCCCATCGGGGTTTCCTGCGACAGAAGAAGCGCGTAATGAGACTCTATCAGAATGACTTCATATCTAGACTTCCGAAAATGTGTTTAATGCATGCAAATATACCATTTCGTCCAGAAAAGTGTGTTCTACGCAATGAGATAGACTCTTACGTAGAAAAGTGGATAATTAGAGCAGTTTTACGTAGGAGAGTGTGATAACGCTAACAGGATAAGTGCTTAAAATAAGCACTTTTGAGCGAATATCAGCTGACCGCCGCTTATGTGGCGTCAGTTATACTACTGGCATTTACTTTGTAACGGTTCGGCATTTACTTTGTAACGTCCTGACATTTACTTTGTAACGTCCCAATCAATGGCTATATATATGTGTGTTGATCAATGGAAAGATCATCAGATTCACAACAAATTCAAATATAATAGATTATTAATGCAGCAGCAGTTAAAATGTGCCAGCAGTTGACAACTGATTTTCTTTTATATTAGCACGTTTTGCATGTAAATTAATCATATTCGGAATTGGGTTGAATTCAAATCTTGGTATTATAAATTCGGATTGGGTCGGATCCTTGGTTTAAGACTGTAGCGTAGCTTACTTAATTAGCGGTGTAATTTTGGTGTGAACCCATGGCTCGCCCCAGCCACCTTCTTTAATGGCCAAGCCTGGACTTGTCCTTTTTGGAGCCCGGCCTGACCTGACAGACGCTGCATAATTGAGTAGTGTTTTCCCTCCTTTTTGTGTCCAACAGTGAAGTGAAGATTTGTGTCCAACAGTGAAGTGAAGACAACACCATGGTTTTAAAAACGGCCGTTTAAATGGTAACGCCCCAAGACCACTTCTGTTAGAACCGTTTAAACACGTTTTATCGATTTTGGAAAAAACGGCCGTTTTTTTTTTTTTAACGGCTGTTAAAATCGTTTAAACAGCCGTTTAATTCTGAAAAATTTTGTGAAAAAAACGGCCGTTAAATCCGTTTAATTCCGTTAAAATCCATTTAATTCCGTTTTCTTTTTAATTTTCAAATTTCAAAATTTGAATTTCAGCGCCATTTTTCCATTTTCCGTTAAAATCCGTTAAATTCCATTTGTTCCCATTTTTTTCCATTTTTGCCCCTGGCCGTTTCAATCCGTTTAAACGGTTTAAACGGTAATGCCCCCAGTCCGTTTAACCATTAAAATGGCCTCCTTTAAACCTTGGACAACACTACTAAAACTGTCATATTTGGGCTGGGTGAAATGACCTTTTTCAAGGGCCTGTTTGAAGACCCATGAAACAATCTGTCGAGGTCAATATAAGTTCAGTTTTTCTCTCACGTGTTTGGTAACCATGTGGGTCTCACTTTTTGGGCCAAATTTTGTCCTTAAAACAGAACTAGAGTTGGCCTTGTGAAAAGACTATGCAACATTGAACCACTTCTTTCAAGTTAGGACAGTGTTAGGCCATGAAAGCATGAGCTTAATTAATTTCCAAGCAGTCCCCACTATATTGCGTTGGAAGTAGGTATTTGCATTGACCCCTGAAGGCATGCTAGGTTCAAAAAGGGGTTTAGACTAGTTTAAAAAATCGGACTGGATCGACGGTCTGACCAAATCCGACCGGATTTTCATAAAATATCAGTCCGCTTCATGATGAACCCGAAGTTTGAAGAGAACTGGCGGTTTTTCATAACCAGTGCATCAACTATCTAACTGGTTGAACCACTGTTTCTTATGCACCGTTTGAAACATGAATCCCTACATATGAAATCCTAAAATTTGGAGATTTTATATCCTCCTAAAATTTGGAGATTTTATATCCACGTCAAAGAGAATATTTTAGAAAAGTGAGTATGGTTTCCAAATTTGGGAGGATTTCTCCAAAATTCTAACTAAATCTTCAAGGTTTTGTGTTATTTCTATGCAAAATAAGAAACAAATTTACTGTTATGAAAAAAAAAAACCTCTTCATTCTTGAATCTTAATCTTAAACCTATCTTTGGAGAAAGAAAAATAAGAGCCATGACTTCAAATTTTTACATTTTTCTTTTACTGACCTCTTCCTTTTATCATCTCATATATTTTTGAATTTCTCTAAAGGATATATTTTAAATTATTTAATAAATACAAACCAGTCAGACCATATGGAACCATGGTCCGACCACGGTCCAACCAATTTGTCAAAATTTCGGTTCGATCACTGGTTCGGTTTTTAAAACATTGCATCTAAGAGTAGATCCAAATTAGGCAGTAGACGTGTGAGCCATTTTTCATTCTGGGCTTATAACTCACCCATAGGCCTGTTCAAGATGTCCCTCATGAAAAAAATATTTCAAATCAAATGGCTAGAAATCACCAATCAGAATGAAACTAGATCTCACTGATTAGCTCCAAATGGGTTAGAGTCGTTCATTCCCATGGTTCAAAATCTCGGGATCCGTGGGCTCCGATCCCAATCTGGATTGGGTTTTGGATCGGCGCATCTCTCCCGAGACAGAGTGACTAAACCGGTTTACAAGTTGAAGAATTATGGACCGTCTATTTTATCGTTAACTTGAAAACCACATTTGATAGGGTTAGAAATTTTAGATTGGGCTGATTTTTTATAGGGGTGATCTATATAGTGAGGAGATCATCCTCACCAAAAATCAGCTATTGATTCATCTCCATGTGGGTACGCCAAAATTGTTGTCAAAAATGTTGTATGAAAATGTTGTCCCCCGATCCTGACCCATATATATATATATTTTTTGTTATCGAGGTTTTTTTGAGAAAATATTTTTTAATCTGTTTTTTATCCAGAGACTGCTGTGATCCCGTTATAATGGTCCTAATGTTATCTCAGGTCATTTACACATTATAAATAAGGAATATAAACATACACTGACACATGAGTGGATCCGTGGCGCAATGGTAGCGCGTCTGACTCCAGATCAGAAGGTTGCGTGTTCGATTCACGTCGGGTTCAATAATCTTTTTTTCTTGGGCATTTTCAATCGTTCCATATAAATAGGTGAACGATAAACCTTTTGCTGCGCATCTTAGCGGGAGACCCCCCATCTTCTGTCCGTGCTGCTCTATTTTGCAGAGCCATGGCTTATTACTCCTCTAAATCTAACGAACATGTCTCTGGAACCCCATCGAGTCATACCATTTATTCAAACCCATGACCTGTTCCACTAAACTTAGAGGAACTCACCCAAAATGCCCCCAATTTTATCAATCCTGTCTCTGCAACTATCCCCTGTAATTGCATTTCCCCCCAAATTTAGAGAATCCACCATTTCCGAGCTCAAACCAACACACCCATGTCTTCCAAACAGATATTTAAAGGAACCCTTTAACAGAATTGTCTGTGTTTCGTCTCGCCCGAAGAGGAACTCTGCTTCGAAGAGCGAGAAGTCGGAGACGCAAGAACTTGTTCGTATTCTTTTGAGAAATTTCACTGATGCGAAGCCGTTAGTGTCGACGTTGAATAAATATGTTACGCTCGTTAGAACTGAACACTGTTTCCTTCTATTCGAAGAGCTCGGAAAGAAAGATAGATGGCTTCAATGCCTTGAGGTTTGGTTTTCTTCATCTCTCATTTCTCTTTCTGAGACATTTTTTTCACTCTCTTTAATTTTTTTTTCTTTTTTTGAGATTTTAAAATTCTGGGTTTTGGTTTGATAAATATTTGATTACTGGGTTTTGCTTATTTTCAGTAGTTACCAGTGTTTGATGGAAAATATTGTTGAATTTGGTATATAGTTTTGGATTTTTTTTCCATGGTGTAATATAAGTGCTACATTATACATTGCTGAAGGATTTTTTTTCTTCAAAATAAAAGAAATGAAGTTCTGTGAAAATTAATGGAAAATTATCATATTTGATATATTAATTAATTGAATAATTTTGTAATCTTGGTATGTTGTATAATTTGTTCTTCTGGATTTTACGGGGTACTCCCCCGGTTGATCCAGCCTACCATCCTCAAGTGATTCAGGTCTGATACTTTTGCATTCTTTTTTCTTTTACATAGTTTTTTTTTCCGAGAATTGTGCATACTCTTGTCAATCAAAATCTTATATACATTATGATTATATGTAGTTGTCATTAGAAACATTCAAACATGCTTACCCTATTATATAATCTGTTCTACATTGAATAATTGAGTCAGGAGAAGAGCATATAGGGACCTCCATTCGATGGTTGGCGTAATTGACCTGATTGGGTGATCCTAACCATTTGCTCAATTGTATCTCTGGATGGTCAGGAAAATGTGGGAATGGTCCAGAAAACAGTCTATAGGGCCCTAAGATATCTCCTAGGTTATATAACAATACCGAATGGCAGGTGCCAACCACTCTATATGTGTCCTACTTGTATGACATGGGCAAGGGGATAGCTCTTCCCTTCCACCCATTCTAATGCAAGTATGCCTCATTAAAATATGCCATAGAACCACTTATTACAAAGTGTTCTGCTGATCCCATGAATTCTGTATTTTTGGGTTCGTGGAGTGCAACACTTTTTACCCGTATTGGATTCGGATATCATACCATTGCATGTGTCATACAGGGTTATAATTTCAGCCAAGTCGGGCGTGACTCAGCTGATTCATCTTGGTTTTGGGGGGCTCTGATATGAGTTGTTTATGTAAGCGGTGATGTTATCCAGATCATCATGATCCCGAGGAAGGATGGACGAGGGATCAAGAGAACCCCAAAGATTAGCTTAGGATTTATTGTTTGTCAGTTGATAGAGATAAGCTAATAACTAGTTTAGTTTGAGTAAGATATGTTATAAATTATTGCAAAAAGAGAACTCTGTACTATTTTTGACATTTTTGAGTGGAAGTTTGAGTTTTTTTGGGTGAGGTATCCAAGCATAGAAGAGATTCTTTCTGTGTTGGAGTGATTCCATCGCCACCATCTGCTGTACTACTGCCATCCGTTCTACACCAAGTGGCTTAGCTGAATCATAACAAACTTCATATATAACTTGCAGTGGCACAGCTGAGTCAGAACTGAGTCATATGGGTTACAGTGTTGGCTGAGACACACCCAGAGACTTAGATTTAGTTCCTTGAAAGCATAGCTTTCCAGACTAACTGAAGACTTCTTAAGGACACAATGACATATCCAACCCTGCTAACTTAAGTAATTACACTGAGTGCACAAAGCATTAGTCTAGCTACCTAGTGTACTTTGTGGTTACAACTAGCTGACTGACCCATTGTTCCATTTAAATTCCTCACTTCAGGTGTTCAGATGGATGCAGAAACAATGCTGGTACATTGCAGATAAAGGCATTTATTCGAAGTTGATATCAGTGATGGGAAAGAAGGGCCCAACACGGATGGCCATGTGGCTCTTCTCAGAGATGCGTAATAGTGGGTGCCGGCCCGACACTTCTGTGTTCAATGCACTCATCACAGCCCACCTGCACTCCAGAGATAAATCCAAGGCTTTAGCCAAAGCCCTTGGATATTTTGAGAAGATGAAGGGCATTGAACGGTGCAACCCCAACATTGTAACATACAACATTCTCTTGAGAGCTTTTGCTCAGGCACGCAACGTGGATCAAGTTAATGCCTTGTTCAAAGATCTAGAGGACAGCATTGTCTCCCCTGACATCTATACTTACAATGGTGTTATGGATGCATACGGGAAAAATGGGATGATCAGAGAAATGGAATCCATGCTTTCCCGCATGAAGAGTAATCAAACTAAGCCAGACATCATCACCTTCAATTTGCTGATTGATTCATTTGGAAGGCGGCAAGCTTTTGATAAGATGGAACAAGTGTTCAAGAGCTTACTGCGTTCCAAGGAGAAGCCTACACTACCTACATTCAATTCGATGATCACGAACTATGGAAAGGGAAGGCTTAGAGAGAAGGCAGAGTCTGTCTTTCAAAAAATGACTGATATGGGTTACACACCAAGCTACGTCACATATGAGAGTCTCATTACAACTTATGGTTTTGTGATTGTGTTTCAAGGGCCAGAGAAATATTCGATGGGATGATGGAATCGGGGAAGGAGATGCCAGTTTCAACTCTAAATGCCATGCTTGATGTCTACTGCATGAATGGCTTACCCACTGAAGCAGATTTGCTTTTCGAGTTTGTTTGTAATAACGGGTTTCTTCCAGATGCCTCAACATATAAACTTCTTTATAAAGCCTACACTAAAGCTAACATGAAGGAGCTTCTACAGAAGTTGCTGAAGTATATGGACAAAGATGGTATTGTCCCCAACAAGAAGTTCTTCCTGGAAGCTTTAGGGGCCTTTGGGTTTTCAAAGGGAGGATCAGAGTCTAAACATAGCGCCACTGGTTCAAGCATTGCAAAGATTAGTGTAAAGACAGCCTGAAGTTGTAACGGTTGTTGATGTACACTTTCTCATCTTTTTCAATCAAGTTGAAGATTTGGAGTCAAGCCTGCAACTCATATCGGATGGTGCTTTGAATCACAACCATGAGATGGTGGGTTCAACCTTAGCTTACCGACTTGTTTCTGATTTTATGTGATCTGTAATACTTGCTTCTAGGGGTACTCTTATCATTTTTTTTAGAATATATCCTTTCAGGATCTTCTTAAGAATAATTTATTTGTACTTATTGTTTCTTTTTATGTCAGAATCTACCTTTGATTAATTAGACTATCATACTCCTAAATTTTTTTTTTCACTAGGTCATTGGGACTTTTTTATATTCATGTTAATGTCTTTCATAATACTTCTGAATCACAGTAACAGGTATCAATCCGACTTTTAATGTGAACACAGCAGGTTCATTCTGCTGCACTAGAACCCTAGTCATATATAATGGTTTTCATCCCAAGATTAGAAACAACAATACCAGAGGCCATCTTGACCTGGCCAAAATATGATATGAGTCCAATATGACTTGGTAGATTTGAGAACTGTCAGGTAGTTTCAGCCATGTTGTTTTGGGTTGGACTTGACTGATATGACTCAGACTGAGGTTCATCCAGCTGATACTTTCACTATTTGATTGAGTTGCAAGTTATGTGTGGTTTTCTTTAATATTGGTTCCTTAAAAATCTATAGTACTCAGCAATCTTTCCTCCACCCAAAGGTCCTAGTTTTTTGTTAAGTTGATTCTAAGTAATAACTCCTACCACTGCTTCAAACCTCACGAGATTGCTTACAGTCAATATCTCTCCAGCTTCAGCCCTCTGATGTGTGTTACTATTTGTATCCAAAAGGCATTCTTACTTTATACATATAGAAGGTAGAATACCAACATTGTTCCATAGTAAGATGAAAGAAACTCCTTTAATACAGAACATTGAGGATGATGTCTGACAGAAAAGTACTAAACTTCAACTTCGCCATAAACTTCATTTATTTACAATTCGGAATTCTTTCAAAGAAGTTCAATTTGACATGGAGAAGTTATGTAAAAATTCGCTAGCATAGATAAGTTTGGAGATCAAATGCATTATACATTTGGAATACGAAAGTAGCTTAAACATATAAAAGAAAGATGAAATTATAGAGAACAATAGTTTAGAACCTCTCTGAAGCAAGGAAATGTAAAAAAAAAATAAGGGTAAATGTGCTTTAAACACTTATCATCTATTTTCAAGTTTCGGCCCTGAATAGTAAGATCGCTGAAATATTACAGGTACACTTCACTTCAACAGGTTAATTGACAAAATTCGCCAAAACTTTGGTTAATTTTAATACCATGTCTAACAGAAAGAAATTCAAAAAGTCAGGAACAGTAGGACATGCCTCTACTCTCACTAATGATAAAATTAAAATAGTGATTTCTGAGACCTAATTCCTTTTATCGACAGAATTTCAATTGAGGAAATCAAATACTGGTTTGTGAGAACAATCATATTTATGCAGATGAGGATATTGTTCTCTTTGGAGGAAGCCAGTTCCTAGCAATTTTCAGTCATGAAACTTATGCCTGTCTCACCTAGCTTTCTGCTGCACGTTTGAGTGCACAGTTTGAAGTATTGGCATACACTGCTTTTTTCGTCCACCTTTTCAGTCTTGGGCTGCATCTCAGCTTTGTCATGAACTTACATATAAATTTTACAGGGGTTCAACCAACTCGTCTCAGTTCACTGCTTAGCGAGTTGCACATTGCACTTGAAACCGAGATTTTATTCCTCACAGGGGTGGTTACTCCAAAATTTTCATAATGTAACTGCTATATGTTATATTAAATTTCTACAGGGGGGTTTGGACTTTGGTTGCTATAGTAGAATCTTTGTAGTATATTTCCAGCTGAAGCGATGATTATAAGTAGCCCATTTTACGTATCCATTAGGGAAACAAACTGCAGGTTTCTAGCTAAAAGATTCAAACTTGGCTGAACCTCCAGAAAGCAGAAACACAATCACAAATTACTGAGGTACTTAAGTGGAATTCTACCAGTTTCATAACTTTCATATTTTCTGGGTTTCAAGATTTCATATTCTGTTTTGGATTATTAGTTCTTTGACATACACAAGCTTCAAAAGTAAACCCATAAAGAAAATGCAGCACATCAAAAGTTTAGGAAAATTTGGATGGTTGCTGCCCCCTGCCATAAATCAAGCTTTTAGCTATTCTCCATTGAGACTAAATGCTATAAACACACTGGGAGTTCTTTGTCAATCCGATCAATGAAAGACTTGTTTTTGGCATCGTAGACTTTAATTTCTGTTTTTATCCCACTTCTATTAGAATTTGTTATTGATTTTGCAGATTTTTGTTTTCCTGTGAAAGTCTTTTTCATTGCCTTAAAAACTTCTCTTTTTTGAGCATTTGATTAGTCTGATGGCCCAAGTATTCTCCATTACACTGGTGGGAATGATTTTTTAAGGATTCAAAAAACATGCCAGTTTGATGCCTCAAACAGCTCAAAAAGAGGGTCTGGATCTTCCTTGTCTGCAGTGGTTTTATGCAGGTTTCGGCTTGGTTTGGTAGTTGTTTTGGACCAGAGAAAATTACAAGAGATCTTAGCATCAAAGCCAAGGAGAAAAGATTACAAGAGGTTGTAATGGAAGTAAAGAAAGATTTAGTTTCTGGGTTTTTATGTCAGATACGGATGGATGAGCTACAGTTGTAATAGGTCTTTCAAGCAAGCAGTAATAATATGGTAACTGCAATTACCATTGCTGGTATGTTTTCCTCCTCTCTTTCAGGTTTTTATGTACTGGAATGACCATCGGTAAGCGCCAAATCAGGACACATGGCACATGCAGGAAGTAAGGGAAGCATCATTGGATGAATTCCACCAGATCTCCAGGTAAAAAATCAACCACATCGCGATCATCCAACATGTAAACAATTTTTCCGGATTTTTTTTTTTAACTTTTTAATTTCCTGCTGAAAATAATAAATTGGATGCTTGAGGCTATTTGATCATGTTGAGTTTTAACTGGAGACCATCCAACATGTAACAAAAGAAACTTACTTTTTGGAAAAGATAACTTTTTGAAAGAAATATCGACAAATGAAAGTAAGGCTGAAAACATGACAACTAAGGATTGTCTTTATACTTACAAATTAGTCTGCGTCACTTGCGATTGTGTCTGGGTCACTTGACATTCATATTATTAAAGTATTTGGGCTGTTTTCAAAAATTTTGCAAGCAAAAGTCGTTTTTAGTGGCCTGTTCTGAAAATTTTGAAAACTGGATATATCAAAAGCATATGATCGTGTTGAATGGTCTTTTTGTCCTTAACAAGCTGAAAATGATGGGTTTTTGCAAACGATGGGTCGACTGGATTGAAAACTGTATCTCTTCTCCCACTGTCTCAGTTATGCTAGATGGTTCTCCCATGGGGTTTTTCTATCCCACTCAAGGCCTTTGTCAAGGGGATCAACTCTCACCATTTCATGTCATCATTTGTATGAATATCCTCTCTGCTCTCATGAAAAAAGAGGAAAATGCAAACCACATTCATGGGCTTAAATTTGCGAGATCTTGTCTACCTTTCTCCCATCCCTTATTTGCTGACGACTGCATCATTTTTTGCCGTGCAAATTTAGTAGAAGCTCGTTACCTGAGAGACTTTTTGGTCTTACTCTATCAGGCTCCAGGGTAAGAGATCAATTTTGAAAAATTTGGAATAATGTTCAGCCCCAATCAGCAAAAGGTGATTTTTGGTCCCGTTCAGCAAAAGGTGATTTTTGGTCCCAATAGAAGTCAATCTTAGGTACACAGCTGATTTTGGTCCCGTTCAGCAAAAGGTGGGCAAAACATCAGTACAGTAAATGGTCCGTGTGCCTAATAGCAGATGCATCCTTGCAGAATAAATCTTTGATGATGACGGATATTAGACCGCAATGTGGACCATGTGGCATACTCTTAGAAACCACTGAATGTATAGATGTTTGGCCCATCCTTAGATGGACCTACAGACCAAAAATCAGCTTAATTAGTGTGATTTGTAACCGTGGATATCTAGAATTATATATTTAGGGTACTCAAATCCAAAGGTTAAAAATAACTAATCAGGCTGATTTTTGGTATGTAGACCCACCTAGGGATGAGCCAAACATCCATACGGTCAGTAGTCTCTAAGAATGTTCCACGTGGCTCAGACAGTGGTCCGTCATCCACGTTGATGAGGGATGTCGACCTTATTAAAAAGTTGCTCCCATCGTTCCCGAGCCAGCAGAGATGAAAGTGGCATGCATTAACGAAACCATTTATCCTATAAAACCAAAACGCTTCGGTGGAGCGGAGACTGGAGAGTGGACTTGAGAAAGCGAAATCTCAGCGGGCTCTTGAGCCCGAGGACTTAAAAGTAAAAACAAATGCGTGTCCTTTGTAGTCGTGGTCCAACCGTCCAACTCACCACAATCAAAAATTCATAATCACATCTCTCTCAGATGAAGAGACGAACCACACAGCCTTCGATCTCGCTAGTGGGGTTTCTTTATCAAGCAAATTAAGCTGGTCTCTGCTACAGTTTTAATGGCGGATATTGGGATGTTGGAGCTCTGAGAAAGTCCCCCCCTCCTCCTCCAAGAAGAAGTGTTTGTTATCTCAATCTGTTCAGAACATCATGTTGTCATGTGAGTGCTTCTTCTTCCAATTTTGATGCAAGACTGTGATCATGCTCCCGAACTTTCTAGAAGATCAGAAATGCTCCAAGCAAACCCATACTTTTTTTTTTTTTTTTTTTTTTTTTTTGTAAATGACAATTAATTGGTTAGTTTTTCATGAAATAGACGAATAGAAACAACAAACCATCGGTTGGATCTCTCTTTGAATTTGAAGAGGTTTAATCCGAGACCATATGGGCTTTAGATTCTTTCTTCTGGGCCTTCTCTGGTCGAAATTCTTGCTATCCTCCTCCCAAGGCCTCAGAAGGTATTCCAATACAACTTCACAGACATTGAAATTCCTTATGCAGCATATGCGGTTCATGGAGTAGAACTTTTCTGACGGACCACAATATGAGCCACGTGGCATATTCTTATAGATTTCTGACTATATGGATGTTTGGCCCAACCTTTGATGGACGTATTGACCATGAAATATCCTGATTAGTGATTTCTAAGCATTGGATTGGAGTCATTTTCATGGGTTGATTTTTAACCATGGAATTTGAGCATTATTGACCACTATTTGGAGTACAAAGATCCAAAGGTTTGAAATTTCTAATCAGGATGATTTTTGGGTATGGGTTAAACATTCATACGATCATCGTCCTCTAAGTGTATGCCACGTGGCTCGTATTGTAGTCGGCCAGCAACTTTGCTAGTCACCACAGTTCTGCTAATTTCAAGTTATCATTCAAGACTAAATCTCGTACACCATGGAAAGGTCGACACATAGTGCACTATACGAGGATGACGTGATACCTTTAACCCTCTTTCTTGTATTTTAGTTTCTAACGTCTTTCGTAACAGAACTTTGCTGATTGAATTGATGACGTACTGCATTATGAACCACGTGGCACACTAGAGATTGCTGATCATATGGATGTTTGGCCCAACCCCTACAGACTAAAATTAGCTTTCATGGGTTGATTTTTAACCATGAAATTTGAGCATTATTTGGGTACAGAGATCCAAAGGTCTGAAATCACCAACCATTCTGATTTTTGGTATGTAGGTCCACGTAGGAATAGGCCAAATAATCATATAGTCAGTGGTCTCTAAGAATGGAGTGTGCCACGGGGCTCATACTATGGTCCGTTGACGACAGAGGTTCATCAGTAAAGTTCTACTCCGTCTTCCCTCGCAATCTCCTCAAAATTATTGAGGATGACGCAAGAGGTTGTAAATTGTAATATCTGCATTTGTAACTCTCTCTTTCTCTTTAATTTTACTAAGGGCAAAGCCACGCGATGCACATGTACCTTACTTTTGTCAGCATCTTACACGTGGCACACTCTTAGAGATCACTGACTGTATTGATGTTTGGCCTATCCCTAGGTGGACCTACATGCAAAAAAAAATCAGGCTGATTAGTGATTTTTAAGGATTTGATTGGAGTCGTTTTTATGGGTTGATTTTAACCGTAGATATTGAGCATTATTTGGGGTACTCAGATCAAAAGGTTTGAAATCACTAATCAGGCTGATATTTGGTATATAGGTCCGCCTAGGGATAGGATAAACATTCATAGTTAGTGGTCTCTAAGAGGGGCTACGTGGCTTATACTATGGTCCCTCGTCATGGTCAGCGGTGCCGGATAACCTGAACCAAGCCTGTGTGAAGGGGCAACTCAGGTTTTGCCTTTAAAGTGTAGAGAGGCATTTAATTGAAGCAAGCGTGGACGTCAACGGTAGTTGATAGGGCTGAGCTGGCATCAACCACCGTTGGATTCTCAGAATCCACAGCGCCGAGTCCGACTCCCGAGGGGGATCAGCAAAAGGGGGGCTCCTCAGCCCGACCCAAATGAAAAATGCTCAAACTCAACAACTATAAAATCACCAGTCAGGTTGATTTTTGGTGTGAGGTCCACAGATGAGTGGTCTAATGATCAGTGGGACCATAAGAGTGTGCCACACAGCATTTTAAATATATAGAGAAAGAGAGTTGGGATAAATCTATACAGAATTCCTACACCCATTGGTAGGGTCCACATGGGGATCATGTTGGACAATCCAACCGCACATTTAGTTGTCCAACAGGGTCTTCTTCATGTGGGCCCATCACATGGTACGGGAAACTGAAATAACTGTTGATCCACTTGCAGTTGCAGCTCATCCCTTCGTGTTGTGGCCAAGCGTTGCTGTTCTTCTCTTCTCAGTGTTTCCTTTCAGCTTGAGTGGGCCCACCAAACCTAGACGCGAAGTAATTACAGCAAGGCATGGTGTCGTAGCAACTGATGATGGGCGGTGTTCCAGAATAGGGAGGGATGTTCTTGGCGAAGGAGGTCATGCGGTAGATGCATTGGTTGCTGCCGCTCTTTGCTTAGGTGTTGTGAGCCCAGCATCAAGCGGCATTGGGGGAGGTGCATTTATGATGCTTAGATTAGCCAATGGGAAATCACAAGCCTTTGATATGAGAGAAACAGCTCCCATTCTAGCTTCCCAGGTGCTTCAAATAACTTCTTCTCATCATCTTCATCAACCATTCAAATGCTCCAATCTAGGAGATTTCTCAGGTCAGAGCCAGCCTGATTGAATGATCCTAGACATCCCAACTGAAAACTTTATATCTTTGCCATCTCATCATCATCAACAGTACCTTATCCCACAATTTTGGGGTCAGCAATAGATGGGATGGTTCGGATCTTTGGATTTGATCAACCCTGAAAAATGCCTAGGTGGACCCACTGATGTGTGACACACATGTATGGCACAGACAAATGGTCTTGTTAAAACAGATGTTTCTTTTCCCATTTTTCTATCAGCTGTATCTAGGGCTTGTTTGGGAACCAGGAGCAATTCTACTTGTAGTAGAAGTTACTGGTTGATTTCTGACTTCTAGAAAAAAAAAAAGTTTGTTTGGAAGGACAAAAAGTAATTTATCTCGAATGAAAGGATGAAGTGGTCATTTACAATACTAAAGGTTTAACTAGAATGATATTTCTGTCATTAAAAGAGGTTGAAGTAGCCATTTATAATTGTTTTGAAAGATTAGAGGGGCAAACATGGTATTACTAAAGTTTCACTTAAAAGCCCAATTCAACATGTGCTGAAATTGAGAGAAGTAAATTCTCTATGAAATCAGAAGCCAAATTTTTTTAGCTGGTGATCAGTTTTTAAGTACTCAGAAGTTAAACAAGTAACACACATCCGCAACGTCTGTCTTCATTCTTTGTTCTTTCTCCCCCTTTCTCAGAACATGTATGCTGGAAATGCTACCTTAAAAGCTAGTGGTGCTCTCTCCATAGCAGTTCCAGGGGAACTTGCAGGCCTTTATGAGGCTTGGAAACAACATGGAAAGCTACCATGGAAAAGGCTAGTGAGACCAGCAGAACGTCTTGCTGAAAGGGGATTCAGAATCTCTCCTTACCTCCATATGCAAATGGTCAAAACAAAATCTGGAATCTTCTCAGACAAGGGACTTCATGATATATTCACGTCGAATGGAAACCTCTTGCAGCCGGGCGATGTCTGCAGCAATAGGAAACTAGCACAAACACTTAGAGCAGTTTCAAGATATGGGCCGCGAGCATTCTATAATGGCTCAATTGGGATCAATCTGATTAGAGATGTTAGGAAGATTGGAGGAATGCTGACAATGAAAGACTTGGAAAAATATCAAGTTAAAGTGAAGAAGCCATTATTTGCAGAGATCCAAGGCCTTAAGATACTAGGAATACCTCCTCCTTCGGCGGGCGGTGCAGGGATGATACTTGTAAGTGAATTTGTTTCTTCACTCCTAATTTATTTGTGTGTACTGTTAGCAGATGATGTGTTCCCCCACGCACGTGTTGTGTTGGCCCGACAATCTGTTGGTCTACATAGTTGTTTCGCCTTTCCCCAACAGGTCGATCTTTTGGGGTAAATGGTTGTTTAACATGTACTACACCTTAAGTTTCCATGTTAACATTTTTTTTGTCCATTTTTTCTGCCACAGATGTTAAACATTCTTTCTCAGTATGGAGTCCATTCAGGTGTTTTTGGCGCACTTGGGCTTCATCGGGAAATCGAAGCACTAAAACACATGTTTGCTGTTAGGATGAATCTTGGTGATCCTGATTTTGTTGATGTTTCTAAAGTTCTGTCTGATATGCTCTCTCCCAAGTTTGCAGAAGATTTGAAGAAAACCATATTTGATAATAAGACTTTTAGTCCAATTCATTATGGTGCCAGGTAAAGAAACCCTTTTTGTTTTCTTTTCTTTTGACAAGCACAATACTTGGAACATGGCACATTCCATATGAGATCTCCTAGGTTAAGATCCAACATGACTGGAAGATCTAACCATCCAATTTAGTTCATTCTTTTGGACTGTTGTACCACATCTTCTGAACTGTAGACCTTCCCAAACAGGGTATGTCATTTGCACTAAATGTTTCCTTGCAGATGGAATCAGATGAATGATCATGGCACCAGTCACATGTCCATAGTAGACAGTATGCGAAGTGCTGTTTCGATGACTAGTACCGTGAACTCCTACTTCGGCGCGCAATTTTTGTCGCCAAGTACAGGAATACTGCTAAACAATGAAATGGATGATTTCTCCATCCCTAGAAATGGTTCTGTAGGTCTTCCACCGCCGGCACCGGCCAACTATATCAGACCAGCTAAAAGGCCATTATCTTCCATGGCACCTACCATTGTCCTCAAGGTAATATGTATGCTGTTTTTTTTTCCGTCGAAAATTCATCTACTTGAGCTAATACATCTATTTATGATCATTTGGATGATCATAATCATCTTCTCTACAAAAGATTTGCATTTCTGTTGATCATAAATGTGAAAGTTTTACTTTTTTCTACATGGTTTTACAGGATGGACAACTGAAAGCAGTGGTGGGTGCAAGTGGGGGAGCCATGATCATTGCTGGGACTACAGAGGTTTTCTTGAATCATTTTGCCAAGGGAATGGATCCATTCTCTTCTGTTCTGGCTCCAAGGACTTATCATCAGGTCCCCACTAAAACCCCATTTGCTAATCCAGTTTTTTTGTTAAATTGCCTTTCCCATTTATATTTAGAAGAGAGTATATGATGCGACTTTTTGTCCCTGCATTCCTTGAAGAGCTTGGACCATTGAACATCAAGGCTTTGATGAAAAACCTCTCCCTTTACCATTTGATGGGTCCCATATAGGTATATTTTCTAGGCAGAACTCAACCCAATAAGATGATCCTGATCATATATGCAATCACATTCATTTGAATGCCATCTAATAGTGGGTCCCAACACCTTGCATACATGGTTTAAAAAATGGCCATTATAACGGATTCGGACCTACCCCATATGTTATGGACCATTTTAACGCTCAGGAAATAACGTCCGTTATTTTATGAAAAATTTGTGAAAAAAAGCCCGTTATTTCAGTTATTTTCCATTTTTTTTCATTATAAATTTTATTGAAAAATTTTGAAATTCAAATTTTGAATTTTGAATTTAGCGCCTTTTTTCTCCTTTTTTTTCCATTTTTGCCCATGCGTTACAATTTGTTATAACGGAAAAACGGTAATGCCCCCAGTCCCTTCCTGAAGTTATTATTCCTCTTTAAATCTATTAGCTAGATCATCTCTCACGGCACAGTGGTTGAACCTCTCAATTCTCAACCAATGTTTGAAGCTGTTTGTTGGGTATTGAATGTCCCAAGTCTTGATTAGCAATACTAATACAAATTCGTTTGTGCAGCTGATTCCTAATGTGGTTTTATATGAGAATTGGACAACGGTAATTGGCGACCACTTCGAAGTTCCTGCTGAGACCAGGGCATCCCTGCAGAAGAAGGGCCATGTCGTACAAAGCCTTGCTGGTGGGACCATTTGCCAATTTGTAGTTCACGAATTGGAGGACTCAAAAGCGACTGGAGGGGTTATCTATGGGCAGCTCACAGCTATAAGTGATCCAAGAAAAGGTGGTTTTCCATCTGGTTTCTGATTTTTTAAGGTGGTCTTTATTATCCAAACATGGTTTTGGATTGCAGTTAATAAAGAAGCTCTCTATCTTCTTTGCCAACACTAATGGGCATATGGGATTCTTTTTTTGTTTTGTGTGGTTTTGCACAAGGTTTTAATTTAAATGGTCTGTTATAACTTTATACTGGACATTTAACGTTACCATTATGTCTGTTATAGTGGTCGTTTCACGTCTGAGTAAAATAAAGGTCAAAGTGTTATTATTTTTAATTTTTTAAATAGCCTCAATAACTGTAAACTAACGGTTGGCCCTCAAAATAGCAACCGTAACGACGCTGAGCATTATTTCCATTTCTGGATGTTTTTTTTCAAAATAACGTAATGGGGTTGGAGTGTTACCGTTATAACGTGATGTGTCAGGCCTGCCGTCCAGTATACACCATGTTTGGCTGCACCATCTGTGGACCACATTCAGTCTAACCAGAAAGAGAGGGCAATAATTTCTCATTCTTTTTTTTTCTTGGATGTTGGAAACAATTATATATACAATGTTGTGTACATCGGAAATATGGACTGGCCCACCGACAACCCTATACGTTTCAGGGAGCCAAATCCGTAGAGAACACTAGTGTACAATAGGAATAAGTGTGGGCGATTACACTGATTCATCATCATCTGTGTCGAGCTCAAGGCCTTCCGCCGCTAGAAGCTGATTGATGACCTTTTTCTTTTCATCCTCCGCTTTCTTCCGCATTAAATCCCTTTTCTTCAGGACAAGTGTATGTCGCTTAAGGGTATTGGAGAAATTCTCCATGGATGCTTTCTTTTCTTTTGCTAGGATCCTCCTCTCCTCCTCTGGGTCGATCTGTAATACCATCCAAAAATCAATGCAGCTTTAGTACAATTGATTGAAGTTGTTGCCAGGAGCAAATAATGCCTCTAAAAAAACGTTCTGCTAAGAACGGAAAGCACTCCCAGAAGGTACACTTAGATTTTAACCTGTGATTGCTTAATTCAATAACATATCTATATGGAAAGTCTGAAGGCTTCAAACTACGGTCTTGATCATCCAACATGATCTCCAACAGGAATATATGATTTTATGTATGTTGGTGAATCATCAAACCCATTGATTTTTCGGAGGCGGGGTTCTATCCAATATAGTATGATTGCCCTCTTTCTAAGGTTAACTATTAGAATAGAAAGTAAAAAAGAAAGAACAAAAATTATGCAGCTTATGTATCTTTATGTATCATTGGACAGAATAACATTTTTTTTCCTAAATCCAGAGCATGATTAGAAAAAAAATTTAAAAACAAATAATTTACCTTTGAACGAGAGAGACGACGTGCACGGAGATTCATCTCACGCTGCTGCTGCTCAGCCCAAGCTGCAACGGCCATATCACCTCGCTGATCAAAAGCTTTTCGCTTTTTCATAAGCCACTCCATCCATGCTTGAGAAGCCTGACAAAACAGCGATAGAGAAATGGCATTATTGAGTAACCAGAGAGAACAAAAAGGTATCTAATATGACATCCACAAACTAAATCTTCTGGACAGCTACATATTTGATCCAGATTTGTTTCATTAATAAACTTTAGCAGGTTATACTTTAAGAAGAATTACAGAATCAACTCAAGAAAACCATCAAAATACATTACAGTGCGAGCTGATTCATAGTAGCACTAACAATCTATTCAAAAGCTATTGAAGACATTAGATTGCTTGAGTGTGTCGAACACTAGTGAAAGCATTTCTGCTTCATCAACAAATTCTGCTTCACTTAATCAACGGCTGGTGCAATATATAATTGTTTTCTCTTATTAAAATTACGATCCAGTGCAATAGCTTAGGTGGTTAAGATCACTCAATCAGGTCAGTATTTTATCTGGGAAATCTCCCAGGTGGGACTTGTTGGATGTTAGGTCCTCTGCCCAGCTTCTCACCACATGTACCGCTAACAATTGGTATACCTTCTACCCAGTCTACCCATTGAGCATCTTAAATTTACTCTCATTTCTCACCTAGAACTCACTCATTGGCAGATATGCCAATTTACTACATGACTTGAGATAAATCTACTTCAAAAGAACCTTGATAATCCTTTTGGGTTTGTGAAAATCATAGAAATCAAAGTACAGAACTGATCTTGCTAGAAAACCGAATACAGAACTTATACCGATAGGCGAGAGAGATGGTGAAGGAATGGTGAAGAAATCATGGTGAAGAAATCTCTGATAATCGAGGTGAAGTCGTTTGATCTGGATGATGTTTGGGTGGGGAAGGAACGTCTCTAAATCCATTTTCCTCCCCCATGAAGATCACAAAGAGGGGAAGGAACGTCTCTAAATCCATTTTCCTTAGTAAGGAGGGTATTCTCTGGTTCAGCCATATCCTTGGAGAGCTTTGTGCGAGTAATGGGAGCAGAAGCTTTGTGAGGAAAAAATCAGACAGAAGTCGGACCTGGGTGGCGACTCGAGGAGTGAATCACCGGGGTAGCTTTCTGAAGGTTGTAGAGTTCTATGGAGCCTCATCATCATCCCTGATTTTCATCCCTGAAGGCTATCGTCGAGATGGGTGGAAGAATCTCGATTATGTCTTGCGCAGATCTTTTATTGATCCTCTACCACCGTCTGTCGGATTCACCTTCTCTAAGTCGTGGGGAGAGAAAGAACATTTTGGAGGGGGGGGACCTTGCATCTATACAGACTACAAGAAGGCAGGCGGTTGCTTTGGCAGATGGAGTCAGGCAGTGGTGTGTGACGTGGAGGGCTGCTGTCTTCCCAAGCCAGATATTTAGAGAATCATTCTCTCGTCCCTTAGGTCTTTCGGCATTCTGAAATTGAACGAATTTGGTTCGGGCGGATTCTTTTTCTTTGCTAACTCTGAGGACGAGGTCCTGAAGAAGTGGGAACTGGGATGGCTTGCTTTCTTCGATGGTGGCCCTCTGTCCATACATTTCTCTCCGAATCACTCATTGAGGAACGGTGGATTACCTTCAAAGGTGTACCATTCCACTTGCGGAATCATTACATCATTAAGGCTATCGCTAATCTCTGTGGAGGACTCAAGGAAATCGACTGTTCAGGGACGACATCGGAAAACATGGATTTCATACGAGTGAGAATTGCTGCTGGAAGTCTGCGAGGAATCCCTAGAGTGGTCAACCTATTCGATAGGGGAGTGCTCTTCCCGATCATCATAGTCGTTGAGGACCAGAGGATGATAGCGTCAGTCCAGTTTTCCGGGTACCCCAAGAACCAGAGTCGTAACCATGGAGACGACGGTGAGAAGGTCTCCGTTTTGACACGTGGCCAGCCGGGAAAGGCGGAACAGCCAGATGGAGGGGTGTTATTGGATGGCTGCAGGGAGACGTCCTTCCAGTTGACAAGTGGAATTCAGCCGGACGCCAACCCCTTTTCCATTTCCCAGGCGAAATTTGAATTGAAATCCGAGGCTAGTACCGTTTTTAACAAGAGGGACATCTAGGTGTCGAGCGACTATCAGGCTCCATCAGTTTCGTGTCTGGATAAAGCGAATTTGCAGAGACAAGTGGAATCTATTACTCCGTCGATCAGGGCGGTTGGGGTGGACGGCTTAGATGACGACCACGTGGGGGGAGTAAGAATGGCGTATGGAAGACGCATGGGGAAGGAACCGATGGGGGGACAGATGTCGGCCCAGGAGAAGGTAGAAGGTCTTATTCTGTCAGCCGAGGAGTACTGTCGACAGACATCTGACGAGAGATTTACCATGTATCGTCGTGGTATTGGCTCTCAATCCTGGCCACATGATACGCTTAATCACGAGGGCAAGACTTCATCATCCACGGCGAGATCTCGACACGTTGAGGGCTGATCGAAGACAGGCCTTTACGATAGTGCTCCAACGCAGCAACGTATCAATCATGGGCAGGGATTTTCTTATCCCAATCCTACGGTGGATCTTTTGGGGTCACCCTATCTTTATCATCTAGTGATACACGATAACATCTCTGCGCATGATGGGAGTTTCGAAACCTTTCAACCCCTAGGTGTTCGTCATTCCTCCCCTAGGTGGTCACACTCAGCAGTGGTGGACATTTTCAAGGATGAAAGGTTGGTGTAATATGGTTTCTCCGACGAATCATCAAGAGGTGGTCCCAGCAGGGATTCTAGAAGAGTTACAGAGGCGGAATCGTCGGATTCGAATTTTCTGCTGCGGGGGTTTCTTCTGGGTGCGATCACATCAGCTTAGAGGGAACTTTATCAGTCGATGATACTACTGGTAGGTCATCTGAGTTCGTGGTAGAAACCCAACAGGACAACAGGTCAGTTGAGAAGGTGGAAGTAGCGTCACCAGCCACAAAGTAACCTAGAAGTCTCTAGTAACACAGATGATGAAGCTAGCTGGTCCACTGGTCGCTTTATCAGATTCGATAAGGCCATAGGGGTATCCTTTGATGGGGTGGAAGATAAGTACAAGGGACTTTTTAGGCGCTCAGAAGTATCAGGAAAGGATCGACCCATGCCAAAGGCTCCTGATAAAGGGGTAGTACTGGCCCAGGAGAATTCTTCGCCCAACATTGTATTGAATCATGTCGGGAGTAGGGAACAAGAGGGTGAGGAACACATCGGGAGTAAGTCGACCAAATCTAAAGGGGTAAGTTCAACAAGGAACTTAGTAAGCTGGTCAGCAATATTAACTACGATGGGAAGATTCAAGAGAGGAGAGTTAGCAGGAGATCTCGGGCCCTTTACCAGTCTCGATGAAGCCCAAAATCTTATCTTGGAATGTGAGGGGGCTGTGTAATAAGGCGAGGAGATCTTCAATTCGGAATCTGTTAGGCAGGTGGAAGCCTAATTTGATGGTCATTCAGGAAACCAAGTTGACTGGTTTGACGGATAGGGTGGTGTTTGAAGTCAGTGGTAATCGGGAGTATAGATGGAAAGCTATTCCAGCGTTGGGAACTGCCAGCGGAGTGGTGGTGATTTGGGATCCAGAAGCCGTGTTGGTGGAGGATGTGATGTTAGGTACATTCTTCGTATCTATGTTATGCAGATGTAAGGATGATGATTTTGTGTGGGTTTTTTCGGGCGTGTATGGCCCCAATGATAATTCTTTTCGTGACCAATTTTGGGGGGAATTGGATGGGGTGCATGGCATGTGGAATCATCCTTGGCGCATTGGGGGGGACTTTAATATCATCAGATTTGCCCACGAGAAAAAAGGGGGCAGGAGAAGCAGAATCACAACTAGTATGCTCTGTAGTCAAGGCGCGCGCCTGAGGCGCAAGGCACACCTAAGGCGCCTTGAAAGGGTCAAGGCGAGGCGCCTTTAGTAAGGCGCACACCTTATGACCCCCAAATCCCTTAACTAATTTTCTTTTATTTTTTGAATTTTTTTTACTTGGGGGTATTTCGGTGATTCAACATTTTAACATTTCAACTTGTGAAAGAAAAAAATTGATGATGGTGTACATCATAAAAATTGATGACTGACCAACAGTGTGAGCCACGTGGCATACTATTAGAGGCTATTGACCGTATGCATGTTTGGCCTATCTCTAGATGGGCTTACAGGACAAAATGGGTATGATTAGTGATTCCTAACCTTTGAATCTGAGTACCCCAATAAATGCTAGAAATCCACAGTTGAAAATAATCCATGAAAAAGACTACTACAACGAACATAAATTATTAATCAGGACGAATTTTGGTATGTAGGTCCGGTATGTAGGTCCAATTAGGGATGGACAAATTTTATGACTTTTTGATTATTTGTTTTGTATTTAGATAATGACAACGTTAACTAGAACCTATGATATTCGAATAACTGTACCCCTCATCGTACCAGTGCCGACACGGATACATATATGAGACAGTACCGACACGTATTCCGGACATATCCATCATATATACTGATATTTCTTAAAAAAATAAAATTTAAGTAATAAATGAATGCACTAGATGCGTCGTTTTTTGGTAAATTTTTGAAAAAGAATAGAAAAATGTCAAGCTCTTTATATTATATTTATGTGGCCTAATGATTACTTGTTTTGTTATTTTATGATGTTATTTTTCTTATTTTTTAATATTTTTTATTATAATTTTTAATATTGCGCCTCGCTTCAGTCAGGCGCGCTCCTCGCCTTGGCCTCAGGCTCCAAGGGTCTAGCCTTAAGTGCGCCTTGCGCCCTTAACTACCTTGCTAGTATGAGAAATTTCTCCGATTTTGTTGCCAGACATGATCTTATGGACCTCCCTCTCGCTGGGGCATCTTTTACTTGGTCTAACCATCAATCTCACCCCATCTTGTGTAGGTTGGATAGATTCCTTGTGTCGAATAGTTGGGAGGCCCACTTCCCAGAAGTCACTCAAGCAGCAGTCCCAAATCCGATTTCTGACCATTGCCCTCTCCTTCTTGACTGTGGGGGCATTAGAAGAAGTCCATCTCCTTTTCGGTTTGAGCTTATGTGGATGCAAGAGCCTTCATTCTTTGCCAAGAAAAATGATTGGTGGGAATCCTTTGCTGTTTCTGGGAAAGCTGGGCTGATTTTCTGGAGCAAGCTCATGGCCCTTAAGAAAAACCTGAAGATCTGGAATGTGGAAGTCTTCGGAAGAGTTGATAAGAAAATGGGGAAAGTGCTTGAGGATATTGCTTGTATCGATAGAAAGGAGGAGGATGAACCTCTCATGGGGGAGGATTTCAATAGAGAGTGAACTTGAAGAAAGAGTTTCTGGAATTGGCTCGGTTGGAAGAGATCAGCTGGAGGCAAAAATCCAGGTGAAGTAGCTCAAAGAAGGAGATAGAAATACTAAATACTTCCATAAGATCGCCAATGCTAGAAGGAGAGCCAATAATATCGCTTGCATTAGGGTGAACGGGTCGATAACAGAAGAGAAGAATATCATTAGGATTTAGGGAAGCTATTGTTTCGTTCTACTCTACTCTATTCTGAGAGAGCAGGATAGACCCAAGCTGGATGGGCTCGATTTCGACATGATTGATGCTAATCAGAGTAGTTGGCTAGAAAGACAGTTTGAGGAGGAAGTTATTAGCGCTATCAATTCCTTAGGTGGTGATAAGGCACCAGGGCCTGACGGTTTCCCCATAGCTTTCTTTAGTAGATGCTAGTCCATCGTTGGTAAGGACTTCATGCAAGTTATGGAGGAGTTTCATCAGGAGTCATGGCTAGACTGGAGAGCTAACACTACATTCATCTCCTTGATTCCTAAGATTGAAGAGGTTGTTTTTCTCACTGACTTTCGTCATATCAGCTTGATCGAAGTACGTACAAAATCATAGCCAAAGTGATGGCATCCAGAATGAAAGGGGTGTTGGGGAATCTTATCTCATCCTTTCAATGGGCTTTTGTCAGTGGCCGACAAATCCTTGACAGAGTCCTGATTGCTAACAAGGTTATTGATTCCAGAATCCGAGAAGGAATCCCAGGGATTGTGTGCAAAGTTGATCTGGAGAAAGCATATAACCACGTCAGTTGGACTTTTCTTGACTATCTGCTGGGTCGCATGGGGTTTGGAACCAGATGGAGGAGGTGGATTCAGACTTGTGTCTCAAATGTTCGATTCTCGATCCTTGTTAACGGTGCACCAGAAGGTTTCTTTAGGAGCACGAGAGGGCTTCGCCAAGGGGACCCTCTGTCTCCATACCTTTTTCTTATAGTTGCAGAAGCTCTGAGTAGGCTGGCATCCAAAGCAGTGAATGATGGTTTTCTGGAGGATTTCAGAGGTGGTAGGGAGGGCCCAAGCATTTCCCATCTGCAGTTTGCAGATGACACTATCTTTTTTCTAAAGGCCTCCAACCTGCAAGCCAAGGTTTTGATAGGGATCCTTAGATGCTTTGAAGCGGTCTCAGGTCTCCGAGTTAACTTATCCAAGTGTGAAGTTTTCGGGGTGGGAGGGGTGGGTTGTTTGGACTCGATTGCGGCTAGCTTGACTTGTAAAAAAGGGAAGTTCCCAACGCCGTATCTGGGCCTTCCTCTTGAGGCAAATTATAGATCCAAAAGCATATGGGACTCGGTCATTGAGCGTATCCAGAGGAGACTGGCCTCATGAAAGAAAATTTATCTTTCCAAGGGTGGGAGAATCACCTTGGTTGAGAGCACTCTCTCCAACTTGCCGATCTACTTCATGTCTCTCTTTTCTATACCGGTGGGGATCGCCAAGAGGATGGAAAGCATTATCAGAAATTTCCTTTGGGATGATAAAGTCGACTTCCACAAGTTTCATCATGTTAAATGGTCAAAGATCTGCAAGGCCAAAGAAGATGGTGGTCTCGGAGTCCGTCAAATCAAGCTCATGAACAATGCTCTTCTTGGGAAGTGGCTTTGGAGATTTGGAGAAGAAAGAGAGCCTATGGAGAAGGGTAATCTCGGCTAAGCAGGGTACCGATGAGTATGGGTGGGAGAGTAGAGTCCCTCCTCCTCTTATGGTATGGGGGTGTGGAAAGGAATCTCCAAGTTACTTGAGGCGATCAAGATCGGAAGCAAATTCAAAGTGGGCATTGGTAATAGAGTGAGATTCTGGAAAGATAGATGGTGCGGAGATAACCCCCTTAAAGACGATTTCCCTTTGATCTACGACAAATCGAATCGAAAAGGCGAAGCAGTCCGTGATATTGCTTCTTTTGACAATGATACCCTATCCTGGGACTTGGGTTTAAGAAGGCAGATCAACGACTGGGAGATGGATTCTATGACAGCTTTACTCACGCAGCATGAAGGGATCAAGCTTTCGGATAGTGAAGAAGACAGTAGATGGTGGATCAAGGATCTAAGGGCAAATTCTCTGTTAAATCCCTCTACTCTTTCCTCCAGGGCCCCAACATTGCCTCATTCCCAGCTAAGCGTATATGGAAGACTCCTATTCCCTCCAAAGTTACTTTCTTCACATGGTGTGCGATGCTGGATAAGATCCTTTCAGTGGAGAATTTGAGGAAACGAGGCTTTAAGCTGCTAGCAGATGCATCCTGTGTCGTGCAGACGAAGAGACCACCAACCATCTGCTTATTCATTGTAGGGTTACTAAGCAGATATAGGAGTGCTTTTTGGGCCTCTATGGCATGTCGTGGGTTTTCCCCGATACAGTGTTCGAAACTTTCGAAGGCTAATACTCCAAAGGCCTTTCCGATAGTGGGTGTACGATTTGGAGGATGGTTCCGTATGCCATTTGTTGGGAGCTTTGGAAAGAAAGGAACAACCGAACGTTTGAAGATAAGAGAAGGATTTAGAGGAGATCATATTGAACATTAAAGCCACCTTGTTCTTTTGGGGATCAGTAATCCCAGTGCTTCAAGGCTTTAGATTTGAAGATTATGTTTTCCGATAGAACCGCCTTTTGTCCTAGTCTCTAGTCTTTTGAGATTTCTGTTTGTTTTGGGGGGGCTTGCTGTTTTGTTGGCTTAGCCTCCCCTGTTTTGCTGCTGTATTGTTCCTCTTGGGGCTTTCTCAGCCCCGCCTTTAATTTAATATCCTTTTATCGATCAAAAAAATAAAATAAAATAATCCTTTTGGGTTTAGCAACCTATTATGTTTTTGCTTCAGCTGGTCTTTAAGTTTGTTTGTCTCTATAAGATATTCAAAAGTGTTCCTTTGTTTGTCAGGATTCAAAAATTGGTTAGGCAGAAAATCTGAGTCTTTCAACAGTTGGATAACTAAAGACATATTTTTCTGATCTTAATAAACAGCTAGTCAAAAAAATGTGTAATGGCTTAAGACAAAAATTAATGACAAATATATAAAGTTGTAATGGCTTAAGCAATCTAATGATGCATCAGGATTAAAATGCAAAATACAACTTTTACCTTCATTGGGTTGACACGGTGCTCACTATCGTATTGCCTCCGCTTCCCCTCATCTACCAGCAACTCATAAGCAGCTTGAATCTTAATAATCGAGCTTCAGCTGTTTCCCCTTCCTCAAGAGTTCCTCTACCATCGTACACTTGAACAAGGAAACGAGTCTGATCAGTTAGCGATCAAAGCATTCATGCAACAGGTTATAGCACAGGAACAGGAACATTCTGAAGAAGATAATATGCAACACCCAAAAACAATAAAGACCGTGGAACAATGTCACAATTGACTAGTTATAGAAATATTTACAAACAAAAATTATCATGTAAAGCCTTACTAGATGCAACCATGGCAAAGTTTAGACTAGAGTAATTAGATGAAGCATATTCCAAAACTACAGCATATAGGAAGCAAGGACTTTCGTCTTCAACCTCTCTATCAGTGTGATCATTAACATGTGTGACCCGCACATGAATATTGAAACTAGACTCAATCTTTTCCTTTCCTAATGATTCCAACTTATATCAGATAAAACAAAAACTGGAACTGCTTCACGCGCAATGTTATTAGAACATCAAATCACCATACAGTTGATAGAAGTTCAAATACCCATAAATGAAGGTGGCCTTAGTTGCTCAGAGCACTGATACAGACACTAGTAGGGGAAACAGGGATATGACGCTTCATTTCCTGAAATCTAGAACACGGATATGGATAGGGGTACTGAGGTGCCCCTTCCAATATGTTTGATACCATGCTTTAGTTTTTCCTTTCAAGCTCAGTTTCATTTTTTTTAATTTTCATCATGCCAAATGTAGTGAAACTCCTAATATTTGCAAAGTTTTTTTCCAGTGAGATTTGTTACAATATATTCTTTAAATATTTTTGTGACAAAACAAACAACTGAAACAAGGATATTATTATGAGTTAAGAAAGTAATTATAAGCACAACAGGAAATGAGAAAATAGTAACATAGAAGTATCCATGCAGTATCCAATACCAGTATCAATGTCTTGTCATATCAATACGAGTAGGCTGGGCATATTGAAGTATCCGGTTATCATATGAGGTAACGTTGTTGAACCTACAATCTTCCCAATGTTTACACAGCATCCTAATTTCTTTTCCCATGTGCTGCTCTAGGGGTAGTGGGCTGTACAAAATCTGCTATGAGCGATACAAAACCTATGGATCAGTGAGACCTGAATTGCATCCAAATTGTACAAAAAAAAAAAAAGAAAGGGAACCCAGAGTGATGGTAAATTTCAAATTGCTCAATGTTTCTTCAAGATTCTAAAGCTTATTTCCATCTTCTGAGCATCTCCAATCATAGCCCAGCTGAGGTTCAACTTAAAAGATTATGTCTTTTTGGGCTAAAAACCATTTAAAATTCTTGGATGTCTGCACCTCTAGTGTGGCTGAAGCTTGGCAGATCGAAGTTTGTGGTAGCCTAATATACGTCCTAACTCGGAAGCTTAAGGAAGCGAAAATATAAATAAATAAAGATTTGGAATCACGAAAAGTATGGAAAAGTTGAAGTTAGGCTAGAAGAAGCTAATCTGATTTGGAGAATATTCAAATTCAGCTTCAAAGGGAACCCTTTTCATGAAGAGCTTGCAAAACAAGAGATTATTGCAACATCTCATTATAATGAAATCATGTACCCCAAAGAAAAGCTCTTGGGACAAAAGTCTAAAATCCAATGCTTAACTGAGGATGCTCAAATAAGCACTTCTTTAATGATTTCACTGCTGCCAGAAGAAGCAGGAATATGTTTCTGAAGATCAGAAACAGGTTTGGGATTGGAATGGGATTCAGGAACCCAGAGATACTAAGGTTGCTGCTTCACCTACTTTCTCAACTGTAAAGATAAGCCAAATAGTGCTGATGTCTCTCATTTTACTCTATCCATTAAGATGTCTGAAAAGCAAAGCAATGATCTTATTGCTCCTTTCCCTTTGTAGGAGATCAGGGAAGTCATGTTATGACAATAAAGCTCCCACGTCCGATGGTTACAACAGCCACACTGTCAAAGCTATTCAAAGTTTTTTAAGAACAGGGAAACTCCTAACCGAAGAAAGTAGTACTCTTTTTAATCGATAAAAGAAAAAAAAGTAGTACTCATATTACGCTCATCCCTACAGTTGCTAATCCAAATGCTTTTTTTAATTGCAAGTCCTGTTTCCTAATGTAACATGCTTTACAAATTCATATCAACACTGCAGTTCAACAGGCTGAAAACAATGGTTGGAAGCATAACTAGTGCAAACCAAAGTGCATTCACATCAGGTAGGTCTATTCATGATAAAATCCTGTCATCCTCCTTGCTCAAGAGTTGGTTCATGGATTTGACCGAAAAAAAGTTATTTAAAGGTGGACCTTCTTAAAGCTTATGATTCAGAACATGGAGGTGAATAGGTTTCCCTCCAAAATGGATAGATTGGATGGTTGCTTGTATCTCTACACCTGCTTCCATGATTATTAATAAGACTCTTGATGGTGACTTTAGAAGCTCGAAAGGTAAGGTCAAGGAGATCCTCTATCAGCCATGTGTTCTGGAGTGCTGTTTTTGCGCTTCCTAAGGAAGTTTTTGAAATAATTGAAGGTGCTTTTTCGAAACTTCCTTTAAGCAGAGAACCTTATTTGCATAAAAAAAAACTCTAGAATATCAGTTGGGATGAAATGTATTGTCCTTCTGAAGAAAGAGGTCTCAACTTGAGAAAGACTAAAGAGTGGAACACAGATGGAAGATTAAAACAAGAAGGCCGATTGTAGCATATTATTCGAATCTCTGGGTGAAATGGATAACCAACAAATATCTTAAAAATGATTCAATTTGGACATATAATACCCCCTCCAACTTTTCATGGGTTTGGAGAAGTATCTTGAAGGCTATAGAACATGCTAAGGGGAGGTTTCTGAAATTTGGCCAATAATAAAAAACATATGGAAAGATTCTGACCCCACCAGCAAAGCCTTTTCCCAATCACCCCAAACACTATACAAGACAAACTGTCATAGATATAACGGTAAAAAGAAATCTATACACGTGCCTTTCACTTAAAAGGTAGATGATTATTGATCATTCCCCTTCATTATGAATACACTTTGTTCCTCCCATTAGAAACTATGTATGAGACTCATTACCAATCTACAAATTATCATGTACAGACTATAGCATCAACTATTGATTTTGCTGATGTACTATTCATATTTTCAAAAGCATATAGGTTGAGACTCGAGATGAGGAAACAAACCATCTGGGTGATAAAATTTGGCTAGGCGTCTATAAGCAAACTTTATTTTCTCTTCATCAGCATCCCTTTCCAACTCTGTAAATTAAAGACAAAAGAATGGGAAAAAATTTGAATCACAAATTAACATATGATGAATCAAATAACAATAAGAATAAGTCATTTTTTTTCTTCTTTCTCTTAGTAAGAAATGAAAAAAAAAAAAAAAAAAAGAGAGAGAAAGCACTACATTATGGGAAAAAGTTTTGATGTTCAAAATTGCTAGATGTGTAGATGTTTTCCCCTACCAAAATGGCACGTGACACCCTTTCAGGTCCACTGACCCATGGATTTTGGGCCCACCACTTTATGGATCTACACACCCAAAACCAGCCAGATTCATGACTTCTAGCCATGGAATTTGAGCATTTTTCATGGGGTAATTCTAGCCATTGGATTTGAGCATTTTTCATGGGGTAGTTCTAGTCGTTGGATTTGAGCATTTTCATGGGGTAATTCTAGCCATCAGATTTGAGCTTTTTTTTGGGCTACTCAAATCCAATGGCTAAAAATCACGAATCAGGCTAATTTTTGGAGTGTGGATCCAACAAAGGGTGGGCCAAACATCCACATGTCAGTGGGCCCAAAAGAGTGTGCCACGTGGCATTTTGGGAGGAATATCGATACATCTAGCAATGTTGAACATCAAAATATTTTCCCCATTAATGCATCATAAAACATGTACGCAAGCATACAGATGTAAGTAAATGCACATACCAGGTAAACACGTACAGACAAATGCATGCATCTTGATCACTTTTTTAATAAAGAAGGATTAAATTCAACAAAACTGTAACAGTACAAGACCCTCAAGAGTAGAAGCTACAAGAACTTCAAAGAAGAGAAAAGGAACAATCTGTTTTAGCTCACTCTCTTCTAGCAGCAACAGTTCCATATCCAAGTTAAGTATTTCATTTTAGCTCTTATTAAGCATTTGACACCAACATCAACATCTATCAATCGCTTCAGATAAACAATAAAGCGACAACAGAATTCGAAGAAAGTACAAAAAAATCAACATCGGAAATCATATTTCCAATTGAAACTCACAAATAAATTAGGTTTTCAGGTGAAAGCTTACCGAGCGTTTCGTAAGGAGATTTCTCATTGGTCCACTTGGATGCCCTAACGAGTGTTCTCCTCGAATTCACGCGGTACGCCGGGTCGATCCTCGAGAAATCTGGGGGATCAAACCAAGGAGAAGACACGGAGGGCGAAGAAACTCGAGAGGATCTGTAATTAGGGTTTCGGAAAGAAAAACCTAATCGAGCTTGGTCTCTGGTGCAACAGATGAAGGAAGAGAAGACCATGTGAGGGCGACAGATTGCTCTGAGGTTGCTCATATCTTCTCCCCTCTTCCTGAAATTTGATTTAGGAGTTTCAGAGAAGAGATCGAGATCGATAAACTAGGGTTTTGTCGTCTGTTTCTTCTTCACATGTAGACGGATTTGAATGAGAGATTAGAGAGAACGAGAGAGAGAGAGAGAGATTTTGAGAAGAACAAACAGAAAAAAAATGTTTTTTTAGGCCAAATGTATTATTTTGAAAGAGTTCATATTTCTACTTTATTTTCCCGGAATTTTTGTGGACATCAACATGGTTTGGTTCCTTCGTTGTTGGAAAGTGTACTTTACAAAATAATTTCTTCAAATCCAATGACTAAAATCACCCCATGAAAAATGTTCCAATCCAACGCCTATCCATCACTGATCAGTGAACCCTAATCATTATTGGCCCACCAAGTATGGACCTACACACCAAAACCAATCCAATTGGTGATCTTAGCCATTCAATATGAGTATTTTTTGTTCAAATCCAATGACTAGAAATCACCCCATAAAAATGTTGAAATCCA
This sequence comes from Euptelea pleiosperma, assembly GCA_035048495.1. NCBI lineage: Eukaryota > Viridiplantae > Streptophyta > Magnoliopsida > Ranunculales > Eupteleaceae > Euptelea > Euptelea pleiosperma. Next base: position 24,020,225 of record CM068542.1, on the reverse strand, counting down.
GTGTCTATATATCACAATCATCTGATTGGTGAACCTTAGCTATGATTGATGAATAAAAAAATAGTCTGATGGATGAAAATTGTATCCATGAGAAAAATAAAATGAGAAATATATTTATATGTTATCATTGTCACTCTATAAATATATTTCTCATTACAATTAATTTATCAAGTCTTAATATATTACATACACTTTTATTGTTTATTCGATGTGGGACTAAACGTAGCAACATCAACCAACTCATATCTTCTTACTTTTGTGTGAGAAGGGAGTTGTTTGACTCAATCATAGGACCTTGAATTTGGGCCGCTGGTTTTGATATTAATTACGCTAGGGGAACTCCACTGTACGTGCACCTTACACATAGCAGCACCTTACATGTGGCACACTCGTAGAGATCACTGACCGTATCGATGTTTGGCCCATTCCTAGGTGACCTACATGCAAAAATCTGCCTGATTAGTGATTTTTAAGGATTTGATTAGTCATTTTTATGGATTGATTTAACCATAGATTTCGAGTATGATTTAGGGTACTTGGATCCAAAGGTTTGAAATCACTAATCAGGCTAATATTTGGTATATAGCTCCACCTAGGGATGGGACAAACATCAATTTGGTAATTGGTCTCCAAGAATGTGCCAGGTGGCTTATATTATTGTCCCTCATGCTATACAACCTAAACTGAACTGTGAAGGGACATTTAATGAGGGAAGGTTTTGCCTTTTAAAGTAGAGAGGCCTTTAATTGTGTCACATGGGTGGCAACCTCGGTTCTTGCTTTATAATAGTATAGATGAAGATTAGAAGATGAATTACCACTTCTTGAGTGACCAAAACCCATTTTAAAAGGGTCGGGCTCGGGGGACCCCAATTTTTCTGATCCTCTTGATGTTTCTATGCTCCCCCATGGATTTCAAAAATCCAACGGTGGTTGTCAGCACTGAGCTGGCATCACTTTTTTCACTTTTGGGATGCTGATAACCACCGTTGGATTGGTGAAATCCACGGTTGAGCGCAAACACCAAGAAGGGTCAGAAAAAGGGGGTCCTCGGAGCCTAAGCCTTTTAAAAATGGGTGATGGAAAGGAGACAGCCCACAATTGACTAAAAAAAAAGGCGAACTCCGGACAAAAATATGTGCCAGTTGAGGTCATTGACCGTTGGATTCAAGAGATCAACGGTCCGTGTGGTAACTATTATTTTCTTTTTGCAGTTGTTGTCTATGTGGGGGGTAGCATTTTTCCTAATTTAACTGAAATTAGAGTAAGCTCTACACCCAACATGGCAGCTCAAATGGTTGGTGTGTATCCACCTCTTTCGGGAGGTCGTGGGGTCAAACCCACACAGGCAGGTCTCCTCCTTTGAGCAGTGTGCCACGAGTAGAAATCCCCTTTACCGGCCTGACTGGGTCCAGGTTTCACCTGACTTCATCCGTGGGGCCCTCCCACGATGGTAACAAAAAAAGAAAAAAAAAAAAAAAAAAAAAGAGTAAGATCAAAAAAATATTATCCATACTATTAAGGCATTGCCCAGTTGGCCGTTTTTTTTCCAGTTTTTGCCTTTTTCCAGTTTCTACCTCTCATTACTAGGACTTCAACTTGGGCAGCTTGGGTCAAGTTCAACCCGATCTTCAAGGTTGTGAGCCCAAGCCCAACTTTACCCGAGGTCTGGCCTTTTTTTTAATTACTAGGAAAGGTTGGTAAATTTTTTTATATTAATTTCCAATATAAAAATACATATAAGAATTTTTTATTCGTCATCTTGCTAACATAACCCCACTAAAAGTAGACTAAGAAACATAAAACACATTAATAAAATATATATTTATATTTGCAGTAGTATATTATCGGGCTCAAGTTGGTCGGGTTGCCCCAAGCCTCAATCAGAGCCCAACCCAATTTTGATCAAGTTGTCAAAATCCAGGCCTGAACCCAACCCAATTACCGAAGGGACCAACCCAACTCGAGCCCAACATCAGATTGAGCCCGTCCAAGTTGCAGTGTCTTCTTTCGGATGTGGTGTTTAGATTTAAAACTTTTTTGGCTCCATAGTCAGATTGTGGTCGACCTCTTTTGTTTTCTTTTCGTTTTTTTTCTTTTCTGTACTTTGAGATCTTCTCGATCTCCCATTCAATATATGAGTTCTCTTGGCTTATATATATACTAGTGGGTGCCCTGTGCCATCCGCAACAAAGAATTTGCTAAAATCAGGTTAGTGGCGGATATCCACCGTCCATTTGGGGGAGGATTAGATCTCGGCCCTTCTTTGCGATGCTTATAAGAGGAGGTATAAGTAGGGAGACTACCAATGTGTTTTGTTATATACTAGTGGGTGCCCCGTGCCATCGGCACTCCTCGACAAAGAATATGCCAAAATCAGGTGAGTCGTGGAGATCCACTGTCCATTTGGGGGAGGATTAGATCTTAGCCCTTCTTTGTTGATGCTTATAAGGCACCCAGTCCTTTATACCGTTTGAGTGCCGAAGGCACCCAATTTTTGCAAACACTTATGTCGGAGAATGCCGTGGAACATGGGCCATTGACTATTCTATATAACAAAACACATTGGTTGTCTCCCTACTTATACCTCCTCTCATAAGCATCAACAAAGAAGGGCCGAGATCTAATCCTCTCCCCAATGGACGGTGGATCTCCGCCACTCACCTGACTTTGGCAAATTCTTTGTCGAGGAGTGCCAATGGCACGGGGCACCCACTAGTATAGAAATAAAACATTATATGTTCCCATCATTGGGATTCGACGCACAGTCAAATCAGTGGACTACCCTGGATTGCCACCTCGCCCATGACCAAACACATTGTAACTACTGCCAGTTATAAAAAGAGCAGTTGCACACGTACAAAACTGAATCTCAGGCACAAAACGTAAACATTTTCTTTCAACAAGTACAAAACGCAGAACATTCAACCAAAAGAGCAACATTGTACCACGCCCCGACTGAAAAATTGATGGTCTTCACTTGTCGCTGTACCCAAATCCTCCTGTCTCAGGAAGAATTAACACCTATGTTTACAATGACACCAAATATCAGAAACAGCCCAGTTCCTTCCCTCCCATAAGCAGGCCATGAACCAATGGAACTCATGGATTACTGCAACACTGATTTTGGCCAGAAAAAACAAGCTCGCTATGAGAATCCACTAGAATACTAAGATCTCCACCTCTAAAAGAAAATTCCGCACTGATGAAAATGTCTGCTTCAGAAGAAAACGAACAAGAAAAAAGAATGTCGCTAATTTACAAAAACAAACAGATGATCCTTTCGTCACTTTTAGCTTCTTTAAGCCACCCAAAGAGCACCACAACAGAAAAGCAACTTCACTTTCTACCGCTAGTTCCAACTCGTGGCTTCCCTTTAACCTCAGATTCCTGCCCATCACAAACAGTTATCAAGAAAGTCAGAAACAATAAGAGCTGATTATATTTTGAGAACACGTATGGAACACTAAAGTCGGTTATTGAGAAGGTGAAAGCTACATGTATCATTGGTCCATCCGAAAAGATGTTAAGGAATCCAAGTCAAGGACTTCCATTTTAGATGGGATCGGTTGTTAACTGGTTTTTGTGTTTCTCCTTTGAATCTTCAGCTGTTTCTGTAATCTTTTGTAGTCCTCTTTGTGAAGTGGGGTTTCTCCCCTTCTTTTATCATATTTAATCCTTTACGTATCCCAAAATAAAATTGGTTCCCTCCATTACCATTTCAACTCAGTTTAAAGTATTACTCCCAAGTCCTGTTTGAGAAACTTTTGGGTATTTGACCCCACATATACTGCAGTTTCTGTTTCCACCTTTTACCCCTGCTCTTTTTGTGGTTTTCACCAGAAGCTTCGAATGGCCAGAAAACATTATAGTTATTAAAATTTGCACCATCTACACAAGCATACCTGCGGTAGGTGGAGGAAAATGTAGGACTTTGCCGTTGATGGATTATGATTTTCTGCACCTTTACTCCAGTCATAACACACCTATGAAAACAATATTTCCATTGAAAAAAGTCTCATTGCTCAAAACATCTTCATGATAAGAGAGAATAGGCATGCTAGCACATCCGGACAGCCATTAAAATGCATAAACCGTACAAGTTCATAAAAGCAGAAGACCTAAGATAAAAATGGGGAAATAAGAGTTTCAAGTGAATGCAACACCATACGCTGGTGCTTGGATACGGATATAAAAACATGCCTTCACAGAAAATATTCTCCAAAATTTTCTGAGACAGCATCCTCAGAAGCGTTTCAGGGATTGTGTTACATTGCCACACAAACTATTATCAGATAATATGTCAAATAACATGCCTTTTTGCAAACATGGATAGAAATAACACCTATACAATAGTACTTAAATATATAATCAATAAAAAAGAAAATAGTGCATATATAGATAATGCTAAAATTAAATCATCATCGGCTGGAGTTAAATGAAGAAATAGACATACCGAGTACGCATATATCGAACCATCGTTGTTGAATGTGCTGCAAGGTATAGGTTGACTGCATCGAGACATGGCCTGGAAAATTGGACAAGGTTGTATTAGCCAAATTGGTATTATTAATAGAGAAAGACCAACGCCAAAGTGGTATTCTAGCATTTCTATGATTTCACACAGGAAAGAACAAAGCTAAAATCCGTATAAGCTTTATAAATCATTTTTTTATTAGCTTGCAAGAACAGTGCGATTTGACCACTGAACTAACTCTTACAACACAATCAGAGAAATTTAATCCAAATTTTAATCAACTAAAAAATGCAAATCGTATTAAAATAAGAAAGGTTACAAGTTGAATTTGCAAAGGGAAGACAAGGACAGTGATTACACATTAACCAACACAGAATCAATAGATTGAACTTTCTTTTTTTCTTGTTCTTTTTTTTATATCGTAGGGTGTCCCCACCCGCATTGGGATGGGACTAATCCCTCCGGCTGCATGCACCGACCCACTTGGAAGTTTCCCTACATGCAACAGGGTAAAATCAAGGGGCACGCAGAATCAAACACACAACCAAAGGGAGCAAACCCCTATCACTAGTTACCATCTGCGCTAGCCCCTGGTGGATTAAATTTTTGACAAGGCAAGAGATTGAATTGACATCCAGAGCCTGTTTATCCTTCGAGATTTGCCTCCCATTAGGAATAGAAAATCCTCCCAAACAAAAAAAAGGAAGGTAGAATATATCTCCCGAAATTTGAGACCAACTGCTGTGAGGAGTCTCACCATAAGTTGCCTAACAGCATTTGAAGAAGCGTGAATCTATAGATTTGAGTATCATAGTACATAATGTCATCCGTAGATAGAATGTTGGGACAGATGGCACACAAGCATGAAATCAGAATCTGCTCAACCGATGGTCCCATATAATATATCTTTTAGATTGTTTAGAAAAAAATTTGAACGGTCTGTTAAGAAGTCTACGATGGTTGCGATCATCTGATATTTGTCAGGTCCCGACGCATGTATGCCATGTATTTATATGTTAGACAAATCATGAGTATACACACATGATGGTTGATGATGGGTTCATCACATTTTTCTTCCAATATTTTTTACTTTTCCAGTATTTTGCCTACCTGTCGTATGTTCCTCTTTTTTTTTATTAACTGTTATTATTAAATATCTTTAAAGTTCAGTAGAATACTTTGACTCATGATTTGGTTGTACAATTCAATACCAGATCCTAAAATGACTCAGTTAATGTGGTTCAAGGGTGATACTCATGATTTGGTTGTACAATTCAATACCAGATCCTAAAATGACTCAGTTACGGTTCTTGACTCTGACAAACTTGATTGAGAATGATCATGAGTATCACCCTTGAACCACATTTTTCTTCCAATTTTTTTTAAAATTTTTTTCTAGTATTTTTCCTACCGATCATATGTTCCTTTTTCTCATTTTTTATTAACTTTATTATTAAAAATCTTTTAAGTTCAGTAGAATACTGCGATTCATGATTTGGTTGTACAATTCAATACCAGAATAAAAGTATTATTCCATTTTTCCATTGTGCATTCTAATGTGTGGGGCGCTGCGCCCGTGACTTTTTTGTTTGGATATTGGTACTTTGTTACCTTTGTGGATGACTTTAATGGACATGCCTAGGAGTACCTCATGAGAACCAAAGATGCGGTGTTCTCCATTTTACAAGAGTTCCATAAGATGGTTACCACTCAGTTCCATATCACTCTTAAGATTCTCCACTCTGACAATGTGGGAGAATATCTAGATGGGGGCCTTAAATCCTACTTTGCATCTCATGGCATTATTCATCAGACCTCGTGCCCCTCTACACCTCAACAGAATGGGACTGCCAAGCGAAAAAACTGTCACCTTCTTGAAGGTGAGCATGCTCTCTGGTTGCATGCAGGTTCCGAAACAGTATTGGTCCGAGTTTGTCTTACTTGCAGCTTACCTCATCAACCGTATGACATCTCGTGTTCTAGGATTTCACTCTCCTCTCTCTCTTCCTGATTGTCCGGGCTTCGTTGTTCTTACAAAGGTCTTTGGATGTGTTTGCGATGTCCATATTCATCGTTCTTTGAGGGACAAGCTCGATCCGCGGGCCTTTAAGTGTATCTTTTTGGGGTACCCCTTTAATAAAAAAAGGTACAAATGCTATCACCCTGCTACCCGTCGCAGCTTTATTTCTATTGATGTCACATTTGCATGAGTCCATCCCCTTCTTTGGTGAGAGACCCTCTCTTCATGGGGAGCATGACATTGACATTGCAGAAGAGAGTCTCCAGTCCTATGCCCGTCCCTAGTCCTATGTCAGTTCCTATTCCTATACTGGGACCTCAGTCTATAGGTGACAATGACACTTCTACTACTGCAGCTGATGTGCTTGTATATGTCAGAACCAAGAAGAAAAAACAAGCCACTGTCCCTACACCTGCAAGTCTCCCATCGGATTCAGTTCCAGGTACTGCTTCTGTCCTGGCCTGGCCTCGGTTCCTATTTTAGTTCCAGTTTCTGTCCTTGAGCCACATGCATCTTCTATTTCTAATCACCATATGAGCACTGATATTGATCTCCCTGTTGCACTTCGGAAGGGTGTCGTACTTATATAGAACACCATATCTCTCATTATGTCTTTTTTCAGTCTCTGTCTCCATTGTATCAGAATTTTGTTAGTATTGCCACATCTGTTTCTTTGCCTTCCAGTGTTGTAGATGCACTCAATCACCCAAAGTGGAAGAAACTATTATGGATGAAATACAGGCTCTTGAGAATAATAAAACGTGGGAACTTATTCCATTACCCAGAAGAAAGAAACTTGTGGGGTGCAAATAGGTCTTTACAGTGAAACATAAAGCTGACGGGTCAGTTGAACTGTACAAGGCATGGCTCGTAGCTAAGGGATTCACTCAGACATATGGAGACCTTTGCACATGTGGCCATGATGAACTCAGTCAGAGTTCTATCTTTAGCCGCCAACCTGTCCTAGCCTTTGCATCAGCTAGATGTTGAGAATACCTTTCTGCATGAAGATCTGACAGAAGAGGTGTACATAAAACTACCACCTGGTTTGAAACTTGTTGGAAGTAATGACAAGGTGTATAAGTTAAGGAAAGCCATGTATGGGCTAAAATAGTCTCCAAGAGCATAGTTCGAGTGGTTCAGCAATGCGATCAAACGAGTGGGCTACAAGCAAAGTTAGGCCAACCACACGTTGTTTGTGAAGCACCAGCAGACTAGTACCACTGCGATGATCGCCTATGTTGATGACGTCATCATTGGGAATGATCCAAAGAAGATAAAACAACTGATGGCCTTCTTGTCCTCGGAGTTTGAGACAAGCTGAAATACTTTATGTGAAGTTGCTCGGTCACAAAATGGCATCTTCATATCCCAACGGAAGTATGTGTTGGACCTACTTAGTAAGACTGAATATTTGGGAGCTCGACCAACAGAGACTCCGATAGATCAGAACCATCAACTGAATATTGTGGAGGGCGACTCTCTTGAGGATGTTGCTGTTCTAGCGATTGGTTGGCAGGCTGATCTACTTGACACACACCCGTCCAGATATTGCTTACGTCGTGAGTGTTATCAATCAGTATATGCACGCACCACGGTCATCTCATCTTGAGGCAGCTTCGATACCTCAAGGGCTCTCTAGGTTGTGGCATACTGTTCGGGAGACATTGACACTTTAGAGTAGAAACATATATTAATGCAAATTGGACAGGTTCAGTTACTAATCGTCGGTCTACTTCTAGATATTGTACCCTTGTTGGAGGGAACCTTGTCTCTTGGTGAAACAAGAAGCAGACGGTTGTAGCTCGATACAGTACAGAGGCAAATTTTCACTCCAAAGCGGTGTGTGCGAGCTCCTTTGGTAGAAGACCATGCTTGAAGAACTGGGACTCTAGGTGACATAGGCGATGAACCTCTACTGTGACAACAAAGCTGCCATCAGCATTGCTCACAACCCAGTCCAGCATGATAGGACCAAACATATTGAAGTCGATCGTCACTTCGTCAAAGAGAAACTTCAACAAGGATTGATTTGTACTCCGTATGTGAGAACTCGGGAGTAGGTTGCCGACATACTCACAAAGGAGTGAACAAATCTATTCTTCAGACTTTGATCGGCAAGCTGGACATGATAGATATCTTCGCACCAGCTTGAGGGGGAGTGTTGGAGTTTATGCACCCACGTGGGTGTCTCAAGTGGGCCGCGTCCCACTTCCCACATGGGAAGTCTTTTCAGGTATTAGGAGGGTTAAGTGGACCAGCCACCTAACCCATGATTTGATCTTTGTGGGAGTTAAGTGGGCCCACCACTTAACTCCACATTTTCACCTTTGTAGGGGTTCTCCCCATCAGATATATAATACTATGTGTGAGAGAGAATGAATTAACTAGTCATCTCCTCTTCCTACAAACCTCTTCTTCTTCTCTACCTTCACTTTCTTCCACCTCCATTACTATTTCTCCTCTTCTCTCTCTAATCTTTTCTATACTGGTTATACCTAAATCACAACATGTTGCAGAGGGCAGGTTAAATGTCTTTCTCTTAAGCTACTGAATAAGGAAACTTGACCTCATACTATTTAGTCGCTGTTCAAGGCTTTCATAAATTATCAATATAATGAAGGAAATAAGCAAAAACTTTTCCCAATCTTCAGTTTCACCAAAATGAGGAAAAATAAGTTAATATAGCTAGCAACTTCCCATTGTAACTTTGTTTACTCTGTTGTTTTTCATAACTGCCAAAATATTCTAACTGAAAACTAGAAAACTCATCCTCCACAGCAGCTCGTCTTAGTTTAGAATCAGATAACCAAATTTCTCGTAAACTGTTGTGAAGAATAGTTGGTATGTAAGACAAGCATCCAAATCCAAATAAGAGAGAAAAAGTTGGGAGCAGACCTTGAGTCTCTGCTTGCTATCCTTGTCCCAAAAATTAAAAGCACCATCAGATCCAGCTGTTGCAAAGGTATGGTGTACCTGCAGCAAGGTATAAGCACATAAGATCCGAAGAAAAAGTAAATACAAAGCAACATATGAAACCGAAATCCTGCCTAAAATCTAAAATTGATGAAATCTCTCAAGGACTTCGATTCGAAAGAAAAAGGGGGGAATTTTGAAACCTTGTACAACATATTACATTAGAATGAACATGGATTAACAATAAATAACTCATAAGGCTAACGCTGACGACCTGTATCACATACACGTTAGCCGATGACCTGTATCACATATACAACGCTTCAAACTCAAGGGGGTCAAGTTCCTCCAGCTGGAGAAATTTGATTGCAGTGCAACCTCTTAGGGTTTCAACATGGAACCACTTTAATTCCACGAAAGCTGAACTCGACTTACTTACATAGTGAAACTAAAACAATTTATATTTATAGCACGGGGGTTGACACCACCATGACATCACAGGTGGTTCCAGATGGAGTGCAAAGGGGTTGGTTGGCCAAGAAATAGAATAGGGGGTGCTGTTTTACTACATTAGGGTAAGTTTTGTTCGAGTTCTAGAGGGATTTGAAAGGGTTTTGGAAAGTGACTATTTGCAAAACACTTCGGAATAATTCTTTATTGTATTTCTTTTCTAATTTAGTAGGGTAATAAATCAGTTAGATTTAGAACTGTTTTAAGAGTCTTTCTAAGGCTAGGACGATTGACAGTTGGGGGTCCCATGCAACAGACTATCTGCAAGAATTTTAGTGATTAAATTTTTCATGGCATCTTGTGTGGACTGTCATGGTATGGTTTTTAAGCCAGCAGGGTAAATTTCCTCCAGATATTTGTTGAAACTTCTCACCCATCTACTGATCCTTGATTGATTAGCTCTCTTTGGTAATCTATAGGCAAATTCAAGGTGGCTGACGACCAAAAAAACAGACAAACTGCATCAATTCTTTGGGCACAGGAAGAGCCATATAGGTATGAATAGATTCATCGTGTTCAATGGCAAAAATCTTTAGCGGTCCAATAGGAATAGATTCTTGTAAAGGAGGGGCTTGAGAGCTTTCAGAAGGTTTACAACTCATTAAAGCTCTCATGCTGGCTCATCATATCATGGAAGGTGACTTCCATTGCTATCGCGTGGGTGTCTAATGCATAGTGCAGTACTCAGAAACTGGCTGACATTGTCGACCAAGTGGAGGTGATTAAGAGCGTTGAAAACCATAGTTTCCCAGTTCCCTAAAACCTTGCGAACTTTGTGAACTAGTCCAGCAAACTAAGTGACCAAATTAGGATATACTTCTTATGTTTCACCAAAAAGATGTCATAAATTGCACATCACATAGATCAGACTGAAGCTACGAACATGTATCTATGTTCAAAAGATTCTTCCTTCGACCATGTGTTAAACAATGGGGTTTCTCTTTGTTGTATGCAGGCGATTCAACTCCCCAATCTTTTCTTCTTTATTTCCTCTTCTCTCTCCTCTCAATAACTCCTTTAATCATTCCCACCAACTTTGAGATAACTTTGGGCAGATTTGGAACATATAAGTTCAACACTGAAGCTCACAAATTTGGATGCCTTGAAGGCCCAGAAGTCTATCAAAATCTTTCAAGAGTTCAGCAGATAAATTTCAGATCTCAACACGCCTAGCAGAACCCTTCTTATGGGTCTAAAAGGTCAGAATTCAAAGTAAAGGCTGTTCATCTTTTTCCTTTTAAAATTTCATTATTGCAATTTCACAAGACCGATATTTAGGTTTCACATTGGATGGCATGCATTCATCTTTCTTTTTTTTTATTTTCATTATTGCAATTTCATATGACTGACATTTAGGTTCCATATGACTGTTATTGCATATACCATCACAACAATCCATATTGAAAGCAATGGAATAAGCTATAACAAGAAAAGCATGCAAATCAAAACAATTGCATTTCTGATGTTAACAAATCAAACTATGATGTACTTTAGCTAGATAAACCAAAAATGGACATATCAATCTCAACTCCAGTTAATCACTGTGGGTAGAAAATAAACAAGTAGTGCTACAATTTCTCTAAAACCGTCAGAAACTTTCTACTACAATAAGTAGCAACCATTTTAATCAAAAAATCTTATTATCAACGAAGATAACATCATTTTACCAGCCTGCACGGAAATATAAATTGATATTGAATTACCGCAACCAATGACAGGCTAGAGAACAGAATTATCGGTAATAAAAAAGAAATGCAAAGCAAATAAAGGATCTTACAGGATGGAAGTTTAAAGAGTTGACTGAGTATATCTCATTGCCCTCTCTGTGGCATTTGAAAGTGAAGTTTTTACTTTGTTGAGCATCATCTAAATGATGTACACCAACCCTTCCCTCTATGGAGCCCACCTAGAACAGAACAGGATGGCGGATTCAGTAATCTTCAAAATAGATCAATCTTTATGACAATAATTATGATTTGGCAAAGAAATAAAGAAGATGAATCACACTTTTTCACAAATTTAGACTTGAGAATGTGACAATGTCGATTAGCGAGACAACACAACAATTAGATACAGTAAAAAATTTTAATGCCGCAGGTATCTGGACCTCTTAGAGGACTCAAGTAATCCCGGGGGGCACGGGTGTACCCTAACCTCGCGCGCCAGGTCTACTGGGACATATCCCATGGCGTGTCCCCAGGGGGAGTTACAGTAAGTTATAAATGTCCAAAAGCTACAACTAATTAAAACTATTATTTGTAAAAGTAGAAGACGTGGAATACAAACATGAGTATGAACAAAAATAAAAGTATTTACCAAAAAACCTTGCTGATCAGGAAATGCAGCAACACATCTTGTTTGATACTTCAGGGGTGAACTGATTCTCTTAAACTCGGTCTGTTGATATTCAAACAACGATTAAACTCAAGGATGTAAAGCACAAGAGCAATTGACAACTGAATAACTAGTGCTCTACTCTCACTTAAGCATTATGCATATTCATATCAGATAAGATATAACGCCGCAGGTGGATAAAAATAGCGGGAAAACATCAAATAAGCCCTATGATCTTATTAAAGTACTGTAGCTTCCAACTCCATGGTGGGTCCTGCAACAGCGTTTCAATTGTGCTGGAATGAGCAATCAGAAAAGTGGTTTGCATACATCAGTGGTTCAAACACCATGGCTATAATGATCCACAGTTTATGAACCCGCAATTATTTAATATGGTGCCTCAAAGGTTTCCATACTCGACCTCAAATAGAGGTAAGAGGAAATACAAATACAGATGAAATATAATCCTACACCCAGACGATATTTGGAAATAAGGATCCTTGGACAAACCTCAGAATTTCATCCAAGACAAACACATAATCATAAGTTCATAACAAACACCTTCACCAATAAACTAAATCACAGACCTGCATATTATGCTTGAATAGATGGCAACCACGCACATGACATACCATACTAGCGATGTACAATCATTCATCGTATTGTACATTACCAATGACTAAATAAATGAGATGCAAATTTTATAATAGCATAGATGATGCCACCATATCCCTTTTTTTGTAGGTAAATAAAATTTTACTAAAAAGAAATGGAGGGACAATCTCCCTTGAATTTTTTAAGTCATTGTTAACAAAGCTTATCCATCATAACATGAAACTACACTTAAAACATACATATTAGTAACACTGGATGTGTGTTTACCTGCCTCCACTTGACACAATCCCTCCTCACTAACATGAATAAGTAGAAGTCATACTATGAATATCTATTTCTGGACCTAAATCATAAATGAAGCACATGGAAAATGACGTTCAAAAAATAAGTTTTTTGTATTTCCTTTCAGCTATATATTGAGGCTTCACGTGCACATATCACCAGTTTATCTCCTTGCATGTGCATATATCTATTGGGAGGAGGGGCAACTCTGTTTCGTTTGCGACACAAGCAGTACAAGCCTCAACATGGTAGAGATCCAGCAACCCGCAAAAAAAGGTGCTATAGAATCAGCAATTAGGTTTATTAAATGCCAGCATCCATTGTAGCTGTACGTTCCCTTAGACTAACTCCCAAAACCAATCCTTCAACATTTTCCAAAATCTGTAATACGATTTGAAATTTCAAAAAACGATAAAGATTTAAACCTCTAGATAGAAATTAGAAATCATGCAAGGAATTGAATTCTTTATTAGGGCTCGAAAATTGCCAAGCTAAGTTCTCTAATTTTTTGAACATTTCAAAAATTGTCAAGATAAGTTTTCTAAGTTTTGTTAAATGTTTTCCTAATTTTCCCCAGATAATACAACAAATTCCTGGGAAGAAAGAGTAAATCTCCAAGAATTCCCGAACCAAAAATTTCATCAGAACGACATTTGAAATGTATATGGCATGATAAAACCTTGTCGATGAAACTTTGATAGGAAAAATACAAATCCAAAGTATAATGGACACATAAGCCTAGAACTTCAAATTAGGACTTGTATATAGTCCAATGGAGAAACTAGAGTAAGAGAAACAACAAGATCTAATTGTTTTATTAGTAACAAAAAGGTAAATGCAATACGAAGAATATAACTCAAAAAAGAAATAAGAACTGACAAAATGGAAAGCCTCACCCCTTCATGCTCATATGATGTGTACGAAGAATGGGAGTCGGTGAATCACCTTTTATTCATTCTAAGACAGCTAGGGAGAATTGGAGGTCAATTCCTTAACCTCGTCAATATTTTTGGGGTCTTCTGCTCCAATGTTTTGGAAGTGTTAGTCCAAGCCCAAAGGAGAGGCAGCCCTTTTTGAAAAGCTTGGTCAGATTTTTTGGAGGACACTACCCTACCAATTTTTGGGGTATGTGAGATACAAGAAATAGAAAAGTTTAGGAAAACAAACCCGTAAAAAACCGATGGAATCGTTGAAAAGATCGAGATAACAGCCTCTCTTGGGCTTTTTTTTTAGTCTCTCTTGGGCTATATCGACAAAGGAGTTCAATGATATTAGCTCTTGGACATTCCTAGCTATTAAAAATGATGAAAAAGTTCTTTGAATCAGCGCTCGCGATTGTTTTGGTGTCCCCTCCTCTTTTTGAGCTTAGGTTGCTTGATGCACATCTCCAAGGAATGCTATCAAGTTGAACTTTGACAGATGCTTCATTAGCAATCCAGGCCCTTCGAGAATTGTTGGTGCTTTCCGATATAGTGAAGGAACTTGGAAGAGTTATCCATATATATACTCCGGCTTATTGGGGAGTGAATCAAACAAGCCTGAATCATTATGATGCGGACATCAAAGCATCACATGGGTTCTACCAATGGAAAACAAAGAAAAAGATTTTGAAGACCTCACATGCATGTGCATCATGAAGACTCCACATTGGAAAGATGCATGTGGGCTACGTAGAAGTTTTTATTTGTTTTCTAGACTTATTTTGATATTTTTTTAGAATTTTGGGTGTCTTTGCAATTAGCCCAAAGTTAAGAGGCTCATTGTTATTTTGATTATAGTTGTTTTAAGTTGTTTTTTTATAGCCATTAGATTAGATGAATAGCTAAGATTAGATTAGGATATTTTGACTTATTATATAAACTCTTTTAGTTGTAATTTTTAATTGATGATGAAATATATTGAATTTTGCTATTGAGAATTCTCTTGTGGAGTGATCTCTTCTTCCTTGGTGAGAATCCAAGCTTCCTTGGTGTGAGTTCCAAGCTACTCGGTGCAAATCCGAAGGTAACTTCTTCTATCTCTATCTCCTCTCTTATTTTCTTCTCTAAATTCTTCATCTTTATTTTCTTCTTGGATCAAGTTTGACCTAGAAAACCCAACCGTATCTCTTCCATCTCTAAACCCTAATTATTGAACAACACTGTAAATAGTGCTGCGTGAATAGTACCAAACGTGAATAGTAACTTACTTACACTAGTTTGTCCTACGACACTCTAAACCCTCCCAAAACCATTACCACAACCGTCAGAAACTCTCAAATCCTTGCGGTAACCCTCAAAAATAAATAAATATAGTAATGAAACTGGAGCAGCGCATGCATAGTCAGAGTGAACTAGTACTAGGCTACCAAGCTACAAGAGACTGCCACATTCATGCCTACATCTTGAGAGGTATATAACAAGGAATGGAGGTAGTAGGAAAGCATGAATTAGTTTTTTTTTTCTTCTAATAATTAAGAGTAGAGCTTGACTAAATTATACTAGAGCACAGAACCTTCAAAGAGAAACCACCAAAATCAAACTGAATAAACCAAATCTTTCCACGAGGAATATATATGGCTTGTGGATCATAAAAAGCAACTTTGTCAACATCCCTTAATCATTCAATCAGTAAAACCAATTACCTGAGGGTTCTGCAAGTTAAAAACTATCAAATTTCGATCTGCAGTTCCAACAACCATCAGAGGATGTCGAATTGATAGCGCATAACAGCGCTCGGGGAGTTGTTGAGTATGTACTGGATTTGACTGTCTAATATCCCAATACCTGAATAGATAAACTACAACCATTAGATATAATCAATCATCCACAGATGTAAAAGAGTATTAGCTAATACAAAATAAGAATCATAATGAACAAAGAACATAGCCTACATACTACAAAATACAGCAGTACAAGATCTACGAAACAGTAATTTTATTTTTTTTATAAGTAATTTGTAAATATCCCAAATATCCAAATAGAGATATGATGTTGAAACAAATATCTACAACTAGAAATTAAATTGGTAAAACTTGCAACGAACTGATTATATTTGAAGAGGGTGTTTGGTTGCAAGGAAATGGAAGCTGGAAAGGTGTGCCTAAGGTCATAGCTGTTTTTTGTTTGTCTCACAAGGAAAACAATTGATAAGGAAAGGCATGTCCATGATATTTGGCCCTTAAAGG
Source organism: Euptelea pleiosperma (assembly GCA_035048495.1). Classification (NCBI taxonomy): domain Eukaryota; kingdom Viridiplantae; phylum Streptophyta; class Magnoliopsida; order Ranunculales; family Eupteleaceae; genus Euptelea; species Euptelea pleiosperma. The sequence continues at coordinate 24,003,906 of CM068542.1, read as the reverse complement.
GCTTTATATTAAAAAAAAATGAGCATTCAGGGGCATGTCTGGCATTCGCTGACTGACTTTGATCAGATTGAGATAGAAATTGGCTAAACTGTGAAACCTCAGAGGCACTAACTCTCCGAAACCTACCCATATCCTTGCAAAAAAATATCCCCAAATAGTTCTCATTAAAAAGGCAAAAAAAAGTACATTCCGATGAGTCAATGCTTTAACTAGACTAACATTTTGCCTTGTCAGGACTCGAGTACTAGTGGCTGAAACATGGTTCAAGCAGGTGCTAGCCAAAGTTATCTCAGTTTTTGTCTTTTAGATAATTTTTTTTTATAAGTATAGCATTCATTAAGGAACCGAAAAAGATACAAAGCGACCTAAGAAGGAACGCTCCACAAGGCTCAAAACAAAAAAGAAAGGAAAACACTCTAACCACCTTCCTTACCCTCTTTTAGAAAAGTTCACTATGTTATTAACTCAAATTACCCTCTTTGTATCTACCATACGCTCATCTTCACCAAGAAGGCAAAGTAGGGCATGAGCCAAGAGCTTTATTTTTGGCAATGCAACAAAATTGATCATCACCATTCTTCTTCATGCTTTCTTTTGGATATGTGCTTCTTCATGCTTTTGTATAGACACTCAACCCCCTTTTTTTGTTTTCTTGGATTACATTATTTAAAGATTGCACTTTAGTTTTTTTTTTTTTTTTTTTTATAAGGTAAAAGATTTATTAATGAAAGAAAGATACAAGGCGTAAGGGAGGTCGAGGAGACCTCCTAGAAGAAAAACAGGCCCACAGGATCCTAACTACCCCTGCGCATAATGGACTCCCATCTAAAGACCATGTCCTCAAAGACTAAACCTTGACATTCCTCAAACATCTTAGACCAAAATAGGAGGTAGGCCTTGACCGAAAGAACAATGTCATGGGTGGACGCCTCTTTGCCTTCAAAGATTCTACTATTCCTCTCCTTCCATAGTCCCCACCAAACTGTAAACGGAAGGATACTCCATAGTCTGCGACCACAAAGGGGAAAGCATCGCGAGGACCAACTCCCAATCGTCATGCATACTGAGGCGTGGAGGGTCCAACAAATGCCAAAAAGACCAAAGAACAGCCCCCACACTTCCCCGGCTAGCCTACAATGTAGGAGAAGGTGATTGACGGATTCCCCATCTGCCTTGCACATAACACAATAGTTCGCCATCACCCAATTTCTTTTGATCAAGTTGTCCATAGTAAGAATCTTCTCAAGAGAGGCACACCACACAAAAAAGGCTACTTTCAATGGCACCCTCGCACCCCAAATCTTGGACGCCAGGTAGCCGCCTCTCCATGAAGGAGCCTGATACGCCGACGAAGATCTCCAGGAAGAGTCCACCAACTCATAGAACGATCGGACCGTGAATAAACCATTAGACTTACCTGACCATTGCAACGCATCCTCTCTAGCTCTATCTACCACCACTCCATCCAACTTTTGAAGGAGGGATGCCAAAGTTGGAATTTCCCAGTCGTTAAGGGCTCATCTCAATCCCAAGTTCCACGAGGTCCCATCGCTATCCTCCCCCAAGATGGACAATACTGAGCTGTCTTTACGATCCGAGATCCTATACAGGTGAGGAAACTCCTCCTTGAGGGCCTTGTCACCACACCACAAATCATCCCAAAAGCGAATTCTTTCTTTAGTTAATATATAATAAATCGTATGAGGGGTGAGAGGATACTTTTTGACTATCACTCATCTTTTCTCTCCCACATTTTCTTCTCTCTCTCCTCTTCAAACCCTAATCTCAACAACTTATTGTTATCATGTTATGTCCTTAGTATCTTTTATTTATTAGTCCTACATCGGTTGGTAGTAGTTTGTAGTTTGGTATTTTTTTAGACCCTTCACTATATGAGGGTCCTTATATAATCAAATGACCACACCTGGGTTAAAACTAGCTGAGAGCAAGGTAGTTAAGGGCGCACTTAAGGCGCTAAGACCTCTGGTGCCTAAAGTGGGAGGCGCAAGGTGAGGCACACGCCTGACTAAAGCGAGACTTGATATTAAAAATTATAAGAAATATAAAAAAATTAAGAAAAATAACATCATAAAATAACAAAGTTGGTAATCATTAGGCCATAAAACATAAAAGATAGCAAATGTTGAAAATCTCAAATAACCCAAAAGCAGTTCTAGTTAACATTATCATTATCTAAATACAAAACAAGTAATCAAAGTCATAAAACATAAAAGATATCAAATGTTCAAAATCTCAAATAGCCCACAATTAGTTCTAGTTAACATCGCCATCATCTAAAATATAATCATTAGCTTCATCCCCCATCATCATCGGATATGTTAACCTCCTCAATATATTCTTCTTCTTCTGTCTCCTCCGAATTGGCCTCTTCCTCTTCCGGCTCCCTTATTGAAGCCCTTACCCTTACTCTTGACATTGATTGTGATCTAGTATTTGATGTTGATTCACCAACTCCAACAGCTCTCACAACAACACTCAATGTCAAGCTGTCATCCTCAAACACCAATTCATCTTCTGCTTCTCCACCATCTCTTTCCATCTCGCCAAGTAGTCATTCATTGCTTTCATCAATGTCTTTCAATGAGATAGGTTCAATTGTATCTCTCCTATCATACCATTGCTTAATATAATAGGCCAAAGGACATAATGTTGACAAAAAAACATGTATTTTAGTGAATATAATAGGCCAAAGTACATAATGTTTACAAAAAAACATGTATTTTAGTGAGGCGCATGCCCAATGGGCCTGGAGTCTGGTCATATGCGTGCACCTTACTAAACACGCCTCGCCTTGACTCTTCTAAGGCGCTTTAGGTGTGCCTTGCGCCTGAGGCGCGCGCCTTGACTACAGAGGCTGAGAGTAACAATAGGGTGTGCAAGTTCAAGAAAGCCTTGTACGGGTTAAAGCAATCTCCTCGAACATGGTTTGAATGGTTCATCAATGCAATCAAAAGAGTTGGCTATATATAGAGTCAAGCAAACCACGCACTCAATTTGTGAAACACCATCAGACCAGTACCACTTCATTGATAGTCTATGAGGATGACATAGTCATCACAGGAAGCGATCCAACAGAAATAAAGTAGATAAAGACTTTCTTATCCTCTGAGTTTGAAACAAAGGATCTCGAGCTATTAAAATACTTTCTAGGGATCGAAGTTGCCCGATCGCAGAAAGGCATCTTGATATCTCATAGGAAGTATGTCCTGGACCTGTTGAGTGAGAGGGTATTTGGGAGCGGGAGTAAAACTAGCAGAGACTCCGATAGATCAAAGCCATCGTCTGAACTCTTAGGAGAATAAGTCCCTTGCGGATGCTATTATGTTTAAGCAATTGGTTGGCAGACTAATCTACCTAGCTCACACACGGCCTGATATTGCCTATGCGATGAGTGTCATTAGTCACTTTATGCACTCACCACGATCATCACATCTGGAAGTGGCCCACAGAGTTCTATGATATCTCAAAGGTTCTCCAGGTCGTGGCAAATTACTCGACCGACATGAGCACTTCAAAGTGGAAGCATACAATGATGTTGATTAGGCAGGTGCAGTTACTGATCGTCGGTCCACTTCAGGATATTGCACTTTTGTCGAAGGTAGGCTTGTCAATGGATGGTCGAAAATTCGAATCCGATTCGAATCCTTATTCTAAATTTCGGATATTATCCGAAATTTTCGGATATCGGATTTGAATTCGGATATCTTTATGATATTCAAAATGAATTCGAACACGGATACGGATATAGGTATATCCACTCCGATAATATCCGATCCGATAACAACCCTTTACTGTATATACCCTTTCTGTCTTTTGCTTTAGGGTTCCACTTTTTTTCACCACCTTTCTCTCTCTCACGCCGTCGAACACTTCCTCCTCCTCCCCTCATCTTCCTCATGTAGAAACCCTAACCCCTTTCTCTCTCTCCCTCTCTCTCTCCAGTACTTGGGGAAGCCCTATCAGCAATGGACGTTTCGAGACGAAACCCTAGTTTTCTCAGAATAATCCTCTCTCTTCTCACGATCGCTTATGTAGAAGTGTTCTTCGAAGAAGTCTTCAAAGGTACAGACAATCACCGAAATCTGAGTTTTTTTTCCTTAATTTTCCTCATTATTGCTCCAATTTTTAGGCGCAATTTGATTAATTTAGGGAGAGTTCTCTTCGCCTCTGTGTTCATCCTCTCTGCTTGGCAAGAGTTCAATGAATTTGGAGTTGACGGTGGAGTACAATATTTTCACGAAGCACGTAACCTCTTATATAGGGGTTCATGTACCAAACATCGAGATAAAATATGTAGTTGTTGCTATTATTCCTTTGAAGGGGATTGGAGGCTTTCTGTTTATCTTCGGCAGCTCTTTTGGAGCCTATCTCCTGCTTCTCCATTCGGAATTTACCACTCCTATTTTGTGTGACTTCTAAAACTACGACATTGAGAAGCCACAATTTGTTCAACTTTTCGTCAAGCTCACACAGAGTGGGGCACTTGTTGGTGCATTTCTCTTCTTCCTAGAGATGATGAACACAATACTTATGAGACAACCCAAGAAGAAGGCTCCCAAAGCAAAGACACTTTAGATCAAGGACTTGGTACTGGAGGTGATTATGCTGTAAGTGTTCTACTTTCAGGGTGCCAACTAGATGTAATGCTGGATCAAAGATTACATTCTCAACCGGTTTTGTCCGTCGTGTATCAATTTGTGTTTCATCTTCTTCTTTTCTTTTGTCTTATTTCTTAAGGTGATTTAAGTGTTCTATTTTCATTTTTTGTGTAATTTTCATGTTGAATTCTGAGAACATCTTTGACACCCTGCACACATTGGAATTTTTGGATTTTCTTATTTGGATTTGGATACCGGATATCAAATATCGATATCATTCGAATCCATTTCTTATCAGTCGAATCGGATATTATAAGAAAATCGAATTTGAATTTGATTTTTAGTTTAGAATATCCGTTCGGATTCGAATTCGGATAACATTTATTTTTTTGAATTCGAATTCGAATATAACCATATTCGGTTCAATAGGTATCCCATTGACAGGCCTAGTCGGAGGTAACCTAGTTTCTTAGTGCAGCAAGAAACAACCTGTTGTAGCTCGATCCAGTGCAGAGACCGAGTTTCACTCTATGGCGCATGGTGTGTGAACTCCTCTAGTTGAAGATTATGCTGGAGGAATTGGAAATCAATGTGACATAGCCAATGAGCCTTTATTGTGATAATAAAGCAGTCATTCACATAGCTCACAACCCAATACAGCATGACAAGACCAAACATATTGATGTTGATCACCACTTCATCAAAGATAAGTTTCAGCAATGATTGATTTGTACACCTTATGTGAGGACATAGGAGCAAGTTGCAGATACTACTAAGGAGTCAACAAGTCAATCCTTCACACATTGATAGGCAGCTGGATATGATGGATATCTACGCTCCAGTTTGAGGGGAGTGTTGGATTTCTATCTCATCCCCATGGGGGTGCTCTTAGTAGGCTATGTCCCACTGCCCCACGTGGGATTATGTTTGGGTCGTGGGGTTAAGTGTGGGCCCACCACGAATCTCTTTTATATTGGTTCGTGGGTTATGTGGGTCCACTCACTTAACCCACGGGCTCTTTTCTTGTAAAGGGGTTTATATTTATATATATATATATATATATATATGGATGGGAGTTAAGAGAGATTGAACAATAAGTTCAATCCCTCCTTTTTTCCTCTAACCTCTTTCTCTCTAACCATATTTCTTTTCTTATTCCTCTTCCTTCTTTAACTCTTTTCTTATTCTCTCTCTCAATCTTACTATTCTGGTTACAACCTAAAATACAACAGGTTCCACTCTGTAGGAAATGCATAGGAAGTCCATGCAACAAACTAGGCCCTGCATGCAACGAACCGCCAACGAATGGAGGGAGTTCCCAGAGCCCTATTGTCGACTCGAGCGAAGTGAAGCGCTATTGGCGACAATAAATAGCTCATTGAACAATGATTGATCCAGTCAGTAAGTGCCATCGATTGTTCCAGAGAGAAGGATCATGGAGCCCCAGAATCGTGACATCCAGCGGCAGCATCTAAATGGTTATATTAGGGTTTAAGGGTTATGGAATTAGAAGTAGAGAATTAGGGTTTACTGGGGAGCAAAGGAGAACATACCCCAATGAGTGCCGCATGCACCAATGAAGCTATATGGTGCTACTGCAACTCTATGGGCTGTTTGCAATCTTTGGATAGGTGCAACAGGGTATCGAGGGGTCTAATGTGTACGACCAGGTATTAAGGTAGATTAGGGTTAAAACAAAGAAGAACAGCACCAGGTGGAGTCACGGGCACCACATGCGCCCAAAACAGATGTTGCAAGGCACTATAATGGCAAGGGATAGGTGCGGCTAGGGCTGGAGGAGTGATGGTTGCAGGGACGGCAAGTTAGGGTTTATGGTGTAGGCTAGGGTTTGGGTTATATGGGACTGTATAGGGAGAACTAAGGGAAGAAAGTGACAGGGTGTTGTTATGCCCCACAACACAAAAAAGAGGTTAGAGAGGTACGGTTATGTATAAGATCGATTGGGGTAGGTTTAGGACAAGTTCGGAAATTTTTGGGTTAGGGTTTATTGCACATGATTAAGGTTTAAGTGCTGAATTTCAACAGTAAACAGACAATTAATGGAGGGGAAACTAAGAGAAGAAGAGAGAAAGAGATTGAGATAGAAAATACCTTTGGATTCAGCACCGAACTAGCTTGGATTCAACACCAAGGTAAAGTGGATTCAACACCACAAGAGAATTACTCGAGAGATTATCAATTTCATAATCACAAGTCATAATGAGCAATTACAATTAAAAGAGTTTAAATACTAACTCACTCAACCTAATCTAATCACAACCATCCAAATAACTAATAAGATCCAATGGCCTAAAAAAATAAAGCCACTTAAACTAATTAAGAAAAATTATAATGGGGTCCCTAAACTTTGGCATAATTGCAAAGACACCCAAAACTCTAAAAAATATAAAAATAATGATAATAATCCTAGCAAAGCAATAAAAATCTTTAAAAACTCCTTACACAGCCCGCGTGCATCTTTCAAATGTGGAGTCTTCGTGATGCACGTGCATGTGGGGGGTCTTCCGCTCCCATAACTCATGGAGGACTTGAACTGGGACCCACATACTCATCAAAGTATAAAGACAAGGGTATAGGCCCAGTTCTCCTCTACCTCTGATACATCCTAAGTGAAGACACAATGTCCGCATCATTGTTATTCAGTTTGGGTTGCGTCAAGGCCAATCAGATAATTTTGTGTTTACACAGAAGAATGTGACATGAAACATTGTTTTTGAGGTTTATGTGGACAATATAGTGGTGATAGGGGATGATAGTGAAGGAATTCAAGATTTAAAATAGTTCTCACAGCAACATTTTCATACTAAAGATCTAGGGAAGCTTCGGTACTTTTTAGGGACTAAAGTTGCGAGATCGAGCCATGGAATCAGTTTGTCTAATTGGAAGTATGTTTTGGACATTCTTGATGAAACAGGTTTGTTGGGATCTAAACCAATTCGCCTATGGATCCTAATACCAAGCTTATGGTTGATCAAGGGGGGTTTTATTTGATCAGCGTAAACATCGAATGTTGGTCGGGAAATTGAATTATTTGACAATCACTTGACTAGATATTTCCTTTTCCATTAGTGCGATTAATCAATTTATGCAGTCATCACGAGTTCCACATTGGGAAGTTGTTCAAATTAGGAGGTACTTGAAAGGAGCTCATGTTCATGGATTGTTATACAGGTCCAATGGACACCAGCATGTAATTGGTTTTACTTATACAAATGTTGATTGGGCAGGTTCTCCTAATGACAGGTCTACTGCAGATTATTGTACTTTCCTAAGCGAAAATCTAGTAACTAGGAAAAGCAAGAAAAAAAGTGTGGCTACTGGTTCGAGTGCTGAAGCTGAATATAGAGCAATGGCTCACACCACGTGTAAGTTAACATGGTTGAAACACCTTCTTTAGGAGTTAGGTTTTGATGTTGATCAAAAAAAAAAAAATTATTCGAAGAAGCTATATTGTGATAATCAAGCGGCAATCCACATAGCTTCTAAGCCAGTATTTCATGAACGGACAAAACATATTGAGTGGATTCACTTTGTTAGAGACAAAGTTCTGTGTGAAGATATTTCTATCCGTATGGAATTACACAATGTTTACTCTCCAGCTTGAGGGTGTGTTAGAAATGTTATCTTTTTAATATTATAGGATTTAGAGGTACTTTAGTCATTGTACTTTGCTTTAGTTACTATATAATAAATCATATAAAGGGTGAGAGGATACATTTGACTATCTCCCACTTTTTTCGCCCACGTTTTCTTCTCTCTCTCTCTTCTATTCAAACCCCAATCTTAACAACTTGCACTAATTTAATTTCATGAATTAATGAAATAGTGAAATTCCATCTATTGCTTCATTTCCTTTAATTATTATAAATTTAATAAATAAAAATATACTGATTGCTTGAGAGATGATTAGGCAACGCCTAGGGCCGCTAGGGAATCCATGTTGCTCGCCTAGCACCTAGCACCTTTGACTACACTGGTAAACTCCTACAATCCTGCACCAGCAGGACCAAACAAAACCCAAGTCAAACAAGGGTCAAATCCATACAAATAAATTTGCACCATCCTCTTCAAATATGTGAAAAGTTTCAATTGCTTAAGCATAGTCCAAAAACAGAAGAGTTTCACCAACCAGCACATCTTGTCTGAAATGACACAACCTACACCGTGTTTGTTATTTTTTGTTGATGTGCTCTTTGGCATTAACAAGTGAAAGGGAGCAAAACGAATCCATGCCAACAAAAAAAAATCTCCCAAAATCAACAGCTCCAGCATCTGAACCGATAACTTACAGATAACTAATATAACTCACCCATTGTGAGCAAACCCTTTAAAGTTTATAAAAGACCCCTGATGATATCAAACAACAGAACTTATGTATTCTCAAATATCACAAATACACACGCACACACAAATATGTATATAATCGTGATTTATATTGCCACTTAAATCCACCGTAACTATTGTACAATTTTAAGCAAGATACCATTGTAAATACTTAAGGAGGAGAAGGCTGGGATACTGGGTGGACACAACAGACATCAATCCATGCGCAAACAGGGTTTTCCCAGGTGGCAGTTGAGGTGGCAGGTTCAAAAGTGTCCACCTGTTGGATAACTTCAACCCCTCTCCACGTGGAAAATTTCAGCCCAATAACCCTCTGCCACGCAATGAGAATTTGAAGGTTTCCATTTTTTTCTATTAAAAAAATTAAATTGAAGGACTATCATTCAGACAGGGGAGGAGCCGTACATGGTAAGGTATGGGTGCAACATGGACAAGAGTGTTGTCCATGTGGCCATTCCAGACGGTAGTCTATCAAATGGATAGTCTGCATTTGCCATCTCAGCATCCCACATGGCAAAGAAAACCTCGAATTCACAAGGTATGAAGTCTGCAGTGACTACCCAGGCTAACTTTCGCCTAAAAATATTAGGGTTGTCTAAAAATTTATAAAGAGAGAAGAGAGAAGAGAGAATAATGCATGCCTTAGAGTCTTATCCCAGCTTCCTGTAACTAAAAGATTCATCTCTGGGATCCAAGCAATTTCTTTAACGGGTGCATCATGCATGGCCACGGTCACAGGTTGCCCACCAGACATCAATGGCCACATCTTGACCTGCTTATCACACCCTCCCGAAAACACAGTCACTCCATCATCCTTCCAAGTCGAGCACAGAACCTAAAGAAATACCATATATCATCGCCATTACTTAAAATCAGCATTATAAAGAAGGGGCTTGTAAATTCCACGAATCGTAGATTTGTTACCGGCTGGTCGTGTGATATTGATGCCTTTGGCACACTGCCTATGTTGGTTCCGTTCCGGAGTATCTCCCAACATCTAACCTGTCAATTTTTATCAAGAAAACTCAAATGTGTGTTCAACATTTAAACTATAAAGTGTTCAAAACTCAAGGAAAAAAAAAGAATCCAGAAAACCTGATTGAACAAACCTGGTTATCCCAAGAAGTTGCGACAAGGAAGTTTCCCTTGGGACTGAAACCAAGGCTAGAAATAGAATCAGTGGGAGGTTGAACCACCTGCAACATAAAATTACATAAACCACCAATCACCAAATCTTTAATTCCCAATTAATTAACCTTAATAAATGAAAAAGGAAAAAAATGATACCTCAAACGACTTGTTTGGATTTGGATTTGCCGCACCCGCAACAGCAGTGATTCCCGGAATATTAGACATTGACGTTGTCAGCAAAACCTCCAACAGTACAAATGCTTGTGGATTGCCTCAGAAATCGCACAGATGCTTGTCACTGGCAGATAAAGTAACACTTGAATAAAACTACTACAAATCTTTCAGTTGATCTGTGGTTCTTCTTAACCAATTTAACAATAAACGAGATTAACTTTCTGGGTGCGTCCAACTGTAAGCTGTAAATCTTAAAAAACTTCCACTATAGGCAATACTCAGCTACAACATTATAATACAGTGACGCTACCCATAAAGAACTTCTTTGTTAATCTGATTAAGAACAGAAACCCAATTCTAGAAACTCGCAAAAAATCCATTGAAGACCAAAAAATGGAGCTCACTGGAGTAAGAACAGAGGTCTAAGCAGAGGACTCAGAAGAACTAGAAGGGTGTGAAAAAGAAGAAGGAGAGCTGGTCAATCAGAGATTTGAAAAGCAGTTAGCTTGCAAATCTTTAAACATCAAACCCCAGAACCGAATACCAAACCCTAAACCTACAAAAACTCCAGAAAGATCGAATAAAACCCCACCAAAACAAAAGCTACGGTTAATCATGAATCAAAACCTTTAAATTAAATAAATTACTTATCAAAAAAAAAAAAAAAACCTTTAAATTAAAACCTGAAGAACAGCATGTTGGGACGGTTTGCTCATCAAGTGGGATCTTCCCACTTTCTTCTCCACCTTTAGTTGGCCCTACACACATCCAAAACGTGGGTTATTCAAATTACCTAACTACCTAGGACTTAGTTGGATGCAATCCCAACATATGTGGGGAGTGGTTACCTCACTCAAAGTGCTATACATCACTCTCTCCTATTTCTACGACGGGTGGAAGTGAGGAGAGATTTTTCTATATAAGTGGTGGCCGTCCCCTCCGGTGCATGCGGTTGTGAACATCCCATCTTATATTGACGGTGCAAAAGGTTCGGGGTAGAGCTTCTACGTGCTTGCTTCTCTTGGAAATTCTAGCGAACACCGGGTATGTGAAGTCTAAACTCAAGGTCGAATTGATCTATTTTATTTTTCTTGTTCTGATTGAAAGATTGAGATTCTAAATCCGTATTTTCGGGGTGATTAAACCCAACAATTGGTATCAGAACTGTTGGTGAACCTCATCTTTCAATCAAACCCAAATTTTTTGAAGAAAAATTTAGTTTTTTATGAAGAAAAACATACCTTGTTGGAGATTTTTTGTCGCCGGCCGTCTATGTGATCGCCGGAGACGGAGTCGACGGAATGCCCCTGCCCTTTTGGTATGTGCACTTGCCGCGGCGACACTGGGTAGCAGCCCTATCAAATTTCACTTGCTTTTTTTTTTTTTGCAAGTATCAAATTTCACTTGCTGCTGTGGGTTTATGTTAGGGTTTTATTTACAGAGCTTACAGCAACTTGATTTGTCAAAGGAGATGAAGTGTGGGCTTCAAAAGCCCAACACGATTGTTTGAAGGGCCAACCCATAATGCTAGTCTTTAATATTTTTTCCATGGACTCGCCATGTTCTAATGGACATAGCACATTTTAATGGACCATACCTAGGCCCAGTTCGATTGAACACAATACATTGGGGTTGCAACACAATCTGTTAACACAGTGGATCGACCCACGACCCGAACCGATATACAACCCGATCCATTGCCCCAACTGGGTCAACTCGACCCAACCCAGTTTTGACCGAGTAAAACCCGTTGACCGGGTCAATGCGTTTCGGGTTGACTAATTGATGAACCATTATAAGGTCCTATTTGTGGCACATAAGAACCTGTTTTTACACATTATGACTGTTTTTGTAATTCCAGGCTCATTTTAAGTCCGATTGAGGCCCGTAAACAGTCAATTTAAAGAAAATTGATAGACCTTAGGTTTGAATCATGTATCAAAAATAAAATATGATTTCTTTTTATAATAAATGTTTATCATATGTTTAGGTTGCTAGACAACATGTGCATTAAGCTAGTTTCTTTGAGAACCTAGACTAGGCGTATACACATACATTTACTCATATCCATCCAGAATAATAAATGAACTAATAAAAGATAGTTTCATATTATCTAAGATAGAGTAAATGTACGTGAATACCCCTAGCAAACAATATTTAATATGATGAACCTAGCCATATGATTTGTCTTATTAAGAAATAGGTCTTACTTCTATTAGGGTTTAGGAAGACCAATAAAGTGGTCGTTTAAGGATTCATGACCGAAGTATTATCACGCTCTGCCTAAAGGTGACCGACCTACGGAGGTTGTGTTTTCCTTGAATCTTGGGATTCATATCTCATTAAGATTACAAGTTGCACTGGCTTGCGTGAATATTTTCAATTTCTGCCAAAAGGTGATTTAGGATACTTTTGCGTAAGATAAGTGAGTAGAATAGTCATTAGTACGACATGGACATAAAGATAACCCTCTTGCCAAAAGGTAGTTGAAGTGTCTGAGTCAAACTAGAGCACAACTGACTAGGTCTATGCACGCCTTATCAGCGTGATCCAAGGAAACTAATAACATATCAAAAATCTCTGCCAAAAGGTGAGATTAGGTGATCTATCTTGCCTGTTCCCGCAGGGTGGAAAGTTTTGGCACATGATAAAACACCCTGATCAGTCCAGTTTTAACCCCTGAACACGGACCGAAACCCTTAAAGTTGTAAAACTTATTAGGGTTGAGATGGTAACGTTTGTCATGTCTTTTCTGTCAATGCAGTTATGGACGGAACTTCAGTTCAGAGACATTTGGCAGGAATTGAACCATTGAATGGTTCTAACTATTCCCATTGGTGGATGAGTGTTGACGTTATGTTAGGATGACTTTGTCCTCATTGAGGATATGCCTGAGACTCCAACTCTAGTTTCTTCAGAGTCAGTGAAGGCTTGTTACGCCAAGTGGGAAAAGGCCAATCGAATGGCCATGATGATTATCCGTGCATCCATCAGCGATTCTCTTCGTGGGGGCATAGAGGTTACTACCACAGCAAAGGAGCTTCTATCAATAATAAAGAAGCAATTTGTTGGCACTAAGAAGTCTTTGCAGTATAGTTATTTGTCCCAGTTGATGGCCCTTAAGTATGATGGGAATGGTAATGTTTGAGAACATCTTCTAAAGATGTCCAAATTGGTTATTGGTCTTAGAGATCAAGGTGTTACTTTTGAGGATGATCTACTAGTTCACATGGCAGTTCTTTCATTGCCAAGGTCTTTTGACACTTTTAAGGTGAACTACAATGCTCAAGAGACCAAGTGGGACCTTGATATTCGCTTAAAAGTGCGTATTTTTCACTATTATCCTCTAAGCATTATCACACTCTCCTACGTAAAACTGCTCTATTTATCGACTTTTCTATGTAAGAGTCTCTTTTATTGCGTAGAACACACTTTTCTGGACGAAATGGTATATTTGCATGCATTAAACACATTTCTGGAAATCTAAATATGCAAAGCCGTTTTGTAGAAATCTCATTACGTGCTCTTTTATTGCAGAGACACCGATCGGACAACTATGATAAAATGCGAACCCACAAACGACTACCAAAGCCAGCAAGATACAAGCTGAGAAATGGGTTGAGTCAGAAGATCGCGACACCAAGAACCCTAATCGAATGATTCTTGAAATCCACTGCCAAAGCCCAGTACCACAGCCTAAAGAACTTGCAGGCAATACCATGCAATCCCTATGTTAATGGGCTAGTGGGTCACAACGGTGGGCAACAGCTAACCATGATGTTGGGCCAAGAAATGGACCAACTTGCATGTGATGACGTGGTAAGATGATGGCTACATCAAGAAGGACCCAAGCATATTTGGTCAACGAATATATGAATCAGAGACTAAGTTATCAAGGAGGCTAGATGGTGGACCCGAATCATGGACTAATGCGTACCTATAGAATGAGAATAAAGATTAGAAGGTCGGTAGGCTTAACAGTGAGCCAAAATAGTAAAGCAAGATAGGGGCGCAATATTGGTGAGCCATGATGACTTGTCACGATGGTGGGCCAGCGTGCATGGTGATCAAGATCAACGGTGGCGATGAAAACAAAGATGGAAGATGGAGTGCCGGATTGGTTTTAACAACTATGGAGCATGGGCTGCCATGCATGTGAGAAAAAGATACATAGATGAAAGTGGGGCCCATGGGTCTTAATGAAAGTTATTTCATGTGGCAAGATCTCCCAAGGTGTTGGGCTTAAAGAGATTCCTATTGAAAGAGAATGGAATGAAGAAGATCCAACAGTGGTGGACAATTTGCCAAGAATATATTATGAAGAGGCATCCTTAAAGCCTCAATTAGAAAGGTCAAAAAGGGGAAGAAATTAAATCTCCACTCTAAATAGGCTGATGTGGCTTATTTCCAAAAAAAAGGGGGGACCATGTTCTTGATTCTCTTCTCCACCACGTTGGAAACTTTCTAAAAACCTTCCCCCTCACTTATCTCCACGGTTTTGAAACCGTAGGCGTAGCCACCAGCCCAAAAAGAATCCAACGGTGTTTGGAGCACCTCCCTTTTGGTTTAAAAGGGAGGATCGAACCCTAAAGTCATGGCTCTCTCCCCCCTCTCTTGATTCCCACGATCTTTTCCACTCTCCACGTTTCTGCCCATACAACATACCGCCCCTTCCATTACCGCCCTCTCCTTTCTACCAAGCCGTTGGGACTTCTCCAAAGGGTGACAACCAGCAGCCTGAACCAGTCCTCCACTCTTGATTCCTTCATCACCTCCCTCCCAGTCGTCCTAATCTCGTCCTCTCTCTCTAAACAAAAAGAAAAGAAAGAGAATAATATACAGCAAGAAAAGAAAAAAAAAAAAAAAAAAAAGAGCAGAAGGAGAAGAAGAAGAGAGGACGAGGTGGTCTGCACCTCCTCTACCACCACCACCACGATCTGCAACTCCTAGTTGTAGGTCCACCTTCTCCTTCACACGAGCCCCCCCCTCTTCAACTAACCCAGCGTCGTCTCCCTTCTCTACTGGTGTGAAGCACCAGCAGTTCTGTTCTTCTCCAGTCCGACGGCCTGCAACTCAACAGCCACCGTCTCACCACATTTGCATCATTGTCTCCACGCTTTACACCCTGCAACTCCGCTTAAAGCAGCACTTCCAACGTGCAGCCATCACCTGGTTCTACGCATCACCGTTCATATGATCGCCGACACCGCATCCTACAAGTTCACCGTCGTTCTCATCAACAACGGCAACCGTTCTTCCATGCTCCTCACGTTGCAACCCTAGCACTTGTAGGTGCTCCTCGTGGGCTCACAACACCTCTCCATCTCCACCCTTCCTCCTTCACACTGTCTCCTTGCTGCCTCCAGCTGATCTCCTCTCCTTACTCTCATTCTGGCGGCCTGCTCCTCCATTCATGGTTGCAAATCACGGTTGCTGCTATCATCAACGATAGCAGCACCTACAACCACTGAACCCAAACCCTGTCCTCACCATAAAGCCGTCATAACGACTCCATTATCCCTAGATTTCTAAAGCTTCAGGCCGTCTCAATTGGAGAGGAGGAAAAAAAAAAGAGAAAAGGAAAGAAGAAGAAGAAGAAGAAGGATTGAAGAAAGAGAGAGGAGAACTAAACCTCTACCGCCTCCACCACTTGAAGCCATCCCTTCCTAGCAGCCACGAGGCTGTTAATCCCCCTCGCTGCCACCTGCAAACCACCCTCACATTGTGCATCTCCAATCCAACTCCATCATGGTTGATCTCATCGAGCTTTGGTAAGTGGATCAATGGCAATCTTTCTCTCTCTATCTCTCTCTAGAAATCTCCTTCTATTTCTCTCTCTCTAACTTTTTCTCTCTTTCTCTCTCTAGGTCATTTTAGGCTTTTTCTTATTTTCTCTTTCTAGACTAGCTTTCTCTCTAAATCTTCACTAGGGTTTCATTTATTTTTCTTTATTTAATTTTATTTAATTTTATTTATTTAGTTTTTTAGCTCATGTTAACTCGATTTTGATTCAATGTAATGGATGGTTGTTTATGCATTAATGAAGAATTTTTCTTGATATTTAAGGTTTGATTTATTTCGCATTTTTTTGTTTTAATTAGCGGGTAATGATATCTCTATCAAGAACATGTTTTAAAAATCCACTTCAAATCACCACTCTCACCCCACCATCATTCGCATCGATTTCTATGGAAAAATCTGTCATTTCATGTTCTAAATTGGCACAAACTAACCCCGAGTACGGATCGACATCCGACACGAATTCCTATACAAAAGTTCCTATTTTGCAGAATTAAAATTCGGATAAAATTAAAAATGTGTTGAAATTAGGGTTTCCGTAACCAACGACACGGAAAAATCCTAGTTTCAGACCTACATCAGCTTATCACATTATGCATGACCGAAGAGGAGCGTCTCAAGGGATCTAAGGTCGAATCAGCTCATTTTGGAGTTCATTCCAACAGCAAGAAATCATTCAAGAAGAAAGGGTTTGAGAAGAACAACTATAAAGGAGAGAGCTCAGGGAGCAAAGCGAATGGAGTAAATCTTGAAGGTATTGAATGTTGGTTCTGAAAGAAGAAATGTCATCTGAAAAAAGATTGCTTTGGTTTCAAGGAGTGGATGAAGAAGAACAGATGAGGTGTTCAGCAGCAGGAAAAACCCCAGACTCAAGGATAGGCTATTCTTGGGGAGTGTGGATGCGATGAAGGTTGAGGCAATTGAAACCTACTTAGTTCTTGACTCTAGTTTTATTTTAGCTTTGATGGATATTGTTCATTTCTATTTTCGCATTGTTTATTCATCATCATTCAGATATTGTTGGTCATGATTTGCTAGTAGTTGAATTATATTAGATATCCCTCATTAGTTTTTTCTCTGTTACTTGTGTCATTGAGTTCTTTTGGCTCTAAGTGCTCTCACTTGGTAGAGATTTTTTCAATATCGTGGCATATACAAGATGTTAGACCATGTCTCAAGGATGCATTTATAGTTACAGATCAAAGATGTTTTCTTTTTAAGCTCGTTAGATTTTTTAGATTCTATTGTACATTTATGCCAATGTACAGTACTATAGTGGGAGTTTGTAGTATTAGAAGATTGTTTTCTATTTCCTCTCCCAAAGGTTTTACCAGTTCAGATACTTTAGTCATTCCTTTCAGTGCTGAGACCTAATTGTCTATTATCTCAGTAGTGAAGCCCATTCCTATAAAGAGATCTTCTAGATAGCGTAGATCGGTTATACTTGACGATTATGTATATACTCAGGGTGAGTGGGAGTTAGTCTGTGATTCTTATTATCTTCGTAGATGACACCTCTATATTTGTTGAGCGTTGTGGTTTCCATCCACAAACCGTTGGTTATTTATTTTGACTATGAGTCATTAGACTATATTGTGTGATTGGATATTGTTTGTCTTTATTGATGTTCATTTTTTACTCATGTTATTAATTTTAGAAATAAATATTTTTCAGTGCTTTTATTATTGTTATCATGGCACTCATTTGTGTGTACATATGCTATGAGGTTAAGTTGGCCTAAGAATACAGAGATGTATTCCTGAAGTATGCTTAGGCTAGATGTGATTGGACAACACATAGGTAAACCCTTATCCTGATAAGAAGGTGATAGTTTTCACATGGTGGGTTGCCGTAATGTATTAGGATAACGTACTACAAGTACGAAGCTTGACGAACATGAGAAATGTACATGTAACATTGCACGAGGTATGTACATTACTCTAGATATATCACTGTAGCCACATGAAAGTAAATGCTCAAATTCATTCAATGGTACTAACCTTGAGACCATGGAATTGTTTTGGTGTCAAGATAGAACACCAAAACATTTATGATCCATTGTTAGTGTTGTGCTTGAAATTGAGTGAAAGTTGAGTTAGTACCAAAGTTGTTTAGGCAATGTTTTCTTTTCAAAACAAAGAGTGGCTACTCGATCGTTTTCAAAAGCTAATAACCCATTGCGTCATTTTCAAAATTATGTGTGTGGACCAAGTGGGAGATTGTTGGGACGGTTTGCTCATCAAGTGGGATCTTCCCACTTTCTTCTCCACCTTTAGTTGGCCCTACACACATCCAAAACGTGGGTTATTCAAATTGCCTAACTACCTAGGACTTAGTTGGATGCAAGCCCAACATATGTGGGGAGTGGTTACCCCACTCAAAGTGATATACACCACTCTCTCCTATTTCTACGATGGGTGGAAGTGATGAGAGATTTTTCTATATAAGTGGTGGCCGGCAGTCCCCTCCCGTGCATGCGGTTGTGAACATCCCATCTTATATTGACGGTGCAAAGGGTTCGGGGTAGAGCTTCAACGTGCTTGCTTCTCTTGGAAATTCTAGCGAACACCGGGTATGTGAAGTCTCAACTCAAGGTAGAATTGATCTATTTTATTTTTCTTGTTTTGATTGAAAGATTGAGATTCTAGATCCGTATTTTTGGGGTGATTAAACCCAACACAACAAAGCTAGGATATTTCTTTACATACCTTGAGAAAACCCTAACTTACAGCTAGGGATTCTGCATGAGAAATAGACAGGAATTCGAACACGAAAAACGCAAGACACTTGTTCAGGGCAGGAGAACAAATGATAAGCGGAAGAAAAGGCCGAAAAAATAATCCATATAGAACATGACTCAAAAGTTAGTACCGAGTACCCCAAAAATACCAGTTTCCCATTCTTCCCGCCAATGATGGAGCCCCTTGTCAATTCCTTGTAACCTACCACTCACATGAACCCCTTCAAAGGTGAAAAAAAATAAAGATATATGTGTAATCTATAATTTTCACGCTCAGGCCAACCATGGCGAGCCCCTAATCAGTAAATTATCCTATCAATTAGTTTGTAGAAATCAATTTTATTGGCACAAAAACAAAAGAAATCTCAGGCCTCCATCTCTTCAGTTGGACCAACCGTGGCATTACAGAAAATATTCAATACAAACCTATGCTTTGCCACAAGAAAATATGCAATACAAAACCAATCAAGAAAAAAAATGCATGAAAAATTTATGAAATTACTGAAACAATCACACACAAACTGACTGATACTCAAAAGACGAGCAAAAAAACTCTCTACACTATAAATTTTCATACGTTGAAATGAACTCGTAATCTGATGTCCTATCAAACCAAACCCTAGAAGCTCAAAGAGTAGCGAGAGTACCTGAAGAGAGGGCAGATTCTTTTAGGAGGAAGACGAGGATTTGTTTCAAAAGAGGAAGAAAATAGGGAAAAGTATAAAAATAAAAGCAGATTTTTTTTTGAGTACGCGAAAAATGAAAGGAGAGAGATGATACTAAAAAGAGAAGAAAAATATAGTGTGCTGGGGGGTGTGTAGGTTTAAAACGTGCGCATACCCCCGCGTAGCGTTTGGTGGACGCTGCGGTCGCGGCAAACCCATGCACAAGATTAATACTGTCTAGGTGACACGTGGCATTCCCGTCTAGAAGTCAAGTATACAGAAAAGTTGTGATTCAATAGGTCAACTTTGGAGCTTTTAATATCAATCAAATGCCAATATGGTAATGGAAACAACACACCCTACCGTAAGGAGCATCTTATGGAATCACCATTGAAAAAATACAAGAACCTGAGCCTCCATATTTGGTCTATAGGTCCACTTAGGGATGGCAATACATCCATGCAGTCGATGGTCTCTACAAGTGTGCCACGTGGTTCATACGAACGTCCGTGAACTCCCCTGCCAAAGACGTCGACCATGGATCTCAGTCTACATCTCCCCCATGATGATGATTTTGATTTTGAGTCTAGAAAAAATGAGAATAGTAGAGAAGAAGACAGAGAGAGAACTTACAGGAGGTCTCCAAATCCTCTATTTCGTACGGAGAATGCTAATGTTAGCTGGAATGTAAGTCAAAGGAAGACGTCGAAGGAGCTTGGGTTTTGGAGAGGTACTGGAGAAATGACATAAATAGAAATGGAGAAATGAAGGGTCGTGGAGGTAACAAGGATAAGGTATCCCTGAAAGTGTTTGGCGACAAAAACTTGTATGACAGAGCTTGGATTTTGGAGAGGCAGAGTTGTAGAAGGGTTTAGTGGTGCATTTTTAATGTAGCATTTGGGTTGTCGCTAAATATGGCTACAGTAACACCTATAATGGCAACATAAGATTTTCGCACTAAAGGCAATTTTTAGTTGTGATATATGAACTACGAAAAAAGTCGCCACTAAAAACTATATTTCTTGTTTCTAGATGTTACATTTTAACATTTAATAACATGATTTTTTGCCTTTGGATTTGAGCTTTATTTATTGATTCTAAAATATAACTCTCAGAAATTATCCATCAAACTGATTTTTGGTAACTCCACCTAGAAGGGGAACAAATTTCCATAAGGTCAGTGGGCCCATGTTCCACATTGCAGTTTTGGGAGGAGGTGACTCCATGGATAACATGTTCCAGATAAAAAAATTTGTTAGTCAATTTGATTCAACAATCAGGACCAGTCACAGGTCACAGGAGTATATCAGTTTTTTTTTTCATATTGTGGGGTATGTCAAATTTCAAAGATAACATGGGGGTATGTCAAAAATTCCAATCCAATGGGGTTGATAATCCAACGATTAGAATGGAAAAATTTTAAATGTCAAGGACTTTGGATGCAGTCGATGCAGAGGGGTCTCGTGGCCTATATGATTCATTTTTTTGGGCCCACTAACTGCATGGATGTTTACCCCACCCTTGGTGGATATGCATATCAAAAATCAGCCTGGTTGATAATTTATAGTCGTTGGATTAAGTGCCCAAAAATATGCACAAAAAAACATACTTGAATCCAACGGCTACAATCAATCCTATAAAAGTGTTATACCCTATGGCTGGAGAAAATCAATTAGACTGATTTTTCCTATATATATCTGCCAAGGGGTGGGTTAAACATTCATGCGGTTAGTGGGCCCCAAAAAAAATGAATCATATAGGGTCACGAGACCCCTTTGCGTCGACTGCATCCAAAGTCCTCTCTGCATCTACAATTTTTCCGATTAGAATTGTCTTCCAAACTGCATAGATTGTGTAGAAGAGGCAGCTCCTCATTGCAAGAGATGAGATAGAGAGGTCTTTCTTTGACCTAGCATGGGTTCCGAGACTTGTCACTGGAGGTGTTTTATCTTCCGTTCCTAACACCAGGTCACGTACGTTATCCCACTATCCCAGTGGTAGACACGGCCAGACTCTTTGCTACACGTGTGGTGAAGGTTACCATAACCACCACCACCTTCAACGTCCGCCGCTTCCAAAATGCCATCAATAAGGACATCAACGTGAGACGTACACCCAATTGGTCTTCACGTACACAAAGTCTCAAACTACACTTCGAAGAGGTTGGTTTGGCCTACCCGAAGGGATCGAAAATTTTAACTCCGTTCCTAATCTTGATTCCTGACATGGCCGCCAATCTCTTCATTGCCATGACAACACTCCAACCACAAATCAAGCAACTCTTTCGAGACCGCCGTCCTGACTACATCATCTCGGATACATCGTTCTTCCCTTGAACTGTCAATATCGCCACCGAGCTTGAAATACCAAGACTCGTCTTCCATGTTACAGGCTCCATATCTCTTTGTTCTATTGATTGCGTTAGCACTCACACTCCCCACTTGAACGTCCAATCTGATACCTGACACCTTTGTATTACAAGGCCTTCCGGATGCCATATAGTGTCTTGATGGATGAAATTAAAGCGTCGGAGCTATGGTGCACTGGTTAACACATTCTATGAGTTGGAGCCAGCTTGTGCGGACCACTATAATAATTCATTGGGAAGGAAAACATGGCCAATAGTTAATTTCCAATTTCATTGTAGTTTTATTTTGAGAAGTGGGTGTTGATACAACCGAAGCATTCATTCGTGAAGAGTGAGAAGATATATAGAGAAGGCGGTGACTTAGTTGATGGGTAGTGGAGAAGAAGCTACGGAGATGAGAAGGCGAGCGAATGAGAGCTCTCTGGGATGTCCAAAAGAGCCGTTGAAGAAGGTGGGTTGTCTTGCACCAACTTAACCACTTTGACGTCGGAGGAGCTTAAATTGTGTCGCAGCGGCGGGAAAGCCATTTAATATTGTTGATCTTTTTTTTTTTTTTTTTTTGTAATATGGGCCGGCACATTGTACGTGAGTGATTGCAGAGGCTTTTTCGAAAGGTGGCATAATAAGAATGATGAAATTGTGGCATGGGAAGTAATGGTTTAAACATCCATACTACGGTCATTGATCTCTAAAAGTCACCCGATTGGTTTCGGGCCCGTTTGGTTGCACAAATTGGTCCAAACAGGCCCTCAATATTTGGCATAGATCTACATGCATAATGCATGGCAAGAATTTAAAAATTGAAAATTTGTGAACCATCCAAATGTTGATACATGATTGGATATGTAGGAGTGCCCTAATTGTCATCACATTCAAGCTATTCCATATATACCTGTTATTTAAAAGCTGTGGTCTCAACTTCTCCAACTTCTTTGATTTCTTGAAGTTATTGCTGAATGGAACCAATATCACTACCTTCACGGTTAAGGGGTTCAAGGCTCGGCTGTTGAGACAGCCACATTGGAAAGGCTAGATGATGGGTATTGCTTGTAACACCAATTATTCAATATACAAGCAAATTTAGGGTTAATAAGAAACAGAAATCATGTAGTAAGCAAATAATAAGCTCGTAGAAACACTAATGTACACCATACAAACCCTAACACAATGCAGACAAACCATCCCCAATCAATCGTTTTATATGAAAGGCTCATCTGTCCATCTGAATAACTAACCTACACTCTAAATAACCTTCTCTTCATACATGGATCTGGAGATTTATATTTACAACTCCCTTTCGATCTCGGGAGGCTCCTCAAAAATTTCAACATTATGTTCAGTAGATGCTAATAAGGACCACAACCAAGGAGGCTTCTGATAAGCTAAGAACATTTTCCCTGCTGCTAAGGCATAATCTCTAGCTGGTGATCTCGTCCGAGAGGCAGTGAGGGTTGTCAATCCATCTATTTAGATTAGGCTAGTTCGCGAGGACGAGCAGCTGAAAGTAGGTTTTTTCCGCGTCGTTGGTTACAGAAACCCTAGAATCAACAAGATTTGTAATTTATCCGAGATTACCTTCAAAATTCAGAGATTCTAGCATAGGAATTGGTGTCGGATGTCGATCCGCACTCGGGATTAGGGAACGTGCAGTAAAAAACATAAAATGACTTTCTTTTTTTTTTAATTCATGGCAAAAATAAACTAGATTTATTCAATTAAAATGTCTATTACAATGCGTAAAACCAAATTTACTAAATAACATGAAATAAACTAAGCTAAAAAAACTAATTAAAAGTTACCTAAACTAGAGAGAGAAAGTGGAGATAGAAAGGGAAAACTAGAGAAAGAAGGTGAAGATGATCTAGAGAGAGACTTACCATAATGGGGAAAGCCGGCCAAGGTGGCGCTTATGGTGAATGGCAGCAGCAAGGTAATGGCATTTTGAAACCAGCAAAGATCTTGAGCTATTGGAAGCAACTCCCCAAAAGGATAACAAGCCGTGGAGAAGAAGGGAGGAGCGCTGGTTTTAGGTAGGGGCGGACTGGTTTGGGCGACACACAGCAGTGCACGTTCAAACGTGGTTTGAAGGAGGCAGGTGGAGGCGTTGGCTAGTGCAGGTGTTGCTGCTAGTGCTGGAGACGGATTGGTGCAGCAGCACCTTGGAGTGAGGATGATGGTAGCAACAGCACAGGTGAGGATTGCCCTCCTCCTCTTCCTCTCTTCCTCTTCTTTTTCTTTTCTTTTCTGCCTTCTTTTCTTTCCTTTTTTTCTTTTTGAAGAAGATGAAGATTGTGAAGAAGAAGAGAATGAGGATGCGCACAGGTAGCCCACGGACTGGTGATGGTTTCCCGGCCTACAATTCCTCTCGATTTGCAAGTCGTGAATGGTGGTTTTAATGGTGAAGAACTCCCAATGGAGATGCACTCACGGTGGTGGTTGGGTTGCTAATCACTAGCAGCGTGGTGGAGACGTTGATGACGGCTTCTAATGGTGGAGGCAGGGTGGTTAAGGGGGATGAAGAGGAAGAAGGATGGAGTTAACGTGGAAGAGAGAGAGGGGATATGGAGCAGGCGGTAATGGAGTGGAGGCGGCTGAGGTAAGTTCAGACCTTCCTCCTCTTTTTTTTTTTTTTCTGGTTTTTTTTTTGTGAATAACGGAAGAGGAGAGGACGGTGGAGAGTGAACCGCTGGTTCACTTGGAAGAGCAGCAACTTGCTGTTCTTGGAGCAATGAGGAGGGCGGCTTAGGGTGAAAACGTGGAGTATGGGAGAGAGAGGTAAGGACGTGGGGAAGGGAGTGAAGATGACGGCTGGGAGAAGGAATGGTTTAGGGTCAAAAATGGGAAAAGAGAGAGGCGGTAAAGGCTGCTGCCTCTCCTTATATAGGAACCGTTAGGTTTCCTCAATTTTTCTCTTTCTTTTGGTAGGAACCGTGGGTTCCTATCATAGAAACCCGTGGTTTCTAAAAATTTTCCTCCCTCCTTCTAAAGGTAAAATCGTGGGTTCCTAGATTTAGAAACCCACGATTTCTAAAAATGCAAATGCCTCCACTTTTTTAAAAGATTTGAGAAAATTTTTTTTTTTCTTTTTTTGAAAAATGCTTTGATTCTTAAAAATTCTTTTTTTTTTTTCAAAAATCTCTTCTTTCCTTCTTTAGCAGCCAATTCCTATCCATGTTAGGCATGTGGGTCCTACTGAATGGTTGGGCCAAGGGTGATGGGTCCGTACTTCATCTTGGCTTAAGCCCATGAAGTGATGAGGGCCATTGGATTTATGAGATGGTGAGAAGGATAATTGGGGGACTGACTGAGCGATCGTATGGTAGAGATAGATGGTGATGATCGAGCGATGGAAATTGGCCAAGGTAGGCCGTAGAATTGAGTAATAACAGAAGGAGAGAGGGTCGGATGATTGAGATTGTGAGTAGAGATAGAAGAGGATCTAGAGAGAGGAGAGAGAAAATATTATAAAATTAAAGAGAAAATGCTATCAGAGGGTCTCGAACCCTGGTTTTTGACTTGGTCTTCTGCATGCTTCACCAACTGAGCAGGCACTCGCCTTGTGTTCGTTTATAAGCTCTAATCTCCTTAGTCTCTTCTTTGAGGGCTTGTCTCTCCTTCTGTCTTGGTCGTCCCTCGATTCTTTCGACTCTCTGGCTCTTCCCGTCTTTGGCCTATATCTCCTCATCCTTAACCTGTTGGCTCTTGAGCTTTGATCCTAGGTTCTGGAAGTTGATTGTGGGCCCGCATGCCATCAAAATTGCCCAATTAGTGCTCCTGCGATAAAAAAAATCACGTAATGAGAATGACTTCACATGTAAGTCAAATAAATGCGTATGAATGCATGCAAATATACCATTTTAACCAAAAAAGTATGTTCTAAGGAATGAGAGAAACTCTGACGTAGAAATGTTGATAAAAAATGCAGTTTTACGTAGAAGAGTGTGACAATGCTAGAAGGATAATTGCTTAAAATAAGCAATTTTGAGCGAATATCAGCAGCCCAGAAGGAACTTAGAGCCCGTAGACGTTGGAAGTAATCCCCTAAGGCGAGCAAGCCTCGGGCTGCTTGGCGGGTTGTTAGGATGCGGGACATCTGCTGCAGGGTCTGATGGCGAAGGTGGTCTGCCTGTATAGAAGAAGTACTTAGAGTTAGTCCAGTCTCATAAATTAAGAGGGGTTTTAGAAAATATGTAATACAAACCTATGCTTTGCCACAAGAAAATATGCAATAGAAAACAAATCAAGAAAAAAAATGCATGAAAAATTTATGAACTTACTGAAACAATCACACACAAACTGACTGATGCTTAAAAGACGAGCAAAAAAACTCTCTGCACTACAAATTCTTCTACGTTGAAATGAACTCGTAATCTTGTGTTCTATCAAACCAAACCCTAGAAGCTCAAAGAGTAGCGAGAGTACCTGAAGAGAGGGCAGATTCTTTTAGGAGGAAGACGAGGATTTGTTTCAAAAGAGGAAGAAAAGAGGGAAAAGTACGTATGAAAATAAAAGGAGAGTTTTTTTTTTTTTTTTGTGTACGCAGAAAATAAGAGAGAAATGATACTAGAAAGAGCTGAGAAATATAGTATGCGGAGGGGTGTGTAGGTTTAAAACTTGCGCATACCCCCGCATAGCGTTTGGTGGACGCTGTGGTCACGGCAAACCCACGCACAAGATTAATACTGTCTAGGTGACACGTGGCATTCCCATCTAGAAGTCAAGTATAACAAAAGTCGTGATTCAATAGGTCAGCTTTGGAGCTTTTAATATCAATCAAATGCCAAGATGGTAATGGAAACAACACACCCTACCGTAAGGAACATCTTATGGAATCACCTTTGAAAGAATACAGGAGCCTGAGCCTCCATATTTGGTCTATAGGTCCACTTAGGGATGGCCAAACATCCATGCAGTCGGTGGTCTCTACAAGTGTGCCACGTGGCTCATACGAAAATCCGTGAACTCTCCTACAAAAGACGTCAGCCATGGATCTCTGTCTGCATCTCCCCCATGATGATGATTTTGATTTTGAGTCTAGAAAAAATGAGAATAATAGAGAAGAAAACAGAGAGAGAACTTACGGGAGGTCTCCAAATCCTGTATTTCAGACGGAGGACGCCAATGTTAACTGGAATGTTAGTCCAAGGAAGACGTCGTAGGAGCTTGAGTTTTGGAGAAGCACTGGGGAAATGACATAAATAGAAATGGAGAAATGAAGGGTCGTGGAGGTAACAAGGATAAGGTATCCCTGAAAGTGTTTAGCGCCAAAAACTTGTATGACTGAGCTTGGGTTTTGGAGAGGCAGAGTTGTAGAAGGGTTTAGTGGTGCATTTTTAATGTAGCATTTGGGTTGTCGCTAAATATGGCTATAGTAACACCTATAATGGCAACATAAGATTTTCACCACTAAATGCAATTTTTAGTTGTGATATATGAACTGCGAAAAAAGTCGCCACTAAATACTATATTTCTTGTTTCTAGATGTTGGATTTTAACATTTAATAACATGATTTTTTGCGATTGGATTCGAGCATTATTTATGGATTCTAAAATATAACTCTCAGAAATTATCCATCAAACTGATTTTTGGTAACTCCACGTAGAAGGGGAACAAATTTCCATAAGGTCAGTGGGCCCATGTTCCACATTGCAGTTTTGGGAGGAGGTGACTCCATGGATAGCATGTTTTAGCTAAAAAAATTTGTTAGTCAATCTGAGTCAACAATCAGGACCGATCGCAGGTCACAGGAGTATATCAGTTTTTTTTTTCATATTGTGGGTTATGTCAAATTTCAAAGATAACATGGGGGTATGTTAAAAATTCCAATCCAATGGGATTGATACTTCAACGATTAGAATGGAAAAATTTTAGATGTCAAGGACTTTGGATGCAGTCGAGGCAGAGGGGTCTCGTGGCCTATATGATTCATTTTTTTGGGCCCACTAACTGCATGGATGTTTACCCCACCCTTGGTGGATATGCATATAAAAAATCAGCCTGGTTGATAATTTATAGTCGTTGGATTAAGTGCCCAAAAATATGCAAAAAAAACATACTTGAATCCAACGGCTACAATCAATCCTATAAAAGTGTTATAATCTATGGCTGGAGAAAATCAATGAGACTAATTTTTCGTATATATATCTGCCGAGGGGTGGGTTAAACATTCATGCGGTTAGTGGGCCCAAAAAAAATGAATCATATAGGGCCACGAGACCCCTTTGCATCGACTGCATCCAAAGTCCTCTCTGCATCTAAACTTTTTCCGATTAGAATTGTCTTCCAAACTGCATAGATAGTGTAGAGGAGGCAGCGCCTCATTGCAAGAGATGAGATAGAGAGGTCTTTCTTTGACCTAGCATGGGTTCCGAGACTTGTCACTGGAGGTGTTTTATCTTCCGTTCCTAGCACCAGGCCACGTACGTTATCCCACTATCCCAGTGGTAGACACGGCCAGACTCTTTGCTGCACGTGTGGTGAAGGTTACCATAATCACCACCACCTTCAACGTCTGCCGCTTCCAGAATGCCATCAATAAGGACATCAACGTGTGACGTACACCCAATTGGTCTTCACGTACTCAAAGTCTCAAACTACACTTCGAAGAGGTTGGTTTGGCCTACCTGAAGGGATCGAAAATTTTAACTCCGTTCCTAATCTTGATTCCTGACATGGCCGCCAATCTCTTCATTGCGATGGCAACGCTCCAACCACAAATCGAGCAGCTCTTTCGAGACCACCGCCCTGACTACATCATCTTGGATACGTCGTTCTTCCCTTGAACTATCAATATCGCCACCGAACTTGAAATACCAAGACTCGTCTTCCATGTTACAGGCTTCATATCTCTTTGTTCTATTGATTGCGTTAGCACTCACGCTCCCCACTTGAACGTCCAATCTAATACCTGACACCTTTGTATTGCAAGGCCTTCCGGACCCTATATAGTGTCTTGATGGATGAAATTAAAGCGTCGGAGCTATTGTGCACTGGTTAACACATTCTAGGAGTTGGAGCCAGCTTGAGCGGACCACTATAATAATTCATTGGGAAGGAAAACGTGGCCAATAGTTAATTTCCAATTTCATTGTAGTTTTATTTTAAGAAGTGGGTGTTGATACAAGCGAAGCATTCATTCGTGAAGAGTGAGAAGATATATAGAGAAGGCGGTGACTCAGTTGATGGGTAGTGGAGAAGAAGCTACGGAGATGAGAAGGGGAGCGAAAGAGAGCTCTCTGGGATGTCCAAAAAAGCCATTGAAGAAGGTGGGTTGTCTTGCACCAACTTGACCACTTTGACGTCGGAGGAGCTTAAACTGTGTCGCAGTAGTGGGAAAGCCATTTAATATTGTTGATCTTGTTTTTTTATTTTTTGTACTAGGTGCCAGCACGTGCGCGTGTTGTACATGAGTGATTGTAGAGGCTTTTTTGAAAGGTGGCATAATAAGAATGATTGTGGCATGGGAAGTAATGGTTTAAACATCCACACTACGGTCATTGATCTCTAATAGTCAGCCGATTGGTTTCGGGCCCGTTTGGTTGCACAAATTGGTCCAAACAGGCCCTCAATATTTGACATAGATCTTCATGCATAATGCTTGGCAAGAATTGGAAAATTGAAAATTTGTGAACCATCCAAATGTTGATTCATGATTGGATATGTAGGAGTGCCCTAATTGTCATCACATTCAAGCTATTCCATATATACCTGTTATTTAAAAGTTGTGGTCTCAACTTCTCCAACTTCTTTGATTTCTTGGAGTTATTGCTGAATGGAACCAATATCAGTACCTTCACGGTTAAAGGGTCCAGGGCTCGGCTGTTGAGCCAGACACATTGGAAAAGCTAGATGATGGGTATTGCTTGTACCACCAATTATTCAATATACAAGCAAATTTAGGGTTAATAAGAAACATAAATCATGTAGTAAGCAAATAATAAGATCGTAGAAACACCAATGTACACCATACAAACCCTAACACAATGCAGGCAAACCATCCCCAATCAATCATTTTACATGAAAGGCTCATCTGTCCATCTGAATAACTAACCTACACTCTAAATAACCTTCTCTTCATACATGGATCTGGAGATTTATATTTACAACTCCCTTTCGATCTCGGGAGGCTCCTCAAAAATTTCAACATTATGTTCAGTAGATGCTAATAAGGACCACAACCAAGGAGGCTTCTGATAAGCTAAGAACATTTTCCCTGCTGCTGAGGCATAATCTCTAGCTGGTGATCTCGTCCGAGAGGCAGTGAGGGTTGTCAGTCCATCTAGTTAGATTAGGCTGGTTCGCGAGGACGAGCAGCCCAGAGGGAACTTAGAGCCCGTAGACGTTGGAAGTAATCCCCTAAGGCAAGCAAGCCTCGGGCTGCTTGGCGGGTTGTTAGGATGCGGGACATCTGCTGCAGGGTCTGATGGCGAAGGTGGTCTGCCTGTACAGAAGAAGTACTTACAGTTAGTCCAGTCCCATAAAGCAAGAGGGGTTTTAGAATTTTTTTGGATGGTTGAGCTGCACAAGGCTTGGGTAAATATATAGTCTTAGTATGATGGAAGGTAAATTCTATTTATAAACAGGATATAGGGACACGATATTGGACTCTGACCCCCTACACATGTGCCACGTGTCCTGATATTAATTTATAGACTCGCATTTTCATCTATAAGTGTAATGTGTACCAAAGATCTTATCTCTAACAATAAGTCTTCATAAACTATAGATTTACACACACAAAAGTCAACATCCTACTCCAGTAACCAGTATATATAACAGTATGTCTTCCTGGAGAGACTGAATATAGGCATCTGGAGTAGGTTCCAGTAGAGAATTTTTCACAATACAATGTTTAGATAGTGGTGGAGGAAATCAGTTTATGGAAGCCCCACAGATTGTACACCTATTTGAAACCATGGGACCTGTAAACCACTTTAACAAAGCCCTCTAATAGTCTGATCTAAGAAGTTAATTTCTAACTACCAAGAGAAGTTTGTCCAACAGTAGACTTACCTGAATCTGGAAAAATGTTTTCAATATAACTACTCTAATTTTAAGGATATCAAAATTTCAGCTTAGGAAATCCTGTGACTAAGATCTGATTTGATAACCAGTTCTCTCTAAATCAGAAACTTGGAGTATGCCAACTTATCTCCAAATCCATCCGCTTGATCACTGCTGTTATTATGTTACCCCATAACTGCACCTTTTATTTATTTCTTAGGTTATAGTAACCATCAGAATTATCATGTCTGGTTTTTAAGATAAACAATTTTCACCTTAACAGCTTTTAACCACCAAATATCACCTAGCCCTGACTAGGAATGACAACTCCTGTTGTGATTTATAATACTAAAAAACATTACTTGTGGAATAAACCTCTTCCACCCTTAGAAACTTGACAGTGAACAAACAAAATTCTTCCTCTAAAACATTTGATGTGAATGACCGCCTCTATATTTACATGATCATAGAACCTTCCAGATGTAACTACTTAGAAGCCTTTGCATAAAATGGATTTAATCATAGTACAAATAAGTTCAATAAATCTGTTGAAGAAATTTTAATGAAGACTATAAAAGTGGTACTTTGTATATCAGTTATGTAAAAAGTTATCCTTTTCGAATGGAAAGACATACCATATAATTAGTAACCTGAGGTTTCATATGCATATCTCTTCTCAGATGGTTAAATATGACTCACCTACATGGTGGCAATAAACTTCGAAGGTTCACAAGAACACACTGCCACACAATCTTTAGTGAAAAGCTCCACATCAAGGCATTTCAAGTTTAAGAGTTTTGCAAGATCCCAATAAATAGTTCTTATAAAAAAAAAAATCCCAATAAATAGTCAACTCAACTCATTGAAATTATTCCCTAATGCTCCTGCCTTTTGGAACCTTTTTCACAGTTTTAGGAAACAAATCTAACCTAAATACCTAGTGCTCTTTTACATGGCTATAAGAAATTATCTCTACCTTAGGACATATATGGCTAGTTTATCACTTCGGCATTAAGCCCTGTATGGTGACCACAGAAAAGTTTTCTAAGATGAGATTAATAAGTCAAAATGTGTTGATTTAGATAACTTTTATGGACATTTTTGAGTATCAGTCATTTCTAGAAAACTTTTCTTAGAGCAATTGTCTGTACCCCAATTTCTACATAAATTACACAGATCTCGAGGACTGACTTGCACGTATCTCAAGGATTATGGCCCAGGGGTCCAAGGTCCAACATTGTAATATAAAATGAGGAGAGCGAGAGTGACAGGTATTTTTTCCTACAAATAGACCATTTCCACCATTGGGAAAGAGCGGCTAAAAAATTTTGGAACACTAAAGAAAACATTGTAACTAAAGAAAGAATAGTGGATTGCCTCCACCGTTGAGGCCGAGGATGTAGTCGACCGGCATTCAACCTGGTGATGAACCTCATAAAAAAGGCTTGCATCTCTCTTCTTCTCTGTAATCTGTTCTCTCTTTTCAGATTCTTGAAGGCCAGATCTATCACCTTCACCTTGGAGAAGTGGGTGTGAATCTCGAGGATCATTGATGGCTACATCTTAGATCTCAGATTTTGCACCCACAGCAACCATACAGTGCCTTATGAGAAAACACTTCTACCTCAAGGATCCAAAGAAAAGTTCCAGCTCAGTTTCAAAGTAATTCTTCCTTTAGAGCTTTGCGAAGTTGAGAAGAAAGACTTACCTGAGTCTGCCTTTGGATCTTTACCAGGTTATAAGGAATTACCTAATGGTTTCTTGCATGGTTAAAATAAATCTCTCAATAAATATATTGGTAGCTAGACTACCAAATGTTGCCTAAATATTTGTGCACATACAAAATTCATTTTAAGCAAAGGATTACATAGAAATATCTCAAGAAGGATACTATATTAGAAAGCGGCACAAAGATCATAAACTGAATAAGGGATAAATAAAGATACAATGATCTACTTGATAGGGAAGTAATACACTACCTGGTTCACAAAGCTCACAAGAGCTTCCAACTTCTCCATCGCCGTAGCCATCTGTGACATGTAACTTCCTGCACCCAATGGATCGGCTGCTAGAGTCTCGGCAAGAGTTTGCTGCAGTTTATCCATCCCTTGAGCAAGAGCATCTTCAGCTTGCTGAGATGATTGTTGCAGGTTACAGACATTTAAAAGTTGTTGCTCTGTCAACGGATCAAGTTGGGGCGTGAGAACCTGTAATCAACATAAAGTGAAGATGGAACAAGCATTATCACACATTTGATGAATGGAAGACCACCCCAATTCCAGAAAGGAATATGACAAGATATGAAATACTAATCAGGTCAAAGCAAGAGTACCATAGGTATTTTAAGCACAAGAGTACTCTAATATTTACCTATATTCGAAAACAATTACGTATTTCATCCCAATACGAATCTGCTAGCATACGACATCCCCAGACATATAAAAGAAGAAATTCATTGTGAGAAACTGGGTATGAAATCTAATATACTCTATTCATGTATTGATGGGCCACAGCCAAAAGTTGGATACAGAGATTATTCTGTGTAAGAAACACTGATTAATCAACATCGTTTAGGTTTGCTCTCCTATTACTTGAAGACTAATACAGTACCAAGGTCATGATTCCAAAGGATTAGGTCAAGATTCAGACTAGCTTTCCCCCACAAAAAAGCACAATCAACCATATGGAAATCACAAGCAACATGACTATGTCCAAGAGTACTAGTTTCCTCCTTTAATCCTATTAGTTCCATTGTGATGTATAGGACATGAAAGTCTGGCATCTAATTGAGACTTTCTTTTATGGACGTGACAATTCTGATGTGAATTACTTTGTATTTATGTCCTGACTTAATCCTTTAGTCAGTTTATGAATTTCCAACCTCTAGGATATTCCATTCTCTAAATGATTCTGATTTGGACAGTATTCTGTCTGGGTTGCAGAGTACTAACTTGTTCTCAATATGTCTTCATGTTTGTACAAAGAATTGAGAGTAGAATACACACCAAAACATGTTTAGTAATATGCCCAGAACACTTTTGGTCTCTCACTAAAGTATATTTATTCATCAGTTCCAACTACAAGAGTTAAGAGCACGCTGCCGATATCATGATAAAAGTAATGACCAGAATAGACCTATGTATATCACCAGCAAGCAATCCATGTTATAGAAGCATATCTCTGAATGACGGGGAAATATTAGAAATACAATAATGTCATCACTTTTTACTTTTCAATGTCATGTAGGGTTATTTTTGTCTCTGTGTTCGTGATTACCACATTATTTTATAAGTAGTGTAATGAATATATAAGTATAGATCTAGAGATTTTATTATCTCTATATACCATGGTTTAAATAACGCTCCAATGCTGTTACGTTATTTTGAAAATAACCCAGTACCAAAAAAACGGGCTTTGCGTTATAATAGCCATTATTTCCATTATAACAGCTGAAAAAAATGTTTTTTTTAACTAATATAGTGGTCATTTTGAAAAAAACAATAATAATATTCTGACCTTTTCTCACTTCAGATGTGACTGATGTGACCCGTTATAACGGTAACATTATACCAGAACGGTTTAAAAACTTGCTACATACAATACAAGCAGAAGAGGTACACATGAAAGGTTCTGGACTCACCATTCAATGGGGCCCAACTAGGTGATTTCTTGGGTCAATAATAATGGCAGATGATTCAAGGAATGGGATAAATAGGATGGTTGAGATCACTCATCACTGACTTTTGACATAGGATGCGTCTTTTCTGGAACCCATGGAATCATGAACCGAGAGTCCAGATCACTTCCATGCATGTTTACCTACGTTTTACTTACCACAAAAAGAATACAGTAAATATTAACAAAAACAGCAAACAATAGTATGAAGGGAATTGAACATGAGTACAAGGTACTTACTATGTTGACCAAGACTACGTTAACTGAAGAATGAGAATGAACTTTAAAATATTTATTTCGTACAACATGAATACAAGATTCATAGAGAACATCTGCATAATCATTAAGCACTAAAAGATGAGCAAACTCTAAATAATTGGATGAATTGAACCATTCATCACCTTTAGAAGCTCTGACGGGCGAAATCCTCCAATCCACAGAAAAAAGCGTTCAGCTGACGTTTTCCACATGCCAGACATCAAATAGAAGACATCAGCTTTTGCAGCAGCCTCTTTCATGCGGAAAAGATTGTAATAGAGGTTCATGCCACTATCAACAAGTATGCGAAGCTCTATATCAGTTACATGAGCTTGCAAAGCAGTTCTTAGTTCACGAATCTGTCGATTTTGTTCTTCCACCCAGTGTCCATATTCCATCTCAAATGCAGCAACCCCTGCAAGATCCCCAATGAGGATTAGTACCATGAAAACAAGAGATGGAAGTACAAGAAAGCAATTTGACAAAACCATTTTAAATATTAGAAGTATAGAGGTAATGGACACAGTAAAGACAAAGCTCATCCAGTTCTTATTGAGCAACATTAGAATTTTATACAAAGCTTAGAAGCATGTGAGATGTTTTGAGGCAGAGTCAGGATTGCACATCAATCGTTGGATAAGTCTCACCTCCAGGTGAGGGTGGCTCATTGGAAGAGCACACAGGGTGCCTTGGGTGTGCATTGGATGCATTTTCAACTTCTTATCTAGGACTCTAAAAGTATTTGGGACTTAAAGGTGGCAAGATGCCAATGGAAGTTTGCCATATGGATACAAGGTTGCTTATCCTTTGTTTTTTTTTTTGGTGGGGGGGGGGGGGGGGGGGGGGGGGGTCATTATTCCCATCACGAGAACGCTTTCAAGTCTTCCCATGCATTATATACCAATTCTTGAAATGTTGGCTTCCACAACAAGTTTAAAAAGGATTAAAAGGGATTTCCTTTGGAATGGCAGGGGATTTCAGAATTACAAGGATTAGAAAGATGAACAAAGCACTTCTTAGGAAGAGGATGTGTAGGTCTAGGGTAAAATATTACAGTTGGTTGTGAAGGATTATTATTAGCAATGCGATAGTAGGAATAAGGTCTTCAAAGGTAGGGAAGTCTCTACCTCTTACAGGAGAGGAGGTGCTGAGGTGGATATGGTGAGCAAGAAATCTTGGAGTGGACAAGATATACAACTGGGAGAGGGTTTGCTTTCAAGGCTATATAGATTACTTCCAAGAAAGAAGGTTCTAGTAGGGTCCACTGAGAGGATTAAAGGGAGTTGTGGAGTCCAATCTTATGGAAGTGCACGATCGATGAAGAAATAGAGTAATAGAGGAGTTCAAAAACGTGGTCAAGGAGGTTTTCATTCCATGTGTTGGGAACAATGAAAGGAATTGGAAATGACACCAAAGTGATTCTCCTCTACCCATTCCTTGTATTGAGTCATTGTTGGAGGCTCTTGCTGACTAATAATATTTAGGAGGGTTCGGTTCCTCCTAAGGTGGAGGCAATTGCATTTATGGCCATCTTGGACAAAAACTTTCTAGATTACCATCTTGTACATAGAGGACACTGATGTAGGACAACCCAGAACAATGGTCAACAGGGTTTTAACTTGGTTCCATGTGATTCTAAAAGAGACTTTTAGGGATGGTGAGTGAGAGTAATTGGTGATACAATTAAGGCTTCAAGTATGACTACACACAGTGGATGGACGTATTACTAATGGGCCGAAACTAAGGTTTAATAGAGATTCAAAGGCTGCTAGACTTTTCAGAATAACAGAGATGTTAGTAGGTTTGACTAAGTTGGGTTAGGATTAGAAAGGATTGTGCTGCTGCAATATTGTATACGGCAGGGTATTTAAGGCTGGATTTATGGGACTGAGATTAGGGTTTTTGGTCCTAAGAGAGAGAGAGAGAGAGAGAGAGAGAGAGGAATAACTAGAAAAGATATTTGAAGTGGAGTTTCATCACTTCGAAGACGATCCCAGAATAGAGTCATACCACCCTAGGACTACCAATGATGGAGTCACACCACCAGATAGTGGAGTCACACATCTAAGAAAGCAATCAACAGCTCAAACTCTTTCTTTAATTGTGTAATAACCAAAGGTACATGGACATGTATAGATGTAGGGAGCAGCGCCACTTTCCTTCTCTTATGACAACTCTAAAAACTAGAAAAGAAAAACTCTCGTAATACTCTTTCACAAATTCAATGCACATATTAAATAATACCCCTACTACCAACTGAGACAAACGCGTATTGAAACTAAACTACCTAAGACTTACCAAAACTCATCTTTTTACTCAACCATAAAGAAAATAAATAAACCAAACAAGTAATTCCATCATAGTTCTGCACTATGCTCATATTTTTGGGCACAACCCATTTAAATCGTGTCTAATTTCATAAACTTGGTCTCGTTGACAGCTAATTGAAAAAAGTATCGAATGATATCAAAACTAAGGTGTTCATGCACTTTCTGACACATGAATACAGCCTTAAGTAATGAGATTAAACTGCAACAGACACTCCTTCCAAGTAGGTCTGTGATGTGACAAAAAAATGAAGCATTCAACCACATATTCCTTTGTTGCTGACCTGCAAGGAAGGTATTGAATTTTTCTGATTTCATTTAGGTAGGACATGGGAATTCTTGAGATATGTCATTGTTTTGCCGGTTTGACTAGTGGGCCATGAAGTAAATGGAGAAAAGATTCCAAGAAGATTTTTCAAATAGCATTTTATTGAGGAGTTTGGAAGGAACCCAAAGTGGGTTAGGGTCAGTTTAGAGACCTTTTGAGTATGAAAATGACCTTATTTGAAGCCTAGTTCATACATATGGACCTTAGGCTCATTTCTAGCCCATAATTAACCTAAAATAAAGCTTTTAAAAGGTTGTTAAATACACATCTTTTAAAGTGACGAAAATCACTTTTAAATTGAAGAAAAATAGGAAACCTTTTGAGAGGTTGAACTTTAATAGGAAACCTTTGAAGTGATTGCTAATAATAATGAGAGATTGAGGGAATCTCTCAATCAAAACCCTAAATTCTTACTAATTAAAGAAAGTACTTAAAAATCAAATCCTAATTGAATTCAAAATTTAAAATTTGTTACTTTATTTTTGGAATGAATTAATTAAGGAATGAGAGATACCTTCTCTCTCATTCGTTAACCTAGTCGTAGGAGTGATGTGGAGTGGACCCCGCATTAACAAAATTGTCTCCCTATTTTGGAAACACTAAATTTAATTAAATCTCTACGAAATCCCAACCCTTCACTAATTTCAAATCCAACAGTCGAGACTTGACCTCCCAAAAACCCTAAGCTCCTCCATATCTATATAAATAGGAGTGTGGGAAAGGATTCCTCACACCCAAAATAATTTGAGCAAGAGGAGAGCCCCATAAACCCTAGCCGTCATCACCCATCTCTGTAGCGCTTTAGCTATCTAGCTTCGAGTTCTAGTTCTGGAGAAGGTACGGATACTCCTTTGTTCTAGTTTCTTTTAATTTCAATATATAATGTAGATGACATAGTGATTATGATCTTCTTTTTTTTATATTTTGATTATCTTTACCGTGCGATTATCTTGTTTCATCATCATGGCGCATATTGTTGGGTTGAGAATTAGCGGGTTTGCTTCTACTGAAGGCTCTAATGGAGGTTTTAGAGGGTGTGCTTCTACTAAAGACCCTAATGGAGGTTTTAGAGGGTGTGCTTCTACTAAAGGTCCAAAGGAGGTTATAGAGGTTGTGCTTCTACTGAAGGCCCTAATGTTGAAATAATTAAGGGCCCGAAGCCCTGGGGTGAAAGACCCAAGACCCCCTGCAAAAGAACCTACGGGTTATGTTTTGAGAGAAGTATAATGGTCAATAGGTTGGGAATTGGTTAATTATCATAATTCTTATTTTTCACATCTATATTGATTCTCTTTATTATGCTTCACATGTCACAGTTATAGTCATATGTTTAAATTAAATGAAATATGCATGCAAATATCCTGTGGAATGTACTGGGATTTCTTAAGCTCACGGTTTCGACCAAAATATTTCAGATGAGGACAGGCTCGATAAAGGTTTCGTGATGGAGGAAGAAATATCGGAGGGCATTGAAAAATTCGAAAAAGAAATTTAGAGTCATTACATCTTGTTATTTTATTTAGTTTGAATCTTGTATTAAACTTGAATTTTTGATTTATGGAAATTTATAAGCATTTTTAAAAATTAGTGTGGGATGTTTAATTTTATCACACCTTGGATATTGGGTAAACGGGCCGATCCACAAGCGTTCGGGCCAGATTCGGGTGCCCGAATTCAAGGCGTGACAACACCTATCTTAAAGGAGTCTCAGATTTTCAAGAAGCATATTTTGGTCATGGTACTAATTTTTGAATTCACCCTGAACTTCACTAAATTAAATTCAGAATTAATTCGATGTGGAGAAATTTTGTAAAAAAATTGCCAACATAGAGAAGTTTGGAGAGATGATGCATTGCACATTTGTACTACGAATGGCTAAATGTACGAAAGAAATATGAATTATAGAGAAAAAAAAGAGTTTTTACTGATGAACAACTTGAAAATACACAACCTGATAAGCATTTGATCTTGAATCCAAAACTCTTAGTGGAGTGATTGTTTTTACCTAAGAACCTCCCAAAAGCAAGCAAATGTTAAAAAAAAAATGGAATAATTGTGTTTTAAACACTTATTATCCATTCTAAAGTTTCAGTTTCGAATAGTAAAACTCGCCAAATATTACAGGTAGACTTCACCTCGACATGTCATAAATCAACAAAATTCGGCAAAACTTCAAATAGTTTTAATACCATGATTTTGATATTAATTGGGAAGCTATTGTGCATAGTGGTGAAACAAATACCAAAGCTTTTTATTTTGGCGTAAACTAAAGAAAGGATGGATTAAGCTAAACTTTAACATTAAGCTAATACAGGAATCCTGATCCAATTGGTATATAGGAATGATAGCATAGGGAGTCTCAAGGTCTACTATGCGCCAATTTGGTCCAATGATTCCAATGAAGGGAATGCAAGAGCTCTTTCATGGGGGTTACTTTCAAAGACCCTTCCCTGCCTGCATCAAGGGGTATATAGTCTTTCAAGGCTTGTTTTTTAATAGACCATATGAATGGAAATCTTCAAAAACGCTCCCCACAGATATGCGAGGTCTGACATCAAACCCTATCCTTGTGATCACCTGGTCAGGCCCTCCTTTTGCAAGTGTATTCTGAGTTTATGTAGAGGTTGTTTAAACAAAGCTTCTTGTAAATGCTTGCATGGAGAAATCTCCAAACCATTATATAGCCCTCCTTATTTCGCCTATCCATTTGAGCTCCTTTAAGAATTAAAAAGATAAACCACTTTGGATTGTTTTTATAAGCATTAAATGACTGGATGTCAGCATCAAAATACTGAAGGATATTCCAAAAAACAAAAAGTTAGCAAGGAGAAAATAGTCAGATTAAATGATTGATGAAGAGAACCGTCAGAGAGTGCCATAATTGTCACGTGAACGTCAACTTAAAAGTTCAGTGCATGAAAACCTTAATTCTGAAAGCTCAATTTCACAACATTTGTCCAATGTTATACAATCATAAAATGATCGAGAATATAAAGTGAAAAACAGTCCATGGCATCTTCTTTGCACATAGTATGTCTTTCCAAACAAATCAGCCACCAAACAATCACACAGCCACATGCAATATTTTCTACTGGCAGCAACATTTGGAGAATGAGGATATCAATAAGATTGATGTAAATGACTGCTGGCACATCAAACAACAAACCTGAGTTAACATTTCCGGACAACCCTAGATGACTAGTATCTAATGCACCACCTATGTGTACACCCTGCAGAAAGGCATTCACTGTTCCATTAGATAAATAAAATGGTTGTTTTCTTGATCAATAAATAATAATTAAAGAAATCTTCTCCACACCTGCTGCCTAGCTCGCTCAAGCTCCTGCTCTAATTGCGTCAGCTTCAAACGACTTGTCTCCAACTGTTGAACATAGGCCTATGGAACAAAATTTAGATCAGGCTAATTTGCAAAGTCCAAACAGTAAGACACCTTTCATAAATAGAAATCTATTTGCTTGCATATCTTTTCCCACCTTTTTCCGCAAGCGACTTTTGCGGGCAGCCTCACGATTTTGTGCAAGACGTCTTAATACCTGTACATAATTTTATGCATTATATGAAGTGGAAACTGATATCGATGTTTTATCAGAGCAACCACAGGAATATTCCTAACACATAATTCCAAACCATGATAATCATCCATGCTGGATGTGCACCTAGTGATGTTTGACCTTTGAACCAATAGAGATGCATAAGATAACCAAACTGATGCATCACCATCTCATGTTCTAGTGCATGAAACATTAACCTTTATGACAAATACGAAACTGACATAAGACTGTAAGAGAGAGATGAAATCCTATTAAAGACTAAATTAGCACTCATATGAAACACCCTAGCTACAAGCCTACAACAAAACATACCTGCTACTAGGCAATCATACCATAAAGGTATTCATGGGACTTGGATAAACTTTGTTTTTAAGAATTATTAACTTCATTATATGAGGAGGGGTTCTAAATTTTGGAAGCCCCCATAAACCCTATCCGTCACCCACTCTAGAGACTATTCTCTCCACTCTTTTCCACTAAAAAATTGTTAGAAGCTTTGGGAGATTGCACATCTTCATCAAGATCAAGTACCATAACGCAATCAAGGTAGGTACACCAATATACTAGATTCTAATCTCTTATTCTCTTGTCCTTGATTATGCTATAACATGTGATTTAATGATGGAAAATTCATGATATAATCATGCTTCTTCTTATATATTGCATTTGTGATCATTGGCATTGGCTCGGAGTGTTTATGGTGATGACGATTCATGGGAATCTCCCAAGGAGGGAAAAATGTTGGGATTTGTATATCAAACCCAAAACGTTTTTCTTTTATAATAAAAAAACCCATCGTTTGACCTCCGTGGTCAATAACTATGAGTCGTATCGGGATTGGTGAGCCTATGTGGCCGACGAATGATTATGGAAAATGGTTCTTAAATAGTTACAATGGTTGCATGCATTTTGAGAAGTGATGGATTATGGTTAGAGGGTGTGGTTCCACTGGACGCCCTGGCAAGCAAGAAGGGCCCGATGCCCTTGGGTGAGAAGCCCTAAACCCCTTGCAGAAGAGCTCTGAGTTAAGTTGCTCCCGGCGTGGGAAGGAGAAGGAAACCTACGGGTTGTGCATCATTTTATTTGATTCATCTTCATATGGTGTTCCATCCTTCCTTCCAAAGGAACGAACGCGGGAGGAGAAGTCAAGGACAAGGAATACGGATGGACTTGGAAATTATGGATATTGTTGTTGGAATATTTGAATTATCTTATTCTGAAAATTATGTGCCAATAACATGATCTAGAATATTGAATGATAGATTTGTTTTGGTATTTTGGTGTATCGTGGCTTTTCTACTGAGCTTTTTTAGCTCACGGTACCCACCTACCGAAACAACTTTCAGATGAGCTAGAGCAAGATGAAGGATTCGGTTGGGGGGATGAAGTATCGATGTGTACTGAAGGGATTGGAGACGAAGTTTACAATTTTATTTTTGTTATTTGATCTTCATGGAATGTATTAAACTGGATTTCTGGATTTATGGGTCAATTTTGGACCCTAAACGATAGCTTAGTAATGATTATGATTGATAGTATTTTATTTAAATTTTTCACGAATTATGGATCTGTTTCTGCATGTGTGGCTTTGGTGTTACTACCGAAAATACCGTAGAGATTTCTTGCAGTCTCTGTCTTGCACCCAATTTCACACCTAGTAGTGTCAAATTCAAGCGTCAACCAAAATAGGAAAAAGTGTAGGATTTTCAGTCTTTTTTCCATCCATAGGTGGTGGGTCACGTGGTTCAATTTGTGCTGTCCTACACAGCCGTTTTAGTGCAGATAGGTCAAAACTGCCAGGGTTACGAAAAATGCAAATTTGCTAAACTTCGTTACAGTTCAAAAATTCAAAACAGAACCCTATAATTTTATTTTATGTAAATTAAGATCATTTTGAGTAGCTCAAGATTGATATATGGTTTGCTAATTTCGGAGATCGTTTGATATTTTTAAAATTCATATAAGTTGGAAATTTCACTTTATACCCATTTATGACGGTAACCGTTAGGTCTGATTTTCGAGTAGAGAAGTGCAGTTCTAAAAATAGCAAACATCGTTTTTGGCCCAAGTGGTTTCACAAAAGTGCTTCTATATAAATTAGATATTTTTTGGTGTCATTAGAATACTTTAAATTTTTAGCTATATCAAGTATCCGCTAACGCTAAATTTTGAAAATTCACTTTCAAAAAATAGAAAATGTGCTTTACAAAGTTATTTGTTATAATTAATGACAATATATAAAAATTATAAACAGGGGTCTCAACATACTTTTTTGTCGCCTTGGATTTTGGGATAAGATGGTTTTAGTTATACAAATGACTTTATTTCCATCATATTAATTCTCATAGATCATGCCTTGTCTCGGGTTATGGGTCGACCAATGGGTTTTCGGGCGGGTCCGTGTACCCGGGATTGGGGAGTGACAGTACATTATTATTTCTGCAGTAGTTTTTGCCAAATTTTGGCCCTTAATGGGCTTTGAGTACAGATGCTTAGGGCTCAGATCAGCCCAAGACCACAATTGGGCCGAGCCAGCTGGTAAAGCTACCATCTCGGATTGGGTACTGATATGAGCCTGGGTCATAACAAAGATCATATAAATGTGGCAATGACTCAGTCAAGTCAGTTCCAAATCATATCAATTACGGTCCCGACCAAGTCAAAGTTAAAATCAAATCTATAATCCTTGGTAAAATGGTATGAGAACCAGGGTCAAAATTTTCAGCCAAGTCAGGGCAACTCAGCAAGGTTCTTGGTGTCCGATAGTTTTTCAGGGTGCCCATATGAGCCTGAGTCGCAAAAAATCCTATAAATGTGGCAGCGATTTATCCAAGTCAGACAGCACTGGTTTCCATTTCAGTCTCAACCGAGTTGGGTACCAAAACTGACTCACTAATCCTTGACGACAACTCTATGCCTATAGAACAGCATTACAATACATGGAAGTTATTTCCCCTCATTCATGGAAATTCCCCCCACCCCAAAAGTCACTACCGTTTTCATTATAGAGTTATCAACATATGCTATGCTTTTATACACAATCATCAGAACTTTTCTCCATTAAGTGCTAATATGCAGCAATTGAGTCGATCAGAAATGCCAATTACAAAGGAATTCTTT
This sequence comes from Euptelea pleiosperma, assembly GCA_035048495.1. Taxonomy (NCBI): domain Eukaryota; kingdom Viridiplantae; phylum Streptophyta; class Magnoliopsida; order Ranunculales; family Eupteleaceae; genus Euptelea; species Euptelea pleiosperma. The sequence goes on along the minus strand of CM068542.1, from coordinate 23,959,761 downwards.
AAAGTCTCTAATGAGTCCAGCGAAAGAAACTTCCAGATCAGTAATTTATTTCACTAACATCTACTTTGAGAACAACCTAGAGTCACCAAGAAACAGTGCATTGAAACTCATGAGAGGACAAGCAGCAATGAACTACTTTGAAAGCACTTGGGAGAATCCTAGAAAAGCAGCAGGGCACTGAAGATGCTTATGGAAGACAAGCAATTATTAAAAGTTGCTAGAGGTAATTCTAGCTGGCACAAAAATTTAAATAAAAGGATTGTTGAAGTCTATAAATTTCTTCCGGAAAAGCTTCGCTAAGTTTTCTGCTTTTAATGCACTAAAATATATTTCCATTATTTGCTTATAAAACATTAAATAAGATTGGGTAGACACCTTATGTCTTCATACATAAGAGGATGGCGTTATATTATATAAAGACAATATGAAAGCACTATGAAAGTAAAGCAAAAGAGGTAAAGCATAACAAAGACCTTACTAGAGAATAACCAACAACAGCACCAACTATGAGGTTTCTGAAACAATTCATCATATCTACAGGAAAACCTTTTCCATCCATATACAGGGACCACAAAACCAGTTACTTATAAAATAATGGTAACCATGCACCAAAAATTGATTTCGAGAAAGAAATCAAGAACAAACGAAACAAGAAGTACTTAAGCTCATTCCATTTCATACAATAAACTGTTTGATACAGGTCGCTAGATCTCAAAACAGTGAGCATTCTTCAAAATTTTCAAGCCAATTTTTAGTCAATAAACAGATAATGGCTCTGGCATACACACAATTTATTAGAAAGCCTAGCCAAATATGTAATAGACTTTCAATTTAACAGAAAAGGAGCAATAAATCATCAATAATGCAAACTGTATACCTTATCAGCAGGTTTGGTTGCTTCTTGATCATACTTTTTCAAAGATCCTAGCGTTCCATGAGAAGTATCTTCGGACTAAAGAAGTTATATGAGATAAATGAGATATCATATAGCAATCAGAAGAGTATAGGACCAACTTCCTGCAACCATGACAAAGTAAAGTTCAGAATCTCCACCTTGCTATCAAGCTTTGTGTCCACCTCTACAATCGTGGATGTGCCTGTATTTGGACTGCTATCAGCTTTAAAGGAGTCCACCCACATGCTAACCTGGTGAGGTGGTTCGTATATACCCATCCTTCTTGAGGTAGCAAACTGAGTTGATGGAGAGCTCATACTCTTAGGACTGAAAACAGAAAACTTAATTATTTCTGTGCAGCATTGCACCATCTGTAGAAAGTCTCAATCAAGTCTTTCGGTAAAGCCCAAGTGGATAGCATCACAACTGCCAACAGCCTACTAAACAGTACAAATGCCAATAGATCTCCTTTTTTTTTTTTTTTGGTTCAGTACTTCAATGTGCCTTTCTTATGGTAAGCACAAATTCAGTAATGGGTTCAGAAGTTTGGTACACTGTAGATATTAATAAGTATTTCCTAAACATATACAAACATGAGCATATTTCCTTATTGTCATGGCCTTATCTCGTGTGAATCAACTATCAACAATCTGTGCACAGAATGGGATATCTACACTTTGGTGATTGTTCCAAAATAGAAAAAGATAATCTAAATGACCAAAACAGTAACACCAATAGGCTTGGGAACCATTGGTTCCAAAACCTATGAAGATACTCCTCAACACTAAAAACTGAACGTGGAAAAACTATGCAGCCTGCCTTAAATCATGTATACTCAACTCAGAATATAGCAGAAAAAAACTTTTCCCAATTTCAACATACCATCTGCGTCTATATTAAAAGATAAAATTACAGCTTATTAAAGCCAGAAAAAAGGAGGAAAGAGGAAAAAGAACTCTCCTGCATGTTAAAAAAAAAATTCAACTTTGTTTCTATTTATTCTCTTATGAGAGCAGTTTGGTCATCTTATTATTGACACCCACTGAAAATTTCTAAGGGTCACTGTGGTGACCTTTGTAATAAATGGAACAATCCACCTATTCTCCTCTCTGCCTTTCTCTTGTCTTCCCTACTGTAAATAAGGGTCATTGTGTTTCCCTATTTGATGAATGGAACAATCCACCAATACTCCTCCCTGCTTCTCTCTCATCTCTCCACTTAAATGTTATTGTTGCATAATATTAGCCCTGCTGCCAGCATCAAATTTGAACTTCCAAAGTGTCAACATGAGAGGAATCCAATTGTTGGAGGACCCTATAACAGCTCTGAAACAGAATCAGACTTTTGGTCCAGCCAAAAACACACTGAATAATATAATACAACCCCTCAAAGTGCAGAATAGAAATGACATTCTCCACCAAATCACCCAACAAAATTCATAGCTTCATGTCGAATAACTTAAAACAAAAAATATAAATCTAGAAGGTTTCATCATCATATCAACTCGACTTGCTTAATTGCATCAAAGTGCCCATATTTTTTTCCCTTTCAATCAGTCCAGACCATTGTAGCCTCTTTACAGCATACTTCGTTTAGCTCGAAACGCATAAAAGGACAAAAAAACACAGTTACAGATACAAATATATAAGCAAAATTTTTACAGTTTTGCGATCAAAAGCAAAGATTTTTTATTTTTGCAATCAAAGAGCTACTAAGCAGAATATCCGATGGGTTAAAAACTGGAAATTAGAACAGTAAACTAAAAGGAATTCAATCTCAAAGCCTAAAAAATCACCGGAAGAAGAAGAATTGCCCCTCAAATGTGAACTCTTTCAACCCCAAATCCTCGCAATCCAACTGCACCAAAGCCCTGTGACAATCGAAACTTCACAAACCCAAATCCAACACTTACCCTAACATCCATTCCTCGAAAACAAAGAATCAGGAGAGAGACAGAGAGAGAGATTAAAAAACAAAAAAGGAAATTCTTTAGTTGTTCCCCTTATATCGTCTGCTACAGTAAACGGTTAACATCGTCACATTTCCACTCAACTTTGCGCACCAGGTCACTACGCTGTCCGCTCCCTTAACCTGCGCACCCACCTTAGCCTTCACCACATACCCTCTCCTACAACCTTCTCTAGTGACGTCAGTTCCCGACTAGGTTGATTAACAGGAAAGAATCGCCCGGTACTCTAATTTCTCGCCGGAGACGTGGATTTAGTGGGTTTTATTTTGAGAATATCGACTTGTAAGCACAATATTTTATGTTTTATTTGTTATCTAAGATTATCTCGTGCTGCTGTGTCGTTATTGAACGTCAGGTCATGTGTCAGATTCCGGTAAAAGTCCAACATGCGTGTGATCTGTCCCCCTACTGAGGAGACGGTGAGATTTGCGTCCGTGGTTCCTAAAGTGTACCTTGGGTGTAACAAGCTTAACCTACGCATGCCTGTAAAAAGTGGCGGGAGAAAGGTTTCCGCATGTCCCTGTGTAATGTATTTATCTAACAAAAAAGACCAAATTGCCCTCCAAAAGAAAAACGTAACCTTCGGTCACTTGTTAGTTAGAACAGTTAGAAGTTTGAACCATGACTTTCGTTTTGTTTTTTTTTTATAAGTCCAAGGATGTATTAAGAAGCAGAGATCGAGAAGATCTCAAAGTACAAAAAGAGAGTAGTGGAAACTAAAAAATATAAACAAATCAAAACAAAACCTAATCAAGTCAAAAGACCATATCGCTAAAGAATGTGCCTTTCATCTCGTGAGATATGCTCTCCAAACGGAATAAGAGGGCCTTAATACTTAGAATAACTTGGAACAATGGGCTCTCCTTACCCTCAAAGGTTCTCTTATTCCGCTCCCACCAAACACCCTAGATAATTGCTAGTGGAATCATCTTCCACAATAACTTTCCTTTGTCCAACATCGGGACCTTAGGCCAACTTTCCACAACTGCCCCTAGGCTCTCCGGAAAGACCCAATCGACTCCCACTTGTGCTAGAAAGAGTAACCAAATCTGTCTGGCAAACTCACAATGGACTAAAAGATGGTTAGTGCTCTCCCCACTTGACCTGCACATAACACAATAGTCGACCAAGATCCAATTTCTAATGATCAAATTTTTTACAATAAGTATCTTATTCAGGATAGCCACCCAAGCAAAAAAACAAACTTCCAAGGGAGTTTTTGATTTTTGTATTTCTTGACATGTGGGATGTGAATGGGGGTATGACGGTACAGATGAAGAAAGCAATGCCTCATAAAATGACTGGACCGAGAAATCTCCCGACTTGGAGTAAGTCCAGAACAGATGGTCCTCCTCAGAATTGGAAACAATGTAATATTTCAAACAATTGTGTAGTAAATTAATTTGTTTATTTTCCCACTCGAAAGGATTCTTTATGAGATCTAAGTCCCAACTTGCTTCCGTAACAGAACCAAGCCAGAAACTATCAATTGTTTGCCCTTTGCGCTGTGATAGAGAGAAAGCCCGTGGAAAAGACTCATTTAGACATAAGTCCCCTATCCAAGCATCTTCCCAGAATCTAATCCTAGAGCCATCCCCCAAGACAAGTCTGGCACCCTCCATCACGCGATCCTTCACCTTTAGAATCCCTCTCCAAACCCCACACCCAAATGACCCCCTAAAAGGCTTAGACACCCAACCCCCCTCATCTTCCCCATAAATACTAGCAATCACTCCACGCCACAAACTATTCATCTCTTTCCCAAATCTCCAAATCCATTTGCCCAATAATGCCATATTCATAATACCTATCTTTCTAAAACCTAGGCCACTCTTCTTCTTTAGCAAACACGCTTGAGCCCAACTCACTAGATGATATCTGAAAGAATCCTCCGAATCATGCCACAAAAAATTCCTCATAACTCTCTCTAATCTCTTTTCCACCGCCGCCGGAATAGAGAACAATGAGAGAAAATACACTGGCAGGCTAAATAAAGTGCTCTTGATGAGCACCATCTTGCCCCCTTTGGAAAAGCTACCTCCCCTTCCAACTTGCCAACCTCCGTCTTACTCTTTCCACTACTGGGTTCCAAACTGATTTCGCCCTATACGGTGCCCCTAAAGGGAGTCCAAGAAAGGACAAGGGCAATGAATCAATGGTACAGCCCAAAATCCTGGCCAACTCCTCCGTGTTTTCTGACTCTCCTATGCTCATGATTCTGCTTTTGTAAAAGTTAATCTTAAGCCCTGAGCATACTTCAAAGCAGCATAACAAGCTATTAAAGAACTTTGCTTGATCTGTGGATTCTTCAAAAAACACGAGGGTATCATCGGCAAATTGCAAATGAGAGATAACTAACCCCCTAGTCCCCACTTGAAAGCCCGATATAGCTCCTGATCCAACACCTTTCGAAATCATTCTGCCAAGGGCCTCAGTCACCATGATAAATAGAAATGGGGACAATGGGTCTCCTTGCCTGAGATCCCTCGAACTCCTAAAATGACCTGAAGGAGATCCATTCACTAGCACCGAGAAGCTAGGTGACCGAATACACTTGTTCATCTACTCTTGCCACTTGCTTCCAAACCCCATTCTGCCTAATAGATAATTCAGGAATTCCCAACAAGTATGGTCATATGCTTTTTCCATATCAATCTTATAAACCAAGCCTGGTGTCCCAAGACGACGCCTAAAGTTAATGCATTCATTAGCAATTAACACCCCATCTAGAATTTGTCTACCTTTAACAAAAGCTCCTTGTTCACCCGAGATGATCTCTCCCATTACCAATTTCAATCTAGATGCTAAAACTTTGGACACTATCTTGTAGACACTCCCTAGGAGACTAATTGGTCAGAAATCTGAAATATCCTCAGCCCCTTGTGTCTTTGGAATCAAAACTATGAAAGATTGATTGCTCCCAAAATCCAAAAAATTCCTCGAATGAAGATCCTCAAAGACTTTCATCAAATCTGATTTGATTATTTCCCAACACACTTGAAAAAACGCCATTGTAATCCCATTTGGACCTGGAGCTTTATCTATAGACATCTCAAAAATGGCCCTCCTAACTTCTTTCTCACTGAAAGTTCTCTCCAACCCAACTCTCGATGCCTCACTAATACTATCAAATGCCAATCCATCTAAAGTTGGTCGGTCCTTCGACTTTTCTGTGAATAGATCTTTGTAGAAAGACCTGACCTCCTTCCTAATGTCCTCTTCTTCTTCAAACAATTCATTCCTTATTTTGATCGTTGATATGAAATTGTTCCTCCTTCTGGAATTGGCCACTTGATGAAAGTATTTTGTGTTGTTATCGCCTTCCCTTAACTATTTCACCATAGATTTCTGTCTCCAGCTGATCTCATCCAACAAGGCCCATTTCTGAAAATCCTTCTTCAGTTCCTCTTTAGCTCCAAAATCCTCCACTCCCAGCAGACCTTGTTCCTCCTTCTCATCCAAACTCTTAATTTGTTCTAGGATACCACTCATTTTCTCGTTCACCTTTCCAAATTCTCTCATGTTCCATGCTTTCAATTTCAATTTGAGCTCTCTTAATTTACTCCTCATCACAAAACCTGCATTGCCTTCTAGCACTATAGAATCCCACCATTCTTTCACTTTAGCTATAAATCCTTCCACCTTGAGCCACATATTCTCAAAGCGAAAAGGAGTGGCTCTTGAATTATACTCCCCACAATCCAGACAAATTGGGATATGATCTGAAGTTACTTTATGCAACCCTTTCTAGATTAGCCTAGGGAACATCTCCGCCCAGTCCCCATCTACCAAAAATCTGTCCAACCTACTAAAACTCGGATTAGCCTGACCATTAGTCCAAGTATATTGATTACCAACTAGTGGCAAATCCGCTAAAAAGTTTCTTTCTAAAAAGGATTCAAATCTTCTCATGCCTCGCCTCGATGGTGCACCTCCCCTCTTATCTATAGGAGCAACAATCTCATTGAAATCACCTCCCAAGCACCAAGGAACCGTCCACATTCCTCTAATATCATCCAGTTCTTGCCAGAACTGTTGTTTCTCACCTTGTCCTACCGGCCCATACACCCCCCGAAAACACCCATTCTCGTCGATCCCCAATTCTCTTTCCCAAAATCGATACTGAAAATGCACCTACTAGTGTATCTAAAACCTCAATAACATTTAGGTCCCACATAACCAAAATCCCCCCCGAGGCTCCCTGAGATGGAGCAAAACTCCACCCAATATTGTGGCCCCTCCAGAGTTGACCTATGACCCCCACATCCATCGACATTATTTTTTATTCTTGGATTGCCACAATATGGGGCTTATGCAGCAAGATCATTTTCTTAACCAATGAACGCTTATCACAACCGCCCAACCCTCTCACATTCCATGACAAAAATTTTAACAACATCAAATAGTCCGATCTCACTCACTTTAACCTTACCCAATTAGCATCCTCTAACAGCCCTTGGCTTCCAATGACTCCTGCCCCCTTACCCACTCTATCATGGCTCGATTCCCTGATTGGGATATCCACCAAAATCGACTTCTCAAACTCCTCCAACAGATTGCTAGGACTCGATACACTATCTATCAAAGCTTTCTTCTTGGCTACTGTCCTCGATCTAAGTGAATAAATCGGACTAGTTCCACAATCCACCAACCTCTTACTCTCACTTTTGTTGTCGCATTCACATTGAGAATTCTGTCCTTCTGGAGAAAAAGAATGTAATATTGTGGCCAATGATTTCATAACTCCCGTCGTACGCCCATATAATACCGCCTCACTCACAACTGTTGGATGTGAGAATAATTACATCGTAAATAATATGAATGGCATCATTATTCTATTATCTAAATAAATTATTATATTAATTTGTCACCGAGGTCATGACATCATCATTGTCCATATTTCATTAATGATCCTTGGAGTTTCTTCATTTGAAATTTAATAAAGGGTAGCCTTATTTGCACCCATGTTCTTTAAGTGCACCCCAATAACAAAAAAAAATGATTAATGTGTCCCTAAATCTATACCCACCTTTTACACCAAAAAAAAAAAAAAACTCGACAAAAAGAGGAACCCACTACCACTGTCATCTTCTTCTTCTTCACCACCACCGCCACTGCATTTTTCTTCTTTTTCTTCACTACCACCATTGCATTCCTCTTATTTTTCCGCCACACGACCACCACCAAAGGACTTTTGTCCTCTCTCTCTCTCTCTCTCTCTCTCTCTCTCTCTCTCTTTTAAAAAAATTCCCCTGCGCATCAGCCTTGAACGATTGACATAGTCAAAGGCATGTTGGCCCTAGCCTACCGACCTGCACGGGAGTTTGTTTAATAGAGAGAGGACGGTAGGGTGGGGTGATGGTGGGAGTTGGTGTGGTGGTGATGGTGGTGGTGGTGGATGAAGGGAGGAAGAAGGGATTTTGGTGGAAGATGGGGGGAAGAAAGGGTTTCGGTGGAAGAAGTTGGGGTTAGGGTTTCTTGTGTGGGTTCAAAAATTTAGGTGGGTGCACTTGCAAATTTTCTATTTTTGGGTAGGTGTACTCAATATTGGGTGTTTGACCAGAAAAGCTAGGTGCAAATAGTGCTACCCTTTAATAAATTGGTAGTTGATCCTACCTAATCTTGACATCTCGTGAGCAGCATGACTGACAATGGACTAGGTTTGGTCCAGACCCATTACTAGATTGATCCAAAATCTGATTCAAGTTCAATATAGCAATTTTGGGAAAATTCTCATCAAATCACAAATTCAGATCCAGACCTAATTCAATAAGCTATCCAAACTTATTGTATCAGATCGAACTAATTTAACATCAAGTCAATCCGATCAATAAAGTTGTTAAATTTAATTTATAAAAAATAAGAAATTCAAATTCTTATATCTCAAAGTATAATTTAAAGAGTTGGGATCAGCGGACTCGTCTTTTGACTCGTGCTCTCAACCGTGATGTCAACCACTATTGAATTCATAAAATCCCAGGCCAAGAGCACGGGCGAAAAGACGAGACCTTGGAACATGTTCCTTTAAAATAAGGCCCAAATCCAAAAATTGGGCTAAGCTATATAATGGAAAAAATAGTCGCTATCATTATCGAAGTTTTTTTGAAAAAATAATAAAACAGTAATCTTGACCTTTTTTTAACTGAGACATCCGTGACTGATGTGATCCGCTATGATGGTCAAACTGTAGCGTAAATGGACTGTTACAACAGACCATTTAAAACCTTGTGTCAAATAACAAATGGTAGAAATTTCTATATATATATATATATATATGAATTTTTGTGAGGATGATCTCCTCAACATAGAGATCATCCGCACCAAAACTCGGCCATTGATTCATCTTCTATGTGGGTATGCCAAAATGGGTATCAAAAATTAGTGACAAAACACACAGATAATCAACACAAAGAGCATATACTTACTTTTCGCACGTGGCCACTTCAATTGACCGGGCCAATGAGCTTTGCAATAAAGTTATCTGGATTAATTGATGATGACGATGTTAACTCAGATTAGGCCACATTAAGAATACTTTAAGATATATGAGTTAATAATGGCAGGAGCATCTTCCCACTATCCCTTGGATAATTATTTTAATTGCTAAGGCCTCCCAATACTTCTTCAAATTACGATCATGCCTTTGAGCCTCAATAAATATCATACTTTAAGAATACGATGATAGTTAAACTAGGTGTAAAGCGGGTGTTCATGAAGTTTGAAAGTGTAAGAGGTATCAGAGCATCTCCAAGAGGGCTCCCTATTCTTTCCCTACTTTTTAGAGAAAAGTAGTCAAAGTTTTTTTATAGGACACTGACCGTATGGACATTTGGCCAATCACTAGATGGCCTCTACAAACCAAAAATCAGTCTGATTAGTTATCTCAAGCATTTGGATCATTTTACATCAAATTCCCATGGTTGAAATCAACCCATGTGAATGACTCTAATCCAACGCTTAGAGCTTCCATTCTTTCTCTCACTCTTTCAATGTACAAGTGAAACCCCAACGCCCATTTAGAGAATATATATAATCTTTGGTACAATGAAATATTCAAAGTACCCCCAGTACAAGTACCCTAACACAAATTGTACAAACTTGTATGTACAAAAAAGGCCATTGATGCTGGCGACTGAAGAGCTCGTTGCCCTTACAACCCCCAATACAGTTGGATGCGCATAGAGTTGTGGCTTAATGAACTGTAAAATTCCTGCATAACAAAACTTCTTGCAACCACAATGCTTTTCCAACCAACAATGTTAACAGAGTTGTATGCTCATAATACATGAGGGTCAAGCACCGACAGAGATTGACAGTCAACGGAAGTGACTCTAATTTTAATGAAGTTCAGAGGAGAGGGAGGGGTGTCTTACTAATTCAACCAAATTTTCATGAGGTGGTGCTAAGATACCCCATATATTTGTCATGATGTATTAGTCTAAGAAGATGGAAAATTAGAATCAAGAATCTCTCTCACTTCCACATAAGGAGAAACCCACCACCACCACCACACCCAAAAATAGCACAGAGAGGAAATCACTTTTGCTTTTTTATGTGCAGGTTTTGGATTCTTTCTCTTTTTGTTCCTTGGAGAGGGTTAATGGCATCACCTTTCCTAACTCTCATCACTCACGTAACATAAAGTGGAGTTTATAAATATAAAAGGGTCAGGCTCAGGGGACACTCATTTTTTACCCCCATTTTTGACACCCATTCACATAGAAGATGAATCAATGGCTGATTTTGGTGGGGATGATCTCCTCACCATATAGATCACCCCAACAAAAAATCAGCCCATTCAAAAAATTCTAACCCCATCAAATGTGGTTTTCAAGTTATACGGTAAAAATCGACGGTCCATAATTCTTCAGCTTCTAAACCAGTCTATGAATATCAGAATGATTTGAGTTTTTGTGAAAATGATCTCCTCACCATAGAGATCATCCTCACCAAAAATCAGCCATTGATTCATCTTCTATGTGGATACGCCAAAAATGGGTGTCAAAAATGGGGTCCCCCCCGAGCCCGACCCAATATAAAAAGATGACGACCACAAGTGCAACTCAAGATAAGATAAGTTTTAAAATATCATTTTCTCGAATAATATAATCCCAAGTGGGGCGTAAGGGCATCCGGAAAATGTTTTTTTTTTTTTTTAATAAAGTCTTGGTGTCAATGATCTGTGTGCCTGGAGTAGAAATCCCCCTCACCGGCTTGACCGGGTTCAGGTTTCACCTGACTTCATCCGTGGGGCCCTCCCACGATGGTAACTACAAAAAAAATGATCTGTGTGCAGATCTGGAAAGACCCCCCAATGATCATGTTGCCTTTATGGATGGTTGATTCTTTAGTGCTCATTAAAAAAAAGGTGACAACGTGAACCATCCAATATGTGGGGCCCCACGAGCGGTGCTTATAGGCCATTGATAGTTTAATATTGCTTTCTTATCTGTGTGGTGTAGACTAAAGTGCACTTTAATAAAAGTGGCAAGCCACTAGAATGGTTAGTGTGGCGTCACAAAATAGAAGAGATTCTAGACAAGTGAACAACAGTGAGATTCTCTCAGGTGCGAGAGGATTGGGTTTATGAGGACAGTTGGTTGGACGACCGTTAAAAAGGCACTGGAGAAGTGAAAGTACACAACTTGACACGCTCGTGTGTTCACCATGTCGAGATATTCTATGGAATATATATTTCAGCCCTTGATTTAGAAATAATGATGTCGTACATCTCTAATAGTACAAGTGGGGAGTAAATCTTTGAGGACGTTGATGACGGACCACAGTATGAGCCATGTGGAACACTCTTAGGCCCTGCTAGGTTCGTTGCACTGGGATGCAAATGCACTCGCCATAATTTGGGATATTGGAATGCACCTGATTGGTTAGGGGTGTGCAAATGAGCTGGCGTGCAAGTGGTTGCCAAGCCACTACACCATAGTGCAGCCCAAAAACCATGACAAGTGGGTGCATTGTCACTTACTGCATTTCTTTTTTGAGTGCAAAATGCATCTCAGTGCAGCGAACCAAGCAGGGCCTTAGACACCACAGACAGTATGGATGTTTAGCCCATCCCTAGTTAGACATTGATACCGAAAATCAGCCTGATCAGTGATTTCTAACCTTTGGGTCTGAGTACCCAAATAACCATACGGTTAAAGATCTCTAAGAGTGAGCCACCTGGCTCATACTATTTACTTTAAAGTGATGTTTTATTTCCCTTCAGCAACTTAATTGAGAACTTCCGAGAAATTTTTTCGAAGCGGTGGGATTTTTGAGGCGGTGATCATGTGCCCAATGATCGCACGCCACATATACATGGCTTTAATTAGGATTTGGTTTTAAAAAAGTAATCATTGGTATATGTGGCATGTGATCATTGGCACCAGGGCCGTCTTAATACAAGCTGAGGCCTTAGGCGAAAACTCTAAATGGGGCCTTTTTTTTTTTTTTTTTTTTTTTTCAGAAATACCCCTAAACCTAAGTGAGAAGATGTCACTTGAAAAATGTGTTATTTAAATATTTTCAAAAAAATTATTTTATAAATTAAAAGTACGTTTTTAAAGGAGAATTCAATGGTGGATACAATGTTTGCATACTTTTAAGTTTATAAATCACTAATCAGGCTGATTTTTGGTTTGCAAGTCCACCGAGGGACTGGCCAAACATCCATATGGCCAGCACTCTCTAATAGTGTGCCACCTGGCTCGTATTGTCTAATGTGATCGGCTTCGCTCACATCATGCAGTGAGCAAAGCTTTACTTGATTGGAGGGGCCTGACGCAAATGGACAGGTAGGGACCTTTTCATAAAAATAAATAAATTAAAAACACATAAAAATTTCTGAAATTTGGGGGCCTTAGGCAACCGCCTCATCTGCCTAATGGTCAAGCCGGGCTTGACTGGCACATTACTGCCGCTTCAAAAAATTTTGACCTTTTAGTCTCATCAGATATCTGGTTTTGAAAGAAACTTCCAACAAATCCAAAATAGCAAAAACTTGATAAGTTATATGGATGAAAGTCTCGGGATCATAGGCCAGAATGCCCTGATCCAACTATATCTCGAGCTGTCTCGTTCTGGACAAAGTGATGCCCCACTACAAATGGCTTGTCACGGGTAAGATAACCCAAGACAGTCCAGATTGGTGGATGTCGATCCTGATTCAGATTGTCTAATTTAGAGTGGGATCGGCCGATACTTAGAACCATGATAAGTTATGACAAAAATACTGAGCAAAGATAATAATCGGGCGCTCAATTTATAAATTTACTTCATTTCTTTGGACAAAGTAGTATTTTTGCCGGTATGCTTTCTGACTTGCATGGAGGTACGAAGAGAAGCATACAAGGTCACCTTAATTGTGAAAATAGAAATGGGAGCCTGACGGGATCGCCACTCTATGGCTGCTTTTGGTTCACCTTGTTTTCATGAAAAGAAAACTAAAACGGGTGTTCGGTCCATCAGGAAAAGTGGGCTCCACGGAAAACTAGTTCACTCCCAAAATCTCCAAATTAAGGAAAAATGATTTTTAAGAGAGAGAGAGAGTTTTTGTTTGTACTCTTCCATTCATTCTCACATTTAGCTACTCTCTTCCTTCAGAAATCATATCCCGGGTAAAAAGATAGGGCTTCCATCACCAGGAACAAAGGAAGTGGCACTTCTAAGAAACCTATTTCCCCTCCCCCCCCAAGTCTAGAGCACCGGCCCCCTCTTAGAGGACGCTGACCCTATGGATGTTTGGACAGTCCCTAGGTGGACCCACAGACTAAAAATCACCCTGATTAGCATGATTTCAAACCTTTGGATTTCTGTACCTAAAATGATGGTCAATAATGCTCAAACTAGGAATCAATAGCCTTGCTTAGCACGGGCACAGTAAAAGGAATGTTTTTTTTTTTGTATATACAATTATATCTTATTTTGACACTTATATAATGTTAAAAAAATAATTATTATTGTGTTAATGGTACATGTGTGTGGACTATACCTATTCAAACTTTTACGTTCACCTCACATCGCCTATTAAAAATAAGACATTTTATGATTTTTGTGATATATATCACTTCTATGATTTGGTGATATATAGATATAGATTTGTCGAACATTTAGTTTAGGCATCTTAACTCCTAACATCTAGTGATACATGTCAGAGAGGACATGGGCACCTTAAAGAACCAGTGCGCATCTCCCTTAAAACGCAATGTTACACAGTTTTTAGAGATCAATGATGAATCGCATTCTAATAGCACTCTATTTCTCTCTGAGAACCAATATTAGGCTAATTACCATGAAGTTTTTTTATACACTTTTCAAAGGTTATAATATTAAGAGAAATATAATGAAATTTTGTTGCAGAATGTTGCATGTTTGAGATTATAGGCGATGGGCCCACAAACTGCATGGATGCTTCGCACACCTCTTGATAGACACATACACAAAAAGTTAGATTGATTGGTGAACTCTAGAAGTTATATATTTAAAAATAAAATAAAATAAAATCCCTCAAAATCCAATGCCAATGCAACGTTTAGATATCACAATAATCATAAATTAAGTTCTAGATGAACATGCAGACTAAAAACTAAGCCTGATGGTGATGTCAAGCGTAAGGATCAATACCCATGACAGTACAACAATTGATAGAAGACTTAAATCCAACGGTTAGAAACAATTAATCAGGCTGATTGCAGGTCCACCTACTATTTAAATCCATCAGTAAGTCATTACTCCCAAAATTATTTAGAACCAATTTTTTTTGTGCATATACGATGTTTAAATATACATTTTAATTGCAACCCAAACAATAAACACAAACACTTGATTTAAGATCTCTATTCCATTTCTAAAGTAAAATAAAGTAGAACACAAATCAAAATCAAAATTAATTAAAAAGGAAAATAAATCTAAAAAAAATACCTGATAGAAGATGAATAGTTGACAACACCTTAGGAAAAAAAAATGGGAGACGCATATGGCAACCATTCTTTTATCTTATCGATCTATTTATAAAAATAAATAAAAAAATAAAAAAGGGGTGAAGTTTCTGAAATTTTTTTTTTTTGAAGAACAACAGATAGTATAATTGTCTTCACTTAAAACCAAATCTCAATCGTCTTAGCAGTGTGCGATGATCGGTGTCAAATCGTTTGAAATTTGCAGACTTGTTTGAATATGTCTCATGTATGTGGCTTATGACGCCTCAGAAATCTCTGCATATTGCTCAATATCTAGAACAAATAAAATAAATAAATTACGATTTGGGATTTAGCACTTAGAGTATTAGAGGTAGGAGATGTAAGAGATTAGAGCTAGGCAGGAATGAGACCGTTCAAATACCATCAAATCGTTTTTCGTTCAACACGAGTAATGGGGGAGATAGAGAGACATCTTGGGGAGCCGTACATGCTGTAGAGTAAGAGGCATCTTGGAATTAAAAACACGAATAGGATTTTGAACCGTTTTGAAGTGTAAAAGATTTTTTTAGAATTTAGGAGATGTTAAAGGGGTTGGGTTTCGGTGACCAACATTTCTTACCAACATTTTTGACCAACACCTTGGTGGACCCACATAGAGGATGAATCAATGGCTTATTTTGGGTGAGGATGATCTCCTCACCATATAGATAACTCCAACAAAAAATCAGCCCATTCTGAAATTTCTAACCCCGTTAAATGTGGTTTTCAAGTTACACAGTAAAAATCGACAGTCCATAATTCTTCAACTTCTAAACCAGTCTATGAATATCAAAGTGATTTGAATTTTTGTGAGGATGATCTCCTCACCATATAGATCATCTTCACTAAAAATCAGCCATTGATTCATCTCCTATGAGAGTACACCAAGGTGTTGGTAAAAAATGTTGGCACCGAACCCGACCCATGTTAAAGAGGATCAAGGGTATTTTTGAAAAAAATGGAAACATCGCCACCTCAGCAGTGCTGGGGTGGGTTTTAGAGGATTAATGAAGATGGATTTAATAGGAGTAAACGTTTGGGAACAAAGAGGTTGGAAGAGTAAATGTTTTTGTTAAGATAAAGTCCAATATACCCTTGTAGTTTAGTAACATTAAAGCAAGTGTGAAGGGGTTATTTTTGAAAAAACTAAACAGATGGTATATTTGGAAAAATCGATGGAAAAAAGATGGAGAGAGCACCACCTCAGCAGTGCCAAGCTTTAGTATAGATAATAGATTCCACGGTTAAAATCAATATCATGGACTCCAATCACTAATCAAGGCTAATTTTTGGTCAGTATGTCCATCTAGGGTTGGCCCGGTTGGGCCAAACGTTCATACGGTCAGAAATCTCTAAGAATATGCCATGTGGCTCATATTATAGGCAGTTCTACTCAATTGATTATGCCCCCCTTGAACAAAATCCTGACCCCGCCACTGATTATGGCATCGCTTTCTGCAAACTGGACCCGAAATCCATTATACTAATTTGCATGTAAGTAAAAAAAAAATTGCACAAAAGTAGATGTGCACATGGACTAGGCCAACCTTATGGGGACTCGAAAAGGAAAACCAAATTTTTCGGTGTTTGGTTCATTAGAAAAGTGGGTGCAATGCAAAACTAACTTCCAAAATCCCCAAAAATAAGGAAAAGCGACTTCAAGTTGCGAAGCCACATTGTCACATTAACCACCCTCAGCTTTGAATGTTTGGCCCATCCCTAGTCGAACCACAGTATGAGCCACATGCAACACTCTAGTTAACCACCCTTAACTTTGAATGTTTAGCCCATCCCGAGGTGGATCACATTATGAGCCACATGCAATACTATTAGAGACCACTGACTGTATGAATGTTTGGCCCATCCTTATTTGGACTTACATGCTAAAAATCAGCCTCATCAGTGATTTTCATGAACCTTTGGATTTGAGTACCCTAAATAATATTCGAATCCAACAATTAAAAATATTTCCATGAAAAAGATTCAAATCCAAAGGCTAGAAATCACTAATCAGATTTATTTTTGGTCTGTAGGTTCACCTAGGGATGGGCCAAAATTGCATATAGTGCTACGTGGCTTATACTATGGTCCGTGATCAAAACTGATGACCGTGGTCCTTCGTCAAAGATTTAGTCAAAAAATTGGCTCTCGTGGTCCTTCGTCAAAGATTTAGTCAAAAAATTGGCTCTCGAGCACTAGAGAATAATTTAAAAAGTTGATGGGCTTTAACTGCCCCTTTCTATGTAGAGGTAATACCGTTAATTACTAATGTCATGAGCAGTAATTGACATTGTCGGTTGACCGTTGCTTGCCCATCCTTGAGCAAAATGTTAGATCTGTCACTTGCGACTTCCTTTTTAAAAAAGAAAATGTCGATTTTCTGTTGGACTCGTAGATTCCTTCCTACCTTTATCTACCCTCTCTCTTGAAAGAAGGTTACACTGAGGCTATAAGAAGACATATGGGCCAGTCTACACTCTTTTAGTCTGTGGGCTAAGCTTGGGTTTTAATTCTATATCCTAATGAATAAGTGAGTGGGTTTGGGCTTAACCTGGCCCAGCCCAAACCCATGTCCAAACTCATTTGTAAGGCCTTGATTGGTTCCTCATTGTAGTTTCCCTGCTGTGAAAGAGAGGGAGAGAGAGAGAGAGAACTCCAATCGTAGATCTTTGAAGCTCTCTCTTGCTTGTGAACGATATTCGGATTCAACTGAAGCCTTTTGGGACTCCCACCCCATCCCGAAATGTCTGACAAGTACCCCCATTAACCACTAACCAGGGCCTTAAGGCGGGTTGGGTTAAGGGATTAGGGTACGTTTCAGACATTTTGGGTGGGGAGACTTCAGAGTTTGAAGTCCCCGAGGGCCAACGAATCTTTTCTCATTGACTTCTGGGACAAATTCAAGGAAATAGATTAAAACTTACCTGCCCACCCATAATATGAGCCACGGGGTACACTTTTAGAGGATGCTGACTGTATGGATGTTTGGCCAATCCTTAAGTAGACCTACAAACCAAAAATCAGCCTATTAGTGATTTCAAACCTTTGGATCTTGTACCCAAATAATGGTAAATAATGCTCAAATTCCTACGGTTAAAATCAACCCATGAACATTGTGGGTACCGTATTTCCGAACGGCCAGGATGGAAACACATGTCAAGGACATGCAACATCACCGCGGCCATACGCGAACAAGAATGAATGATCTGATGTCCTACCCCGAGGACGCGTCGGAACTAGAGTTAGTGTATTCGACTAACAGATTGACACTTTGAAAGCCGTCGTCATAACACAACCAACAGAGGAGGCCGACAAAGATTCCAACCTGTCTGACAAGGTACAAACCGAATATCATCTACAACTGCCGTCTACACCGAAGAATAGAGGATTGGACGTCGGCACTTATTATCCATTCGGGTGCGTGGCACGACTGTTACAACCGCCGAACATCTGGCCGACTAGCTCCTATACTTCAGTTTATTGCAACGACAACTAAGCAGACCACATTCTCCATGGTGATTAACACACGAGTAGGGCCGTCTCGATACAAGTTGAGGCCTAAGGCGAAAACTCTATATAAAACTTTTTTTTATATTTAATATATTAATATATATATGATATTAATTAAAAATAAACTCTATATTATTGAAAATCTTTACATGAAAACTATTCTTGATAATAAAAGCTACATAAAAAATTTATATGCAGAGGACTCCCATGGCCCTACATGGATCATTTTTTTTTGGGCCCAATAACTACATGGATGTTCAGGCCACCTATTGGTAGATAAACACACTAAATCAGCTTGATTGATGATTTCTAGCCATTTGATTTATTACTCAAAAAACATGCTTGCGTCCAATGGCTAGAATTATGTCCTAAAAAGTACTAAAATCTATGGCTAAAGATAATCAATTAGGTTGATTTTTGGTTTGTATATCCAATAAGGGGTGGGCTAAAAATCCACGTTGTTAGTGGGACCTGAGCTGGGGGCCTTCTCTCACCAATTGGCCTTAGGCCACCGCCTTAATGGCCTTAAGGTAGAGCCGGCCATGCACACGAGCATGTCAGGACTTGTCCGACACAGTTAAACAAAAATGGAGTATGCGTTGGCAACTCTTCGGGATATTCACGGGAAATGGATCTGCAAAAAATCAGCCTGATTAGTGATTTAGAACCTTTGGATCTTTGCACCCAAAACGCTCAATGATGCTCAAATTCCTACCGTTAAAATTAACCCATGAAAATAACTTCAATCCAACACTTAGAAATCACTAATCAGACTGATTTTTGGATTGCAGGTCCACCGAGGGACTGGCCAAACATTCATACGACCAGCACCCTCTAATGGTGTGCCACGTGGCTCGTATTGTGTGTTGTGACCGGCTTCGGTCACACCATCTTGTGCACGTGCGTAAGATCCACAGCTCCTGCCACTTATGGGACGATGTTAAGGTGTACTAACTCCAATCATATTATCATAGACCCATAAGCATTACACCAAATCACACATAAACCCTAAAATCTCGGGTCACAAAATTCTTCTTCGCAAACAATTTTGGTGAGACAAAAGGTTTGGAAAACTCTTTTGGCCTTTTTTTTCCTCCTCTTTTACTCTCTATCCATTAATGGCGAAGAAGCGAAAGGTCGATGAGGAGCTGAACTCGTTCGATCCCGAGCCCGACGCAAACGATCCCGAGGATGACTCAGACGAGGAAGACCTCACGAAGCTCCTTGAGCCCTTCAATAAAGAGCAGCTCATCGATCTCCTTCGCACCACCGCTTCGAACGATCCCAAAGTCCTCGAAGAAATACACCAAGTCGCAGACCGTGACCCGGCTCACCGTAAGCTCTTCATCCACGGACTCGGTTGGGAGACCACCTCCGAGAAGCTCCGAGATTTCTTCTCCAAGTACGGCGAACTCGAAGACTGCAACGTTGTTGTCGACAAGGCCACTGGGAAATCGAAGGGCTATGGCTTCTTAATCTTCAAGCATCGTCGAAGCGCTCAAAAAGCCCTAAAAGAACCTCAGAAGAAGATTGAGAATCGGATGGCCGCCTGTCAGCTTGCGTCGACTGGCCCCGCCAATCCTTCTCATTCAAATTCGTATTCCCAGCAGCAGCAGCAGCCGCAGCAGATGCATTCGACTCATCATCCATCGCAGGATACGCTACCGAGGAAGATTTATGTGAGTAATGTGCATTCAGAGATTCCTGCTGATAGGTTGCTTGCTTTCTTTTCAAAGTATGGTGAAATTGAAGAGGGTCCCTTAGGGTTTGATAAGCAGACGGGGAAACCAAAGGGGTACGCCCTTTTTATTTATAAGACTGTGGAAGGAGCAAGGAAGGCATTAGAAGAGCCAAATAAGAGCTTTGACGGACACCAATTGTATTGCCAGAAGGCCACTGATAATCACAAGCTCAAGGCTTCTGCTGCTCCTCCTCCTGGGAATGCACCGGGCAGTGGCGGGTTTAATGCACCTAGTGCTGGTCGGTTTAGTGTGCCAGGTGGTCCGGGTTTTAATGGGGCTATGCCCCACCAGGCTTCGGCTAATTCTGCTGCATTGTTAGGGCAGGGGCTTCAAATTGGTCCGGGTTTCTCATCAATTCAGGCGGCTCTTGCTGTACTGGCTGCTGCTGGGCAAAATCCAGCTGCGTTTGGAGTTCCTCCTGCTGTTATTGCATCATTGAACCCGGCTTTGGCAGCAGCTATGAATGCTGGGTCACCTGCAGTGGTGTCGTCAACAGTACCACAGGCAATGCCGGGTTTTAGTATGGGACACCTGGGTTATCAGAATCCCCAAGCTCATCAAGCTAATAATTCATATCAGAGTGGGCCGAATGGGCAAGGTCCAGCACCGGTGCCTTATTCTGCGGTGGGACCAACGGGGGGATATGTAGCACGTTAGGTACTATCTCATACCCAATTGGTCTTTGTGATTTTATAGTTGGGGTTTAATCTACTTCTTCCCCTGTTTCTTCCGTGATAATTTTTCACTATTTACTGTTTACTTGTTTTTAGTTTGATAAGTCAGAAAGTGGTTATTCGTGTGCTTTAAAGAAAGGAAGACTTTTGAGCCATGGGCGCTTGGGGGATGAACGTGTTCAGACGCATCGATTATTCAAAAAAGGAACTACTTTTGTTTTTAATTTTTCCCTCTCTACGGATGTATTTGTTTTCTTAGTAGTTTTGCCGGTTCACTGTAACGAATAATGCCCAATTTCTTATATTAGCTTTTGATCATGGATTAAGTTTTGGTGTAATTGATTTTCGCAAAGCTTGCCGAGAACTATCTTTACTTGTTTCTTGTTATTTAAGCGTTCCTAATCGAGAAAGGATTGTTGTTCTCAATGTCATTCTTGGAAAATGGTTTGAGATCTGTCACGTTTGATACATTTGGTGGGCATTCATTTTCTACAAAACGATGTTGATTGAGTGAACAATAGCTAATTGTAACCCTTTAGTTGAATATGGACATGGTCTGCTGAGTTCTCATTTGCTGGTCCTTCACTTTGGAAACACTTGATAGGTTTTATCGGGCCATTACGTGCCTTGCATCACTTGCTTCCCTGGTATGGTCAACTAGACATGCCGAATGATGGATCAAGTCTTCACAATAAATGAGGAGACTATTCAACGGGACTCTGAATCTTGGGTCCATTAAGGAGAACTCAAGCTTCCGTATAACTTTCCACTGTAAGTCTCTTTGAGCTACTAATATTTGGTTGCTTATGTTAATTTGCATGAATAAATTCTACTTGCATTGCTTATGATGTGTATACTTTTGATGCCGTTTTTCTGGTTCAATTGTTGGCATGCTCTTCTTGATTTTGCGGGGATTGTCTCAATTTGCAAACATAGCTGCTGCTTTAGATTGTGAGAATGTAGTGAGTATTTTTAAAAGTGCATGTATCTTTCCTCGTAGCTGTATGGGATTGTTGAATTCAATTACCTAATTGAACACATATTCATCTTTGAATAGAATAGCCCGTTACCTCTCATGCTAATCATTTTTCCTGAAAGTTAAAATATGTGGTATCTCTTTTAGACTTAGCTTTAGTTTGTCTTTTGGTTGGTTGCTGAGACTCTAATTTTGCTAATGTTTTTTAGCTATTCATATTCTGCTTAAATCGAAATCTTCTTCTAATTCCAAAAGAAGTTGTTGCAAATGTGATACAAGCTTGGCGGGGAAATCCCAAGGTTACCCCAAAGCTGATGAAAACCCACTGAACTGAATCCACACAGCCAACAACAAGAAGAGGATAGAAATTCAAGGCAAATCCATGCACAAACATGACCCCCGACGTCCTCATCATCTTCCCTGGGTTTGGACAAACTCGACCTGAGTGTTTGGCATTAAATTCCTTTTACAGATCCAGATCAAGCTCACAAAAATCACAATCAGAGATCTTGGTACCATCACCTAGTTCAAAATTTGTATTGCACTCTGTCTGTTGACATCTGGAGCAACACCCAAAAAATTTGATGATAGGAAGAACTTAAGTTACTAGAGTTTGGGGCCTTTTGGTATGGCATGCCTTAGTGCACCTCACATACATCACAACAGTCTGAATTTTTTTAATCGCGCCACCTGCTAATTATATAATAAACAATGTGATGATTCTCTGGTGCGTCCGCACGCACACACACACACACACACACACACCATTTGGGGCCTTTTGGTGTGGCATGCCTTATTGCACCTTAGGAAGGGAAAGGTGTCAGCATTGTTCTCATAACACTAGAAGGAGGAATCATCCCTAAGGCATTTCAACTAAATTTCTTTGTCACAAACAACACCACGGAGTATGAAGCATTCATTGCGGGATTTCGAGCAGCCCTACGATTAGATCATGTGAGACATCTAAAAGTCATTGGAGACTCCAAGCTTGTCATTAGTCAGGTCTTGTAAGAGTGGAAAACCAAGGATCTAAAACTCATTCCATACCAAGAGCTTGCAAATAATTTGATCAAGCACTTCAAGGAGATCACAATTTGGCCTGTGCTAAGCACATGCGCGTTCTAACGACTAGATACTATCCCTTGGCTCTACAATCGATTAGCCAATTCCTTGGCAACATTGGCAATCACAATGCCAGTTCACAAAAGTACTGAGTCATTCGTCATTGAAAGACCCCACACACACACACACACACACCCCATTTGGGGCCTTTTGGTATGTGGCATGCTGTAGTGCACCTCACATACATCACAACAGTGCATTTTTTTTAAATCGCACCACCTGCTAATTATATAATAAACAATGAAGTGATAATTGTATGGTCTGGTACCATGAAGTCAACCATGGTACTCCTCTCATCCTTTCCTCATTGGAAAAGAGTATTGTGCAAGCTACTAATGTTTCTAAACAATTTTACAATAATAAAATCGCTAGCACAAACCTTGATATACACTTGACCAAATGAGACAAAGGACTCGCCACATCATAGAATCACCACTCCAAACTGTTTTGAAAATGATAATAACAAACAATGTTAAAAAGAAAAAAAAAAAACCCAAGAAGAGACGTGTCGTGTCATGTGTGTGTTGGGCTCATACAGGGGTCAAAAAAACATAAAATAGGAAGGTGAAAGTGGAAGGGTTCAATTAAAAATCCACACATCATGTGATAAATTCTATTTTGCTAATAAAAACTCTCCTCAAACACGAACTAAAACCTTTTCGTCTCTTTCATCCATCTGCCTTTTCTTCTTCAATCCCCTCCCTTCTCTGTGCAAGTATTATCATTTTTCAACTATAGGATCTGAAGCTTCTTTGAGTTGCGACAATGATGGGAGGAAGAAGAGAGAACAGACAATGATCAATCTTTGAGAGGGTGGCAATGGTTGCAATGAGATTTGAAGCCTCTTCGAGTTGCGACGGCTATGGGAGGTAGAAGAGAGCATGAACGTGATTGATCTTGAGAGGACAGGGATGGTTGCAACAAGGTGAGGATTGAATGAGCACATGTGAGGGTGTTGTGTGTGTGTGCGGGACTATCTGAACCAAGGTTTTAAATTTCGGCGTTTCGGCCGAAATTTCGGTTTCGGGGGAGACCGAAATCCCCGAAATATGGGTTTTTAGGCCGAAATTTGCTGAAATCCCGAAATATCGGGCGAAATTTCGGCCGAAATTTCGGTTTCGGGCCACACCGAAATGACTACCGAAACCGAAATTTTAAACCTTGATCTGAACAGTGCTTACGAAGTTGGAAGCACCGTCCGAAGGCGAATCCGCACTCAAACCATGAATTCGTGGTTTGAGGGGGACCGTTATTCTATCCTCAATGGTTCTTGTTACTAAGGGAAGAACCTACATAACTCTTTTGCCCGTGGTAAGCCTCTATTGCATCTCGTACTAGCCTTCTGTCAAGGTCGCATTTGCACTTCTAGTCAGTAGTTTGCTGCGTAGTTATCCTCATGTTTGGCCCATTAATAGCTTAAGCACGCTGGTCCAGTGTTTTATGTTTGCATTCAGTGGTACCCCATTTCTTGTTTTCTTAGTTGTAACTGTCATGTTATGAGTTTCCGTTTATGAGGGATGTTTTGGTAGCTACTTGCTTGGTAAAGGAGGTGCTTGAGCCTTGTGTATCTTGCTAGTTCATGTGGCATGTGGGTACCCTATTGACAGTGGTTTCCTACTCAGCTTGACGAGGCATCACACGTTGCTAGTAGTGGGAGAACTGGACCTTGGATTATTAATTGGTGTGTGCTTGGTGGCTGAGATTTCATTGGAAACATAGAAGGAGCTATGGGTTCAGCTACATGTGTGGATATGTAAGTGGGACAAATGCACAAAGCAGTTCTCATATGTTGGTCTGTACATGGTACCATGCATATATTGATGAACTTGTATCCCGGTTGAGGGTTGCTTCGGCCATGAATATTTAGGTTGCCGTTAAGGTTAGCCATGATATATCTCATTGATTGAATCTCCCTTAGACTGTGTTATACTTATACCCATTGAAGTTCCTCTTAGCTAGGCACACAAGTGAGGTCCAGTGGATTGCTTCCCCCCGCACCCCACCAAAAAAAAAAAAAAAAAATTGCCAATGTTTCTATTAAGTTCAATTATTCCTATTTTCATCCATTTGTCGTCAAGCACAAGTTGGCAGTAGTAATTATTTGGAGCCTTTTAGCTGGAGGCAGAGGTAAAAAACACTAGGGATTCCGAGGGTAATATTGGGAGTCCTATGTATTTAGATGTAGTTTGTACGTATCTCTCTCCTAAACTCCGTTTTGTATTTTTTTCACTCTCATATAATCTACTTTATCAAGAGAAAAGGAAAGGAAAGAGGGAAACTAGGCGTTGGCAGCAGACATAATGCTTATACAGACCTAGATGCCTCGAATGGTTAGAAAGCAATTGATGCCTCGAATGTGCACAAAAGAGAGCAGTGCTCTTTGTCATTACAAAGTAATTCAGACCTGTAACATTTTCAATGCTTAAAATGTGGAAACTTGAAACCACTCAAAATTGGTGCAGTTATTTGTTGCTCATCTTTACTAGTGGGTTGGAAAGAAAACAGATACTTCCACTTATCAAAAAAAACAAAAAACAGATACTTGATGTATAAGTAGACAGTAAGTTTTTAATAGCTTATACTATGTTTTGGGTTGACACTGATTCTAAAGTTGTAATCCCTGATAATTTTCATCATTATTGGAGTCCAGGCACTTAATCTTTGTGCAGAGCCATGCAGAGCTCTGGAGTCGAACCAGGTACTTCCATAATGAAGAATCCATGCAGAACCACAGCAGCTCTTGGGTTTTTACCTAAATTTCCCAGGTGACTTGGAACAACAAACTTGTGCCAAAAGCACCCCTCAGTTTTGCTTCCATAACCTTTATATCTGTTCGAGGACAAAGGCGCTCCATTTGGCTCTTCAGGTAGGACTCTCTACCAGAAGCTTATATCCTTTTGGTTGAGCTTGTGAAGAAAGAAGCTCTTTAGATGTGTGCGGACTAGCTATGTACAAACCCATAGTTTACGTCAGTGGTCTTCATCAGAGGTTTCTGTGTTTCTGATTTTAGAATGGGAACAATCATCTATAAGATTTTATCCACCAATTTTATCCTTTTCCCTACATTTTCAAGTGTGCTCTTGTTTTACAGTGATATATGAGTTAGAAGGTTACTTTAAGCCTCTTGGCTGCTCAAGTGGAACTGGTTTTCAGACTGGAGCCCTGCTTGGTCAGAGCTGGGCTTGTGATGGTCAGGCCAAATTTCAACCCCTTGGGCGTCCTTTTTTTGGTACATCTTTGTTTCGGGAAAATAGGAGCTGACTTGCCTATTACAAGTTTAATCACTACCTTGGTCAGTCAAGAAACCCTTTCCAAATGCCCCAATGAAGGAACTAATACCTCATAATTTAGTTAGGCGTCCCAAGATGGGCTTGGTACGCAGTCCCTCGTGATGGACTATTATTTTAGAAAAGTACACTTGGTCAATCAACTGAGCAATCTGTACCATTCAGTTATGTGGGCCGAGTGGCGTTTGATTTGAGCGACTGGGGGTAGCATTCCTTTTTTTCCCTAGAGAGAGTGCTAGCCCTAGTAGCTCTTTCAGTCATCAATATGTAGTTATCCAAGACTGTTTTGTTCAATTACATTGTGGTCGTATTTTCTTTGAATCCAAAGTACATTGCTTATGGAAGGGCTAGTTTACATGGCAAGAAGCACACCTTATTTTCTTTTCAACCAAGGGTTCTGCTGTATTAATGATCCATTCATGATATTTTCAATCATCTCTAGTCATATTGTGAGACGGTGGAAAACTTGATGTTAGTTTTGGCTTGCAGTTTTGGGCAAGGGGTGGCTATCAGGCTAGGCGCTGCTGGGCCTTGCGACATCAGCAGCAGCAGCGAGAGTGCCTGATGCTGTGCTACATGGGAGACGTCTTTAGGATTGGATAATTAGGGCATTTGAGACCTTTATATTCTTTTTTGCTTTTGGGGACTGCAACTCCCTTCCTAGTGTGTTCAAGTTGCAGTCTCAAGGATTCTTTTTGGGGACTTCAAATTTGAAGTCTCCCCCTCTCAAAAATGCTACGTGAAGCACCCTTTAGGGTTTGCTGACCTTAGGGATGTTTGGTCCACTTCTTGGTGGACCTACATACAATAAATCAGCTTGATCAATGATTTCCAACAGTTATATTTTAGCATCTACAAAAAATGCTCAAATCCAATGGTCAGAATCATGCTATTAAATCATCAATTAAATTTATTTTTAATGTGTAGATCCATCAAGAGGTGGACCAAACATCCATAAGGTAAGTGATTCAAAAAAATTTCTCCTGATTTTGCATTGGATGTGGTATATTTTTCTGACTATAAAGGCTTGCTGTTTATATGATCATATGGTATCTACTTATGATAAATTTTTGCTGAAACTCTAATAAGAGTGAATTGATCATTTTATTCTTCTTATCATGAGATGTACATGACCATGATAAAAGACGGTCAAATTAAATGGCTAGAAAATCACCATTCACGTTGATTTTCAGTATGTAGATTTTAACCGTAGGAATCTGAGAATTATTGAGCGTTATTTGGGTGCAAAGATCTAAAAGTTGTAAATCACTAATCAGGCTGATTTTTGGTTTGCAGGTCCACCGAGAGACTAGCCAAAGATCCATACGGTCATCATTGCCCTCTAGTAGTGTGCCATGTGGGTTGTGACAGAAGTTTAACTCGAAACTTTGGATCCACTCCAATAAGATAGCACCAAATTAGGCGGACTTGTTCAGGTCTCCTAGTGTTCTTTCTCTCTGTCCAACACCCATCACATTAGAGTTTTTTGTCTCCCATTCACACCTTTTTTTTCTCTCATTTTGTATCATGTTTGAATTTATTTGAACAGTTCCCACAAGTTTTAAGTTGGTTGCGGACATGTAAATCTTAATGGAGAAGAAACTCCGTGGATGGGTATATCGCTGAAAAATGACAAAGGAGCTGTAGCACAGTTTGAAAAAGTTTTAGAGAAGGGAAGAAGATGGAGACTGAGGGAAAAAGTTGAATGAAGGATGGTAGATTTGGTTTAAGAAAAAAATTCAAAAAATGTAAGCAGGAAAAATCTAGTATGCAGACATTATATCCACCGTTGAATATTCCTTGAAAAAACGTGTTTAAATTTTATAAAATAACACGTTTTTCAATGGACATCCAAACAGTACTGACAATATTTGCTTACTTTTTAAGTCTGCAAACGTCGTGAGAGAGAGAGAGAGAGAGAGAGAGAGAGAGAGAGAGAGAGTTACCGTGGCAACAACTAGAGTAAGACTTGCCTGACCACCCGTGGCCCACATTATAAGCCACGGGGCAATTTATTAGGACACTGACAGTATAGATGTTTGACCAATCCGTAAGTGGACCACAAACTAAAAATCAGCCAGATTAGTGATTTCAAACCTTTGGATCCTTGTACGGAAATAATGGTAAATAATGCTCAAATTCCAACGGTTAAAATCAACCAACGACAATAACTTCAACTAACGCTTAGAAATCACTGATCAGGTTGATTTTGGGTTTGAAGGTCCACCTAGGGATTGGCCAAACATCTATATGGTCAGTGTCCTATAATAAATTTCCACGTGGCTTATATGGTCTGTGGTCAGGCAACTCTTACTCGCAATTAACTACGTGGACCTGACAACTTTGTTTATGTGACCCAGAGCTAGGGGTGTCAATGGGTCGGTTCCGGTTCGGTTCCTAAGGTGACCAGAACCGGAACAATCTGTTCCGGTTCTTATCAGTTCGGTTCCTTAACAGTTCCGGTTCTCAAAGTGATGGATCCGGAATTGGAACCGATTATGTATTTATGTTGGTCCCGATTTCGGGTATATTAGGCCAAATCTTGAGAATATGACAATATTTACACTATATTTATTTATTGGTACCGGTTCTTATCGGTTTCGGTTCTATATTAAGCTACTCAGAATCGGAACCGGTGTTTTCGGTTCCGGTTCGGGTAAAATTGACACCCCTACCCATGGCGCATATGACCCGCGCCCTAGGTAAAGGTCTTATGTTCATGCCTGGAATTTTCTTTTCAATACGATTGGGAAGAAGATTCAAGACACGTGTGGTACGATGGAGAGAGATCGCAGGCACACTTTTCAACGACACGAAAGTTTTTCCAAGAATGCTGACAACCTATATTCCCGTCTTTGGAATAAATGCGAGCGAATTTGGTTCCATTTTGGTCTGCCAGCTGCCCAAGCTTTACAACCAGGGCAAGGGCGAGTAAAACTTGTGTCACAAGATGTTGTGACGGAAGCCGGTCACAGCACTCCATACGGGCCACGTGGCACACGATCAGAGGGCAATGACCGTATGGATGTTTGGCCAGTCTCTCGGTGGACATACAAACCAAAAATCAGCCTGATTAGTGATTTACAACCTTTAGAGTTTTGCACCCAAATAACGCTCAATAATGCTCAAATTCCTACCGTTAAAATCAACCAATGAAGATAACTTCAATCGAATCGGTTAGAAATCACTAATCAAGCTCATTTTTTGTGTACCAGTCCACCAAGGGACTGGCCAAACATCCATACGGTCATCGTCCTATAATAATATGCCACGTGGCTCATATTGAGAGCTGTGACGGCAGCCGTATGTGTCCCTGAATAAATATTTGAAGAAGACAAACATCCGTCGGTCAAACGTTGATGACGGATCATATTATGAGTCATGTGGCACACTTTTAGAGACAAGTTACCGAATACATGTTTGGCTCATCCTTAAGTGGACCTACAGGGGTATTCCAAAGGTCTTCTGACAAATTCTGCAAACACAAAGGCAACAGAGTTACAATTTGAACAAAGAAATGTGCTTTAGAATGATGGGATGCAGAGAGACACCTACCGTTAGAATTGAAAGTGGTTTGGACTGGACAGACGGCAGAGCTCTCTTCCGCACGCTCATCGCAATACCAAGCTCCTGTCACCAATAGAGGATCTGAATGCCATCCTTTATTGCTGTCAGGAAGGTTCTCGATGAACTTGCGTTCCTTCTTCCGAGCAGCTACAGACCAGAAGCGGTTCATGCGGGAGCTATCTGGACATTTCTTCAAAATGTACAGGTAATCAATCTCGGCCAGACCGATCTTGTGTTTACTAATGGAGTTTATATATATACTCTACCTGGGTCATCAGACACCAGAAATTCTCGTACATCTGGCTGGGAGCTCTGTCATAGAACCACAGCACTTCCCGGACAAGAGGAGAAAGATGTAGACTCAGCCTATCTTTCAACTGAGGACCGGTGATACTAATCTCACCCGATTGGTCGACTCTCCATGCCTATGACCAATGGTGATAAAAATTGAGCAGGATATCCCATACTCATCTCTAAGACCTACGATGTAGTGATCGTTCCCGTGGGTAGGAATTCTCTTTATCCACTCCTAGGTAGGAGGGTTAACTACAGCCCTATTGACTTCAGACTAAGAAGCCTCAGGCTCATAGGGATTCTCTAACATCCTATCTATAGAACATGAGGAAACTTCATCCTCAGAAGCCGTAGCACTTGCAGGTTCCCAATTGGCCACTTCTTCGCATTCTTCTAAAATAACCTTCCCCCTCATATTCACAAAAAGAAAGAAAGGGGATACAGAAGGAAAGAAAGGGGAGATAGGAGAAAAGAAAAACTAGGACAAGGGAAAGAGACTACATCCGGCAGAATCAGAGAAGAATTATCTGGGCACTCGCGGCGAAACTAGAAAACTTAAACGGAGAACACAAACAAAAAAGTTGAGTAGAAAGATTGCAAACTTGAAATCTCACCAGAGCTTCAGTAGAGAACAAAATGACGGAATGAGCGTTGATTCCTTATTTATAGAGGACGGACTTGGAATTATCATAACAGACAATCTGGCCTTATCATACCCCGGGCGCGAAAATTCAAAATACTTTGTCTATTCGACAAACCGTACATCTGGATTCAAGAATATTTGTCATTTTATTCGACGGACGTGCTCTGGGTTCCACTCCTACACAGACAGGTCAGCATATCAATCACAGTAACAGACGCTATATTAAATGTGACGAGCGACGAACGAATGACTGATGGGAAATCCAATGCTCAATATTTTGCCACGTATCATCGACGACCGAGATCTTTTTCAGAAGATACGACAGTAAATCTTCAATCTCCTAAAAAAGGGGGGCGATGTGGGTATCGTATTTTCTAGCTAATAAGATGATTACACATGGCACTCGCATAGCACGTGTGGAGTATGAAAAGCCAACACCTGGCATCTTGAGGCATGCGTGAATAAATGCGCCGAAGAAACCTGCAGAGACAGCTATCAACTTTTTTTCTTTTCCAGTCGCACGACATTGACAAGCAGAAGAGGCCACGTGTCAGATAAGACATCCGAGGAAAGTGCACCTCGGAATAGGTAAGTAATGGAGACCATTGAAGGTTCAAATAATAAATTTATCGGTAAAGCATTCAATCCTTACCGACAAATCATTCAACGACATACTTGATGAGAATGACGCTCAACTCATCCCGACAAGTTCAGCAGCGTACTTGACGGGAATGACATTCAATTCATCCCGACACGTTCAGCAGCATATTTGACAGGAATTACATTCAACTCATCCTGACAAGTTCAACAGCATATTTGATGGGAATGACACTCAACTCATCCCGACAAGTTCAAC
Organism: Euptelea pleiosperma; assembly: GCA_035048495.1. Taxonomy (NCBI): domain Eukaryota; kingdom Viridiplantae; phylum Streptophyta; class Magnoliopsida; order Ranunculales; family Eupteleaceae; genus Euptelea; species Euptelea pleiosperma. The sequence goes on along the minus strand of CM068542.1, from coordinate 23,928,269 downwards.
AGCATACTTAACGAGAATAACGTTCAACTCATCCCGACAAGTTCAATGGCATACTTGACGGGAATGACAATCAACTCACCCCGGCAAGATAACGATATACTTGGCGGGCACGATAAGCTATCAATTCCCGACAAGTAACAGAACTCTATGAACAGATAAGTGTTTTAAACTACAACTAGGTTAATTATTTACATATCTATTGCATAATCGCCACATGGTGATAGGTTGATTATTGCGTCAATTCTCGCGTCCTTCCATTCAAATATCTGCCACGAAAGGTGTCACCTCAATCATTCCAGATATAACTGAATGGGAGGAGTTCAGATCCAACAAGAAGATGTTGTATCATAATAGAATCTCTCCAGATCGGATCTAACTAACAAAAAGTGGACACGTAGAAGATGAGTCACGCCAGTTCTGAGGTTATAAATACATGACATTCAGAACTGAAGAGGAGATCTTGCTCTCTCGATCCAGATTATCTAACTCTAAATCTTATTTTCTATATCTCGAAACCCTGTTAGAACATCATAAACTGACTTGAGAGTCGGAGTGTTGTCAACAGGTACAACCACACCTCTTCCGAAGATTATCCAATCATTCGCGGCAAAGAAGAAGTTCTGTCCTGAAGCTCTAGATTTGTCGGATCACCATAGAGATACAAATCGTCTGACCTCGAAGATTGTGTGGGATAGATCTGATATTTTTCCCCTACACAAAGCTAGGGATGGTTTATTACATTTCAAAAGAAAATATTAAAATAGAAGTTTGGTTCATTATCCAAATCAAAAGCCATAAAAGAGTAACTAGTAACAACTAACAATTACATCATAGCTTTTAAATATAAGAGCATTTCGTGATTTCCATGCGAGGTATCTATGATTACTATCGCCCAAAAGAACCCACATTTCCACTCATATCAATGGATTCTCCTTCACACTCAACAAGTGCCTTCATATAACACGTACAATTCACCAACAAGAATGAATCAATTAGAACCAGTGTTTTTAAACGCTAAGGCGAGGCACTTCACTAGCCGAATCCTTTAGGCGTAAGCCTCAGGTGTAAGGCACAAGCCTCACACGCGCACATTTTTTATGTAGATAAGTATTTAAATCTATAAATAAATGTAGCAAAAGATTCTAAAAACAAAGCATATTTCCAATTCTAAGTTCCAACCACTCTAACAAAAAAGCAGAACACCAATCAAAGACTTCATGTTATACTAAATTAAATGTATCTTCATCAATTATATGAACAGCATCCACTTCTTGATTGTCCAAGTCAAAATTCTCCTCTTCATCATCAATCAATTGTAGATCAATAGATGTTGATTCCTTTTTTAATATAAAACTTAGGGTCTTTTATTTTTATGTTGGGTCCCTTCGACACTTATATTTTTTTTAATATCTTGACATTCTTTTTTTACTTTTTTTTAAAGTTAAAACAGCATGCCAAAAAAACTAACACATCTGAGGCGTACGCCTAGTTCAAGAGGCGTTGACAAGGCGTACGCCTCACTGAGAGGCGTAAGCCTCATCAATGCCTCTTGGAGTGAGGCGTATGCCTCAAATGTGTAAACGCCTTTTGATTGAGCCTCAAGGCATTTTTTAAGAGCTTTGCCTCGAGGTGCACCTCGAGGCGTAAGTCTCACATGCCTTTAAAAACACTGATTAGAACATAAATTTATCAACAAAACTAGGTGTTAGAACTTAAAGAAATATAACCAATAATAAGAATCAATATGAGATTTTGTATTAATTTAGAACTAGGGTTAGGTCATCCATCTTACTTCTAAAACTTGTTGTTCAACAGTTCGTCCTTCAGTAGCAACATATCCACCCAAATAAGAAAGATAGTTTTAGCAGCCGTACTTTCACCACTAACCATAATGGAATTGATTTAGGGTGGCGTTAATTGCACACACCTTTTTTGTTGTAACACCCACCTTAAAACAAAATAAGTTCCAAGATGTGGATTCGGAGTCGTCGTTACCTACACCCACCCACAAAGAAGAAAAAAAAGAGGAGCCGTTTGAAGGGAGGGAAAACGAAGGAGAAACGACTTGAAAACGAAAGAGAAACGGAGGGTGAAACGGAGGGGAAACGGAGGGAAAACGAAAGAGAAACAGAGGAAAAACAGAGGAGATGCTGCGTTTCCTCGTATTCTCTCAATCTATCTCCACCATTGAAGAAGAACGTGTTAACTAGACTCCATGTCCTTCTTCTCTTACAAACAAGGCATGGAGGTAAGTTGTATATCCATATAGTGATTTCTACGTTGTTTGTTTGCATGGTAATGATGTCTACTATATTTTGTCAAAGATGATTATGTTTTGGGGTTCAAAACTAGGGTTTTGTTCAAATTTTTGGTGATGATTATGTTCTTGGATATACCTTAAATGGCTGATTGATTGTAACTGAGAATACATATTTCAATCATGTGAGAAAACAAATGTGTATTTTCAGATGGAAATGAATTCTCACCTATATGGATGGGAAATGAATTCTGGCTTAGTAGAAAAAATTATCCAGATTTAAATGGCTTGTTATGAAAAATTATACATATTTGTATTGGCTATCTAACAATGGACAGTTGTGTTTTCCTAAGGAAAATATAATTTTCCCACTTGGTAATCAAACACGGCTTTAGTTATTTTTAATCTTGGAATTTTTTCCTTCAAATTGAATGAACCTCAATTGAAGTTTTTTATAGGCTATTCGATTGAGTTAGATTTTTGGTGCAAATGTGTTCATTGAAAAGAATTTTATATCCTAGAAGTGGTTGGATTCGAATAGACATTACAAGGTTTTTTAATGCGAGTGGTTTAATGTTCAAATGAGTTATAAGTAGTTGGATTAGCATTAGTTTCAAAGGCATCTTAATTCAAATTGTTTTTTGTTCAAATGGTTTATTGAAATGATTTGTTTCATTTAGTTCATTTTTAAAGTATCTGAATCTATTACCGAATTGAAAATTTTAGGGATCTGCAAGTAACTCAGACAATGAAGCAACAAATGACCTACTTCAAGTCCAGATCATAGAAGAAGTAGACGAGGTACCTATAGTAGTTCAGTTAATTGATTATACGACTACATTCACCACGGGGGAGGTGTGTGCATTATCATTATAAATGAGATTATCATTTTTTGTTCCTCTATTAAGTAATTGAATAATTGAGAGTGATGTGTATTTGTCATTGTTTTGCAGGTCTTACACAACCGTGATGAACTAATAAAATTTGTTCAAGACATTGGTAAAACAGTTGGAAATGTTGTAGTAGTCTCAAGATCGGATCATCAGAAGGGTAAATCTCCGAGAATTTTCTTTGGTTGTGAGAGGGGTGGAAAGAGTAAGTCATCAATTGATTCAAAAAAAGGGGCGGGGGATAAGAAGAGTAGACGGGTAGGAACAAAAAGATGTGGATGTCCTTTTTCACTAAGAGGTGTGAAGTTGCCCATAGATGACTATTGGATAGTTAAAGTGATTTGTGGTACCCACAACCATCCAATCGCAGAACAGTTTGAAGGACATTCTTTTATTAGAAGACTCAATGCAGATGAGATGCAACTGATGACTGAAATGACGAAGGCAGGTGTGAAGCCAAAAGAAGTACTGAGAGCCATAAAGGTGAGGGATGCAAAAAATGAATCTACTATGTCGACAATTTATAATGCCCGATCATTGATGAAAAAGAGGGAGAAGGGCGATAAAACAGATATGCAAATGTTAATGAAGATGTTGGATGAATATGGATATGTGAAATGGCATAGGACTACTGAGGGTTCTAATAGGGTTCAGGATTTGTTCTGGTCACAGCCAGCGTCCCTTCAACTGAGCAAGTGTTTTCCTCACATATTTTCATGGATTGCACGTATAAAACGAATAGATTTGGGTTACCACTGTCGGAGATTGTAGGGGTGACGTCTTGTGAGAAGACATTCTGTGTCGCATTTGTCTTTATGAAAGTGGAACAAGAAGATAATTATGTTTGGGCACTAAAGTGTTTGAAGTCAATTTTAATAGACTATTCACTTCCATCGGTCATTGTCACAGATAGAGATCTGGCTCTCATGAATGCAATCAAGAAGGTATTTCAGAAGCCCAAAACTTCTTTTGCCGTTTCCATATATCTAGAAATGTGTTGTCGAAGTGCAAACGGATGTTTAAAACAGGTGCAGAGTGGAAGAAATTCTTAACATCGTGGAATGAGTTGGTGTTATCTTCTACTCAGGTGGAGTATGATGATCGCCTAGCTACCTTTGAGATGGAATTCGCAGAAATGCATTCAGGTGCCCTACTTTATGTCAATGATACTTGGTTGACGCCCCATAAAGATCGTTTTGTAGCGGCATGGACAAATCAATATTTGCACTTTGGGCATTCAACAACAAATAGAGTAGAAAGTTCACATGCCAAGTTAAAAAGACAACTTGGGACGTCTCAGGCTTCAATTGTTACATCATTCCCTTCCATTCATAGCCTACTAGAATTACAATTTACTAAATCACTGCATCATTTGAGAAGAGCATTCATACAGTGAAGCATGAATTCAATGGTGTATTTTATAAGAATCTAAGGGGTTTCGTCTCTATCGCTGCACTCTATCTTATTCTTGAAGAGAAAAAATGTGCTGAAGCTGTTTGGTATAGATAGAACTGCGTGTGGATGTGTCATTCGTCATACGCATGGTCTTCCTTGTGGGTGTGAGCTTACAGGTTACATACGTGAGGACAGCTATATCCTCCTATCGTCTATTCATCCACACTGGAAGAAACTATCCAATGTGCCTCCTTGTACAACAAAACTTGTAGAGCACGACTATTTCCCTAATGTACTCATGTTCATGAAGCATTTTGATGACCAAGGTGACGATATTAAGTTAAGCCTGAAGAGAAAGTTGAGGGAGCTGTTTAAGCCAGAGACCACTTCATTAGATGAACCGGAAGTGAAGAAGACCAACAGAGGCAGGCCTCGAGCGGGATCAAATAAAAAATGGGAAAAGATGTCATCGACAAAAAGAGAACAGTCCGAATTTGAGTTTGTGCTTGCTGATGAGAAACTATCACAAAATGTACCACCTCTAAAGAAAGCAAAGGCTCAGAAACAGAGGGTGTACAGTACCAGGAAAGGTACACCCGTCAAGTATCTGAATTTTTTTCTAGAAGGGATCAGACCATACATCTTGGATGTCAAAGATGTATACGGAGATGGTTATTGTGGCTACAGAGTCGTTGCAAGTCTGTTGGGCATGGATGAGAACATTGGTTGAAAGCAGGTCAGACATGAACTTGCAGATGAGTTGGTATTCCATCGCTCTGACTATGCTCGATTATTTGGCGGTGATAACCATGTTGCTGAGCTACTGAAAGCATTGGCATTCTATGAAGATGGTATGGCACCTAAATATACTTGGTTGACTATGCCGAACATGAGGCATCTTATAGCATCTCGCTACAACTGCATTTTTGTTCAGCTTTTATTGTACCAATGTCTCACATTGCCCCTCTATTCATAGCACCATCAGCGGGTCATCAAATATTTGTCATGGGGTTCGTGAATCAAAACCTTTGGGTAAAGGTTATCTTGGATCCTAGACGTCCTATACCGCGAACAAGTGATATGTGGAGAAGGTATCATCACCAAGTAGCTCAAGGCTGGGACACCCCGTACCTTGAACGAATAGATCAGTTCAGCGGCCTAGTTGAGTATAGGGTTGTCTTACGGGAGGGTCCATTCGATATCCCTAGTGACTAGGTTTCTTCTCTTTTTTTTGTAGGCGTGCGAGCCGACTTTTTTGAGGCCTGTGTGCCAAGGGTTGTACATGAAAGTATACACTGTAAATGTAAATACAATACAACTTTTGATGTTAGTACATTGGGAAAACACAACTCTCCATTTTAAAACTTAATATTTTTACTTATATTTCAAGAATTAGAGGTTTATAAAAGTCCTGCAAATATTTTTCCCAAAACGGTACTGAACCACTGATCTAGTTATCACACAATCGGTAGTCCACTACCGATATTCAACCTACCAATATCGGCATAAACAGTCGTTTCACCAAAATAAGTGTTCTGATTCCCAAACGGTAACACAGTACTGATATCCTACAAGTCCAAACGCTAGCCCACCACCAATATCAAAACAAGTAAATCGGTCAGGTCATACCAATATGTTAAACCAAAATCAACAGACCATTACCGAATAAAACCATATGCAATCGGTACTATGATACTGTTATAGAGTCAGTAAAGATATTTTTATTATTTTTTGTATCGGTAGCTCAACACCGATATAAGCTACACTAGATCGTATTCAGGTACCGTTATCTTGAGAAAACACAACTTCATCTTTTTTAGCTCATATCGGTACTGTGATACCATTTGGGATCTAGTATTGTTTTTTTCGTTCTGATTTTTTCTATCGGTAGTGATCACCGATATAGCATACTGTAAAATGGTAGTCAGTCACCGATGTGAATTGCGTTGAAATCGGTACTGTGATACCGTTTGGGGTCTAGTATTCTTTTTTTGTTCTGATTTTTTCTATCGGTAGTGATCACTGATATAGCATACTGTAACACGGTAGTGAGTCACCGATGTGAACTGGGTTGAAATCGGTACTGTGATACCGTTTAGTGTCCAGGACCTTTTTTTTTACATTTTGTATCGGTAGTGACCACCGATATTGACAGCAGCTGATACCGATAGTGGCCACCGATATACCTGTAAGTAAAACGGTAGTGACCACCGATATGCCTTTATCTACAACGGTAGCTCTCCACCGATATCAGCAGCAATTAGATCGGTAATACCATTGGTTTTTGAGTAAAAATAATTTTTTCTCCAAACTTTTAAGCTCCCCTTCGAAAATGTATTACATGGAAGATAAGTCGATGGCCTGATTTGCGCAATACGTACATTATCTACACAATTGGTCTAGATATATATCATAAATAAATTTAATTGTTTAATACATAAATGTCCCCAATTTAAAAGTACAAGAAAATAGGGTCATCTTCTTCTCCTCGACAACGATTCTCCCTCTTTCCCTTTCTCCATTCTCGAGCTTGATCCCTGGCCCACATTATTGTTAAAGACGTTGTATATCTGCTGGTTTCTTTCAATTAAGGCATCAACATCATAAAAAAAATGATTCCAAAGGTGTTGAAACTTTGACAAACCCTACATTCAATAAAAAATATTAAGGTTCAAAACTCTTGCCCAAAATTACAAGAAACCCATCCCAATAGAGAAAACTCTACTTTTTCCTAAAAGAAACATGCTTTAAACCTACGTGTTCTTCGTAAGGATCTAAATATAAAGTGATAGAGATACAATAAATCAAGAGAAAACAAAATAACATAGTCTAGAAGTCCTAACATAATCTCCAAAACATAACAAGAAGTTAGAAAGTCAATCAACACAAGGTTTTAAATGGATTAAATGAAGAGAAAGCAAAGAATAAAGGATAATCCTAATCATGATGTCTAAGCACACAGTATACAAAGTTAACAACCCAAATATAAACAAAGGGAGGATTAATGGCGATCCACTTGCATAATAAACACTACAACAAAGATTTGAGAGAGTTCCACTAATGAATGAAGGGTTTCAATCATAGGCTTCAAAGAGAAAGCAAAAAAAAGGAAGAGAGAAGAGAGATTTTCGAATTGAGTGAAAAGTAATTTTTGCCACTTTAACTTAGGATTAAATATGAAGCGTCAAAAACCCTAATTTAGGTTAATGGGCCAAAAATAGGCCTAAGGCCCATGAGTATACACAAGACTTCAAACGGAGTTCTAAACAGGCCCTAAAAGTCTCTAAAATGACTCTAAAAGCCCACCAATAACTAGACATAATATAATTAAACACAATTTATACATTAATATTAAGTACAAGCAATGCATATTAATTACACTAATTAATTATTTATTATAATAATTAATAAACAAAATTATGGAATAGAAATTTGTTGACGGACGGGCCACAGTATGAGCCATATGGAACACTTATCGATGCCCATATGGATGTTTGGCCAGCTCTAGGTGGACCTACAGACCAAAAATTAGCCTGATTACTGATTTCTAAGTGGTGGATCAGAGTCATTTTCATGGGTTGATTTTTAATCGTGGAATCCGAGCATTATTTGGGGTACGAAGATCCAAAAGTTTGAAATACTAACCAGGCTGATTTTTTGTATGGAGGTCCACCTTGGGATGGTGGGCCAAACACCCATACGGTCAGTGGTCTATAAAAGTCTGCCATGTGGCTCATATTGTGGTCGACATCCATCAGCAAAGTTCCTACCCAAAATTATGAATTTGGGAAAAGTGGAAGTCATGGTGTCAGTGTACTTGAGAGAGAAGACAACTATTGGGCAAAGGAAAAGTCGAAGTCAGTCACGGGGCTTGGATTATGTGATGAAGAAACGTGGGAAAAAGGGGTCACTACCGGCGAATGGCCTTTTTGGAAGAAATGGTAAAATAAGGAAGTTTCAACCTGATATTCGCTCAAAAGTACTTATTTTAAGCAATTATCCTTCTAACATTGTCACAATCTTCTACGTAAAACTGTATTTTTTATCAACATTTCTACATCAGAGTTTCTCTTATTCCGTAGAACACACTTTTTTGATTAAAATGGTATATTCGCATGCATTCATACGCATTTATTTGATCCACATGCGAAGTCATTCTCATTACGCGATTTTTCTATCGCAGGAGCACTAATTGGGGCAATTTTGATGGCATGCAGGCCCACAATCAACTTTCAGAATCTAGGATTAAAGCTCAAGAGCCAACAAGCTGAGGATGAGAAGATATAGGCCAAAAACGGGAAGAACCGGAGAGTCGACAGAATCAAGGGACGACCAAGAGAGAAGGAAAGACAAGCCATCAAAGAAGAGACTAAGGAGATTAAAGCTTATAAACTAACACAAGGCGAGTGCTTGCTCAGTTGGTGAAGCATGCAGAAGACCAAGTCAAAGATCAGGGTTTAAGACCCTCTGCTAGTATTTTCTCCTTATTTTTATAATAATTTCTCTCTCCTCTCTCTAAATCCTCTACTCTCAATATCAATCACCAGATCCCCTCTCCCTTCACAATCACTCAATCCTGTGACCTACCTTGGCCGATCTCCATCATTCAATTATCCATCCGATTATCATCATCTATTCTACCGTCCGATCATCAGCATATCGTCAGATCTTTCCTCCGATCACCCATCGGTGATCTTAGAATCCAGTGGCCCTCATCATTCCATGTCCAATCATACGAGCCATGGACAAGCTAACAAAATGGGCCCAATACCATTGACCTAAGACCTCGCTCACATTCTTCAAAAAGGCATGGCCAATGCCACATGGCGGATGGCGGATGGCGGTTGGGAATTAAAATAGGATACTTTCAAAGGAGGATGGGAATTATTTCAAAACAAAAGGGGGACTTTCCATTAATGTTTATTTCTGTTTTAAAAAAAAATGGGGAAACTTTTGGAAACAAAAGACTAATGTTTAATTTTTTTAAAATGGGGAAACTTTTGAAAAGAGAAGATTAATGTTTTTTTTAGAAACTCATGAGAATAGAATGAGGAGAATTCTTGGACGACTAGATGGCTTCTATGAGAATTAATGAAGAGGGTATTAAAAGGGGAAACGAACCCTAATTCGTGGCTGGCCCCCACACCCCTTTGTGCCAAAAAAAAAAAAAAAAAAATCCATTCTCATCCCCTCCATTCTTGAGCCATCATCCCTCTTCCATCTCCACGCCCCGACCACTCTCTCCACGTTTTTCGTCCTTGGCTCCTCTCCCCAAGCCGTCATCACACCCCTCTTCCATTCTCTATCTCATTCCACCTCCAAGACATCATCTTGCCCAAGCCGTCCTCACCTGAAATACACAAAAACCAGTGTGCACACCCTACTGGTTCGCATCCCTCCTCCAAGTTTGCAACAATCGGTTGCAGGCTGTGCGCTACCACCAGTCCAGCAGCATCTCCCCCCTTTCAAAAAAAATAAAGATAAAGAAGAGAAAACAGGAGAAGAAGGAAGAAAGGAGAAGAGGAAAGGAGATTGCCTTCTTCTCTTCCTCTCCACGGTGCTGCTGCACCACCCCACTGCTCAAACCAAGCCAGAGTTGCAAGAACTGCTCCACCACGCCCCTCTCCATCTTTCTTCCTCAAGCCACCACACAAAAGAGAAAAAAAAAGAACCAGAAAAAGAAAGAGGGGAGAAGAAGAAGAGAAGAGAGGAAGGAGGAGGGAAGCACGTCTGCGCCTGCTCACACCGCCATTATCGCCATCAACACCATCGTCTCCACCTCCCAGCCATCGCACCACGTCTCCTCCCTAACCACCGTCTACTTCGGTCAACGCTGCTACAGCATCCAAAAGGGCAGCAACCAACGCCAACCCCACCTCTCCTCTACGTGTTGCACATCACTGCCAGCCACCAGCTTTTCTTCACGCCATACATACCACCATCTTCATCAATCTCCTTTCACTGTTTGACACTTTGACCGACTCATCAATGATTGGCAGGACCATTCCTCGAGTTTGTCATCTCGAAGCCAAACCACTCCTTGCTACCATGTTGCTAGCAACTCTTCCATTGCTCTCCATCCGAAGGTGAGATCAAATGGTGAATTTTCCTTCTAGGATATTTTCTATCTCTTTAGTCTCTTTCTCTCTCTAGATCTCTACTTTTTCTCTCACTAGGCTTTAGGACTTTCTCTCTCTAAGAATTTCCACTTCTTTCTCTATCTCTCCCTAGCTTTCCCTCTCTATCATCATTCTCTTTAGGATAGTTTTGATTTTTGTTTTTATCCGTCAATGTAAACAATTTATTTTGATTCAATAAATTAGTTTTCTTTTGCATTTTTTTGTTCCTAATTGTTTGAATTTATTTGCTTATTAATTTCTTTAATTGCGAGTTGATCTTCAAAAAAAAAAAATCAGTTTTTAAAGCTCGTGATCATCACTCTCACCCCTCCATCCTCTTATTTTTTGCTATCTCTGAAAAAAAAAAAAACCATCATTTTATGTCCTTAATTTGTGTGAACTAAACCCGAGTGCGGATCGACATCCGACATACTCTCCACAATACAAACCTGTAATTTTGCATGAATTTTGAGGCTCAGATCACATTACAAATCTTTTTGATTCTAGGGTTTCCGTAACCAACTACGCGGAAAAAAACCTACTTTCAAAACCCAAATGACAGTTTGGAAGATTAGTTTAGAGCTTGAATATGTAAATTGTGGCAATTCAATGTACAATTTAAAAAAATCAAAATTCTGAAGTTGTCCATAGAATTAGATAGGGATTGTTTTGGAAATATAAAAAAATGGCATAGAACAACTAAAATTGCTATTAATGAACTATAAGCAGGGGGCTCTATTGAAAATAGGGTTAGGCTCAAGGGACCTCCTTTTCCTGTCCCCTGTCGGGAGTCGTGTGTTCGGCTGAGGATTCAGAGAATCCAATGGTGGTTAGTGCTGAGCTGGCATTCATTTTTTGTTTTTTCACTTTTTGCCAGCGCTCAACCACCGTTAGATTCATGAAATCCATGGCTTAACACATGACTCCCGAGAGGGTTAAGCCCTGGAAGCCTGAGCCTTGAAAATGAGTATGATGGAATAAAAAAGTAATTAAGCATTTATAAATGAGCTAAAAAAATGTAATTAATGATTTTATAGTGGGTGAATATGTTAAGGGTATTTAGTGAACCTTTTTTTTTTGTTTTTAGTGGACAAGGGCATTTAATGAACTAATAAGTGCCTATGTCATTTTTTTGATAGGCATATGTGCCTAATTGAACATCAAATTTGGCAACCCAAGGTTTGGGATAAAACTTTGATGACATTGGGCGTTCACGACAGCCCATGACAGCCAGAGTTCTAGGCATGTAGGTGCTTTTTGCCACCTACCCAAATGAACTAAAAAAGAAATCTTAAAAAACACACACTTGAGTACGTGCTTGGTTAGGCCGAGGTGGGTTCGCCCATACAAAATCCACACGCAAAGAACTATAACTGTCATCGGTCTACTATCATCAAAGTTCTACTCCAAGTTTTGTTATATACTAGTAGGTGGCCCGTGCCCACGGCACTCTCAGACAAAGTGTTTGCCAAAATTGGGTGTGAGTGGCTTAGATCCACCATCCATTTGGGGTGATAAGATCTCGGACATCCTTTGTGAAGCCGATAAGAGGGGGGATAAGTGATTTCTCTGTTTTGTTATATAGATGTATAGTGGGTGGCACATGCCCTCGGCATTCCCCTACAAAGCATTTCCCAAAATCAGGTGTGAGTGGTTGAGATCCATAGTCCATTTGGGGGATAAGATCTCGGCCATCCTTTGTGAAGCCGATAAGAGGGGTATAAGTGGGGAGACAATTTCCCTGTAAAATTAATCCAACCGTCTAAATTTTATTTTATGTAAGGGTTGATATGGGCCCTTGGATATATGAAGCCGATAAGAGGGGGAGACAACCGCTATGTTTTGTTATATAGACTAGTAAATGGCCCGTGCCCACGGCACTCTCCGACAAAAGCGTTTGTAAAAATTGGTGCTTTCGGCACTCAAATGAGGAGGAGACAACCGCTATGTTTTGTTATATAGACTAGTAAATGGCCCGTGCCCACGGCACTCTCCGACAAAAGCGTTTGTAAAAATTGGTGCTTTCGGCACTCAAATGAGGAGGAGACAACCGCTATGTTTTGTTATATAGACTAGTAAATGGCCCGTGCCCACGGCACTCTCCGACAAAAGCGTTTGTAAAAATTGGTGCTTTCGGCACTCAAATGGTACAACGGACTGGGGCATTACCTTTTTTCCATTATAACGGCTGTTATAACCGATTGTAACGCACAGAGGGAAAAATAGAAAAAATAAAAAAATAACATAAATAATGGAGTTAAAATTAAAATTTTGAATTTCAAATTTTTAATCAATTGAGGTCAAATGAGTGGGAGTGACTGAATAAATGAGGGGGATTGAGTGGCTGAAATCTAACCGTCCACATTAGATGGATGGATTTGATCTCAACCACTCTTTATCTTATGAAACATGATAAGATAAGAGAATACAACTGAGTTATTTTGTTATATGTGTCGGAGGCCCGTGCCCGCGACACTCTCCGACAAAGTGTTTGTTAAAATCGGGTGGGAGTTAATCTCAGCCATCGATATGAAGCATAGTGGATCTCAGCCATATAAGATAAGAGGGGTATAAGAAAACCATTAAATTTCTGTTAAATTCTTTTTTTTCAGCACCACTTTTTTTCGTTAAAATCATTAAAATCCATTTTTGCCCCTGGCCGTTTCAATCCGTTTTAACAGTAACACCCCTCTCGATGAATAAAAAGTAGGGCTCCTCAGCCTGACCCTTGGGGTATATGTAAATCCAACCCATTTCATTCCTTATATGTAGGTAAATAGTAGGTGACCCGTGCCCACGGCAGTCATTGACAAAGTGTTTGTCAAAATTGGGTGTGAGTGGCTGAGATCCACCGTCCATTTGATGTGATAAGATCTCGGCCATGCTTTATGAAGCCGGATAAGAGGGGCAGACAACCGTCCTATTTTGTTATATAGATATTGATATAGATATATATAGATCTACATAACAAAACAGGGAAGTTGTCTCCCCACTTATACCCCCTTTTATCTATTTCAACAAAGAAGGGTCGAGATCTTATCCCCCAAATGGACGGTGGATCTCAGCCACTCACACCTGATTTTGGCAAATGCTTTGACGGGGAGTGCCGAGGGCACGGGCCACCCACTATCAATATAACAAGTGACTGTGGTTTTCTTATACCCCCTCTTATCTTATATGGCTTCAATAATGAGTGGCTGAGATCTACTATGCTTCATATCGATGGCTGAGATTAACTCCCACCAGATTTTGACAAACACTTTGTCGGAAAGTGCCGCGGGCACGGGCCACTCACGCATATAACAAGACAACTCAGTTGTATTCTCTTATCTTATCCATCCATCTAATGTTGACGGTTAGATAAAGAGTGGTTGAGATCAAATCCATCGATCTGATGTGGACGGTTAGATTTCAGCCACTCAATCCGCCTCGTTTGACCTCAATTTATTCAAAAATTGAATTTTCAACACCGTTATTTTTTGTTATTTATGTTATTTTTCCATTTCTCCCTCTGTGCGCTACAATCCGTTATAACAGCCGTTATAATGGAAAAAACGGTAACGCCCCAGTCCGTTATACCGTTTGAGTGCCGAAGGCACCCAATTTTTGCAAACGCTTTTGTCGGAGAGTGCCATGGGCACGGGCCATTTACTAGTATATAACAAACATGATAATTGTCTTATCTCTTATCTTATCTTATCCGATTTCGACAAAGAGTGGCTGAGATCTTATCCTCCAAATGGATGGTGGATCTCAGCCACTCACACCCAATTTTGGCCAACACTTTGTTAGATAGTGCCGTGGGCATGAGCCACCCACTATCTATACAATAAAACATGGAAGCTGTCTTATCCCTTATCTTATCCGGCTTCATAAGATAAAGAGTGGTTGAGATCAAATCCATCCATCTAATGTTGGACGGTTGGATCTCAACCACTCACTCCTACTCATTTATTCGCCACATGTTATGATTTTTGGGAAAATCTAAAATTTCACTATACAGACTTGGATTTGGTTTACATCCACCAAATATATGCCGAACATAAATAGGGTTCATGGGCCCAAAAGTAAAGAGATTTGGTGTACGCTATGAATAGCGGTTGTTATAACGGATTTGGACCTCCCTCATTACAGTATGTACCATTTTAATGCTCAGAAAATAAGTATAATTTGTAACTTTGATGGGATCGGAAAATGGTTTGAGAGTGTCCCCTCAATCATTTCTGAAGATGACTGCAATTCCAGTTGGGCCCAGGTTACTAGAAGCACTACCTTTATAGTTAACATTTTACCAACCTCCTTTTGGGCTCCTCAATGGGACTTTGGAAGTTTTCTTGAAAGAGTGGTAGAAAAGGATATTCTCTTAACTGCTAAGGAGATCCAAGGTTGTCACATCCCGCAATTCATTAAAAATGCGAGCTTAATCTATTGACGACCTCCAAATTGAGTACATTTCTTTTGTGTAAATTTTTTTTTCAAACGTTCTTCTATTCGCACCCACCATATACCCCAAAGAGAAGGAATAGTCCTAAGGATTCTCCCTTTATGGCTAAACCATCTTCTTTGTGAAGCCATTGTATTTAAACTTCTTAGAAAGAAATCGTTTACCTCTCTAACCACCTTGCGATGATACATAAGTAATTGACAATCTCCTCTTGCTCCATACACATGGAGCATCTACTAGGGATGAAATACTTCGTATTGATGGGATGACTGATGTGCTTGCCCAATATCTTATCAATTGTTTCTAGAAATTTAGTAAAATTCCACTAAGTTCCCACAAGAATAATTCAACCGATATTAAACACATAAAAAGTCTTGGACATTATTTAGTTAGAAAATATCGGCTGCTTTTTTTTTTTCTCTCAATGAGTCATTACCAAGTTTTAAGACGTGTAGATATCTCTGTTTTAGGCATTCCTCTTGAGGTCCTTTTAGTTTGTATTCGGTGGCGTTCTTCCCCTTTGCTCAATTTACTTATTACTTAACAAAAAACAAGATATTCTTCACTCTAAAAGAGAAACTTGATCATATATTGAAGCTCCTTATAGCTTCCCTCTTTTTTATTGCTTTTAATAAAATATGTATATCATTAACCATCAGTAAAAGGAAAATTCTTGTAGAACCATTGCTTTTTATCTTGAACAACTCTTCAGGGATTGTGTTCTTCATGTACTTGTATGCCATTGGCTCGTTAAGAGTTATATGATTATGGGTGTTGACCTTAATGAGAATATGAGACATGTAGATATTAAACTGTAACTATATTCTACCACACAAATGGATCAGCCCACAAGATAGAGTAAACCACATTTGGGGAAAGTTAGAGAAAGTAAAATTGAAGCTCAAGGTTGATTTATGTTTTAATAATATGAGTGCAGACAAAATGTGGAATCCTAAGGGATGAGAAAGGGAAGGTGTTAATATTTTATGAGTATGAACAAGGAGAAAAGGAATTTGGTATCCATTCTGGTTAGCTTGGAGGAAATATTATGAAATATTTCAACTAATATGGAAATACAATTTTCATGGAAATAGTGGAAATATTGTAGAATGTTTTGTCGAAACTTTAGGAAATAATAAAACGAGCATAAAAGCACAATCATTAGCTAGCAGACTATAATGAACAACCCTAGAGAGTGAAGAAATGAATATCCATAGTCGTAACATTTTATTACACGCTGGCTCAGGTATCTAAAGGTTTAATAGCCAAAAAAAAACTATATTTATACATGGTCATAATGTCACTTTTTATCTACATAAACTCAAAATAATGAATGCATATAATACATGGGAAGGTAAAAACTATATTTATACATGATCATAATGTCACTTTATATCGTAGCTAGGGTCCTGATAATACTGACTTCCCTGTATAATTATAGTATTGGGCCCAAGAAATGGAGACAGAGTGCTTATTTATGTCAACTGCAATTTTGATTTGAAGCTCATTGGGGGAAGGTACACGGTCCATGGTTCATGATTTCATTTTTGCGGTATTTTAGTTGTTTTTAGAGGTAATCGTTACACTAGCGAACCTTGCAACAACAACCAGCGACGATGTTATTTGAGCTCTACCAAAAGGTAAGGGAAGCAAGTTGACTTAAGCATTGGAGGAACGCATCAATGAATATTGGTAGTGTACATGTGGATGGGAAGCTTGTGGGTTCAGGTTGTTCTTGAGGCGGATGGAAGTAGCTATATGGTCAATAGAGTAGAGGAGATTGGTGGTCTTTCTTGCCGCAAAGCCTATTTAACTTTTGTTTTGCTCCATCAATATATTTACCATATTGCTACTTCCATTGACCTCCATGACCACAGATTCCGACTTCCACAACTTCTTTAAAGCTTCCTTTGTTGCATTAAGATTCACAATCTCCTTCCATTTTGAACCACCTCAACTCACAAGCTTCCCATTCATATAAACACTAGCCATATTCTTTGGCCCCTTCATGTCCTTCTAATGCTTAATGTCAACTTGCTTCTGGCAAAGCTCAAATTGCTTTGTCACTAGTTGTAAAGTCTTTGATGTAACAATTAGCTCGAAAAGATAACTAAATCACTACAAAAATCAATTATTCAAGAATTGAGGACAACTAAAATTGATTTATTAAAAAATAGATAACTAAAATTGGGAGAAATCACACAACCTCAATGTATGGTACTGCATTGCCTTGTACTTTAATTGCTAGAGCAAACTCTCTAACTTGCATTGTAAGAACACGAAAACGTCCTCAGATAAGAGGGAGAAGATGATTAAATTATCATATGAGATAAATGGGAGTGGTATTATAGGGAAAGAATGGAACAAAAGAAATACAATTATATTATATTATATTATTATATTATATTATATATATATATATGGGCTGGGATAAAAGTTATTATTGTCAGGGGCTCACTTGTAATATGATTGATTCTGCAGGGTTGTCTTTGTAATTATGTGAATAGTTTCAATATTATAAATACTTCTTTTCTTCTCTACCCTAAATCTCCATTCTCTAATCTTCTTTCCTGGTTACATTGACATGTTACAACATGGTATCAGAGCATGGTTGGATGACCATGGCTCAACCCTAGAGAAGATAGGAACTCTAGGGATTGTGCAACGATAGAACAAGGCTTTCCAAAGGTGGGGATCATCTACCATGGTTAGTCATAGATCGCAGAAGCATGGAGAAGTGATCCCAGGCATGACCACAGGCTCCAAGAGGATCCAAAAACCCTAGCCACCATAGCCTCAAGCTTATCAGTGGGTTCAGAAAGCCCTAGTTGCTCTCTCCAAAACCTTGGAAAACTGTCTCTAGGGCTAGCCGCACCCTCTAGAACCCCGAAGAAGACCTTATAGACTTAGTCGCAGGTCTTAGACTTCGATCGTTGATTCTGGTGCCTCCGATCATATGATTGGTATGTCCTCCCTTTTCTCCATTTACAATATCTACTCGGGTAAAGATAATGTTCGGATGGCAGATGGCACCTTCTCCTCTATCTTGGGGAAGGGCACTATCTCTACCTCACCTACCTTACATTTATCCTCTTTGCTTCGTGTTCCTAAATTCACTAGTAACTTGCTTTTTGTTAGCCATCTAGCCTAAATCGTAGTGTTACTTTTTTATGAACTCATTGTGTCTTTCGAGACTTGGAGACGAGGCGATGATTGGCAATGGTCGTGAGGATGGTGGATTGTACTTTCTTGACAACAAGCCGACTTCATTTTCACTTTTACCTCATTCCAATGGGAGTGTAAGTAGTCCTCGAGTCAATAAAGACCTATTAATGCGTTGGCATAACAGGCTTGGTCATTTACCTTTCTCTGTTTTGAAGTGTCTGTTACCTCTGTTTGAAAGTCCTGCGCTTTGACAAAGGGTGGGGGGAATACATGTATAGTGGCCTTACCTCCTACCTTGAGGAGCATGGCATCATCCATCAGACTTCCTGTGCCGATACTCCTCAACAGAATGGGATCGTTGAGCGCAAGCACCACTATGTCCTCGAGGTTTCTCATGCACTTCTTATTGGTCCAGGGGTACTGAAGGGTTATTGGGCTGATGCCGTGTTGACAGCATCTTATCTAATTAATCGCATGCCATCGAGAGTTCTTGGGTTGCAGTCCCCTCTCTCACTCATGTTTCCTTCCTGTCCTATGTTCTCTATTCCTCCCAAAGTCTTTGGTAGTGTCTGCTATGTTCATTCTCATCACATGAAGGATAAGTTAGATCCTAGAGCGGTTAAGTGCGTCTTCCTCGGATACTCATCCACTTAGAAGGGATATCTATGTTTCAATCCTCCTGCTCGTCGTTGCTTTGTTTCCCTGGATGTCACAAGAAGAATAAGTTCGACCTTTTTTGGGAGTCTTCCTTTTTTCTTAGTTGATCGACTTCTCTTTAGTGGGAGTTTGGGAGTATTGATGAGAGTTCGATATCTCCTTAGGGCGAGATTCCCCTACCAGTGCCTCTCGATTTGCCTCTGACTTCTTAGCTTACTTCCACTTCTACTACTGACACCTTGCCAAAGGACACGCAACTGGAGTCGTATGCAAGAAGATATCCAAAGAAGGAATAGTCCACCGTCCAATCTCACTGCTAAGAATCCAACTCGATCTAGGTAATCCAGCCCTCACTGCTATGATGATATTCCTGTTGATCTTTTTGATATTCTACCTGTGGATGTTGATATACCTATTGCTCGTGGAAAGGGTGTCGAGTTGTACTGCCAAGCACCATATCTCTCACTTTGTTTCTTACCAGTTGCTATCCTCATTCTATAGAGCATTTGGTACTTCCCCATCTTCTATTCCCATGCCATCTAGTGTTTTAGAGGCTCTTGGCCAACCTCAGTGGAAAGCAGCCATGCTAGAAGAGATGACAGCTCTGGAGAAGAATGGTACTGGGGACCTGGTTTCATTGCCGAAAGGAAAGAAGCCTGTGGGGTGCAAGTGGGTACACAGTAAAGTACAAAGCCGATGGAAGTATTGACAGGTACAAGGCATGTCTAGTTGCAAAAGGGTACACAGACATATGGCATCAACTACTAGGAGACGTTTGCACCCGTATCCAAGATGAACACTGTTCTAGTTTTCTTTTCCCTTATAGCAAATCTGTCATGGCCCCTATACCAGTTGGACGTCAAGAATGCATTCGTCCAAGGTGAAGTATACATGATAGGACCTCTAGGATTTAGCCTAACTAGGGAGAAAGAACTCGTGTGCAAGTTAAAGAACTTGTATGGTCTCAAGAAGTGACCTAGAGCCTGGTTTGAAAGGTTCAGTTCAGCAGTCAAGAAGATAGGTACTCACAGAGTCAGGCAGACCATACACTATTCATTAAGAGGAGTCAAGCCCATACTACTGCTCTTATTGTGTATGTGTATGATATTGTGGTCACGGAGATGACCAAGATGAGGTTTGCAGATTGAAGAAGTACCTAGGGACGGAGTTTGAGATTAAGGATCTAGGACCCTTGAGATATTTCCTAGGGATTGAGGTCGCTAGATCGAAGCAGGACGTGTTCATCTGACAGAGAAAGTATGTTCTTGACCTCCTATGGGAGTCCGGGAACTTGGGAGCTAAACCAACCGACACACCTATTGAGCAGCAACTCCGACTTAATCGTATTGATGGGGATCTAGTTGCTGATATAGTCCAGTTCCAAAGACTTGTTGGGCAGACTTGTCTATCTTTCAATGACACGACCAGATATTACATATGCAGTTAGTGTCATTAGTCAGTTCATGCATGCCCCTCGTTCTCCACACCTTGAGACATCACACAGAGTTCTACGCTATCTCAAGGGTTCACCAAGAAAAGGACTCCTGTTTGGCAAGCATGGACACCTGTGCGTTGAGGCCTATACAAATGCTAATTGGGCAAGATCAGTTACAGACAGGCGGTCTACATCGGGGTACTGCACTTATATTGGGGTTAATCTGGTTTCATGGAGTAGCAAGAAGCAACCAATAGTCGCCCGCTCTAGCGCAGAAGTAGAGTATCACTCCATGGCTCGTGGTGTGTATGAGTTGCTATGGCTAAAGACTGCTTAGCGAGCTAGGTTACCCTATCAAAGCACCTATGAAGCTGTATTGTGACATTAAACCCACTCTAGTGTAGAAGTAGAGTACCACTCCATGACTCATGGTGTGTGTGAGTTGCTATGGCTAAAGACTGCTTAGCGAGCTAGGTTACCCTATCAAAGCACCTATGAATCTGTATTGTGACATTAAAGCTGCCATCAGTATTGCTCACAATCCAGTTCAACATGACAGGACAAAAAACATTGAAGTGGATCGACACTTCATAAAGGAGAAACTCAGTCGTGGACTTATTTGTACACCCTATGTCTATACTATTGATCAGGTAGCTGACGTGTTGACTAAAGGGGTTAATAAGGGTATCCTGCAGAATATGTGATCAAAGTTGGGCATGATAGATATCTTTGCACTAGCTTGAGGGGAAGTGCTGTTAGGGGCTTACTTATAATATGTTAGATTCTGTAGCAGTGTCTTTGTAATTATGCGAATAGTTCCAATATTATAAATATTGGTGAAATCGTGGAGCTCATTATGCTTTACACGATTTCACCATTTCTCCTCTATTCTCTTCTCTTCTTCTCTAATCTTAAATCTCCATCATTCTCTAATCTTCTTCTTCCCTGGTTACATTCACTTGTGAGTTGTGACAAAAGTTACCAATGCTTTTTGACTTATAAAATGGCATGCAGTCGTGGGGACCACATGCAAAGGAGTTAAGGGCTGATTTTTGGTGGGGATGATTTCCTCACCATGGAGATAATCCTCACCAAAAATCAGCAATTTCTAAAACTTCTTACCCTATCAAATATGGACCTAAATTTAACGGTGAAAATGAACGGTCCAAAATTTTCAACTTGCAATCCACTTTTCATAAGGCTACAAGTGTTGGAATGGGCTGATTTTTTGTGAGGTTGATATCCATGTTGAAAATAATATCATCCCCACGTCCATTAGTCATTATATTAGTTACAAAAGCATGAGTCAACGTATTCCAGCCCTCTACGCACACACACACACACAACTCTCTTTTTTACAAATAACTCTCGTGTTTACAAATAAAACACTAATAATTTCTGCTAGTTAAAATATAAATGATTACATGTATGTGCTAACAGTGTTAGAAAACATCATATTTGCATGCATTCTATACACCCAGGATTTTTTTTTTTAAATTTTTATATTTTGATTTCGATTTATTTTAATTTTTTTGAAGTAAACATAAGATTATAGATAGATAGTTAATTATCATAATTTAAGTAATGAAAGAATATTCTGTGAAATTTGTAAGTTTTTTGTACTATTAATTATAATATTTAAAAAAATTTATAATATTTACAAATTTTTTATGCATTTTCAAAAATTATTTAAAATACTTATAAGAAAAATTTTAAAATAGTTTTTTGGAAGACTTATTTTAGATCAGGCAAATCTATATATCATATGATTCATCCATAATTTTTCCTAATTTATGGACATGTAGACATTACATGGGATGAACAATTAGAAATTGTCTTTCTATAATTTTTTAATTATAGAAAATTAAATGGTAATCCATTCCCTGCATGTATGCTCCATATACAGTATACTGTAGCAAACTGTATTGACAAAGCCAAGACAAGGACCTTAGGGCCTTGTTTGGAGATCTCATGAGATATGTGATTTTGCTCTCAAATCTGGTGTAGATGCTTCATTGATCTGTAGTTCTTATGGATTTACATCTCTAGAGCTATTTCTATAAATAAAAATTACAAAAAACTTAGTTTTACTTAGAGACTTCATCATTACCCTGAAATGGATGAAAAGACCACATATTTCTAGTTTGATCTACTGTACCATCTGATGTAACTAGCTTTTTCACCTACCAATTGAAGTGGATTGTTCGTTTGCGATGTTTAGTGGCTAGGAGGGTTTTATTTTTTTTAATGAAAAATTGTTGTTTGGAATTAATGTTTTTAAACTTGGAAGTCGATATATTTTGCTTGGTCAAAATATTTCAACTGATAGGATTATGTTTCATAACTGAAGTTTGATAACATTTCAGTCAAAATTCACTGTTTACTGAAAAACGGACAGGGATATCCATTGAAATGTATACAAAACAACAGCGTAAGTTTTATCTTTTGTTGGTGATCCTCGAAATCAACATATATTGGCTGAAACTATAAAGAGATAATTACACCCTTTATATTAACAACCATTTGCATATTCTATAACAGTTTTAGTTAGATTGGTAGGGAATTCATAAGGAAATGTAACTGTTTCTCAGTTATTAGTTGTAGTTAGCAGGTAGTCGGTGGCTCTATTAGTTCTTTCTCTAGATGCCAGCCACCTTTCCAAAATTAAAGCTAAACAAGTCCAAAATGAATCTAATATTCTTTAGCAGAGCTTTACCTTCTTATGCCATTTGATCTTAACATTAATATTCGAAAGTGTAAGCAGAATCGTGGAGGTTATAAACTGAAAAGAAAAAGTGAAAAGGGGAGAATGTTTTCTTCTTCATTTTTCTTTTGGCATTGATGTAAACTGATTGGTTGGAAGTAACTATACATGTTCATATCCTGCGCTAATGATACAAGAGATCTAGAATAATAAATGAGGTCAATAACAAAGATTAGTATGACGTTCAGTAATGTCAACCATTTCCATAGACAGTGATGAAGAGATCACGGCCATTTTATATTGAAAGATCGGTTAATAAGATGTTTGAAAAAAAAACCACGCCAAAGCAAATACACCATTCATTGTAACAACTATGACCAATATAGGCAAAAATATGCTCCAATATACTCTTTTGGCTGGGAAAGTCCAACCCAAAATGGATAATTGTGGGCCCCATCCCGCATGTATTCTCTGAAGAACTCGCCTACTAATGGATCAACAAGGACAGTCCTCACAAACATAGAGGACATTAGTGTCTCATGTTTCTGCCCGTGTTTTCTTCTTCACGCTAACGGTTATAGATCTAGCTTTCCTCTGCTTTCCCTCTGAAAGACTGAAATGATCCCTTGCAACATGGTTAGATCTACATTATCATTTCATAGCACCACAGATTTGCTATCCCAGTGATGTAAGAAATATCATGTTGTGTAATCTTGAGATAGTTGAATTGGTTAACCTGATTCTCTCTATCCTGAGTGCTAGTGAGGTCTTTCACATATTTTGGTAATTTATGGTTTCTCTATAGGAAACTTACACAGTATGCAGTCCATCATTCTAGTGAGGTCTTTCACTGATTTTGGTAATTTATGGTTTCTCTATAGGAAACTTACGCAGTATGCACTCCATCATTCTCCTTTAGTAGTATATCAGCCTATCAGGAGCATATTTGATTTAACTATTTAAGAGATATCTGCTCCATAGCTCCTGGAAAACATATACTAAGAATTTTTAGTATTCCATATCCTTCATTCTCAAATTTCTCTTCCTTTAACTTGATTACTTGATAATATAGATGCACAGGATAATTTGTTCTATATTAAACTCTGGCCATTGGCTGCTGCTAATATTTCTTATGTCTTCGCCCATACAGTTCGGACAGGTTGGTGTTGGGGATAATGTTGACCACTGCTCTCCAGTGCAAGTTAAATTTCCACAAGAGCAAGCACACTCTTGATCCCATAGCTCCCTAAATTGGTTAAGATATATCCTGATTGGAAATAGTATTGTGTTCCATGAAGATTTTCTTATTTGAGAGGAGTGTGTTCTATTTGGAATTAATGGTTATCATAGTCATTTTTAAAACTTTTTCTTGGTTCACTGGCAGAAAGTAGTACAGATCTCTTGTGGATGGAGGCACACACTTGCTGTTACAGAAAGACTAAACATCTTTTCTTGGGGTAGGGGTACAAACGGACAACTTGGTCATGGCGATTCTATTGACCGGTAATTGCATTTGCGACTGACCCAATGTTTGAAATTGTGAGTCATTCTTTGATTATCTATAAGTATATACCCATCCCAGTTTTTGTGTATTATACTAGAGTATTACTGTGTAAATCTGTTGATCTTTGAAACAAAATTCTGTTGCAATTATGCTAACCAATGTGAGAATGGATTTACGTTTACGTCCTTAGTCATTGAGTTCTGTTGCCAAAGAGTATGGCTACAAAACATGAACTTTAGATGTAAAATAAACGGAAACATAGTGAAATAAGAAACCTTTTCTTTTCTTATTTATATTACCAAGTTTAAATAGTGGGCTACACAGACCTTTTGGAACTTTGTATATAGAATATAGGTTTAGCATATATAGTGTATATTTCACCAATATATGGGACATCCTTCAAAGTCCTATCTAGTACTTGAATTGGGGATCTAAGTGAAAGCAACATTATCAGTTGGGAGGTGATCAAGAAACGATCATGTCCAATTAGCAGTCCATTGGATGTCACTGGCAATTATCAGAAGCGAGGTGATTGACTGGAATCATCTTGGTTTTGTTGGATTCTCCAGTACTGAGTTCATTGTCTGGTTTTATAGAAACCAGCCAAAATGGTTATAGACCAGGCTAATTTTCATATCAAGTTTTTCAATCTTTTGTCCAATTTTTGTACATTATCATTTTGGTTTTGCGGACTTGTTCGGCACATGTGTGGAACTTTTGTAGTAACAGAAGAGCGCTTCACATGCTTGCTTAGTTGAGAGCAGAACATGAACTTCTTAACTATATCTGTCAAGCACGATGCCCTTGATTCTCAACAAAAATTCCAATCATCTCGGTTTCTCCCTGCCCGAAAAAGAGAAAAATAAAAGGAAGTCTTCAAATGTTTTCATCAAACAAGCAGGACTGTTACAATGGGAGTTGAAACACTCTTCATGAGCTAGAATCTTTTCATGGCATTTTATGTTAGACATTGTGTCCTGAAAAATGGGGTGCATAAAATAAAGATTGGCATCTCCTTATAGTGGTGTGTTGGGCAATAAAGATCCTTTGGTTAAAGTTTGTTTTAGTCACCAGCTCTGAGAGAATTTTTTTGATTGGTCTTATCTATCCATTGCTGATTAGTTTCTGATAGATTTTCTTCACTCTTGTTACATTACACTTGAGTTAGAAGTGACAGCAGGATGCTTAGATGCAAAATTGAATCTATCTTGAACAGTGTGATCAAAAAGATTCATGTGGGCGACGCTTGTGCTACTGCTATGCGTGGTTTGGGACCCTTGCGTTTGAATTATGGCTCGGGCTAATGTTAGCTAAAGTTAACTAGACATAGTATTAAGATAGATGAATTTTAGCGAATTTTGTTGCATTGTTGCATTCTGTCAGTTTATGAGCTGGTGAAGTGAGCCTGTTCAAGACCAAAACTTTAAAGCAAGTAAGAAGTGTCTAACAATTATGTCCCCTTTTTTTCTACATTCCCTTGATTTTGGGAGGTTCCTAGATGGAAAGCGTAGGGTTTTCAACATAACTTGTAGGGGTTGAAATTAAGATCTAATGCTTCTCATATTGCATTAGTTTGAAGTTGTTATTCGGTAAAAACCACTTTTCTTTGTAATTCCATGTTTCTTTCATATGTTGAAGCTACATTAGTCTTTCAAATGTGTAAATGCAATATCTCCAAACTTCTCTAAGTTGGCAAATTTTTACAAAACTTCTCTGATTAAATTCCTCGAATTAATTTCAAATTTTAATCGAGCAAAGTTTAGTTCCTTGTTTTGGACATTTAGTCACATATACATATATATATATATATATATACAGGGGGATGGGGGTTTTCTTTCTTGGAGAGAAAACCTACCCTCTTTCTCTCTTCCATACTCTTCTCTCTTCTTCACTGAGAACGTAAAGTAGGGCAGGAGCCAAGATCTCTGTTTTTGGCCGAGCATCAGGATATGATCATCACCATTCTTATTCTTTTTGCTTGTGACATCAATGAATTTTCATTGCTTCTCTGTGTGCGAACATGGCTCTTCTTCCTTGTGTGTGTGAACAGGTGTGTAGTACGGGGGGTTGTTGACCGTTGTGTACTGACATTCAATCCTCTTGTTTTTTGTTTTTCTGGATTATATTATTTGAAGAAAATTATCTTAATTTCGTGAATTAAGGAAATAGTATTATTTCAATTTATTTTATTATTTTGAATTTAATACATAAAATTATATCCTTGAGCGACACAGGCACTGAGATGCCTAGGGAACACCCTTCTCACTCTCATATTGCCTTTAACTACATTGAAGTTCAAACTAACAGCATAATTATTTTGGTTAACTGTAGAAATATTCCGAAGATTATAGAGGCTTTGAGTGTGGATGGATCTAGTTGCCAACAAATAGAATCCTCGAAAGTCGAATCTTCATCAGGTATGGTGCACTTCTCATTCCTGGTCCCTTTGTGTTTAGTAGGAAAATGCGAAGTGGTTTCTCACAATATACCTCAAGCTTGTCAGAGTTACTCACCCTTCTGCTTCTGTGTGAGCAGGGAAGACGTGCATGGGTTTCACCAGCAGAGAGATATGCGATTGTTCCCAACGAAAATGTGAGTTCCAATTTTTTTAGTAGCTTTCCATCTTGGGGTTGAGAATAGTTTGGAACGTTTCCTTTGGTCTACTCCTAATATGGCCTATTCGATTCTTGCAGTAGCTTTTCAGTGAAATGGTTACAGTGTTGTGCACTGATCAGTGACCTACAGATTTTTAAATTGAATTAGGATTGAGTGGGTAAGGGTAAGGGTAAGGGTATTGAATTTAATATGTGCAGGTCCAAGGGCAAACAGTTGTTCCAGTTAAAAGGCATTGGAAGTGATGCAAATGTCCCAGAGAATGATGTCAACACTTTTTGAACTCCAGCATTTTCTTCACTGTGGATGGACCGATGGCATTACTGACATGTTGGGACGTTTTCATTATCAGTGTCATTGTAAATCCATGTCATCCTTTGAAATGTTGTACTTAATTGTTCTACTTTTAAATGATTTTGAGGGTCTTCAAACCTTTGTTCTTTCATTTCATGTTCTAATTTAAATGATGGCGTTGTTATGATCGTTATGTCAGGCCAACTATCTTCCATATCCCAAAGAGCTTGGGGGGTGCTTACATTTATCTGTATGGACTGTGGCGAATTAGCCTAAACTGCCTAGCCAAACTTTTTCAAGGAAGAAAATATACAAGAGGAAGCCAAACCAGCTAGAGGAGGGAAAATCAATGAAAGGACAATAAATTAGTGTATAGCTATTATTTTGATTGCTTGGATAAACCTTTTTCTTAAGGAGGGTTGTTCGTCAATCTCCGGTAATACTTGCAAGAACCGACCATCCCACTGAAGTCTCCGCCATTTAAATTTGTTGCACAAAACTTGATACCTTGTCCTATTGGTACCAGCTGCTCCAATATGTTAATGACTGAGTCGCCTGAAAGGAGGGATCGGCCTGAACTTTGCGGCCACCCTTTCATCATACACTTGTTAATGGATTACTTTGGATCTGACTGGCCTTCTTGATCACCTGAGTATGCCTTCTGCATTTATTTGGGGGATACTCAAGGATGGGGATATGCTGGAAGTGTTTCTGTTGCTGTAAGCTGATCGGTGGCCAAGGGGAATTGGCCGATCCGGAATGGGAGGAACCTCGATGTCTCCCTCCAACATCCTCAGGGCATCCAAGATAGTTGGCCTCAAAGCCACCATTACATGAGCACAAAAGATCCCGACCAGGATGAATCTCTCCATGATTACTTTAGGATTGGAATTGTTAGGATCCCCTTCTTTCAGTAGTGATGCATCCAGAACCTCTTCGATCCGCCCTGATTTCACGAGCGTCCATGCCCAGTCAGTAAGCAGGAATGCTCGTGGCGATTGCGAGGACAAGTCAAGTGCTCTTCTCCCACTCATTATCTCTAGAACAACTACCCCGAAGCTGTAAACATCGCTCTTCTCAGTCAGCTCCCCGTAGAGGGCATACTCCGGGGCCAAGTAGCCATGTGTGCCTGCAACTCTAGTGGTGAGATGAGACTGCCCTTCTCTGCTCTGCTTGGCCAGCCCAAAATCCGCTACTCTTGCCTTCATTTCTGCATCCAGGAGTATGTTGGTAGCCTTGATATCTCTGTGATAGATTGCTGGTTTCACTCCATAGTGAAGATAGGCAAGCCCCTTTGCTACATCCAAGATTATGCTTCCGTTGAGGCCAATTCAGTGGTTTCCTGTTGTTGCCAGTGAAGAAAAGGTGATCGTCGAGGTTTCCATTCGGCATGTAATCGTAGACAAGATACCATTGCTTTTCTTGTTCAACATCATCAGTTGCACAGCAGCCTCTCAGTGGAACGAGATTCCGATGTTTCAAGTTGCTAATGATCTCCACTTCATTGCAGAATTCCGCGTCACCTTGAAATTTAGATTCTACGATCCTCTTCACCGCGACCAAAGATCCATCAGATAGAATTCCCTTGTACACAACTCCGAAACCTCCATGCCCAATTAAATTCTTCTGCGAGAAATCATCAGTGGCCTTATCAAGGTCCTCAATTTTGAACCAGATTGAGCCAGTATTGGGCCTCAACTGAGGCTTAAAGCTCTGCTCCTCCAAATCCATAAACCTGACACCCAATTTCTTTTGACACCGATCCCACCAGAAATACAAGCCCAACCAACAGGAAATAAGTATTAACAGCCACTCCAGCACCGGTCGAGGCGAAAACAAGAGCAAGGTGGCTTTTACTCTTGGAACCTGATGGGGTGGCTATTGGAAGCCCCAATATACAGGCAGCAGTGCTGGTATTCTCTGGACCAAACTTGTTAACAACACCGACAGCGTAGAGAACTGTAAAGTAGAAGCAGTTGGTAGCATGGGAAGTATTGCCATCGATAGAAATCAATTGGGACTGCACCTTGAGCCCAGCATTAAGACAGGCATCACACGACGTAAGGTCGGAGAGGTCGGATTGACAGGAAGAATCGAGCCAAGTGGAAGGTCCGAGCTTGTCGATCCAGTCTAGCTTGGACTGGATACCAGCGCAGAATTGAGGTTCAATGACGAACCGGGTGGGACTAACAAAGCAGACAGAGGTGATATTGGGAGGAAGAGAGAGGGAATTGAGCTTGGACTGGAAGTCGACGACACAGGCGTTGGCGGTGGGGAGGTCGGGGAGATGGAAAAGGGAGGTCTCTTTCAAGCGTTGGGCGAGACCAATGCCATAGAGGCTGAGAAGGGTCTGGCAGCAGTGATTGGTGGTGCCTTCCTGGTAGTTTTGGCATTCTGAGGTGTCCCATGGGAGTTCTAGGACGTACCCCAGATCCATGGGACATGAAGAGATGTTGGTTGTGGGGGTAACTGAACTCACAGATACAAACGAACGAAACATAACTGGTAACATCATCAACAACAAACACTCATATCTCTCTCTCTCTCTCTCTCTCTCTCTCTCTCTCTCTCTCTCTCATTTGGGTTTGGATGGTTTGTATAGACTCTGAGAGTCAGTTGCTGTGTGTGTGTGTGGTTTATATCTGTCTTTCCATCTATGATATGTTTGGGTTTGGGGTGGTTGTTATAGACTCAGAGTCAGTCTCTCTCTCTCTCTCTCTCTATGTGGGTTGTATGTCTTTATATCTATGTTTTGGGTTTGTGGTGGTTGGTAGACTCTGAGAGTCAGTGGGTCTCTACTATTCTTACTAATAGATTACTAATGGACGTTGGGCCCACATGAAGATGAGTTAAGAGCTGATTTTTGGCAAAGATAATCTCCTCACCATGGAGATCATTCTCATAAAAAATCAGGAATTTTTAAAACTTCTAACCTTATCAAATATGGACCTAAATTTAAAGGTGAAAATGGGTGGTACAAAATTTTTCAATTTGCAATCCATTTTTCACAAGGCTGCAAATGTTGGAATGGGCTGATATTTTGTGGTTGATATCCATGTTGAGAAAATCATCCTCGCCAAAAATCATCCCTTAACTCATTTGCATGTGGGCGCCATACCCGTTAGTCATTCTATTAGTAAGAATAGCATGAGTCATTCTATCCCGGCCCATATATATAGGGTCAGGCTGGGGGGACAACAATTTTTGCGTATCCACATAAAAGATGACTCAATGGCTGATTTTTGGTGAGGATGATCTCCTCACGATATGGATCACTCCTACAAAAAATCAGTTCATTCTAAAATTTCTAACCCCATCAAATGTAATTTTTAAGTTAACGGTAAAAATAGACGGTTCATAATTCTTCAAATTCACGAATATCAGAATGATTTGAATTTTTGTGAGGATGACCTCTTTTGTAAGGATGAGAGAGAGAAAGATGATTTTGGTTTGGGGTGGTTCGTAGTTGGTACAGACTCTGAGAGCCAGTTGCCAATTGAGAAATGATATTGAACTCTAATTAGTCTTTGTTTTCCTAATTGTGGTGGAAGCAATAAAAGGATAAGAGCAAATTTTGATGGAGTGGACAAATAAAATTAGGTCAACATGGAAAACAAAGTAGTCTTCCTTCTTTCCTCGATTTCCTCCTTGCTTGGCTTCACTCCATTGACAAAACATTCACTTTGTAATAAGAGTGGACCCACCACTCACAATGGGGATGGTCTTGATACACAGCAGATGGAACATGTATTCATTTTTCAGGATCATCCAAACATCTGAAAATTGGCATTGATTGAGCAATCACAACTGTCTGATTAATAGGTAAGACATGTACAAACAAGAGAAGGTAGACCCAAATGAATGGTTCAAGGGAAAAAAAGTCCAAAGATTTAATGGTCATGATTGTCTGATCAGCACAAGTTCTAGACAGATGAAGGGTCTTTCTCACTCTTAGCAATTTCAAACCAAATTTGTAACTTTTCAACATTCTACTAGTCCCTCTCTTTCTAGATTTACAGTTTCAAGGGCTATGTAACAGAGTTGACATTTACACAAAATGAAAAATTTTCCACAAATTACAAAGTCACCTGTGAACAAGATTTGTTTTGAAAGTTTTCAGGCCAGTTGGGTTGCTGGTAGTTTCTGCTAATAAGATTCAAAGCCTGCCCAACTGAAAAAAAAAATCCAACAATCCTCACTCAGCAGAAGCTAGCCAAGCTTGTCCATGGATCCTCATCCAATCCATCTTTGACTCGTGCTTGATCTTGATCTGTTGTTCGATGAATTACTATACTGCAGAGAAGATCGAAAGGACTCGTGACTGAGAGGCAACGGCCTGTCTGGTAATGTGGGTATGTCGATGTCGCCTTCCAACATCTTTAGAGCCTTTGCAATGGTAGGCCTAAATGCAACCATGACATGTGCGCATAGAAGTCCGACGAGGACAAACCTCTCCATTATCCCTCTTGGTCCTACGTCTCTTATTGACTTGTCGAATACCTCTTCTATACGTCCCGATTTGACGAGCATCCAAGCCCAATCAGTAATAAGCAGCGTGGACGGTGATGATGTGTCAAGCACCTTCTTCCCACTCATAATCTCAAGAATTACGATGCCAAAGCTATAAACATCACTCTTTTCTGTCAGCTGCCCATACAGGGCGTATTCTGGGGCTAGATAGCCATGTGTGCCGGCGACTCTGGTGGTAAGATGAGTCTGGTCTTCTCTACTTTGTTTTGCCAGTCCGAAATCTGCCACCCTTGCCTTCATTTCTGAGTCCAAGAGTATGTTGGTGGCCTTGATGTCTCTGTGGTAGATGGCAGGCTTGATTCCATAATGCAAGTAAGCGAGCCCCTTCGTCACATCTATGATTATGTTCTTGCGCTGAGGCCAACTCAACTGCTGCTTGTTATTGTAATTAGCTTCATTGACAAAGAGATGGTCCTCGAGGCTACCGTTGGGCATGTAATCATAGACAAGATGCCTCTGCTTACCTTTGAAATCATCGCTTGTTACGCAGCAGCCTCGCAGAGGGAGGAGATTCCTGTGCTTTATGTTGCTAATGATCTCAACCTCATTGGAGAATTCTTCGTCCCTTTTCGAATCCAAATCAAGCATCTTCTTTACAGCAACTGTAGTACCATCTGAGAGGGTCCCCTTGTACACCACCCCATATCCACCTCGACCGATCAGATTCCTCTGGGAGAACCCATCAGTGGCACGTTCGAGATCGCCTAATCGAAACCACGTAACTCCCGTATTGAGTCTCAAACTAGCCTTGAAATTGCCGACGAATTCTGCATGAGCCGCCTTGCGCTTCTTCCGCTTATCCCAAAACCAATAGAGCATGACTGATCCCAATAAAACCACAACAGATATGAAAGCACCAATGAACCCAAAAATAAATTTGAATAAGCGACCTCGCTCTGGGCCGTCAGACGTCTTTTTAATAGCTGAATCTGCTAGTGGCAAGCCAAGTATACAAGCAGCAGTCTTAATATCCTCTGGACCTGGTTGGCTAACAATGCCAGCTGCATATAGAACTGTGAAGTAAAAGCACTTTGTAGCATTCTTGTCTAGCGACACCAGCTGTGACGTCACCTTCATACCGGCCGCAAGGCACGAGCTACATGAAGTCAGTCCAGATAATTCTTCCTTGCAATAATCATCCAATTGGGTTGTTGCACCAACCTTTTGTACCCAATCTTGGGTTGTAATTATTCCGGCACAGCTTGAAGGACTAACAATGAATTGAGTTGAATCATTGAAACACATAGGCACCAACGATGGTTGCAACGACATCGCTGCAAGCCTAGTTTGGAATTCGACGTGGCAAGCGGACGAAGAAACTGCATTGGGTAGTTGGAACATGTTAGTGTCCTTGAGGTGCCGAGAAAGTCCCATACCAAAGAGACTAAGTAGAGTCTGGCAACAGTGTTGGTTGTCGTCTCGGCACAACGACGTGTCCCATGGGAAGGTTTCGATGTAGCCGAGATCGATCGGGCAAGCAGAAGCAGAAGCAGAGGCAGCATGAACAGATGCAAAGGAGAAGGAGGAGAGGAGGTAGAGGAGAGAGGAGAAGAAGACAGACGTCCTCATCTTCTGTTCCTCCTTCCTGCGTGTCTAAATCTAGAGCAACATTACTAAGACATGTTGATTAAATACATAAACATCAACATTGGTTGGCGAGAGTCAAAAATGCACGTTTGGAATGTGAGCAACTTGTAGATGGTCAAAGTCAAACTAAACGTGGGATGGTATGTTAAGGAGCTTTGACTTTGACCATTTTTTGTGTTTCTTTAACAGTTTTAGGGAAAAGATGTGGTAGTCCTGGTAGTATTACACTTATAATGTACGGGTCTATGGGTACAATTGATGGTTTAATCAGTAGACAATCTTGAAGATTTTTATTAGCGACTATTACATCAAGCAGCTCAATTTGATGATTCTTACCATGTTACTAATTGGATGATCAAGAAAATATAGTAGATTAAAAAAGGTATACCTATTGGATGGTTAAGATAATCTGATCAAGCTATTTTTCATAGAAGATGCCATTGATTGGACAATTTGTATTGACATGACCCCACAAACTCAATCATCTCGATGGGCAATTAGAAATCATCTAACGAACGTTTTAGGAAAAAAAAAATTATGGGGTCAATGTGCCCGAAAGAGTTCCACGTGGCTTTGAGGTGGGGTTAGGGACACAAATTTTTTATCTAGATCAGTCCATTTTTTTCTAACCATTGTTAGTATGGGGCTTTCTTGCCACGTGAAACTCTGCTTGACAAATCCAAACCGTCCAACTGATGGAAGATCAATTGGATTTTGTCCACATCACGAGCAGACAGTTCACTTGTGTAGCACATTTACACTTTATTTAGCCCAAGGATGCCTCTGGACCATGGTTCGAAGTCTTGGCCGATCCGGTCGGGATCGCAGCTCACCTATCCAATCTAAAAATGGATTTTCTCGGGCCGAGATACTGTTTCCCTGGGAAGTCTCACTTCGTCTCGGGGCGAGATGTGCAGATCCGGATTGGGATCAGGATCGGGATCGGAGCCCACCAATCCGGCCTCTGGTTGTCCTCTATTTTTTTCTCCTCTGGATAAGTGGGGTTAGGCGGACCCTATCTGACCTTAAAAAAATAATGATTTACAGTTGGAAATATAATCGCTCGAGAGGCATCCTCACGAATAATATCCTTCAGATTTAATGTCAGCTTGGCACTGTCAATCACCATTGGATTTATCCATGGCCGAGAACAAGAATGAACGTACGAGTCCTCCGATCCTGTTTCAGAAAAAAAAAAAAATATTACGTCATTCGTAGTGGCCGTCCCAACTCTAGACAGCTGATGGCCTTTGAGAAATGTAAAAGACCGAGAGATTCGTGTGGTTGGATTTCAAAGTTACATCCCTCGCTTTCACTAAAAGGAAAGTCATTGAAAAGTAAGAAAAATGTTAGAAGAGAAAGTAAAAGTGACATCTATTTTACTATTCAACGCACTAAGGTCTTTCTTGTGTGCCTCACGCTAAGTCTCAAAATCCCACAAATGTTTTTATTTTTTTTCTTTTCTTTTCTTCAATTTAATTACATGGTAGTGACTTTTTGGTCTTTTAAGTGTCAAATAGCACGTCACCTGCAAGCACACGTCAACCTTTAACTCATTCAATGTTGAAAAAGTAAAAAAATTTCTTATTCCTAATATGCCCTTAATTTCTTTATATTGACAAAAAATGTTTCTTTCAATTTTGAACTTTTTAAATTTACAAAGGTGATTTGGTCATTCAAAATTTTCACATCTCAAATCAACATTGCAAATTATTAATTTAACCTGACGTGTCACTTATACTATATTCCTTGCAAAATTTAGTTGATGATATCCATCATCAAAGATGGACCACAACATGCAATACATGGCATATTATTAG
Organism: Euptelea pleiosperma; assembly: GCA_035048495.1. NCBI lineage: Eukaryota > Viridiplantae > Streptophyta > Magnoliopsida > Ranunculales > Eupteleaceae > Euptelea > Euptelea pleiosperma. The sequence goes on along the minus strand of CM068542.1, from coordinate 23,892,855 downwards.
AGGCTACTGAGCGTATGGATGTTTGGTCCACCCTTAAATAGACTTATGTAACAAAAAATAAGCCTGATTAGTGACTTGTATCATTTGGATCGTAATGATTAAAATCTATGGTTAAAACTAAATTAGGAAAAAAATATGATATAAAGTACTAATCGGGATAAATTTTGATATGTAATTCCAACTAGGGTAGGGCAAAACATCTATACGGTTAGTGGTCTCTAATAGTTTGTCACGTGGCTCATAATATGACCCATCATCAATGGTGGAAAAACTCATTGTTAAAAAAAAAGAGTTAATGAGAAGTATGTACATATACGTACCCACTTTTAAAAGAGTAATGATCACATGGCCCAAGGTCCTGGACGGGGCATGGTGGTGTCATTGGCCAAAAATGCACCTCAAACTGTGTACTAAATAGTGCTAAAAATCTATAGTTAAGAATAAACTTTGAAAAAGACTCTAATCCAATGGATAGAAATTGATAATCAGGATAATTGTTTTTAGGTAAGTCCACCTAGAGATTGGAAAAACATCTATACGGCCAGTGGTCTTTAAATGTGTGCCACATGTAAGGTGCTGCCACACGTGGTGTTCCCCCTAGTATATGTAGTATACGATCTCCTAAAGTTTTCAACATCTAAGATTAAAAAATTAAAAGTTGCTGAGAATCAGGGATGTCCTCCTAGCAAACCGTCTTAGGTCGGACGGTTTTCAAAAATTAAATCCAATTTTATAATATCTAGTCAGGTCTATACTCTATATATACCTGGTTTGGTCATGGGTCTAGTTCTCTGGATGAACTAAACACCGGATCAGATAATCCAGGTTAATAACGTTACGCACCATTTGAGAACTATGGTCTTTCTTGGTATCACAAAAAATGTTTGTGTGTGCTTGGTGGCACAACATTGAACAAATATTTGCGTTAGACCCAATCATTTTTTTTTGCCAAAAAGTAGTCTAATGTTCGCAGCCAAAAAATGACAACCAACAGCTCCAAACAATAGGCAAATGACTCTCAAACCCCTTGGTCTCCCCCAACTGCGCTCTCCCCCCAATCATACGAATATTTTCCTAATAAATGTTTGTCATTGCAAACATATGATTATCAAATATTGAGAAGATACCAAGCAGGGCCATAAAGTAAAGTAGTACCTAAAGTTTCTTGTAAAATTGAAAACAAGTGGAACAAAGCTTCCCCTTTTTGTCATGTGTGGATACTATATACAAGCCAACTAATCTTAGTCATATATGTGCCATCGTACTTTATTGCCACACACGTGGTATATGGGCCCTTGACTAAGATTGAACTTATCTCTGAATCTATAAATTAAGGTCATAAGCAAATGTATGATGATCTAGTCTCAAATGAATTCACCTGCAACTCCATCCTCGTCTTAGTTGAGCATAGGAGTGTTATTGTAGGTACCAACCGACATCCAATTAACAAAGGAGCATTGGTTGTGCCCATTGGGTACAAGTATACATCTATTAGACATACATGTGTACGCCCATCGAGATGGGTTGAGTCAAATCGTGGGCGTGGGTGTGGATATGGACCCCAGGCCGTGAATTGTGGGTTCTTGCTAGCCTAACCTATCTTTTTGGACAAAGAAACCTTTGATTTTCTTTCTCTTTAGTATATCATTTTTTTAATGAGTTCGTCTAGAGCTACACCCATTTCTTACATCTAGTTTTTACACCCAGAGGTGGGGCCCACATGGAGATCATGTTGGACAACCCAACAGCACGGTGAGTTTTACATACTATGGTTACCCTTCCGACAAAAAATCAACATTTCAATATTCCTGACCTTATGAAAAATTGGCTTTAATTTTGAAAAATCTAGACCATCAAATTAAACCAATATTTTAGGTCAATTTCTTACATGGTTAGCAACGTCAAAATGAACTATTTTTTTTGGGGGATGATGATCATCATGGCAAGGAAAACTCAATGTGCGGTTGGATTGTCTAACATGATCTCCATGTGGACCCCAACACCGGGTGTAAGAACTGGATGTAAGAAATGGGTTTAGCTCTAGACTGACTCTTTTTTAATAAAGTATATTACCTTTCACCCTATTTAATGTATTAAGCAATGTTACAGTTTAGCCCTAAATTTGAGTTATTAGGTCTAAACAGATCTCTCTTTTCTACACCTTTGATAAGGTCTGAGAGATACGAAAAATAAAAACACTTTTCTACAAAAAGCTCTTCCTCTTTATTTTGCTTTCTATTTCTAGTTTTTGGGTTCGTTCGTAAAGGGTTCGGTTCTACACTACTTTGTGCTAGAATTTTGAAGAAGTATAGTCGTATCCTAAGAGGTGAACATCTAACATAGTTTTTTTTTTTTGGGACAGGAGGTTTCCGAATCTCTTTAAGACCCGACTAATCCCCCGGGTCCATGCCGACCCCTCCTAGACACAGACCGGGCGCATCTAGGATAAATCCTAGTAGGGTGGCCATCAGGGGGCGCAGTCTCGAACTCACGACCATCGGGAGCGGATACGTGCAGTGAGGAATAGGGCTGACGTGGACAATTACCATTATTAAATAAGGAATGAGTCATTACCATTATAAATAGTTACCATTCTCTACAAGGAAAGGAGCCGCTACCATTCTCTACAAGGAAGGAGTTGTTACTATTATTGACAATTACCATTCTCTGCAAGGAAAAGAGCCGTTACCATTCTCTGCAAGGAAAAGAGCCGTTACCATTCTCTACAAGGAATGAGTTATTCCCATTGTGGATAATTACCATTCTCTACAAGGAAGTAGAATTTGAATTAGGAAGAATAAAGTCAAATCCATTACCACGTATGGAAGGGAAGTCATTAAGGTAGTTATTAATTAGAATTGCTTAGTCAATGGGTCTTGGGCTTCAATTAAGGAATTGAATGTTATCTTGTAAGCTATATAAAGCAATGGGGGGTTGGGAATAAGGCAAACAATTTTTGAATAATCAGTTAATATTGTAGTTTCCCCCTTAACGAAGGACTTTTCTTAGTCAACTTGTCATCTTCTTCTTGGGCATTCGTATCAGGAGCATACCTAAGTCGCTACGTTACCACTGAACATCTAATATAGTTGATAGCATCAAGGTTCAAACTTGCAGTGGGTGTTGATAACTTTAAGGACACAGTTTTGGGACTTTTGGGACGTGCCTCTACCGATAAGTTCATCTTCTGAATTTACATCATATTGTTGATTTAAACCACGGTTTTAAAAACGGCCGTTTAAACGATTTTAACGGCTATTTAAACGGCGACGCCCCAAGCCCGTTACCGTAAATATTGTTAAAACCCATTTTGACGCTTGTTTTTTTCGTTTTAACAGCTGTTAACTCCGTTAAAATCCGTTATTTTTCCGTTTAATTTCGTTTTTGAAATTTTCAATTTTAAAATTTGAATTTCAGTACCATTGTTCCGTTAAAATCCCATTTTTTTCCATTTTTGCCCCTGGCCGTTACAATCCGTTTTAACGGTAACGCCCCCAGTCCGTTTCTCCTTTAAACCATGATTTAAACTACTTTCTTTCATTACTCTCTGGAATTTTGGATTATATTAACATTTTAATTATCCGGAATATACATCTTTCCTATATTTACTTCCAACATCCATTGCAAGAGAGCCTAAAAAAACACAAAACACACCAGTTAACAGTTCATACTTCATACACCTAAACTTACTACTCTCAACCAAGGAGGAAAGTTTCCCATCTGAATTCCCTGTTTCTTGTGAGTCGCAGCCCACTCTGTTAGCTCCCCTAGGGATCTTGATGAGCTTTAATTGAAGAAAAGGAAGAAAGCAAAGTTGCTACGTTTAACATTATAGGTTCAAGTTCAATAATCAACATGCCAGCGGCGAACAGAAGTCTTCCCTTTCGTTGCATCGCAATCCAAAATGATCTTGTCCATCTTCAACTTCCTTCATAGTTCGAGTTCGAGTCTTGCTGCGTTTGCTTCCCTTCTCCCACGGTAAGATTTGCTGCTGCAGATATCCCTGAAGCTGCATGACATGTCCTATTATTAGATCTAATGACAGCACCAAAACCCGCACAACCTTCCCTTTGAATCGGGGGGACTGTTGGATCTGACATCCAGACATTCACCCATTGATCCAGCTAGGGGTGTAAATTTGGCCTGCCCCACGACCCAGCTCAGGTCGGGCCTGGGCTGACCCGTTAGGTCCTTGGGCCGGGCCCGGGCCTGCCCCCTTGAAGTCCGGCCTAAAAATGGCCCAATCAGCCTAGGTCAGGAAACAGGATTGGGGGACAACAATTTTCACAACAAATTTGACAACAAAATATTGGTGCGGGCCAATATATAACTTAGAAGTTTTGGAATAGGATCATTTTTGGCGATGAAGAGATCATCATCACAAAATTAAACTCATCCTGACCCTTTGTCATATATATGGGCTGGGATACATTACTCATGCAATTCTTACTAATACAATGACTAATGGATGTGGGGGCCCACGTGCAGATGAGTTAAGAGCTGATTTTTGGTGATGATATTCTTCTCAACATGGATATCAACTTCATAAAAAATCAGCCCATTCCAACATTTGTAGCCTTATAAAAAGTAGATTGCATGTTGAAAAACTTTGGACCGTCCAATTTCACTGTTAAATTTAAGTCCAGATTTGATAGGGTTAGAAGTTTTAGAAATTGCTGATTTAAGTCCATATTTTTGGTGAGGATGATCTCCTCACCATATAGATCACCCCAACAAAAAATCAGCCCATTCTGAAATTTCTAACCCCATCAAATGTGATTTTCAAGTTACACGGTAAAAATAGACGATCCATAATTCTTCAGCTTATAAACCAGTCTATGAATATTAGAATGATTTGAATTTTTGTGAGGATGATCGCCTCACCATAGAGATCATCCTCCCCAAAAATCAGCCATTGATTCATCTTCTATGTGGGTATGCCAAAATGGGGTTCAAAAATGGGTGTCCCCCGAGCCCATATGTATATATAAAATTGACCAAGCCCGACAGGGGCTGAGGCCTGACCCGACCAGGCCCAAGACTGTATACAAGGCCCGAGCCAGACAAAATGATGGTCTTAAGGAAGTGCAAAACATTGTAAAAGGAATGGACTACAATGATAAAATAATGAAGGACAGAATGGGCATAGATAAGGAACAAATATGCTAAAAATGATGCTTACCAAGAGAAAAAGATATTGTAACCCGAGGATGACCGTGTGGTAGGGAAGCGGATTCTTTGTGTCAAGCTCTACAAAAACGTGAGCGAAGAAGCAAGGGAAGGATTGGTGCTTGCTTTGATACCATGTACAGGTTAAGAGAAATTGGCAAGCATCATAACCTTATTCTAGGTTCAGCAATGTTTATATATCTATGTCTCGGGCTCCGATGACCCCCTTTTTCTGACCCATCTCGGTGTTCGCGTGCTCGTTCATAGATTTCACAAATCCAACGGTGGTTGTCAACGCCCCAAAAAGGGAAAAAGTGATGCCAGCTCGGAACTGACAACCATCGTTTGATTCTTGGAATCCAACGGCCGAGCACACGAACACGAGAGGGGTCAGAAAAAGGGGGTCCCCTGAGCCCGGCCCTATATCTATTACTACTTTAAAGCCAAAACTGGTCGTGGTTGGGGCATGCGCGCGCTTCACACGAAGCTCACTTACTCTTCGGCTTAGCTGCCTATCAAAAAAGAAAAAAAACCTAAAAGAGCATAACTTTGATGATAGAGGTCCATCATAACAGACGACTGTGTCAGCCACATGGCATTCTCGTAGAGATTACCAACTGTATGATGTTTGGCCCATCCCTAGGTAGACCTACATACCAAAAATCAGTCCGATTAGTGATTTATAACCTTTGGATCTGAGTACCCCAAAGGTTATAAATAGTCAAAGTGCCAATATGTTTGAAGATACTTATAATGAGGAACAAGACAATATGGCACTAAGAGTCAAAGTGCAACTTGATGAGGAAGCTTAATTTGATCTACAAGACAAAATTATCTCATTGAAAAATCTTAGGGCGTGTTTGATCGCCAAAGTGTGAAAATTGCATTTTCCTTGGTAAAACACAGCTTTCCCTTGTTAGATAGCCAATTTAAATCTGTATAATTTCCCCACCAACCCATATTAATCTGGATAATTTTTCCTACTAAGCCGAAAATTGATTTTCCATCCATATAGTTGAGAAATCATTTCCACCTGAAAATACACCTTTATTTTCTCATATGATTGAAATATGTGTTCTCGGTTGTAATCAGTCACCCATTTAAGGTATATCCCAAATGTATCTTCTCAGGAAAATTTTCTGTGCAATCAAACACGCTCTTAGGTAAGTGGATTATGTGGGGACTTTTGCTGATGTGTGAAGGTCTAGGGCACTAGTATGGTACTAGTGTAAGATACTCTGACGCTCAAGTTAGCTTTAATCACAGGAAAATTCAAGTGAGGTGTTTAGTCGCAAATTATTGCATACTTGAGGTTGAGGGCAGCGGTGTTAATTGTGCATGTCCTTTCGTTCACGTCGCGGGCGTAGTTATTGCCTCTGGGGGTAACGGCTAGTTTCTACCCAATGGTAAAATCCTCATTCCTTGTTTAGATTGAGGACTTACCTTAAGGAATTTTTTCGCCTCTGCTCACTAAAAGTCTCTCAAGAGCTCTCTGTAGGACACAAGTTTTGCAAACTTCAAAGAACTCTTAAGAAGCTTCTAGAATTATTCCAAGGATTCTCAGGCCAACTTTCTTTGCCTTCCGCACTCAACAAATGATCCAATGCCATTTTTGCTTTTCTTGACTAGATTTCCGAACCTCTAGAACTACTCGTACCTCAAGCAAGCTCTTTCCCTAGTGTTCCTCTCCAATTGAGATAGATAGGGCTCTCTTTATTGAGGATGTGCGAAGATTGGTTGACATTCCTTCGTACATCACCATTAAGACTGCAAGCAGTTCTATGTCCTCTGGTGACGAGGTTGAGGTGTTCCTCAGCCAAATCTGAATGGGGCTATGTTTCTCTTTTCATCCCTTTCTCAGGGATGTCTTGCGATTCTATGAGCTCTCCTCTGGTTAGTGCAACCCTAACTTTTATAGAATCATAGGCGGAATTGTAGCCCTAAGAGAGGTCTATGGCTTTGACCCAGACTTTGAAATTTTTTCTTATATATTTGTACTTATTAAAGCCTAGTCCAGGAAAGATGGGATCTATTACTTGTCTCCGAGGAAGAGGCATTTAGAACTCATGAAGGGAATCCATGGCACAGATAAGGACTGAGATAGAGACCTTCTCGTTATCTCAATGGAATGGAGTATTTGTCCCAAATGAAGTGAGGACTCTCAAGTACTCTGCTCTTGGAACAAAGCCCATAAGAGCAACTCCAACCGGTCTCTATATCTTCAAATATAGAGATGTGTTTCTGAAATCCAACTCCAACCGATCTCTATATTCTGCTTCAAATTTGAAGTCAGTCCCTCTATCTCTATTTGTGACTCAAATATAGAGATCTCTATTCTTTGACTCCAAATATACATAGAGATCTCATTTTGCTTTTTTGAATTTCCATCTTAATCATTTTAATAACTGAAAGTTTCTTACAATCCAATCAATGATACCTAGAAGGGGGTGAATAGGTATTTTAAAATTATGTAAAAATTAAATACTCTATTCTGATTACTAGTCTAGGTAGGAGTATTGATATTTGTTCAAAAGTGTTTATTTTAAGTCATACGACCGTTATTTTCTGTTATTTTTCCATTATATTGAAAATAACAACCGTTATTTTTTGAAAAATCTTTTGTTAAAAAATATCTATTATTTTTCAGTTATTTTCTATTATAAATTTATTGAATATTTTAAATCAAAATTTTAATTTTAGCACGGTTATTTTTCGTTATTTTCGTTCATTTCCATTATTTTCCGTTTTTTGCCCATGTGCGTTACAATCTGTTATAACAAAAATAATGGTAACGCGCCCAAATTCTATTATACCGTTTGAGTGCCAATGGCACCCAATTTTTGCAAATGCATTTTTTTGGGAGTGCCGTAGGCACGGACCATTTACTATTCTATATAACAAAACACAGTGGTTGTCTCCCCACTTATACTTCCTCTTATAGGCATCAACAAAGAAGGGCGAGATCTAATCCTCCCCCAAATGGACGGTGGATCTCAGCCACTTACGTGATTTTGGCAAATTCTTTGTTGAGGAGTACCGATGGCACGGGGCACCCACTAGTATATAACAAAACAGGATAATTGTCTTATCTCTTATCTTATCTTATCCGGTTTCAACAAAGAGTGGCTAAGATCTTATTCTTCAAATGGATGGTGGATCTCAGCCACTCATACTCAATTTTGGCCAACGCTTTGTCGGATAGTGTCGTGGGCACGAGCCACCCACTATCTATATAACAAATAGGAAAGTTGTCTTATCCCTTATCTTATCCGGCTTCATAAGATAAAGAGTGGTTGAGATCAAATCCATCCATCTAATGTCGGACGGTCGGATCTCAACCACTCACTCCCACTCATTTATTCGCCTCATGTTATGATTTTCGGGGAAATATGAAATTTCACTATACAGACTTGGATTTAGTGTACTGATATTCGCTTAAAAGTGCTTATTTTAAGCCATTATCCTTTAGCGTTATCACACTCTCCTATGTTAAACTTCCCATTTATACACTTTTCTACGGAAGAGTCTCTTTCATTGCGTAGAATACACTTTTCTGGACGAAATGGTATATTTGCATGCTTTAAACGCATTTCTGGAAGTCTAGATATGAAGCCATTTCGATTAAGTCTCATTACGCGCTTTTCGTTATTGTAGGAAACCCGATCAGGCGATTCTTGAGACTTACGGGCCCACGCTCAACCATAGAAGCCACTATCAAAGCTTAAAAGAGCCAATAGGCTATGACTAGAAGATACAGGCCAAGTACGGGTCAAGTCAGAGGATCGTAGAGCCAGATAAAGAATCAAGAGAGGCAAAGCTGAAGACCAAGAGACGGGCCAAAGTAATTCAAAGCCGTACCAACTGACATAAAATGACGGCTTACGTAATTGGTGAAGCTGAATGAGATTACATTGAAGATCAGGGTTCAAGACCCTCTGCCAGCTCTTTTGTCTTTATTTTGTATTATTTTCTCTCTCATCTATCCTAATTCTCTCTCCTCTTTCTCCATCTCATTAGACCCTAACATCTGACCCTTAGATCTTCTCATCCTACCATTCGATCATCAGATCGACCACCCCGATCTCTCTGATCTCCATCATCTAACCTCTAATCTTCTCTCCTCTAGCTCCATCCCATCTAACATAGCTTTTCCACCATTAGATCTTCTTTCAGGCCGTTAGATCATCCATCGGACCGTTGGATCTCTCCAGATCCGACGGTTCGCTAATCTTGGCCCATCCCCATTAGAAACCTCAATATCCCATCTTAGTGGCTAAGTGGCCCACAAGTCTAATGGCAAAAGGGCCCATTAAATAAACCCACGGTCTTGTCTGAATAGGCCCAATTCATGCTCTAATCCAACGGCCTAGATCGATTTTCCCTCCATTCTCAACAACCTTCATCCATTTAATATCCACAGGTTCTCAATAGCCCATGTGACATCATGTGGCCCCAAGGCCTTCAATGGTGGCCCACAAATGCTAATGGCCAAACGGCCCACTCACATAAAGCCACGGCCGAGTGTGCTCGTGACCAAAAAAAGATTAGAGTGGGTTGATGCTTCACTTAAAATAGAAGAGCACATAGCTTTTTGGGCCCATTTACCCTTTCTTCCACCTAAACCCATTAGGCCTTTTCTAAGGCCCACATTAAACCCATACGCATGAGGGAGAATTGGTCATTCTTGACCGATTCTCTCTCCTCCCAAATCTCTACGGTTTCAACAACCGCTTCTCAACTTATATCTCTCACGTTCCCATCTATCTATCCCAAGGATTCTCTCTCACTTCTCTCTCACACGGTCTCTCTTTGGGAGAGCACAATGGGAGCCACCACGCTCCTTTCTTCTCCTTCATCTTCCCACCGAAGTTGCAGGTTTGCAACTTCGGCTGATCTCTCGGGCACACCCTTGCTGCTCTTCCCTGGGTGGCCCTTCTCATGGCCTGATTTACAACCTGAAACCTCTCTTCCTCCCCAGAGATGCAGCTCCTTGCTGCCTTGCGCCATTATAGCAGGTGTTATTCATAATTTCCTAGCCTGCCAGCCACGTCCAGCACCTGTTGTGACTTCCTATGATCTCCTCCACTGGACTTCTTCACTTACAAAGTCGTGATCCTCGTGCCGCCCCTACGTTGGTCGAGTTTCCACCACACCGCCTACTCTGTTCCTGCACCTAACACCATCCCAACGTGCTGGCCATGGGGCTCTTCCTCAGACAAGCAAGGCATCACAGACGTCTCCTTCAAGAGATCTACGGAGTGCAACTTGCGGCTCCTCACAAGCCAATCCAGTTGCTGGTTCTTCATCCTCTATGGCGCTCTTCCCTCTCTCTTTAGCAATTCCATCCAGATCTGCCTCTCAAGACGTGCAGATCAGATCTGCAACGTCTTCTCCACCTTGCCGGAATGCAACTCCGGCGACTCCACTTGCTGCACACAGTAGATGCCCGAAAGCACCACCTCCTTCAACGGTGCTGGTTGCTCCTTTTCCAAATCGCACACCAACCTGCATATCACCATCCTCTCAGCCTTCCACCACTGTTTCGGGCAGACCTGCAACTCCGGCAGGTCTGCAACAGTCTCTTCTCTTCTCCAAGTGGAGCACCACCACGGACCTCACCTCCAAGCTTCAATGTCTTCATCTCCATCATGATGCTGCAGCCACTGTGTAGATCCTGCTCAAACCAGCATGCTCTTGGGATCTTCTCCCCCTTCTTCCACCAGCTACCACAACCGGTAGCTCGCTCCACCAAGCTCCACGTTCCTAGCACTTCCCTTCTCCTCCATCTTCATTCACGGCCTGCAACCATTGCAGGCCGTTAACCCTTTCTCCATCGTCTTCTTCCTCCCTTCTTCACGATTTCTCTTTGTTGCAGGTGGGTGGCGACCTCATCTCAACCATCGCCCTTCATCTCCTCTGCCTTCACGAGTTGTAGCCTGTAGATCTTCCACAACACCACAGTCCACCTCAGCACACCAACCTCCCATCCGTCAGTTTGATGCATCTTGATGCACCTCCAGCAAGAACCACCGCCTTCCTCTTGGCCAACCACCTGTCACACCGTTCTTCTTCCAAAGCTCTCACAGCAACCACCATTTTGGCTGATCCATGCAAGCTCTCCCTCCAACCTGAAACTAACGGCCATGACCTCCATGACAGGCAGGTTTCCCTTGCTGCTTCTCTCCATTCTCTTGGCCGTCCACCTCATGGCATTGCCATCTACTTCCCACCTCATGGTGCAATCTGCTGCACTTTCTCCATCAAAAGCTGGCCCGTATGCCTCCATGCCATATAGAACAACCCATGTTTTCTCCCATGGACAACAAGGCCGTGCAAACTCCCACCATCTCTTCTTCAAACCAGCCTGTGCTCTAAGGGTAAGTTGTGTGCACCACCAAAGCCTACAGAAAGCCACACCACTCTCATCTTCCATGGCCAATGTTTTCTTGGCCGACCATCATTGGCTAATCTTGGACCATTCCCATGGGTCGATCTTCACCACTCCGACCACATCCTAGTCCCGATGCACTCCGGTCACTCAATGGTAAGTACTACGAGGTATTTTCTCTATCTTCTCTCACTTTCTCTCTCTAGGGTTTCTCCTCTCTCTAGAAATCCTAGTTTCTCTCACTTTCTCTCTCTAGACGACATGGAAGGGACGTGACATCCCTAATCCCATGTTCTCTCTCTAGAGTGAGATTTCTCTCTCTAAGTCTATTTTCTCTCTCTAGATCCTCTCACTACATTCTCAGGCCGATCGCCTATTCACTTGGCCGACTCCTTTCGGCGAGTGAAAAGGTGAGCTTTTTAGGGCACATTATAGTACATTAGCCAATTCAAATCTACCTTGTCGGCCGGTAAGAGTCGATGTGGATTCCATGATTGAGCAGCATTCCATGAAATTTGGACGATCCTCTTCTTGATCGGTAGCGCCCTTAGCTCCAAAGGTCATGGGATGCTTCTCTGTCAAAACCCTTCTCCACGATTGAAGCATTCATCGAAGTCTTGGACGATCCTCTTCTTGATCGGTAGCGCCCTTAGCTCTGAGATTTCAATGGACGTTTCTTTCCCTTACCCCTTCTCTCGATTGAGCAGCATTCCATGAAATTTGGACGGTCCTCTTCTTGATCGGTAGCGCCCTTAGCTCCAAAGGTCATGGGATGCTTCTCTGTCAAAACCCTTCTCCACGATTGAAGCATTCATCGAAGTCTTGGACGATCCTCTTCTTGATCGGTAGCGCCCTTAGCTCTGAGATTTCAATGGACGTTTCTTTCCCTTACCCCTTCTCTCGATTGAGCAGCATTCCATGAAATTTGGACGGTCCTCTTCTTGATCGGTAGCGCCCTTAGCTCCAAAGGTCATGGGATGCTTCTCTGTCAAAACCCTTCTCTTGATTGAAGCATTCATCGAAGTCTTGGACGATCCTCTTCTTGATCGGTAGCGCCCTTAGCTCTGAGATTTCAATGGACGTTTCTTTCCCTTACCTCTTCATCTCTCATCCCTTTACATGCTTTCTTTATTTCTGTTATTTTGATTTATGTACGCACTCTTTGATGATTAATGAAATTTGATTTTTGACATTTTGGTGTTCTGAATCTCAAATGAATGATGTTTTTAAATCGACTCGCCCTTCTCATCTCTTCACCATTCTCATTTCTCTGTGTATATTATTTGTCAGTTTTAATTCCTTATTGTGCTAACTCACACCGAGTGCGGATCGACATCCGACACGTACTGCTATACAAGTTACATTTTGCAGATAATCGGATTTTACAAATATTGTTGAAGTTAGGGTTTCCAAATTGACGACGCGGAAAAATCCTTCTTTCATGTGCGTTCACCAAATATGTGCCGAACATAAATAGGGTTCATGGGCCCAAAAGTAAAAAGATTTGGTGTACACTATGATAGCGGTTGTTATAACGGGTTTGGACCTCCCTCATTACGTAATGTACCGTTTTAACGCTCAGAAAATAACGGCTGTTAGTTTCTGTTATTTTTTCTATTATAACGAAAATAACAACCATTATTTTTTGAAAAAAATTTGTTAAAAAACATCCGTTATTTTTATTATAAATTTTAGTGAATATTTGAAAATCAAAATTTTAATTTTAGCACCGTTATTTCCGTTCCTTTCCATTATTTTCCATTTTTTGCCCATGTGCGTTACAATCCGTTAAATGGAAATAACAGTAATGCCCCCAATCTGTTATACCGTTTGAGTGCCACAGGCACCCAATTTTTGCAAATGCGGTTTTTGGAGAGTGTCGTGGGCACATGCCATTTACTATTCTATATAACAAAACAAAGTGGTTGTCTCCCTTATAGGCATCGACAAAGAAGGGCCAAGATCTAATCCCCGAAATGGACGGTGGATCTCAGCCACTCACCTGATTTTGGCAAATTCTATGTCGAGGAGTGCCGATGGCATGGGCCACCCACTAGTGTATATATATATATAACAAAACACAGCGGTTGTCTCCTACTTTTATAGGCTTCATATATCCAAGGGCCCATATCAACCCTTACATAAAATAAAATATAGACGGTTGGATTAATTTAACAGGAAAATTGTCTCCCCACTTATACCCCTCTTATCGGCTTCACAAAGGATGGCCAAGATCTTATCCCCCAAATGGACTATGGATCTCATGAACCACTCACCCCCGATTTTGGAAAATGCTTTGTTGGGGAGTGCCGAGGGCACGGGGCATACACTATACATCTATATAACAAAACAGAGTAGTTACTTATCCCCCCTCTTATCGGCTTCACAAAGGATGGCTGAGATCTTATCACCCCAAATGGATGGTGGATCTAAGCCACTCACACCCAATTTTGGCAAACGTTTTATCTGAGAGTACCGTGGGCACGGGCCACCTACTAGTATATATATATGTTCAAAGCAATAATTGAAATTCCCTTGTGGAATCATTATCTACTATATACATATTTTCTTTTAGTCATCCCTTTGGGACACGACAAGAAAGTTTATTTTATTTTATTTTATTTGTAAGCATGGGACAAGAAAGTTGGGGGGGGGGGGGGGGGGGGGGAGGGATGCCAAATGGTTGCGAGGTTGTGTGGTGGAGATCCATTGATCCCACAAACCTAACTCAATGCTCTAATTCCAACTTGCTCCTTTTGCATATTCCCCACTCAACTCGTCTATTTTATTGGTGAGACCAATTGAATTCTCAAAAATACCCTTTATCAATTTCAGTCAGCTCAGTTGTCTCCTCCTCTTATAAGCTTCAACAAAGAAGGGCCGAGATCTTATCCTCCAACTGGATGGTGGATCTTAGCCATTCACACCCGATTTTGATAAATGCATTGTCGGGGAGTACTGTGGGCGTGGGCTCGGGCCACCCATTAGTTAGTATTATAAGAGACGTCTTAGTTGCACAAAGCGGGAGCAGAAGATAACCTCCGATGATGAAATGGACTGTTGCAAGCTAATTTTAATTGAAATATTTTAAGATGGAAGAAAGGAGAGATTCTCGAGCGTAAATATTTTACGGGGGGCCAAGCCATCACGTGGGGGGGCGGGTTGGGCTTCCATTCTGGTTGCTTGTAACCTCTCTTTTCACGGGGGGGCGGCTTAGGATAGGATAACGTTATATTATGTTGTTGACGTCGATATATTTCTTTTCAATTACTCGCGTGTCAAAGCTAAGGGTATGAAGATTTAAGGAAAACGTCAATTATGGAAAACGACATTCGTATAAAATTGTACCAACACTGATTTTAAGCCTTTTTTCGAGATGGTTGAAATGCAGGAAACTAAATAGTAGTCTCATCTCATCAGTGTTTTAGGATCTGTCCAAATCTTAGTTAGCAATTAGGCATACGGCAAAGATTCATAACGGGAATTTTTT
Organism: Euptelea pleiosperma; assembly: GCA_035048495.1. Taxonomy (NCBI): domain Eukaryota; kingdom Viridiplantae; phylum Streptophyta; class Magnoliopsida; order Ranunculales; family Eupteleaceae; genus Euptelea; species Euptelea pleiosperma. The sequence goes on along the minus strand of CM068542.1, from coordinate 23,877,808 downwards.
TAGGTTAAATCGGTTTTAGAATATAAAAATCCGGTCATTGTTGATGTGTTATATCCGTTTAGCCGTAAAACCCTGAATTTTACCGATTTTTTTTCATTTTACACTTGCGTTTAATACGTTTTATTTAAAAAAAAAAAATTGCAAATTGTGTGTATTAAACACGAAAACAACGCGTTTTATTCATTTAATCTTAAAATTCGCGATTTTTACCGATTTTTTAGTTCATACGGTCGTATTAAACTTTTCTTAAAAAAAAGTCACTAATCAGGCTGCTTTTTGGTTTGTAGGTCACCTAGGGATTGGCCAAACATCGATACGGTCAGTCCTCTAATAGTTTGCCACATGGCTAATACAACGTGGAAATCGAGTTGTGCTATAGTTGAGAATAGGAATGGGTGGTATGGGAAAGAGGAAATGCAAGTTTCATCTATTTTTTGTACGTTTTTGTGTATAAAACGATGTATAATCAATGTTTATATATGAAATTAAACAATGTCTATATTCTTCATGAATGATGTGATATTCTTGTTATATGTAACAATCCAGATGCATCAGGGTCCTAAAAGATAGATAATAGATTTTAAGGAACAACTCATCTTTACAAACAGATGACAAGGAAGGACTAACCGATGACAAGAAAAGGAAACCAGATGATAAGGATAAGGATTTGTTTACAGACTGTTAGAGGAGTGTGTTAGAACCAGTTTTTCTCAAAAAGATCTTTTAGGGGAAATCCAAGGAAAATAACCTAGTGTCTATTTTTCTATCTATTTCAAAATTTGATATGGTAGGTTCCAAATTGATAAAAAATGAATTTTTGGTGAATTTCTAGCTAACAGTACATCGGATCTAATTTCTATACTGTAGAAACTATAACATGAGTTCAACCCTATTTTCTGAAATACAAATCCATGATTCTATAGCTTGGTCTATTTTTCCAATGATCTTCATTAAGTCTAGTTTCTAGAAATGTATGATAGGGTAGGATTGATAGAGAATTGAATTCTCGGTGATTTTTACAAGACCCTTAGGTCAAACTATTTTATGAAAATCCAATACCTTATCGTTGTCTTAGAACGAATTGTTCATATTGTTAGACCAAAATCAGAACCCTTAAGTTATTTTTTTTCATATTGTACCTTCTATTAGGTTTCCAGATTGGTATGGCACATTTGATTCGGACATCAATTCAATTTGATCAAAACATACATTATTCCAATTCATGAAGACCGGAGATTTGTTGATCTTAGAATTTAGATAATTTTTCTCTCCAGTATTCAGATTATTGAACTTTGGAAGTATTGAGTATTGTCTATTGAGTACGGTTGACTGGTTGTATGGTAATGAATTATAGATTCGGTTCCTCTTGCAGTTGCTACTTACTTCTTAGTTGATCCTTGAATTGATTGGCATTTGGTTGTTCACTTGTTTGCTAACTTATTATCCTTATTTTATGAATTGAGACCTAATTTATGAGTTTTATTATCTTCTTTCGCTTGGAACTATCAACTGCTAAGGTAAATCATTAGAAAGAAGAGCTATCAATGTATATATTTTTCTTTTCTTTTCAGTTCTATAATTGTTTCATTTTTTCAAATTATTAAGATTTTAATGAGATTTTTAGAGCTTTTTTCAAAACAAATTGAGGCTTACACCTCATTCCACCTTGACGCTTATGCCTCGCCTCACAAAGGGAAACCACCTCATGTATGCCTCGCGCTTTTAAAAACAATGATTGCAAATGCTGATGATCATGATTTGCTAGGTTAAGCAAATCTAGAGGGACCTCAAGACCAATACATTGTGGCTACTCCTAATACATTTGGTAGGTTAGGTTACCCCTCATGACCACGCCACTCTACCGAGAGGGATTTTGAAACTAGTCATTCAAACGTATGTGAGCATAGATGCATTTCTTGACTCACAAATCTACTTTTTTACCATTGTCATGTCAATTAATATCTCTCCACTAAGAGACCACAAGACCTTTGTCATAGGGTGTCACATCGACATGACATCATGTGGTGTGGTCAAGGTTTAAAATATCGCTCCATTTCATTGTCTCGGTAAGCTAACGGAACGAGACAATGGAAAAACCACTATATGTTAAACAATGTTTTAATGCTTAATTAGGTTACAAATTTGTTTTTTTAGCATTAATATGTGTTATAAATGTGTTTAGTACTGAAATTAAGTTATTGGATTGAGAATATGTATCGTCTTGGTACCTTATCGGAACGAGAAGTCTTGGCCAAGACGGAATGATATTTTCAACCATGGGTGTGATTTGAGTCATTAAACCGGCTCTCATTTTCCCGACCTACTTGCTAGTGTCTCAGCAGCCTGACAGTCCTCTTGTACAACTCGAATTTTGGATCACTGCCCATAGTATCGAAAGTTTCCCTTATCTATGACATCTGTTCTGCTGAGTGCATGATGCTGGCAATCACTAAAGTCAGATCCAAGTGCTTGCCGTTCCCCTTGCGAGTTGTGTCCATAATTGGTGACATTTCCTCTACATTAAGCATCCTGTCTAGTTTGACATCGAAGAAATTAATAAAACTTTTGCTGTCAACGAGGATGCTAACTAGATGATTGATTGTCTTCTATCCAGTGTTTGAAGCCCAATTTTGATGGTAGTAATGGGGGAAACCTTGGAGGAGCTGGGTGAGACTTATTTGAGTCATTCCAGTATCAGGAGTTACCAACGCAACTTGGCTGCGATTGTTCAAACTTATACGGTTTCTAGTTTGACTAAGTCAGAAACCAACGCCCAATTCGGAGCAGTTAGAGAGATCCACTTTGACTGTAGAGGTGTCAAACAATGGATTATGGTGCCTTAGTATTGCACCAATGGGGCCCTCTTGATGTTCGAATGAACCGCTCCATTGTCTGTGAGTTAGTACTAGTAAATGTCGTTCCGGAGTGTTTGGGGAGCATTTTCTTTTATGTGATCCCCAACTCTGTGGTAGAAACCTCTGTTGATCATATTAAGCATACCTATCAAAAGCAACTTATCTGCAGATGATATTGCTAATGAATGAACAGACCTCCAATGACAATGTATTTTAGGGTTGATTCCTCCTTAATGGATCAGTTTAATAAAATTAATGATGCTTCATAAAAGCAATGAACATTTATATACAGTATGACTCAAGCGTTCGATAAATTTTACAAGATTCCTATAATTTTATTAGTACTAGTAGTGAATCTACTAATACAAGTCAGCTACCAAAAAGCTATGTTAACCAGGTACGGCTGAGACACAACCAGGAGTCTCAGCCAGGATACGTCATGGACATGACATTTACACTTAAAAAATGAAGTGCCGACACAGGTACAGCATCCATTTTGAAGTGTCCAGGAAACATAACCAAAAAGGGGAACAATACTGATAAAAGCTTGCATTTCACAGTGAAAGCACTGTACACTGTATATTTCGCAACATCAAAGTGTATGGAGTGTTCTTAAAGACGAAATGAAGAGTTATGAATACCAGAAAGCAAACCAAAAACTATGAATGCTATTCAGTAAACCAGTATGACATACCACACTACCTTATTAATTTGTATAATGAGGTATAAACTGTTCCACCAAGTCACGGACATGGCCATTCTCCCCTTCAAGAAGGCGTACCACCTGTTTCCACCAAGATATTAAAGATAACTTAGATGAAAAAAAGAAGATTTGTTTGACTTGTGAACATAGTAGAAAAACTGCACCAAACTTATATGGTTCTACAAAAATAGACAATTGAGAAAGGCACGAATCATCATCTAAGACTTCGCCAACTAATTAGTTTTGGATAGAAAATAAAGACATAAATATGTGAAGAAAATCAAATTCTAATCATTCAAACATATGTGCACATTTATCACTGACATTGCTTGACTCACGAGTTTAGTTGTTGACCATCGTCATGTGGTCTCCAGTAAGAAGCCACGTACACCTGTCGCCTTGTTCATAGGTTGTCATATTGACAATTTGACATGATATCCAATGGGGTAATTTGAGTCCCTCGGTACAGATCGGCTTTCATTTTTTTCTTTTGCCTACTTACTGTTGGATTCTATGTACACCCACGTGGGAGTGTTCTTAGTGGGCTGCGTTCCACTACCCCACGTGGGTTAAGTGATGGGCCCACCCACTTAACCCACAATCTCTTTATTTCATGTTAGTGGGTTAAGTGGTGGGCCCCCACTTGACCCACACGATTTCTCCTTTAGTTGTATAAGGGGTTTCCCCTACTTATAATAATTACTTATGGGAGATTGACTATTCACTTCAATCTCCCCATTCTCTCTCAAACCCTAATCTCTTCTTCTCTCTCTCAATCTTTAGCATATTGGTGACAACCTCAAACAACAACACTTACTAGTTTCTCAGCTGTATGATGATCTCCTCGTGGTTTGATAACTACGACTTAATGTTACCACCCTAGCCTAATACTGTCAAAAGTCTATGTAAGCTATGCCATCAATTTTGCGTAGTGCATGAAGATGAGGCAATCAACCCTTCGGGTTCATCAATATGGGAACTCCTGCTTAAGGCCTTGCCATGTGGTTGCCAGTCACAACTCATCTGATGTTGTGTCCATTCCTGGTGATATTTCATCTATATGTTAGTAGATAAATATGTATCCCAGGTAAGGGTATTTTTTTAGTCTTTTCTTATTTGCAGCCCTGACAATAAAGCAACTTGTGTTTTAGGATGAAATAAAGCAACTTGCAAGGAGCGAGAGGATTGCAACTCATGCCTCCAATGTAGCAAACTTGGTTCTCTACATAGCTAAAGTTTATGCTTCCCTGGAGAACAGATCCTTGGCCATGATCGCATCAACCTTTGACTTTCTCTTGGATCTCTTATCAGGGTTCATCCTATGGTTTACTGCCTATGCCATGAGAAAACCAAATCACTATCGGTGTCCAATCAGCAAGAATCAGCCCCCATAAGGGCATTCTAGTCATTATGTAGTACATAATGGTTTTTAAAATTAATAAGAAGAGGGTTAGAGATCTAAATCACCTAATCCTAACACATTTTGCCGAGAGATCCTACAGTAACTACTGCATCTAGGACAAGTTGCCAATTACTTCATCTTTGACAAGTTCTTAATTACTATGTTCGGGACACTTCCTGGTTAATGCATCCATAATTGTTCCTAGTCACTGCATTCAGGACAGTTCCGGCAACCAAATCAAACCTTACGGCTTTTCAAGAGCTCCAGCAGGTTTTATAGCTACTATGGATTCTCTTCCTATGAAGGTTTCCACCTCGGTAAGTTAGAACCAAGTGGTCTCAAGCATTGGACAGACTCAGTGGCGAAGCCAGGATTTTGATCACGGGGGGCAAAATCACAAAAAAATTCTTCAAGGAGGGTAAAATCTCAAAAAAGAGAAAACCAGGAGGGGGGGGGGGGGCAAACCAAAGGAAAATGGTACCTTTGGAAGTAATCTTTTTTATTTTTGTAAAGAATTTCAAAGTTGAGGGGCGGCAACTGCCCCCTCTGGGCCCTTCCTGGCTCTGCCACTGGACAGACTGCTGGATCTACATTACCAATCAGTAAGTCAAATTGGAAAATTATCTAGAATGGTCTCATTCTGCTACTATATTTATATGGGGAAGGGGGGTGGGACGGGCACAAAAGTTGGGTTATATCACTGGAAAAATCAAGGATCCTCCCAAAGATGTTCCAATGCATGAAAGGTGGGAGGCAAGGAATTATATTTTAATAACCTGGATCCTTCACTCTATAGAACCACATATTAATTGATGTTTGTATCCTCTGTGGGCTGTGAAAGATATATGAGACTTTACTATAGGTTTCTATAAACATCAAAGGAATACTGCTCGGGCATTTCAATGGTATCAGAACATTGCCACATTTAAGCAAGGTAGCAAGAATATGGGTGAATATTATCCAGAACTGCTGGGTTTGTATGAAGAAGTTTCTCTAGTCTTGTGTCGGCAGGTCAACTATTATAGAGGTACAACAGAAGAGTTTGGAGACCAGATAGATTTTTGTCTTACTGCATGGTCTTAATCTTGAGTATGATCAGACACAGGTACAAATACTGTCTCGAAAGACCTCGCTCTTGCTATCCACTCTTATGTTGTCAAAGTCTGAGTCAGATTGGAAAATTGTTAGGGGTAGGATTCAAATTGAACTGAAATTCAAGCTGTGATACTGTAGGATTCATAATGACTTTCTTTTACAAATTAAGAAAAATATAAAATAATATCTAAAAATTTAAATAAACTATATAATGCCTATATCCTCCCTAATTCATCTTACAATGACAAAGTTCTCTACAAACACTTAAATAATAACAAAATAATTTACCTAACAATCCTGATATGGACTACGGAGACAATTCAAAATTCACAGTATACACATAAAATATCTTTTCACAAAAAGAAATATCAAAACCATGTATATAGATTCAAGATCAAATTAAACAAATTTCTGATCTCATCAACAAAGTTCCAACTCTCAATCTTTCATTGCATGCATGGACATCATTTCTTCTTATCCGTGATGTTTCATTCAGAAAACGTCATAAAAACATTTCTAAATATAATTGCATTGCCAGAATTTATTGTTCATGTAGAATATTAAGTTTATGCTCGCACTAGAAAGTACAATTTGCATAGAACTTTGAAATGGAGAAAAAATAGAGAAAATAGACTAGAGATGATCCCTTATCTGTAGAATGCTTGTAAAAACAATCCCGGACAATTTCATGTCACCAACCTTAACCACTAAGGAGTTCCCTGCTAGGGGACCTCTGAACTAATTTTAATCGCTAAGGCCTTTTAATTAGAATAGTAGAAAACAAACAAAAAACTAAAAAATGACCCACTGTTGATGACAGAACTATATTAAAATGATATTTTGTATGTATAGAAACATATAGCAAGAAACATGTTATTAATCTGTTTAATTAGTAAAAACACCCAGTCGTCCACTGATTTTCTTTCTTGTATGTTTAACAGCTAGGAAAATCAAAAGCAAAAAAAGTCATTATTTCCACATGAAAAATGTGTTCCATGTTTTTATTCACATGATAAGATTTGAGAGAATCATGAATCTTACTTGCATTTTAATATTCCCATAAACATTGTAGGATTTTACTGAAAGGTATTCAATCCTAAGTTAAGAATTGCTTAGGTTAATAATTCAGTTGAATCATAGCATTTGAAGAAAAACCCAGATGTCAAGGGCAAGGTTTAGAATTTTGTTTTGGAGGAATGTCTCGGTCAGGGTAAAAACCGAGACAAACTCTGAAACGAAACAAAATATTTACGAAACATCGAAAAATGGCGAAGCAGCGAAATTTTCCGAAACATCGCGAAATATTCCGAAACATTTCGAAACATATATATATATATATCAGGATCGGGAGACAACAATTTTCACAACATTTTCTACAATAAAAAATTAGCATGAGCCAATATCTAAATTATAAGTTTTGGAATTGGATGATTTTTGGCGAGGATGGTCTCTATGGCGAGGAGATCATCCTTACAAAAGTTCAAATCATTCTGACATTCGTAGACTGATTTAGAAGTTGAAGAATTATGGACCGTCTATTTTTACTGTTAACTTGAAGACTACACTTGATGTGGTTAGAAAATTCAGAATGGGCTGATTTTTTGTAGGAGTGATCTATATAGTGAGGAGATCATCCTCACCAAAAATCAGCTATTGATCCATCTTCCATGTGGGTGCGCCAAAATTGTTGTAGAAAATGTTGTGAAAATTGTTGTCTCCCGATCCTGGCCCTATATATATATATTTAGATTTTATCGGATTGTATCATAATGTCTCAGTTTGTCTCGGTGAAACAAACCGAAACATTACGAAACAAAATAAAACATACTCTTACAAAACAAAACGAAACATACGGAACATTATGAAACATTCCAAAATTTTAAACCATGGTTGAAGTATTTTTTATTTCAACAAATGGAATCACTAACAGAATTTTGTCGAGAGGATACCAACTTCTGAAAAGATTTGGGAGAAATACCCACTAGTCATTTCCGGAGAATACAAGTTCGGTGATGAACCTGAGGAGGAAAGGAGGATGGACATTTTGAAGAGATTTTGTTATGAAGGTAATTTCCGTCATGTTAATTTATTTGATTTAGAAGAAGTAATAGGAACTTATCTGTGGATGATTTTCTTGTTTTGTAGACACTGGGTATAGGTTGTGGGGATCCCTGACGCCCTCTATAGACATGAAGTTGAAGAAATTACTTCAGATTGGCGGCCTTCAACGATACTTCGATAACCTTCTTGGCTGTCCGAGTAAAATAAATTGCGTTACCGTTGCCGACTTGCCATGTTTGCGTTCGTCGAGTAGTACGGTGACATATGTGCTCCACTTGCTCATCCAACCCCTATGTCGAGTGGGATTGACATTTTTGCTCTCCAATGTCGCGATTGCGGTGTTGGTGAAGATTCCTGTAGACTTGTCAAGGTTCAACCTGGAGGATGTCCCTGTGGTGGAGCCGAGGAGAGCGTCGCCAATTGAGGAAGACGCACCAGGATGAAGCCAGTCCTTCACGGATGTCCGGTCTTGGGGATAGTAGCACCGGTGAAGTGGAGGTGCTCGTGGTTGGGGAGCCAATTGTCGAGGTGGTCGAGTCGGTATTGGTGGATCTGACATCTATGGAGCCCGAAATTCGTGAGGCCGAGGTGTTGGAGGCTAGGCCGAGTACAATGGACTCCAAGGCAGAGCATGAGCCCCTGGCTGATGAGAATGGTCTTCCTGTTGTGGAGGTACATGAAAAAAAGGTGGAGGCCTCGCGAAGGGCATTTTCTCCTAGGGGCCTCACCCCGAGCCGTGGTTTATTAAACTCGATGGCTCCTATGTTAGACCAGAAGATACTGCCATGTTGGACCCACAAATCGCAATAGCCATTGTGAATGGTGCAAGGCTTCATGCCGACATCCATAGCCCAAAACAATGTCCACGTTATTTTACTTTGCATAAAAAATAGCATAACATTTTTTCAGTGTTTTTGAATGTTTCGTGTCGTCTCGATTTGTCTCACTGAAACAAACCGAAATATTAGGTAATTTCAATCCTTTTCTAACGTTTCGTTTCGGTTAAGCAATATTCGAGATGTAACCATTGAGAGGAACCAAGACAAAATGATACTTGAACCATGATTATGGGACCTCTCTAGCATGGTTTAAAGTCTTGTTCTCAACGTAGTCTCAGCCAATTGGGAAAATGAGGACTTCTCTATCAAGAAGGTATGAAACATGTTGAGAAATTGGTGAGAAAAGCTAAGAAAATGCCAAGATAAACCCCCAACGTATCATTCCAGTCAATTCTGGCTCGTTAAAGAAGAGGGGTCCCCTCGGGACCAAAGAAAGACATTCTGAGATAAAACGATACTTTGAACCATGCTCCCTAGGGCCTTGATGTCATAAAAGATTTCCTGAAGTCACAATTTAGTTACATGAAACTCCTATGTAAGGTGTCGCTCCCACTCTCAAACCACGCTCATGGTTCGAGACGGTGAAAACGCGAACTTGTTTGAGACAGACTCTTGATTTTTAAACAAGTATTTGACATGAATTTTTGGGAACAAAACTCAACGACTCTAAAATGTTGTGAAGGACTTAGGAAGTAGGAAGATGATGTATCCTACCACAACAATAACATTACAGTCTTCAAACAAAATTCATCAATCACTATTTTGTCATGTTATTTGGGCCTATGACAAATATTACCGATTCTTTTAAAAATAATTTAATCTCTTTAATACATACATACTATATGTATGTATGTATGCATGTATGGAAACTTCCCAAGCATTCCGTACCCTATGGCATCCTTAAAACACACACTTCCTAACTCCCATTTCATGCAATTTAAGAGCCACACACATTATGTTTTGGATAATGTACCACACTTACCACATGGAAGACCCAATTGGATGATCAAGTGTGCCACATAGTACACATCCATGGCACGCATAGGAATATACATCACATATATAGTACATAGCCTAATAAAAATAGGAAATTAGTGGTTTACAACTCGGTCAGCTTCCTACCAACCCGCACCTGACTTTTACCATGTGTTGAGGGGGGGACTGACTGACTGTTTTTACCTGTTCCCAATTAACTCTTTCAAAGAATATATTTTACTATACCGAGGCAGGGGGATCATCTTTCCCCCCATCTCTTCACGCTGGTTATGGAGACCGTTTCATGCCCGATTGAAAATGCAGTCCATGAAAAGAGGATTAAGATACACAAAACTTGTGCTGATCTGAATGTTTCTCACCTGTGTTTTGCTGACAATTGCTTGTTTTCGCACAGGCAGACAACACTTCAGCCTCCACTCGCAGTCTACTTGAGAGATTTGGTGAACCATCCGGATTTCACTTCAGTAGCAGTAAAAGCACTGTCTTTTTCTCTAGAGCTTACCAACATGAAAAGCAATTATTCACTCAAGAGCTGGGTTTTGTAGAAGGAATGCTTCCAATTGGATATTTGGGGTTACCTCTCATTCAACTCGATTGATGGATATGGACTGTTCCTCAAATGTTGGTAGAGTGCAGGCTAAGCTCCAATCACGGAAGAGTCACCACTTGACATAGCTCGAAGGCTGGTCCTACTGAAATTTTCTAGTTTGATCGAGGGCAGTAGACTTCTCCCCAAGAATAGGTTCAAGTTTTCCAAATCCTCGAGGACGAGCACATCCATGAGGATGATTTGGAAAACGGAATTTGTAAGAAGAAGGGAGGGGAACAAGTGCCTACTCCCTACAAGAAAGATGGAGCGATCATGTCCAGCTTAGCTATTGCTATACTATCCCGATGCTAGGGGGAGGGGAGATCCTTGTTGCTTATTTAACCCAGCCCATGTCATTTTAGTTCACTCCAGATCCGGGGTGGGGTGTCCATCCACTTCTAGAACTGGGATGAATCGATTGCTCCCTGTAGGAATAAGCTGCCTCTGACCCAGGCATCTCCAAGTTCCTTGGTTCTCCATCACAAAGCGAGCCCAAAAGAGCATCCATCTTCTTTGTCTCAATGCTCAATAGCTATCATATTTACTGGTCTGGGGTATTCTGGACTCCTCGATCCACTTTTGATCGCCTTGAAGAATTTTCAAAGATTTACTTTGGTCAGGGCCAGACATGTACAGAAAACTTCATGCTGTCAATTGGAAATAAGTTCGTTGCCCTACTGATGTAGGTGGTCTGTGTATCTGAACTTAATTGGAACTCAACTGGTCTTCTAAAACTAGTTTGGCAAGTGGTATAAAAAAAGATACTTTAAGGGTTCGATAGGAATGCCAACTAACTAAAAAATAAACATTTCCGAACATATGAGTCGAAGGGAGATGCCTCTTGGGCTCGGAGAATTGTTATTAAAACTCAAGGGGACACTGAAGGCCTTATAAAACATGTCATTGCAGAGGGTTTAAACACAAACATGAGGGATGACCCATGGCTGCTGTGTGAATTATTTCAAAGACTTTTGGGGACAGATTGGAGAATGAGAGAAGAAGCTTGCATGGCCGAATTCATCTGTGATTATCAGTGGAATCTGCCTCCTCCAGTTTCTTTATATATAGATGATGTATGGGATGATATTAGAAGTACAGATATTCTGCACAGAGAAAGGGGTGATTCTATCATCTGGGTCCCAATGCCCAATGGAGAATTTTCCTTCAAATCTGTGTGGGAACCAATCAGGAATAAATATGCAAAGTGGAAAGATCTGGTCGGGTTTGCAAATAGGATTCCTCACCATGCTTTCATAACACAGATGACCATCTTTAAAGCTCCCCTCACTCAACATCATTTTCTGGGCTTGGGTTTTATTGAAGAATCTGGGTGTGTGCTATGCAACAGAAATGCTGAAAATGTGTATCACCTTTTCTTCAATTGCCACTTTTCTCATAGTATATTGAAATCAGTGCTCGTGTTATGCATCTATAAACATCGAAGAATAAGAAACTGGGATGAAGAGATTGCTTGGGTGTGCCACACATTCTCAGTTAAAAGCTTGAAGACTAGGATAATAGGATTAAAAAGATCTCTTTCAATGCCACAATCTAACAAGTGTGGAAAGAAATAAATGCCCGTATTTCTGAAAAGAAATTCAGATTGAAGGAAGTTTTGAAAGCGATTATTTGTGATACTCGGCTGAACGCAAATTCTATTAATATAGAAACCAAAGAGAATGCCCATACAAGAGATTTAATGCATAATTGTGGAATTTCGCGCAGACCTCTCCTAAAAGCAGTGAAATGGAGTCAATGGCGAAGACCTAGCCCAAATTGGTTGATGCTAAATACTGCTGGGTCTATCGTGACCCCTTCTCTGTGGTGGGAGGCATTCTTCGAAATGAGATGGGGGATGTTCTAGTTGCTTATGCAAGAAAATCAAACATTCTAGTTACGGAGCTGCATGCTATCAAGAAAGGGCCAGTGATTGCAAAGTAACATAACATCATGCGTATCTACAGCAGATCTGATCTGAAAACAGCTGTGGATTGTATCAGAAAGTACACACTGTGGCCATGGAGAGCAAAGAAGGTCCTTGGAGACATTATGTAGCTTCTTGAATCATTTTTTTTGGGATGTAATTCATGTATGGAGGAAACTAATTGGCCAGTTAACTTTTTGGCTAGTTTATGTAATTCGGATAGTGGCGTCATTCTTACTCCGTCAAATATCCCTAGACCTCTAGAGTTAATCCTTGAAGAGAATGCTAAGGGTTGTAAATATGCCTGCCTGTAATTATTTTCTTTCTTTAATTTTAATATATCTGGTTGGGGTCCTGCCTAACCCCATCTTACCTACCAATAAAATAAATTTAAAACAACAAAAGCCCTACTCATCTCTCATTCTCTCCCTTCCGCCTCCTTCTCTTTCCCTTAGCACGTGTAGGTTTTTCTTTCCTTTAAGTTCCTAGAACACCAAAAATGGTGAATTCGGCAGCCTCTGATGGTAGTAGCAGTGATTCCAATGTGTCGAAGGAGTGGCGCTTGCTGGAATCCAGCAATGACAAGAAGTGATGGAAGCTAAACAAACTTACAGCAAAAGTTGCAGAGGGTTAGAGAACTATGTATTATAAAAATATAAAGAAGGTTGAAAATCATTAAAAATAATTGTAACTCCCAGCAGCCCATTCCTCTATCACATGTGGGATTAATTTGACGAGGGGGTCTGTTAAATAGCTGACCTGGCAGTCCATCTAGAATTACTTATATAAATACTAGTAGGTGGCCCGTGCCCACGGCACTCTCCGACAAAGCGTTTGCCAAAATCGGGTGTGAGTGGCTTAGATCCACCATCCATTGGGGTGACAAGATCTCGGCCATCCTTTGTGAAGCCCATAAGAGGGGGGATAAATGAATAGTGGGTGGCCCGTGCCCTCGGCACTCCCCTACAAAGCATTTCCCAAAATCGGGTGTGAGTGGTTGAGATCCATAGTCCATTTGGGGGATAAGATCTTGGCCATCCTTTGTGAAGCCGATAAGAGGGGTATAATTGGGGAGACAATTTCCCTGTTAAATTAATCCGACCGTCTAAATTTTATTTTATGTAAAGGATTGATATGGGCCCTTGGATATATGAAGCCTATAAGAGGGGGAGACAACCGCTGTGTTTTGTTATATAGGTTAGTGGGTGGCCCGTGCCCACGGCACTCCTCGACAAAGCGTTTGTCAAAATTGGGTTTGAGTGGCTGAGATCCACCGTCCAGTTGGGGATAAGATCTCGGCCCTCCCTTATGAAGCCTATAAGAGGGGGAGACAACTTCCCTGTTTTGTTATATAGATGTGTGTGTCTTATGTCAGAATTCACGCCACTAGTGAACCTTTAATGTTCACAGGGCAGTTTGTGTTGGAGTTTATGTAATACACCCACGTGGGTGTCTCAAGTGGGCTGCGTCCCACTTCTCACGTGGGACCTTTTTTTGGGTTTTCACTATTCACGTGAATAGTGTTCTCCTTTGTAGGGTTTCTCCCCATCATATATATATACAGTGAGTGCGGGAGAATGAATTAACAATTCATTCTCTCCTCTGCCCCTAGTTGCCAAGTTCGCGAATTATTCGCGAACAATTCGTTTTATAAGGCAAAACGAATTATTCGGCCAAACAATTCAAAAATTCGGAATTATTCGCGAATAATTAAGGCCATGCGATTAAAACGTGTTTTATTCGGGTAGACGATTACTTCGGCCCATTAATTCTGCTAGAAAATAGAGTTTAAAAGAAAAGGGAAAAAAAAAAAAAAAACTCTAATTTCATTTTCGAATTCACGTTCATCATCGTCTCCACCCTAATGCATATCTGCATGTGTTTGGGCATCCAAAGTTATCTCAATGGACATAAATATTCAATATAATATTATAAGGTGCATATGAGATGTTTGTAATAAGGACACAGCTAGTTTCAATGAATATTTAAATATAAATTTTTTAATAAGAAGCTTTTTTAAATCTTTTTACAAAGAGGAAACCTGAGGTGTTTGGTCAGTAATACTTAGTCTCGAGATCTCATTAGTCTCATGTGTTTGTTATGCTAAATATTTTTAGGTTCATTGATCCCATGAATGGATTCATCCCTTGTGAACCTACAAGCCAAAAACCAGCCTGATAGGTAGTTTATAGTCGTTGGATTTTAGAAATTTTTTCATTACAAACTTCATGAACAAACCCATCGGTGGAAAACAACATTGGTTCCAATGTCCGAATTTTTAACATCGAATTTTTGGATCATAACCGAATGAAACACGAATGAATGCAGTTGCGAACTTTTACAGTTCTTCGAATTTTTGACCAAATTTTTAGACCATAACCGAATTATACTTGAACTTTTGCCGTCTCGAACTTTTTCCGTATCCGAACTTAACAATTAGGCCTCTTCCCACAACTTCATTCTTTAACCCTAATCTCCTTCTCCACCTTTCGCCTCCATTACACTTTTTTCCCTCTACTGTCTACAACCTTCATCTACTGGTTACAACCTTATTTACAACATGGTATCAGAGCCTTATGACTTGGGAGGTCGCGGGTTCAAGTCTCCAGTGGAGTGTATTCCTGCTGAAGGGGAGTGTTAGCGGATGATTTGTTCCCACGCACGTATTGTGTTGGCCCGACGACCCGTTCATATACATAGTTGTTTCGCCTTTCCCTAACAGGTCGATCTTTTGGGGTAAATGGTTGTTTAACATGGTATCAGAGCATGGTAGCTCTAGGGCATGTGTCTTTGTCCCCTAGAGACTCCATTCCGATCTAAGACGGTTATGTGAGCATCCGGAGCCGATGAGAACTTTTGAAGAAATCGCAGAGATCATTCCTGCGCTATCCGGGGATTAATCTTGAGGCAAAACACAAGAGGCTCTTATTTCCTGGTTAGTTTTTTCCCTCAGCCGCATCAGAGATCCAGTTTATCTTCTTCTCAAGCTTCTCCAGCGTTTTTCCGGCCAACACGTTTTTCGAGGATTTTTAGGTTTTGGTTTTTGTGATATTCATGCAACAACAGGTCCCTCTGACCTTGCGGCCCTCTTCAGTACTGCTCGTGGAACAGTTTGAAACTTGATTCGACGAATTCTAACCGTCGAAACCCTAATTTCCAAAAATCACCCAGATCCCCCGCTACTTTTTGGGTTTTGATTTTCTTTCAAAATCAGACCTTTCTGGGCCCTCCTGTCCTAGGCGCACCGCTCATTGGGCCTTTAGGGATCCTCTAGACCTCGCTTCGGTTTTCTGGGAGCCTCCGGTACACTACTTGCTATTTTTGGTGGTCCTACTCCGATGAGTTCCCCTGAGGCCACATCTGTGATTTCTAGCTCTTCCTCTGAGGATCGTCTTGTGACTCATGGCTCTCATGGAGATCACAACCCTCAGCTCTGCATCACCACTGTGAAGCTTGATGGCACCAACTTCCTGGAATGGAAGACTTCCGCTCTCATGTACATTGGGGGCCGTGGCTACAGTGAGTATCTGACAGGTGCTACTAAAGAACCAGATTCGAAGGACAAATCTCATCGGATTTGGGTTATGGAGAACCTGACTGTCATGTCCTGGCTTCTTCACTCGATGCAAACCCAGATCAGCAAAGGGTTTATGTTCCTACCAACGGCCAAAGATGTTTGGGATGCCGTATCTCAGACATACTCCCAAGTGGGCAATTTCGCCAAGCTCTATGAACTAGAACAAGAGATATCTTGTCTTCGTCAGGGGGAGATGAAGCTTGGTACATATTATGCTTCCCTTCGAAGCAAATGGGAGGAGATCGATCACTACCAGAGTTACTCCCCCAAGTGCGCAGATGACGTCAAGTCCTTCAAGGCGATGGTTGAACGTTCCCGGATCTTCTAGTTTCTCTCCGGCTTTCATCCGAGCTTTGAGGGAGCTCGTGTTCAGATCCTTGGTAGGGATCCTACTCCTACCTCTCTAGCACAGGTCTATGGTTACATTCAGGGGGAGGACAGCCGCCGCTCTGCCATGCAACTCCGCAGTGGGAGTGATACTCAGGACCGCTCTACCCTGGCTGCTACCAATCAGAAGGGCCAGACATCCAGTCCGAAGGAGTCTGGGGACCGACCCAGACCCAAGTGTGATCACTGCGATCGCATGGGTCATATCCAGGACACTTGCTGGAAGCTCCATGGACGTCCCCTAGGACAGGCCCCGACTTCCCGTCAGCGTCAATCAGCAAAATAGGGACCTCCCTCAGCACACTCAGTCACACAGGACACCACACCACCAGTGTCTACCTCCTCTGGGGACACAGACTCATTCTCTCCTGCAGATCTTGAGCGACTTCGCCGCATGATAGCCCAACTCAATGGCCAGGCCTCCACTTCCACGTCTGCATTTGCTCACACAAGTACTAGGACTGCTTTTTCCGCCTCTACTGTACCTTCCAGCCCTTCTTGGATCATTGATTTAGGGGCGTCTGATCACATGACTGGTATGTCCTCCGTTTTCTCTAGTTATGGTGTTTGCTCTGGTCGTGACAAAGTTCGGATAGCTGATGGCACCTATTCCTCTATCTCTGGAATAAGGGATGTTCATGCCACACCAGCTCTCTCTTTGTCTTCTGTTTTGCATGTTCTGCAATTCACCGCTAATTTATTATCCGTCAGTAGTGTTACCAAAAGTCTTAACTGCAGTGTAACATTTTTTCCTTCTCACTGTGTGTTTCAGGATCTAGAGTCGCAGCGGACGATTGGCAGTGGACGTGAGGACGGTGGCTTATACATCCTAGATTCTTCGATTTCTGCATCTACACACCAGTCTAGCATCGGTACTAGTAGTAGAGTCAATAAAGACCAGTTAATGCTTTGGCATAACCGGCTAGGTCATGTACGCGTGTTAGTCTTAAAGCGTGTCTTTCCTGCTTTCTCTTCTGTTTCTGTAGTTCCGTTTCATTGTGAAACATGTGAACTGGCCAAACATTGTCGTTCTATTTTTCCCATTTGTGAGAATAAAAGTACTACTCTTTTTTCTATTGTGCATTCTGATGTGTGGGGCCCCGCGCCTGTGACTTCTTTGTTTGGATATCGGTACTTTGTTACCTTTGTAGATGACTTTAGTGGTTATACCTGGGTGTACCTTATGCGAACTAAAGATGCTGTATTCTCTATTTTCCAAGAGTTCCATAAGATGGTTACCACTCAGTTCCATACCACTCTTAAGATTCTTTGCTCTGACAACGGGGGGGAATACCTCGATGGGGGTCTGAAATCCTACTTTGCTTCACATGGCATTGTTCATCAGACCTCGTGCCCTTCGACACCTCAACAGAATGGGACTGCTGAGAGAAAAAATCATCACCTTCTTGAAGTTGACCGTGCTCTCCGGTTAGGCATGCAGGTTCCGAAACACTATTGGACTGAGTCTGTCTTACTTGCTGCTTGCCTCATCAATCGTATGCCCTCTCGGGTTCTCGGATTTCAGACTCCCCTATCTCTCCTGGTTCCTGACCGCCCGGCTTTCGTTGTTCCTCCAAAGGTCTTTGGGTGTGTTTGTTATGTCCATATTCATCGTTCTTCGAGGGACAAGTTAGATCTGCGGGCCTTAAAATGCATCTTCTTGGGGTACCCCTCTAGTAAAAAAGGGTCCAAATGTTATCATCCTGCTACCCGTCGTCGCTTCATCTCTATGGATGTCACATTCGCTGAGTCCATCCCCTTCTTTGGTGAGCAAACCTCTCTTCAGGGGGAGCATGATGTTGCAGAAGAGAGTGTCCCCAGCCCTCTGCCTGTCTCTATTCCTATGCCGGGACCTCAGTCTAGTGACAATGACACTTCCACTACTGCAGCTGATGTGTGTGTATATGTCAGAACTAAGAAGAAAGGACAAGCCACTATCCCTGCGCCTACATCTGCAAGTCTCCCCTCGGATCCAGTTCCAGGTATTGCTTCTGTCCCTGCCTCAGTTCCTATTTCTGTTCTTGAGCCACATGCATCTCCTACTTCTAACAATCATATGAGCACTGATATTGACCTCCCTATTGCACTTCGGAAGGGTGTACGTACTTGTACAGAACACCCTATCTCACATTTTGTCTCGTATCAGTCTCTGTCTCCGTCATATCAGAATTTTGTCAGTATTGCCTCCTCTGTTTCTTTGCCTTCCAGTGTTGCAGATGCACTTAGTCACCCAAAGTGGAAAAAAGCTATGATGGATGAAATGCAGGCTCTTGAGAAGAACAAAAGATGGGAACTTGTTCAACTACCCAGAGGAAAGAAACCTGTGGGGTGCAAATGGGTCTTTACAGTGAAACATAAAGCTGACGGGTCAGTTGGCCAAGATGAACTCAGTCAGAGTTCTTCTATCCTTAGCTGCCAACCTGTCCTGGCCATTGCATCAACTAGATGTGAAGAATGCCTTTTTGCATGGAGATTTGACAGAAGAGGTGTACACGAAACTACCACCTGGGTTGACACTTGCTGGAAGTGACGACAAGGTGTGCAAGTTAAGGAAAGCCCTGGATGGGCTAAAGCAATCTCCAAGGGCATGGTTCGAGCGGTTTAGCAGTGCGATCAGACGAGTGGGCTACAAGCAGAGTCAGGCCGATCACACGTTGTTTGTGAAGCACCAGCAGACTAGTACCACGGCATTGATCGTCTATGTTGATGACATTGTCATCACTGGGAATGATCCTAAAAAGATAAAGCAGCTGAAGACATTCTTGTCCTCGGAGTTTGAGACAAAGGATTTGGAGCCACTGAAATACTTCTTGGGAATTGAAGTTGCTCGGTCTCAGAAGGGCATCTTCATCTCTCAACGGAAGTATGTATTGGACCTTCTGGATGAGACTGGGTATTTGGGAGCTCGACCAGCAGAGACTCCAATTGATCAGAACCATCGGCTGAATTCTGAGGAGGGTGACACCCTTGAGGATGTCGCTATGTTTCAGCAATTGGTTGGCAAGCTAATCTACTTGGCACACACCCGTCCGGATATTGCTTACGCTGTTAGTGTTATTAGTCAGTTTATGCATGCACCACGGTCAACACATCTTGAGGCAGTTCACCGAGTTCTTCGGTACCTCAAAGGCTCTCCAGGTCATGGAATACTGTTCGGGCGACATGGACACTTTAGAGTAGAAGCATATACTGACGCAGATTGGGCAGGTTCAGTTACTGATCATCGGTCTACGTCAGGATACTGTACCCTTGTTGGAGGAAATCTTGTCTCTTGGCGAAGTAAGAAACAGCCAGTTGTAGCTCGATCCAGTGCAGAGGCAGAATTTCGCTCTATGGAACATGGTGTGTGCGAACTCCTTTGGTTGAGGACCATGCTTGAGGAACTGGGACTCCAGGTGACATAGCCAATGAGCCTCTACTGTGACAACAAAGCTGCCATCAGCATTGCTCACAACCCAGTCCAGCATGATAGGACCAAGCATATTGAAGTTGATCGTCACTTCATCAAAGAGAAACTTCAACAAAGATTGATTTGTACTCCGTATGTGATAACACAGAACAGGTTGCCGACATACTCACAAAGGGATGAACAAGTCTATTCTTCATACCTTGACTGGCAAGCTGGGCATGATGGATATCTTCGCACCAGCTTGAGGGGGAGTGTTGGAGTTTATGTAATACACCCACGTGGGTGTCTCAAGTGGGCTGCATCCCACTTCCCACGTGGGGCCTTTTTTGGGTTTTCACTATTCATGTGAATAGTGTCACGTGAATAGTGTTCTCCTTTGTAGGGTTTCTCCCCATCATATATATATATATATATATATATATATATATATATATATATATATATATATATACAGTGAGTGCGGGAGAATGAATTAACAATTCATTCTCTCCTCTTCCCACAACTTCTCTCTTTAACCCTAATCTCCTTCTCCACCTTCCGCCTCCATTACACTTTTTTCCTTCTTCTATCTACAACCTTCATCTACTGGTTACAACCTTATTTACAACAGTTTGAACCTCAAGATTTTATTAAGGACTTTTCAAGTCAATAGATACAAGTGCAATTTACAGTTTGTTAAAGGATCCAAATTATATAATTGCTGTATAAGTAACTTTATTATTCTTCCCTTTTCAAAAAGCTAGTTTGACACTCTAAAACTTTTGGTCTCTCAACAAATACAACAACAGACAATAAAAGATGGAAAAAAGAAACCCTTTAGTACCGCCAGATGATTTTACATAATACATTTGAGGAGAAAGGACCGATGAGCATGATAGACAATCACACTCCCTTTTCTCCTATTCTCCACTCAGATTTCAAGTTACTACTAAACTAACTCACGAATATCATGTACAAAAGTTTTATCTTTCTTTTATTTGTTAAGTATGACTTAAATAACAGTAACTGTGACCTTTTAGGGCCTGTTTGGTGGAGCATATGATTGAATAGAGCAAATCACAATAGGAAGGAAAAGTTGATAGAGAAAAAAAATCTTCCAACGAACTTGTCACCCATGTCGCTTTGGAGTCATTTTGCGGTTTGCACAAACTACGAGGTGCAAAGCCATCAAAATACAGCATATACCAAATTGAGTTAGTGCAGTCAAAATTAGCACCAGATGAATTGAGGCCCATCCAAATTACCCCTTATTTGACCAATTCTTAAAAAAAAAAAACTCCAAAATTATGTTTAAAATCTAGAACTACCAAACACCTCCTATTGGGAAGAACTGCTAAATTGGAAAAGCACTTATGAAAGAGTTTTTGTTTTAAAATAATTTTCTCCAACATCATTTCAAGCCATCTTGGATCTATTTTGATTACCAAGTGAAACCTAAGAAATGTACAATAGATTTCTAGAGTGCTGCAATTAAATGAAGACGTTAAACTTCAAATGGTCTCTACAATTACATTATTGCAATTATTGATCAAGGGAAAAAATCATCTCATTTGATACACTTTATGATATAGATTACCTCCTATGGACATATGTAATGCTTACAGCAATAAATTTCAACAAAACATAAAAATATCAGGTATGCAACAATAAGGAATATCAACAATGTGCCACAATTAGATTAAAAAACTTAATGCAGCAAGTGTCATTTACCTCTGCCATTGATGGCCGCATTTCTGGGCTTCTCCTCACACACAAGTATGCTGTTCTAGCCATATGGTACAATTCATATGTGTCATAGGATTCTCCAATACGAGTATCAATGAGTTCATGTAAGGCAAGTTTCTCAATAAGTGGTTCTGCCTAAAATAATCAGAAAGCAGAAAATCTTAATCCACATTGGGATAAAAAGTTCATATCTAGGATCTGATTTTAAGTTTGACTAAAATATAGATAACTAAACTCAATTAGTACTTTAGATAAGTACTAGAAACTGACAGAAGCACAAGAACAACATACCCACTGTCGCAGAGATTGCTGTTGCTCTTCTCTACTTGTCTCAACCACTTTGCGTCCAGATATCAGTTGTAACAGAACAATGCCAAATGCATAAACATCTGTTCGTACAGAGACAGTACCATTCTCTGCATACTCTGGCGCAAGGTATCTGTAATAGATAAAGACCTACTTGTGATTGTTTAGTTGAAAGCAACAGTAATGTATTTTAGAAATTTTGAAATGTAACCCCATCAGTTTCAATGCTTAGAAAGAAAGTCTCACCCTAATGTTCCAAGCACCCTTGTATGCATGACATCGTCAGTTGTTTTCCATTTGGCAAGGCCAAAATCACCTAGCTGCGTAGAAGAATACCACAAATTGCAAAATGTATGTAATTAGATTTGTGTTTAACTCCAACGGTCCATACATATGTTAAGAAAGTTATTAAAAGTGTAAGTTAGGTTAGAGCTTTGATGAGAAAGAAAGAAGAGTTGAGAGAAGAAAAGGAGAAGTCGAACTAGCTTAATATCCTAGTTGACTCCCCACAATATATTATGTTATTGAAAACTGACAATAATACTCAAAATAACTCTTTTAACACTCCCCCTCAAGCTGGAGAGTAAACATCGTTGAACTCCATCAACTGGTTTTAATCTCAATAAATCTGTTTCATCAAGAAGGTCTAAAACATACTTCCTCTAGGATAAACTAATCCCACAACTCTATTTCGCAACTTCATTCCCTAATAAGTACTGAATCTTTCCTAGGCATGTGGTATGAAAATGTTGTTGTAAGAACTATTTTAAATCCCAGACTCCTTTACTATCATTCCTTGTTACCACATATGCTACCAACACAATGGTTTTTTCTTCTCTTTTGTGGAAACACGGAGTGGTCTGATTGACACTGATGCAACCAAAACTGAATAGCAACTTCACTAAAGCAACCAAACCAGTCTCATGGAGATTGCTTCAGCCCATAAATCGCCTTTTTCCAAGCGGCAGACACTTCTAGACTCCCCCTAAGCAACAAACCTCGAAGGTTGCTCCATATACACCTCTTGCAAGGTACCATGTAAGAAGGCATTTTTCACATCTAACTGAAACAATAGCCAACCCAAATTAGCAACTAAAGAGATCATAACACGAACTGATGCAATCTTAGCAATGGGCTAGAATGTCTCAAAGTAGCTGATGCCATAAGTCTGAGCCTTTAGCAATAAGGTGGTCCTTTAATCGTTCAACATACCAATCAGGGAGAAACTTCATGGTTTACACCCCTACAGCCAACCACCTACTTTTCCGCAGGTAGCGAGACAAGATCCCATGTACCATTGGAGTAAAAAACATTCATCTCGTCAATCATTGTATTCTGCCAACTAGAACAAGAAAGGGTTTCTTAAACACTGTGAGGAATAGATATTGAAGAAATAAACGTAGAAAATGCACAATAGGATGGAAGCAAGTGAGCAAAAGACGCAACCTTGGAAATGTGTTGGGTACAAGAATGTGTACCTTTACATAAAGCAATAGGGGGATCCGGAGCCAACACTTAATTGGAGGTAAGGATGCTTACATCGTACATACATACGAAGTGGTGGAGCCATCGAAACCTAGACATCCGACGAAGAACCACTAATCTGAACAAGAAGCGGAAGAAGAGACTCAAACTCAACCAACGGACACTTATCAAAATAGAATAGACCATGTTAAAAGAAAGTAACATTTGGTGAAACGAGGTCTTTACGAAAAATAGGGTCATAACATCGATATCCATTTTGGGTACGAGAATATCCCAAAAAGATGCATTTAGTAGCACGGGGATCAAGCTTATCAGATCTAGGACCCAACTATTTAACAAAACAAACATACCTAAAGACTTGTGGAGGCAAGGAAACTAATGGACTATCTTGAAATAAATATAATGTGGAGACTGACCTCGAAGATTTGACATGGGCATATGGTTGATGAGATGACATGTGATAAGAACTACATAACTCCAAAAAAATTTAGGATTTTCATCTCAAATAAAAGAACCCTAGTCATTTCAAGCAAATGTCGATTTTCCTTTCGAATACCCCATTTTGCTGACGTGTATGGGAACATGAAGTTTGATGCGAAATACCATCAGATTCAAGATAAGAATGAAATGGCAATGTATCATATTCTTTTGCATTATCATATCAAAACACGTGAATAGGCAAACGAAACTGAGTTTTGATTTCAGCATGAAACAATTGAAATATAGAACAAATTCATAATAGTCTTTCATCAAATATAGCCATGTCATTCTTGAATAATCATCAACAAATGTAATAAAGTACTAAAAACATTTCGAGAAGTAATCCAAATGGGATCCCAAACATCTAAATGAACTAAAGAAATAGGACCCGCACACGAGAGATAATCCTAAATGGAAATGAACTACGATGATGTTGACCTAACTGACATGACTCACAATCTAGTTTAGACACATTACTCAAGGACACTGTTATCATATACGTATTCCTATACGTATTTCTATGTACATCTCATGTATAACCCCTTGAGGGTATTTTTGTCTTTTTTGTATTCTCCTTTACATAAATAAGAATTATGGAGTCATTGTGACCTAAGCACAATAGACATCCTTTCTTCTCTCTATCCTCTCTCTTCTCTCTTCTCTAAAACCTAAACCTAATCCTAATTCCTTGAATTCAACTTGGTATCAAAGCCCTATTGAAGATTTTTTTAAGAGAATTTGAACCAGGGCGCAACCAGCAGATGATGACGTCATCAGAGCCACACGGCTGACGTCATCACCCGTACGGACAGGGTACTCCTCTCACCCTGAAACTCTAGGGTTTGATATATCTTGATTTTTAGATGTTTTTGGTGATTTTTTGAGAATTTTTGGAGTACATCTGGTTGGTCTTTTGCTCAATATTCCAAAAAAATCGGAAAAAATCGTTTTTCGAACCAGCTCTTTTTTGGAACCCTTCTCAACTTTTTTCCTTGGTTTTTTTCCATCAATTTGGTCATCTACTATCATACCTACATGCTCATACTCTTTTTTTTCCAAACCATTGAGTATCGAAGGTGTTGTGAGGGTTTTTTCACACCCTAGTTACCGCCGGCGACGTTATTAAGTCCTATAGGACTTTCGGTTGGGCTCCAAACTTCCCCAACTTGACCTCAAACCTCCACAAATGCCTTCTAATGGCTCTAAGATGCTTTTATTCATCCTTATGGTGTTGCTCCCTATCCATAATCCTATTTTTTTGATGTTCGGAGGTCTATATAGGTGTTCCTTGCTCACCGGCTCTCATTAGGAATCTGTTTTTTGCTCTTGGAAACTTTGTTTGGGTATTGTAGGTTTTGTTCTTGCCCCCTTCACCCCTTTGCTTCCTTGTTATGGCAAATCCACCTCCCTCGGGCACTCCATCTCCCTCGAATACTCCCTCAGTCTCAGTTGTTAGCACAGACTCCTCTTCCAGAGGCACTGAAGGACCTATGATGCAACAAGTGATGTATGAGAACCCCGGGTTGCAGATTACATCAGTTAAACTTAATGGCACTAATTATCTGGAGTGGGCTAGAGCAGCACGTTTGTTTATTGGAGGTCGTGGGAAGATGGGACACTGCACGGGACGAACAAAAGAGCCTAAGGAAGATGATCCCGTGTTTGATTAATGGGAAACTGAGAACCTTTCGGTTCAATCTTGGTTGGTCAACTCCATGGAGCCTCACATTAGTCGTGGTTTCCTCTTCATGCGTGCAGCCCAGGATGTGTGGGAAACTGCCAAGAAGACCTACTCACAGCAGCAGAACACTGGTAGAGCATACCAGTTGAAGCAGAGCATCTCTCGTCTTCGCCAGGGTGACAAGTCCCTCTCTGATTATTTTGCGACACTTCGGAGTATGTGGGAGGAGTTAGACTATTACTATTCATACCACCCTCCTACTCCAGACGAGGCAGTCATCTACCAGAAGCACCTTGATAAAGGTAGGATATTTGAGGTCCTTTCTAGACTCAACTCCTCTTATGAGTTGGCTAGGGTTCAGATCCTCAGCAGCCGTACTCCTTTACCCTCTCTCAGCGAGGTTTATTCATATATGCAGAGTGAGGAGAGTCGCCGCCTATACTTCCAGGATGAGTCTCCAGTTCACGAGCGATCAGCGCTTGTCACCTCATTGCCTATGCAGACTCATGCCCCTCATGCTCCTGCATCCGCTTCACAGCCTCAGCAGACTCAGGGGAGTCGACCCCCTCAGTTCTCTACTCCCTCAGTTGGACGACCTTCGTCCTCCAAGGAGAGGCCTAAGTGTGACTTCTGTGGTCGCCTTGGGGATGTGAGAGCAACTTGCTAGAAGTTGCATGGTCGCCCTCAGTAGTCTGCTCCTCGCTCCAGTCAATCCAGCTCTTCTGGTGCCCATTCAGCTAGTATGGATACCTCCACACCATCTCCAGGCCAGTCTCACCAGAGTTCTTTCTCACAGGCATCTGCTGGTCCTTTGGTTGCATCTGAGCTTGTCGGGCTTCGACGCTTGCTCTCTCAACTGGATGGTCCTACTGCCACATCCTCCTTTGCTCAGTCAGGTATCATCAGATCTGCCCATCATGTGTCCAGCTCCGCTCCCAGTCCTGCATGGATCATTGATTCAGGGGCTTCGGAACACATGACGGGTATGTCTTCTTTATTTTCTAGCTATTCTATTTGTTCTGGCCGAGATAAGGTTAGAACTGCAGATGGCACTTTATCTTCTGTATCTGGGAAAGGTTTTGTTCTTCCCTCTCCTCAACTGCCACTTGCATCTATTTTACATGTCCCCAATTTCACATCTAACCTATTATCTGTTGGCGCTCTTACTAAATCTTTGAATTGCAGTGTGACTTTCTTTCCTTCATACTGTGTCTTTCAGGACCTCGAGACGAGGAGGACGATTGGCACTGGACATGAAGCTGATGGACTCTACCTTCTTGATGGACGGCCTTCTGAGCTCACAGCATTACAGTCTTCTAGTAGTAGTAGGAGTAGAATAACTTCTGTGTTATGTTGGCATGCCCGTCTGGGGCATGTCTCTTTTCAGTACCTCAAACTGTTATTTCCCGCTTTATTTACTTCTGTCTTGTTATCTGACTTGCATTGTGAGACTTGTGAGCTCTCGAAACATTGTCGATCTACTTATCCTTCAAGAGGTAATCGAATTTCTGTTTCTTTTGATCTCGTGCATTCTGATATGTGGGGTCCTTCCCCTGTGATTTCCATTTTTGGCTTCCGCTACTTTGTTATTTTTGTTGATGACTATTCTCGATGTACATGGGTTTATCTTATGAAAACCAAAGATGAGGTTCATGCCATCTTTAAGGGTTTTCATAAGATGATCCTCACTCAGTATGGTGCCTCCATCAAGGTCCTTCGTTCTGACCAGGGTGGTGAGTATATATATGGGGGGCTCCAGCAATACTTTTTAGACCATGGGATTTGTCACCAAAACTCTTGCAGTTACACCCCTCAACAAAATGGCGTAGCTGAAAAAAAGATGCGACATCTGACTGAGGTGGCTCAATCTCTTCTGATCGGCTCCAAAGTCCCCAAATCCTATTGGTCGGATGCAGTTTTAACTGCTGCTTATTTGACTAATAGAATGCCATCTCGTGTTCTCAACTTCAAGTCTCCTCTACAGGTTCTTACTCCTGATGCTACCTTACTCACAATCCCTCCTCGTATCTTTGGGTGTGTATGTTATGTACACATCCTTGGTCCTCACCGTACCAAACTTGATCCCAAAGCACTTAAATGTGTATTTCTGGGTTGCTCTCCTTCCCATAAAGGGTATAAGTGTTATCATCCTTCTACAGGAAAGAAGTTTGTGTCCATGGATGTTACCTTTAGAGAGGATCTACCTTTTTTCTCCACCTCTCTTCAGGGGAGACTAGTAGTGAAGAGAGGTGTGATGATGTTCCTCTTCTTACTATATTACTCTCTCCTCCCTATCTTGAGAGGTCTCAGACTACTCTACCTGCTACTGAGGTTGACAGCGCTCCTGTTGCTCAAAAGGAGCTCATCGTCTATCGCAGAAGGGAGAAAGTCACAGCTGATCTTGTTCCAGTGGTACCATCCTCGGATCGAGGTAATTCTCCTTCTCTTTCTATACCTGTCATCTCTCCTTCTACTAATACTTCTGATCTTCCAATTGCTTTAAGAAAAGGAGTCAGAAGCTACACTCAGCATCCTCTGAGCCACTTTGTCTCCTATGATGCCTTGTCCCCTTCCTATAAAGCCTTTGTCACGTCCCTTTCCACTATTCCTATACCTTCTTCAGTGGCAGAAGGATTAGCTCAACCAAGATGGAAAGCGGCTATGATAGAGGAAATGAGAGCTCTGGACAAGAATAGGACATGGGAGCTTGTTGACTTGCCAAGAGGCAAGAAACCTGTGGGTTGCAGATGGGTATTCACAGTCAAGTACAAGGCAGACGGGTCGGTTGAGAAGTACAAGGCGAGATTAGTAGCCAAGGGGTACACCCAGACCTATGGGATTGGCTATGTGGAGACCTTTGCACCTGTGGCAAAGATGAATTCCATCAGGGTGTTGTTGTCATTGGCAGCAAACCAAGAGTGGCCTTTGCACCAGCTGGACGTGAAGAATGCTTTTCTTCATAGGGACCTACATGAAGAAGTGTACATGGTTCCTCCTCCTGGATTCACTCCACCGGGAAATAGTAGCAAGGTGTGTCGACTGAAGAAAGCCCTATATGGGCTTAAACAATCTCCAAGGGCATGGTTCGAGAGATTTACCCTAGTTGTAAAGAAGCTAGGTTATACTCAAAGTCAGGCCGATCACACCCTCTTTGTGAAGCATCAAGGGAAGAACACCACTGCCCTCATCGTTTATGTTGATGACATCATTCTCACAGGGAATGATGCAGAAGAGGTGGCTAAGCTGAAGCGTCAGTTAGCAGAGAAATTTGAAACCAAAGATCTAGGACCTCTCAAGTACTTCCTAGGCATCGAAGTTGTAAGATCTAGTCAGGGGATCTTCATCTCTCAGAGGAAGTATGTCTTAGATTTGTTGCAAGACTCAGGCAGGTTGGGTACCAAACCAGTGGATACTCCTATAGAGCAGAATCACCAGTTAGCAGATGCCAGTGGTGAGCTACTACAAGATGTAGGGAGCTTTCAGAGACTAGTTGGGCGTTTGATCTATCTCTCTCTGACTCGACCCGACATTGCCTATGCAGTGAGTGTGATCAATTAGTATATGCACTCACCCAGAGGTGTTCATCTAGAGGCAGCACATCGGATCTTGAGATATCTCAAGTCAGCTCCTGGTAGGGGTCTTCTGTTTGAGAAGAATGGCCACGTGCGTGTAGAGGCGTATACCGATGCAGATTGGGCAGGAGCCAAAGATAATCGGAGATCTACTTCTGGATATTGCAC
The DNA here is from genome assembly GCA_035048495.1 of Euptelea pleiosperma. Taxonomy (NCBI): domain Eukaryota; kingdom Viridiplantae; phylum Streptophyta; class Magnoliopsida; order Ranunculales; family Eupteleaceae; genus Euptelea; species Euptelea pleiosperma. The sequence continues at coordinate 23,848,554 of CM068542.1, read as the reverse complement.
CTTTGTTAGAGGCAATTTGGTCACTTGGAGAAGCAAGAAACAGCCAGTAGTTGCCAGATCTAGTGCAGAAGCCGAATTTAGAGCAATGGCTCATGGTTTGTGTGAGATGCTATGGTTGAAAGTGTTGGTTGCTGAACTTGGTTTCCCCGTCTCAGGGTCTGTGAGCTTGTACTGTGACAACAAGGCCGCCATCAGCATTGCTCACAATCCTGTTCAGCATGATCGTGCCAAACATATTGAGGTGGATCGACACTTCATTAAAGAGAAGATTGTTTCTGGGGCAGTGTGCACCCCATTTGTGAAGACGAATGAGCAGGTTGCAGATGTTTTCACAAAAGGAGTTCCTAGCTGGCAACGCCATAAGTGTTTATGCAAGTTGGGCATGAGAGATATCTATGCACCAACTTGAGGGGGAGTGTTATCATATACGTATTCCTATACGTATTTCTATGTACATCTCATGTATAACCCCTTGAGGGTATTTTTGTCTTTTTTGTATTCTCCTTTACATAAATAAGAATTATGGAGTCATTGTGACCTAAGCACAATAGACATCCTTTCTTCTCTCTATCCTCTCTCTTCTCTCTTCTCTAAAACCTAAACCTAATCCTAATTCCTTGAATTCAACTGACACAACCATCAACTAATGTAAGGATGGATCTCCAAGTCAACAGTGCCATTGTTGCGGTGTAAGGGAGATCATCTGAAACGTAGTTGTCTCTTCATCACCATCAAAATAGTATAAACCACAAGACTCACACCCTCCACCAATCTTCTTCTTCATCTTTAGATCCAAAAAACACCCAAAGAGAAAGATAAAATGTAACAAAACAATTCAGAGATTTGGTGTGTATACTAGCATAGATAAAACTAAAAGAAAACTTATGAACATTCAAAACTAAAGATAAAGAAAAAGATGGACTAGGAAAAGCAAAATCTAGACTAGATACTTTAATGTGTAGTTAGAGCTGCAACTCGGGCGGGTTGGGTCGGGTTGGAGGTCAACCCTAGCCCAACCCAACCTTAAAGGCCATGAACCCTAACCCAACGCAACCCAAGGTCGGGCCTAGATTTTCCAACCCTAACCCAACCCTATCGGGTTGGGTCGGGTTGGTCAATTTCTTAATTTTTTTTGTTGATTGGAAAGATTGCTGATTTTTTTTTCATATTAAAATAATTTATTAATCAATACAATAACCGTTATGCTAACCATTAAATAATAGCTTCATTTCCAATACCTCATAAAAGAAAACATGATATTTTCATAATAAGGGAAAAGTTTATTAACTCAAATGCATGATAAAAGTTACTAAATAAATAACCAAAAACAATCGTCAAAGAAAACATGATATTTTCAAAATCAACCGATCACATAAAATGTCAAAATATAGTTTCAAGGACATTTTGTACTCTCACACAAGGGTTGTAGTTTTTAAGGACAAACATCCATGGGTTGCTGCATTTGCCAAAATGTAGTGTGGATATTTGTCGGTATACTAATACAAATATCTAGTTTGTATGTCAGGCTCGGGTTGGGTCGGGTTGGGCCGAGCCTCGACCCTAGCCCAACCCGATTTGATCGGGTTACCAAAAATTTGGCCCAAGCCCAACCCAAGTTTTGAAAGAGCTAACCCAACCCAACCCTAATGTCGGGTTCAACCCGTCGGGCTCGGGTTGAGACCGCCCAAGTCATCAGCTAATGTTATACATTGTGAAGAAGAAGTATATTGATGGAGGAGAGCACACCTAGAGTCCTAGTCATGTGATATGAGACTCCAGAATCAATAACCCAAGGAGAAGACAACCTTGGAAAGCAAAGCATGCAATACTTGAATGCACAAGAGTGACAGTATTAGATGAGGAAGTACCATACCGTTGTGGCTGACTGAGTTTGAAATACTCTTCGCAAGAGTTTATCATCATATCAGTTGTGGTAGCTACCTAATGAGGTGTAGCAACCGGTATTGAACTATGAATAGAATTCCCACTTTCACTGTATGAAACATGATTAACCCATTTTACTGATTTTCCATGGAGGGCCCAACAATAATCCACAATATGACCCTCCATACCACAACGAGTACACTTACAAGATCCACTAAGGCCCCGTCCATGACCTCCCCTTGAATTATGGCCTCCTCTAACGCCACCACGACTATTACCACCACAACCACCCCAACTAGCACCACCGAAAACAACCAAGGCTGATTTGTCAACAATGGACCTACCGAAATTAAGTTGAAATGGATTAGGGTTTGATCTAGGGTTCCAAACAAGGGTTTCAAGAAAGAAGAAGAAGAGAGAGAGTTAGAGGGAATAGGATGTCATGCTTAGGTCACATGACTCCAAAAATATTATTTATATGGAGAACCTTTTACATGGAAAAGTATACCTCTCATGTTGAGAGGGATTTACAAAACTACCTTTTACATGGGAAACACGACTAAATATGTATATGATAACACTCCCCCTCAAGTTGGTGCATAGATATCTTGTTGAAGGATTACTCTGTTATTATCTATTGTTTGGTGTCTTTATGTCATTATTTCTCACTTATGTAAGGTCCCACACTTATTAATATAAATAAGATTTATTGGGGTGTGTGTAGGGTTAACACACAACCCATTTTCTCCATCTTCTCTCTCTCTATAGAATTGGACTATTTCTACTTGGTATTAAGCAAATCATCATCGAATTCATATTCGGACCTACGTACAAGATCCTGGGAGGCCAGGAGAAACCCTGGAGTTGCTGGTACTGTGGGTGACCTCGCTGACGTCATCCAACCGTACGGATGACGTCATCTTCCGTACGAACAAGGTTGACATGGTGGCCTGAAACCCCCTCCCTACTAGATCTCGATTTTTTGTGATTCTTGGGGAATTTTTGAGCCCTTGTTCGATGCTTTTTTGCTGATTTCAAGAAAAAAATCGCAAAAATCAATTTTTCCTCTCGGCGACTTGTGGAGCCATACGACAACTTTTTTAGGAGCTTGTTGCTTCGTTTTAGCCCCGTCCTATCTTATCTTCAAATCCATAGGTGGATCTCTTGGATCCATGGAGGTTTGAAGTCTGTGGGTCGATTCCTCCCCCCCCCCCCCCCTTCCATATTACCGCCGCTGATATACCCTTCTAGGGGAGTATTTACACAACTACCCCTATTGCATGTAATATATGTAAAAAATACGTATATGATAACACTCCCCCTCAAGTTGGTGCATAGATATCTCTCATGCCCAACTTGTACAAACATGTATGGAGTTGCCAGCTTAGAACTCCCTTCGTGAAGACATCTGCAACCTGTTCATCAGTCTTCACAAATGGGGTGCATAATGCCCCAGAGACAATCTTCTCCCTGATGAAGTGTCGGTCCACCTCAATGTGTTTGGCACGATCATGCTGAACGGGATTGTGAGCAATGCTGATGGCAGCCTTGTTGTCACAGTACAGGCTCACAGACCCTAAAACTGGGAAACCAAGTTCAGCAACCAGTACCTTCAACCAGAGCATCTCACACGAGCCATGTGCCATTGCTCTGAATTCGGCTTCTGCACTAGATTTGGCAACAACGATTTGCTTCTTGCTTCTCCAAGTAACCAGATTGCCCCCAACAAATGTGCAATATCCAGAAGTAGATCTCCGATCATCTTTGGCCCCTACCCAGTCTGCATCGGTATACGCCTCTATACGCGTGTGGCCATTCTTCTCAAACAGAAGACCTCTACCAGGAGCTGACTTGAGATATCTCAAGATCCGATGTGCTGCCTCGAGATGAACATCTCTGGGTGAGTGCATATACTGACTGATCACACTCACTGCATAGGCAATGTCAGGTCGAGTAAGGGAGAGATAAATCAATCGCCCAACTAGTCTCTGAAAGCTACCTACATCCTGTAGTAGCTCACCACTGACATCTGCTAATCGGTGATTCTGCTCTAGGAGTGTCCACTGGTTTGGTACCCAATCTACCTGAGTCTTGTAACAAGTCTAAGACATACTTCCTTTGAGAGATGCAGATCCCCTGACTGGATGTTACAACTTCGATGCCTAGGAAGTACTTGAGGGGTCCTAGATCTTTGGTTTCAAACTCCTGTGCTAACTGACGCTTCATCTTAGCTACCTCTTCTGCATCATTCCCTGTGAGAATGATGTCATCAACATAAACAATGAGGGCAGTGGTGTTCTTCCCTTGATGCTTCAAAAATAGGGTGTGATAGGCCTGACTTTGGGTGTAGCCCAGTTTCTTCACAGCTAGGGTGAATCTCTCGAACCATGCTCGTGGAGATTGCTTTAGCCCATAGAGGGCCTTCTTCAGTAGACAGACCTTGCTACCATTTCCCGGTGGAGTGAATCTAGGAGGAGGCACCATGTATACTTCTTCATGTAAATCACCATGAAGAAAGGCATTCTTCACATCCAGCTGATGTAGAGGCCACGCCTGGTTTGCTGCCAGGGACAATAACACCCTGATGGAGTTCATTTTGGCAACAGGAGCAAAGGTTTCCACATAGTCAATCCCATAGGTCTGAGTATACCCCTTGGCTACTAATCTCGCCTTGTACTTCTCAACGGACCCGTCTGCCTGGTATTTGACTGTGAACACCCATCTGCAACCCACAGGTTTCTTGCCCCTTGGCAAGTCAACAAGCTCCCATGTCTTATTCTTGTCTAGTGCTCTCATTTCCTCTAGCATAGCAGCTTTCCACCTTGGTTGAGCTAGCCCTTCTGCCACTGAAGAAGGGATAGGAATAGTGGAGAGGGATGTGACAAAGGATTTATAGGATGGAGACAAGGCGTCATAGGAGACAAAGTGGCTCAAAGGATGCTGAGTGCAACTTCTTACTCCTTTCCGTAGAGCAATAGGAAGATCAGAAGCATCAGTAGAAGAAGAAATGACAGGTATAGAGGGGGAAGAAGGATTACCTTGAGCCGAGGGTGGTACCACTGGTGCTGGATCAGCTTTGGCTTTCTCCCTTCTGTGATAGACTATGAGCTCCTTCTAAGTATTAGGAGCACTGTCAACCACAATAGCAGGTGAAGTAGTTTGAGGCCTCTCAAACTCAAAGGAGGAAGGGGAAGGAGACAGTGATATAGCAGGAAGAGAAATCTCACACCTCTCTTCACTACTATTCTCCCCCTGAAGAGAGGCGGAGAAAAAAGGTAGATCTTCACGAAAGGTGACATCCATAGAAACAAATTTCTGTCGTGTGGAAGGATAGAAACACTTGTACCTTTTATTGGAAGCAAAGTAACCCAGAAAAACACATTTAAGTGCTTTGGGATCGAGTTTGGTACGATGAGGGCCGAGGATGTGTACATAGCAAGCACACCCAAAAATACGATGAGGGACCGCGAATAGGGAAGCAGCGGAGACTTGAAGTTGAGAACATTGGATGGCATTCTGTTAGTCAAATAAGCGGCTGTCAAAACAGCATCCGACCAATAGGATTTGGGGACTTTGGAGCCGATCAGAAGAAATCGAGCTACCTTAGTTAGATGACGCATTTTTCTTTCAGCTACACCATTTTGTTGAGGGGTGTAGCTGCAAGAATTTTGGTGACAAATCCCATGGTCAAAAAAATATTGCTAGAGTCCCCTATACATATACTCTCCACCTTGGTCAGAACGAACGACCTTGATGAAGGCACCAAATTGTGTTAGGATCATCTTATGAAAACCTTTAAAGATGGAATGAACCTCATCTTTGGTTTTCATAGGATAAACCCATGTGCAACGAGTGTAATCATCAACAAAAGTAACAAAATAGCGGAAGTCAAAAATAGAAAGCACAGGGGAAGGACCCCACACATCAGAATGCACAAGATCAAAAGAAAGAGAACTTCGATTACCTCTTGAAGGATAATGAGATCGACAGTGTTTCGAAAGCTCACAAGTTTCACAATGCAAGTCAGATAATAGAACTGAAACAAATAAACTGGGAAATAAAAGTTTGAGATATGGAAACGATACATGCCCCAGACGGGCATGCCAACATAAAACAGACTCTATACTACTACTACTACTAGGTGAGGATTGTAGTGCTATGAGCTCAGAAGGTCGTCCATCAAGAAGGTATAAGCCCTCGGCTTCATGTCCAGTGCCAATTGTCCTCCTCGTCTCGAGTTCCTGAAAGACACAGTATGAAGGGAAGAAAGTCACACTGCAGTTCAAAGATTTGGTAAGAGTACCAACAGATAAGAGATTTGATGTTAAATTTGGGACATGTAAAACAGAGTCAAGTGGAAGCTTAGGAGAGGGGAGAACAGCCCATTTCCCAGATACAGAAGATAAAGTACCATCTGCAGTTCTAACTTTATCACGGCCAGAACAAATAGAATAGCTCGAAAATAAAGAAGACATGCCCGTCATGTGTTCCGAAGCCCCTGAATCAATGATCCACTTAGGACTGGAGGTGGACACATGATGGGTAGATCTAATGATACACTGAGCGAAGGAGGAAGTGGTAGAGGGACCATCTAACCGGGAGAGCAACCGGCGAAGTCCTACAAGCTTGGAAGCAGCCAAGGGACCTAAAGAGGCTAGTGGAGAAGAACTCTGATGGGGCTGAGCAAGCGGAGTAGAGCTCTAAAGGGACTGATCAGTCGAAGGTGCCAACATATCCATGCTAACTGAATGGGCACCAGAAGATCCAGACTGACTAAAGCGAGGAGGCTTGCCAAATGACACCCAACACTTGTCTCTCACGTGACGCATCTTGCCACAGTGATCACACTTGGGCCTCTCCCTAAACGGCTTCCCAGTAGTGGAAGGATGATACTGCTGACCAGGTGGAGTATACTGCTGGCTAGGTGGCGAAGTAAAAAACTTCGGCCTCTGGAAGCGCTGTGACTGTGAACTGGAACCACCATATGTAGACATGATAAGAGCTGATCTCTCAGGAGGAGGAGGTGGTGCCATAGCACTGCGTCTGCTCTCCTCACTCTGAACATAAGAGTATACCTCGTCTAGAGAGGGTAGATCAATCCGATGGCTCAGGAGTTGAACTCTAGCCAACTCAAACTCAGAGTTGAGTCCTAATAGGAACTCAAAACACCGACTCTTCTCCACATATTTCTGGTAGCTATTGATGTTCTCTGAACCAGTCGGATGGAAGGCATGGTAGTGATCCAACTCCTCCCACATGCTCCTGAGGGTGGCAAAGTAATCAGATAGAGACATCTCCCCCTGCTGAAGCCAGGAGATACTCTGTTTAAGATTAAAGGCCCGACTAACATTCTGTTGTTCAGAGTAGATCTTGCGTGCAGATTCCCAGATTTCATGGGCAGTGTGAAAGAAGAGAAATCCACGGCTGATGTGAGGCTGCATGGAACTACAAAGCCAAGACATCACAGTGAGATTCTCCATCTCCCACCTAGCGTATAGAGGGTTGTCAGGTGAAGCAGGCTCAGTAGCTCTCCCTGTAAGATAACTCATCTTCCCATGGCCTCCGATGAACATCTTAGCGGCCTGTGACCACTCGAGGTAATTCTTCCCATCCAATTTAACAGTCGTGATCTGCAATCCGGGGTTTTCCACGACCATTTGAGACACCATAGGTCCTCCAGTACCTCTTGAGGTGGCTTCCGTGCTCAATACGGATCTGGAAGGAGTATCCAGGATAACAAGTGGGGTAGGATCCGGGATAATAGGCGGATTAGACATCACAAAATAAGGGAAAAAGGACGAAAAGTTCTAAAAACACCCAAGAAGAACAATCAAAGGTATAAAAACCAATATAGTGATCAATAAACACCCATAAAAGTCCCCAAAGGCCTGAAATAGGGAGTAAGAAGAGAGAAGAGAGATGGACAACATAGGATGGGAGGAAATCATCCTTAAAACATTCAAACACATGAAAGGATGTCTGGAAGCAAAGAGAGAGAGAAATATATTCCAGCCGACAGCCAAAAATGGCTAAAGAGGAGGCCGGCGGTAACTAGAGGGGAGAGAACTCCCACAGCCCTCAAAACTTGTCGGATTCGAGCAAGTGAGGTATGCTCATGATTCTTAGATTGGGGGGGGGGGGGGGTTAAATCCAAGCAACAAACCCCCCGAAAAAATCCATTAAGGATCCGAAAAACTTGCTGGTTTACAAACTGAGTTTTTTCGAATTTTCAAGGAGAAACCCCAAAAAACACACCAAATCAACTCAGAAAATTCTGAAAAAATAACCAAAAAAGAGGAAAAAAAATACTCTAGCTAATGGTGAAGTTTCAGGGGAAGAGATGGAACCTGTCCGTACGGCTGTTGATGTCAACCATACGGCTTGGATGACGTCATCACCCTGCTGAAGTTCCTCTGGAAGATATCTCTTCTGTATTCCTCTAGGATGGCTCTGATACCAAGTTGAAATCAAGAACAATAGAGAATTAGGGTTAGGTTTAGGGTTTCAATGTAAAGAAGAAGATGGAGAAGAGAGAAGAAAGAGTGGATGTCATGTGATTATTTCACCATGACTCCATAATTCTTATTTATATCAAGAAGCAAATACAAAAGACAAATATACCCTTCTAGGGGAGTATTTACACAACTACCCCTATTACATGTAATATATGTAAAAAATACGTATATGATAACAATCCAATCGCTATCTTCCTTTATGACTGATCGAAATATGTCCTCTCCAGATTTTTTTACTATATTTGGCTGCGATTTGGGCGCTCCATGGTGTTTTCCTTGCTCCATGGTTGTTTAGCAAGTGCCATTTACATCGAAGGACTCGTTCTCTCCTTCACCGATCCCACCAATGGCTCCATGTGTCTTCGGATCTGTTCCTGAGGTATTATTTTTGTTTCTTTGTGGTTTGTTGCTCTTCGTGTTACTTTTAATTGGTTATTTGAAGCGAGAATGTCAACTTTGAATGAGTCCAAGGCATCCGATGTGTCCTTCGGCCCTCCCAGGACTACTGCTTCAGGCCCAATGTCGTTTGAGAATTCTAGTTTGCAGATCACCACTACCAAGTTGGCTAGAAAAAATTACTTGGAGTGGTCTAGGGCAGCAAAAATGTTTATTGGTGGTCATGGGAAACAAGGGTACATCACTGGGCGATTACAAGCACCAGCCGAGACATCCTACTTTTGAAAAATGGGAAACAGGTAATTTAACGGTTACGTCATGGCTACTTAATTATATGGAGTCCCACATTAGCAAAGGATTCATGTCTCTATGCAGCAGCCCACACTTATTTGCAACAGCAGAATGTCGCCCATGTGTATCAGTTGCGCCAGAGTATTGCCTCTCTCCATCGAGGGGATTTTCCCTTGACTAATTATTTTGCTAAGCTCCGTGGTATGTGGGAAGAACTGGATTATTATCTGGTCTTTATGCCTAAGTGCCTAGACGATGGTTCGTAATATCGAAAGTTTTTTGAACACAACCAGATTTATGAGTTTCTTGCCTACTTGAATGCTGATTTTGAGTTAGCCCATGTCCAGTTGTTTAGTAAAGAAGCCTTGATCTCTCTCAATCAGGTATATGCGTATGTTCAAAGTGATGACAGCCGCAGAGATGCCTAGCCAAGAAAAGTCTGCCTTGGCTGCCATCCCACCTGCTTCAAAGCCCCTAAGTCTAAAACCCCGGTCTCCACCAGTGGCACCAAAGGGGGTCCTCCACCTACTTGTGCTCATTGTGGCAAGGAAGGCCACACTAGGGATCGGTGTTGGAGATTACATGTTTGTGAGAGGAGTGGTCGTAAAGGCCACAGCAAGGATAGGTGATACCACATTCATGGCCGACCACCACAGCTACCCGAGACTCCCACTACTGCTCACAATGCGATTATGGATTCTGCACCGGGGTCTCCGCCCACTTATACTATTGCTTCTTGGACTTCCACCACAGCGCCCTTTTCTAGAGATGAGATAGAGAACTTGCGACGCTTTATGGCCCAACAGGATGGTCTCATTGCCAGTTCTACGTTCGCATAGTCAGGTATCATCAACTTCGTCAACCTTGTCTCTGCTTCCGCTTCTACTTCTAGTTCTAGTATACCCTTGATCATTGATTCAGGGGCTTCAGAGCATATGTCCGGTATGTCATCTTCTTTTTTCTCATATTCCGTGTATTCTGGTGCAGATAAAGTCCGCATTGTCGATGGCACCCTTTCCTCTATTTCGGGGAAAGGTCGTGTCACTATCTCTTCTGGCCTATCTTTATCTTCGGTACTTCATGTTCCCAAATTTGCCATTAACTTGTTATCCGTCCGTTTTTTTACGAAAAACCTTAACTGTTGTTGTAATACCCTAAATTTCGAAATTTGTAGTAGGGTATTATCATAAACTTGAGAATTTATGGTGTTTTAGTACCTTTTTTTTTTTGTGCATGACCTTGCATATCATGTTAGTTGTAATCTAATATGTTAAACTATATTGGTGTGTTTTAATTATATAAACTATTGTACTAATTATGTTTTGGTGTGGGACTCAGAAGGGAGCATGTGCTTTTGATAGAAAAAGATTAGTAGTATTTTCTGTGATTTTAATAGGTATGGAGGGATTTATTTTGTAAAATATGTGTATTATAGGGACTTTATTACAATTCTCGAAGTTTAGTGGGCTTATTTACAAATACCAAAAGCGCGTGGCCACTATGCTTGGCTGAACCACCTAGAATAGGGTTTATGGATATAATTAATTTGATTAATTAGTGTGGCATACACACTAGCATTATTAGTGGGAGTCATTGAACTCTACAGAAAATTCTCTTGAGAGAAAGAAATCTCTAGTATCTCTCTCAAAAATCAAAACTCTAGTAGACACCAAACCCTACTAGAATTGTGCAATAACTTCTGAAAGTTCCAGCAACTTTGTGATAAGAGAAGAGGGAACAAAGCTTGAAGAATAGAATATTTTTGACAAGAAGAGAGGTAGGGGTATTAAACAACCATTTACCCCAAAAACTCGACCTATTGGGGAAGGGAGAAACAACTATGTATACCAACTGGTTGTCGGGCCAATACAACACGTGCGCGGGAACACACCATCCGCTAACACTCCCCTTCATCGGGAATACACTCCGCTGGAGACTTGAACCCACGACCTCCCAAGCCTTAAGGCTCTGATACCATATTAAACAACCATTTACCCCAAAAAATCAACCTGTTGGGGAAGGGAGAAACAACTATGTATACCAATGGGTTGTCGGGCCAATACAACACGTGCGCGGGAACACACCATCCGCTAACAAGGGGGACTTCTATCTTTCCTATGATTTTGGATTAGATTTTAATATATGTTATATGGTTTATCTTTCTTAGAGATTATATTACACTACTAAAAGAAAAGAACTCTGCCTTTTTATGGGAAAAGAATTTGTGTTGTGACTATTTTGTAATCACTAAATACCCATATGTGAGACTGTTCTAGTGTAACAATCAGTCCATATATAGGACTATTACACTATGGCAGTCAAACCATATGGAAGATTAATCCAGTGTATCAGGCAATCCATATATGGGACTGCTATACTATAGCAGTCAGACTATACATGGGACTGTTACATTACAAAAAATTGGGACTATTTTGACATAATAAGTTTACACTTAAGGGATTGTTTTATACTAAAAAAATCAGTCCATATATAAGGACATGTTGTACACTGAAAAATTGATTTATGCGGAATGTCTTATGCATTATTTTAATTATTAAATGATTGTTTTCATGAATTACCTTATACTAAGTAGTTGCATGTATGGGACTGTTTTGTAGAAACTGACATCATGCATATGGATTGAAACTTATGTGACAAATCATAGGGATAAAATACTTTGTAACTTGGACAAAAGTGTTGGACTTGGTTGGAAAAGTAAATTGGTACAGTGATAATCTATCATTGAATGACAATTAAACCTAGGTACAAGGGCACTTAGATAGTAAGTAGGGTCAAGGTAGCCCTTCAGTGCAAAATCGTAAACCTCCATGGATCCATGAGTGAGGGGTTGATAGTCTGGCCAACTGTTGGGAAAATAGGCCGAAGAGTGTCAAGCTAGTATGTCCTAGGGAACTATAAGAATCGAAAAGAAAGAAGACGAGTAAGATTTAACATTCTTAAGTTCTATTGAGAGTATTATAACCTGTTACACATAATTTCTATCTTGCATGTTTTGACGTTGCATCTCCATCATCATGGTGGAGATGGTCGTCATCTCTACGAGTTTGTCTGAAACTCACCCGTATTATCACATTTTTTTCAGATCAGACTGTGGAAGACTTTTAGTCATGATAGGCTGAGGTGGACAATTTCATCAATAGTCTAGTTTCAATTAATTGTCAATCAGACTTTGTTTCCGTTGATTTGAAGTTTTGGTTTGGAGTTTCATTTTGAGTTGTTAAACAGTTGTTGACTTTTATAGTTAAAGAGATTTTGGTTGGGATTTTATATAATGGGTCAGGTTCCGATGACCAACACTTTTGACCAACACCTAGGTGTGCCCTTATAGAGGATGAATCAGTGACTGATTTTTGGTGAGGATGATCTCCTCACCAAAAAGATAGCCCCAACAAAAAATCAGCCCATTCTAAAATTTCTAACCCCATTAAATGTGGTTTTCAAGTTACACGGTAAAAATCGACGATCCATAATTCTTCAACTTCTAAACCAATCTATGAATATCATAATGATTTGAATTTTTGTGAGGATGATCTCCTCACCATATAGATCATCTTCACCAAAAATCAGCCATTGATTCATCTTTTATGAAGGTACACCAAGGTGTTGGTCAAAAATGTTTGTTCAAAAGTGTTGGTCACCGGAACCCGACCCTTATATAATTATCCATATCTATAAACTATCTGTTAACCTGTGTAATAAAATACCAGGGAAATGTCATTACTGTAGTGGATTTTTTTTTATAATTATTATCATGCCTAAACTTGAATTGAGGATTTGGCTATGGAGTTATGGGTCGGATCTTGAATTCCAGATTTGGGGTGTGACAGTTGTGCAACTTTTTTCCTTCTCACTGTGTATTTTAGGACACTTGGCCACGAAGAGGACGATTGGTACTAATGTGAAGTTGGTGGTCTCTATCTCTTGGATGCAACTCCTACAGCCTCTGCAGCCCTTCAGTCTAATAGTCTTAGCAATAGTGTCAATAAAGAGCATATTATTTCTTGGCATGCTCGTTTAGGTCATGTTTACTTTCTTTTTTTACGTTTGTTATTCCCTGAGTTGTTTAAGTCGGTGCCTATTTCGGATCTTCATTGTGAAATTTGTGCATTGCCCAAACATTGTCATACAACTTTTCCCCCTCGCAGTAATAAAAGTTTATCTATTTTTGACATTGTTCATACTGATGTTTGGGGTCCATCCCCTGTTACTGATTTCTTCGGCTATCGATATTTTGTTTCTTTTGTGGATGATTTTTCTCGATGCACATGGATATTTGTTATGAAGTCAAAAGATGAAGTTTACTCTATCTTCCAACAGTTTCACAAAATGGCTCTTATTCAGTTTGGGACATGCATTAAAATCCTTAGATCCGATCAAGGTGGAGACTACATGTATGGGGGGCCTACAGTCGTATTTGGCTGAACATGGCAATGAACATCAAAATTTGTGTGCCTTTACTCCACAACAGAATGGAGTTGCAAAGCGAAAAATACACTTGTTGGAAGTGGCTGGTGAATTTCTGTTGTGGCATCACGTTCCTAAAGCATATTGGTCTGATACAGTTCTCCTTGCTGCCCACCTCATAAATCGTATGCCGTCTCGATCTCTCCAGTTTCATACTCCGTACCACTTGCAGCATCCTGAGAGTCCTCCTTTTCTGGTTCCTCCCAAGATCTTCGGCTACGTGTGTTATGCTCACATCCTTGGTCGGCATCGCACCAAGTTGGACCCGAAAGCCTTGAAGTGTGTTTTTCTAGGTTACTCCTCGACCCATAAAGACTATAAATGTTTCCATCCCCCCTCTCGTAAGCGGTTCATCAACATGGATGTCACTTTTTTGGAATCGGCCTTTTATTTTCCCGGTGATCCGCCTTTCCTCAGGGGGAGCATCTTAGTAGTAAGGAAAGGCATGTCTCTGCTGATCATGTGTCTCTGCCATTGGCTATGGATGCTCTTGACAGTGGTCCTAATCTGACCATGATTGGCATTATTGACAGGAGTACTGACAAGCAGGGGGAGCTGCAAGCGAACTCAAGGTATCGTCTGACAGGGAAATAGATTACCACTGAACTCCAAAGCCAACAATCATCTTTAGCGAATCCAGGTAACCTCACTCCTAGCTCCCTCTCCTTGTGCTAGTGGTTATGATCCTCCTATTGCCCTTAGGAAGGGAAAGAGATCTTGTACCCGTCAGGGGCATGTCTCTTTTCAGTACATGAAAGACTTATTTTCAGTTTTATTTGTTTCTGTTTTATTGTCTGACTTGCATCGTAAGACTTGTGAGCTATCTAAACATTGTCGTTCTTCTTATCCCTTCAAAGGTAATCGCAGCTCTATTTCTTTTGATCTTGTGCATTCTGATGTTTGGGGTCCTTCCACTACTACTTCTACTTTTGGCTTCCACTATTTTGTTACTTTTGTAGATGACTATACTAGGTGTACATGCGTATATCTCATGAAAACCAAGAATGAGGTTCATTCCATCTTTAAAGGTTTTCATAAGATGCTCAAAACCCAGTTTGGTGCCTCCATCAAGGTCCTTCGTTCTGACCAAGATGGAGAATACATGTTTGGGGGTCTTCAATAGTATTTTTTAGACCATGGAATTTGTCACCAGAATTCTTACAGTTACACCCCTCAACAAAATGGTGCTACTAAAAGAAAAATGCGTCATTTGACTGAGGTAGCTCGATCTCGTTTGATCGGCTCCAATGTCCCCAAATCCTATTGGTCTGAGGTAGCTCTATCTCACTAACAGAATGCCATCTCGTGTGCTTAAATTCAAATCTCCTACTCAAGTCCTTTCTCCAAGCTCTCCCTTATTTGTCATTCCTCCTCACATCTTTGGGAGTGTATGTTATGTACATATCTTAGGTCCCCATCGTACCAAACTTGATCCCAAAGCGCTGAAATGTGTTTTCCTTGGTTACTCCTCTACCCATAAAGGGTACATATGTTACCATCCATCCTCCGGGAAGAATTTTGTGTCTATGGATATCACCTTCCGTGAGGAATTGCCTTTGGTCCCTTCCACCTCTCTTCAGGGGGAGAATAGTAGTGAAGAGAAGTGGAATGTTCCTCTTCCTGCTATATCCCTATCTCCTCTAGAGTTTGAGAGGTCTTCATCACCTACTCAAACTACTAATGTGATTGATAGTGCTCCTGGAGCTCAGAAGGAGCTTAAGTCTATAGCAGAAGGGAGAAAGCTACAGCTGATCCAATACCAGTGGTACCATCCTTGGATCCAGGTAATCCTTCTTCTCTCTATACCTATTATTTCTCCTTCTACTGGTGATTCTGATCTTCCCATTGCTTTGAGAAAAGGCACCAGGAGTTGTACTCAGCATCCATTGAGCAACTTCGTTTCATATGATGCCTTGTCCCCCTCGTACAGAGCTTTTGCCACTTCCGTTTCTATTATTCATATTCTCTATTCCATGGCAAAAGGGTTGACACACCCTAGAAGGAAAGCTGCCATGGTAGAAGAAATGAAGGCCTTGGACAAGAATAGAACATGGGAGCTTGTCGACTTGCCAAGAGGCAAGAATACTGTTGGATGCAGATGGGTGTTCACAGTGAAGTACAAGGTCGATGGTTCAATGGAGAAGTACAATGCAAGACTGGTAGTCGAGGGATATACTCAGACCTATGGGATTGACTATGTGGAGACCTTTGCACCTGTAGCAAAGATAAACTCCATTTGGGTGTTGTTGTCCCTAGCAGCAAACCAGGCATGGTCTTTGCATCAGCTGGATGTGAAAAATGCATTTCTTCATGGTGACCTGCATGAAGAAGTATACATGGTACCTCCTCCTAGATTCACCCCACCAAGTGAGAATAGCCCACCAAGTGAGAATAGCAAGTTGTGTCGACTAAGGAAAGCCCTCTATGGGCTTAAGCAATCTCCAAGAGCATGGATCGAGAGGTTCACCCTAGCAGTGAAGAAGCTGGGTTATACTCAAAGTCAAGCTGATCACACCCTATTTGTGAAGCACCTAGAGAAGAGCACCACTGCCCTCATTGTCTATATTGACGATATCATTCTTATAGGGAATGATGTAGAAGAGGTGGTTAAGTTGAAGTGCCATCTAGCAGGGGAGTTTGAAACCAAGGATCTAGGACCTCTCAAGTACTTCCTGGGCATAGAAGTTGTCAGGTCCAATCAAGGGATCTTCATCTCTCAAAGGAAGTATGTCTTAGACCTGCTGAGAGATTCGGGCAAGTTGGGATCCAAGCTAGTGGAGACACCTATAGAGCAGAATCACAAGTTAGCAGATGCCAGTGGTGAGCCACTAGAGGATGTACGGAGCTTCCAGAGACTAGTTGGGAGATTGATCTATCTCTCTCTGACTAGACCAGACATTGCCTATGCAGTGAGTGTCATCAGTCAGTACATGCACTCACCCAGAGACATTCATTTGGAGGCATCACACGGGATCCTGAAGTATCTCAAGTCAACCCCTGGCCGAGGTCTCCTGTTAAAAAAGAATGGCCACATGAGCTCGAGGTGTATACTGATGTAGACTGGGCAGGTGCCAAGGATGATAGGAGATCTACCTTAGGGTATTGCACCTTCATTGGGGGCAACCTAGTCACCTAGCGTAGCAAGAAGCAGCATGTAGTTGCTAGATCCAGTGCAAAGGCAAAGTTTAGGGCAATGGCCCTTGTCCTATGTGAGATGCTCTGGTTGAAGATGTTAGCTGCTGAACTTGGTTTTCTCATCTCGGGGTCTGTGAACCTGTAATGTGATAACAAGGCCACCATCAGCATTGCCCACAACCTAGTTCAGCATGATCGAGCCAAGCACATTGAGGTGGACCGCCACTTCATCAAGGAGAAGATTGTATCTGAGGAAGTGTGTACTCCCTTTGTAAAGACAGATGAGCAAGTGACTGATGTCTTCACTAAGGGAGTTCCCAGTTGGCAACTTCACAAGTGTTTATGCAAGTTGGGCATGAGAGATATCTATGCGCCAACTCGAGGGGGAGTGTTATCAGATACGTATGTATTTACGTATACAATTGTATTAAAGGTAGTACTGTGAATACTTATACTTTAGGGGTATTTTCATCGTTGTAATGTTCTCCATATAAATAAGATTTGTGAGGTCATGTGAGTGCACACGACATCCTTTCCTCTCTTCTCTCTTCTTTCTAAACGTAACCCTAAATCACTGGTTCAACTGAAGCTGGGTTACACTCAAAGCCAAGCCGAGCACACCCTATTTGTGGAGCACCTAGGGAAGAGCACTACTGCACTCATCGTCTATGTTGATGACATCATTCTGACAGGGAATGATGCAGAAGAGGGGACCAAGCTGAAGAGTCACCTAGCAAGGGAGTTTGAGACCAAAGATCTAGGGCATCTCAAGTACTTTCTAGGCATAGAGGTTGCAAGATTCGGCCAAGGGATCTTCATCTCACAAAGGAAGTATATCCTAGATCTATTGAAGGACTCTGGCAAGCTAGGAGCCAAGCCAGTGGAGACTCCCATAGAGCAGAACCACCAGTTGGCCGACTCGGGTAGTAAGCCTTTACAAAATGTGGGGATTTTTCAGAGATTGGTTGGGAGGTTGATCTACCTCAACTTGACTCGATCAGACATTGCCTATACAATCAGCGTTATCAGTCAGTACATGCATTCTCATAGGGAGATTCACTTAGAGGTGGCACACAGGATTTTGAGATATCTTAAGTCTGCCCCTAGCCGAGGACTTCTCTTCAAGAAGAATAACCACATGAGAGTAGAGTCATACACTTATGCAAACTGGGCTAGTGCCAAGGATGACAGGAGATCTACATCAAGCTATTGCACAGGCAACCTGGTTACCTGGCGGAGCAAAAAGCAACCTGTAGTTGCCAGATCCAGTGCAGAGGCAGAGTTTAGGGCAATGGCCCATGGCTTATGTGAGATGCTCTGGCAGAAGATGTTGGTTGCTGAGCTTGGCTTTCCAGTCTTAGGGTCTACGATCTTGTATTCTGACATCAAGGCCGCTATCAGCATTGCTCACAATCTAGTACAGCATAATTGGGCCAAGCACATTGAAGTGGATCGCCACTTCATTAGAGAGAAAATTGTATCTAAAGAAGTTTGTGCCCCCTTTATGAAGACTGATGAGAAAGTAGCGGATGTCTTCACCAAAGGAGTTCCTAGTTGGCAACTTCACAGATGTTTATAAAAGTTGGGCATGAGAGATATCTATGCACCAACTTGAACGAGAGTGTTATCAGATATGTATGTTACACGTATCTAGCATATTTGGTTGTTCTGTAAATACCCCATGATATGAGGAGTATACTTGTCTTTTGTAATGTCCATTTTATACAAATAAGATTTATGGAGTTATGTGATAGATACATGACATCCTTCTCCCCCTTCTCTCTCTTATCTTTCTACTCTCTTTGACTACCTAAACCTAACCCTAACCCTAATCACCATTCCAATTAAAAGGTTACAGAACAGTTAATGTTCATCATAAGAGAACTGACAGATAACAAGTTAGTGGCAAATTTGGAACATGAAGTACCGAAGATAAAGATAGGCCAGAAGAGAGAGTGACACGCCCTTTCCCCGAAACAGAAGAAAGGGTGCCATCAGCAATGTGGACTTTATCCGCACCAGAACACACGAAATATGAGGAAAAAGAAGATGACATACCGGTCATATACTCTGAAGCCCCCAAATAAATGATCCAGGGTGTACTAGTAGTGGAAGCGGAAGCAGAGACAAGGTTGGCAGAGCTGATGATACCTGACTGTGTGAACGTAGAAGCAGTAATGAGACCATCCAATTGGGCCATCTCATCTTTAGAGAAGGGTGTTGGGGAGATAGCAAAAGGCTGATGAGCAGCAGTATAGGTGGGCGGCGACCCTGGTTTAGATTCCATAGTCGCACTGTGAGCAATAGTGCTAGTCCTAGGCAACTGTGGTGGTCGGCCATGAATTTGGTAGCACCTATCCTTGTTGTGGCCTTTACGACCACACCACCCACAAACATGTAAACTCCAACATCGATCCCTGGTGTGGCCTTTCTTGCCACAATGAGCATAAGTCGGTGGAGGACCCCCTTTGGTGCCACTGTTGGTGAGCGAGGTTTTAGACTTAGGGGCCTTGGAAGCAGATGGGAAGGCAGCCAAGGTGGACTTTTCATGGCTAGGAGGAGACATGACCTCTCTACGGTTGTCATCACGTTGAACATACGCATATATCTGATTAAGGGATGGCAAGGTGTCTTTACTAAGCTACTAGACACGGGCTAACTCAAAATCAGCTTTCAAGCCAGCAATAAACTCATAAATCCGGTTTTGTTCAACCAACTTCCGATATTGCGAACCATCCTCTGGGCACTTAGGAGACATTCATCAAGGAGCCGTGAGGTAGGGTAGTGCATTGACCGTTGTAAATAAGGTTGAAACCAGTAGATGAAGGTTGTAGAGAAAAGAGAGAAAAAGTGTAATGGAGGCGGAAGGTGGAGACGGAGATTATGGTTAGAGAGAAGTTGTGGGAACTGGAGAGAATGAATTGTTAATTCATTCTCTCTCACACACAGTATATATATATGATGGGGAGAACCCCAACAAAAGAGTAGCACTATTCAGGTGACACTATTCACATGACACTATTCACGTGAATAGTGAAAACCCGAAAAGAACCCCACGTGGGAAGTGGGACGCAGCCCACTCGAGACACCCACGTGGGTGTATTACATAAACTCCAACACTCCCACTCAAGTTGGTGCAAAGATATCCATCATGCCCAGCTTGCCGGTCAAGGTATGAAAAATAGACTTGTTCACCCCATTTGTGAGTATGTCGGCAACCCGCTCCTGTGTTCTCACATACGAGTACAAATCAATTCTTGTTGAAGTTTCTCTTTGATGAAGTAACGATCAACTTCAATATGCTTGGTCCTATCATGCTGGACTGGGTTGTGAGCAATGCTGATGGCGACTTTGTTGTCACAGTAAAGGCTCATTGGCTTTGTCACCTAGAGTCCCAGTTCCTCAAGCATGGTCCTCAACCAAAGGATTTCGCACACACCATGTGCCATAGAGCAAAATTCTGACTCTACACTGGATCAAGCTACAACTGGCTACTTTTTGCTTTGCCAAGAGACAAGGTTTCCTCCAACAAGGGTATAGTATCCTGACGTAGACCGACGAAATCCATAACTGAACCTGCCCAATTTGCATCAGTATATGCTTCCACTCTAAAGTGTCCATGTCGCCCGAACAGTATTCCATGACTTGGAGAGCCCTTGAGGTACCGAAGAACTCTGTGAGCTGCCTCAAGATTAGGGGTGTCAATTTTACCTGATTTAACCGGAACCGAAAACACAGGTTCCGGTACCACATTTTTGGGAACCGATTAAAAAGAACCGGAACCGGAACCGAACCGGAAACTAATGGTTACGGTTCCGGTACTCTAATATGGAACCGAAACCGATAAGAACCGGAACCGAACCGATAAGAACCGGAACCGATATATAAATATAGTGTAAAAATTCTCATATTACCAAGATTATACCCGTTATACCCGAAACTGGAACCGGAACCGACAATAACTACATAATCGGTTCCGGTTCTGGTACCATCACTTTGAGAACCGGAACCGATAAGTACCCGAACCGATAAGAACCGGAACCGTTTGTTCCGGTTCTAGTCACCTTAGGAACCGAACCGGAACCGACCCGTTGACACCCCTACTCAAGATGTGATGACCGTGGTCCATGCATAAACTGACCGATAACACTAACAGCGTAAGCAATATCCGGACGGGTGTGTGCCAAGAAGATCAGTCTACCAATCAATTGCTGAAACATAGCGACATCTCCAAAAGTGTCACCCTCCTCAGAATTCAGTCGATAGGTCTGATCAATTGGAGTCTCTGTTGGTCGAGCTCCCAAATACCCAGTCTCATCCAGAATGTCCAATGCATACTTCCGTTGATAGATGAAGATGCCCTTCTGAAACCGGGCAACTTCAATTCCCATGAAGTATTTCAATGGCCCCAAATCCTTTGTCTCAAACTCCGAGGACAAGAAGGTCTTCAGCTGCTTTATCTACTTAGGATCATTCCCATTGATGACAATGTTATCAACATAGACGATCAATGTCGTAATACTAGTATGATGGTGCTTCACAAACAACGTGTGATCGGCCTCACTCTGTTTGTAGCCAACTCATCTGATCGCACTGCTCAACCGCTCAAGCCATGCCCTTGGAGACTGCTTTAGCCCATACAAGGCTTTCCTTAACTTGCACACCTTGTCGTCACTTCCAGCAAGTGTCAACCCAGGTGGTAGAGTCATGTACACCTCTTCTGTCAGATCTCCATGCAGAAAGGCATTCTTCACATCTAGCTGATGGAATGGCCAGGACAGGTTGGCAGCTAAGAATAAAAGAACTCTGACTGAGTTCATCTTGGCCATAGGTGCAAAAGTCTGAGTGAATCCCTTGGCTACGAGTTGTGCCTTGTAACGTTCGACTGACCCGTCAGCTTTATGCTTCACTGTAAAGACCCATTTGCACCACGAGGTTCATTGGACCTTTCTTGGTCCTTGATAGGATTGGTGAGGTTGCCTATAGCTTAGCTTTGCCTACCCAGTTGGCCGGAGTTCACGACGTATTCCATGTCTCGATGCTTTACAAGTATGAGCCGGATCTATCTCACGTGCTTGATTGGAGGTCTTTAGAGCTTCGAGATGATGTTTCATATGTTGAACAATCTGTCTATATCCTCCCCATGAAAGAGCAAGTGTTGCGCATTAAAGTGATCCCCTTAGTGAAAGTGTTGTGACAAAACCACAACATTGAGGACGCCTCTTGGGAACTGGAGGCTGATGTCAGAGAGAAGTATCCACATTTGTTCTGAGATTAGGCATGTCTAATTTCGATGACGAAATTCCTTATAAGAAGGGTTGGATGTAATGACCCTATTTCTAGCAATATTATAGTAGAGTTTTTATAATACTTTGAACTTAATATGTATGTCATTTTAAGGTCTCAACAATAGCTTTCTATCGATATCAAGTTTGTCCAAATCGGACTTGCGAGTCAAAAGATATTGTACTTGCATATGGGCGACATTTTAAGTTAAAATGCTTCGGTTACATATCAAAAAATTTAAATAGAAAAAAGAAGAATAAATGTTCAAAATTTTAGTCCCACATTGGAAATGAGTGAAAAGTTATGAGTTTCAAACCTCTATAAATACAAGGCCATGTCTTAAGAAAAATACATTAGTTTGGGTATTTGCATTGCAACCCCTGAGGTAAGAATAATTGCAAAAAAAAACCTTTAACTAAAAGAAATTCTAGAAAATTTCTAGGAATTCCTGAAAATATTCAGGAGGTCCTTTGAAAAGTTTTTTGTGGGGCCCATTGCCTCGAGATACTCGCTATCTCGAGATTCGTGTCATACGAGTTTCAAGGATTTGGGATTCTAGCGTATTCACGAGTAAATACATAGTTATTTATTCGAAAAATTACATAAACAAAAATAAACTTTAATGTATATACAAAAATCAAAAAAACTTTTTCAAATTTACAAAAAAAGTAACTAAACGTTCTTTCAAAAAACGTTTTCTCAAAGTCAAATCTGGCGCTGACAAATGCCCTTTAAAAGAGTGTCTGTTAGGAGAAAACACTCTTTCAAAGAACGTTTTCACCTGACAAACGCACGTCTGTCACTTCACTCTCTCTCCCTCTAAACCCTCCTCTCCCGCCCTTTCTCCTTTCTCTCCGGTCGCTCTTCTCCATATAGATCACCCCTACAAAAAATCAGCCCATTCTAAAATTTCTAACCCCATCAAATGTGGTTTTCAAGTTACATGGTAAAAATCGACAGTTCATAATTCTTCAACTTCTAAACCAGTCTATGAATATCAGAATGATTTGAATTTTTGTGAGATTCCTCATCCTCACCAAACGTTCTTTCAAATGGCGTTTCCCAAGAAAAAACGTCATTTCAAAAAACACCTATCGGGTGAAAACGCCCTTTAAAAGAGCGTCTGTCAGGTGACAGATTTTTTTTTAAAGTATGTGCCACTGACAAACGCTCTATAGTCAGATTTGACTTTGAGAAAACATTTTTAGTTACTTTTTTTGTAAATTTCAAAAAGTTTTTTTTGTTTTTGTAAATACATTAAAGTTTATTTTTGTTTATGTAATTTTCCGTTATTTATTTTTTGCCTTTATTCAATTAATTATTTATTATTTATATATAAATGTTATTTTATTTTGGAAATAGTAGAAAATTCACAGAATATTATGGAAAAATTCTAGAAAATTCTATTATTTTGAGGAAAAATGTTTGAAAATGTTATTCTTGTTATCTGTTAATTTTAGCAAGGAAAAAATCTCAATTCTTGTATTTTCCATATGAAATGTGTAAATGCATTGATTATTTCTTGTAATCTTAAAAACATGAAATTATGATAGATGGGATCATGTGCAATCTTGTTTAGTTAGATGAATTCATGCTCAAATTCATTTAAAAAGAGATATATGCTTTTTTCACCCGCTTTATGTGTATTTACTTTCTAGAATATTAGCAGGGCTTAAATGTTCTTATTTTTAGTTTCAAAAATGCTAGAATACGAATGTTATTCGTATAAAGATGTTTCTACATACATTAATGTTTTATGCATATAAATACGATTAAGGACATGGACAAGCACGTGATCGGGAATGTAGATTATCAGATTAGTTAGAACCAGGCGTTGTCTCCTTGCTTTGAGACCCCTTGGGGTTCTAGTCCCCTAAAGTATCAGGCGTTGTCTTACTTCTTTGGAACCCCTTGGGGTTCCAGTCCCCTAAAGGAGAGGCTTTGTCTCATTCATGAGACCCCTGGGGTATTTATACCTAAAAGAAAATTAGGGAATCCGGAGAGAGGATACCTAATGAAACAATTAGTGTACACATTAGGGAGTCTACTTGTAGGTTAAAAGTATTGACATCGTACACTAGAACCGATGGAATGTTGGTACCGAATACATCAGAATCAATAGTTTGAATGTATAGAAATGGTCACGGGTATTCTGATAAGAGAAATGCTAACTGTTATGTGAGAGGTCATCCTTGTATTCGGAGTTATATGTAAGTAATTGATAGAGAATTGAGTTTTATAGAATTACATGTGAAACTCATTTGCAATTCGTATTTGTTTTAAAATAAACAAGTCGTTGATTGAAGTGATTTTAAGCATGAGGAATGTACTTACTGGGCCCTAGCTCATCATTTTAAAATGTTTTGTTTTCAGGAAGGGATAATGGGAAGTTGGTCTGATGCTTCCAACATTTCTGTTGATAGACCAGATATCGGATTTGGGCGCATGACATTTGTCCTTCGGATCTGGTTCTTTAGTAGCACCGGTCAGATACTCACTGTAGCCATGGCCCCCAATGTACATGAGTGCGGAAGTCTTCTATTCCAGGAAGTTGGTGCCATCGAGCTTCACAGTGATGATGCAGAGCTGAGGGTTGTGATCTCCATGGGAGCCATGAGTCACAGGACGATCCTCAGAGGAAGAACCACAAATCCCAGATGTGCCCTTGAGGGAACTCATTAGAGCTGGACCACCAAAAATAGCATGTAATGTACCGGAGGCTCCTAGAAAACCGAAGCGAGGTCTAGAGGATCCCTAAAGGCCCAATGAGTGGTGCGCCTAGTACAGGAGGGCCTAGAGAGGTCTGATTTTGGAAGAAAATAAAACCCAAAAAATAGCTGGGGGATCCAGGTGATTTTTGGAAACTTGGGTTCCGACGGTCAGAATTCGTCGAGCCAAGCTTCAAATTGTTCCACGAGCAGTACTAAAGAGGGAGGCAAGGTCAGAGGAGCCTACTGTTGCGCGAATCTCACAAAAAATCCAAAACCCAAATATTTGAAAATTGGGTCGATTTTTGGAAATTGATGATCCGGCGATCGAAAAAATGAGAGGCGACTTTCTGACAATCCCAGGTGAATACTGGAGAAGGCGGCTAAGGTAGAAAACACGACTGTGGTGCGGATCTCAAGAAAATCAAAAACCCAAAAATCTTTGAAAAATGTGTTAGCTGGAAAAACTCTGGAGAAGCTTGAAAAGAAGACTAACTGGATCTCTGATGCGGCTGAGGGGAAAAACTAACTAGGAAATAAGAGCCTCCGGTGTTTTGCTTCTGGATTAATCCCCGGATAACGCAAGAATGATCTCTGCGATTTCCTCAAAAGTTCTCATCGACTCCGGATGCTCACATAACAGTCTTAGATCGGAATGGAGTCTCTACAGGGCAAAGACACATGACCTACAACTACCATGCTCTGATACCATGTTGTAAATAAGGTTGTAACCAGTAGATGAAGGTTGTAGAGAGAAGAGGGAAAAAGTGTAATGGAGGCGGAAGGTGGAGAAGGAGATTAAGGTTAGAGAGAGAAGTTGTGGGATTCTCTCTCATGCACTATATATATATGATGGGGAGAACCCCTGCAAAAGAGTAGCACTATTCAAGTGACACTATTCACGCAGCACTATTCACGTGAATAGTGAAAACCCAAAAAGAATCCCACGTGGGAAGTGGGACGCAGCCCACTTGAGACACCCACGTGAGTGTATTACATAAACTCCAACATTGACAACACTTCTTGCCCAAGAAAAGCCACCGGCGGTAATAGGTGGGGGGAATAATCGACCCACACACCTCAATACTTGATGGATCCAAGAAATCCACCTATGTATCTGTAGAGGGGATAGGAGGGGACCAAAACGAAGCAACAATCCCTAGAAAAGGTTGCCAGATGGCTCCACAATCAGTCGAGAAGCAAAATAGATTTTTTCTAATTTTTTTGAATATTAGCCCAAAGACATCGAATTAGGGTTCAAACAATTCTCCAAAAATTACCAGAAATTGTGAAAAATCGAGATTTAGCAGGGGATAGAGTTTCAGGCCTCCATAAGCACATTGTCCATATATGACGTCAGCGATGACAGCTGCAATGTCAGTAGCGCTAGGGTTCCTCCACGGCGTGTACAATCTCCCAAGCAGGTCCTAATACGGATTCGACATCGATCCGCTATGATACCAAGTTGAAATAAAGTCCTGTATTGTAGAGAGAGAAAAGAGAGGGGTTATGTGTGTTAACCCTACACACACCCCAATAAATCTTATTTATATTAATAAGTGTGGGCCCTTACTTAAGTGAGAAATAAATGCATAGAGACACCAAACAATAACAATAACCGAGACATCCTTCAACAAAGAATGGCTTAGTATTCCTGATGACCAACGTTCCAATATAGGTATTGACTTTATTTAGAGGTAAACTAGTCAAACAAAAGAGAATGTAGTAAACTGTAATTAAGTGATTTAATTGATGAAGCTGAGTATAGATATAAGGGCTCACACTGCTTGCGAGATCATTCGGCTGAAAAAAAACATTTCTTAAGAAGTTAGTATTAAATTTCATGTCCCATTCTAGTCCTCTAATACTTTGCTAGAATGTTGTTTTCCATGAATAGCGAAGCACGTAGAAGTAGATTGTTGGTTTAAAAGAAACAAAATTATATCCAACAAAATTAATACATCATTATCATGCGTTCACAAGGCAATGGAATGGATTGACTTTGCCACCTCGAGGAGTATTATAATGCGTTGTCACATGTACAAATACAGTGTGGATACGGTATTTACACTTAAATGGGAGTATAGAACTTACCATTGGAACGAAGTCATGGGTGAGTAATATGTTGCTTGGACGCAAGTCCCGGTGAATTATTGGACCTCCACGGCACTCTTCATGTAGAAAACGCAATCCTTTTGCCATTCCAATGGCAATGGCACGTCTTTTGTGCCACTCAAGAACAGTAGCGTATTTACCTACCGAAAAAAGAAAAGAATTAAAAGCTAGCAAAGGGAAGCAATCACTATTAAAGGTGGTAAATGTCAGAATTATATAATTTAGTCCCAAAAGAACCAACAAATATGAAAAAAAGATGGAATTCAAGTCCATTTTGAATCAAGATAATAACTTACTGAATAAGTGCCACTCGAGAGATTTGTTGCAGATAAACTCATACACCAAAATTTTATGGTTCTCGTTGCTACAATAACCTAACAGCATCACAATATTCTTGTGGCGTGCAAAGCTTAGGACCAATATTTCAGAACGAAATTCAGTATATCCTTGTGCACTTGCTTTATTCCGTACCTTCGCTGCAATAACCTGTCCATCTTTAAGACGACCTTTATATACATGACCATATCCACCTTCTCCTAGCAAGTTCTCCTTTGAGAAGTCAGATGTTGCAACTTGAATATCTGAAAATCTGAAACTCATGGCCTCCTTGATATACAGTACAGACCTTGTCCCACAACCGGTACAAAGAACTGGTGCTTCTAAAAATTTTTGTTGGTTTGGGAAAATCTGAGGACCAGTAGGATATTCATTGTCTCTGGAATATTTCTCTGTAAGACACAAATATACGAACTCATTAATACTGGGAACACTGATCCAAGAAGGACAAGGTAACTCCTCCCCCCGCACCAAAAAAAAAAGAACAAGGGAATACGGTAATAAGCATCCTGCACTCTCCTTAACTCAATTCTTTAAATAACATGAGAAATCAAAATGACTGGAAAACTAAAAACATAATGGAATGATAGTACTTCGACAGCTGCACTGTACATAGTCTGCAATGTCTGCCAATTAAAAACATCACCTACTTCAAAACCTACAGAGTTCATTGAGAATAGTCATTCATGGGTTGTAACTTTTAAATGTAATGTCTTATATATTTCTAGGTTGACTTATTCTTAACGGTAAATAAATTATCAGCTAAGATGCCCAGATAAAGATATGGATATGGACACTGGTATGAGAAATGGGGTTACGACTCTTCATTTCACAAATTCCAAAAACACGGATATGGGTACGGATATCCAGTCCAACATGACTATATCATGCTTTAGTTTTTTACTTTTTAACCTAAGTATCAACTTTTTGGTATATAATGCGAAATGTAAAGAAACTTCTAATATTGTGAAGATTTTTATAGTAAGATTTGATAAAATATACTAAATCATGAAGAAACTGTCATGAGCGAAGAAAAAAAGAAGTAATAAGATAGGAAATAAGAAAAATGGAAGGTAGAAGTATCCATGCAGTATCCGCTACCATTATCGGTATCATATGATTCATATTGCGTGGATATGGGTATCATATAATTACTATCACTATCATCATCATCATTACCACCGTTGTCATTGTTACTGCTCCATCTGAAAGTGCCACCAATGACCACTTGAAACCCATGGAAAATTAGGAAATAATGTGGTTAAGAGAAACAATCATTTTGTGTTGTAGCCACTGGCAGTGATAGGTTTTTAGTGTCGAAAAGAGATCCAACAGTGATTGCCACTTTTTTCAAAAAGAAATATTTTTCCTAAGACTTTTACAACCTATGTAAAATGGACAATTAATCTTCCAAACAATTTTGTGTCAGACAACTGTGTGGGGCACATGCTGAAGCTCTTACAGAGACAAATATTAACCTATCAAATTTGTCATTTTCAATTATTATTCATGTAGTGCTTATACGATTTACATGCATATCAACTTATCTATACAGACTTTTGATATTGTAAGTTTGTATAAACTAAATTATTTTATTAAAATAACAAATAGCAATTTTCATGTCAACTTTGGTGGATAAATTACACTTCAAGATTTATAGTGACTTTTCTCCTTTGAACAATTGCATATGTAGGGGGAACTTTCTTAAGTTATTTTTGGTTAATGTGACAAGGCTATTCTTAGAAGACTTTCATGTCAACAAAATAATTCCAGTTTTATGGGAAATCTTTTCCACCTAGACCTTTTTGAAGTGTAAAAAATAGTCTACCCCTGAATAAAATGTCCAAGCCAATCAAGGTATTTTATCCTGGAGAAGTCTACTAAAAGAATAAACTTGCAGCCATAACCAACCTTCTGAATGCAACTTTTGGCATCTGGTTGACAACTTCACAAAAGCCCAATGGCTCTCATCATCATCAGGGCCTAATCCCAACTATATAGTAAGGTTTATTTTTTCTATTTTCGACAAGTAAAAAGTTTGTATTAAAAAAAGGGGCAAATGCTGACTACAAAAATGGGGGGCAAAGCCTGACTATACAAGGGACTAAATAGAGGCTAAAAAATGAAAGATACAAAACAATCAAGTATCAAGCACGATTCCTCCCAGTGAAAAACAAAATGCTAAAAACAGAATCCTTTAAACTCCAAAAGGGTGGAAGCCCAATGGAAAAGAAAGCCTTTAATCTTCAAACAGATGGCTTCAATCTTCTCATCCTTCCCTTTAAAGATACGTTGATTCCTTTCCTTCCAAATGGTCCAGCACAAAGAGAAGCAAGAAATTTCCACAGAATTCTACCATGAGCTCCAAAGGCATCACTAAACCAACCTGTAGAGATGGTCACAAACTTGGCTAGGGATAGTACAACACATACCAAAAAAGACCAAAAGAATATTCCCAACTGCACCAGTAAACTGACAATGAATGAGCAAATGGTCCACTGTCTCAGCACTTTCCCTACACAAGAATCATGTATTTGGCATAATCTTTCGTTCAATAATCAGATGATCTACCATCAAGATCCTATCTAGCATAGCAGTCCAGACAAAGAAAAAGACCTTAAGAAAGAACATAAGGATTCTACACGAACTTAGCAGGGAAAGGGGGCAAAGCTGAGATAGCTACCTTCTTAAGGAAGGATAATACAACACGCCTATAGGATCCACTTCTACACCCTCCTATCCTCATAATCTGATAAACCACCTCTCTAAGCCTATTTTAAGAAGGATAGACAGATCATCAATTTCCCAATCATAAATATACCTTCTAAAGCCAAGATTCCAAGCAACACAGTCGCCTTGGTGAAGAAAATAATATCATAAGCAAACTGAAGATGAGAGATCTCTGGACCATTCCCTACCCTAAAACCTTATATAACACCTTCAACTGCCTTACAGGTTAATCTACTGAGAACCGCCACCACAACGATAAACAAGAAAGGAGATAGAGGATCTCCCTGTCTAAGCCCTGGAGCTACTAAAATAACCTGCTGGTGAACTGTTCACAAGCATAAAGAAATATACAAAGGATACACAAACTTTGATCCATCTCCATTTAATGCCAAAACCCATCCTAAGCATATAATCTAAGATGCTCCAGCTAACTTGATAGTATGCCTTCTCCATATCCACTTTGCAAAGAATACCTGGATCGCCTGACCTCATTTTAGGGTCAATACACTCATTAATAATCATCACACCTTCTAAAATCTGCCTTCCCTTCACAAATTCCCCTTGAGAGGGGAAAAAACCAAACCCAAAACCTGCTTGAGTCTACAGGCTAGCGCT
The DNA here is from genome assembly GCA_035048495.1 of Euptelea pleiosperma. NCBI lineage: Eukaryota > Viridiplantae > Streptophyta > Magnoliopsida > Ranunculales > Eupteleaceae > Euptelea > Euptelea pleiosperma. Next base: position 23,818,058 of record CM068542.1, on the reverse strand, counting down.
CTGGAAATAATTTTGTATGCACTACCTATGAGCCTGATTGGCCAAAAGTATTTAAGAGTATCTATACCCTCACATTTAGGAATGAGAGTAATGAAGGTACTGTTAGAACACCTACCGAGATAAGTGTCGTCTTGAAATTTTTTCACCATAGACATGAAATCCTTGCTATGATGTCCTAACACTGCTTGAAGAAAGCAATCGAGAAACCATCAAGCCCCGAGGCCCTATCACCACTAAGGTCCCCCACCGTTCTTCAAATCTCCTCTTCAAGGGACCTCTCTAGACACTCCCTTTGCTCCGGACTTGTACAATCGAAATCAAGGCCATTTAAAGTTGGTATTACAAATCAAGGGTCCAAGTAGATATTAAAGTAGAACACCACAATCAATTCTCTCATCTTATCCTCCTCATCTAGAAAGGAACGATTAACCACAAGGCACAAAATGTTGTTGTACCTCATCCTTGCATTAGCCATACGATGGAAGAATTAATATTTCTATCCCCTTCCTTATGCCAAGGAACTCTAGATATTTGCCTCTAGCTAATCTCCTCCAAACAAGCTAATTTGAGGAACTCATTCATAGCTTCAAATTTTTTCCTTCTTCCAATGAGACAGGTCTTAACTCCTCCTTCCTATCAATAGCTACAATCTCTTCCTGAAGTAACCCCGTCTTACTATTCAAATGCCCAAAAACCTCATTATTCCACTTCTTTAGTTTCCCTTTGAGAGCTTCAGCTTCTTCGGAAACACATTTCCAACCTTCCCAGAAAAATGAAAAGATTCCCACAATGAAGCAACAAGTTTCACAAAGTTATGCTCTTAAAACCATATATTTTCAAACCTGAAAGGTGAAGCTCGCCTATGAATTCCTTCACAATCAAGCAAAAGAGGGGTGTGGTCGGAAGTTGATTTGAGGACCTCCTCCTAAGGCACATCGGAATAAGGCTTCCCATGTGTCAAAGATAAGGAAACTATCCTACTTAGACATAGTTAGATTAACTTGGTTATTTGATCACGTGTAGTTATCCCCCCTCCTGAGAAAACCCACGAAAACATATTAGAAACTCTTCAGCGAAGAAGTAAAATAGAAATCCCCAATGAAATGATCTTCCGCCACCACCTCATTTTTATTCCATAACACTAAAATGCCTCCAGCAACTCCTATAGTAGGTAGAGCTCTCCAACCAAAGCTCTTTCTACCCCATAACTCCTCCATTAGAACTTCCCCCATTCTCTCTAACTTCATTTCCTGTAAGACCACAATATTAGCTTTCCATTTCTAAATAAAATAATGCACAGCTAGCCTTCTGTCCTTACTCCCCAACCCCTTAGCATTCCATGAAATAATTTTTAACTTCATATGGTTACCAATTTCTTCCCCTACCCTTCCTCTGGGTACTCCTTTCACCATCCATAACATCCACATTAAGTTGACAAGAGAGATTGAGAACTTCTCTGGATGTCTTCGATGTCCTCCCGCTTTTAGAGCCTCCTTTCCTAGGGTAGTGAAAACTAAAGTAGCTAGATTCTCACCCACACGGCGCTGATCCAAACCCAGACTCCCATCTATTGACCACATTAACTTGTTGTTATCTAGATTGGCATGATTCGAGCTCCTCATCTTCTGAATCCTCACGTCAACATCCCTCCCTCCCCCCAAATCTACGGAACTGGTTGACTCCTCTCAATGGCTCTAAGCAACTCCCCCACCTCCTTTTTGTGGTCCACGTCAGACACCACCAGATTGCCCAAACTCCATAATTTTACTTAAAACTCATTCTAAAACATCGCCATCTTTGTGATTGGCCTTCCCAGTAGCCCCTATCACCTTAGTGACCACCTGCTCTGACTGGCTCGAAGGGAATCAAACAAGAGTTCTGGTAGAAATTTGTCGGTACCCTATTATAGTTGAATCGAAGAATTAGGGTTAGGGTTAGGTTTAGAGAAGAGAGAAGAAAGAAGGAAGAAGAGAGAAGAGAGAAGGAAAGGATGTCATTGTGCTTAGGTCACAATGACTCCATAAATCTTATTAATATGAAAGGGAATAAGAAAAGACAAATATACCCCTCACATCAAGGGGTATTTACATTAGCAACCCAAAAAGTATAAATACACATCTATGTATAGAATACACATCTGATAACACTCCCCCTCAAGTTGGTGCATAGATATCCCGCATGCCCAACTTGCATAAACATCTGTGAAGCTGCCAACTAGGAACTCCTTTAGTGAAGACATCCGCTACTTGCTCATCAGTCTTAACAAATGGAGTGCAGACTTCTCCAGATACAATCTTCTCCCTTATGACGTGACAATCCACTTCAATGTGCTTAGCCCGATCATGTTGTACCGCTGATAGCAGCCTTGTTGTCGCAATACAAGCTCACCGACCCCGTGACTGAAAAACCAAGCTCAGCAACCAACATCTTCAACCAGAGCATCTCGCACAAGCCATGGGTCATTGCCCTAAATTCTGCTTCTACACTGGATCTAGCAACAACAGGTTGCTTCTTGCTCCTCCTAGTAACTAGATTGCCCCCAACAAAGGTGCAACAGCCTGAAGTAGATCGCCTATCATCCTTGGCACCTTGCCCAGTCTGCATCAATATATGACTCAACTCTCATGTGGTCGTTCTTCTGGAAGAGAAGGCCTCTGCCAGGGGTAGACTTTTTTTTTTTTTTTGATCGGTAAAAGGATCAATATATTAAAAGAGGGCTGAGAAAGCCCAAAAGGGGACTGTACAAACACAAAAGAGCAAAGAAGAAAGACAACAAAGACAAGCTCTCAGATCGCCCATAGCCAAAACGCTCCACAGCCTAAAGAAGGCGAAGACTACATTAAGAAACCAGCTGATCCCACCGGAAGACGAAATCTTCAAACCGAAACGTTTTAAGCTCAGAAATGGCAGATCCCCAATAATACAGAGTGGCTTTGATTTTCATGACAATCTCATCAATGTTGGCCTTCTTGTCTTCAAAAATCCGTCTATTTCTCTCCTTCCATATCTCCCACCAAATCGCAAAAGGGACAATTCTCCAAAGAATTCTGCCACTGGCTGAGAAAGCTTTGGAAATCCAACCTCTAAAAGTATCAGAAACCGAGTACGGGAAGACCCATGAAACCCCAAAAAGCTGAAAAAAGCACTCCTATATCTCTCTAGTTACTCTACAGTGGATGAGTATGTGGTTAGTGGTTTCCTCATCACAGCAACACAAAATGCATCTATTAGGGATCTGCAATCCACGTTTTTTAAGGTTCTCCACAGAGAGAATCTTATCAAGCAAGGCACACCAAGAGAAGAAAATAACTTTAGAAGGGATGGGCGTCCTCCACAGCCGCTTAGCTGGAAAGCTACTAGTGCCGGACTCCGTGAGCGTGGTATAGAGAGATTTAACCAAAAATCTCCCTTTGGGATCATGATTCCACCATTTTTTGTCTTCAACCCCGTCAAGGAGATGAAACCCTTTCAGCCTATAAGAGACGCCACTGTGTCCACCTCCCAGTCGTTAATTCTCCTCCTGAGCCCTAAATCCCATGAGAGGAGGCCATTCTCCCTGGAAACTACCTCACTGACCAAGGCACCTTTGCAGTTGGATAGAGCATAGATGGAGGGGAATGACTCCGCCAGGGAAAGCTCCCCACACCATATGTCTTCCCAAAATCTCACTAGAGAGCCATTTCCCACTTTGCAGCAACTTCCATTTTTGATCTCACCCCTCATCTTAGAAATACCCTTCCAGACCCCAACACCATACGAGCTGGTCGGCATCAAACTATCCCATCCGTTGTTCTCAATACCTTGCTTGTCCGCAATGACTCTTCTCCACAAACTATCCCTCTCGGTCCCGAAACGCCAAAGCCACTTGCCGAGCAAAGCTTTGTTCATGAGCGTAATATGGCGAACCCCAAGACCACCTTCTTCTTGTGATTTGCATATCCTAGCCCAGTTTACGAGGTGAAACTTGTGCTTTTTTTCATTGTGGTCCCAAAGGAAGTCTCTCAAAATCCTGTGTGCTGCCTCTAAATGGATCTCCCTAGGAGAATGCATGTACTGGCTGATAACACTGACCGCATAGGCAATGTCTGGTCGAGTCAATGAGAGATAGATCAACCTCACAACCAATCTCTGAAAATCCCCCCATCAGATAAGGGCGTACTACTCGAGTCGGCCAACTGGTGGTTCTGCTTTATGGGAGTCTCAACTGGCTTAGCCCCCAGCTTGCTAGAGTCCTGTAATAGGTCTAGGACGTACTTTCGTTGTGAGATGAAGATCCCTTGACTGGATCTTGTAACCTCTATGCCGAGAAAGTACTTGAGACTCCCCAGATCCTTAGTCTCAAATTCTCCTGCCAGATGGTTCTTCAGCTTGCTCACCTCTTCTACATCATTCCCTGTCAGAATGATGTCATCAACATAAACGATGAGGGCAGTAGTGCTCTTCCCTAGATGCTTCACAAATAGGGTGTGATCGGCTTGGCTTTAAGTATACCCCAGCTTCTTCACTATTAGAGTGAACCTCTCAAACCAAGCTCGGGACTTAAGCCCATAGAGGGCTTTTCTCAGTCGACACACCTTGCTGCCATCCCCTGGGGGGCTGAATCCTAGTGGAGGTACCATGTAGACTTATTCATGTAGATCACCATGAAGGAAAGCATTCTTTACATCCAGCTGATGCAAAGGCCATGCTTGGTTTGCTGCTAAAGACAACAACACCCTGATGGAATTCATCTTTGCCACAGGTGCAAAGGTCTCCACATAGTCAATCCCGTAGGTCTGAGTATACCCCTTTGCTACCAATCTAGCCTTGTACTTCTCAATTGACCCATCTGCCTAATACTTAACTGTGTATACCCATCTGCACCCAACTGGCTTCTTGCCCCTTGGCAAATCAACAAGCTCCCATGTCTTACTTTTGTCTAAGGCACGCATCTCCTCGACCATAGCGATTTTCCATTTGGGATGTGCGAATCCTTCTGCCACATAAGTGGGAATAGGAATAGTGTCCACAGAAGTAATGAACGCCTTGTAGGAAGGAGATAAGGCATCGTAGGAGACAAATTTGCTCAAGGAGTGTTGAGTACAACTATGAGTACCCTTCCGTAAAGCAATGGGGAGATCAAGAGCACACGCATCAGTGGAAGAAGAAATGATAGGAACAGAGATGGAAGGTATGTTACCTGGATCCGAGGATGGAACCACTGGTACTGGATCAGCAATGGCCTTCCCTCTTCTGCGATAGACCTGAGCTCTCCTTGCGCTCCAGGAGCACTATCAAACACCATAATCGGCTAAGTAGGTTGCTCGACAACCAACGGAAATGGATGAGTCATAGATACAGTAGGAAGAGGACAAAGATCAGACCTCTCTTCACTACATCTCTCCCCCTGAAAAGAGGTAGGGGAGAAAAAGAATGTCTCCTCGCGAAAAGTGACATCCATGGAAACATACTTCTTGCCTGTTGAGGGATGATAACACTTGTACCCCTTGTGAGAAGAAGAGTAACCAAGGAAGACACACTTAAGAGCTTAGGATCCAACTTGTTACGATGTGGACCCAGAATGTGAACAAAGCAGACACACCCAAAAATGCGAGGGGTGATAGGGAATAAAGACGAGCTAGGAGCAAGAACCTGAACCGGAGATTGGAAGTTGAGAGCACGTGAAGGCATCCGGTTAGTCAGATAAACAACGGTCAAAAGAGCATTAGACCAATAGGAGCTGGGGACATGGGCACTAGGGGTGTCAATGGGTCGGTTCCGGTTCGGTTCCTAAGGTGGCCAGAACCAGAACAATCGGTTCCGATTCTTATCGGTTCAGTTCCTTAACGATTTCAGTTCTCAAAGTGATGGATCCGGAACCGGAACCGATTATGTATTTATGTCAGTTTCGGTTCCGGTTCCGGGTATATTGGGCCAAATCTTGAGAATATGAGAATTTTTACACTGAATTTATTTATTGGTACCGGTTCTTATCGGTTCGGTTCCGGTTCTTATCGATTTCAGTTCCATGTTAGGCTACCAAGAACTGGAACCGTTATTGTCGGTTCGGTTCCGGTTCCGGTTACTTTTTAATCGGTTCCCAAAAATGTGGAACCGGAACCGGTGTTTTCGGTTCCAGTTCCGATTAAATGGGTAAAATTGACACCCCCAATGGGCACCAATCAAAAGAGATCAAGCGACTTCTGTCAGAAGATGTATTTTGCGTTCAGCCACACCATTCTACTGAGGGGTGTAGCTGCGGGAATTCTGATGGCAAATCCCATGATCAAAAAAGTACCGTTGGAGACCTCCAAACATGTACTTTCCACCTTGATCAGATCGAACGACCTTGATGGAGGCGCCATACTGTGTGTGGATCATCTTATGAAAACCCTTGAAGATGAAATGGACTTCATCTTTGGTTTTCATGAGATACACCCAGGTACACCGTGTATAGTCATCAACGAAAATAACAAAGTAGCGGAAGCCAAAAATAGAGGCAACAGGGGAAGGACCCCACACATCAGAATGCACAATGTCAAAAGAACTGGCGCTTTTATTACCTCTAGATGGATAAGTGGATCTACAATGTTTGGAGAGCTCACACGTCTCACAGTGTAACTCAGAAAAAGAAACAGAACTAAACAAAGCAGGAAATAAGTGTTTCAAGTACTGAAAAGAGACATGCCCCAGATGGGCATGTCAACATAAAACAGAAGATAAACCACTACTAAGACTACTATGAGACTACAGTGCTGTGGGCTCAGAGATACGTCCATCCAGAAGATAGAGACCATCAGCTTCATGTCCAGTGCCAATCGTCCTCCTCGTTTCCAGATCTTGAAAGACACAGGAGGAAAGAAAAAAAGTCACACTACAGTTTAGCTGACAGGTAAGGGAGCTCGCAGGCAACAGGTTAGAGGTAAAAGTAGGAACATGTAAAATAGAGGATAAAGGTAAATGAGGGGAAAGAAGGATATTTCCTTTCCCAGACATAGAAGGTACCATCTGCAGTTTTAACCTTATCCCTACAGAACAAATAGAGTATGTGGAAAAAATGGAAGACATTGCCGTCATGTATTCTAAAGCCCCTAAATCAATGATCCAAGGAAAACTAGGAGAGGATATGGACACATGATGATGTTACCTGACTGGGCCAAAGAGGTCGAAGGGGTGGCAGAAGGACCGTCCAGCTGACTCAGCAACCGTCGAAGAACAGCAATCTCAGCAGTAGAAATACCAGTGGGAGCTACCAAATGACTAGGCTGTGAATCCGGAAGAGGCACAGGAGCTTCCACCTGAGCAGTATGGGCTCCAAAGGATCTGGCTGGCTAGGGCGACCATGAAGCTTCCAGCACCTATCTCTCATATGCCCCAACTTACCACAATAATCGCACTTGGGCCTGTCCCTCGAAGAAGACTTCCCTGAAGTCGTACCAGTTGGAACATAAGACAGCCATAGAAGAAGGCTGAGAAGGGCGACCCTTCTGAGGCTGCTGATGCTGGAAGGTAGGAGGAGCAGAGGAACTAGCAAGCGCTGATCGCTCTGAGAGGTGCTCACTCGGAAGGGAGATCCGCTTACTTTCCTCACTCTGAAGATAGGCATACACCTCACTGAGAGAGGGAAGATCCATCCTACTACTCAAGATCTGAACACGAGCAAGCTCATAAGATGGATTGAGTCCAGCAAGGAAATCAAAAATCCAACCCTTCTCCATATACCGCTTGTAGGGAGAAATCTCTTATGGGTGAAGAGGCTGATAAAAATAGTAATGATCGAGCTCCTGCCACATGGTGCGGAGAGCGGTATAGTACTGAAAAAGGGACTGTTCCTCCTGTCTAAAGTGGGAGATACTCTGCCTCAACTGAAATGCCCTTCCAGCATTCTGCTACTCTGAGTAGGTCTTCCGTGTAATCTCCCAAACCTCTCGAGCTGTGCGCATGAATAAGAAACTCTGGCTGATGTCCGACTCCATAGAGTTGAGGAGCCATGACATGACGGTAAGATCATCAGTCTCCCTCTGTTGATACGAAGGATCAGTCCTGGGAGGCTCAACTGTATCCCCTGTAGTGTGGCCTAGCTTCCCACGGCCTCCAATAAATAATCGTGCAGCCTAGGCCCACCGTATATAGTTCTTGCCGTCCAACTTCACCGAAGTAATCTGTAAGTTCAGGTTCTCGTAGGCCAAATGATGCACCATAGGCCCTCCAGCTCCAATGGGGGGAACTTCCATGCTCACCTCTGACTCTGAGGAAGTGTCCAAGGGTGATGGCTGTTTGTCTGGAGGTGGTGGTTGTTTTTCCATAATGAACCAAGCTCAATAAAAAACAAGATAGCAACAGGAATGCCAATAAAGCACACGAGGCAATAACATAAGTCAATCAACAAGATAACAGCATCTTGATGTCCCAAACAACCATGAGAGAGGTATGAGGGGAGCTAAGGATCAACCCAATGGCCAAACAAGGCAAAAGAAATCAATCGAAAGGTCCAAAAAAGACCAGATCAAGTCCTGGTAAGCAACTGGAACCCAAGGATCCTCTCAAATAGTAAGGGAAACTATCAAGAGGCTGAAAGAGAGAAGAGGAGCTGCTGCTAGACTGAAGTCGCAGTTCGATTACTCCACACAATCGCCGACGGTAACAGAGGAGCAAAGAAGTCCTCATAGAACCTTCAATACGCCTCCAAATGACACATGGATAGATCCAATGTGTTCCTGGGTTTGTATAGGATCAAACACAAGCAACAAACCCCCACAAGAAACTCACCAAAGATCAAAAAATAAGCTGGTCTGAAAAAACATGAAATATGAATTTACGAGGAAGAAAGGTCGTAAAATCATCAAAACAATTCTCAAAAATATACCAAAAACAATGGAAAATCAAGATCTATCTAGTGGTGAGGGTTTCGGGAGACCTCGATTTTCGTGTCCATACAGCTGATGATGTCAGCCATACGGTCTGATGACGTCAGCAGACCTCAGGTTGCCTCTGGTTTGTCTCCAAATGTGCTCCGGCAAGCCTCGACGGCAGATGGCTCTGATACCAAGTTGAATCGAAGAATTATGCTTAGGGTTAAGTTTAGAGAAGAGACAAGGAAGAAGAGAAAAGAGAGAAGGAAAGGATGTCATTGTGCTTAGGTCACAATGACTCCATAAATCTTATTAATATGAAAGGGAATAAGAAAAGACAAGTATACCCCTCACATCAAGGGGTATTTACATTAGCAACCCAAAAAGTATAAATACGCATCTATGTATAGAATACGCATTTGATAACAATTATGTCAAACCCATGGATAGCGCACATGTATATTCTAAATTACATGATATTCTTCTCTAACAACACCATCAGCCCACTTCACAATCTTTCCCACCTTGTTTAGATCTCTCGTAACATAAATTAATAGGAACTGCAACAACAAGGCTGACATCCTTTGGAACCATGACCAAAGCTCTAGCACCCACCTCAATAAATTCACCAGCAGCAGCTCCTACCAAAGCTTGACTAATAGCATAGGCAGGGGAAGAAGAAAGAATAAAAACAAGTGAACCAAAGGAAGAAACAACAAGATTAAATGCCTCAACCAAACACATACTTAGACTGAAGAGAATAGCCTTCTGATCTCCTCCACTAAGACCTTGAGAAATCTGATTGTCACGAGAGACTAGGTGGTATCCCTAGATAGCATCTTCTTCAAACCCTTCAACAAACGAAATCACAAAGAACATCTGTATCTCCCTCCATAACTTTGCAGTCGCCTTGAACTCCCTCCATATCTATATTATCAAGGCGAATTGTGGTAGAAAATTTCCCTTCGAACTTAAAGCATTCACCTAAAATAGAGCCTCTATGAGTGACGAGGTACAAAAACTGAAGAGTTAGTGGACCGTAAAGATTCTTCCACCATCACTCCCTTCCCCTCATCTGAAATAACTCCCAGGCCCCTTAGAGAGTGAAAATTGCATGCATCCCTACAACTTCATTAATAGCAATCCCACTCCTGCAATTATTGTTGTGGACCCCACTAAAACACCCTCGAACCAATCTATTAGGAGAGAAGATATGAAAATTGCCACATGCCTACTGAAAGAGCCCATTACCAATGATTGGCTACCCCTCAACATGCCCCCTAAATTTCTCTAAGGCCTTGGGCCCATCGAATGCTTTCGTGATTGTTCGATGCTCCTTAGACATCCCATATAACACATTACCCCTTTCGTTGGCATAGTACGATGGCTTCTCGTACGCCTGCCCGTAATAATATTGACCCCCTCTACTAAAACATTGCCTACGCATAGGGCCAGCTTTAATTTGAAAGGGACGCAGTGGTTGGGACACATAGCTCCCTCTCCTGATACCTTGAGATGTTGCGTAATGTAGTTGAGTAGGGCAAGGAAGTAGAACAATATGATTTTTAAAGTTACAGGTGTCATTCCTGACCAGCATCCCTGAGGGATAAAGACCCCCTTTTGTAGCTTGCACACCATGCACGTGTACTGCCTCCTTGCCTATGTGGTCAACTAAGAATGCCACGAAATCATCTTCTACCTCATGCCCATCAGACAATGGAAAATTTCCCCAACACCTCCTCACAGTCCCATGCTTCTCTTAAAGTTGACAAAGTCTCTGGTGTCCTCAAAACTCGTCGTCTCCCTGGTTTCCGGAGGAGCTACTCTAATGAAACTCCGTAAACCAAACAGAGGTGCAATACACGATGAAATCAAACTGGAGATTTACAGATGCAAGAACTACATAGCTACGCTTCACCAAAATGTGAGCCCATTCCACACAATGTAATTCCAACATAGTTTGGTCAACTCTAATGAAAAAAGTCAGGTATAGAGGGAGGTTGAAAACCTTACTACTTGCTACCAGCTCCAGAATGAGTAAAAGCAAAACCGTCCTTGGACTCCAAATGTATAACAACAAGAAAGCTTGATCAAGCATTCTCTCACCCTCCCCAAGGACACACACAAGGCTTTGGCGTGAGAGGGAAACATAGAGGAAAAGGTTGTTGCACATGGGTCTAGCCCTCACTCTCGACAAAACTCTTCATTGTTATTGGCCCAAGATTGGACAACCTTAGCGTTTGCAAGAACCCGATCAAATTTTTTTACTATACATGATTTTAGGAACTCCAACCGCTCCTCCAACACTTGGATATCCGGGGCGACGTAGGTACCAGACATGCTCATAGAGTAGTGCAACCCCTCGAGAAGGCCATTCTCAAGCTCCACTTGACAGGCTTTAAGGTAATAGTCAGGAACTCTGTACTCTTGATAGTGTACCAAAAAGAGAACTTGTTGCACCTGCACTGTCTCCTTATAACTCCAGTTAAACCTTTGAGAGGGGACCCGTCCTGAGGGAACCTCACCAAGAACAGAGTGAGCAGAATCAAATCTCCAAGGAGCATATGAGAAGCTTCAAGAGGGCAAAGGAAAACCCCGAATATGCCTACCTCTTCTGTTGGTAAGGTTTCTACAATTAGAGGAGGACATCCATGGAGGGAGCATCATCTCAGGTAAGCATCCTTTCTACTTTCATATTAGCCAAGTAGTTTGTAAGTTTAGACAGGGATTGGATGAGTTGTCTATCTCATAGAACTAAGTTAAGCATATAAAATGTATCTCACATACAATATATTCCATACCGAAAACGAAGCAAGAGTAGAGAATTTGTCGGGTTAACCACTGACACCTCAAAAAAAAAATTGCGGATGAAGATGCTGCCACCTCAAATTTCCAAAATGGAACAAGCTGAAACTAGGAAGATTTGAATAAATCTCGTAAAGAATGAATTTATGGTTCATATTGTAGCATTTTTTCAAATGATATGCATTGGTTCTGATATGAAAAGCAACATATCAATAAAAGGAAGGCACAGCATCAATTTGACTTGAAAGCCATGTAATTTCAAACATGAACATTGCAATTTGTTTGTCATGTGAACATAACGTATGAAATCACAATGTGGCTGGCTTACCTGATCTCATTTGCTTAGAAGAACACCCACTTTCATCAGACACTGACGAATTGTACCCCTGTGACCTGTTTGTGGATGAAGATGCCAAACTGCACTTGAAGATGTCGGAGCTTTCTTGGGAACTAATAGAAGCAGAGTAGCTTTGGCACAAGATATGAGACTGCTCATTGTTTACACTATCTTGCACATTCAATATGGGCTGAACGGGCTTGCAAAGAGAGTAAAAGAACTTCTGTTCTGAGACATCTGTGTCACTTATTGTATAAGACCTCAGCACGTCCACAGATAAGCTATCTTGAAATAAAGCAACCTTGCAAGGTATCTGTTTGAGGTAAAACTTCAGATCCCTTCTTAGCTGCCTGTAAAGATTTACTAGTTGATACTTAAGCCAAGGAGAAATGAAAAAGAAGCAAACTAAGAACAACATCTACAAATGATGACCGTTTCATCCAAATATCTGAGAATATATAAATAAAGTGTTGTTATTTATTAGAGAAACCTAATAACGGTAACGACTCCAGAAAGATGCACTGACTACAAGTAATGGGAGAGAATGGAAAGGCAGAACAGGATTCAAATAGCCGACCCCAAATAATTGTGATAAGGCTATGATGATGATAATGCCTTAAAATCATGTCAAAATAAAGATTAATCATGAGTATTACAAACATCAATGCTGGGGCCAACCAGAGCATACTCTGTACAGAAGTAGTAGTCACATATTTAGATTATTTAATCATCATCAACTAGCATGCATTCCAACACCTTATTTAAAGTGCAAACAATAGCATTAAGTACTCATTGTAGATTTAATCAAAGTTGGCTCAATTATAAAAGTAAAATATCGGTCCATGTTGGATAAAAGTATTAGCTAGGTCATTGTGTGTGTAAGTGTGACTAACTTTCAATCTAACATAATTTTAACTGACTAATTTAAGGCCAAAACTGCGTAATGCAAATTTTCTAAATAAATCTAGTTTTCGATCCTGACTAATATAATGATACATTTAACAATTCTTAAGCAGATCCACTTTAAACCCTAGGTATCCTAGGGAAAATGTGGATAGACACAATTTGGTCCTTTCGTGGCCTCATAATGACTTTCAAAAATGATTTGACAATTTTAGCCGAAGAGACAAGGAAAGTAATGTTATTGTCAGTTTCCTGCACTGATGGCTGGTTCATAGAAGCCAGTGGACTAAATTGACCTAGAGAATTTCACCGGCCACCAAGGTGTCTAGTTCCAAAAAAATGGAGAGGTCTATAAAGATCCATGACACTCTTGAGCTAAGATCATCATATGTAAGGCAAGAAAGAATAAACAATAGGAAGGCATAAATGAATTAAAATGGAAATTAAAGCAATCGAACTGTAAAATTTTTGAACTAAACAATTTGCATATGTGCATTTGTGTATGCGTGTGAAACCAAATTTCCTTGGAATGAACACTTCTTTTTGTGCCACTTGTCACGGACATCTTGTCCAGCGTTGTTCGCATGGGCATGGCCCGTGTCTCTAGTTGTATAGGCTTATAATACGTTTTCTGAATTGTAAACATCATTCGAATCAATAGAAAAGACGGAATCTGAATCCGAGGTCTAGACGCAAAATGAAGTCAAAGTACGCGCCTCAAGAATTGATGTTTCCTTTCCACAACATAAAAAAAAGTCGTATTTGCATATATATGTAGGGGGGGGTGAGTGTTGTAATTGAGTGGAGTTGTGCTTGACCCCTTGGCACATTCTTGCATCCTCTACTCCCCTTGAGTCTAGGCTAGGTTGTATTGTCTTTCAATTTCCATTAATGAATTGATCTTTGATTCTTGTTTCATTCTTGTGCATCTTGCTTGTTTGTGTGATTGTGATCTAGGTCGTGACCTGGAGTGACCGGGTAAGGCTGACTCGTGATCCAGTGGGTGATCGAGTGTCGCACGGGTATATTCCTGATCAAGGAAGGTGTCCGTGACACACTTCTATTGAATAATCATGTTCTACATCTTCATTTTTGCTAAGCTACAACTCTCTCTTACTCATGAGGGTTTTAGCTAGACAAAAAATTGCAGATAATCAAACATTGCACAAGAATTTTCGAGATAAAATTCAAATACATTTCCCAAACTGGTATAAGCATATCTCGCATTAAAATTATGAGCAATTCTGATCTCATCATTTTATTTAATATGATATTTTTTGTGGACAAAAGTGCATGGACATCCGAATTTTAGCAATGCTAGAAAGCTTAATTTATTAGCTATTCAATGAACCCAAGATTTCAAAATTGAGGCAAGAATTGAGTGAGGTATGGGTGAAACAGGAATAGGATGCAAACTTTTATTTTTCAAAGCTTTTTGGAATAGAATTTAATTTTATTGACAGAACAGCAACTCTTCTTCAGACCAGAAAGAGATTTTCTAAAATTTGGGTGTGGTCAATGTGCATGGTGAGATTCTATGTTTATGCGGGGTGTGATTCTTTTTAAGTTTTTATATAAATTTTTTTTAGATTAATCAACTGTATTTGGTAGGCTTCCTTCATATTCAATTGAATTTTTGTTTCCTTACTGTTTTCTTCCAGCATCAAAATAGATACTTTAGTCCATATTAACAACTATTCTTTGTGGAGGATCATAATGTTGCAACCAAGGTTTAAAATTTCATTTCGGAGGAATGTCTCGGTCAAGTGACAAAACGAGACAAACTCCGAAACGAAACGAAACATTCACGAAACATTGAAAAAAAGCTGAAAAAACGAAATTTCCGAAACATTACGAAATATTACGAAACATTACGAAACATTTCGAAACATTACGAAATATTTCCAAAATCATTAAATTATATTTTTTATTTTTTTGGATTGTATCGGATTGTCTCGGTTTGTCTTGGCGAAACAAACCGAAACATTCTGAAACATGAATGTTTCGTTTCGGTTTCCTTACAAAATGAAACTAAACATACAAAACATTACTAAACATTCCGAAATTTTAAACCATGGTTGCAACCCAAAAAGTGAATATAATCTAGTGGAAGGATTCTAAAATGTAAGCAGAACACCCAATACAAAAAGAAAATTTAGATAACATGCCTCATAATCCAAAGAAGTCCACTAAATTGGACCAGCTGATTGAGGTAGCTATTGTTGTTAGGGGCTTACTTCAAATATGTTAGATTCTGCAGGGGGTCTTTGTAATTATGCAGATTGTCACGTGATATAAATATTATGTGAAATCATGTAGGCCTTAATGATCTACACGATTTCTCCTCTTTTCCCCCAATTTTCTCTTCTCTCTTCTCCTTTACCCTAATCTCTTTATTCTTCTTGTTCTGGTTACGATCTAAGTTACAACATGGTATCAAAGCATGGTTGTGTAACCATGACTCAATCCTAGAGGTTAGAGAAAACCCTAGGGATTGTGAAAAACGCAGAGGAAGGCTTTCCAAAGGAGGAGATCATCTCCCATGGTCACATGTAGAAAAGCCTAAAGGACTGATCTCAAGCATGTCTACACGTCCAGAGGGTCACGAAACTCTGGCCGCCACCTCTAGAAGGCTGGAGAAGAGCCTCCAGGCCTAGCCGCCCACTCCAAAAGCCTAGAGAAGAGCGACCACGCCTAGCCACCATCTCCAGAAAGCTGGAGAAGAGCCTTCAGGGCTAGCCACCCACTCCAGAAGCCGAGAGAAGAGCTACAAGGCATAGCCGCCAACTCCAGAAGCCTGGAAAAGAGCTACCAGGCATAGCCGCCAACTCCAAAAGCCTAGAAAAGAGCCACCAAGCCTAGCTGCCCACTCCAGAAGACTGGAGAAGAGCCACCAGGCCTAGCCGTCCCTTCCAGAAGGTCAGAGAAGCCCTATGGACCTAGCCGCCCCTTCTAGAAGATCAAAGAAGACCCTCTGGACCTAGCCATAGATTTCAGAGGAGCCCAAAACCTCTATCGGGTGCAACCGCACCTCCCAAAAGTAGGGAGAACTGCTCCCAGGTGCAGCCGCACCTATCCAGGAACCTTTCTGGGTCTCTGGAACAGTTCACAAGTCTCCCGTGGGTGAGTTTTTCTGCAATAGAAAATCATTAAAGGAGTTGTTCCTAGCACCTTTCTAGCAACAAGTCGGGTGACTTCTGATCAATCCAAGTTGCTCTATTCCTCAGAAAGGTCTTCTCTACTATCATGAGTACATCTGAAGAGTCATCCTCTGCCAAGTCAGAGATTATTGTTGCCCCTCCCAGTCTAGGGAGTCATGGTGATCATAGTCCAAGCCTTCAGATAGCCACGGTGAAACTCGATGGGAACAACTATCTTATGTGGTCTCAATCAACCAAGATGTACATCACGGGTCGAGGAAAAGTTGACTATATCAAAGGATGAATCACCGCACCTTCCGAATCCGAGGCCACATTTGACAAATGGAAAGCAAAGAATTCGATGGTCATGTCGTGGCTGCTCCATTCCATGCATTCGTTGATCTGCAAGGGCTTCCTCTTTCACTCAACAACCAAGGATATATAGGAGGTTGTCTCTCGGACCTATTCCCAGGTTGGAAACTCCGGTCAGATGTATGAGCTTCAGTAGGAGATAACACGTCTGAAGCAAGGAGATCTCCACTGGGATCATACTACGCTGCTTTACGCAGCAAGTGGAAAGAAGTAGATCACTACCAAACCTACACCCCTGCCTGCACTATTGATGCTACAAAGTTCCGGAAGATGATAGTGCGTACTCGCATATTTGAGTTTCTTGGTGGTTTGAACAAGAGCTATGAGCAAGCTCGGGTTAATATCCTGGGCAGAGATCCACCACCTACATCTCTTGCACGTCTATTCTTACATCCAGAGTGAGGACAGCAAGAGGAGAGGCATGGTCTCCAAGCCGAATACTAGAATTTCTGTCTAAGAAGTTTGCCTTGGCTACTCAAAAATGGAACAAACCGGCACCCAAGAAGGATGGGGAATCTGATGACCGAGAGAGACTTTGTTGTGAGCACTGTGGTAAACGTCGCCACACTTGGGAGACCTGCTGGAGTCTACATGGTCGTCCCGCACAATTCATTGGTAGCAAGCAGGGCTCATCTAAGAAGCCTTCTGTGCCAAACAGGGGACCTCCGCTGCTCACGCTACAAGTCAAGAGTCTTCTGATGTGACACCTTCCTTTGGGCAGTCTAGTACCATCTCTAGCATGGACCTCGACAGACTTCGCCAGCTCCTTTCATAGCTCGATGGCTATTCCACATCTACATCCTCCTTTGCTCAGACAGGTACATCCAATTCAGCCCATCATGTGTCTACGACACCCAATCATCCTGGATCATTGATTCTGGTGCCTCCGATCATAAGACTGGTATGTCCTCCCTTTTCTCCACCTACCATATCTATTCGGGTAAGGATAAGGTTCAGGTGGCAGATGGCACCTTCTCCTCTATCTTGGGGAAGGGCACTATCCATGCCACACCCACCTTATCTTTATCCTATGTGCTTCATGTTCCTAAATTCACTACTAACATGTTTTCTGTTAGCCATCTTACTAAGAGCCTAAATTCCAGCGTTACCTTTTTCCAACTCATTGTGCCTTTTAGGACTTGGAGACAAGGAGGATGATTGGCAGTGGTCGTGAGGATGGTGGATTGTACCTGTTCGATAGTCAGTCGTCTCCATACTCAGTTGCACACCGGTCTAGTGGGAGTGTCAGTAGTCCTATAATCAATAAAGACATGTTAATGTGTTGGCATAACAGGCTTGGTAATTTACCGCTTTTGTTTTGAAGAGTTTGTTACCTCAGTTTGAGTCTGTTCCGTCCTTTAAATTAAATCGCGAAACTTGTGTACTTGCAAAACAATGTTGGGTGTCTTTCCTGACAAGTAATAATAAAAGTACATTTCCTTTACAACTTGTGCACTCTGATGTTTGGGGCCCTAACCCCACTACCTTTGTCTTCGGCTTCCGATACTTTGTGGTTTTTGTAGATGATTATAGTCGCTACACTTAGATTTATCTCATGAAATCTAAGAATGTGGTGCATGCTATCTTTCAGTCCTTCCATAAGATGGTGTGCAATCAGCTGGGTACCACGTTGAAAGTCCTACGCACTGATAATGAGGGGGAATACAGTATTCTTGCCTTGCTTCCTACGGTGAGGAACATGACATCATCCATCAGACTTCGTGTGCTGACACTTAATAGAATGGGGTTGCTGAGAGAAAGCACCGTCATGTCCTCAAGGTTGCTCGTGCACTCCTTATTGGTACTGGGATCCCGAAGAGTTATTGGTCTGATGCCGTGTTGACTGCTTGCATTTTTATTAACCGTGTGCCTACGAGAGTTCTTGAGTTGCAGGCTCCACTTTCTCTCATGTTTCCTTCCAATCCTGTGTTCTCAGTTCCTCCTGGAGTCTTTGGTTGTGTCTGTTATGTTAATTCTCATCATAGAAAGGACAAGTTAGACCCTAATGTTGTTCGGTGTGTCTTTCTTCGCTACTCATCCCCTCAAAAGGGATACCGGTGCTTTCACCCCTCTACTCATCGACGGTTTGTCTCACTGGATGTCACCTCTTTGAGAGTCTCCCCTTCTTCTCTATTGATCGGACTTCTCTTTAGGGAAAGCTTGGGAAGATTGATGAGAGTCTGACATCTCCTCAAGGGGAGATTTCTATACCGGTGCCTGTGCCTCCTGACGTGCCACCTCTTATCTCTGAGCCTACGTCCATTCCTATTACTGATACCTTGCCACAGGACATGCAATTGAGATCACTGAAGTCGCCACTGAAGAAGTATACCAAAAGAGGTCCAAAGGAAAAAACAGTCCACCACCCAATCCCACTGCCAAGGAATTCAACTCAATCCAGGTAACCCGGTACTCACTGACCCCCACGATGATATTCTTGTTGATCCTTCTGTTATTCCACCATTGGATATCGATGTACCTACTGCTCATCGTAAGGGTGTTTGGAATTGTACTACAAAGCACCCTATCTCTCGCTTTGTGTCTTATCAGCAACTCTCACCACCTTATAGAGCGTTCGCGACTTCCTTGTCCATTGTGCCCATGCCATCTAGTGTTTCAGAGGCTCTTGACCAACCTAAGTGGAAAGCAGGCATGTTAGCAAAGATGCAAGCCCCGGAAAAGAATGGTACTTGGGATCTTGTTCCATTGCCCAGAGGAAAGAAGCCCGTGGGTTGCGAGTGCGTATACATAGTGAAGCACAAAGCCGATAGAAGTATTGACAGGTACAAGGCTCATCTGGTTGCCAAAGGGTACACAGACATACGGCATTGACTACCAGGAGATGTTTGCTCCCGTGGCTAAGATGAACTCTATTCAAGTTCTCCTTTCACTTGCAACAAACTTGTCATGGCCCCTACACCAGCTGGATGTCAAGAATGCATTTCTCCATGGTGATCTAGAGGAAGAAGTGTACATGACAGGACCTCCAGTATTCGGCCTGGCTGGGGGTAAAGAACTTGTGTGCAAGCTGAAGAAAGCCTTGTATGGGCTCAAGTAGTCACCCAAAGCCTTCAGCTCAGCAGTCAAGAAGATTGGATACTCAGTCATGCAGACCATACATTGTTCATTAAGAGGAGTCAAGGCCGTACTATTGCTCTATTGTGTGTGTGGATGATATTGTGGTCATGGGAGATGACCCAGATGAGGTTTGCCGGTTGAAGTACCTAGGGACGGAGTTTGAGATCAAGGATCTGGGACCCTTAAGATACTTCCTGGGTATTGAGGTCGCTAGATTGAAGTAAGGTGTATTTATCTCACAGAGGGAGTATGTTCTAGATCTCCTACGGGAGTCTGGGAACCTGGGAACTAAACCAGCTGACACACCCATTGATCAGCAACACCGGCTTAATCCTATTGATGGGGATCCAGTTGCAAACCCTGGTTAGTTTCAACGTTTGGTTGGAAGACTTACTTATCTATCATTGACAAGACCATATGCATATGCATATGCATATGCAGTTAGTTCATGCACGCTCCCCGTGTGAAACAACCATTTACCCCAAAAGATCGACCTGTTAGGGAAAGGCGAAACAACTATGTATACCAACGGGTCGTCGGGCCAACACAACATGTACGCGGGAACAAATCATCCGCTAACACTCCCCTTCAGTGGGACGGAGACTTGAACCCGCAACCTCCTAGGCCATAAGGCTCTGATACCATGTTAAACAACCATTTACCCTAAAAGATCGACCTCGCACTCGCAGGCCCCACGATTCGATCCCATGAGCCTTTAACTCTAACGGCGATGTAGATCACATAATCAAATCGTGGAGTCCCGCAGAGTGTAACGTCGATCGTGGTATAAAGGCTAAAGTTTGCCTTCTCCTGATAAGATATCTTTTCGAGAGGAATGGCGGCTTGAGGCCTAGTAAAGATCCTAACATATGGTATCAAAGCCAAGGTCATGGAATCGAGTCACGGGAAGCGCATTATTGAGGGGAGGATTGTTGGGTTAAATAATGCCCCTCCCTAAGGGCGCGGTACGGGTCCGTAGGTGCGAGGTCGATCGCCATTAGAGTTAAAGGCTCACGGGATCGAATCATGGGGCCCACGAGTACGAGGTCGATCTTTTGGGGTAAATGGTTGTTTAACATGGTATCAAAGTCTTAAGGCTTGGGAGGTTGCAGGTTCAAGCCCCAGCGGAGTGTATTCCCGCTGAGGGGGAGTGTTAGTTGAAGGTGTGTTCCCGCGCATGTGTTGTGTTGGCCTGACGACCCGTTAGTATACATAGTTGTTTCGCCTTTCACCAATAGGTCGATTTTTTGGGGTAAATGGTTGTTTAACATTGTTAGTGGATGATTTGTTCCCACGCACGTGTTGTGTTGGCCCGACGACCCGTTGGTATACATAGTTGTTTCGCCTTTCTCTAACAGGTCAATCTTTTGGGGTAAATGGTTGTTTAACATGGTATCAGAGCCTTATGGCCTGAGAGGTCGCGGGTTCAAGTCTCCGGCGGAGTGTATTCCCACTGAGGGGGAGTGTTAGCGGATGATTTGTTCCCGCGCGTTGGTATACATAGTTGTTTCGCCTTTCCCTAGCAGGTCGATCTTTTGGGGTAAATGGTTGTTTAACACCCCGTTCTCCACACCTTGAGGCAGCACACAATTTTACGCTACCTCAAGGGTTCACCAAGGAAAGGACTTCTGTTTGGGAAGAATGGACGCCTACGAGTTGAGGCCAATACAGATGCTGATTCGACGGGCTCTGTTATCATATACGTTTTCCTACGTATAGTATTTCATGTATTAGGGGTAGTTCTGTAAATACTCCCCTTGAGGGGTATACTTGTCCTTTGTATTTCCCTTTTACATAAATATGAATTATGGAGTCATTGTAACCTAATCACATGACATCTTTTCTCTCTTCTCTTTCCTCACTCTCTTCTCTTCCATCTCTACCTTGAAACCCTATACCTGAATCAAACCCTAATTCACTAATTCAACTTGGTATCAGAGCCAACCTAAGTTTCTTTCACAAGAACACAGATCAGAGAGCTTCCAGGAGGACGATGACGTCATCAAAACCGTACGGCTGACGTCAACAGTCGTATGGACAAGGTTCTCAAATCGACCTGAAATTCAAGATCCTAATAGAGTATGATTTGTCCTCTTTTTTGGTGATTTTTGCTAGATTTTTACAATTTTTTTGGATAGTTTTTTATCCGTTCTTCTATATAATTCGATAAAATCAGTTTTTCAAACCAGCCTTTTTCTTGGAGCCTTAAAGGCCTTTTTGGGGGGGTTTATTGCTTCGCTTTGATCCTTTTTTATCCTCTATACGTACATACCACATAAGGATTGGTTCATGCTGTTTTGGAGAGCGTGGGACGAGTTTTCTGCCCTATAGTTACCACCGATAACGACTTTAAGTCCTATAGGACTATAGGTTGGGTCCCTTTTCTCCCCAACTTCACTCTAGACCTTTGTTAAATGATTTCTATTGTCTCTACGGTATTTCCAACCATCCGTAGGCTGCTGCCATGGCTCTTCGGTGTGAATAGCCTCTCAACAACCCATTTTTGATACATTCTGGAGGTTCAAATTGGCTATTTCGATACTTGCCTTGTCTTGTTAGGCCTTAATTGCTCTTAGATTCCTCTATTGTGAGTATTGAAGGGTTGTTGTAATCTTTCCTTCCTATTGAGTTGCTATGGATACTCCACCTCCCTCGGATAATCCCTCAGTCTCCGATGTTAGCACAGAATCCACCTCCAGAGGAGCTGGAGGACCTGTGATGCAACAAGTGATGTGTGAGAACCTCGGGTTGCGGATTACATCTGTTAAACTCAATGGCACTAACTATCTGGAGTGGGCTAAAGCAGCACGGTTATTCATTGGAGGCCGTGGAAAGATGGGGCATTGCATAGGGCGGACCAAAGAGCCCAAGGAGGATGATCCCATGTTTGAGAAATGGGAGACTGAGAACCTCACGGTTCAGTCCTGGCTTGTCAACTCTATGGAGCCTCACATTATTTGTGGCTTCCTCTTCATGCGTATAGCCCAAGATGTGTGGGAAACTGCCAAGAAGACCTACTCACAGCAGCAAAATACTGGTAGAGCATACCGGTTGAAGCAGAGCATCTCCCGCCTTCGTCAGGGCGACAAGTCCCTCTCTAACTACTTTGCAACTCTGAGGAGTATGTGGGAGGAGTTAGACTACTACTACTCCTATCATCCTTCTACTCCAGATGAAATAGTCACGTACCAGAAGCACGTTGAGGAGCGTAGGATTTTTGAGTTCCTCTCTGGACTCAATCCTTCATATGAGTTAGCCAGGGTTCAAATTCTTAGCAGTCGAGCCCCTCTACCTACTCTCAGCAAGGTCTACTCATATCTCCAGGATGAGGAGAGCCGCCAACTATCTACTCAAGATGAGTTTCCTGTTCACCAGTGATCAGCGCTTGTCACCTCTTCACCTGCTCCTGCCTTTGCATCTGCTTCTCAGCCTCATCAACTTCGAGGAGTCGACCCCCTCAGTTCTCTGCACCTTCAATTAGCCGATCTTCCTTCTCCAAGGAGAGGCCCAAGTATGACTTCTGAGGTCGCCTTGGACATGTGCGTGCTACTTGCTGGAAGCTACATGGTCACCCCCAATCTTCCGCACCTCGCTCCGGTCAATCAGGATCTTCTGGTGCGCATTCTACTAGCATGGACACCTCAGCACCCTCTTAGGGCCAGTCTCTCCAGCATTCCTCTTCACAGGCTTCTATGAGTCCTTTGGCTGCTTCCGAGCTTGCAGGGCTTCGGCGCTTGCTTTCGAAGCTAGATGGTCCTTCTGCCACATACTCATTTGCCCAGTCAGGTATCATCAGATCTGCCATCATGTGTCAGTTGAATTTGAGGAATTAGGGTTAGGGTTAGGTTTAGAGAAGAGAGAATAGAGAGTAGAGAAGAGAGGGAGAAAGGATGTCAATTGTGCTTAATTCACAATGACCCCATAAATCTTATTTATATAAAGGGTTACATAAAAAAGACAAGTATACCCCTCATAAGAGGTATTTATAGAAATACCCCTATACAAGATAAATACGTATTTCTATGTATCTGATAACACTCCCCTCAAGTTGGCGCATAGATATATTTCATGCCCAACTTGCATAAACATCTATGAAATTGCCAACTGGGAACTCCTTTGGTGAAGACTTCTGCTATTTGCTCATCTGTCTTCACAAAGGGGGTGCAAACCTCCCCAGATACAATCTTCTCTCGAATGAAGTGGCGATCCACTTCAATGTGCTTGGCCCGATCATGTTGCACCGGATTGTGAGCAATGCTGATAGCCGCCTTGTTGTCACAGTACAAGCTCATGGGTCCCAAGACTGGAAAGCCAAGTTCAGCCACCAACATCTTCAGCCAAAGTATCTCACACAAGCCATGGGCCATTGCCCTAAATTCTGCCTTTGCACTGGATCTGGCAACTACTGGTTGCTTCTTGCTCCTCCAGGTAACTAAATTGCCTCCCACAAAGGTGCGATAGCCTGAGGTAGATCTCCTGTCATCCTTGGCACCAGCCCAGTCTGCATCAGTATATGACTCTACTCTCATGTGGCCATTCTTCTGAAAAAGGAGGCCTCGGCCAGGGACAGACTTGAGGTATCTCAATATCCTGTGAGCTGCCTCTAAGTGAATCTCCCTAGGAGAATGCATGTACTGACTGATAACACTAACTGCATAGGCAATGTTTGGACGAGTCAAGGAGAGGTAGATCAACCTTCCAACCAATCTCTGAAAGCTTCCCACATCTTGTAAAGGTATACTATTCGAGTCGGCCAGCTAGTGATTTTGCTCTATGGGGGTCTCCACTGGCTAAGCTCCCAGCTTGCCAGAATCCTTCAATAGATCTAGGACATACTTCCTTTGTGAGATGAAGATCCCTTGGCTGGATCTTGCAACTTCTATGCCAAGAAAGTACTTGAGGAGTCCCAGATCTTTGGTCTCAAACTCGCCTGCTAGATGATCCTTTAGCTTGATCACCTCCTCTGCATCATTCCCTGTCAAAATGATATCGTCAACATAGACGATGAGGGCCGTAGTGCTCTTCCCTAAGTGCTTGACATATAGGGTGTGATCCGCTTAACTTTGAGTATATCCCAGCTTCTTCGCTACTAGAGTGAACCTCTCAAACCAAGCTCTAGGGGATTGCTTAAGCCCATAGACGGCTTTCCTCAGACGACACACCTTGCTGCTGTCCCCTGGGGGAGTGAACCCTGGAGGAGGTACCATATAGACCTCTTCATGCAGATCACCATGAAGGAACGCATTCTTCACATCCAACTAATGCAAAGGCCATGCTTGGTTTGCTGTTACAGACAACAAAACCCTGATGGAGTTCATCTTTGCCACTGTGCAAAAGTCTCCACATAGTCAATCCCGTAGGTCCGAGTGTACCCTTTGGCAACCAGTCTGGCCTTGTACTTCTCTACTGACCCATCGGCCTTGTACTTCACTGTGAACACCCATCTGCATCCAACCGGCTTCTTGCCTCTTGGCAAGTCAACAAGCTCCCAAGTTTTGTTCTTATCCAGCGCCTTCATTTCTTCTACCACAGCAGCTTTCCATCTAGGGTGTGCTAACCCTTCTGCCACAGAAGAGGGAGTGGGAATGGTGGAAACTGATGTGATAAAGGCTATGTATGAAGGTGACAAGGCATCGTAGGAAACGAAGTTGCTCAAAGGATGTTGAGTACAGCTTCTGATGCCTTTTCTAATAGCAATAGGAAGATCAGAATCATCAGTAGACAAGTGAATGACAGGTATAGGGAGAGATGGAGGATTACCTGGATCTGAGGAAGGAACCACTGGTCCTGGATCAGCTGTGACTGTCGCCCTTCTGTTATAGACTTTGAGCTCCTTCTGAGCTCTAGGAGCAGTATCCATCACAGTAGTAGTATGAGTGGGTGGAGGCAGCTCAAACTCTAGAGGAGATAGGGATATAGTAGGAAGAGGAACATTCCACCTCTCTTCATTACTACTCTCCCCCTGGAGAGAGGTGGGAAAGAAAAAAGAAAGCTCCTCACAGAATGTAACATCCATGCATACAAACTTCTTCCCAGAGGAGGGATGGTAACACTTGTACCCTCTACGGGTAGAGGAGTAACCGAGAAAGCGCACTTGAGTGCTTTGGGATCTAGTTTGGTGCGATGAGGACCAAGGATATGTACATAGCATACACACCCAAAGATGCGAGGAGGAATAGAGAAAAGAGGAGAATCAGGGAAAAGAACTTGAAAAGGAGATTTAAAATTGAGAACACAAGAGGGTATTCTGTTACTCAAGTAGGCAGCCGTCAACACAGCATCTGACCAATAGGTCTTGGGGACATGAGAGCCAATCAAAAGAGATCTAGCTATCTCAGTCAAATGTCGCATTTTTCTCTCAACTACACCATTCTGTTGAGGAGTGTAGCTACAAGAATTTTGATGACAAATCCCATGGTCAAGAAGATAGTGTTGAAGGCCCCCAAACATATATTCGCCACCCTGGTCAGTACGAAGAACCTTGATGGAGATACCATACTGGGTTTGGATCATCTTATGAAAACCCTGAAAGATGGAATGAGCTTCATCCTTGGTTTTCATGAGATAAACCCATGTACACCTAGTATGATCATCAACAAAGGAAATGAAGTAGCGGAAGCCAGATAGAAGTAGTTGGAGAAGGTCCCCATACATCAGAATGCACAATGTCAAAACAAGTAGAACTTTTATTACCTCTGAAAGGATAATTTGATCTACAATGCTTGGAGAGTTCACATGTCTCACGTGTAAAGCAGAAAAGGAAACAGAAGTAAATAAACTAGGAAATAAAAGTTTCAAATACTGAAAAGAGACATGCCCCAAACGAGCATGCCAATTCAGAACAACATTTATCCTACAACTACTACTACTAGCAGAAGACTGTAGTGTTGTGGGCTCAGGAAGGTGTCCATCCAAAAGGTAGAGGCCATTAGCTTCATGTCCAGTACCAATCGTCCTCCTCATCTCTAGGTCCTGAAAGACAAGAAGTAGGGGAAAAAGTGACACTGCAGTTTAGGGTTTTAGTCAAAGCACTAACAGAAAGGAGGTTAGAAGTAAATCTGAGAACATGCAAAACAGATAAAATAAGCAATTGGGGAGAGGAAAGGATATTCCCTTTCCCAAACATAGAAGATAAGGTGCCATCAGCTGTCTTCACCTTATCACGGCCAGAACAGATAGTATAACTGGAAAATAAAGAAGACATGCCCGTCATGTGTTCTGAAGCCCCAGAATCAATGATCCAAGTGGGAATGGACGATGGAAGAGACACATGATGAGCAGGTCTAGGGTTACCTGACTGGGCAAAGGAGGTGGACGATGTGGTAGAAGGACCATCCAGCTGCTGAAGCAATCGTCGAAGGCCTCTAAGCTCTGTGGGTGAGATACCACCAGTCGGAGAGATAGTCAGAGACTGTCCAGGAGGAGCTAAACCCGAAGTATCCACACTGGCAATATGAGCACCAGAAGATCCCGGCTGGCTAGGGCGACCACGTAACTTCCAACATGTGGCTCGCACATGCCCAACTTGCCACAGAAATCACACTTGGGCGTCTCTCTAGTCAAGGACTTCCCAGAAGAAGGTCCAGTAGGAGCATAGGATGGAGCTGAGACAGGAGTCTGATAAGATGAGCCTCTTTGAGGCTGTTGTGACTGCTGAGGCTGATAAGCAGGAGAGGCTGCTAGCATTGATCGCTCTGGAAGGAGATGCTCACTCTGAAGAGAGATCCGCCTACTCTCTTCACTCTGAAGATAGGCGTACACCTCACTGAGAGAGGGAAGATCCACCTTGCTACTCAAGATCTGAACATGAGCCAGCTCATAAGAAGGATTGAGGCCAGCAAGAAAATCAAAGATCTGGCCCTTCTCTATATATCGACGAAAGGGTGCAATCTCTGAGGGATTGAGAGGCTGGTAGGAGTAATAATGATCAAGCTCCTGCCACAAGGTACGAAGAGCAGTATAGTACTGAGAAAGAGACTTCTCCCCTTGCCAGAAGTGGGAGATAGTTTGTCGCAACTGAAATGCTCATCCATCGTTCTGTTGTTGCGAATAGGTCTTATCAGTGATCTCCCAAATCTCTTGCACTATGCGCATGAATAAGAAACTCTCACTGATATCAGGCTCCATAGAGTTGAGGAGCCATGACATGACAGTAGGATCATCCTGTCGATAAGAGGGATCAGATCTGGGAGGCTCAACCGTATCTCCTGTAGTGTGGCCAAGTTTCCCATAGCCCCCAATGAACAACCGTGCAGCCTGAGCCCAGCTAAGTAGTTCTTGCCATCTAACTTCACTGAGGTGATCTGCAAACTTGGGTTCTCATAGGCTAAGTGCTGCATTATAGGGCCTCCAACTCCACTGGAGGGAACTTCTGTGCTCACGTCTGACCCGGATGGAGAAACCAAGGTGGAGAAACCACGGAAGGTGGTGGAGGATCTGCCATGAAGAACGATGGATACGGCCAGATCTAGTTCCAGAGAGGGCTAAAAAACCACATCGACGGTCAAGAAGTCATCCAAATAGATCCTAATAGGCATGTAGAACCCATAAAATTCTCCCAAAATCAAAAAACACCCATACGAACCCCAAAAAATGGTGTATAAGAGGCTAGATTAAGACGAAAGGCTAGGTATAGGGGCAAAACAACTGCCAAAGGCCAGCATACCATTGTAGAAGAGATATAGGGTTGATATACGAAGAAATTCGACCAAGCCGATGGTCAATTTGGGCAAAAAACCCACCGGCGGTAACTACTAGGGAGAAAACAACTCCCACAAACCTCAATACTCGATCAAATCATGCGAGTGAGGTGTCTCCATGTCGGTTAAAATAGAGGGGACTAGATCGAAGCAACAAATCCCCCGAAGAAGTTCGTTAAAAAGGCGAAAAACGAGCTGGTTCAAAATTTGAGTTTTTTCAAAAAAACTCGAAGAACAACCAAAAAATACCTCAAATGGATCCAAAAAAACCCCAAAAAATAACCAAAAAACAGGGAAAAATATTCTCTACCAAGAGGTGAAGTTTCAGACGACCTCAATTTTCGTGTCCATATTTCTGATGATGTCAGCCGTACGGTCAGATGACGTCAGCAGACGTCAGATTGCCCCTGGTTCGTCTCCAAATATGCTCCGGCAAGCCTCAGCGGCAGATGGCTCTGATACCAAGTTGAATTTGAGGAATTAGGGTTAGGGTTAGGTTTAGAGAAGAGAGAATAGAGAGTAGAGAAGAGAGGGAGAAAGGATGTCAATTGTGCTTAATTCACAATGACCCCATAAATCTTATTTATATAAAGTGTTACATAAAAAAGACAAGTATACCCCCTTATATGAGGTATTTACAGAAATACCCCTATACAAGATAAATACGTATTTCTACGTATCTAATAATAGTGTCCACCCCCCCTTTCAGTCCTACATGGATCATTGATTTAGGGGCTTCGGATCTAGTGCAGTTCATGGCTTGTGCGAGATGCTCTGGTTGAAGGTTTTGATTGCTGAACTTGGCTTCACCGTCTCAGGGTTGTACTGTGATAACAAGGCTGCCATCAACATTGCTCACAATCCTATTCAGCATGATCGCGCCAAGCACATTGAGGTGGATCGCCACTTCATTCGAGATAAGATTGGCTCTAGGGCAGTATGCACACCATTTGTGAAGACTGATGAACAAGTTGCAGATGTGTTCACTAAGGGAGTTCCCAGTTGACAACTCCATAAGTGTTTGTGCAAGTTGGGCATGAGAGATATCTATGCACCAACTTGAGGGGGAGTGTTATCATATATGTTTTCCTACGTATTTCATGTATTAGGGGTAGTTCTGTAAATACTCCCCTTGAGGGGTATACTTGACCTTTGTATTTCCCTTTTACATAAATAAGAATTATGGGAGTCATTGTGACCTAATCACATGACATCCTTTCTCTCTTCTCTTTCCTCTCTCTCTTCTCTTCCATCTCTACCTTGAAACCCTAGACCTGAATCAAACCCTAATTCACTAATTCAACTGGCTCAATTACAGACATGCGTTCTACATCGGGGTATTGTATTTATGTTGAAGGTAACCTTGTATCATGGTCATGGCGCAGCAAGAAGCAACAAGTTGTTGTCCACTCCAGTGCCGAAGCAGAGTACTCTTCTATGGCTCATGGTGTGTGTGAGTTGTTATAGCTGAAGACCATGCTCAGCGAGCTTGGCTATCTTGTCAAAGCACCTACACAACTGTATTGTGTCAATAAAGCCGCCATCAGTATTGCTTATACGAATGCCCAAGAAGAAGATGACAAGTTGACTAAGAAGATTCCCTCATTAAGGGGGAAACTACAATGTTAACTGATTATTCAAAAATTGCTTGCCTCATTCCCAACCCAGGATTGCTTTATATAGCTTACAAGATAACACTAAACTCCTTAATTGAAGCCCAAGACCCATTGACTAAGCAATTCTAATTAATAACTACCTTAATGACTTCCATTCCATATGTGGTAAGGGATTGACTTTATTCTTCCTAATTCAAATTCTACTTCCTTATAGAGAATGGTAACGGGTCCTTTCCTTGTAGAGAATGGTAACTGTCCACAATGGTAACAACTCCTCCTTGTAGAGAATGGTAACGGCTCATTTCCTTGCAGAGAATGGTAACGGCTCATTTCCTTGTAGAGAATGGTAATGACACTTCCTTATTCAAAATGGTAACTGTGTAATGACAATTCCTTATTCAAAATGGTAACTGTCCATGTCAGCCCTATTCCTCCATGCACGTATCAATTGCTCACAATTCAATTCAACATGACAGGACGAAACACATTGAAGTGGATTGCACTTCATAAAGGAGAAACTTAACCGTGAACTTATTTGCACACCTTATGTCAATATTGTTGATCAGGTGGCTGGTGTGTTGACTAAGGGTGTTACTAAAGGGGTCCATGAACCTATGTTATCCAAGCTGGGCATGATAGATATCTTCGCACAAGCTTGAGGGGGACTGTTGTCAGGGGCTTACTTATAAAATGTTAGATATTGTAAGGCGGTGTTTGTAATTATGCAGATTTTCACAGACTCACAATATAAATATTAGGTGAAATCGTGTAGGCCTTAATGCTCTACACGATTTCTCCTCTTTTCCCCCAATCTTCTCCTCTCTTCTCCTTTACCCAAATCTCTTCATTCTTCTTGTTCTATTACGAGCTAAGTTACAACAGCTACCTCTATCAAAATTAAAAACAATAAATACCACCATCTGTCAACACGCCTCTAGTTTTAGGCTTTTAGCAGATCAAAACTTAAGTCACAAATCCCATTTCACAAAAGCCTTCTACAAAGCTAATTCGGCGTAGTGATTTTCAAATACAAACCAAGATATACATGTTTGCCTCTCCTTGTAAATGCCATTATCTTTAAACCATAAAAGTCTCTTCGAATTTTGAAATAAGACATTTTACAGAGATTTTCTTTTTTTACGTGATGACCAGATTGGTTCAACTTTGAAGGAAAGCACATTTCCGAAGAGCACAGTAGTACCTAACAATCTGATTGAGATCCCCGTGTAAGTCTACCACTGATAATTATTGAACTATAAAAGGAAGATTTGATATGCACTAGGAAGATCAACCAATAGGTAGGGGCAAACAACAAAGTAGAAAAATCAACATGACTAAAATCAGCCAGGGAACTGCTGATTTGATTAAGGGATTAAGGACAATCATAGTAAAGGAATCACCCTCATGCACCCAATCACAATGAATTTCTTTACAACAAAATCATAATCAAATAAGCTAAATGTTATCTTACGTACATCAGAACCAAAGAAAACATACCTATCAAGTATAACCCATGTTGCGTTGCAAGTTATAACCTCTTGTAAGATAACCTTCTTGATTGGTGTTCCTGCAGTAATTTTGACATCGATTCTGACCTAAAGAACGTAAAAGAAATTACTAGAGCTAAATAAAAATGAATAACTATATAAAGTAAGAGATGGTACATCTTCCTCAAAAAAGAATTTACTATAGAAAAATAAATGGAAGTATCTAAGGATTGCATGCCAACATCATGGGATGGAAGTTGGAACTAAAGTTAGCAAAGTCCTTGCTGTAAATTGTAGCCTGGAATGACATTCCATCATATATTGTTCCCATTTACTTGTGTTTCTTCAACTCTTCGCTTCATGTAATTCCTCTTCTCTAATAATATAGTGGTGCATGTTTCTTTCTTCTTGCATATATAACCTATTAATTCATCCAATACTTTAGAGTGAATGTATTCCCCCACTATAGTGTTTCAATTTTATAGCATTCGGTTTAGAAGTTAGACGTAGATTGATAGCAAGACATGGAGATGGACCATAGGGATAGTACCTTTGAATTCAACACATCAGAATACCTTGGAATTTCCGCTGAGGATTTTAAGGATATAATGGCTGTGAGCATAAGTGTCGGTTGCATTTGTTATATTCCCTATAAATACAAGTATACTTGTATTCAGGGAAAGATCCGTCAATTTTTTTGGATAAGATACTTAGAACTATTCTATGCTGGATATGTTCACTAGATGAGTATAAAGGATATCGCAATCCTACCAAGCCAACCCAAGTAGTTGAGGCACTGTAAATGATATGAATGATGATGACAATCCTACCAACTCAACGAACAATTATATGTGTACTATTGATGCAAGCTCACATATTTTTTGGTTCTAGAACCCATAACTCAATAGGATAGTGGTGTGTCAAGTTACGTCTCAGTATCACAAGTTCGATCCCAATCAAGTAGTTTCGCATAATTTACTGTGCTTTTAAATTATCTGGTTTAAAAATTCTTAGTTCCTGAATTGCCTTATTTTTTTATTTTTAAGTGATGTGTAACCCACTGTACATAAAATACAAAGAGCTAAAGAGGAAAAGCAAATACTAATTATTTATTTTCATATATTCTTGTAAATACTTATTCACTTACATCTCCAAAAAATAGTTCCAAAGCCAAGTAACATTAGATCTAACAACATAACTTAGAAGTCAAAGCCTGATCAGATTATTCCAGTGCTGCTACATCTAAGGTTTATATCACTAACATCATTAAGTTCAGCACCCACACGGTAAAGTGCATGATTCAAATCAGGGATAACACTTATAGATAAGGTTCAATCTTAGAACGTTAAGGTGAGTGATCGACAATTCATTGTGA
Source organism: Euptelea pleiosperma (assembly GCA_035048495.1). NCBI lineage: Eukaryota > Viridiplantae > Streptophyta > Magnoliopsida > Ranunculales > Eupteleaceae > Euptelea > Euptelea pleiosperma. The sequence continues at coordinate 23,785,415 of CM068542.1, read as the reverse complement.
TAAAAAATAAAAGAACTCCATAATCCACATTTTGTACTTTTTTAGAAATTGGAGAGCAATTCTCAGTCAGATCTTGCTAGCATTTAATTCATTTAAAAATCATATTTCATTTAGAAGTGAAATAAAGTTGATTTTCGAAGGTTTGAGATCCTAGATAAATTTTCAAGGTATGTTAACAAGATTTTACGAATAAAGAAAATAAGGACAAATGAAAAAGAATTACAAGGCCCAAATGAGACTTACAAAGCTGGACCAACTATCATGTAATCAACCTTATGAGCCATAGTAATAAACAATGCAAGAGAATTATGAAGCAAAGATTAAGACTGAGAAACAAGGTTTGAAACATAATCTATAAACAAGGATTAATAATTTCTAAGGATTTTCTAGATTTTTTGGAAGTATAATAAGATTCCATAATTATTTTTCTTAATTTAGAAAACAAGAACGTTGTAGACAATTTATATATTAGTAATTAACGCTTATGAATTAGGTATGTGCATAATTGGAAGGAATACCTCTCAATCTTTAATGTTCAAACCTAATTTTTGTTTAAGAATTATGTGGTAGTGGAGGTGTTGGGAAGTATGTTATCTAGAGCCGTTAGCCTTGGAGAGCTGGTTGGCTCCAAGATTACCCCGGATGCCCCGACGATTTCTCACCTTCAGTTTGCAGATGATACTCTTGTCTTTCTGGATCCCTCAGTTGAACAGGTGAGATTCCTCAGAGGTATCCTGTGTTGCTTTGAAGTGGTCTCTAGCCTTCGTGTGAATTTGGTGAAAAGTAAGGTCTATAGGGTGGGGGAGGTGGGCCACTTGTCGGAGTTGGCAGATACCCTTAATTGCCGTTTGATACTATGCCTACCACCTGACTAGGTATGCCCTTAGGGGCATCCTATAGGTCCAAAGCAGTGTGGGAGCCGGTCATAGAGCGATTTAGGACCAGGTTAGCGTCTTGGAAAGCTAAATACTTATCTAAGGGAGGCAAAGTGGTGTTGATTCAAAGTACCATATCCAGCTTATCTATCTACTATATGTCCCTATACACAGCACCGAGAAGCGTGGTGAAGGAGTTGGAGAAATTCATGCGGAACTTTTCGTGGCATGACAAGATGGATAATCGTAAAATGCATGGTGGGATGGTAATTGGTTTGTAAGGATAAGAAAAGAGGGGGACTGGGGATCAAGAGTCTCAAAGAAATGAATCAGGGTCTCTTGGGGAAATGGCTGAGGTTCGGGATGGAGGACTCTAACCCTTGGACGAAGGTCATAGCAAGCAGATACGGTGTTTCCCACTTTGCTTGGTAAAGTAGTCCTACTCATATCCCTTACAGATGTAGTGTATGGAGGGGTATTTTGAAGGTGTCTGGGAAGTTTGATTGAATGATCCAGTATTATGTAGGAATGGGAACAAGATCAATTTTTGGGAGGACACCTAGTGCGAAGATCGTCCCTAAATGGAGGACTTTCCTGATCTCTACTCTCTTTCTGAGAGAAAGCATTGGTCCATCCAAGAATGCATTGTAAGCAGGGGATGGTGGGATGGAATTTTGGATTCATGAGAAATCTCAACGACTGGGAAATAGAACCCCTTTCTTGCTTGCTTGCTCGGCTCCTTGATGTCCACCTTCCTCCCTTGGTCCAGGATAAACGGGTCTGGACTTGGGATAAGAGTGGAATTTTCTTTGTTTGGTCATTCTATGAGGCGTTACATGGAGAAGGTGGCTCCAGATTTCCAATTTCAATGGTTTGGAAGGCTAGAACTCCTACAAAAGTAGCTTTCTTCGTCTAGGCAGCCATCTTGGATAAGATTCAAACCGTTGACCACTTGATCTCTAGAAGTTTAATTTTGGTCGACTATTGTTGTATGTGTAAGCATAGTGGAGAGTCCGTCCATCATCTGTTAATGCATTGTGATGTGGCATGAGAGGTGTGGTCTATGTTCCTAAAGGAAGTCTGGATGAGATGGGCGATGTCGGGCTCTCTTATGGATCTCCTATTGAGTTGGTGCTCTCCAGCCTTATCCAAAAGAGGTCGCATTCTTTGGAAGTTACTACCTTTCGCGATCTGGTGGGGACTGTGGAAGGAAAGGAATCGACAGGTTTTTGAAGGCAAGAGTGAAGATGTGGCTTCCATGGTCCTTAGCATCAAGGGTCTAGTCTTCTTATGGTCCAAAGTTTCTAAGGAATGTAGAGGGCTCTTTTTTGAGGATTTTGTTTTTAGAAGGGACATTCTATCTTAGGGAGGGGTGTTAATTTGGGGCTCCGGCTCATTCTCTTGTTTGGTGCTTAGCTTTATGTAGGTCACCTCGACCTCGCAAGCTAAGACGCTTGTTTTCCTTGGCTTTGCCTTAATAAAATTTATACTTATCCAAAAAAAGACGTATGTTAAATTATTAATTAAATGCATAAAGAATACCAATATTCATGAAATGTGTCATTTAACTCAAACACAGTGTTCATGTGTCCATCAGTGCGTGTTTGTTTGTTGCCTACAAAGTTTCCTAATTATACAATATGCCGCCAAAGAAACGTGATATCAAATAACAGCATAGAGATGCTTCAAGCCAAACGCAAATGATGGAAATGTAGGTGATGGACCAAGGAAATAAATTTCAGTTTCGAGGTTAATTTCGACCAGCCTAGAAATGGAAATATTTCGTGGAAAATTTTCAACCAGTGTGAAAATAATACATTTTTCGTGGAAATGATGGAAATATTGTGAAAATTCAAAAATGATAAAACAAACACAAAAACTCATAAGCGATCAAACCATAATATACAACCAGATGTAATGTGGAAATGAATGACCACAACGGTTTGTAATAAGTCGAGGCAGGTATCTGATAGTAAACTGTAATAATGACAAATGAAAATGATTATAATCATCAAATAACCTCAAATTTAGTTCATTACATCCAAAATAAGTCTTCAAATGGACAAACACAAAAATTAGAAAGGTAACAACCACAGACATTCGGCCACAATCATCCCCGTCGTGCTAAGACCGTGATAGTACTAGTTCACTTTTAAATTAAAATATTGGGCCCATGACATCATGTTTTGGTAAATATTTCAATATTCTTGGAGATATTGGTGGTATTGTTGGCGATGCATGCCCGCTAATATTCCCATCGTCAGGTAGTCTGGATACTCGGCAAATTACTGGTTCCACTCCCATCAACAGCACCTCCCAATGTACACCATATGTACCATGAAGTCCATAGTTAACAAGAAAGTCATGTAAATTACAACCTCTATAACAGTATAAACTATTAAATACTATATTTCTGTATACTTATATATATTTTTTAATTTTAGTAAGTAAAATACTGAAATATATAAACTGTTCGAGAGAAAGAATGCATCAAACATGCATGGATTTGATGCATTAGGGTTTCCTTGATGTTTTATAATTTTTTCAAATTTTTAATAGTTTTTCATAACTTTTAATGAAATTCTTATATTTAATGGTTATTAATCATGAAAATAGTTATAATCTAGGTATTAAAACTCATAATTCGCTTACATTAACGTACTAGTATTATGTGTAATTTTACAAAACCTATATATCGTTAATGTGTAGCATTTACCTAATTTTTAAAAATTTTAAATATTTTCAAAAAAGATTTAAAAGAATTGAATTTTTATTTTTTAACCCATCCAAGTTGGAGATTAGGCTAAGTTATGTAACATATCATGCACAACCATAGATGTTTAGGGCGAAAACCAAAAAACCATCGAAATTGGGTTTTTCTCCAAATTTCAAATTTTCACCCTAAACAATCTTTAATCCTTGCACAAATCTAGTGTAAATGCATTCTAGATCCATTGATTTGATGCATTACATATAAACTATCTATTTGTAACAAGAAAAAACAAAACATTTTCAATTTATAACAAGAAACTTACATTTTGAATTTGAAAGGGGACTCGCATATTTTAGTTCTCATCTGGTCTCAACTCAGAATTTGAATTGGTCAGAGTTCAGATTCTTAGTAAAGAAGAACTTCCCTATCTAAATCAAGTGCATGCTCAAGTAGAGTTAAGACAACAGGTGTAATGCAATGCATTAGTGTGACAATTCTACTCCCACTCCTAAGGGGTCAACCCTTGCCTCTATAGTTAAACCTCATAGGAGAGTCAAAGGAGGGAAAAAGAGGTTTGGGGGTAAGATTGGTCAGGATGAAAAAGACATTTTGAATTGCACACGTTGTGGTCGGTATGGACATACCAGAGAGACATTTTGGAACATAGTGAGTTGTCTACCTAAGTTAACAAGCCTGGGCCTCTGCTACTCATACTGTCTCATCCGCTAGTAGCTCATCTTCAATGGATGTTCCACCTTCACCTTAGCACATGACTCGTGAGACCTCAATTCCAATGGTTGTCCCGTCAAAGAAGATGGTTACAATTCCTCAAAACGAACTCAAAAGCCTTTGTCATATGATGTCTCAGTTAGAGCGCACATCCACGAATGCCTTTGCCCACTCAGATATTCATGCATTGCATATACTCTTCAGCCACCCTTCATCTTTCAAATTTCCTATTCCCATCATGGATTATTGATTCCGGTACTTCTCTTCCTTTTTCTATGCTTCCCAAAGTCTATGGTTGTATTTGTTATGTTCATGTTCATAATATTGGTCGATGTAAACTTGATCCCAAAGCCATTATATGTATCTTTCTTATCTATCCATCTTCTCAGTTAGGTTACAAGTGTTATCATCCTGGATCAAGGAAGAGATTTGTTTCTATGGATGTTACTTTCTTTGAATATGTTCTTTTTCCTCTTCTAGAAGAGTGTCTATTCAGAAGGGGGAGAGTGGTGATGTAGAAGTAGAAGACAGATCCCCCATTCTTCCTCTTCTCGTGCTTGTTTCATCATCCATCCTTGACTCTAGTAGTAATACTGGTTCAGAAGACAGTGTAGGCATGCAGGAGAAGGATTTACGAATCTATACAAGGAGAACACCACTACAAGTAATGATTCATTATATTTTGTTCCTTATGTTAATGACTTGGATCTCTTGGTTGCCATTCATAAGACAAACTATTTTGTTCTCAACATCCTATCTATAATTTATTTCGTATCATTCTTTGTCTCCTTATTACCATTCATTTGTAGTTTCCGTTTCTTCTCTGTCCTTGCTTTCCAATGTTTCAGATGAATTATCTCAGCCAAAGTGGAGAGAGGCAATGTGTGAAAAGATGAAGGCTTTAGAAAAAAAAATCACACTTGGAACAATTGAAATGGACAAAGAAAGACTTGTCGCTAAAGGCTATACACAAACCTACGAGATTTACTACCAAGAAACATTTGCTCGTGGCAAAGATGAATTCTATTAGAGTTATCTTGTCACTTGCAACCAATTAATCTTGGCCCCTATATCAATTCAACGTAAAGAATGCATTTCTTCATGGTGACCTTCAAGAGGAAGTAAATATGAGCATACCGCCTTGTTTTCGTACTAATAAAGGGAAGGTTTGTTGGTTAAAGAGGCATTGTATGGGTTAAAGTAATCTCCCAGGGTTTGGTTTGAGAGGTTTAGTGGTGCTATGAATAAGGTAGGCTATGTGCAAAGTCAGGCTGATCACATATTGTTTGTCAAGCAAACACCAAACGGGATTACTTCACCAATTGTCTATGTAGATGATATAGTGGTAATTGGCAAGTATTTGGAAGAAATTCAGCATCTCAAAAAGCATTGGGAAAGGAGTTCGAAATTAAAGATCTTGGTGCACGTGCATTTATATATTTTCTGGGAATTAAAGTCGCCAGGTCACAGAAGGTTATATTTTATTTCTCAGAGAAAGTATGAACTAGATCTTCTCACAGAGACAGGAAAACTTGGAGCTAAACCTCTGGACATTACAATTGAGTAGAATAATGGTCTAAATGATTAAGATGGGCAACCTCTGATTGATGTTGGCTTCTTTGAGAGGTTAGTAGTGAGGCTGATTTACCAATCACTTACACGTCCCGACATTACATATGTTCTCAGTGTTGTTACCCAGTTTATGCATTCGCCTATGACAACTCATCTTGAGGCTGCCTATAGGATACTTCGATACCTAAAGTCATCACGAAGGAGAGGCGTATTGTTTTCCAAGCATGGCCATCTGAGGATGAAGGCATTTATAGAAGCAGATTGGGCTGGTTCGATAACAAATCTTACATCTACTTCCGATTTATACATTTGTTGGGGGTAATCTAGTAACTTGGAGAACTAAGAAACAATCTGTGGTTGCGAGATCTAGTGTTGAGGCTGTGTATCATTCTATGGCACACGGTGTGTTAGGGATTCTTTGGCTAAGGATGCTCCTATCGGAACTAGGTTTTGATGCACCAAGTCCGATGAGCCTTTATTGTGATAATAAGGCAGCTATCAATATAGCTCATAATCCCATACAACATGATATAACCAAGCCTATTGAAGTTGATTAGCATTTTATCAGAGAAAAATTGAAGACATGAAAAATTTGTACACCATTTGTGAAGTCAGGCGAGCAAGTAGCAGACATTCTTACCAAAGGTGTTAGTAAGATTAAGCTTTTTGGGATTTTATGCAAGTTGAGCATGACTGATATCTACATACTAACTTAAAAGGGGAGTGTTGAAAAGGGCATACTTGTAATTGTTAAGTTTGTGTAGGGAAAATTTTGTCATTTCTTATTATTAAAAAGTGTAAATAGACAAATGGGAGCTAGACCACTTTAACGTCTCCCACTCCTAAAATAGTTTCTTATCTTTTCTTACTTCCTTTCTTTTCTAATTATCAAACCCTAACCCTAAGAATAAATTAGGGTTTATATTTCATCTATAAATTATTGTGAAAGCCAGTATTATTGCACTAAGTCATATTTTTAGCTTATCTAAGCATTAAACATAGTCTAATGCAATGTATATTAGGGTATCAATGTGAATAGGTGAAGAAACTCTGTCTACATATAAGACTTCCTAACTGCCAATCTTAACTACTTCCGCCACTCATCCTTCATGGTTGTTCCACTCATCCATCTCCACATCCCCGCCTTTGCTGCACTCAATCTATGAACAAGTTGTTCCTTGGTTTCCCAACATTTTGCTCCATTGAGCATAGCCGGTCTTATTGTTGTCTTATAAATCACGACAATTCAAAATGGATTCATTTGGGTCACTACAAGACAAGGAAAAGAATCCATCCGCTTTGTTCGCTTGCAGGGGATGATTTGGAAGAAAAATTAATTCTTGGATCCAGTTAGTTGTGTAGAAGAAAATAGTATTGAAGAAGAACAATATAAAATGAAAACTCAATCCATAAATATGATTGCTGACATCACTTGTATGGACGATTGATACATATAATTTCACACAACCGATTAACAAGCTTCAACATCATGACTAGAAAAGTTTGGGATATCTAATCAAAGTGTTATGGTGTACTTGTCTCTTGAAACAGTATGAGAATTGCAATAAGATATACACAAAAAATAAATATTAAACTAACCCATACAAATTTAATTACAAATGCACCTCTTTTAGCATATGATAACACCCAATGCTCTAGCAACAAGCACCACCACCAAGAACTACTGTTGATTAAAGATAAATGATACGGCATGTGCCCTTGAGAAAAAGAACAAAAATCAATCAAATGTTTGAAGCATTTAGAGCATATATTACCCCTTCGTCTTTGCATTGTTCAGCACTTTGAAGGAGCATGTTTACGTACATGTCAACTTTCTTTGAGACTTCTTCTTCAATTGCTCGAGCACTGGTCCCGAAAATAGAATCAGGGCATGCTTTAGTTTGGTACCCCACTGAGTTAAACAAATAATTTTGTTGTAAGAGTTAGAGTGTGAGCTCAATCAATAACATATGAAGGAGATACATAACTGAGTCTTTCTTTTTATATTTTTGGTTTATTGGTTTATATTCTAATTAAAAATAGCTTTACTTATATTGCTATCAGGGGCTTCTGTGTGATACTTTATATTCTACAGGGATCTATTTGTAATTATGGTGATAGTTCCAATATAATAAATATTGGTGAAATCGTGGAGCTCATAATGCTCTCTCTCTCTCTCTCGGATTCTTTTTTTTTGCAAGCCTTTCTTTCTCCGATTCTGAATACAACATTAATCACAACATGGTATCCAAGACACTTCAACAGATTTAGCCCATGGAACATAATTACTTCCATTGAGTTTGATGGAAGTCATCTGGACATTGTAAACATCACCCAACATAACGTTACTAGATTTGCTCTCCATCACTACCCATAGAAGTGACGAAATATCCACAAAAATCACCAACAAATGCCTGCAAAATACCCGGGAGGGATTTTAGCAAGTGCGGTTGGACCTGGAGAGAATTCGCTCCTTCTGAAGCCTACGGAAATGCCCAAAGAGAGTCTTGGGCTGATGCGGTTTGACTTGGAGAGAGTTCTCTCTCCCTCTTTGGCATGCGGTTTGCCCAGAGGGAAATCTCTCACCCTCTAAGGTCTGCAATACACACCGAGAACACTTTTGAAGAGATCAAAAAACAATCTCTCACCTGTTACACCCTATGATTCACTCTAGGAGCACTTCTCTCAACTTCAATCTTAAAGGGTAAAACTTGCACGTGCCACATAGAAAACACCACATAGGGACCACGTTCTTCATTAATCATGCATAATGGCCTTTTGACATCACATACACCACTGGGTTTCACAAACAAACCCTAAAACCAAATCTGGGGTTTCAGAGACAAACCCTAGATTTTAATATCTCATCAAAAAACAGAGAAGAGAACAAGAGAGGAGGAAAATAAAGGGAAGGAAGAAGATGAAACCCTAAAACATTACAGATTATGACTCTGGTACCATGTTAAGAAATTAGGGTTTTTTGTAGCGAAGAGGAAGAAGAATTGGGGAGAAAAGAAGAGAAGTAAAATTAGGCTCTGTGCCCTAGTCGAACTCTCCTTTTATATTATAAACACTTATCAAAACATAAAATCACCAAAACGTCCCATACATATTAAACCCCATAATAAATCTATATAAAACATAATAACTAACAATTTAAAAAGTTTCATTAACGGTTTAGTGGTCATTTAGAATTTGTATTGAAGGAGAAGAAGTGTGTTTTAAGGGTGATAGGCGCATAAGCTATAAGCAATAAGCTGGATTTCAACAGGTTGTATTTAACCCGGCAAATAAAGCAAAAACCCGGAAAAAAAAGGCTTTTCAATAAGCTATAAGCTGACTTTTAATTATTTTAAGCTTACCCAATTGCAGCCAAGGTGGGCAGGGAACCCAGTTAACTGCCTATGCTGCTATTCAGGAAGCAGTGAGCACCCAAAAAAACTGGCTTACCCAATAAAGGACATTTTGCTCATCTGACTTGTTGACCGCAGGTGTGTATGAGATCTTAGCTCATTTGATAACTTGTGAGACCTTCTCTCAGATTGGTTTTCTCTCTCTGTTCTTTCAAAATTCCACATTGACTCCCATTTGTTTTTAATGTAACAGTATGTTAAAGGCCTTGAATTTTATTCTCTCTTTCTTTTTATATAGATAACATAGGCTTCTCAAGTTCATTTACAAAAAACTTAACTCATCATGGCATTGAAAAATTTTCAATCTTCTCAAATGGGTATCATCCAATTAGAACAATAAAGAGAAACCAAAACCCCTTCCCCCTGAAACAATGTGATTATCTTCCAAACCCAATTGAGATATCTACATTGTTTCCTATATCAATTCAGAAAAAAAAAATGGAAAGAACAAAAAAACCTTTCTGAGTAAATCCATCGAGCACTCACTTGGGTTTGTAACACTATGCAAAACACCAAGCACAAGAAGCGTGCCTCCACTGAGAAGGATATCGCCTCTCATCCGTATTTCGTTAACCGTCAGCTGAAGCTCATGTTCATTGTGATCCTTGGTAGCATCATAAGCAAGGACGACATGAGACGGCGAGGGACGGTTCTCCATCGAAGATTGTATGGGTCTTGAATTTGATCAAAAGGGTGTCTGAGATATGAACAGGGGAGTCTGAAAGACAGATTTTTGTAGGAACCAAAGAAGAAGTACGTAACATGAAGAGAGGGAAAGCTATAAGATGGATAACAGGGACGATTAACCAATCCCTGAAGGTTCTTGAGCTCTCTCTCTCTCTCTCTCTCTTTCTGTCTCTTTGCATTGAGAAATAAAGAATATGCTGGCATATTCGTGAAACAAAGAGAGAGCAATAACAAGAGACGAAAGGAAGCTTGTTGAGACAAAACGGCCATTTGAACTCGGGATGATTTCTCAAAGTAAAGCGTGAATAAGCCCAATGGGTGGGGGAGAAGTGTTGGTTATAAGTTATAACAGACGACAAACATTCAACCCATCTGGTTGACCGAGTTCGGTACACAAAACAGAGAAAATTTTTGAAGCGGCGAAGCAGTGGCCAATCACACCGTGCCACAATCCGCTGTTCAAAAGCATTTCTGGATTTGTTTAAATGCATCATGGGATTGTGGCGCGGTGTGACTGCCACTGCTCCGCGGCTTCAAAAATCCGCTGCTTCAAAATTTTCCTTCACAAGTGGCGCACTCTTTGGAATCCACTGACCTTATGAATGTTCAGCCCAATCCTTGTTGGACCTAGACACCAAAAATCAACCTGATTGGTAATTTATATAGCAGTTGGGAGTTGCTAATTTTTTTCCATCATGGGCTTTGAACCCATTCATGGGCATGTTTATGAGGCCCATTGTATAAAAGCTGAAATCCAATGGTTCTATCCATGGTTTAAAAACGGCCGGAACCTCCCCCGTTACGTTATGTACCGTTAAAATGCTTTAAAAATGACAGCCATTATTTTTGTTATAACGGCCGTTATTCCCCGTTATAACGAAAATAATGACCGTTATTTTCTGGGAAATTTTGTGGAAAAAAACGGCTGTTATTTCCATTTTTTTTTCGTTTTTGAATTTCAGTGCCATTATTTTTGTTATTTTCCATTTTTTGCCCATGAGCGTTACAAAACGTTATAACGGAAAAGAAGGTAACACCCCTAGTCCGTTATAACGGCCCCTTTTAAACCTTGGTTATATCTTTTTATTTATTCATTGTTATAATCTGATAATGACCCTTTCTTTTCTTTCTTTTTCGTTTTTTAAATTTAAAAATAACAATGACAATGAACCTTTCTTAAATCACCCGGAAGAATGTCATAAATCTTTAGGATCATCCCTCAATCTTTGGCTTATGTCTCTATAATTTTGTGACAATTAGCATATGCCTCTATTATTTTGTGACAACAACACATGTTGGTGGACAAATCTTATATTGAGCTCCCCCAAAATGCCAAGTGAGACACTCTTTCGTGCCCAATGACCATAAGCCTTATCTCGACAATACGACATCTGCTGCATGAATCATATTCTTTCATTCAATTTTGTTTAAAGCCATCCATTCTATTAAGTCAGATTTTTTAAAACCTCAATCCACGTCTGTTTTGACCTACCCCTTGCCCTTTAGGCCTTTCAACTTGCACATTTCTCCTCACTAGTATTGTCATTGGTCTTCTGCGTACTTGACCAAACCATCTCAATCTCTTCAATCTCTCTCACTAATGTTGCTTTCACATTTGATATTCTAGCGTGGCTCATAAGTTTCATTCTACGTTAGTTTGTGCAGCTCTGTACATCTCATTTATTCTTGTACATAGGTATTACAATTTTTCTTTCCCCATCCATATGTCATTTTTTAAGTCTTCAAGATCTGTTGAATAACTTAGTAAGCAAGAATAATCTAACTCTTCTCATGCATTTTCACGCCTTTACTGGGATACCATCTGGTCTTAAAGCCCTTGCTAATGCTACTTTCACCTCTAATATCTTAGTTCTACAAATGTATGTATGTTCTATGTTATCCCTAGCATTTTCATATAGTACTGTGTCTACTATATTATCCTCATTTGGTAATGGAAATATTCTTCCAACCTTTTCCTTAATTTCTTTGTCTTTCACTAGAACTCTCTGCTTGTCATCATTAATGCATCTAACATGATCTAGATATCCAATTTTTCTCTCTAATATTCGTACAAGATTGTTGATTTATTTTTCACCCTGCTCTCTTATCCCTAATTTGTTATATAAGCTATCATATGCCTTGTGTGTTTTTAATGCCTTGCTTTTTGGTTGCATTAATTATTAGTTAATAATTATATTTATTTATATTTATTACTTAATTATTAATGATTTGTGTCATATTTATTTGGATGGGCTGTTAGAGCCATTTTAGTGACCTTTTAGCCTTTTTATCATCCAGTTTGGAGTCCAATTGGTACCCATGGGTCTACTGCCTATTTCTAACCCATTAATAGACTTAAATTAGGGTTTTTGATCCCTTCATTTTATAAGCCTAAGTGAAAGTGATGAAAATCAATTTTTACTAATCCTAAAAACCTTATATACAAGGTCAGGCTCAAGGGACAGGCCTTTTTTGACCGGCTCCCATTACATGACACAATATGAGCCACGTAGCACACTCTTAGAGGAATCTGACTGTATGAATGTTTGGCCAATCCCTAGGTGGACCTACAAACCAAAAAATAGTGTGATTAGTGATTTCTAGGCGTTGGATTGGACTTATATCCATGGGTTGATCTCAATTTCATGTATGATAATTTGAATACCTCAAAGTTGAGACACGACAGATTTATTGTCCTCCATATTGTAATCAATAAATCGTCCGATGACAAAAATTTTGGTTCCGACATCCTCCGTCTTGTATTTCTTAGCAAGCATAATCCATAATTTTTTTTGCCAATTTGATGTTCATCTTAACATATACATTATAATTATCTTTTTCAAATAATTGTCGATTAAGATTTGATATGGCTGGTTCATATTCATTACCAGGAACTGGATTGACTTCATTCAGAGCGTATGCAATATCGAGTGTCGTTAAGTAAAACAACATCTTTTGTTGTTATCTCAGGAAATTTTCTCCATCATATCTCTGTTTGTCATTAGAATTACTATTGTTATTTGATGCCACGATCAAACAAATTTCACTTTAGATTGTTAAATCTAGTCCGATCAAGCAACAAGTAACAAGAATAATGATCCAAATGTAAAACCTTACCAAATTGGAGAACATGATTTGTATGAATCGAAAATAATAGACAGAAAACTTATCGATTAGATGTAAGCCGAGGCACGTGATTCTACATTGTCCTAAGGCAATATTCGTCCCCCACAATTTCAATTGTGATGTTGCTTGGTGTCACAGATGATCGGCCCCAGGATTCAACAACTTTAACTCCGATAAGACAGCACAACAAGTATTGGAGTTCTGACGAAGTCGAACAATGGATCGTCCTAAAAAATCGAGAAAACAATGTAAAACAGAAAAGATAAGAGAATGAGAAAATCATTTTCTGGGTCTAAAATAGAGAGAACATGCATCCTTTTATCGAGAGAGATTCACCTTATCTCTATTAAGGATTTGATAAATATGGAATAAAGTCACATGCGTAATGGTAAAAAAATGGCTAATGTAATAAAAGAAGCTCGGTTACAAACAGAGAGTTCCAATTTTACTCCAAAGTGTATTTCGTTTTAACTGTCTGTCCAATCAAACCATCATAGAATAGACTTCCAATTTTATTTTTCTTTATAGTACTGATCTTGTTTGTCTATTCGAACAAAACGAATTGGTTGGATGGATAAGACTGATATTTGGCATAGAAGATATCTTCTAATTAAACGGCTCCCTTTGCGGTCCAGATTTTTCTTTGGGGGTGGATGGACAGTCCAGATTGATATGAACGTGTACTGTCCGAAGTCTGAACTTAAGTATGGACTATAGAGTAAAACTCGTGTCACAAGATGTTGTGATGGAACACGGTCACAGCACTCAATACGAGCCACGTGGCACACTATCAGAGGTCTTTGACCGTATGGATGTTTGACCAGTCCCTCGGTGGACCTACAAATCAAAAATCAGCCTGATTAGTGATCCGCAACCTTTGGATTTATGCACCCAAATAACGCTCAATAATGCTCAAATCCTACCGTCAAAATCAACCCATGAAAATAACTTCAATAGAATCAGTTAGAAATCACTAATCAAGCTGATTTTTTGTGTACCAGTCCACCGAGGGACTGCCCAAACATTCATACAGTCATTGTCCTCTAATAGTATACCACGTGGCTCGTATTGAGTGCTGTGACCGTGTTCGGTCACAACATCTTGTGACACAAGTTTTACTCTGGACTATAGGCCCATGATGCTCTCTCTATCCCAAGTTACGAGGGAAGGACTAGAACTTTGCTGACGGATGTCCCTCATCAATGTTGACCGATGGACCACATTACGAGCCACGTGGTAACTCTTAGAGATCAATGACCGTATGGATGTTTGACCCAATTCCACGTGGACCTACAAACCCAAAATTAGCCCGATTGGTGATTTCCAAGCGTTGGATTAAAGTCATTTTAAAAATGGAATTTGAGCATTATCTAGGGTAGAAAGATCCAAAGGTTTGAAATCACTAATCAGGCTGATTTTTGGTATGTCGGTCCACCTCGGGATGGGCCAAACATCAATACGGTCAGTAGTCTTTTAAGAGTCTGCCACGCGGATCATACGGTGCTCCGTCAGCAAAGTTCTACTTCCGGGGAGGGATATAATGCAAACCATTACACGATATTGAAGGACGCCAAAGCCGACATAGCAATGGCATCATTATTGCTTAGCTTTTCAGGGTCTATAAACTCACTGAGACTACCCTTTCCCTCAAACACAAAAATAACGAAACCTATCTTCTCTCTCCTTCTCAGAAGAGCTCCCGTAGCTTCAATGTCTTACGAGAAGGAGCTCGCGGTCGCCAAGAAAGCGGCCTCTCTTGCTGCTCGACTCTGCCAGGCAAGAACGAACTATTCTCATCCATTCCCTTTCTTTGTCTTTTCGCAATTCTTTGCAATTTGTTGGATGAACTATTGGAGATAACTGCTCGTGCTGTTTTGTTCTATAATTCGTGTTTTAAGGACTCTAAAATCGTTATCCGAGCAAAGCCCAGATCTTAAAATCGTTGTTTGAGTAAAACCCAGATTTTTGATTTGCTTATTTAACTTCCTCTTTTCTTTTTTGGGGTTAGTTGGGAGGGGGAGTGGGCATCGGTGTCATCTTGTTGAATGTGAGAGGTATGCTTAACGCAAACAAGGCTAAATGCATCAGTGATGGGTACAATTCATGCTAATGCTTAACCAGCGCAAGTATGCATTTCGAGCCTATGTCAATGTGACGAAATTAGGATGGATTTGAAAAAATGGTGGTCGATTTATTGGGTTACTATACACATCTAACGGACTTCTACATTGACGTTTAACTGTTCTGTTTTTTTTTTAATAGGAAATCACAATATATAGCACGCAACGGTAAAGAAACTGAATACAAAAAGGATCAGATACCCGGATATTAGGCTATAGGCGTCCGACTGAGAGAGTCTAACAAAATGATGGATCTAATCCAGTCGGGGTGGGGGTGTTTCCTGCCACGTAATAGATGCATCTCCTAAGTTACTTCTAGTTGCGAATGATGAGCTCTCTAGGGCAATAGTAATACAAAATATCAGTGAAGGAAGCTGCCATTAGAGCTGCCTTTGCTTGCCAAGCTGAGATTTTTTCCTTTCCTGCAAAAAGAAACTTAGAGCTTGGGCATTGCGTTCAAGCTTCACCGCTGGCAGCTCTAGTTGGAGTCCAAGTTGGAGCCCGCTGATAAGGGCATATGCCTTTGTCTTTTCTGGATTTGGAGCATGAATAACAGTGCTCCTTGCTTCAACAATCCACCCACGTGATTCTGAACCACTACTCCCACACGCTGCTGTGTTCTTCTGTGACAAAAATTCGCATCCACATTAGTTTTAAAATGCCCATTTTGTGGTCTGGTTCAGTTGTGGTAGCCTTTGACTTTGGGTTGTGCTTTTGAAGTTGATGTTTTACTGTTCAACGCATTTTCACCGACCCGTCACAAAGAGGACACAATTGGTCTCTATTGGAAAGATGCTGTTGAGACAGTCCCTGTTGGGAGAGAATTAGTCACACATTTCCATATGAATATATCACACGAGGAACTTATAGTGCCCATAGAGGTTGCCGTGGGAAGAATTGGGTCTTTTGGATTTGCGCTAGGATGCAGTTTTGGTTGTGAATAACCCACTTTTGTGTGGATCTACCGTGGGAGAGCAGTTTTCTTGGGTGCTATCAGGGGTTTATGGCCCTATAGAGAAGAGTCTCCGGTTTCAGTTATGGGAAGAGTTGGATGACATAGCAGGGTTATGGGACCACCCGTGGTGCATTTGTGATAAGTATGTATCATTAAAAAGGGGGGAACCCCAAAAAGGAAAACAGAAACATGACAAACTCCTTCATCAAAATGGGTGGGTGGGAAGCACCTAACACCTCATCCCATCTAAAGACAAAAGATTCAAATAATCATCTTCTAAAATCAGGAGAAATAGAGGACCAAAGAAACATAAAGGCCTTTACACTCAAAACCAGATCCGAAATATCTCGTTCTTTTCCCTTAAAGATCCAGGAGTTTCTTTCTTTCCACAAGGCCCACAAAAGAGCAAACGGGAGAATACACCAAATAAGGCAACCTTTCCCACATAGAAATTCCCCCGAGCTTCCTTGGTAAACACCTAGAGTTGAATTGAAGAATTAGGGTTAGGTTTGGGGTTTCACAGTAGATAAAATAAAGAAGAGAGTAGAGATAGAAGAGAGAAGAGAGAAGAGAGAGAAGTGAGAGAAGTGAGAAGAAAGGACGTCATGTGATTAGGTCACAATGACTCCATAAATCTTATTTATGTAAAAAAGGAATTACAAAGACAAGTATACCCCTTAATGGGGGTATTTACAGAAGTACCCCCAATACATGAAATACGTAGATATACGTATATGACAAGGATTTAAATTTTGGTCGAAACACCGAAATTCCCGAAATATAGCTTTCTATACCGAAATTTATCGACATGGGGAAATAACGCCCGAAATTTCGATTTTTGACCTCACCGAAATTGTTACCGAAATCGAAATTTAAATCTTTGGTATATGATAATACTCCCCCTCAAGTTGGTGCATAGATATCTCTCATGCCCAATTTGCACAAACACTTGTGGAGTTGCCAATTGGGAACTCCCTTAGTAAACACATCTACAACTTGTTCATTAGTCTTCACAAACGGTGTGTACATCGCCCCAGAGACAATATTCTCTCGAATGAAGTGGCGGTCCATCTCATTGTGCTTGGCGCAATCATGCTGAACGGGATTGTGAGCAATGGTGATGGCGGCCTTGTTGTCACAGTACAAGCTCACAGATCTTGAGACTGGGAAGCCAAGTTCAAGAACTAAAACCTTCAACCAGAGCATTTCACACAAGCCATAAGCCATTGCCCTGGATTCGGCCCCTGCACTAGATCTGGCAACTACGGGTTGTTTCTTGCTTCTCTAAGTGACCAGATTGCCCCTAACAAAGGTGCAATACCCTGAAGTAGATCGCCGATCATCTTTGGCCCCTGCCCAGTCTGCATCAGTGTATGCCTCTATACGCATGTGGCCATTCTTTTCAAATAGAAACTCTCTACCAAGAGTTGACTCGGGATACCTCAAGATTCGATGTGCTGCCTCTAGGTGAACACCTCTGGGTGAGTGCATATATTGACTAATCACACTCACTGCATAGACAATGTCAGGTCTAGCTAGGGAGAGATAGATCAATTCCCCAACTAATCTCTGAAAGCTCCCTATATCCTGTAGTAGCTCACCACTAGCATCTGCTAACTGGTGATTCTGCTCTATGGAGTTTCCATTGGCTTGGTACCCAACTTGCCCGAGTCCTTCAACAAGTTTAAGACATACTTCCTTTGAGAGATGAGGATCCTCTGACTGGATCTTGCAACTTCGATACCTAGGAAGAATTGAAATCAAGTCCTGTACTGTAGAGGGAAAGAGGAAAGAGAAGAGAGAAGAGAGGGGTTATGTGTGTTAACCCTACACACACCCCAATGAATCTTATTTATATTAATAAGTGTGGGCCCTTACAGAAGTAAGAAAATTCTACCATAAAGACACTAAACAATCTATAATAATAGAGAGGTCCTTCAACACTCCCCCTCAAGTTGGGACGTAGATATCAATCATGCCCAACTTGCTCAAGCACTTAGTAAACGGAGCTGCTGCAACGCCTTTCGTAAGAATGTCTGCTAGCTGATCAGATGTAGGAACGAAGGGTGTGCAGATCACTCGTGATGTCACTTTTTCACGAATAAAGTGATGGTCCACCTCGATGTGTTTAGTCCTATCATGTTGAACTGGGTTGTGGGCAATACTTATCGCTGCTTTGTTATCACAGTATAATGACATGGACCCTTCTACGGGGAAACCGAGTTCTCTAAGTAACAGTTTAAGCCACACTAACTCACAGACCCCATGGGCCATTGATCAGAACTCAGCTTCAACAATCGAACGTGCAACAACCTGTTGTTTTTTACTTTGCCATGTAACCAAATTTCCTCTCACAAAAGTACAATATCCTGATGTAGAGCGCCTATCATCTTGGGCTCCTGCCCAATCAGCATCTGTGAAACCCTCCACACGTATGTGACCCTGATGGCTAAATAGTAAGCCACGGCCTGGGGAAGATTTTAGGTACTGCAAAATCCTGTATGCGGCTTCCAAATGTGTAGTACGGGGGGAATGCATGTATTGGCTAACTACACTCACCGCATATGCAATATCGAGGCGAGTATGAGCTAGGTATATAAGTCTCCCCACCAATCGCTGAAAGCTACTCACATCCTCTAGAGACTCCCCTGACTGACTATTAAGTCTATGATTTGCTTCAATGGGTGTGTCAACAGGTCGAGCCCCTAGCATACCAGTATCCTGTAGGAGGTCCAACACATATTTCCTTTGTGAGATGAAGATTCCTTTATTGGATCTCGCAACTTCTATCCCCAGAAAATACTTCAATGTACCCAGATCCTTAAATTCCAAAGCCAAAAACTCCTTCAACCGGGTTATTTCTGCAATACAATTACCCGTAACAATGATATCGTCGACATATACAATCAAAACCGTCACAGCCTCCCTGTCACGTCTGATGAACAAAGTATGATCAGTTTGACTCTGACTATACCTCATTCGTTTGACTGCCCCACTAAAGCGCTCGAACCACGCTCTCGGTGATTGTTTTAAGCCATACAAAGTTTTTTGAAGCTTGCATACTTTTTGTTCATCCTCAAAAAGTTGAAAGCCAGGAGGGGGCAGCATATACACTTCTTCCTTAAGATCCCCATAAAGGAAAGCATTCTTGACGTCGAGCTGAAATAGTGGCCAAGACTGATTTGCGGCAAGGGAAAGATAACCCTGATGGAATTGAGCTTAGCTACAGGAGCAAATGTCTCCTTGTAGTCTATCCCATAAGTCTGAGAGTAGCCTTTTGCCACCAATCTTGCCTTGTACCGATCCACCGAACCCTCAGGCTTGCATTTCATAGTATGAACCCATTTGCATCCAACTGGTTTCTTGCCTCTTGGAAAGTCTACCAACTCCCAAGTGCTGTCTTTTTTCAACGCATCCATCTCTTCATACATTGCTTCTTTCCACCTAGGATGCTTCAGAGCTTCTGTAACAGATGAAGGAAGAGCAACAGAGGACAACGAAGTAACAAAAGATTTGTATGAAGGAGATAGATTATCATACGAAACAAAATTAGCAATCGGATGTTGGGTACAAGATCTCTTCCCCTTCCTAAGAGCAATAGGAAGGTCAGAGCCACTATCAAAAGAAGAGGAAGGAACAGAGTTAGAAGTGGGGATACCTGGATCCTCTGAGGATGACTGTTGGCCCTGGAGTTCAGTGGTAATCTGTTTCCCTGTCAGACGATGCCTTGAGTACACCTGCAGCTCCCCCTGCTTGTCAGTACCCCTGTCAATAGTGTCAATCATGGTCGGATTAGGACCATTGTCAAGAGCATCCATAGCCAATGGCAGAGAAACATGATCAGATGAGACATGCCTTTCCTCACGACTAAGATGCTCCCCCTGAGGAAAGGCAGGATTATCACCGGGAAAATAAGAGGCCGACTCCAAAATGGTGACATCCATGTTGATGAACCGCTTACGAGAGGGGGGATGGAAACATTTATAGCTTTTATGGGTCGAAGAGTAACCCAAAAAGACACACTTCAAGGCTTTTGGATCCAACTTGGTGCGATTCGGACCAAGGATGTGAGCATAACAGACGCAGCCGAAGATCTTTGGGGAAACCAGAAAAGGAGGACTCTCAGGACGCAGTAAGTGGTACGGAGTACAAAACTGGAGAGAACGAGATGGCATACGATTGATTAAGTGAGCGGCAAGGAGAATTGCATCAGACCAATATGTTTTAGGAACATGGTGCCACAACAGAAGGGCACGAGCCACTTCCAACAAGTGTCTATTTTTCCGCTCGGCAACGCCATTCTGTTGTGGAGTGAAGACACATGAATTTTGATGTGCAATGCCATGTTCGGCCAAGTACGTCTGCAGACCCCCATACATGTACTCTCCGCCTTGATCAGATCGAAGAGTTTTAATGCATGTTCCAAACTGAGTGAGAACCATTTTGTGAAACTGTTTGAAGATAGAGTAAACCTCATATTGACTTCATAACAAATATCCATGTGCAGCAAGAAAAATCATCCACAAAAGAAACAAAGTATCGATAGCCAAAGAAGGAAGTAATATGGGATGGACCCCAAACATCAGTATGAACAATGTCAAAAATAGATAGACTTTTATTACCACGAGGGGGAAAAGTCGTTCGACAATGTTTGGACAATGCACAGACCTCACAATGAAGATTTGAAATGGACACCGACTTAAACAACTCAGGAAATAACATGCGTAAATAAGGAAAGGAAACATGACCTAAACGAGCATGCCAAAACATAATATGCTCTTTATTGACACTATTGCTAAGACTACTGGACTGAAGGGCTGCAGAGGCTGTAGGAGTCGCATCCAAGAGATGGAGACCACCCACTTCACGTCCAGTGCCAATCGTCCTCCTCGTGGCCAAGTCTTGAAACACACAATGAGAAGGAAAAAAGGTTGCACAACAGTTAAGATTCTTCGTAAGAGAACTAACAGATAATAGGTTAGTGGCAAATTTGGGAACATGAAGAACTGAAGATAAAGATAACCCAGAAGAGAGGGTGACACGACCTTTCTCAGAAATAGAGGAAAGGGTACCATCGGCAATGCGGACTTTATCCGCACCAGAACAAACGGAATATGAGGAAAAAGAGGATGACATACCGGTCATATGCTCTGAAGCCCCTGAATCAATGATCCAGGGTGAACTAGAAATGGAAGCGGAAGCAGAGACAAGGTTGGCAGAGCTGATGATACCTGATTGTGCGAACGTAGAAGTGGTAGCAGGCCCATCCAGTTGGGCCATAAAGCGTCACAAGTTCTCTATCTCATCTCTAGAGAAGGGTGCTGTGGAGGCAGAAGGTTGAGGCGCAGCAGTATAGGTAGGCGGAGACCCCGGTGTAGAATCCATAGTCGCACTGTGAGCAGTAGTGAGAGTCCCAGGTAGTTGTGGTGGTCGGCCATGAATATGGTAGCACCTATCCTTGCTGTGGCCTTTACGACCACACCCCTTACAAACATGTAAGCTCCAACACCGATCCCTGGTGTGGTCTTTCTTGCCACAATGAGCACAAGTAGGTGGAGGACCCCCTTTGGTGCCACCGTTGACGACCGGGGTTTTAGACTTAGGAGGCTTGGAAGCAGGCGGGAAGGCAGCCAAGGCGGACTTTTCATGAACAGGAGGAGACATTATATCTCTGCGGCTGTCATCACTTTGAACATATGCATATACCTGATTGAGGGATAGCAAGGCGTCTTTACTGAGTAACTGAACACGGGCTAACTCAAAATCGGCATTCAGGCCGACAAGGAACTCATATGTACGGTTTTGTTCAACCAACTTCCGATACTGTAAACCATCCTCTGGGCACTTAGGGGTAAAGACCTGATAATAATCAAGTTCTTCCCACATACCACGGAGCCTAGCAAAATAATCCGCCAAGGGTAAATCCCCTTGACGAAAAGTAGCAATGCTCTGGCGTAACTGATACACACGGGCGACATTCTGCTGCTGTAAATAAGTCTGGGCTGCTACATCCCAGATCTCCTTGGCCGTGGAAAAAAACATGAATCCTCTGCTAATGTGGGACTCCATAGAATTGAGTAGCCATGACATAACCGCTAGATTACCTGTCTCCCATTGTTCAAATGTAGGATCGGTCTCGGCGGGTGCTTGTAATCGCCCAGTAATGTACCCTTGTTTCCCGTGTCCACCAATAAACATTTTTGCAGCTCTAGACCACTCCAAATAATTTTTTCCAGCCAGCTTGGTAGTGGTGATCTACAAACTAGGGTTTTCAAACGGCATTGGGGCTGAAACAGTAGTCACAGGAGCCCCGGAGGACGCATCTGACTTGGCCGACTCATTCAAAGTCGACATTACCGCTCCAAAAGAACAACCAGCAGTAACAAAAACGCAATAAACCACAACTAACCAAAAAAAAAACTTAGGAACCAACCTGAGGGCACTTGAAGGAGAGAAAAGGCCTGTTGACGCAAACAATACCTTCTAAGAAGCCACGGAGCAAGGGGAACACCATGCAACACCTAAACAACACCCAAACATCACCAAAGAGACCATAGAAGACATTCTTTGAGGATCCATGAGGTAGGGTAGTGCGTGGACAGCACTCCTTGCCCAATAAAAGCCGCCGACGGTACTATGTGGGGGGAAAAATTAACCCACACACCTCAATACTTGATGGATCTAAGAGATCCACTTATGGATCTGTAGAGGGGATAGGGGGGGACCAAAACGAAGCAACAATCCCTAGAAAAAGTTGTCAGATGGCTCCACAATCATCTGAGAAGAAAAAATGAGTTTTTTCGATTTTTTTCGAATATCAGCCCAGAGACATCGAACTAGGGCTTAGAAAATTCTCCAAAAATCACTAAAAATCGCGATTAATCAAGATCTATCAGGGGGTCAAGTTTCAGGTCTCCATGAGCACCCTGTCCGTACGGTTGGATGATGTCAGCGATGGCAGCAGCAGTCTCAAGGGTGCTAGGGTTCCTCCACGGTGTGTACGATCTTCCGAGTATGTCTTGATATGGATCCGACAATGATCTGCTCTGATACCAAGTTGAAATCAAGTCCTGTATTGTAGAGGGAAAGAGGAAAGAGAAGAGAGAAGAGAGGGGTTATGTGTGTTAACCCTACACACACCCCAATGAATCTTATTTATATTAATAAGTGTGGGTCCTTACATAAGTAAGAAAATAATACCATAAAGACACTAAACAATCTATAATAATAGAGAGGTCCTTCAACAGGAAGTACTTGAGAGGTCCTAGATCCTTGGTTTCAAACTCCTCTGTTAGCTGATGCTTCAACTTAACCACCTCTTCTGCATCATTCCCTGTGAGAATGATGTCATCAATACGAACAATGAGTGCAATGGTGTTCTTCCCTTGATGCTTCACAAATAGGGTGTGATCTGTTTGACTCTGAGGTGGCGTTTGGTAAAACTTTTTTTTCAGACCTTAAGTTTGATTCAGCTGAAATTAAGCGATTTTGGTGATTAAGTTGCGTTTGGTAAACGACTTAATTTCAGCACTTATCACCAAACTCAAGGAAAAAAAGTGAAAAGTAAAAGTGACCCAGCCTTCACTTATTGCGGTAAGTGATTGAATTTTTAAAAAGATTCCTAGACTCTTTTTTAATACCAACAATACCCTTTTTTCAAAGCTTTATCTTTTAAAAACTTACGAAAGTATCCTAATAAACATTTCAAAATCCCCACAATGCCCTTGACTTAATTTTAAGACTTAAGACCTTCACCAAACAACCTAATTCAGACATATGTCATTAAGCTAACAGATCTTAAGCACTTTAAGCTTTTCGATCTGATAACTTAATTTACCAAACGCCACATTGTAACTCAGCTTCTTCGTGGTTAGGGTGAATCTCTCGAACCATGCTCCTAACTTCTTCGCGGTTAGGGTGAATCTCTCGAACCATGCTCTTGGAGATTGCTTCATCCCATAGAGGGCTTTCTTCAGTTGACACACTTCGCTACTATTTCCTGGCAGAGTGAATCTAGGAGGTGGCACCATGTACACTTCTTCATGTAGGTCACCATGAAGAAATGCATTCTTCACATCCAGCTGATGCAAATGTCAAGCTTGGTTTGCTGCCAAGGACAACAACACCCTGATGGAGTTCATCTTTGCCACTGGCTCAAAGGTCTCCACATAGTCAATCCCATAGGTCTGAGTGTACCCCTTGGCTACTAATCTCGCCTTGTACTTCTCAACTGACCCGTCTGCCTGGTATTTGACTACGAACACCCATCTATAATTTACAGGTTTCTTGCCTCTTGGTAAGTCAACAAGCTCCCATGTCCTATTCTTGTCTAGAGCTCTCATTTCCTCTATCATAGCAGCTTTCCACCTTGGTTTAGCCAGCCCTTCTGCCACGGAAGAAGGCATATAAATAGTGGAAGGGGATGTGACAAAGGCTTTATAGGAGGGAGACTGCTAGGATCTTTATCGGGCTTCAAGCCGCCATTCCTCCCTAAAAGATATCTTGTCAGGAGAGGGCAAACTTTAGCCTTTATACCACGATCGACGTCACACCCCGCGGGGCTCCACGATTCGATCCCGTGACCCCCAACGGCAATCGACCTCACACCCACGGACCTATTCCGCGATTCGATCCCGTGAGCCTTTAACTCTAACGGCGATCGACCTCGCACCTATGGATACCATTTGTTAGGATCTTTATCGGGCCTCAAGCCGCCATTCCTCTCGAAAAGATATCTTATCAAATGGTATCAGAGCCAAGGTCAAGGGATCGAGTCACGGGAAACGCATTTTTGAGGGGGGGATTGTTGGGGTTAAATAATTCCCCTCCCTAAGGGTGCGGTACGGATCTGTTGGTGCGAGGTCAATTGTCGTTAGAGTTAAAGGCTCATGAGATCGAATAGCGGAATGGGCCCACAAGTGCGAGGTCGATTGCCGTTTGGGGTCACGGGATCGAATCGTAGAGCAACGTAGGGGGTGACGTCAATCGTGGTATAAAGGCTAAAGTTTGCCCTCTCCTGACAAGATACATTTTCGGGAGAAATGGCGGTTTGAGGCGGGATAAAGATCCTAATAGAGATAAGGCATCATAGGAGACAAAGTGGTTCAAAAGATGCTGAGTGCAACTCCCAACTCCTTTTCGTAAAGCAATAGAAAGATTAGGAGCATCAGTAGAAGAAGAAATGATAGGTATAGAGGGAGAAAAATGATTACCTTGATCAAAGGCAGGTACAACTGGCACTAGATCAGCTGTGACTTTCTCTCTTCTGTGATAGACTTTGAGCTCCTTCTGAGCACTAGGAGCACTATCAATCACAGTAACAGGTAGAGTAGTTGGAGGCTTCTCAAACTCAAGAGGGGGAGGAGAGAGTAATCTAGCAGGAAGAGGAATATCACACCTCTCTTCACTACTATTCTCCCCCTGAAGAGAGGCGGAGGAGAAAAAAGATAGGTCCTCACGAAAGGTGACATCCATAGACAAACTTCTTCCCTGTGGAAGGAGGGTAACACTTATACCCTGTGGGAATAAGAGTAACCTAGAAAGACACATTTAATAGCTGGTTCTCCTTTTGTCTTTGTTGGTTGCCTTTGCGCTTGGTAGGTCATCTCGACCTCTTTAGCCAAGGCTTTGTTCTCTCTTGGCGTTGGCCCAATAAAGTTTATACTTATAAAAAAAAAAAAAAAAAGAAAGACACATTTAAGCTCTTTGGGATCAAGTTTGGTACGATGGGGACCGAGGATGTGTACATAACATACACACCCAAAGATACGAGGATGGATCCCAAATAAGTAAGCAGTAGGAGTAAGAACATGTAGAAGAGACTTGAAGTTGAGAACACTAGAGGTCATTTTGTTAGTCAATTTAGCGGCAGTCAAAACAACATTTGACTAATAGGATTTGGAGACTTTGGAGCCGATCAGAAGAGATCGAGCTACCGCAATTAGATGACGCATCTTTCTTTCAGCCACATCATTCTGTTGAGGGGTGTAACTGCAAGAATTTTGGTGACAAATCCCATGGTCTTAAAAATACTGCTGGAGTCCCCATACATTTATTCGCCACCCTGGTCAGAACGAAGGACCTTGACGGAGGCACCATACTGAGTTAGGATCATCTTATGAAAACCCTTAAAGATGGGATAAACGTCATATTTGGTTTTCATAGGATAAACTCATGTGCACTTAGTAGGGTCATCAACAAAAGTAACAAAATAGCGGAAGCCATAAATAGAAACCACACGGGAAGGACCCGACAAATCAGAATGCACAAGATCAAAGGAAACAGAATTTCGATTACCTCTTGAAGGATAAGTAGATCGACAGTGTTTCGATAGCTCACATGTCTCTCAATGCAAGTCAGATAAAAAAACAGAAACAAATAAAGCTGAGAATAATAATTTGAGGTACTGAAAAGAGACATGCCCTAGACGGGAATGCCAACATAAAACCAAATTTATCCTAGTCCTACTATTACTAGGAGATGACTGCAGTGCTATGAGCTCAGAAGGCCATTCATCAAGAAGGTACATGCCGTCAACTTCATGTCCAGTGCCAATCGTCCTTCTCGTCTCGAGGTCCTGAAAGACATAGTATGAAGGAAAGAAAGTCACACTGCAGTTCAAAGATTTAACAAGAGCGCCAATAGATAATAGGTTAGATGTGAAATTTGGGACATGTAAAACAGATGCAAGTGGAAGTTTGGGAGAGGGGAGACCCTTTCCCAGATACAGAAGATAGCGTGCCATCTGCAATTCTAACTTTATCGCGGCCAGAACAAATGGAATAACTTGAAAATAAAGAAGAGATGCCTGTCATGTGCTCCGAAGCCCCTGAATCAATGATCCATGTAGGACTGGAAGGGGAGGTGGACACATGATGGGCAGATCTGATGATACCTGACTGGGCAAATGAAGACGTGGCAGAAGGACCATCCAGCTGCGAAAGCAAGCATCGAAGGCCTGCAAGCTCGAAAGCAGCCAAAGGACCCATAGAAGCCTGTGAAGAAGAATGCTGGAGAGACTGGCCCTGAGAGGGTGCTGAGGTGTCCATGCTAGCTGAATGCGCACCAGAAGATCCTGACTGACTGGAGCGAGGAGTAGAAGACTGGGGCCGACCATGCAGCTTCCAGCAAGTAGCTCGCACATGTCCAAGGCGACCACATAAGTCACATTTGGGCCTCTCCTTGGAGGAGGAAGATCGGCTAGCTGAAGTTGCAGAGAACTAAGGGGTTTGACTCCCCTGAAGCTGCTGAGGCTGAGAAGCAGATGCAAAGGCAGGAGCTGGTGAAGAGGTGACAAGCACTGATCGCTTGTGAACGGGAGACTCATCCTGAGTAGATAGTCGGCGGCTCTCCTCATTCTGGAGATATGAGTAGACCTTGCTGAGAGTAGTCTAACTCCTCCCACATACTCCGAAGCGTCGCAATGTAATTGGAGAGGGACTTGTCACCTTGACGAAGGCGAGAGATGCTCTGCTTCAACCGGTAAGCTCTACCAGTGTTCTGCTGCTGTGAGTAGGTCTTCTTGGTAGTTTTCCAAACATTTTGAGCTGTGTGCATGAATAGAAAACGCCGACTGGTGTGAGGTTCCATGGAGTTGACAAGCCACGACTGGACTGTGAGATTCTCAGTTTTCCATTTCTCAAACGTGGGATCATCCTCTTCTGGCTCTTTGGTCCGCCCTATACAATGCCTCATCTTCCCATGGCCTCCAATGAACAACCATGCTGCTCTAGCCCACTCTAGATAGTTAGTGCCATTGAGTTTAACAGATGTAATCTGCAGCCTGGGGTTTTCGTACATCACTTGTTGCATTACAGGTCCTCCAGCTCCTCTGGAGGTGGATTCTGTGCTAACATCGGAGACTGAGGGATTACCTGGGGGAGGTAGAGTATCCATAGCGACTCAATAAGCAAGGAAAGATTGCAATAACCCTTCAATACTCACAACAGAGGAATCTAAGAGCAAATAAGGCCTAACAAGACAAGGCAATGATCGAAATACCTAATTTGAACCTCTAGAATGTATCAAAGATGGGTTGTTGAGAGGCTATTCACACCAAAGAGCCATGGCAGCAACCTATGGATGGTTGGAAGTACCATAGATACAATGGGAACCATTTAACAAAGGTCTGGAACAAGTTGGGGAAGGATTAGGGCCCAACCGATAGTCCAAGTGGGCTATAATAGCTACCGACGGTAAAAAGTAGGGATAGAAATCCTCCTACAGCCCTCAAAACTCGATGGATCTGATCGAGTGAGGTATCCACAACAAGCTGGTCTACAAATTGAGTTTTTCGTAATATTCAAGGAGAATGGCCAGAAAACACACAAAATCAACCCAAAAAATCGCCAAAAATAACCAAAAAAGAGCTCTATCAAATGGTGGGGTTTTAGGTCGAAAGAGGAACCTGTCTATACAGCTGACGTTAGCAGCCGTACGGCCTGGATGACATCATCATCCCCTCGGGTGGATCTTCGGTAGAATTCCCTTCAAAAACTCCCTTGATGGCTCTGATACCAAGTTGAATTGAAGAATTAGGGTCAGGTTTAGGGTTTCACAGTAGATAAAATAGACAACAGAGAAGAGAGAGAAGGGAGAATAGGTCACAAACTCACAATGACTCCATAAATCTTATTTATGTAAAAAAAGAAATTACAAAGACAAATATACCTCAAGGGGGTATTTATAGAACTGCCCCTAATACATGAAATACGTATATGATAACACCTAGCTCATGATGTGGAACCACAAACTGAATGCCAGACAACCCGAAGAAAGTCTGCCACATGTTGTAGGAAAAACTGCAGTGGATGAGCACATGGTCAACCGATTCAGCATCTGCCTTGCATAAGATGCACCTATTCGGCAACATCATCCCTCTGCTAATCAAATGATCTACTATCAGAATCTTGTTCTGAATTGCAATCCAAACGAAGAACAATACTCTCAAAGGAGTAGGAGTCCCCAAACAACAGACGCCGGGAACTCCCCCCCTCTCCTCGGTTCCACACCAAATGAAAATAAATTCTGAGTGATAATGATGATTTTGTTACATTATTTTGATCAACAAGAATATCAACTTTGTAAATCCCAGGGGTTAGACTATAGTACTTGAA
The DNA here is from genome assembly GCA_035048495.1 of Euptelea pleiosperma. Lineage (NCBI taxonomy): Eukaryota > Viridiplantae > Streptophyta > Magnoliopsida > Ranunculales > Eupteleaceae > Euptelea > Euptelea pleiosperma. Next base: position 23,756,110 of record CM068542.1, on the reverse strand, counting down.
TAGGAAATGATCAATTGATAGTGTAGGACCAACTTGAAATTGTCACATGTAGTTAATGGGGTTGTGGTCTGCAAATTGAGGGTGCCAAGGTTCAGGTTAAGAAGTTTGGGACTTAGTTCTGCTCTCTTGGTGAAATGGTGGGTGAAGGGTCGAACTGGAGGTAAGAGTATCTTTTTTTTTACTGATAAGTAATAGAAAATATATATTGAAAGGGAAGGCCAAAAACAACGTAGTTCAAAGTAGTGATAAATTATTTGAATGTGTGCACATCAATTGGGGATATGCTCATGGTAGAATGGTGGTATGGCCAAACAGATTCATGTAGCTGACCCCACATAGTTGGGACAAGGTTTTATTGATGGCGACGATGGTCATTTGATGCCCTGAAGTTATTCTACTATTGTCTTTGTATTCATTTGTGTATTTTTGTTCACTGAAGAGAATATCATGGATTAATTTATGTTTGTTTCTCCAGAAGGTGCAAAAGGAACTTTTGCAATCAGATGTCCAATCAAAATCAGATAAAAGTCCTGTCACAGTGGCAGATTATGGTACACTACACTATCAAACTCTCTAGGCACTCCTTTGATTATTTAATGAGTGTTGCAATATGTTCTTGTATTTTTCCCCTTCTGACTAGGCTAGCTTGTGAACAACTGTTGATAGACTTAACTTACTGTTGAAATTTCAGCCGATGAGACTGATTAAGCTCCGTGTAGATCTATCTAGTTACCCTGATTATGCTTCAGGGGATGCTATGGTTGCCAGCTTTGGAATACTATTGAGGTTCATGGGTGAATCCTTTACTGTTTTGGGAATTCAGTAACATGATACGAGTGTTCACTCTCTTGGTCGGAGTGTGACATCACACATACTAGCCTATTTGATGTATTTTTGTGGCTATACATGGTACAACCTTATGAGTTCTGGTCTAGGTTTACTTTGGGAAAGATTGATATTCACATTTATTCAACATGTAAATAGATACTAATGATCAAGTATGAATGCTCTAGGTGGGTTAGTAGTAATTGTCACTTATTTAGCTTTCAACGATACTTCTCATGGTTGTAGCAATGGGAACTGCAAATTACATTCTGTGCCAATCTTTTGTGTGGACTTCACAGGTTCACAGGCACTGGTTAGCTTTGTGTTGGAGAGGGAACTTCTTTCTGAATCCTTTTCATTGGTAGCTGAGGAGGTAAATGCGCTGACATATTTCTGCAATAAAAGTTTACATTTAAGGGGTGAACCAACAACAACAGTTGCTGGAGATATAACTGCTATTGCTTCTTCGCCCTTTAATTTAAGTAGCTAACTTTTGATTTTGACTAGTCTAGGATTCTGGAGATCTCCGCAAGGATGGTTCCCAAGAAACGCTAGAGCGTATAACAAAACTTGTGAACGATACTCTCTCCATTGATGGAACGTACAATGTTTCTCCTTTGTCAGCAGGAGATGTGCTTACTGCCATTGATAGTGGCAAATCTGAAGGGGGTCCCCATGGCCGGCATTGGGTTTTGGATCCTATAGATGGCACTAAAGGGTGAGCTTGGTAACTAAAAAGTATTCTTTTTAATTTGTTTGTAAGATTTAGCTTAATTTCTCTCTTGCAATGTTATTGTTAATGTAACATGGGCATTTTTGTACTTTTACCTTCATTATAGCATTAGTATATATAATAATTGTGAGGGGCGATTGGTGTATGTTCAAGACACTAGTTCGACTTCCTCTTCTCTCCCTCTATTCCCTTCCCCTTCCCATCTTAAAATTGTAACTTACTTTACATTGTATCAGAGCATGTAATCAATTAACTAGGGTTTCCTCTTTTCTTCTTATTCTTTCATTTTCTTCTCTATTTCTTTCCTTTGTGGTGAGAAATACTAACTTAGGGTCTGGTCGTGAAACCCTAGGTTTTCCCATTTTTTCTCTGTTTTGTGGTGGTTCTTATCACCTATACTATGTGTGGATGTGCAAGAGGTTATTCATGTAGATTTGAAGGGATTATGTGTGTGCATCCCGTAGATGAGAAGTTGCTGCAGCATGATAGATTTTCTTCACGGCAAATCGCAAGTTCCTATAATTTGTCATAACACATTTACTAAGGTTGTTGTGACACGTTTCTTAAGGCCATCGTAACACATTTCTTGAGGGCTGATGTGATACATTTTTCGAGACTAGTATGACACGTTCCCAAGGTGGTTGTGACATTTGCTGAGGTTGTTGTTACACATTTCCTGAGGTCCCCCCAGGTATCAGTTTCTGTTCTGGGCTTTCCAGAGCAAATCGTAGGTGTTTAGATTTCTCTCCCTAATTCTCCAAAGAAATTTGCAGGTGTTCAGGTTTCTATCCTGAGCTCTCTAGAGTATATTGCAGGTATCCAGAGAGAATCGTAGGATTTCTGGACTAAGTATAAGTGTTTGTGACCTAGTGGCTGGTAATGGAACCTAGTTTGTTGTTTTCTTTTGGGATACTTATGTCTCAGATGACGTCTATCAAACTCAATAGTAGTAATTATGTATTTTAGTATGAATCTGTACAAGTTTTCCTCACAGCTAGAGGGAAACTCAGTTATTTGACTACAGAATAGCCTCTGGGGGAGGCCAATAATTATGATGACTAGATTCGAGAAAATATTCAGATCATGACTTAGTTGTGGAGCAGTATGGATCCATTAATAAGTGTAGATGTGATTTTTGGATACAACAAAAGATATGGGAGATAGTTCGGGATATGCGGTGACAAGCATTTTACACGAGCGTATAAACTGTTTTAGGAATTTTTTACTCTACAACAAGGTGATAAAAGTCTTGGTGAATATTATGCATGCATGCGGGGAATAATTGATGAGCTAAACGTATATCAGCCTATTACTATTGATCCGGAGATCTAGCTAACATAATGAGGGGAGTCTTGAGTTACGAAGTTTCTTTTTGGCCTAAAGGTTGAATTTGAGCATGTGCGAGCTCAAATCCTTAGTAGCGAAGAGCTTCCATCATTGACAAAAGTTTATTCTCGCCTTTAGCGGGTCTTCCTCTCTGCCACTAGTACCACATCAACGTATAATTCTGTGCTTGTAGCTTTGAGGCACCTTTATCAATCATGGTGGTCGGACAGGTGGTACTCGTAAGGGTACTCATTGTGGTCGTGATGGTCACACCTCTGATGTGTTAAAATCTTCATGGGAAACCGGCATGGGCCAATCAGGCTTCTATTGCAAGTGTTGATGCTAATACTTCGGAGTATACAACCCCTCCATTGCCTACCACGTTTATTACTATTTTTATTTCCTAGAAGGAATATGCCAAGTTGATGAAAGGCCAATAGTCCGTTTCTTCTGTTACGCCCCGATCTTGGGTCTATCGGACCCGAGCCATGACATCTCGATCCGACCCTAAGTCTAAAACCCAGACCCATGGTCTCGGGGGTGAGGTAGGGTTAAAGTAAAAGTAAAGTCCAATGAAGGTTCAATTATGCAGTTTCTATATTCAGAAATTGACAAATCATTAGATTAATGTCAACTTGGAAAGGTAAAACGATTAAGGAACATTGGAAAAACGGTTTAGAAATCGGAAATCGAATCAATACATGCAAACAAACCAATTTTTATGAACGTAATGTTACTAAATTCTGAAAACTTGCAGAATCAATGGGTCTTGCAGAAGCTCTTGAGAACTCAATTCTCAGAGTTAGAAAACCTACCACCTATATCTGGAAACTAGACTTAAAAACCTAATAGGCTAATACAAAAATATAAAAGATGAGTGATCACATGGGCCGGGGTCCATGGACGCGTCCATGGTGCCTATTGTTGGCAACTTTTGATTAGTTGCCAACACACCTCGGGCTGCGTAGTAGCTCTCCAATCTACTACTCATAATATCTTGTATTGAAGATTATATTATATTATTTCCAATTACTAGTCAAAAGATTAACTTGCTAAAAAAATAGAAAAAGCACTTCGTCTTCTTCTTTATTCTCTCCCCCTCCCAACGTCTTTTTCTTTTTTCTCTGTGCCTCTATCCCGTCTTGTGGTCTCCTTTCACGCTGTTAATGGAAGTATCTTGCTCAAGAGTAGAAGTAGATTCAACGAAATACCAAAAGGAGTTGCCAGAATCGGCTGGCCGGCCACGATGAATGCCAGAGGAAGACCCATCCAGATCTACAGTTAGAAGAAGCATAATAGAAACCAGCACCAGTCAGTGATGCATTCATTGATTTTTCTTAATGATCCACCCTTTAGTGAATCCCAAACTTCTCTATTAACAGATTTATTCATCTCTTGGCATTTGTGGTTTTTTAGTTTTCATTAATAAATCGATTTGGGGATGCAAGAATGGACTTTAGGGGATTCAGAAACTCGAAGATTAGTTGAACTGTTCATGTAGCTTCAAAAATTTGTTGTCATGGGACTTTTGGTCTGTCACCGCCTCTCCTAATTCCCTAATAAAAAGCAATCCAACTGTAAGAACCTGTTTCAAATTTTCAATACAACTCATGAGTGGAGACTGGCACAAGAACCTTTCCCATTTTGGGGCAAAAAAAAAAAAGATATTCGTAAGAGCATTTTTTAACCCAAAAAATGGCGACCAAGAATCAAATATTTTTAGCGGTAGGAAAGAAAAAAATAACAAGACGTTGGGAGGGAGAAGAGAATAAAGAAGACTAAAGGTTTTTTTTTTCCGTTTTTGGTAAGTTAAATTTTTTATTATTAAATTGAAAAATAATATAATATAATTTTCACTCTTTAAAATATTGTATCCCGAGGTGTGTTGGCAACTAATCAAACGTGCCAACAATAAGCACCATGTACGCGTCCATGGACCCCGGCCCATGTGTGGGGTGTTTTTCCAGAAAACATAGAAGGCACAAAAATATTTTTGTTGTGAAGAAACATAAAATATTTTTTGCTGTGAAGAAACAGAACAGACACATCTCAGTGTACGATCTTGAAAAAATAGTATAGTTATCCTCTTGGGTCCCATGACTCCAACCTGGAAACTAGAGAGATAAGAGGAAACTACTGGAATTTTCCTAGGGGGTCATCCAAAAGTTTTAAAAGATCAGGAGTCCCAAAGTTGCACTTTGGAAATTTGTAGGTAGAAACCTGTAGAAACCTCCCAGAGGAAACAATTAATAGAAAATTGCCTAGTTATCCAAACTAGATGATTCCAAAGAGGTTCTGAAGAACACTGGTAAATCTACACTTTTCATGTTTTGGCCGAACACAAAATAAACAGAACATACCCAGAAATACTAAAAATAGGGTTGATGCAGAAAACAATCGACAATCGACAAACAACAACAATAACAGTTATTTGTAAAATACACAAAATTCCAGAGTTCATATTTTTACGTGAAAATTTGTAGAGATACCTATAACAGTTTGGAAGAGTTGGGCATAGGTTTGGACAGATTTCATTAGCTACATTAAAAGTTATGCTCGAATGATCACACCAAGTAGGGAAAAACAGTAACATTGCAAGCATCAAAATAATATTCTCATTGTTCATAACTCATGAAATAATATCCAACATGTTCCCAAAACTGTAAAATTAACCTAACTATTACATCCATTGAATAAAATTATGGTTTATAAAATAAATGACAAAGCAAGAAAGTAAATCTATCTAAAAGCTCCTCCAACTCCGCATGACTAACCATGCGCTCCATCGGGTAAATCTGAAACATGTAAGTAGCGGAATGAGCCGGGAAGCTTAGTAGGCACACTCCACCACCCGTGTACCCATGGGTAGGGCTGTCAAAGGGCCGGGTCAGGATAGGGCTTAGCCCGATCCAAGCCCTACCCTTATAAAGGTGAAGCCCTAGCCCGGCCCTAGCCCTTAGAGGGCTTGAACCAGCTAGGCCCTAGCCCTACCCTCAAGGGCCAGGGCCGGGTCAGGGTAGGGCCAGGGCCTAGAAGAAAATTATTAAAAAATATAAATTTTTTTAGTAGAAAAAGTAGGTGCTTTAATAATGCACTTGGCTTGGTAACGTGTTTCTTTTGTTTAATCTATATAGATTTTTCAATGAATGATCATAATTTTAAAAATGAAAATGAACCTTCTAATCTTTCTAAAAACCTCGATAAAATAAATGATATATTATAAATTTATACTAGAAAAAAGTCATTTTAGAATGATTTTGAACCATTCTAAAAATTTTCAAAAATAAGAACGATTTTGGGTCGGTCATAATTTTGGAATGGCTCAATTGTTGGGAATGGCCTAAAATTGTATTTTATATTTTTTAGGATAATTGTAGTGTCCAACACTATTAACCTTGTAACATGTGTACCTAAAGAAACCTGGAGACCATGCCAACGGTTTTCCCCTTTTATTTTGTACTAGTGGGTTGCCCGTGCCCCCCGGCACTCCCTGACAAAGCATTTGCCAAAATCGGGTGTGAGTGGCTGAGATCCACCGTCCAGTGGGGGATAAGATCTCGGCCATCCTTTATGAAGCCGGATAAGAGGGGGACACAACTTCCCTGTTTTGTTTTTCAAAAAAAATGTTTGATTTCCTAGGTAGCTTAGATCTCTCATTAACAGTTGGACACTTTAGATAACTTGGTGTCATTTTCTAAAAAAAAGATTCACTATATGTATTATTTTATAGAATATAATTTAAAAATAAATAAATATAACATAGATGATTCCCTAATGGCCGGGTAGGGTTGGGCCCCCTTGAGTGTGACCCTAGCCCGGCCCTTCTTTAGAAGGGCCTTATATATTTAGGCCCGGCCCGGCCCTAAGGGCTTGAAATTTATTTAAAAGCCCTCTGTTTAGGGCCTTCAAAAGGGTAGGGTAGGGCTGGGCCCCCTTACAAGAGGGCCGGATTGACACCCCTACCCATGGGGATGAGCGACTAACCACGAAGAATTAATATTGGAAACCACAATACTGAAAACACAGGTTTTAGAAGAAAACAAAGCATTAAGAAAGCAATAAATAATAACATATTCACTAGTAATAAAACCCAGTGAAGCACAACCTCCTCATAACCAACATGACCCGTAAGCATAAATGGAACCTTTTCTGAAATTCTCATAACCCAATAGCCACTAGGCTCTCAACAACCTCCACTACACGGATCCAAGGGGGTTTAAAATCTTTCACCCAAATTTCAACTCCACTTTTGGGGCCTGAAGCATCAAAATTTCAAATTATGCGTGAAATAATGATTTGTTGATCTTTAAACAAGGTTTTTTTTTTTTGACCGGTAAAAGATAATTATATTAAAGGGGGCTGAGAGGCCCAAAAAACTAAACAACCAGACACAACAAAAGCACAAAAAAAGTGCAACCACACCCCAACAACCCAAACAAAGAGGACCAAGCTAAGAAATCAAATGCTCCCACCGGAAGACATAATCTTCAAATCTAAATCCGATATCGGAGTAAAAAGTTATGCCATTTACACGATTACTATCAAAAATAGAAAATTTCTATTTTTTTCTTGATAAGAAACTTTTTTCTATTTTTTTCAATTTAACAACTAATATGCTTGTGGCATCCAACTAGCTAATTAAGTCGCATATAATTAAAATAATTAGTCCTAGTCATCGTTAGTATTCTATAAGATTGGTGTAAGGCGTATTGACATACTCAAATATCATACAAATGGTTTGTGTATGTCCCCTAAAATCATGGTTTAAAATTTCGGAATGTTTCGTGTGTTTCATTTCGTAGGAGATTCGTTTGTATATTTCATTTCGTTTCATAATGTTTCGGTTTGTTTCGTCGAGATAAACTGAGACATTACGATACAATCCAAAAAAAAAACAAAAAAAATATAATTTCATGATTTTGGGAATGTTTCAAAAATGTTTCGGAATATTTTAGAATGTTTCGGAAATTTTGCTGCTTCTCCATTTTTCAATTTTTGTGAATGTTTCATTTCGTTTTGGAGTTTCTCGGTTTTTCACTTGATAGAGACATTCCTCCAAAACAAAATTTTAAACCTTGCCTAAAAAGGCTAAAATACATGCAATAATCGAATTAAACCTAAGTTAAAATGTACAAACATGACAAATATAATATAAGGCTAATCAAATGGAATTGAAAAAGCAATTAAACAATGCACATGCATTAAAACAGCTCCTTTTCATGGGCCTTACTAAAACCCATTAAGGGTTCAACAAGGAAATTACCAAAATACCCCTTATGAAGATTTTTTTTTGAAAATTTCTCAAAAGTTGCAGATAGCATACACCAATATTTAAATGATCAAATAAACTTTAGATAAGTAAAAAAAAGAGTTGTGAAAATACCAAATTACCCCTAATTAGCAAAAAGACCAAAATGCCCTTCCTGAATGCAATTGTCCGAAAGCTCTCCAAATTCAGAGATAGGGTTTCCAAGGTTATTTGGTTGGCCTAACAATTATGATTCATGTACATGAGGGTGAAGTTACGAAATTACCCAGGGTTGTATAATTACCAAAATGGCCTCCGAAGGAAGAAAATTTTCTGGGTGCAATAAGTACGGGCTACACTAAGGTCCATACTAATCTAGGTCTACAAAAATCCGGGTTATTACCATCTCCAGCTAATAGTCCTTTTCTTTCTCTAGCTCTACTACCACTTTGGTTTACTCAGGTATATCTTGTGTTGGTTCTACGAGTTCTTCATAGATTATTAACTCTAGTCCCTCAGACCATATAGCTGGCACCCCAAGTGTGTTTTCTTCCTTTGAAATTCCCTTTTAATTACCACGTTATGTCCTAGAGGGGGGGGGGGGGGTGAATAGGACAATTTTTAATTTCTCTGCAGATTCTATATGGATTATTAATAATCACATAAGGTGGAAAATGATCAAACAATCAAAATAATAATCATCCACAGAACATAGATATGGGAAAATCTGAAATAATATGCAAACATTTACAATCACACGAGACTCAGATTTATAGTGGTTCGGCGACTCCGCACCTACGTCCACTCTCCAATACTCACCATGAGTAGTATTATATTATTTCAATCATGCATTACAACATTTCTAATCGAAAATAATCCACCAACTAAGATTCGTTTAGTCTCAATCTAACGAGAATCGCTTCTCGCTCACTTAGAGAGTTAGCCTAGGTCAGTAGTCTATTTAGAGAAGCCCTCTTCTCATGGATCTACAATCCTTAACTCGATCTATACGAGAATCACTTTTCGATTCACCTAGAGAGTCAAACTAGGCCCGTAGTATTTTAGAGAAACGGATTTCTCAAGGATTCCACCTTCCTCAACTCAATTTGATGAGTACTCACTCATCTACCAATCACAAACAATTCAGGTTTGATAATATTGATTTCACTTTAAAAAGGTTTTAGGAGATACTTATCTTTTGATGAATTCGATAGAATGGTAAATCCTCGTAGAAGAATTTGCCACAGAGACGCTCAGCCAATGACGATCCTCTTCTTGAAAGAAGATAATTGCAGGAAACAATACTCTTCGTTGTCTCTTCAAACAATTAGAGCAGCCTTCACAATAGATGAACCAGATTTGCTCATGTGAAGCTCTCTCAAGCAATCTAGAGCCTTCACAAATGATGTGCCGATTTGCACAGGTGAAGCTTTCACAAATTCTAAATCTCTGGACTCAAAAAATAATAATCAAAGAATGTAGTATAGAGATCTCTTGATTGGGTTAATTCTAATAGAGGGAGAGTGCTCTAATTTATAAGAGGCTTCCCTTTGCTAGAACCGTACCGAATATATCCGTTTGAAAGGCCAAAATGTGCTTCTAATCGCTTAAGAGATTTAGTCAAATGAGATCTGAAACGGGCGGGGTTGACCGCACTATTGTCCGGTCTACCGACCTCGGTCGACCTAGACTTTAGTAGGTCGCCCGCTCAGGTTTTCATACCAAAAATCTGAACCCGAGAGTTAGGGTCGACCGGACCTTCCGTCATCCGCACATATGGGTCGGTCGGCTGGACAGTTTTGTCTATAGCCGAATGCTACCAAAGTTCTGAGAATTTCTCTTCTCATCACACGCACAATCCCTAACACTTAACTATCTAGGGTACATCAATATCCGCTGGCAACGCGTGGTTTTACCTTTAGATTTGCGTAAGTAACCGGAACACGAGTTTCTTCATAGTTAAACGTTCTTGAGTGAGAACGTACTTGAACTTTTGACTTTGTCTTTTGTTGAGCTTGGTCACTTGACTTTGTCTTCAGTTGAACTTGATAATCTTGACTTTGTCTTTAGTTGATCTTGAATACTCGGGTTGTCTTTTTTTCAGCTTTAATCCTTCTTTGGTTTGTTTTGTCGAAGTCCACTTGATCTTTGACACTTCAGTCTTCAGTTGATTTGACGCACAACGACATATATAAATATTCTATTACCGAAGAACTAAGTATTCCTGGGATTTGACAACCGAGTACATCTAACTACACTTAGTGTGTTACTTTTGCTGATGGCACATCTAAAGTGTATGGGATTGGTATTGCACATCGTCATTCCTCTCTTTCATTATCTTCTGTCTTATACGTACATAAATTTCCTTTTAACTTAGGCTTCCTTTTAACTTAGGCTGCGTTTGGTTCGGCACTTTTCCGGGAAAAGAAAAGAAAACCCGGAAAAGTGTTGTTTACCTGTCTGATTTAGCGGAAAAATGGGTCCCGCGGAAAAGCCACTTCCATGACCCCCAATTTTTATGGAACAGAAGTCGATTTTTCGATCCTTATGGGTTTTGTTTTGCCGACCAAAAAAGGGATCAGGGGTTTCGTATGGTGAGGTTTTCAAAACTTGGGATGAAGATGGCCGGAGATGGCACACAGCAACGACAACGCTGGTGATGGCAACGACGACATAGGATGCCCTTCCAAACTCTCTTTTTCTTTTCTTTCTCTGCCTTTCCAAACTCTTTAAATCTCCTGCAAGTCCCATCTTCACCCCTTCCATTTCTCTCTTTTGCTCATCTATAAGGTTTCTAGGGTTTTGTTTTGCTCTTTGGAGCTCGATCAATACCTGAAAACCAACGTTTTCTGAACTCTTGCAGCTGATTTGTGTGCTTAATCCATGGTTATGTTAGAGTTCTTGGGATCGGAAGGCGTTAATCGCTCTTTCGACGATTGTTGCGCTTCCTTTTGTTCATCAATTTGGAGCAATTTTTAGTCTTGGGAGTCTTCAGTCCTCATCGGCGGGTGTTTGGGATGATTTGTTCTTTCTGAGGGGGTTTTTATTTTTTGCTGGGTATTTAAGATTGGGTTTGGAGATTAATGATTTTTGAGTGGAGGATGATTGAATCGAACTATCTTATTCGAGTAAATATCATGTTGAAAAATTGGGAATTGTTGAAGGATTGTACGGAGAGGATTGTTCACTGGAATTTGATATTGGCTCTTGGTAGAATGACAAAGAAGAGACTGCTAGTTATTTCAATATTTTTTTTTTTTTTTGAAAATTCTGATAAGATGCACATTGATATGTTGGAAGCGGAGAAATTAGAAAGCTTGGGACGTGATTGGTGTTTGGAGAAAGAAAAATTCATCAGTTTATAGTATTAGAAAAACACAGGTTGGGATGTTTGGACTTTGTGGTTGATTGTATTTCAATAGGATGGTGGTCCATTCCACAACCTTGAGCTCACAGGTTTGATCCATGCATGGAGTCGTTGGTGTTGTTCACCGAGATAAACTGAGACATTACGATACAATCTAAAAAAAAAACAAATAAAAAAATATTTCTTGATTTCGGGAATGTTTCGGAATATTTCGGGAATGTTTTGGAATGTTTCAGAAATTACGCTGTTTCGCCATTTTTTCAATTTTCGTGAATATTTCGTTTCGTTTCGGAGTTTGTCTCAGTTTTTCACTTGACCGATACATTCCTCCGAAACGAAATTTTAAACCTTGCATACAACTGGAAAGTGTTCTTTACTGCCACACACAAAAATTCTGGTTCATCGTTGTATCTTGTGATGTGCTGCTACCTGCATTAGCTCTCCCTCTGCAAGCACTCTGATTAGGAAACTTGGAAGACTTCATGTTGCAGCCTTTTGGTTGTTCGCGAGGTATTCGTAACATTTCTAGTAAGTAGTAACACGTGGCACACTCAAAGTACCTGAACTGTAGTAAACCCCTCAAATTGAGACCCGATTCGTTGAACAGTTGAATACATGAGTTGGTTTAATCTTCACAGCCACCCGTGCTGGTCAAATGTATGGCCAATAACTCCTTGATCTCTACTTTCAATCCCCTCATTTTTCGTGAGACTAACTGTTATGTCTTATTGATATGACTCCTGATGGTCAACTCATTGAACTTCTCTGTGTTTTCATTAACAATGTTGTTTCCTTGCCAAAGAGGGAGCAACTCTAACAATGTTGACTCCTCATAGTCAGTCCCGGACCATAGAAGAATGAGACGACACTTCTAGGGTTTTTACCGTGTCGACATGTTCTGACACTCATTGTGACATGCACGGCAGTGTTTCCATTTATGAAATTTTTACAAGCAATGAATTTTAAAGAGGGCTGGTGTGTTGCATCCTCAATACACCACTTTATGAAGTTATTAATCACAACCATAGTTGTTTGATAGTTTTCCCTCTTATAAAACTATTTATAATTATTAAGTTTGCATAGCTCTGTAGTATATGGAAATGTATGATTTTACTTTTTATACATTTTTTCATTATTCTTAGTAAATTTTAAATTTATTTAAATAACTAAAATATTTCATTGTTATGCATATGTACAAAAGTATCTGCGTTTTGGGCTTCTCGAAGGCTCTGTGTCAGATACTCATATTTGTGTTAGACACACCGTCTTTCATTTTAACGTAGATCTTGGGAGATATTTCTCTTTGAACTTTAGTTTCATCTCCTCCAGATCAGTTTCAGGAGGTTGACCAAGTCAATAGAGTCACTCTTTCACACTAATACAGCATTCAGGCTCGGCCTTTCAACTTCATTTTCACAAACCGAACTTTCTTCTCAGAAACACTTGAATTAGTCTTCAAGATACATTATCCAATCTTGGAAAGCATGAGGGTCAAGTTTCCTGAAGAATTTTGGAACTTTGACATGTAAGCCCTTAGAGGCTTCAAAAAATTGGTAACCATAATCATCACAGTGCTCTTAGATGTTCTGGATGTTCATTGGATGGTTCTGTTGAGGTGCTGATAGGTGTTTAAACACCATTAGAGTACTATTAGTGGAGTGGTTGGCATGCAACTTTTTGGCAGATTTTTATTCATGCCTTTATCTGCATCAATGTTGTCCAGCTGTTTTGTCATTCAACCATTCATTTTCTCAAGTGCTTCATCAATTTCATTCCTGTCTTCTAGATTTTTTCTGATGGAAGTATGGTTCCAAAAAGTCTCCAACTTCTGGTTTAATTCTTAATCTCTTTCTCAATTAAGGCTAGGATTTAAAGCAATAATGATTAAGAGTGTGTATGTTTATAACTAGGGTTGTGGGTGACTCAAAGGAAAAACACTTTTAGGGGACTGGAAAGAAGGAACGTGTAAAATGTTTGGGGATGTAATGAAGAATGATGCCAGTGGGTTAAAGTGACTATTTATGGGCTTTCTATGGTTTAAAGACAACACAGTTAAGTAATTGAACAACAGAATTGCCACTAGCCCATGGGATTATTTTCCAAGACCAGGAAGGGAGTCCATCCAGTATCAATTAGGGCCTGTTTGGTAGGCCACCGCGGCAGGAAAATAAAATATTTGTGCGCGCCTGGGCGTGTTTGACATGCATTAGCCCGCGCTCAATATTTAGCCAGGCCCACAAATTTGCTTGCCGCGGCGGGAAAATATTTGATCACCTCCCCTGAGTAAATATTTTCACACCAAATAAGCCTTGGTGGGAAAATTTTATTTTCTCGCGGGAAAATCACTATTTTCAATAAAAACAAGATTTTTAATATATAAAAAAGATAAAAATGAGACTGTTTGGATCCTGGGACCTAATATGTGGGTCCCACACTCACCTAACCCATATTTGACTTACTTTGATACGTGGGACCCACACAAATTGAAAGAAAATGAAGTAAGCTAGCTAATACACGTACTGAACGTTGCTAAATATTGATATGCACAAATATTTAGCCAAGATAATATTCGTCTGGCTAAATATTCGCCGTTGGAACTCTTTTTCTCACATACCAAACAGGCCCTTATAGCTAATTCTTATGAGTAGCTAGAACATTTAGGAGTGGGGCTACGTAACGTTAGAAATAGCTTATGTTTTACTTCACTTTGTAGTAGTAGCTCCACTAGCCCCATAGTTAATAATTGCTTACTACTACAAAGTGAAGTAACGTTAGCTATTTAGTAATAGAGTAGATGTGATAGAGCTTCACTGAATTTCTGTTCATCTTGCTACCAGTTCTCAATCATGCCTTCTTTCACCATAATTTGACTGATTGCAAAGAATATGAAGGAGTTTCCTATCTTTTCATTGAGGATTTAGTCACATCTCCTTGACACTGTTCTTGCTTCTGTTTTGTGGGGCACAATCCATATTAGCCGGCTGTGGCAGTTTATCTCATATGTGATGCTGGACTGTAGGTTCCTAAGAGGAGATCAATATGCAATAGCACTAGCATTGCTAGATGAAGGAAAAGTTGTTTTAGGTGTCCTGGCTTGTCCAAATCTTCCTCTAGCACCAATTGGTAACCATGATCAGCATTCTTCGCAAGACCAAGTTGGCTGTCTTTTCTCTGCTGAAGTTGGTGGTGGAACTTATATGCAGTCATTGGATGGGTCTCCACCAACAAAGGTCAATATATGTACACACTTCTCACTTATATATGTATATTGACTAGGTATTTGCTGCTTACATCTGATGCCCTTTTAAGCATCTGATTGCCCTTCAGGTGCATGTCAGCGCCACTGAAAATCCTGCAGAAGCCTCCTTTTTTGAGTCATTCGAAGCAGCACATTCCTTGCATGGTTTATCTAGCTCTATAGCAATGGTATTACATCCCAAAACGCCTTTTTTTTCCCACTTATCAAGTTGTACATGAATATCTTCTAATGTTACTTCTGAAGCAGAAACTTGGTGTCCAAGCACCACCCGTCAGAATAGATAGCCAGGCAAAATATGGGGCACTGGCCAGAGGAGATGGAGCTATATATTTACGTTTCCCTCATAAGGGCTACCGTGAGAAGATATGGGATCACGCGGCTGGATGCGTTGTGGTCACTGGTATAGACAATGAAACTCCTTTTTCTCTTTTATTTTATTTCATTTTATTTGTTCTTGGTACTTCTTGACTATGTTGGAGAAGAGGTGCTTTCATGTGCAGGCACTTTTATATAGAGCCAAAAGCGAATTTTCTTGATAAATAGGGCTCAGTATGCTATTTTACCTATCACCAGCCATTTAATTTCTGATCATGCGTAAACATAACATCTTCTCTAGTAGTTTTGGCAGCTGTTTGGGAATCTGAAAATTTGGCTCAGTAAAGGTTGGCCGTTTGGTAATCATGCTCTTTTTCTTTTCCACCTTTAGCACCCATTTTTTGGTCATGGTTTGCTTTTTCTAAGAGATGATAAAAAATAGAATTAAAGGGTTTGAAACCCGCCGGTCGAAATTTTAAGATTCCAAACACGCCCTTGAAGAGGTTCATGAATGTTTACTTCTAATTTGAATCTTATGCTCCTAGAAAATGTTCAGAGTTTGACATCTATTAAACCCAGGAATGTTGAACAATAGGATCTTTGATTGATCAATCTAGGGAAGTGATGAACATGTGGACATTGAGTAGTGTTGATGAGCTGAAACAAGAGATATGCATTGAACTGCAGCCCTAGATATTAAGAGAAAGCTCTGAAGTTCAACCTTTGTAAGAACACAATATCACTGGGAAAACTCTCTTGCAAACTCTGAGAAAATTTATTTGATTACCATGCTATTAAACTACATCTAAGTACCTTTTTGCACGTTAAAGGCTCGCCTTTTGGAAACTGCTCAAGTTGTCCCAACTGTAAGATGCACAATAAAGATACTGCCACCTAAGTTCTGATGCCTGCCTTTAATTTTCATGACAAGATTGCTGTTACACCTCTTTTGAATGCTACAAATTGTTTCTCTTTCTGTTTATAGTGTTGTTTTTAAAAGTGGAAGCATGGAGCTAGGTGTGGGACATAAACCTTACAAGTATGATTTTTTAAATGAATACTAAAAATAAAGAATAGGATAAACTCAATAAAAAATTAAGAAAATTCTGAAAAAAAACCATTGATCTAGTTCACATGGGAGGAGAGATGTTTTTGTTCTTGTATTTAACCTAGGGGGAAAGAGATTTTCTCTCTCTTGTATTTAACCTAGAATCTTTATTATTATTTAATAAGGGTTGGGAGGAAAAACAAAAAGAAAGAAATAAATAAATTCATCTTTTTAAGCTAAGGCAAACTAAATTTGCCACTACCAACATATGCATGTGAATACGTCTTTGACACGAGGCATTAAAAAAGGTGTAAAAGGCGTGAGGCATACGCCTTTTTGAAAGCCTCAGTGGATAAGTTGTATGCCTCATGAGCTTTTACGCTTCATTAATAAGCCACAGGGTGTTTTGAAGGAAGCCCTGTCCTTGGGGTGAGCCTCAAATGCCTGTCAAAAAGACTCGGCTGTAGTTCTGGTTTGGTAAGCTTAGTTAAAGTAGAAAAGAGTTGTTTGCTATGTAATTGAATGATCAGATTTCATCCGATTCCCTTCTGATTTAAAGTGATGATAGGATTTGCATTGTTCCTAATAGTGTAAAACAAAATTTAACTTATAATTGAACTATTGGATCCTGCGTTCAAGATGACTCCTGAGATTGCATTGTTCCTTGTGGTAAAAACTAGAAAGGGATCTTGTTCTGCTTTCCCGATTCTTTCTTGATGGATTGCAGAAGCTGGTGGTGTGGCCACGGATGCTGCAGGGAGTCCGTTGGACTTCTCGAAGGGTAAATTCCTGGATCTTGACACTGGAATAATTGTCACCAATCAGAAGTTGATGCCCTTGCTCTTGAAAGCGGTGCAAGAATCTCTGAGTGAGCCATCTCAAGCTGCTCCATCCTTGTGATTTATTTTTCCATGGTGGTGATTATCGTCCACTATTTGCTGGTAAAAATGTCTTCATCAACCAGCTAGACTTCTTTCTTTCTGTGGTTAAGCTTGAATCAAACCAATTCGCCCTCAAGGATGCATCCCCATGTGGCCCCTGTCTCTTGGGAAGAGGTCTCTAGCCTCAATAGTTAATTGTAATAAAACTTCCCCTTCGACCTATACATCTTCCTATGTAAGACATCAACAGAAGCCATTTATTTCTGCTAATAAACTGCTCCCTCTTGTGCTTCAATGGATTGTAATATAGATGGGTGATGACCATGCTTCATTACAGGCGTGCTGTGTTGCATTGAATCGTTGACATGGTTACAGATGTTAAAGTCCGAGATGGGTATGGAGCGTCGGATTTGGAGGACTGGAAAATAAGATTCGTGGTTTCGGCAGTATATTACAGAATGAAAAAACATAGTAATTATTTTTCTTTCGTAAGTATGATAATAGATGTTGTATATACCCCTACAGAAAATAGAATACATATATAGTGTCGAATTTCCTACATAGAATGTGGCCGGAGTATGATCTGGTGATGAGGAGGATGGTGACACATGGCAATGACAGCGGCAATGGGAGTCAGATGGACTGGTGGAATGTGAGCGCAGCGAGTATGATCTGGCGATAAGGAATGCTTGCCGGTGTTGGATTTTAGCAATGTTGACAGGATCGACGACATTGAAATGGTGGAGATGGACACGACAATGGTGTGTAGTATCTGGATTGGGCAGCAACAAATCTGAATGATGGTGATTGTTATGGGCCATAGTGGCTACTGATGATTAAATTGTGATGCAGCACCAGAGAGCAAAGATGGTGATTACAATGGCTCTGGACGATTTGGAGGCGCCTAAGCAGTGAATTTAGAACAGCAAAAGGCGGCTCAGATGGTTGGTTGGGGTGGTGGACAGGAATTGCAGCAGCAAGGGTTAATGGTGGTGGTTATCATTGGTGGTAGAAGAGCTTGTGATGGAGCAGCAAGGGTGGCTTTTGCGGCAAACCCAATGATGCATAATGGAAGAGGAAGATGTTTTTCTCGAAATTTTTTCAACACGGTAGAAATCAGATAGAAAAATAAAAGAAAAATTGGGTTGAAGCTGAGTTAACATGGCAAGGAAGTTTAGGCCCGGACGGGTGGTGGTGATGCCGTCCGTCGGATGAACAATGCACCTAGATGGAGATCAAAAGAACATAGGTCAGAGTATGACCTGCATTGATACCAAGATAAGAAAAATGGATGGTCATTAGATCAATCCTAACCAAAGCTCAGAATATATAGCACTAGAGTCCAATAAAGAAAGAAAACTAAATCCTAAGCCTTAATCCCACATAATCCTAATAAAATCTAATCTCAAATTCTAATTGATACTTATCAACAATTTTAGTAAAGATACAGTGCATCTGATGCACCTTATTTTAATGCCTGATATCCTATATGGGTACTTCACTGGTCTAGAAAATTAATGCAACAAAGCTGGCATGGTTGGCAAGTAATTTTAAAATTTCCACTAAAATGTTAACTGCTTTATTGATACTAGGGGGCCGCCATGTACGCGTGACACGCATTTAGAGACCACTGACCATATGTTTTGCCCATCTCTAGTTGGACCTACCTATGACAATTCATCCTGATAAGCAATTTCTATCAATTGGATTAGAGCCTTTTTCATGGTTTGTTTTTAGCCGTAGATTTTTAGCATACATCTCAAGGTGCATTTTTGGGCAATGACACCATCATGCATGTCCGTAGACCTTAGACCTTGGACGATGTGATCATTACTCTTTTAATAGTAAGTATGTAGGGTGCTCCTAATTAACCTTTTTTTTTTGCTCAAATTGAGTTTTGACACCATTGATGATGGGCCACATTATGAGCCATGTGGCACACTCTTAAGAGGTCACTGACCTTATCGATGTTTCATCCTGATTAGTAATTTATATCAGTTGGATTAGAGCCTTTTTCTTGGTTTATTTTTTACCATGGATTTCGAGCATTATGATCCAAAGGTTAGAAATGATCGATTAGGCTGATTTTTGTTACATAAGTCATCCATACGGCCAGTAACCTCTAATAATGTGCTACACGTCTCGTATTATTGGTACGTCATCAACTTTGATGATGAACATCATCATCTAATTTTTTCTAGAGATAGAATTTAAGTGCTACGTCAAGATGTAATAATTGCTTGCACAGTGGAGTTGAAATGTGATAGTATTGAATGTCTAAAGCACTCCTATAAATTAAATTTTTTTCAAAATACAAAAGAAATTTTTTTGTCAATTTAAGGAATTTGAGGGTCATATTAGGAATAATGATTTTTTTTTTAACATCGAATGAGCTGTAGGGTGACGTGTGCTTGCAGGGTAATGTGTTCTTTGATACCAAAAGACCGAAAATACCCTACCAAGTGAATAAATTGAAGAAAAGAAAAGAAAAGAAGCAAAAATAAGGACATTTGTGGGATACTGGGTTTAGGTGCAATTGAGTACGCTATCGTCAATTGCTAATAAAGATTGAAGTGAAAAAAAAATTAGCGTAAAGTCTAAAGTACCCTTAAAAAAAGTAAAAGACTTAAAAATGCTAAAGAAAGACAAAAAGAGCATTTTGGACAAAATAGAGGTAATTTAGAGATTTCATCCGTCTTTTAACTCAAGAAGGGCCTTCTCTCTTTATATAGTAGAATAGATGATGTCTATCACATCATTCTTTATACCGTTATCAACTTATCATCGAGTGGATAATGATACAAAATGTATTGAATTGCATCTGCTATTCTTAGACTTGAACGACTTTAGTCCCCGTTTGCGATTCATCCATGTTTTGGCTCGACCTCTTTAGCCAGCATCATGAGTTGGCTCAGCTGGGGAAATGACCGTCTCTTTCCCAGAACACCAAGTTTGTAAAATGTTGTGATTAACTTCTTGTAAGCTTGTTGGTATTTTCATTAAATAGATGTCAAGATCATATTTACTTTATACAACGCCGTTACTGTAATTTTACCATTTTTAACTGTTAAAATGCTAGTGTCTGGTAAAATAACATCAGTGGCTTGCCCGTAAGTCGTTATAATTGCCCCCTTTAAATCATGTTTCAGGGGGGAATTGGTCAGTTGATCTCAACCATCTGACAGACGCCATTCTTTTAGTATATGATGCGTAAATAGATTACTGATTGGATGGTTAAACTTACATCATCTAATTGGGATGATTTTTGCATCACGAAATTTGACTTATCAATCTGGGTATGTTGACCAGTGCACACCCAGGCTATAGGACTTTCGAAGAGGACGATCTTCTGCGAGGGCAGACTGTCTTTTACTGGAGCTGTAGTTGAATAAGAAAAATCCCGTAAACGAGCGATGAATGGAATCCATCTCGCTAACCCCCACACAGCTAAACGGCAACTCAAAGGCTCTGTTAAGGGGTTAGGCCTGAGTCGCCTGCCTGTCCACACTTAATTCAACATTCAAAGGTTGCACACATACAGTAACAGTGAATATCTACCATAATAAACATTAGAGATGCAGTCATCTTCAGTGGATGTCATCATGCAATTGTGGAAACCAAGCTTTTTTGGGAGTTTACTAGAGCTGTACAGCATAAGAAACTCAGCACCCCAACTTGAGGCAGCATCTCCCTAAAATCAAGTCGGTACATAACACCTGTAAAATATCATTCCAGCGCCTAAAACTTGAAATCCACAACCAAACACCCCCATGAATATCTTACTAATTTACACTTGGTACAAATTCATGGGAAGCTAATGCTACACTTTCCATTATATATATATATATATAGGCCCCTATAAGAAGCACAAACAATATTGAAATGGTGAAGGCTGAATTAGCTTTTCATTGCTCATGGACATATCCTAACATGTACATCTTTATAGTTTCTCTTATTCTGATGTAGGTCACAAGAGATTCCAAGATTCGAAATGAATGTTGCCTTTTTACACTTAATTATTGGATGTTGTCTGATATTGATAAGTGACCTTTTTTTTCCTGAATAATCTGAGGAATAAAACATATACAATGTGAGATGTCAAGCTTGTAAGAAGAATTACCTCCTTACATCCTATAGATAGGATGAATCTGGATGATCTAAACAGGCACATCAGGGGGGTAGTCCTGTGGATGTTTCTTGACTGTCTCTCTGAGTAATCTCTCTTGCTCGCAGAGGTTGGATGGGGGATGATCATAAACGTCTGTGAACAGGTCTGCCAGTGGAGATTTCTCCACTTTCTCTGCACCCTGAATTGCATGCAATATCTGCACCGAAGTGTAATCGGTCAAATTTTCTACAGATATGTTCAGAGAGCTCCTAAAATAGATTAAGAGAGGCTATGCAAACTCGAGTCATAGAATATCACCTCCTTTCTCACATTGCTTCGAAGCTCTGATTCATCTTTGTCACTCCACCAACCATTCTTTTCAACCCATTTTCTAAATCTAGCTACAGGATCTCGTGCCATTCTCCAGTGTTCGATTTCATCAACTGGGCGATACTTGGTTGAATCATCCGATGTAGAGTGGTGTCCCACTCGATATGTAAGTGCCTGGTGGTTAAAAACCAAGGAGAAGAGTCAAGAAGTGGTTCGACCATTATGTCTCTCAACAAGCCAACAATTAGTACAACTAAACAATTGCACCTCAACTAAGATGGGTCTGTGTTCACTTATGGCCATCTCACGGGCCGCACGAATTGCACTATAAACGGCAAGAGTGTCATTCCCATCTACACGGATACTACGAATTCCATAAGCTTGACCTTTGACAACGGCACCATCACCTGATAATCCAAAAACCCGAACAGAATGATCTCATTGTTTAACTGAGAGGTTCTAGAAATGGAAACTACCAAAACAGGAACTACCGAATGTGAGAATGCAAGGTGGGTGAGTGGGACAGTACTTCGAAACTGTTCCGATGTGGGGGTACTAATAGCCCACCCATTGTTGCGACATATAAAAATAACTGGAGCCTCCAGAACAGCTGCGAAATTTAAGGCAGCATGGAAATCTCCCTAAAACATTATCTGAAGTATTAGAAAATAAAGAACCAAAAACCTGACTTTTTGTTCAGATGTAGAGAACAAACACTACTATGTAAATTTACCTCACTTGTGCCACCATCCCCAAAATAAGTGACTGCACATGCATCCTTCTTATCCATCTTCAGAGAATATGCAGCACCCACAGCATGAGAAAGCTGTGTACTGACCAACACAAACAATAAGAAATATTTGTGTTTTACAGATTAAGAGCAGAGCTCTACATGATTTGTTTACTAAATGCAAGGATCATATCAGCTTACGCAATTGGTGACGACACAGTGAAGTAATTGAGCTTGTTTGATCCATAATGGATTGGCATCTGCCGCCCTTTCCCATAATCAGCCTTGTTCCCAAAGCACTGGTTTGCAAATTCTTGCAGGGTGAAACCACGCCATAAGAGAAGCCCAGGCTCCCTATACTGCATTTCCAGTAAAGACGGCCAGTCAAATCATTTGCCATAGCATGATTGATCTAACAAGATAAGATGTGGAGAGGAGGAATACTTAGCATCAGGGTAGGAGTACTGGAAGAAGGCATCTTCTCTGCCTCTCCTGTAGACATGACACAAGTGAAAGGATTTGGGCCAAACCATTGGATGGGTCCCATAAGCAAATCTCCTAGGCCAACAAACCAGATTGGACGATCATAACCATCTGATGCCTAGAGGATTTTTGCCATTTGCCATATCTTTTCCGACCTCCCAGGAAAACGTAATAGATAGAATGTCAGATTTATCCTATTGGGTCTATTGGCCTAGGATATCTCCTTGGTGGGAACGATCTAATAGTGGGTCTAGAACCCCCCCCTGCATGTTTGCACATTTATGACAAAGGCAGGGAGGAAAGCTTTTTCCTGTCCTCAGTCCTCCCACCCAGATTGTCAAAAGTAGTCCTCATTAGGGAGTTCATTAATGTATGAAAGTATGTATGCATGAATATGCCTTGAAACCTGAGGAAAGATAATGTCATCGACAGTGAGGGCAGCAGCCGATGCTATGTTGATGGCCTCTTCTCCATTTGTGGTGAGGTAGAAGGAAATTCTTCCTTGCCTCTGTGCTTCATAAAAGATGGTGTCCATAATTTGAAGAGTAACCATGTTGCTGTAAATTTTTACAGAAGCTTCCTTGTTTACCTGATAAATGTGATGCAGATAGGTTATAGATAAACTGTACTATGAGTAGAAAGTTAAGAATACATCTAGTCAGTTGTTCCTTAAGATTCACTTGGGATGGTTCTGGACGCTAAAAGATGGATTATAGGCCTTAAAAGGGAGAGATACCTGTTGGAAACTGCTGCCTATAATTGTGTGCCCATTGTCATCAAGAACACGGTAGCAGTTTGTCCGCTTCTCTGGGGACTCAGATATGAATCGCATCTGGCAGGTGAATGTAACCCGTCCCCCGGGAAAATCCAAGACCTGTCATGGCCAGAGAATCCTACATGAGTAAAAGGTAAACCACATCTCAGGAGAAAACGGCCTCTGCTTATGTTTCCTAGGTTCAAGATTAAATCTCCAAAATACAATTGATAATGCATATTTATAATTTATTTTGAGGCTATACTTTTGTTACAGTAAGAACATGGAATTTTTGTTCTGCATCCCATACCGTAAACGTGGCCCATCCCCATATTACTCCAGGATCGGTGGGCAGTTATATATTGCATACATAAGAGAATACCATTGTAATAAGTTGTGTCAGATACACTATGCTCTATAGAAGAGCTTTGTTAGGTTCAATGTAATCACCAATTCAAGCTATTATCAATAATATCAATTTGCTATCATGGTATCAGAGCTGGTCTAACCTAAACCAAAGTATTATTGAATCAATCACATTCTCTAACATGGTATCAGAGCCTTTGTTCTACTGAGAACAAACTCTCGTTTCTGTACCTTCTTCCGGTGGACGGTATTGTCGCCGTCCACCGGACATCATCACCAAATCCATTTTACCCACATTCCTCTTTAAGCTCCCATTACTAACGTGTTAGGTTGAATGTTAGAATGGCTGCCAAACTAAATATTAAATGAAGAGAAGTGTGAGCTCTTTAAGTCTCAACATCGTTTCTACCCTTGGGATGTTGAGACAGTACCCTTAGTACAAAACCAATAAAGGAAAAAATTCCATTCCACCATAAGGTTAGACAGAAAACCTCTGGTTTGTATAAATAGGTATCAGCATTCTCCAGTAATAATAGTGAAAGTTAACATTGTTCGTGGTTTACTTGATCTTAATCTGTAATGGCGCCAATAGAAGGTGATAAGCCTATTTCGATTTCGCCGAAACAGGGAATTCTCACAGAATCCAGTCTCAGTTCAGGAGGACCAAGAATTTACTTTTAGGTTACTATTAATAAATATTTGCTTTCAACTATTAGGCTCAAATTCAAAAAAAATCAGAACTAAAGAAAACCCATTTCCCCTACCAATCTTCACCTTGTACCTTATCTAGAAAAAGCATACTTACATTATCCTGTTAAACAATCAGAGAGAAATTCTTTACAAGTCTTTAGATGTCTAATAAACATCTGAACCTGAATCATTTAAGAACTCTAAAATTGAAATTGAGATGATGGTGTCCACATATTTCAAAATCATTGCCACTTAAAAAAAAAGAAGAGGAAAAAGTATACAGTAAGTAGAATCAAGAGAAAAGAGAAGACCCAATTGAGAATTACCTGATTTTCGTCGTCATCGTATCTCGAATCGAGCTGTTTTTCGGCTTTGATCGATTTGAAACGGTGAAAGGAGAGATGGGTAGCTGAATTATTACCCCAAACTGCAACTGGGTTCGTACAATTTTCACGAATTGGTGTTTTTGTGGGTGAGGAATCATGATGGTGGAGGGATGCACACCAAAAGCTCTGGTTGAGAATTCTGAACAAACCCATCTTTCTTTCGAGATGATGGGAAATATGTTTTGATCTTGCGAACCAGATAGCCATGGAAGGAAGGTGAAGAGACCACTGATCACAAGAGAAACCGAAGGAGAAGGAGAAGAAGGAGAGGATTTTAATATTCTAGGAATGTTTTTGCATTATGAGTGAGAGAGGTAGGACCTAGGTGATCTTTTAAGGAGTAGTAGGATGGTGAATTACTCAATTAAGAGATCCAGAGAGCAACCATTAGTGGGAGTCCCAAATCAAGGGACTCCACGCAATCTTAGCCAGTTTTGGCTGTCCACGTCATGGGAGGGATGCCCATGTCAGCTTAATTCGGAACGAATTGAACTTTGCTGACTGCCTCCGGTCAGCAAAGTTGCTGACAAGCTACGTGGCACAAGCGTACAGGACGATGACCGTACGGATGTTTGGCTGGGTGGAACTACAAACTAAAAATAAGACTGATTAGTGATTTCAAACCTTTGGATCTTCGTAACCCAAAAGGTGGTCAATAATGCTCAAATGTAACGTTTAAAAATCAACCCATGAAAATGACTCCAATCCAACCCTTAGAAATCACTAATCAGGATAATTTTTGGTCTGTATGTCCATTTAGGATTGGGGCAAACATTCATGCGGTCATCAGTATCCTCTAGGAGTATGCTACGTGGCACAAATTGTAGTAGTCAACAAAATTCGATGACCGGCAGCGGTCAGTAAAATTCTACTAGAGTTTGAACTTTGAAGTGATAAGACCGATGATGCTCTTCCCACGTCGCTATGACCTGACCGTCTGTGACCAAAACTAGAGTCAAGACGTCATAAGTTGGACCGAGTATCTCGTAGACTCGTACCTCCCGCATGTATGAGGTGGTAGACCTTCCTCAGGGAGTAAAACTACTATCACATCGTTCTGACAGATGCTTCTGTCAGAATGCAAAGAACAGGACACGTGGCAAATTATTAGTGGATTCTGATAGTATGGATAGTCCCTCGGTGGACCTCTAAACCAAAAATCAGACAGATTAGTGATTGCTAAGCGATTCGATTGAAATTATTTTCATACGTTAATTTTAACGGTAATAATTTGAGCATTTTTAATCGTTACTTGGGTGCAAATATCCAAAGGTTGTAAATCCCTAATCAGACCGATTGTTGGTTTATAGGTCCACCTGAGGGACTGGCCAAACATCCATACGGTCAGAATCCACTAAGAGTGTTCCACGTGGCATGTGTTTTGCATTGTGAAAGAAGCATCTGTCAAAACGCTGTGATAGAAGTTTTACTCGTCCGTAGGTATCTTTGAATAAAATGACGAAAATTACCATAAAAGTCGTAGTTACGAGCACGTTGGTCGTCTCTGACCGTAGAAATTTTTTTCGCCCGAATTATTCTTGCTTTTACGCTTCGTGGACGCATGCATCTCTTTCGTTAGATATGTTGTACGAATCGTAAAGTTTATACCGATTCTACCCTTCTGAACCATTTGACGTTGCTGACGACAGGGACGGTCCATCTATCAGCACCTCTTCGACGACGCTGTAAAATGAATGAAATTATAAAAAAAATTAGAGTCCGTCTGGAGAAATTTTTGAGAAGAGGAAGGGGACACAGATGATTGGAAGAACCCTGTGG
Organism: Euptelea pleiosperma; assembly: GCA_035048495.1. Classification (NCBI taxonomy): domain Eukaryota; kingdom Viridiplantae; phylum Streptophyta; class Magnoliopsida; order Ranunculales; family Eupteleaceae; genus Euptelea; species Euptelea pleiosperma. Next base: position 23,729,482 of record CM068542.1, on the reverse strand, counting down.
AGACAAAAGAATAGGAGAATCCCGTTCTATCTAATTGTCTGGTCGGAGGTTGAATGATAGAATCAGAGGAAAAACTCTGTCTCCATCTCATTGTTTGGTTGGAGGATTAATTGAAGCAAGTGATCGATTAAGGTAAGTAGGTTTTGAAGAATGTTTGGGGGTTTATAGTTTAGATGGGGGTTTTATATTTACGTTGGGGGTTTAGGATTTAGATTGGAGTTTTGCAGTCACGTTTGGGGTTAAGATTTAGATGGGGGTTTTGTTGAAGAAGAAGAAGAAGAAAATGTAGATTTCGTTAGATTTAGATGGGGGTTTTGTATTCACTCAATTTTTGATTGCTTTTGTTCCATTTTATTTTGAATGAAGTTTGTTATTTGTTAATTTTATTTTGAAATTAAGTGAAAGTGTTGAAACCAGATTTGGTTTTCTTTTTCTTGAACATTTTAATTAAAAGTAGTTTATCATCTATCACAACTAACTTAATTTACCACTGGTTGCATTTTTATAGTAAAATCATTGTAGGCAAAAAAGCTGTTTAACATGTATCATTAGTTGTTTAACATGTATCATTTTAGGCATAATTGGTTGTACTAGTACCATGTTCTCAAAATTTTACTAACCTGGTTTACGAGTGGTTGAATTGGTTACTATAGAACTATTTTCACTAAACTGGTTGAATCATTACCATTTTCACAAAAGCAATAACCTTCTAGGAAAAATTGGTTAAACCATACACCTTAGCGGTTTTCGACAATCCTATTGTGGTCATATTTAAAAGGCAGGATTTCTTACACCAATGTAAGAAGTCCTGCCTTTTATTTGGTAAGTCTGATTTGTTAAAATAGTAGTATGTATACCTTGTTTTGAGAACAGTTTGTCATTGCCTTCTTAATTATTAGTTGATTGATTTAAATCAAAGTTGTACTCGAAATTTAATTTATTTAAAGTTTTAATTTTTGAGTCAATATGTTTCATGAAGTCTTAAAGGGCCCAATGTGACCTCAAATAAAATGCAGGACTTCTTATCTCAGATAGACCTTGGTAAGAAGTCCTGCCTTTTATTTGATAAATCAAATTTTTGAAAATGGTAGTTTTTCTACCTCGGTTGCAACAACTTTTGTAATTTTATGAATAGAAGATGAAAGGAGGAAGAAGTTCTGAACTACGACCAGTGGACTCTACACTCCTGTATAACCAAAAAGACCATATTACAGAAAAGATATGGTGAGGGATAGTAAGTATTAGTAATCTTTTATTATTAATTCTTATTTTGGTGAACATTAATTGTTAATATCATCTACTTTTATTGTTAATATATTGTAGGGAAGACCTCACATTCGATCCAATGACCATCGTAAAGCGATAGGCTAGTGGAAGCTGAATCGACAACAAAAGGAGATGGTGAAGATGGCTGGATTTGGTAATCTACGAAAGATAGGCCATCTCCAGATGGACTCCCATTTGTTGTTAGCATTGTTGGATCGTTGGCGCCCAGAAACGAATAGCTTTCACATGCGCCACTTTGAGATGACTATCACATTGGACGATGTGGCGCTCATCCTCGGATTAAGTCCCATAGGAAAAGCGATTATTGGGCGCACAACCGGAAAAGCGCATGAGTGGTTAGAATTGTATCTAGGACGTGTCCCGGCTGAAGAGGACAGTGTAAGGGGATCTTGTGTGAAGTTGACCTGGCTAAGAGACGAGTTCGCTGAGGTGCCAATTGGGGCAGGTCCCCAAGAGATACAGTTTTGTACTCGAGCCTACATTCTATACCTAATAGGCACAACAATATTTTCTGAGCCTAGTTCATATCTAGTGAATGTTATGTACTTGCCCTTGATCGCTGATTCAGCAGTATCTGGGGAGTATGCTTGGGGAGTAATAGCCCTAGCATACTTGTACAAGTCTCTCACGAAAGGGGTGTTGGGGTCAGGAAAGAGGGCAATAAAGAATCTTGGAGGCTCAATGACATTGCTCATGGTTAGTAAATCATATTTAATTGTTAAATTTATGTCATATATGATAATGTATCAGGTTGACAAACTAAGTATTTTGCAACGCATCTAGTGTTGGGCATTTGAGAGAATCTCTATTGGTCGACCTCTGCAAAAGAGGCAGCGTCTGGTATTTCCATTGGCGTGCAAGTGGATGGAGAGAAAGCGAAATGACGACAACCACCACAACTATGTGCATTTGCGGGCGATATTAGATGACATGGATGATAGCAATGTAAGTCACACTCGTAGTTGAATGCAATTTGTTATCTATTATACTTGTTATTGTATTACAATTATCTTTGATGGTATCGAAAAGGTTGACTGGCGACCCTATGATGCATTGTCTCATGCCCTTATCATGCACGAGATTGGAGCAATTGCTGGCCGTGCATATACTTGATTGATTCACTTCAATACAATTGAGATGCAATTGTCAGAAAGGTGCATGAAACAGTTTGGTCTTGAGCAGGGCATACCTCCCTCACCACCATGTTATGCTAGGATTTCTCGTCTCTCCCAAAATGTTGATTACACAAAGCAGATGGCGGAACATGTGCGTATATGGATGGAATTTTGTAATAATTTGCATGTAGTGGAGGGAATTCTTGAACTCCATCTTGGTGCCATCTCTCCTGAGTACGCAAGATGGTATTCAACAGTTAGTATCCCTAGAGTCCGTCCAATCTCTGCTTCTGAGCTTATTTTGTCACGAGATGATGTAAGTTATTTTGTTTGTTGTAAATTTCTTTTTGGTTATTCAATTCCAAATTAAAGTGGTCTTATGTAATTGCTAAAATGTAGGCACAGCCTGGCTCTCGATTAGCTGAATTAGTGCAACCTTATATTATCGATGCTCTTCTCCTACCCACAAATACAGAACTCCGCTCGATATATGAGCAATTGAGAAAAAGCGCTCCAAATGATTGTGAGACATCTGTGCCTACAAGAGCAGGTATATTATTCTTTAAGACTTTATGATGTTTGTAACTTGGTTTACAATGACTATTAGACCAAATTCGTATACTATGCTAGTAAGTTTTGACAAAAAAATAGCAAGAGGTTGACGTCGAAGTCGACCAAGTCGCAGTTGACCTATTGGGTAGCCAAATGGAGTCTCTCGAACTATAGCAGGGGCACGTATATGTTGGGGTCCTATCCCCCTTCAGTCGAGTAAGTTATTTTTTAGTACCTTTCTTATGGTGTCTTTATACTAGTAACTTTCTTGGTAATGAATGAAATCATGTGATTTTATGACTGAATAGGTGGAGAATTGGAGGCTCTAGTGCCACAAACTACAGAAGTTGGTGAGACCTCGCAGCAAAATGTGGGCCCCGTATGTACCAGTAGAAGCACTAGGAGGCGGCCAAACCACCCTCAAGAAGAAGCCCCAAAGAAGAAAATACCTCGTCGACAAGCCCCTCAACTCCTCCAAAGAAGAAGCGATCGAATACAATATCATAGAAATGCAATGCGACTAAGAAGTTCAGAAGATGCACCCATAAATTTAGAGTGATGAAAAGTAGTTAAAAAACCTTACATTTTGCTACGGAGTTGTAATTAAAAAACCTAGTGGCATGGGTTACTTCTTTAACATTGACGTATTACTGTTTAAACTTGAATTTGTTTGCATTATAAGGTTGAATTTGTTTGCATTTTTTGTTTGAATCAGTGCTCAACCAGTTAGTTAAAATGGTACTGGTTCTTCCTGTTTCGTGAAAATGGTGCTGACTCAACCAGTTTGGTGAAAATGGTACTGGTTCAACCAGTTTAGTGAAACGGGTTGTTCCTGTTTGGTGAAAATGGTACTGGTTCAACCAGTTTGGTGAAACGGATTGTTCTTGTTTGGTGAAAATGGTGCTTGCTCAACTAGTTTGGTGAAAATGGTACTGGTTCAATCAGTTTAGTGAAAATGTTTACCTCCCTGTCATAGTGAATTGGTTAAAATTCATTATGGTAAGGAAATCATCCTCAAAATATCAGAATGAGGTGATTATATTCATTGGTGGGTATGTATTCATCATTAGTTGGAATGCATTACCATTCACTTGAAATCAACATTGTCTAAGGTTTGAAATATCAGAATGAGGTGACAATACAGGCTCTATTTGATGTCACATCTCCAAAATAATATTTACAATGTTCACAAAAATACCAAACTTAACTAATTTGGCATTAAGTATCATGTAGACACAACAACTTAATTTAAGTATCAGAGAGTTTGAGCCACATGTGCAATAGACAACACATCAGATAGCATTACTCGTCGCGTAGGTGCATGTTTGCCAAATCGATAAGTAAGTCGCGACACCTATCAGCAGATTGCCGTGCTACGTCCAATTCAGCCATAAGCGTACTAGCCACAACATCTTTGATCATTGATTCATCAATTATTGTATGGACTTCAACCTTATCGGTGCTAGTCTCGCAAATGTCAAGTGTAGCTAGAATAATTTCAGGTTTATCGGTTTGTTCATCTGAGTGGTCATCATCGACCCAACGGAAGAAGCCGCAGCCCCATGTCGATATCTGTAGAGTATAACATGTCAATATTGTGTATGTATAAGAAAATAGTCAACTTTATTTACATGAAAAGTTAGGGATAACCTGTTTAACAATCGATTTTGGACAGACACAATACTTTCTTCCAGCGTTTGTCCCTACTTAACAAACCAAATTTTGCACAGGCCTTCACCACACGGACATGTCATGTATTCATCAACCCAGAGAAAGAATTCGCATGTCCGTCTAATTAGACTTCTTTTTTGCTGTGCGGACATTAAAAATTTCAGGTAAGTGTAACCGAAATATGTCACTATTTACTTAAATGAATTCAACATACTAAAATATATTACTAAATGAAACTCACTCAATTAGGACACCGGTAAAATCGACGTCCGGGGTTTTTGCTTGTCCTAGAAATGAAGACTTTGCAAGGACCTTCTCCACAGGGGCAGTTCACTAAAAGGTATTGGTTAAGACATAGGTTGTCAGTTGCCTTGGCCATGCAGAATGATTGCTTTACTGACGGTTATCCTGTAGAAGAAAATAATTATATGTTAGTTTCAGAATATGTTTAGAATATACACTGCATAAATCTACAAAATGTTAGAAAACTAAGCATCGTGACTAGCTGTATAGGGTTTGCATTCAAAAAAGACCTATGCACGTGACTGCCTATATAGGGTTTCTACAAGTAGAGCAGTTATGGCCTGACTCCAAGCATCGACTGCAATGGATAGGCCTCTTTTGTAAATCTTGTGACTCAATTCTCTTCTTTTTAGGTCTCCCAGACGGACGCTTTGTTCTTGGAGGAAGCAAATTAGATAAACCGATCTGATCATCATCACCACTTACGACACCATCCACATTCAATGAAGGCATGTCATACGTGTATATTGGTTTGACCGGTTCTTCATAGATCCGATCTTGTGTTTCCCTACGATAGCACTCATCTACGTATGCGTACATTTTCGAATGAATAGCATTTAATGCTGCACATGCATGCATGCACGGTAAGCCGACAAGAGTCCAATAATTAAACGTGCAACTTTTTGTTTGCAAGTTTAATGAGTGATAAACTAGTCCCCGACGAACTTCATACTCAAATGCAGATGATTGTCGTGCCTCGTATCGAGCACTTTGACTTAAATTTTATCGTAATTTTAATTCAACCAAATTACCAACTCCAGTTTTCCACATCTCTTTTCGACGATTGTGTATTAGCTCCATGATTTGTGCACGTATGGTGTCTACTAACCCCATTATCGGCTTGTCCCGTGCATTTAAAACCCACTTGTTGTAGGATTCCGCATGATTTGACGTTAACATGTCGTAACGTCTTTCAGGAAATTTCATGTTTGCCCAATGCTCCGGAGCTTGTGCTAACACCCATTCATATGCTTCAGGTAAGACTCTTTGAAGATCCTCAAATGCTTTCTTGTACTCTATCTCCAACTTTGAGTATGCGCCTCGCCAAAGAGCATCTTTCAAGAATGTCTTTACTTTTGTGGACAACCTATACCCCTTCAAAAAACCTAAGAAGTTCTCAGACAAATGACGATAGCAGTGCGAGTGTAACACATGTCCATACACCTCATCCACAGCCCGAATGATATTGGGATTCCTATCAGACACGAATATAATGTCATTGTGATACTGAAGGGATTCCTTCAGATTGGTTAGAAACCACTTCCAATCCTCGTATGTCTCTGATCCAACAACCGCAAAGGCGATGGGAAAAATACCATTACCAGCATTAGTCCCTGTCGCAGCAAGCAAAGTTTCTTTGTGCGTAGATTTAAGAAATGTTCCATCTATGAATAGTATGGGTCGACAGCCCACTCTGAATCCATGTAGCGACGCGTGAAATGCAACAAACAATTGTTTGAACCGACAGTCTTCCGTCTCAGTCATGAGTGCCACACTTCCAGGGTTGGACTCCATTATCCTTTGACAAAACCATGGGAGCCGCTTGTATGAATCTATCGCCGCCCCATGTATTTCTTCTTTCGCTGCCTCTTTATCTCGCCAAGCTTGCTTGTAAGACACAGGAAGGCCATATCCTCGAAAAAAGTCCCGAACAATCTCTCTAGGCTTGTATTCAGGGGTGTCTTGGACTTTCTCTTCAACTACGCTTGCTATCAATTTTTTTGAAGTTCGCAACTTTGCCTTCACAGTATCCTCCACTGTATGATAGTGGATGTTGTCATACTTGTAAATCATGAACTCATCTGTCCCACGTATGGAACTAGCAAATATCTTCCAATTACATGCATCCACACTACACTTCACCTTCACTCGTTCTTTATTATTCTTGATGAAGATATATGCGAAGCGATGTGCCAATGAATACTTATTCACCTCTAATCTCAATTGAGCGACATTAGGAAAGATTTGTCCCACTCCTGTAATGTTATTTTCCCATAAGTTACTCATGAGTTGTTTACTTCCACTCATACGTTGTTCACTTCCACTGGCTGAAGACTGACCAAAAATTTATTGGGGTCCTGATATGGCTGCACTTACACTACACATACATAAATGACATATGGTAACTAGTATTACAAACCACTAAATAATTAATAATTTTACTAATCGTAAATGATGGTACTAGTTATTTACCTTGTACACTGTTGGACAACATCCAGATTCTCATCGTCTTGGAGTGCATACACATCCGCCGTTGAGTCGTTGAATTTAATCAAATTCTCCAGGTCCATATCATCAGAATAAGTAATTGGAATAGTATTGTGATACTTAGTACTTAAGGACTGTCCGAGTTGGATCAATGTTCAATTTCTTGCACACAACTGTATAAAAAACCTGAAACGTCATTCCCTCAACGACACAAATACCTTGTACCACCAATGTAATTTATCGAACCATCGGGCATTTGAGAACGAAGCTTCCAGTGTGACAAAAACATAATATTTCTTTCTGATTTATTGATGACTTTATTGCACTGCAAACAAACTAATATTAGCCATCTTTTTTTTAAAACAGTTGGGTGAAAATGGTACTGGTTCGACCAGTTTGGTGAACGTGTTTCTATTGTAACCAATTCAACCACTAGTAAATTGGTGAACATAGTATTGGTAAAACCAATTATACCTACAATGATACATGTTCAAAAAATTTTAGTTAGAAACCAATTTACTGAAAATGGTAATACTGTAACCATTTTTTGTGAAAATGGTACTAGTTCAACCAACTTTTCCTAAAGTGGTACTGATAAAACCAATTATACCTACAATGATACATGTTCAACTAGTTTTAGTTAAAATAGTACATGTGAAACCAATTTACTGAAAATGGTAATACTGTAACCATTTTTTGTGAAAATGGTACTAGTTCAACCAACTTTTCCTAAAATGGTACTGGTAAAACCAATTATACCTACAATGATACATATTCAACTAATTTTAGTTAAAATAGTACATGTGAAACCAATTTACTGAAAATGGTAATACTGTAACCATTTTTTGTGAAAATAGTATTAGTTCAACCAACTTTTCCTAAAATGGTACTAGTAAAATCAATTTAGTGATAATGGTAGTACTGTAACCATTTCAACCACTTGTAATAAGGTTACTTTAAAATTTGCTGAAAATGGTTCTGATACAACCAATTTTAGTTACAATGGTATTGGTTCAACTAGATGAGTGCAAATGGTACTTATGTAACCATTTCAACCATTCGTAAAACTAATTTTTGAAAATGGTACTGTTACAACCTATTTTGCCAGAATTGGTCGTTCAACCAAGTACTGATTCAACCAGTTTGGTGACAATAGTATTTGTTCAACCAATTTTGGTCAACATGGCACTGCTTCATACATATGTTCGTGAATGACATTGAAGTAAAAAAATTCACATAGAAAGCTATGGCCGTCTTGTACATCAACAACTATAAACTGAGAAGTCAACAAAACTTGAGTGATGATTCTTGCTTAACGAAAATGAAAGTGATAACCATCTTCTTCAGCTTCTTCCTTGTTCCATCTTCACCTTCTTCTTTCTTAACTAACCCTCGAAACCAGCGTCGCCTTCTTTATTCACCTTCAACGGCACATAGACAAGTTGCAAAGAACTGTAAGAGGTGTTATAAAAAAGATGACTGGAAGGAAATCTTTTAAACTTGCATTACCTTCATCTTTCTTCACCTTCAATGGCGTATAAAAGAGTTGCAAAGAGCTACACATGAAGAAAATGGAGGGAAAGAGCTGTGAAGCAAGAAATGGAGGAACAAAGCTGTGGAAGAGCAAAAAAATGGAAGGAAGGAGTTGGACAAAACTGACGTTCGGTACCGTGTCGTCAGTCAAACTTCAAATCAAATGAATCCTATCAATTCAAATTGATATTAGCTGGAGGGTAGTATGTACATTTCAAAAGATATGCCTTAATGGGCAGAGAATTAAACCAAAGTGTCCATAGTTTTGTACAGGGGACTAAATGGTACGTATTTTTGTAAATATGGACTTAAAAGTAATTTTCCCTAAAAATAATCTGTACAGTGATGTCATCAAAGTTTTACTCGATTTTGTAAAGTTATGTACACATTGTATGCACCGTTGAATATCCCTTGAAAAACGTGTTTTTAAATATTTTTTGAAAAACAAATGACATGTTTTTAATGGGTATCCAACAGTGCATACAATGGAGAAATCTAGGCTATGCTTGGTACACGGTAAATGAAAGAAAAATTACTTTTAAGTTCATATTTACAAAAATACTGACCATTTAGTCCCCTCTACAAAACTATAGACACTTTGATTTAATTGTCTGCCCATTAAGGCCTTTCTTTTGAAATGCCCATACAACCCTCCAGCTAATATCAGTTTGAATTGATAGTATCATTTGATTTAAGGTTTGACTGACGACACAGTATCGTACGTCAGTTTTCTCCAGCTCCTTTCCTCTATTTTCTTGTTCTTGAGCTTTTTTCCCTCCATTTCCTTCTTCCACAACTTTTTCCTCTAATTTCTTGCTTCACAACTCTTTCCTTCTATTTTCTTCCTTTATAACTCTTTGTAACTCATTTATATTCCATTCAAGGTGAAGAAAGATGAAGGTGGTACAAGTTTAAAGATTTCCTTCCAGTAATCTATTTTATAGCATCCCGATTATCCTCTACAATTCTTTACAACTTGTCTATATGCCATTGAAGGTGAATAAAGAAGGCGGTGTTGGTTTCAAGGGTTAGTTAAGAAAGAAGAAGGTGAAAATGGAACAAGGAAGAAGCTGAAGAAGATGTTTACTACTTTAATTTTCGTTAAGCAAGAATCTTCAAGGAAGAAGTTGAAGAAGATGGTTATCATTTTCATTTTCGTCAAGCAAGAATCGTCTGTCAAGTTTTAGTAATGATATTTACGAAACTGGTTGAACTAGGACCATTTTCCGAAAATCGGTTGAATCAGTACCATTTTCATGATGTATGTATCTATCAACTTAGTTGAAATACTGACAAAGTTAGACTATAATGAAAAGATGATGAGAAAATGCATCTCAACGAAGAAGAACCCATGTAACAATGTTGGAAACCGAACAAATTTTTTTTCCTAAACCGGTTGAACCAGTACCATTTTCATGAAACCTGTATTCATTTTCAATTTGAGTATTGAGCACAACTTAGTTAAATCACTAACAAAATTAGATGATAATTAAGAGAAGATGGGAAAATGCACAACGAAGAGGAACCCCTGTAACAATAGTAAATCAGACAAAATTCTGTCAAAAGAATCGTTCAACTTGATCGAACTAGTACTATTTTCATGATTTTGTTTTCAGTTTGAATACTAAACTTTAAAATCTACAAGCAAAGTTTCATCTCCCTGATTGTTTCTATTTTATAAGACATGTTTAAAACTCTGTTTCACTCTTAATACCTTATCTATTTCTCTAACCATTTTGTTAAGTCGGTATTTTATTTCAAGTTTGAGTATTGAGCTCAAACTGGTTGAACCAATAACAATGGTGAAATTGATGTCAAATTTTTTTTAAATGAATTAATTCTTCAAGCATCGTAAATGAGGAATTGTACCAATGTCAGTCAAGGATAAGGATAAGGGCATTGTTGTCTTTTCATTCTGATTTAAAATATATTTAATAGTAAAAATAACCAAAGAAGACTTATTGGTCCACCAAGCCATAAAGCACAACTAAATCGGGCGAAAGTTTTTTCTACGGTCAGATACGACCAACGTGCTCGTAACTATGGCTTTTATGGTAATTCTCGCGTAAATTAAATGAATGTAGTTTGCAAATGAATGTAAATGCATTTAGATACCGTACATTAGTTTACGGTTGCTTGGTAGCAATTAAGATGTAATCTTTCTTTTCCATCTATATAAAAATTACAATTGGATGTCGGTGGCAATTAGAGTAACACTTCACTGACTACCCACAATATGAGCAATGTGGCACATTTTTAGAGGATACTAACCGTATGGATGTTTTGCCAATCCCTAGGTGGACCTACAAACTAAAAATCAACAAGATTAGTGATTTCTAAGCATTGGATTGGAGTCATTTTCATGTGTTGGGAATTTGAGTGTTATTGAAGACCATCATTTGGGTACAAGGATCCAAAGGTTTGAAATCACAAATCAGGCTGATTTTTGTTTTGTAGGTCCACCTAAGGATTGGCCAAACATCCATAGGGTCGGCATCCTCAGTACCCATTTTGAGCACAGGAAAAAACACTGGCTTACATTGTGGAGCACTTTTCCTTGTGGAGCTGTGCCACTTGACACTCTCTTTGGGGCCGATTAATCCATGAAAGATTGACCCACCACTTTATCGACTTAAAAACCAACAATCAGCCTATTTGCGGTCTATCTTTTGGATTTGAACATTTTTATGTCGTAATTTCTAGCCATTGGATTTGAACATCCTATTTTTCTTAACTATACAAAGTAATACAATAGATGGAACGTATAATTATCTGAGCATATTGATCAAATGAATGACTGATGGGCCCCATTTCCCAGACATTTCTTTGTACCGTGATTGTCTACTATCATGACTCATATCTGATTCTATTATCGACGAATAAGATCCATAGGATTTTGGACTAGACCAACAAAGACGTTCAAACCAATTGAACATGCTATCTCATAGATCAAACGGTCAACTCTCAAGGCAAATCAAACGATAAAATGGTCAAAGATTGATGTTTGAGATGTGCTTCATAGAAAACCTGGACCGCTTGATCGACGGTTCCAATTGTCAATAATAAAAAAAATATACACAAATCACTTATGAATTTCATGATCACGATGATCAAGATCATCTTTCTTCTTGTTCCCTCCAATTTTCAATCTCACCTAGTGCATTTACAGACCTCTCTTCAATTTTAGTCTTTCTCTCCTATCTTCCCTTCTCGATCTAAGGTTACCATCCCTTCTGCTTCAATAGAAACCCTAGAAGATCCTTTGCTCAAAACCCCTAACTTTCTTTCTTGTTGAGAATCTATTCGAGAAACCCTGGCATCTGTACGTAGAGAACCTGTTTATTCAAATTGAGAAACCCTACATAGAAGAACCTCTTCTGGGTATCCGACCACCTTTGGAGGTCCTTAGAAGCGCAAAATCAATTCTGCTCCAAGCCTCCAAGCGAGCTTATCCTCATTATCCCAACCAAACCTCCCATTGATCTCGAGTAGATCCGAAACAGGGCTTTCTATCTAAATCAGCGAGGAAGATTTCGAGAGAGGCGAAATCACCGAGAATGTGTTGTCTGATGAGATCGAGCATCATAGCTTCATCTGGTGACAGCATGAGAGAAAGAGAGAGAGAGAGAGAGAGCTCGAGTCAAATTTGTTTGAGCTTTGAAGACGAAGAGAAGAGAAAGCTGAGAGATATAAGAAATCGAATTTGAGAGAGATAGAATACCGCGGGGGTCGGGAGAGCTTTTGCATTATAATTCAGCAGGTTTTGTTCCGCGTTACAATGCAACGATTTATTTAAGAGAATGCAGAATCACTGCATTAGTTTACAGTGGTCCCACTTTACGGAGGATAACCAAGCACCGAAAATTGTGGACCCACATAAACCAATGCAAATGCATTTGTTTGTGGCATACCAAGCAAAGCCCTAGCCTGCATATGTTTGCAAGACTTAGAAGTATGCAAACATTGTATCCATCGTTGAATGCTCTTGAAATAACATGTTTTTCAATAGACATATATCCAACTGTGCTGACAATGTTTGCATAATTTTAAGTCTGCAAACGTATGTAGACTAGATTTGTCCACATACCACCAACAACGTTTGCATACTAGATAACTTTTCTCATTGTAGAACTTTGCTTACTGACCACAATATGAGCCACGTGGCATATTCTTTGAGATTTCTGACCGTATGGATGTTTGGCACAACCCTACGTGGACTTACAGAGCAAAAATTACCCCGATTAGTGATTTATAAGTGTTGGATAGGAGTCATTTTCATTGGTTGATTTTTAACCATGAAATTTGATCATCATTGACCATTATTTGGGGTACAAAGGTCGAAATGTTTGAAATCAGCTTATTTTTGGTTTGTAGGTCCACCTAGGTGTTGGGAAAATAGAACAATAAACTAACAAAAGACAAAGATGCAAACAACCACAACACATATTTACATGGTTCCTTCTAGATTGAGGTACGTCCACGGATCCGCACCAATTCCACTATGCTCTAGGGCAAAAGAAATACTCACAGTACAAAAATGGAATACTCGTCTCTCATCAACTATATAACCCCAAGATGAAATTAGGATTTCCGTACTCTACGTGAAAATACGAAAACACTTTTAGGAAAAAGTCCTCCCCAAAAAAATCAACATGATTAGTGATTTCTAGGCATCGTTAGTCTCCACATAACATAACACTAGGGTTTGGGCAAACATCCATATGATCAACGTCCTCTAAGAGTAGGCCACATGGCTTATATTGTGGTAAGTCAGCAACTTTACTGACTGGCACGGTCAACAAAATTCTACTGCATGGCACACTCATTAGGGCCCACTATCCTTATGAGTAAAACTTTTGTCACAAGGTGTTGTGACTGAAGCCGGTCAGAACCCACAATACGAGCCACGTGGCACACTATTAGAGGGCGCTGACTGTAAGTATGTTTGGCCAGTCTCTCAGTGGACCTGCAACCCAAAAATCAGCGTGATTAGTGATTTCTAAGCGTTGGATTGAAGTTATTTTCATAGGTTGATTTTAACCATAGGAATTTGAGCATTATTGAGTGTTATTTGGGTGCAAAACTCCAAAGGTTGTAAATCACTAATCAGGCTGATTTTTGGTTTGCTGGTCCATGGAGGGACTGGCCAAACATCCATACAATCAACGCCCTTTAATAGTGTGCCACGTGGCTCGCTTATTATGGGTTGTGACCGGCTTCGGTCACAACATCTTGTGATAGAAGTTTTACTCTTGTCCTTGTGGATGTTCTTCATCTTGATGTACAAGTTGATACTTTTAGTCCTGCCACCTTAGCTACCACATGGGAAAATTCTGCATGCACGTGTCATCCTAGAATATCGTTCTCCTTATTTCAATAATCCCAGGAGGTCTGTGAATGTAATATTTTTTTTTCTAGATGGGAATGGGATGGGCATGTAATCTTCGTCCATTGTAGGTCAAAACTTTATAACCACCGCATCTTGTTAATTATATTACACCAAAAAAACCACGGAGCATTTTTATTATTATTATTTATTTTGATAAGCAAATCCATGGAACTATTATAATATAAGGGTTGGGTTATCTTGATAGGACTAATTTCATATGCCATTTTACACACCTTACGTGGGCCCACATGGAGATGAGTACTGGCTTCCACAAAAAAATTAGCCATTTCTGAATTCCTAACCTTATCATATATGGACTTAAAGTTAATAGTGAAATTACTTTAACATCCATGAGCATCTCTTTTGTGGGTACCGTATTTTTCAGCCTATTAAATGATTACATGTGTCCCTGCCACGACATATGCAATGTCAAAAATTGACACTTGGCATCTCGAGGCCCGCGTGAGTAAATGAGCCGACAAGACTCATTGAAGACAGCAATCAACTTTTCAGCAGCACATTAGAAAATGCCACGTGATCGATAAGACGTCCTAGGAAATACATCTCGGGAAAGGTCAGTAACGAAGTGCATTAAGTTCAACAATAAATTTATCGGTCAAGGCATTCAACCATTCTCGACAAATATCTCAACTTGTCAGTCTAGGCAATCAACCCTTCCCGACAAGTATCTCAACTTGATGGTCAAGGCATTCAACCCTTCCCGGCAAGTCCTTCAACATTGTACTTGGCGGTCAAGGCATTCAATCCTTCTCGACAAGTCCTTCCTTCAACATTATACTTGACGATCAAGGCATTCAACCCTTCCCGACAAGTCCTTCAACATTATACTTGACGGTCAAGTCATCCAACTTTCTGGCAAGTCCTTCAACATTATACTTGAGGGTCAAGACATTCAAACCTTCCGACATTAATGACATCAAACTCCACGACCATATAAGTATCCTAACCAATAGATTAACTACATTTTAGTGTCTATACAAGATGTGC
This sequence comes from Euptelea pleiosperma, assembly GCA_035048495.1. NCBI lineage: Eukaryota > Viridiplantae > Streptophyta > Magnoliopsida > Ranunculales > Eupteleaceae > Euptelea > Euptelea pleiosperma. The sequence goes on along the minus strand of CM068542.1, from coordinate 23,714,416 downwards.
CACTTGGCAACATATCTAATCATTACTAAAAATTTTGCTACTTTTTCATTCAAATATCTGCCACATAAGCTGTTCCAGATTTAACCGAATGAAGGAAGTTCAGATCCAACAAGAAGATGTTTTATCAGACAGACTCTTTCGAGATTGGATCTGACCAACGAGAAGTGGCCACGTAGGGTATGAGTCAGGTAATTGTCGAGCTATAAATATACTACGTCCAGAACTAAAAAAAGAATCTTGATCTCCCGATCTAGAATCTACAATCTTTTACCCTCTTTATCTTAAACTCTGTATAAACCTATGAGATCAAGACATTCACTGACTTTAGCATCGGAGTTTTGTCAACAGGTGTACCACCACTCTTGGAGAGATTATCCTATTAGTCGTAGCAAGGAAGAATCCAGTCCTGAAGCTCCAGATTCAGTCAATCCGGTTGATCTGCCTTGAGATATGATCGTTTTAACCTCAAAGACTGTGGGGGATAAGATCAGATATTCCCCCCTCCACATCTTCTACCTTTCACATTGAATACTAATACAATAACTAAAGATCACATCCATTCATCACCTAATATCTATAGTTATCTCTTATGCTGATGTGGCAGAGAAAGTAACTTCAATTAATTTTTATGTTGGCTCGAGCCAAGCCGAAACAAACTGAGCTGGTCTTTCTTTAACCATAAAATGCAAGGTTCAAGAAAAGAAAACTCATGTTTAAAAAAAACACGCTAAAAGAAATCTCCTCTTTAAAAAAAGATATTCTCTCTCTTCTTATCTCTCTTGGAGTATTCATCATCTTCCGTCGCAGTCCACAACCAACTTGTCATTGTAGTTCAAAGGTACATCCTCTCTTTCTTTCTTTCTCATATTATATTATCTACTTCTCTCTCTAATCTCCTTCATCCTTTCTCTTCTGCATAGCCAACCAACCCAACATCTTTGTTACCTCCATCCACGTCGTTGTCACCTCCATCCATGTCGTTGTCACCGCCATCCACGTCGCCATCGCTTTAACCATATTGATTTCCTTTTTATCTAATTTTTTTATTTAACCTTATTGATTTTCATACCCTACTTTATTTTTGTGGTGAAGTTAACGTAAGGTTAAGAGATGTTACTCACCAAAAAAAGGTTAAGAATGTTAGCCTATTTTTAATGATTAATATATCTTATTCTTTATTGATTTTAACTTAATTTTATGTCATATCCTCTTTCTTTTACCTTTAATTAGGCTAATCAAATCATTAATTTAATTAACTCACTGTGTGTGTGTGTGTGTGTGTGTGTGTATAAAGCATCATCTGACAATCGAACATATATGCTGATCTACTAAATATATAGACACACGTGTTTAAAAATTAAAGTAGGGGTGGAGAGTTTTAAATTTATAGAAGTTTCTTTTGTCTTTTAGTCAAAAATGAAAAGTAGGAATATAAATTTAGAAAGTAGAAGGAATACATATTTAGAAAGTATGAATTTGTTGGATATGTATCTTTATTGAATACATATTTAGGTATACGTGTCTTTAGAAATTAGAAGGATTACATATTTAGGTATATGTGTCTTTGTTTTGTTTAATAAGAGTATAATAGTCAATAAAAAGTTTTTTTCAACATTGGTACTTTTATAAGTAGTATAGATTAAAGACTCTATATTTCTTAGACAATGGATCATTTTCATGGTTGGAGAGAACGGCAAAGCCGCAGACTATCTCCCATCCAAATGTAATTATTCATCTTTTTTGCATCTTATACATTGATAATTTCCCTAGTGATCTCCAAAAGGATTATTGCAGAAGACGTCAATATATATATATAAATACCTTCATCTATAATTTTGTTTTTCATTAATACTAGTGAGTTGCATGTGCATTGCATGTGAGTGATTGTAGGCCTTTTAAGAAGTGGTAAAATAATAAAATTACAATCCAAATGGCAATTTAGAAGACAAATTTGGAGGGGTGAATCTGTAAATTGTGGCAACTCAGGACACAATTCAAAAATCAAAATTATAAGGGTTGTTTTGAAAATATAAAAAGTAATAACATAGAAAGTAATTAAGTTGTTATTAAGGAACGTCGTGTGGTAACCCAAGTTCTGGCTTTGAAATTATAATAGATATCTAGTAAGGGTCTGCCTTAACCCCCTAGCTATACTACAAAAAAAACTATTACTCATTTGTAATGGATGTAAACCATGTTCCATTTTGCGTGTACTCAATTTTGGCGATATAATATTTACTAAAGAGATTTGCTAGATGATATGTCCAAAAGAATGTGTTATTGATTCAAAATTTTATTATAGAACAAGAGGTGCACATGAGCCAAGCCAGCCAGATGGGAACCTAAGTTCAAGCTGCACCTACAAGCCTATGGCATGAGCCTGGTTTATCAGGCCCTAGGGCACCTTATGTTTAGGTCTAAGACTAAGTATTACACCTCAAACACCCAGGATCCATGACTTGGCCCGCAACCCGCGCCGCGACCTGACCCTCTGTCCATGGGTCATTCGACCCGCGATTTGTTGGTCAACCCCAAAACCCGAAGCTTAAGGAATGAGGGTTGAAATGTACAAAATGGGTCAAACAACCTAAATTATCATGAGTCAAACCCAAGGTTAAGCGCCACCTAAATGGGTCTAAGGTCAACCTAAGTCAAGTCTAGTCAATTTATGATCAAAAGAAGTCAATGTTAAAATGAAAAATAAAAAACAAGTGAAAACCCACAAATTTAACACTTGTATAAAAATATGAACTATCCAACTTTGAAAAATCATAACTCATTCGTTTTAAATTAAAAAAAATAATCTCAAAGGCTGTAGGACCCTAAATTTGATGAGGTTTATAAGAAAAATACTAAGGGTAAAAATTCTAGATCTGTCATAAAGATCCAAAAAGGCAATTTTTCAATTTTTTTAAGATAGACTAGAATTAAATATCTAGTAAAATAATTTTAATAATTTTTGTAAAAATCTTTTTAATGCAAGGTCAGAGGGATTTGAAATATAATACTTTTTTATTGATTTAAAATATAACATGATAAGGTTCATAGTTGAAATTTGTTAAATTAATGTAATATGTAGAGAAATTTTGAGTTTAGAAAATAGAACCTGGATTATGCAGTGTGCACAAAAGAATTCGTAGAAAATAAAATAATGATATAATGAGGACAATGATTTTTGTTCTAAAAATTAAACTCGAAAACCTCTAAGTCTTATATTTTACAAAAAGTCAAAATTTTAATGCAGGTGCTCTCTGTTTAGGCCTTAATTAAGGCATGAAATGCCTTTATAAAATTCAGATGACATGCAAAAATAATCCAAAAATGGACTTCAACAAAGAGGTTAAGGAGGTTCTAAATTCATGATATTGCACAATAATTTATTATATTAAATAAGAAATCATTGGCTTTAGAATCAAGTCGTTTAGACCATCGAGCCTAATTTTATGTCAATTTTATTAAAACATGATGGATAGGTCAAAAAATACAACATTCGATAGATCTAAAACTTCTCAATTTATTTCATAAAAATATTAAACATCAATATCCATTAAAATTTAACTAAAAATTTACATCTAAATGTTGTCATGCCTCGATCTCAAGCACCAGACCCAATAAAAAACCCATGGATCAACCCAAAAACCTGAGACAAGGTATGATCTATGATTTAAATAACCTTCAGTAAACTATCTATTAACGAAACAAACGCAAAATATAGTCACTTTAAAACCATTAACTTTAAGAAAAAAGTCACCCAAAATCTAAGATAAAAGTAAAATACAAAAAAATGTGTATTGGACTTGTGTTTTCCTCTCTTTATATAGAGTTGGAAAAGACATCCAAGTAAAGAATCTAATTAAATTGTGCATAGAACGTTACAGAAATTAATGAGTTTTATGTGTGCATGGTTCATTATAAAATTAAAAGTGAATGTGCACAATAAACATATATTTTTAGTGTGAGAAAATCAAAAGTCATTTTAAGCTTTTAATAGCTTATATAACATATAACCCACAGTCCACAACTCATGGCCTATGACCCACAACTCATGATTCTTTTCATGCAAAAAATTTCAAGTTTAAAAAATTTTAAAATTACAAGAGATAGGGTGAGAAAGAGTTTCAATTCATTAAAAAAATTATTTTCAAAGAAACGGGAAACAAAAATGAGAATGGGTTCCTATTGAACGCCTGCTTAACTAGAAAATGAGTTTTCCAAAAACTATGCTTTAGGATTAAATAACATCCTAAATCAAATTACTATTCATTCCCTATGATACAGATTACAACTGACTTATATAGCCTTTTTAGTGAGGATGTTCTTCTAAGCATGGATATCAACCTCACAAAAAATCAGCTAGTTTCGACATTTCTAGCCTTGTGAAAAGTGGATTACAAGTTGAAATCTTTTGAACAATCCATTTTTACCGATAACTTTAGCACCACATTTGAAAGGCTTAGAAGTTTCATAAAGTGTTGATTTTGTGTGAGGATCAGATTATCTTCATGGTGACAAAATCATGCTCACCAAAAATTAGCCCTTAATGCATCCGTGCGTGGGCCCCATAGGTATTAGGCATTATATTAGTCACAGAAGTATTAGGCTGCACTTGCTTTTATTTTTTCACGTGTTTTTGGACGTACGCACTTTGAATATGCGTACATTTAATGCACACGAATTCTATTGTATGATGTTTGGACGAACTCAACAAATCACGTGCAAAAATTGATTATGTGCATTTGTTTGTACAAATGATGGTGGATGTTGCATTTGATTCGGTGTATAGCATTGCATTGTATATAATTATACATGCACATTTCCACACTACCACGTGTACTCGAATATTTTTATACGATTTAGATATACATACAATATAATATATAATATAATAAATTTTTATTATATGTTATATATTACATAGTATTATATATTTGATAATCATATATAATATTATTATATTATACTATTACATAATATTTTACATAATATTATTATAATATCAATATTATTAATATAATATTAATATTATTATTATATAATATCAATATTATTATAATGAATTATATTAATATTATATAATATTATTCTTATAATGATATTATTATAATGTAGTATTATATTATAATATTATAATATTATTATTAAAATATATTATATTAATATTATATAATATTAATTTTATTATTATGTAATATATCATCATATAATATTATATTATTATGTTATTATTATATAATATAATATAATAAAAATTATTATTATATTATATATTTATAATATAATATATTATATATTATTTTATGTAATATATAATATATACAATATAGTAAAAATCATTATTTAAATATAGTGTGATGCACCATGAGTATGCCTTATGGTACAACGGCGCGTGTTGTAACATACAATTTCGTGCGTGCTCCAATTCTTAGGGGGGTGTTGCAACACGCGTATTGAGGACCCTGGTGCACATTGTGAGTCGCGCACATTGGTGCAAGCAAACACACTTTTTTTGGTTGAGTTGCGTACAACAACGCATTTGTAAAAAATAAACGAAGTCACATTCTCCCAGCCGTGTGTGGGTGTGTGTGTGTGGCTAATATTGTAATGGCCCAATTGGATATCTATTTTTGCACCAGAAAATGGTTTTTTAAAAATTTTCATACAACAAAAACTTTTCAAGTGCAAAAATGGAGATCAAATAGGCTTTACTTTTTTTTGGTAGTTATTTTATAGTTGGGCCTTGAGCTTGCCCTTAGTATGGCCGCTTGTTGGGCTTATGCATTTTACAGCCTTAGACCAAAAATGAGGTGGGCCTAGTTTGAGTAGGGCTTGTGTGTATAACCAAATTGCTTCAATTTTCAGCCCGTGTGCTAGGCTTAGTCCTAATTTTGAAGCCTGTTCACTAAATGGGCTGGGCTCAAACTTACCTCCGAGCCCAATTTTGGAGCATTTGCATTCCTAATCAAAACTACTGTGTATGAAATCATAGTTTATGGATTTATAAGGTCTGCTTGGGCTGAGGTCTTACCATGCTCCACCTGCGATCTATGATGGTATGACCAAGCCAGGGACAGGTTCAACATAGGCGTTGAAGGCTCGGCCTGATCCTGCCCATAAGTAAGTTCTACGAGCTGAATCTGAGTCCAAGACTGGCATGCTAACTCATTTTGAGCTGGTTAAAGCCTATTCGCAGCCCAAATATTGCGTAACAGCAAATTTCCAGTTTAATCCTAGCCCACTAGTGGCCGTAATAAAATTAGGAGAGCTATCGTGGGTAATTAAAATGCATATATATTATACACAGCGCATTGGAATCATATAACACGGCCTCGTTAGTCTGGTTTTCAGGCCCAAGACCAGCCCTAAAATCAGGCCGGCATCCAACCCTCTGGGCTTGTAAGTGCAGCCCATGCTAGGGCCCTTAGCTGTGCGGGCCCAACTGCCCATCAGGCCTGCTGATGAGATAACTTCTTGACTGCTTCTCAAGATTTCAACTCGGCTTATACAGCTCGAAAATGCCATGTCTCACTCTTTCTAGCCCATTTGATTCCATGAATTCTGGCCCACCACTCGGTGGACTTAAACACCAAAAATTAGCATGAGTGATGATTTATGGCCTCCAGATTAAAGCTTTTTCAGATCAGGTGATTTCTAGTCATTGGATTCTAGATTTTTTGAGGTACTCAAATCCTTTGGCTATGAATCACCAATAAGGTAGATTTTTGGTGTGTAGGTCTACTAAGGTGTGTGACAAACATTCATGGATAGGCCTTAAAGAATGTGCCTCGTGGTATTCTTGTGGGAGAACATCAAACTTAATGCTCTACCTGAAAATCAAAATTTTGCTTGAGTTGGGATACATTGACTCATGGTTTTGTGACTAATATAACCACAAATGGACATGGGGGCCACATACAAATGAGTTAAGGGCTGATTTTTGGTGATGATATTCTTCTCAACATGGATATCAACCTAAAAGAACAAAAAAACCAGCCCATTCCAACATTTGCAGCCTTATAAAAAGTAGATTGTAAGTCAAAAACATTTGGACTGTCTGATCCCTTTTTAACCGTTAAATTTAATCCCATATTTAATAGGGTTAGAAGTTTTAGAAATTGCTGATTTTTGGTGAAAATGATCTCCATGGTGAGGAGATCATCCTCACCAAAAATCAACCCTTAACTCCTATGCATGTGTTCCCCTCATCCATTGGTCATCATATTAGTCACAAAACCCTTAGGGCCTGTTTGGCAACCAGACATGGATTTGGAATTGAAAATAGAATTCCAAGATTTGTGATTTCTGTGAATTTGAATTCCAAGAATTGAAATTTCTGGTGTTTGGCTACACTGTGGAATTTACTTGGATTTTTGAATGAAATCGAATTTTAGCTGTTTGGAGATCTAACAGAATTGAATTTTCCATCTATATACTTAAGAGAAATATCATCTCATGTTATAACGGTTGTTATTTTTTTTTTATCATCTGTCAGTTTATTGATCAATGTTAATTGAGAAAAAAAAAATTTAAATACTAAATAAAATTATTGTGATAATTTTTTACCAATATTAACCCGTGCCAAATCTCCCGGCTAAAGCCTAGCTAAGTGGCACATGATGCAACAAATACGGATGTCCGTCATCGACGCTGATGATGGATCACATTATGAGCCATGTGGCACATTATTAGAGACAATAGACCGTATTGATGTTTGTCCCATCTCTAGGTAGACCTACATACTACAAATCAGGCTGATTAGTTATTTCTAACCTTTAGATTTGAGTAACCCAAATAATGCTAGATATCCCATAGTTAAAAATCAACCCATAAAAAGACACAAATCCAATATACGGGTACAAATCACTAATACCATATGGTTATTTGTCCCATCCCTAGGTGGACATACATACTAAAAATAAGGCTGATTGGTTATTTATAAGCTTTGGATCTTCATACCCCAACTAATGCTAGAAATCCCACGGTCAAAAATCAACCCATAAAATACCCTAATCCAACGGTTAATTATATCCCTGGTGGACCTACAAACTAAAATTAGGCTGATTAGTTATCTCTCAACTTGGATCATCGTACCCCAACTAGTGCTATATATCCAATGGTTAAAAATCAACTCATGGAAGACATCAATCCAATGGTTAAAAATCAACTCATAAAAGACATCAATCCAACGGTTAGTTACATCCCTAAGTAGACCTTATCTTTCAACTTTGGATCTCCGTGCCCCAACTAATACTATATGTATATCCCAGGGTTAAAAATCAACCCATAAAAGACATCAATCCAACGGTTAAAAATATATAATCCATTGATGATGGACCACGGTATGAGCGACGTAGCATATTATTAGAGACCACGGACCATATGGATGTTTGTCCCATCCCTAGGTTAACTTGCATGCTAAAAATAAGGTTGATTAAAAATTTCTAACCTTTGGATCTAAGTACCCCAAATTATGCTAGATATCCAACGGTTAAAAATCAACCAATAAAAAGACACAAATTTAATGGTTGCAAATAACTAATCTTACTATTTTTGGTTTATATGTCCACCTAGGGATGCATGTGAGAGTTGGAGTACGATAACAATTCTCTCGAATCTCTCCGTCTGGAAATAGAATTCCAGGAATTAGAAGTTTCTTCTCCCCCCTAAAACTTCTAATTCCGAAAAAATCATGGAATTGGAAATATAATTCTTGGAATTCGGTCCTCCCAAACATTGAGATTTGTGATTCCAAGAATCACAAATCCAATTCTGACTCAATTCTGGGTTACCAAACAGACCCTTAGTAACTTTATCCCAACCCTATATGGGTCTCTCTCTCTCTCTCTCTCTCTCTAGCTAGATAGTAGAGATAAAAAGATGCAAGAGCCCTTGTTATAAATAAAGTTTTAGGTGATATTCCAGGGCTAATTTTGGAAAAAAAACTATGACAAAAACAATGGTAGGTCATCATGGTAGGCACGCAAGCAGGCTTGTCACACAAGTGAGTGCGTACAGTAAGCATATGCCAGAGCCCTTGTTGTAACGAGGGTGTCCGGATCTCTTAGACCCGACCAATCTCTCGGGTCCGTGCCGTACCCTGGGACATGCACCGGGCACTTTTAGGATAAATCCCAGCAAGGTGGCCTTCAGGGGGCGTAGTCTTGAACTCATGACCTTGGGGAGCATACCCAAGTCGCTACGTCTTACCCACTGAACCACTCCCTTGAAGGTTTATGAGTTGGGATACTTTGACTCATGGTTTTGTGACTAATATAATGACTAATGGACGTGGGGCCCCACATACAGATGAGTAAGGGCTGATTTTTGGTGATGATATTCTTCTCAACATGAATATCAACCTAAAAAAAAAAAAACTCAGCCCATTCCAACATTTGCAACCTTATTAAAGTAGATTGTAAGTAAAAAAAAATTTGGACTGTCCATATTAACCATTAAATTTAATCCCATATTTAATTGGGTTAGAAGTTTTAGAAATTGCTGATTTTTGGTGAAGATGATCTCCACGGTGAGGAGATCATGCTCATCAAAAATCAACCCTTAACTCCTATCACGTGTTCCCCACGTCCATTGGTCATCATATTAGTCACAAAACCATGAGTAACTTTATCCCAGCCCTATATGGGTCTCTCTCTCTCTCTCTCTCTCTCTCTCTCTCTCTCTCTCTCTCTCTAGATAGATAGATAGATAGTAGAAATAGTAGAGAATGGTAGTTAAAGAACATAGTAGAGATAAAAAGACACAAGAGCCCTTGTTATAAATAAATGTTTAGGTGATATTCCAGGGCTAATTTCGGAAAAAAAAAACTGGCAAAAAAACATTGGTAGAGATCATCATGGTAGGCACGCGAGGCTTGTCACACAAGTGAGTGCGTACAGCAAGCTTGAGTGCGTACCGCAAGCATGAGGAAATGCTAGGTTAAGCAGACACCCAAATAAAATTAGTCCCAGTTATGCGACACCAGACAACCACCAAAGACCATCAAAGCAGAAAAAAAAAGAAGCTAAAATCCAAGGAAGCAGAATACTCAGAAGCAAGCAAGCTAACAGTGCTGGCCTGGGCTCCACTCCTTCCCCACGTTTAATTATCCTTCCTACCCCAAATTCCCTACAAGCCAAAGATCGTCTTGAAGTGTTATCAAACTTCTCTACACCAGGAAGAACATTGGAATAATATTACATTTAGACAATAATAGCTGATTTAATTCTCAAATTTTCGATCTAATTCGGCCAACTTATTTCATCAAGATCATCTAATGACAAGAAAACTTCATCCAAGCAAGAAAGCTCCGTTCCATCTTCGTCGTCGTCGTCATCGTCCTCGTCGCAAAGGTTTCCTTGAGAACCGCCATTTCGCTCCAAGACTCGGCACAGAACCCACTCACTTGAATCCTAAAAAAAAGAAAAAATTTTGTAAAACACACTTATTCATCCAATTTGTATATAGTGAAATCCAATTAACACTGATCAGTTCTTACTATTTTCGGGTTTCCTCTTTTTTTGGAGGATATAGTACCAGAACTGCAATCCGAGAGGCGATATTCATGCATTATCCAATTCGTTTTGATCCCGACCGGAGCTTCGCCGATGTAGAATACAAGATATTTCTTCAAACCCACTTTCTTACTAGCACTTGTGACAATGGGTTCATCAACACCCAATGGCATCCAATACCCATTAGCCGATATTCGATTCGGCGTCCTTCGACTGAAGAAATACCATTGCTTACCTCCTGCCAACGCCTTACCTATGGAAAAAAAAATCAATTCGCCATGTTAAATATATGATTCCATGATATTGAATCAAAGATGAAAAATTGTGAAAATAAAGGAAGGAAAAATGAGTTTCTAACCATTAAGTTCCCATGGATCGTACGGATGTAGATCGAGATCGGGGATGATATCAGGATGACAAAAAGGTAAGAGCGTCGCCTTGCGATAGAGGAAATGAACGACTAGTTCTTCGTCGGTCGGATGAAATTGGAAACCAGGGGGAAGGTTGACATTATCATCTCCCATCTTAATATGGAGGAAAGAAACAAAAAGAAGTGCTATATATACTGTTATACAGAGGGGGGAATGCTCGTCTCCTCCACGTGTCACAATATGATAGGGGGTTGAGGCATCTACTCAACCAAGCCGAACTGAACTCTAGCACTGGCATTGTGTTTGATAGCTTAATATAGAAAATTAAGGCCCAAGCCCATTTTCACTGGTGGGATTAGGCTTATTTCTATAATCCCACGAAAATCTTAGCAAAAGTTTTGTCCCTAAGGAAGGAGGGTGTAGGGTTGCGTCCCACTAGGCTCAAATTAGGTCTGGCCCATTGACACGATAAACCCTAGGTGCTTTGGTTTGTGCCTTAGCCCAATTTTCCCTTTACGAAATTTCATGACCTAGTATGTCGTCGTCATCATCATCTATGCCTTGGCTCAATTTCTAGGGTCACCCAGAAATTTTTTAAGCGGCGATCATGCCGCCAATGATTGCGCGCCACATATATGTACCCATGGTTTAGGCTTTGGTTTTAACGACTTTTTAAAAAGTAACCATGGGTATATGTGGCACATGATCATCGGTGCATGATCACCGTTTCAATAATCCCGCAGCTTAAAAAAATTTCTATTTTTTTACTATCCCATTCATATCATGCATTTTCCAACTTATCTTTTTCTTTGGGACATAAACCAAAAGCAAGTATTTATGAAAAGTGTATAAATCTTTTTATAAGGGATGAGTGATAACAATTTTAAGAGAGTTGTGGACATCTTCGAAAAAAGGAGTGGGCTCCAGGGACCGACTTTTTTCGACCGGCTCCCGTTACATGACACAATATGAGCCACGTGGCACACTATTAGAGGACTCTGAACGTATGGATGTTTGGCCAAGCCCTATGTGAACCTACAAACCAAAAATCAACCCGATTTGTGATTTCTAGGCGTTTGACTAGACTTGTTTTCATGAGTTAATTGATCTTAACTATGGGAATTTGAGCAGTAGGTACAAAGATCCAAAGGTTTGAAATCACTAATCAGGCTATTATGTCCTATAACAGGTGCCGGCCAAAAAAGGCCGGTCCCTAGAGCCCGACCCTAAAAAAAAGTGATACGCGAGCTGAACAATTTTCCTTGCTTTTATTAAAGTATGAGTGTCCAAAGATGTTTTTACCCTTTATTATTATTGATAAGTTAAAGAGAGTTGACGGCATCTTACGAAGAAAATAGCAAATTCGTGATCACTTTTGACCCTCGAGAATCGACTTTATAAGAGTAAAATATAATCTCGATTCACCGTTTAAACCGTACTTAGCCTCATTTTTTAAGCAGTTTGATATACGTGGTATATATAAATTTGATTATGGAATGACGTTTTAATTATACGAACTCGATAATGATCATAACTATATTATCTACTAACTAACTAATTTACTGTAACTTCAGTAATTTTTTTCTTTATTCACTTGATTTCTCTCAAAACCGTGGTTACATAATATAGGCTTCAAACCCTAGAAACCTTTCTTAATATCACTTCCCACTAAAATAGGAAATCATTCGTAAAAGAAAATTAATAAATAAAGGAAACTACTCAAATAGGAAACAATACTCAAATAGGAAACTACCCTATCCTAGTGATGTTACGTACTAGGGATCGTATCATTGTTGAACCACGTAAATTCCCACGTATCATTATCAAACCACGTAAATTTTTATATATTTTTTCTTGCACGGTATTTCGTTATTTTTTTTTGCATGCATGTATATCTATGTATGCTATGTTTTTCTAAACTTCCCTCCAAAAAAGGTAATTTAGAAATACCCTTAAAATTTGGAAGTAATTAGTAATACCCCCTTATACTTTCGAACTTTGGGATTATCCCCTTGACCTAGTTTAACAGTGGTTGACTTAAGTTAGAATGGACTTGAATCACATGTAGTTAGCATTGTACTTGCAATATTATGGTCGTCCTTTCATAGGTGCATTAACAGGTACAGCCGCGTGATGCATGTTAACATTTAATTTCAGTCAAATGATGGTCAAATCAAGGTTTAAAAGGGGCCGTTATAACGGTATAGGGCATTACCAATTTTTCCATTACAACGCATTGTAGCGCTCGGAGGCAAAAATGGAAAATAACAAAAGAAGTAATGAAAAAATAACAGAAAATAACGAAAATAAGGGCATTGTTTTCACAATTTTTTCCAGAAAACAACATTCATTATTCTTGTAATAACAGAACATAACGACCGTTATTTTTTGAGCGTTTTAACAGTACATAACATAACGGGGGAGGTCCGAATCCGTGTATAATGGCTGTTATTTTCGTTATAACAGCCGTTGTTTAAACCATGGGTTAAACTAGGTCAAGGGGGGTAATCCTAAAGTTTGAAAGTATAAGGGAGTATTACTAATTACTTTTCAATTTCAGGGGGGTGTTACTAAAATACCAAAAAAAGGTAGAGCACTGTATATATCCTAAACATGTAAAACTTTAATGACAGGTATGGATGTTTTATCCAATCCCTAGGGGGACCTACAAACCAAAAATCAGCTCGATTAGTGATTTCAAACCTCTGGATATTTTTACCTCAAATAATGGTCAATAAAGCTCAAATTCCTAAGGTTAAAATCAATCCACGAAAATAATTACAATCCAACGCCTAGAAATCACTAATCGAGCCGATTTTTGGTTTGTACGTTCACATAGGGATTGGCCAAACATCCATACGGTCAAAATCCTCTAAGAGTATGCCATCAAAGTAGTACTCACACAGGCAATTCAATAAAAATCGTCCCTTGACACGTACACATGCCAATCAGTAACAGTCCCTAGAAAAATCTTATCATCAGTATAAACTTAAAAGTGTGGTGATGATCACAATAATATCTAAGACCCGGCCCCCACATGTATTAAAAGGAGATATTCCAAAAAAAAAAAAAAAAGTAATGTGGACCCTACCTCAACTTGTTGATCTTGATTACTGAAAAACCTGATGAGCCATTCAATCAGAAGGCGACAGAGAAAGTTTTTTCTTCATGGTTTTGACATCTAAAATACAAAATATCTTTTACTTTTAATGTGAGTATATACCTATAGTTAGAGTGTCGCATTGAGTGTTACACAATTTGATTGATATGCGCATGATAGGGCTTGTCGTGTTTCAGTGTGTGAAGTCTCTTCGTGATGTGTCACTCCACATATGGAAACTGCTTTCAGTGCTTTGACGTAAGAAATGATTCTCTCTTTCTTCACCCCCATTTCCTCTCGGGGCACACCCCCGAAAGATCGGAGTAAAACTTCAATCACAAGAAATTGTAAATCACACAATCACAAGCCCATGAGTTCTCGGGGCACGTACACAAGTGCTTTTTTGCAACGTACCCACGTGCTTTTGCTTTTAGGTGTACGTGCCGAGAACTCATTGGCTTGTGATTGTGTGATTTGCAATCCGACTGTGACTCAAGTTTTACTTAAAAGATCGATATCTCTTGCTAAGCCGAGTAAAACTTGGCTGACCAGCAACTGCGCCATAATATCAGGCCCGTCTCTACCTTAAGGCTGAGAAGGCCCCTAGCCCAGGCCCAACATGGCACAATTTTTTTTGGGGGCCCACTAACCACATAGCCCACCCCATGTTAGATATATAAACCAAAAATCAACTTGATTGGTCATCTCTAACCATAGATTTTATTACTTTTTAGGATTGTTAATTCTAGCAGTTGGATTCAAGCATGTTTTTTGAGGACACTAACCGTATGGATGTTTGGCCAATCCCTAGGTGAACCTAAAAACCAAAAAGCAATTGCAACTTGATTAATGATTTCTAAGCATTGGATTGTCATCATTTTCATGGGTTGATTTTAACCGTGGAAATTTGAGCATTATCGACAATTATTTTGGGGTACAAGATTGAAAGGTTTGAAATCACTAATCAGGTTAATTTTTGGTTTGTAGGTCTACCTAAGGATCGGCCAAACATCCATATGGTCAGCGTTCTCTATAAATGCATGTCTCACATGGCTCATATTATGGGTGGTCGTTGGTCAGCCAAGTTCTACTTGGCTTAGCGAGAGATTTCTCTTTTTGGGGTGTGCTCCGAGGAGGAGTCCGCTCCGACAACAGGAAATGGGGTCTGCAAATATGTGCTCGATCCCTATATTAAAGCTTAGGTTAAGATAAAAAGAGAAAGAAAAAGCTGAAAGGACATGCGATTAATTTACGTAGTTGATTATTTCCAGCTGATGGGGACTTTGATTTGCGAAACTAAAGAGATTGGAATGGCATGTTCTAGCGCTTATTGTGTACTCATGACTTCTACTCAAGAAATCTTGCCTGACCATCCACAGCGTCCTGGACGAGTGGATTTTGTACGGTAGGACCATCCATGGAGTTCGCACGTACCCAAGTGAATTTTTTTAAGATTTCTTAATACAAAAAGAAAAAAAAGCACCTGGGTACGTGAAAAAATACACTGGGTACGTGCCAAGAACTCCGTGGTAGTCGGTCGTGCAAAATCCACGCGTCGAGAACTCCGTAGATGGTTAGGTAGCTACTTGACCACGGGTGGTCAGGCAAGTTTTTCTCAAAAGTTGAAGCTCATGGTTTCATGCAGAGAGACAAAGAGACTACTTGGCTTCTTTGCATAGGGAGATGTCAAAATCAAAAATCCCAACAATCGTTTAAGGATTAGGTGAGTCTTAATTGTGATTAGATTAAGATTACGACAGTAGATAGTTGGGATAAGGTGTAGATCATGATGACGATGGAGATTACGTTAAACTGAGTTTTCTTAATTATCACAACTATTATCGGATTTTATACAAGGGTCGGGCTCAGGGACCCCTTTTTTCTGCTTCCTTTCTGTGTTCGTGTGTTCGGCAGTGGTTTTCAAGAATCCAACAGTTGTCAGCGCTGAACTGGCATCATTTTTTTTACTTTTTGCAGCACTGACAACCACCGTTGGATTCGTGAAATCCATGGCCAAGCGAACGACCACCAAAAGAGGTCAGAAAAAGGGGTTCCTCGGAGCCTGAGCCTTTATATAAAGCTAATTGAATGATTGTAATCATGCATTCAATTATCTTGTTGCACCAATGCATTTTCTATCTCTAATACTATTAATGGATGCCACATAAATCATTAGGATATTTTAGGTGTTGTTAGTCACGAGAAAACTTTTATTTTGGAGCAATTTTCGATGAGCATGTGGTCTAGATCAAGGGCCTCTTATGGTAGAGTAAGGCCCATACGATTTGATAGGAGAATATTCTAAAAAGTGGAATATTATCACTTGCTATGCATAGATGTCTGCTCATGATTGGGACCGCCACATGCCCACACTATATATATATATATATATTCTAATCATTTCGAGTTTTTATTGAAAATCAACCTTCCACGAATCAACAAAAATAGATATAATCGAAAAGATCTACACACAGACACATCAGGTTCACATCGTTTGGTAGTGTGCTTACGTCCACCGGTAAGAAAAGCTCTTTCACCATCACAATTGTTTTCTTTTTCTTTCACACGCATGTTCAAGGTACAAATAAAACTCAATATATAATCTCTGGTACAATGAAATACTTAAGTACCCGAATAAAGGTTGTACCCCCAACAAAATATTGTACAAAGGGTAGGGGCCAGCCAGCTAGCTTAGCATAAAACTAGACTTGCATACGAAAGGCAACCCACAACACTTGCATAAGATACATGAAACATATGTATCAACAAACTGTGGGTCGGAAAATCTTCTAGAATGATGATTAAGAAAACTCTTTCAATCCTTGTGGTTTTTGTAAGTACTTTAGGGTTGAAACTTTACCTAATCCAAGGGCAAAATGAGGATGCCAACGGCGAGAGTTTAATCAATTTGGAGGAGAGTTTTCGGGAGAGAAAAACACACACAAAATCAATGAACCGACACAATAGACGAATATATTCCAAAGCACAATCAATCAACCGTATCACAATAGACGAATTCACAGAACTCGATCGACATATCAATATAAAAGGCTCGGATAGGATTCTAATATATACCAATGTTGTAGAGTGGATTTTACTATAATAATAATGATGATGATGATGATGATGAGGAGGAGGAGGAGGAGGAGGATGAGGATGGGGTCCATATGGAGAGTTATGGGCTGATTTTTTGTGAGAATGACTTCCATGGTGAGAAAATTATCTCCACAATGACATTAACTCATATCCATGTGGACCCCACAACGGTGTGTCATTATATGTGCCACAAAACTGTGTCAATCTATATATATATATATATATATATATAGAGAGAGAGAGAGAGAGAGAGAGAGAGAGATTCCTCTTTTGCAGGACACATATCTAAAAAAATCTCCAACCCTTGTTAAACATGATTACGAAATGATCTCAGCTTGAGTTATGAGCTCTTTCAAATGGAGTAAAACTTCTATCACACGAAATTGTAAATCACACAAAACACAGCCAATGAGTTCTCGGCACGTACACAAGTGCTTTTGCAACGTACCCATGTGCTTTTTTGCTTTTTAGGTATACGTGCCGCGAACTCATTGGCTGTGTTTTGTGTGATTTGCAATCCCATTGTGACAGAAGTTTTACTCTTTCAAATGTATGTGTCCTGCAAAAGTGAACTCCATCGCAAAGGTTCGGAAGGGGTCGCGAAAGATGGACCTAAATGTGGCCAAGCCAGGCCTAAGATATATGTAGCTAGGCCCACCCAATTACAATCGCAATATTTCAGTCCCAAGACTGGCCCATTAATAAATAAACAGGCTGGGCAATTGGGTTTGGTCTCGCCTAAGATAATTTTTGTATAAAGTTAAGCCCAAGCCAGACCAATTTATTTAATGGGCCTTAAAATCATACACAGGCCCGGACCATCAGGCCGAAATTATGGAAAGCACGTTCGTGTGATCCTTAAGCAGTGTTTGGAAACAAGCTACATTTTGACAAGTTATTTCAAAAAATGTGTTATCAGAAAGAGAAGTAATACTTCCAGGCTGTTATTTTGTGTTTTCAGTCCACTCTAGCATTTTGTTCCCTGCAATTTTGGTTCATATGAAATAACGTAGAGGGCAAAGTTCTATCCACCAGCCCCCTCAAAATGACAAGTCGAATCCTCTTGGGGCCCACTGACCCATGGATGTTTGGCCCACCTGTTGATGACCATACACACCGAAGATCAGCTTGATTGATGTTTCCAGCCATTGGATTCAAGCATTTTTTTTTGGTCATGGGCTTCACGAACAGTCACTGATCATTTGGATTCCAAGTCTATGATGAAAAAAAGCTAGAACCCAACGGCCAGAAGTCATCAATCGGACTGATTTTTGGTGGTTAGGAGCACCAAGAGGTGGGCCAAATTAAACATTCATGGGTCAGTGGACCCAAAAGAGAATACCACGTGGCATTTTGAGGGTGGTGGTGGATCAAACTCTGTCTTCCATGGGAGGAGCAAATTTTTTTCCGAATATTTATAGAAAGCTTATGAAATGGTAATATGGTTTCAAATGGGTCAGCCACGCTGAGGCCCAGTACCTAAGCAGCCTGACGCAAAAGTGAATATACAGGCCCAGACCTATTCCGGCCCAGCTTAGCCCAACTAAGCCAGTTGAGTTTCTGGTCAACATACTTGCATAAATAAGAAAAGGAACAGGTTCCCCAGACCGGCTTTTTTTGACAGGCTCCCGGGATTGTCGGGCGTGGATTCCGAGAATCCAACGGTGGTTTGCTTTGCAAAAAGTGAATGCCAGCTCAGTGCTATCACAACCATTGTATTCTCGAAATCCCTGCCCGACAAGGCCTGTACCTGGAGCCTGTCAAAAAAGGCCGGTGTAGGGAGCCCGACCCATGAGAGAAACTACTTCACCGCAACTTCTTTTTATACTTTGTATCCTTTTATTATTTTTAGCAGATTTTTTTTTTGGTTCGGTAGATATCAGTGTCAATTGAAAAACAAAACCCCTACAAAGTGGAACTTGTAGTAGGGTCCAGGGGGAGGGCTGGACCATAAATCATGGGCCTTATTTGGTTGTATAAGAGCATAACATCGCTACTTGATCTACATCGTAATGTGTCACCCCTGATCGTAGGATCTCAAACTACAGAACTGTCTTAGAGCCATCTTGCCGTAAGATCGGCCACTATGGTTCGAAGCCATTTCAAGATTCACCAAAGATTGGTCAGCCTGGCTACTCTGATGAGAACTCAGTACTAAATAGCTAGCAGAAACACAATCCACGGGCCTAAATACCTAGCCCAAGCCCGGCCAAAGGGGACTGGGCCTTAAATCCAAACAGGTCAGCTCGGGTCATTTGCAAGTTGCAACCCCAGGCGGGCCATGAAGTGTGCGGCCAACATGATTCACAATGCAAACATTTTTTTGCCGTTCATCTATAATGATCGATAGAAATAGGGTAAACATAATTTATGCTTTCGTTTAGAACCGAAACCGATAGGAACCGAACCGATATAGAAGTATAGTGTTAAAATTCTCATATTATTAATATTGGAATCAATATACATGGATCAGGAACCGACAAAAACCAAATAAGCGGTTCCATTTCCGGATCCGTCATTTTGAGAACCGGAATCGATAAGAACCAGAACTGTTAGTTCCAGTTCTGTCCACCTTAGGAACCAACCCGTTTACACCCCTAATTCTCTCTACTCATTTGGAGAGTCTCTCACACGTGGCTTACATGGTTGCACTCGATCCCCATCCAAATGTTGGACCACCCTATGGGATTGGCTACAAACCAAAATTGGCATTGGCGGGTGGTTAGGTCGAAACTTCATTGGATTAGGTATCTTTGGCATGCTTTAGAAGAAAAAAAAACAGTTAATGGTCCTTATACTGGAACGACCCCTATACAGTTTAGTTCTGTTACCGTTTTTAACTGTTAAAACTCCAGTGCCTGGTAAAAATAACGGTGTCACCAACTGTTAAGCTTTTACAACGGTCTAGATTCCATATTTGGACTTAGATACACAAAATTACACCTCCCCACCAGCTCAGCTAGTAATTTTGGCCCGACAGGCCGGGCCAGCTTAAATTCCAGGGCCTAGGCCCAAGGCCTGTAGGGGGTGGGCCTCGGCACGGGTTGGGCCTAAGCCCGGGTCAGGCATGGTATATTTAAAAAAAAAATGTAAACAGGCGGGCCATTTTTGACGATAAGGATCTAAAAGATCAAATCTTTTGGTCCCAAATTTTTGCACGCTTCACGATTTACTAACTATTCTCCAGCCTGCAAACAGAACACATCGAACCCCTCAAAACCTATATCCACCCGTCAGTGCTTCCTTGTGCATGGATTTTGTTGCAATCACGCACTCTCACGTATATACATGCATGTCTACGTGATCAGCGTACACTCACGTGATACTCTTTATCTCTGGGGAACCCGCAGGCCACACATGTGACATTCATGGTTACCAAGGTTGCCACTTGCCACAACAGCGAGCAATGGTTTTGCATGGTTTTGCTAAAACGTACTGGAGAAGAGATAAGTGTGTTCAGTTATTGAGCCTATAGCAAGCAAGGAGATAAATGACAAAATGGTTCACAAGTTTTTTTTTTTTGGGGATCCAACATTTCATTAATTTGGTTTTTGGATGTCTCCTTGTAGTACTTCGCCCGTGAATTGTACAACTAGAATGACAGACTGCGTCGTTGGTTTCTAAGGAGGGGAGCTTTATCCTGTATGGAAGGATGGTAAGAACCTGTCCTTCCTACTTGTGCGCAGTACACGTGTTACAACTAGCTAGCTAGGAGATTTTAGGCTGTGTGTGGGTAAGGTTAAAGCTTATCTTAAGTGCTTACCCAATATATAGCACTTTGTGTGAAGTGTTGCGTTCAGCTATTTTGGTTGTTTGGTAACATGCAAGAAAAGTACTTTACAAATAACTTTTTCTTAAAAAGCCAATCTATGGTGTTTGGTGAGTAAGTATTACAAGGTTCAAGAAAATTAAAGACAAAAGAAAAAAAATAAAAAATGTTTGAAAAAAAATCACTAGTTGAAAGCAATAGATTAGAAATAATAACCACCAAAAAATACATGTGATGTAAACTAGCATAAAAGTAATCGAGTCGATGGATCAATCTGATGCATATAACCAAACACTCAATGGTTAATTTACTTTATACAACTAGCGGCCTAAGCTATCAATCGCCACATAGTACTAAGGGGTTGGGGTATTTCACCCTAGGTCGGTCTCCGGGCTTCCTTGCTCTTATGGGATTCACCCAAGGATTTCGGCACGAATGGATGGGTATGTAACCCTAAACTGTGTATCCATGCAATTAATTAAGCTATCTAACAATTCCACCATCCTCACAAGCTCACCCATTGGTTAACATCATGGTGAGTAAAACATAGAAAAGCCAATAAAACATAATGCATAAAATGGCTGGGTAGAAACAAGTATAACATGGATGATCTGATTTGATAAAATTTATTAGTAACATTGCATGATCCCCTGAATGAAGGCACATTGCTCTTTGGAAATAATTCTATTGGCGATCTTGCCTAGTTTGACAGGTGACAAGTCATTAGGTTTAGCAATGTTTCTTATCAGTAGTATCACTTGTTGTTTCCAACATTGGACAATAATCGTCCAAATTCTCTCATTGAGGGATTTTAAAATTAAAACCTCTCATCCTAGCTTTCCAATAGGTATAATTGTTATCATTGAACAATAATGGACGAGTAACCACCATCTCTTTACAAATCCATTAAACCCAGATATTGAGCAGGATCACACTCAGGTTATTAAACCTAACAGAGTGACCTAGATGCTTTGATACCAATTGAAAATACTTGGATCTATGTATCCACGGGACCTAGAGGAGGGTGAATAGATATTTAAAATTTTAATCTAATATAAATAACTTATTCAATTACCAATCACGGTTCAGGTAACTAAGTCGATCACATGCGTAAATCTTAGATATGATTGATTTTATTAATGCGATTAATTTAATTGACTTAGTTCAAATATATTAGAGATATATTTTGTACTGATTCGTTTGTCTTAATCTCACAAATATAATAATGGCGACAAATCAAACCATGCATACACAATTTTTACGAGAAAACCCTCAACTAAAAATCCTACAGACCACGTCCAAATATGAAACGATCGACTATGTAGAATTACTAAATACAAAAGTTATCAAGCGTGCACAACGTTCTTTATAGTTTTTAACTTGAATCCTTCAAGCTCACTGTCGTTCCTTTCACTCTTTCTCGTATTATCACACACGAGTCCACGACGCCCTTGCATAATCACAATCACACGATCAACACCTCTTGGTCCGCTCCGAATGTGCAATCAAACCAAAGTAGTTTTTAGGTCATACTAAGAACAAAGAGTAAATCAATTGTGTTCTTAGGAAGATCAAGCTTGGAGAATAAACATAGAGAATCAAAACTCAAGTTATGATTATCAATGGAAGCCTTAAGAGAACTAGGGTTTCTCTTAGCTTCTTGGGGGCTCTAAAGGCTTTTGAAATATCAAGTTTTCACCTAAAGGGGTCCTATATATATTAGAAGCAAGCCCCCTATGAGTTTTAATAATAGGTTGAGTCAAACAAAACCATTTTATGAATTTGATCTATTTGCGTCAGTCCAATTGATTGGCCTTGTCTGATCGGACAAACAGTCCAATAAATCAGGCTATCAATCGGGCAGATAGGCCAATCAATTAGGCTTATTTAGATTTATACAAAAAACTATATACATTTGTGCCATGGGATTTAACCACAAGCTCAAGTACACTTAGAGAATGATTAATTAAAGATTATGACTTAGATTTTAATGTCTCTAAGTCACTTTCCAACCTATATGTGTGATCGGATGAAGCTTTCAATCTTTAGATGAAACTTTATGGTCTTCTAATAGTCTTTAGGTAGTCTTGAGTGACAAAATCATATAAACATTCTAACAGCCTAACTACCCACACACTAGGGTGGATATGAGAACAAGTTTTGTCATATGAAATTAGCCAACACAAAAAATCTAGACCTTACAAATGATCCATATGTTCATATGGAAAGTCCTTAAGGGAATCCTACCCACCCGCTAATTGCCCTTCATTCTCACATTAGGGATATGGATTCTGGTTGTCCAATATGTGGCCACCCAAGAGAAAACGTGTGTGCCATGTTCTAATATCCTGGTTCTACAAGAGTTTGGTTCACGTCCCCCCAATCCCTAAGATGTCTTGATTGTGACCAATACATGACTGAATTTACGTGCATTCTTCTTTGGAGACTTTGGCTTCTCATAAATGAGTCCATCTTCTACACCAGAATGGAAGAACCCTCTCTCTGTCCTACTAGAGGTCAATTCTTCTAGGATTACCGAGTCCAGTTCTGAGCCCCGTGTAGTAGAAGTCTTCTGGGTTGGCAGTATCCACTTGAGTTTTGGGAGAAACTGAATTCTGATGGATCATATATATGGGACCCATCTACAAAATCTACGGGGCTTGGTTTTATTATTGAGAATTTAGCTAATGTATGATTGTCAGCAGGCGACAGGAGGCAGGAGGTAGGAGATCCAGAGCGAAGTCTGCAGAAGAGGCCGTAGCAGAAACCCTAAAGCGGGGTCTACAGGTGGCAAAGGACTTCCACATCTGGAAGATCGTGGTTGAATCGGATGCAAAAGGCCTCACTGAACAACTAAATGAGACCTTTTGAATTAGGTTGGTTTGTCTCAGCAGTGTATGCTGATTTACTACTTGTTGCTAAGTCTTTTGTGGATATTTCTTTTGTTTACTCCCATAGGGAGTCTAGCTTGGTTGCTGATTTTAGAATTCTAGTTTTTTGTGGTTGGAGCCCCTCCCTGAATGGCTGGTTAATGTTTGTCAAAAAGGTCCAAGGGACCCAGACCATCTTTGCTATTGCTATGTTTTAGTCTGTTTTACTTCAATGAACCGGGTTCTCTCTCTCTCTCTCTCAAAAAAAAAAAAAAACCCACCCTTGAAAATGTCCTTTCTAGTACGCATTATGTGCCCTTTGCAAGGCACTTGCATACAGAGGGAGGGATTGTTTCTTCCCGTCCTCTCATTATGATTAGACGTATCTCTACATCCATGGCCGGCTAATTCCCATCTCTTGATCGAGATGACTAAGACAGCCTTTCACTCGTTTGTCTTCTATTCCAAATAAATACTTGGACCTTAAATCAACTAAATTACTAACACTTTCACGAGTAAAACTTCTGTCACAATCGGATTGCAAATCACACAAACACAGCCAATGAGTTCTCGGCACGTACACCTAAAAAGCAAAAGCACATGGTACGTTGCAAAAGCACTTTTGTACGTGCCGAGAACTCATTGGCTTGTGATTGTGTGATTTACAATTTCGTGTGATAGAAGTTTTACTCCACTTTCACCACATCGAAGAGTAAAGCTTCGTCGACAGGGCTGGCACGTGGATTTTGTACCGCCAGACCACCTCGGCCTCACCACCCACGTACATGTGAGTGTTTTGGCAAAAAACACCTGGGTACGTGTGTGGTGAGGCCGAGGTGGTCAGTCCGGACAAATCCACGTGCCATGATCTGCTGCCCTGTCATCTCCTTCGATGACAGGGCCCTATTATCAAAGTTTTATCCCAAATCGAATATAATTTCTCTATGATTCATCATAGAATAAAGACAAAGTCACAAAATAATTAGTAGACAAAAGCATCGTTTAAATTAAGGGTCAGGATCAGGGGTCAGAAATTTTGACACAAAATTTAACACCAATTTTGGTGTACCCACCTGAAAGTTAAATCAATGGCTGGTTTTTGGTGAGGATGATCTGCTCACAATATAGATCACCCCAACAATAGATCAGCCCATTCTGAAATTTCTAACCCCATCAAATGTGGGTTTCAAGTTAACGGTAAAAAATAAACAGTCCATAATGATTTGAATTTTTGTGTGGCGATCTCCTCACCATAGAGACCATCCTCACCAAAGATCATCCCATTCCAAAACTTCTAATTTATATCTTGGCCCCCACCAATTTTTTGGTGTGGAAATTTTGTGTAAAAAATTTGTGTCCCCTGATCCATTTCATGCATGCGTTGACCACGCTTAGTAAGGCAATCAAACGGCCAGACAAAGAAACAGGTGTTACATGAAACTACATCTTTCACGCGGTATTGACAAGCTGTAGAACATTTATATATTGAAAAGTAAAATGGGAAGATGGGTTCACGGGTTGAGTTCTATTTACTTCGATGGGTGGGCCCACAAGCCCAGTTGGACTACTGACTAGAGAGAGAAAGAATCGAGAGATCACGGGGCTACATATCAGATGGAGACAAAACACTTAAAACAGCCACGTATGCAGTGAAGATCTGACGCACTAAAATTCTCCTCCTTTCCTCCACAAAAAATATTTCACGCCACGTCATCTACTCCCCAAATATTTTGCCCTTCTTTGAAGCCATAACTACCAAACCATATGATGAAGAGTTCAAAGGGTTTGAAATTTGAATACAAATGGGGTGTCAATGGGTATCCGAATAACCAATGTACGCTAGGACCCGGTTCTATCGAAACCCGAGAACTTAATTCAGTACCGGAACCGAAACTACTTTCGGTAAACGGATATTAAGACTGGACTGGAACAGAATATGATAGGACCATAATGGCCGTTATAATGGAAATAACGGTAACACCCCCAGTCTGTTATACCGATATAATGGCCCATTTTAAACTTTGATTTATACAACATATATAGGTACCCGATAGATATAGGAGTCGGGTATTTGTTGGTACTGAAACTGGAACCGAAATGACACCGAACTGTTGTAAAAACGGGTTCTGGGTATAGTAGTATCCAATCCGGGCTGAACCGTTGACGCTCCTCCCATTTGATTGGTTGAAAGAATAGTATATCAGGGGGTAATTTGGTAAATCTGAAAGATATACATAGTGGTAAATAGTCATGTGATTTCAGCCACTAAGGTTTCATGAGATCTCAGCCAGAAATTGGAGATGCCATGGGGCCCACAACTTCCCCCTCCTCATTTCCCTAGGCGGCTAGCCTAGGCTTGCATATTTCCAAAACGCTACGGGCGTACTTGTGTATCTTTTTATAATGACGAAATTAACCCTATTCTCTTACATATATGTCACATGAATCCCTTCCCTTCCTTTCACCTGCTATTATGCTTTTGTGTCCATACAAGACAAAGTACAATTAATTGATTGATCACCTATATGCCTCTGATCAAACGGTTTGATGAATGGACAATCATACAAGAAAATCTCACTGATCGGACAATCCTATCCATCTGATCAACCACTCGGCTTTTTGTCTGTCAACGAACATCCATTTTCTTTTCTCTAAATCATCCAATTAACTAGGGGCGGGGCCCATCAATTGAAAATTTTGAACCAATGGGCGTGCCCACTTTTGTGATGGTGAGCATTGATCGTTTCTATACTTCATCCCAATTCTCTAATAATTATCTGCAGTGTATCAAAACCTAAAACTCAAATTCTGGAAAGTTCATCCCCTCGACTTGATTCGATGGCTCTTGAGTCTGGTCGAGTTGACTCGCTCAATCGAGTTTGGAGTAGACTTGCCGTAAGTAGCTACCAAGGTTTAAAAGGGGCCGCTATAACTGTATAACGACCGGGGCGTTACCCTTTTCCATTATAACGGTCATTATAACGGATTGTAATACACGGGAAAAAATGAAAAAAAATGGGAAAATAACGGAAATAACCAGAAAAAAACAGAAAATAGTGGAAAAAACAGCTTTAAAATTTAAAATTCAAAATTTCAATTTCAAATGTTCAATCAAATTTATAACGGAAAATAACTAAAACAAAAGACATTTTAGCAAAAAAGAATCAGAAAATAACGGTTGTTATTTTCATTTTAACAGAAAAGTAACAGAAATTAACGGCTGTTATAACAAAAATAACGGTCGTTATTTTCTGAGCTTTAAAACGTTACGTAACAGGGGAGATCCGAATCCTTTATAACGGCCATTTTGTAAACCATGGTAGCTATTAATCTATCATTAGACAGCTGAGTGTGCCCGTCGTGTCGACTCGTCTCGTCCGAATCATAAAACCATGAATTTATCCGATTTAGCACAAATACCTCAATATGAATTGGCAGGACAAAAACCACATTATTGCACCCAACGGGCCGGGGGCACGTGAACTATAAAACAAGCAAATCTCCTCTTCGTTAAAGAAATGGCAATAAGGACTAAGTAGTGCACGTGAACCATATAAAAAAAAAAACACAAATAGGAAACCATAATGGCAAATCGCTGTAAACTTTTTGTGGCCCTTATTGATTAATATACCCCCATTTTCATATAGCAAGCACCAAGAGTAGTTCAAGCGCTCATCAGCTTGCAAAGCCAAGAAGGGAGTTACAGAGAGAAAGAGAGCTTCATCAATGACGAAACAAGGTTGTGAGATAGAAGCAATAAACATCAATTACAAGATCTACACAGATAAGAAACAACACCCATTAAAGATCTTCAACAAAGAACACCAACAACAACCAGAAGAAGATGATCAAGAACAAGGCACAGAAACAAAACCAAGCATTCGGAATGTGTTGAAGGACGTATGTTGCAGAGCCAAACCATGGGAGATTCTTGCAATTGTCGGCCCGAGTGGTGCCGGCAAGTCGACGCTCTTAGAAATCCTCGCCGGGAAACTCGTCCCGCAAATGTCGTCCATCTTCATCAACCAAAAGCCCATTGACATGTCCCTCTTCAAGAAAATTTCTGGCTATGTTACTCAGAAGGACACACTCTTCCCTCTTCTCACTGTTGAAGAGACCCTCCTGTTCAGTGCAAAGCTTAGGCTTCAGCTTCCTCCATCTCAATTGAGCTCCAAAGTGAAGGCATTGATCAATGAGTTGGGCCTGGGCCATGTTGCGGAGGCCCGTGTCGGTGACGATAGAGTACGCGGTATCTCCGGCGGTGAGAGACGTCGCGTATCGATCGGCGTCGATGTTGTACATGATCCGAGAGTGTTGATTCTCGATGAACCAACGTCGGGACTCGATAGTACTTCTGCTCTTCAGATCATCGACATGTTGAAGACCATGGCGGAAACAAGGGGTAGGACTATAATTCTTAGTATCCATCAGCCCGGGTTTCGAATTGTCAAGCTGTTCAATTCCATTCTTTTATTGGCTAATGGCTCCGTTTTGCACCACGGAACCGTCGATCAGCTTCAAGGGAATTTGAGGTCCCTAGGACTACAACTCCCTCCTCATGCAAATGTCGTCGAATTCGCCATCGACGCCATCGAAACCCTTCAAGAACAGCAGCAACAACAATTACAACTAGTGCACCATGATCACCCACAACACAAAAGAAGGGATGAAGGTGAGTATAGAAGTGGTAAGTTCACTCTGCAACAGCTCTTTCAACAATCTAAGGTGGTGGATGAAGAAGTCATTAATGTTGGGATTGATCTTCATTGTGGTTTTGCTAATTCTAGATTACGCGAAACCGTTATACTCACACATAGGTTTTCGAAGAACATTTATCGAACGAAGGAGCTCTTCGCGTGCCGAACAATTCAAATGTTGATCGTTGGGCTCGTCTTGGGTTCGATCTTTTACGATCTTAAAGACGATATAGTCGGCGCCGAAGAAAGAGTAGGCCTATTTGCATTTATCTTGACATTTTTGTTATCCTGCACAACAGAAGCTCTTCCTATCTTCTTGCAAGAGAGGGAGATTTTGATGAAGGAGACATCAAGTGGAAGCTATAGGGTCTCATCTTATGTGATCGCAAACGGACTCGTCTTCCTACCGTTTCTGTTCATCCTCGCCGTCTTATTCTCTGTGCCATTGTACTGGCTTGTGGGTCTTAACAGAAGTTTCATGGCTTTTATGTATTTCTTGCTGTTAATCTGGTTGATCTTCTATACGGCGAACTCGATCGTGGTTTGTTTCAGTGCCCTTGTGCCGAATTTCATCGTGGGGAACTCGGTGATATCGGGTGTGATGGGATCGTTCTTTCTGTTCTCTGGGTATTTCATATCAAAGAATGGGATGCCGAATTATTGGATCTTCATGCATTATATATCACTTTTCAAGTATCCCTTTGAAGGGTTTTTGATAAATGAGTTCTCAGGCTCAGGGAAGTGTTTGGATTACATGTTTGGAACCTGTGTTGTGAGTGGAGAAGACATGATTAGGGAAGAAGGATATGGAGAGGAGAGTAGGTGGAGGAATGTTGTGATCATGGTTTGTTTTATCTTGTTTTACAGGTTCATCTCTTATGTCATTCTTAGATGTAGGTGCTCTCAAATGGGTCTCAAGAAAGCTCTACTTTGAAGAATAAGGTGACATCTCTCTCTCTCTCTCTCTTCATCTCTCTCTCTCTCTCTCTCGTCTTCACAAGTATGTGAATATGGTAGTCCACATGTTTTGAGATTAAAGATAGTCTTCAAAGAACAAATTTCTGATCAATAAACATGACATGTCGTTTCTAAGAGCAGACATCTCTCTCTCTCTCTCTCTCTCTCTCTCTCTCATTCAAAAGTTCATGCCTTAGATGGATATTGATAAGGATGGAACTTTTTTCAATCTGAGGCCCATAGGGCCCATACCAGTTACATCAGAAAGAGAATCGTTTATTTAATGAAAATTCATACTTGCTCACCTACCCACGGTCCACATGGCGCACATGTGATGAGTAAAACTTCTATCACAAGAAATTGTAAATCACACAATCACAAGCCAATGAGTTCTCGGCACGTACACAAGTGCTTTGCAACGTACCCACGTGCTTTTGCTTTTAGGTTTACGTGCCCAGAACTCATTGGCTGTGTTTGTGTGATTTGCAATCCCATTGTGACAGAAGTTTTACTCACATGTGATGGTTGGAAAAACATCAAATCAGAGACCCACCTACGAGACTTCCTAACCCCAAATGAGTCCACTCATGTGTGATCCTAGCCACAAATAATTGCTTTATGGAGAGAGTATTATTACCTCAATTGCTTACTTGATTCACCCACCCACGTGGTTGGCCGTAAGCAATTTGCTACTTTCCTAAAATCAAAAGAAAAGTTGCCTATTGGTCACTTTATTGTTAGTTCTACAAATCAAGGTTTAAAGGAGGCCGTTTTAACGGTTAAACGGACTGGGGGCATTACCGTTTAAACAGCCATTAAAACGGATTGAAACGGCCAGGGGCAAAAACGGAAAAATGGAATCAAATGGATTTTAACGATTTTTAACGGAAAAAAATGGCGCTGAAATTTAAATTTTGAAATATGAAAATTAAAAAAAAAAAGGGAATATTTTAACAGAATTAAACGGACTTAATGGCCTTTTTCACAAAAAAATTCAGAATTTAACAGTTGTTTAAACGATTTTAACGGCCCTTGAAACAAAAAACGGCCATTAAATTCAAAAACGTTAAATGTGTTTAAATGGTTTTAACGGAAACGGGCTTGGGACATTACCGTTTAAACAGCCGTTTTTAAAACCACGCTACAAATAAGCTTGTTACTTTATTTGTAGTCCAGATCATGTACGAGGTGTTAGATGGCTACCCACCTCCCATGCGTCTTTGTCTGTCACCTACTTTTTTAAATTCAGTTGACATTTCGTGCAATCCAAGAGATATGGGAGCATTGTTCGAAATCTCGGGATCGATGGACTCCGATCCGGATCGCCCGATCCAGAACGGGTTCGGTACATCTTGGCCGAGACGAAGTGAGACTTCCTAGGGAAACAAAGATCTTGGCCGAGACAATCCATTTTTGGATTGGATAGGTGGGCTCCGATTCCAATCCGGATTGCCCAATCCAGTGGAGACTTTGAACCATGTATGGAAGTTTATTAAATTACCAGCACCTTCGAGTACAGTGTTGTGTTAGATGTCTTGTATTCTGCACGATTTTACTGTTAATTAAGCCACAACTTTACGCAAGTCCAACCAGAGTAAGTTTTTTCGTCTATACAAGTTCGCACATTTTGTGTTGGAGTACAACTTGTATTACGGGTACTTCAGGTATTTCATTGTATATACCTCTAAAAGGGGCAATGTGAGTGTACTTATACATTGAAAGAGAGAGAGGAAACCAATTTTACTGTGGCACGTGCATGTGATTGTAAGGGCCTCATCAACATTGATTGTGGACCACAGTTTAAGCCACGTGGCACACTCTTAGAGACCACTAACCATATGAATTTTTAGCCTATCCCTAGATGGACTTACATATCAAAATTCAACCTGGTTAGTAATTTCTATCCGTTGGATTAGAGTATTTTTCTTGGTTTACTTTTAACTGGATTTCGAGCATTGTATGTGGTACTCAAATCCAAAGGTTACAAATCACTAATCAGGCTAATGTTTGGTATGTAAGTCTATCTAGAGATGGGCCAAGCATTCATATGATCAGTAGTCTCTAAGAATGTGCCGCGTGGACGGCAACCCCGGCTTTGGCTTTATAAGAGCATCTCCAACAGGTATCCATCATAGTTCGCCAAGCCAAAGTTTGGCAAGAAAACCCAAAATGATCTTTCAGCAGCCTTGCTAGCCCCCTTGCTATTTTGTGGGGTTAGCTAAAACCCCTCCACCTCACCAATGTTGGCGAAGTTGCTACTTGTTAGGTTACCATTTTACCCCCGATCATATATCTCTTTCGTTGTTTCTAGAACGTGAGTCGTAAAACCCTAGAACCAGGTGAGAAGTTGGGCTGATTAGAGCTTCTAACTGATTTTGATTTTTGTTGAATCCCTAAAACCCTAAAACAGAGGAGAAGAGCAGTCGACAAAACCCACCCTAGTCAAGATTTGCCATCGAAGGAGGTAACACCATAATAATGGAGGTCACTCCAGCCCTAATCTCAGTTCATCCTCTCAAGAAATCCATTGCAGTCCCCACCAGTTCTGAACTTCACGACTTTGATCCATTGTGAGTTCTGCTTATTATTTTTCAAGGGTTTGGTTCAATTTTCATCGATGAATCTTCAAATCTATATAAGGTCTTCATCGTTACTTGTACAGCGTCCGATTTAGGATCAAAGACTCTTGATAAACATAGATTCCTATCTTTGTTGGTTGGTAATCTAGATTTTGGGGTATTTTGGTCCAAATTGGAACATAGACGACAAGATAAACAACGAAGAAAGAGGAAAGGGCTGATGTTTAGCTAAAGCTTTCATCAGTAAAGGGCCTAAAGGGGGACTATTGTTGGCCAAATTTTAAGTGTTAAGCTCTAGGTAACTCATTGTTCTAGTCATTGCTTATACTTGTTTCACAATCCAATGAAGGTTTTGGAATAAATGAGTAAGATGAATCGAAGGAGTAGCTTTTGAAATGCTATAGCTACAAAACCATACATGAGAGTGAAATTATTAGATCTTAGGTCTTTGCTATAGGTCGAGGAATGTCGTGACCATAGTTCGCTTTTATCTTTACAGCTTACTCTTATGTCTCTCAAAGGGATCTCAAGAGAGTTCTAGCTTGAGGAACAGGGTGACATCGTTGCTTTTTCTTTTCATACTAGTCTCTTTCATTTTCTTCTAAATTGTTCAGAGAATTCATACTTTGGATGTATATTGACAAGGATGGAACCTTTTTCAGTGTTAGGTAGATGGGGCCATACCAGTTTACATCACACCCCAATTTTATGTGGAGGAGAATCATTTGTTTGAGAAAAATTCACAATTCCTCACCTACACATGTTCCACGTGGTGCAAATGTGATGGTTGGAAGAACATCTAATCAGGGGACCCACCTATATATGAGACCTCCTAACCACAAATAATTGCTTTATGGAAAGCGTTATTACCTGAATTGCTTTCTTGTTTCACCCATCCACGTGGTAGGCCGTAGTCAAATCGCCACTTTCTTTAGTGGGTAATTAAAGGAAAAGTTGTCTTGTTAGTTCTCTAAATAAGCTTGTGGATCACAACATTCCTAGAGTTTTTTTTTTTTCTTTATATATATAAATATATAGGTAAACATTTATTACTACCCCAAAAGACTCGATCCTGGGTAGGGTGGATAGTAACATTTGGATGGTTTAGATAGATGCCAAGGGGGGGCAAGGTTTATAACATCCATGCCATGAACAACCATATTAACAAATATATGAACCATACATACATGAGAGTGAAATTGTTTGATCTTAGTGGCGGAAAAATCGAAGTATATGTTTGGAATAATTAAAATTCAATAACCGAAAATAAGAATTCCATAAATTAATGAAAAAGCACTAGTTAAAACTAGTAGTAACAGTCTGGAAGCAGAAATGTATTCTTCTATAAAATCACAAAATAAACTTAAGAACTTATCGGTAGAGGCACGTCCCAGACGCTGTCCCCTTGAGTTGATTAACATCCACTGTAAGTTGAAACCTTGACGCTATGAGATGCGTCAGATGTTCACCTCCCAGGATACAACTACCATTCTTTATAGATTCTAGCACAGAATATTGTAAAATCGAACCTTTTGTGGACGAACCCAAAAAACAAGAATTCTTCATAACAAAGAAAAAGATAAAGAGGAATGTTTTATGTAAAATAGAGATTACTGATTTTCATATTACTGACCTCAAGAGAAAGTCCTTTTAAATAGAAATATTGAAAGTATCGTTTGGCCCTAATTAAGTAGTATCAAGGGCATAAAACGGCAATAATATTTATGGCATTAAAAGGGGGATCAAACAATAAAAAGTGTTTAGAAATTGCTTAAGAAACACGTTAAGGGTTCGTAAAAAGATAGCTACAGTCCACAGCCTGCACCTGGCAACCCGACCCGGCTTGGTGTTGTGTTTTTTAATCGTGCATAGTTGTGCCCATTGGACACAAAATTGAGACCCAAGGGCTCCACCCTTTAGGGCCAAATATCCTTATATACTCAAGTACTACCTCTTCACTCCCAAGCAATGTGGGACTAGAAGTTTTTCTCAAAACTTGACTTCAAAGAGAAGCACTTTTTATTTTCACTCCAAAAATTTCAATTCCAAATCTTCAAAAAGTTTAGAACAAATGCCATGTAGGTAAAAGTCCTAAGTTCAAAACTCCTTAGGACACTTTTTCTTTAACACAAATTTTTTATTCAAACATTTATCTAACAATCCCCTACATGAATAAAAATTTAAGATAAATCAAGGTTAAATTTTAACATGTCATGCATGGGCAGAGATGTCTTTCGGAATTAAACCTCTACTTAATGTAAGTCTATCGTGTTTGTCCAGTAAATTGTAAACCAAAACAGCGAACTACACAACTTTCTTTATCCTATTATATGAGTTATTTTGTGCACGACCAATTGTAGCAAGACAATCATAATGAATAGAAACATGTGGCACTGGCTTTGGCCATACTGGAATATCCATTAAGAAATTTCTTATCTATTCTATTTTTTTTTCCAACTTTGTCTAAAGCTGTAAACTCGGATTTCATTGTGGATAAGACAATGCAAGTTTGTTCGGTTTAGATGATTTCCAAGAAACTACAACTCTTCCAAAAGTGAGAATACATATCCACTTATGAACTTAGATTCATTAGAATCCAAAATCCAATTTGCATAATTCTGTAGTAGGATAACTATTAAAATGTAGACCATAGAGTAAAGTGTATTTAAGATATCTCAAGATCCTAATTAGGGCTTCCCTGTGTTCATGTCCTAGGTTATACTACTATATCTACTAAGTCTCCTTATAACATAAACTATATTCGATATAGTACAATTCATAATATACATTAAACTCCCTATTACCCTTGAATATTCAAGTTGAGACACTTTTACACTAGTGTTCTTCTTACTATTTAGATCAAAAGGAGTACTAACTGGATTACTCTCAAATTGATTAAACTTTTTTAACACTTCGTCAATATAATGTGCTTAAGATAGAGTTCTCACTTGGAATTTTAATAAGTTTGATCCCTAAAATGACGTCAGTGTTTGATATAAATACTTTAGAAATTTTCCATGCCATTGTTTAAGAGTTTAAGCCCATACAACGATTTTTAAGTCTATACACTTTTTTTTCCTAATCCTTTAATTACAAAACATTTAAGTTGATCTATGATAACTTCTTCTAATTATCTGTTTGGGAAAGTGGATTTTACATCTATTTATTGGATTTCCAATTTATGGATAGATGTAAAAGCCATTAGCACTAATGTAAGTCATTCTAGTCACTGGAGACAAGATTCAACAAGGACCTAGGCAACACGCAAACTCAGCAAGAAACGCCATTCAAACTGCTCTCGTCACCTTGCAATGCAAGAGAAGATGGTTGACCAATTCCGCGCTATGCTTGCACATCGAACAAAAGTCAACAATAATGACTATTTAGGCTATAAAGTGATCTATCATCAAAATCTTGTCCAAAGGCGTTGTCCATAAGAAGAAAGCAGTCTTTAAAGGCACTTTGGATCCTGACACAAAAGAGGCCAGATAAGAATCACATGACTCCCTAATTAGAACCTCACAAAAGGAGCATACCAAAAATCGACGACCATCACCAAATGCGTTTATCCAGCTCCAAAGGGCGCAAAAGATAGTCCTATAGACAATACAATAATCTAGACACAGCCTCAATCTCCCAATCATTAAAGTCTTCTTCTAAGTCCAAGACTTCATGTCAACTCTTCCCTTTCCCGATTAGGACAGATCTGAATAGAAAGATTCTTCTTGTCGGAGAGCAAGAACAGGCTGGGAAATTCCCCCCATCAGAGGGACATCTCCACACCACATGTCCTCCAAGAATCTAACCTTGTCCCCAATCCCCGCCTTGAACTTTGCCCCCTTAGAAAATTTCACCACAACTTTCATAATGCCCCTCGAAACACTACACTCATAGACCGAATGAACAACTCTCCCATCCCAACCAAATTCCGACGCCCCAGATTTACCTTCTATCACCTTGCTCCACAAACTAGAAGTCTCCTCCCCAAATCCTAACAACCATTTTCTCAATAAAGCCACATCCGTGACTAAGATCTTTCGTATCCCTAAGCCTCCTTCCGACTTGGGTTGACACACTGTCTTCCCATCAACCAAGTGAACACTAGCCAATGAAAACATAGTCTACTGTTTTAGGACCTAGTTATTTTTCTTAGAGGAAGGAATAGCCGCATTTGCTAATCATCCCCACTTGAGGTTAATGGAAGGAAGGTTTCCTACCCTTCCAAATTTATAAAGAGTTTTACCTTTTATTTTAAAAGCTATTTTGTTTAATATTAGACATGTTGATAGAAGAGCTCCCCCATCATGTATAAAGGAAACTTTGAACTGTTAACCATAGCATTAACATAGCTTACAACCATTTTCTCAATAAAGCCACATCCGTGAGTAAGATCTTTCGTATCCCTAAGCTTCCTTCCGACTTGGGTTGACACACTGTCTTCCCATCAACCAAGTGAACACTAGCCAATGAAAACATAGTCTACTGTTTTAGGACCTAGTTATTTTTCTTAGAGGAAGGAATAGCCGCATTTGCTAATCATCCCCACTTGAGGTTAATGGAAGGAAGGTTTCCTACCCTTCCAAATTTATAAAGAGTTTTACCTTTTATTTTAAAAGCTATTTTGTTTAATATTAGACATGTTGATAGAAGAGCTCCCCCATCATGTATAAAGGAAACTTTGAACTGTTAACCATAGCATTAACATAGCTTACAACCATTTTCTCAATAAAGCCACATCCGTGACTAAGATCTTTCTTATCCCTAAGCCTCCTTCCGACTTGGGTTGACACACTGTCTTCCCATTAACCAAGTGAACACTAGCCAATGAAAACAAAGTCTACTACTTTAGGACCTAGTTTATTTTTCTTAGAGGAAGGAATAGCCGCATTTGCTAATCATCCCCACTTTAGGATAATGGAAGGAAGGTGTCCTACCCTTCCAAATTTATAAGGAGTTTTATCTTTAATTTTAAAAGTTATTTTGTTTAATATTAGACATGCTGATAGAAGAGCTCCCCCTACATGTATAAAGGAACTTTGAACTATTAACCATAGCATTAACTATTTTTTAAGTGTTCTATTTTTCCTCTTTCATCTCTAGTACTCCATTAGACAAATGAAAGTAAGTGGGGGTGTTTCATGAATTATGCCATTAAGTTCACAAAGTCAAATAAAGGTTTAGACTCGTATTCTTCACCCCTATTTGATCAAAATCTTTTAATTTCATTGTTCAATTGATTTTCAATTTTCAGTTTTATATGTTTTTAAAAAACTTCATCATTATTTTCCAGTACCTAGAACTATCATCTATGAATGTATCAAAGTACTTGTTTCCTCTTTTTTAATTTCATTGTTCAATTGATTTTCAATTTTCAGTTTTATATGTTTTTAAAAAACTTCATCATTATTTTCTAGTAAGTATATTTTACAGTACCTAGAACTATCATCTATGAATGTATCAAAGTACTTGTTTCCTCTCTTGAACAGTACATTTACGATCACAAATCACTACAAATAAGACTGCGTGTCTCACTACTGCGTTTTATGTTTCTATAAGGTTTATGTGTATATTTTGACTCCACACATATTCAATGTTTATTAGTGTGTTTGATAGATCTTCTAAGTTGATCAATTTTCTCAAATAATTATTGTTAATATGACCTAGTCTACCAGGCCACAAATTAATAGAAACAATAATATATGTAAGAGGATGCTTTGTTTTTATTTTCAACATATACAATCAATTTAAAAAAGGCATTCATACAGATATCTTTTTCTCACAAAAGTCATATTCTCGGTCAGTACGAATTTGTCAGCTTTGAAGACTAGTTTAAATCCCTTCTTGCTAAGTAGCAAACCTGACACCAGATTTTCTTGATATTTGGCACATGAAGCGCATCCTTCAATGTGAGAATGTTCTCAGATGTGAACTTCAGTGTAATGGTTCCCTTTTCTGTTACAATAAAAGCTGACGAATTTTTCATTTACAGTTGTTCACCTTCCCCTACCATCTCGTAGGGGGCAAAAGCACTTATGTCACCACAAATATACTTGGTGGCCCTTGCGCCCACCCATTAATCTTTCGGATTGTTGACAAGATTCATTTCTGAGAGAACTATTGATAAATTGGCATTTTCTGCCACATTAGCCTGAACCTAAGCCTGAGCTTGAGCCTGAGCCTGACCATGTCTACGTCTTTGATAACCTTTAGCTTTACAACTCTAACAGTTTCGAGCGTAATGTCTCGGTTTCCCCATACAAAAGCATCCCCCTTCAAGTTTAAAATCTTCTTTAGAAAACCTATTCTTGTCATGAGATTTTTATGACAATCCATCTTTTCTTTCCCCTTGTTTTTATTTTTGTCAAATTTTCCTTCTATTATGTTGAGTTTAGACTTGAGCTCAGAAGCCTTCTCCTTTAGCTCGTTTGTTCGGTTCACCTCTTCTATGAGAAGTCGGACAATTAAATCTTCTAGCGACATTTTTCTTTTGTGTTTAAGGTTATTCTTAAAGTCTTTCCATGATGGTAACAATTTCTCAATAACTATGGCCACTTGGAAGAATTCACACAACTTGTATCCTTCAGCGAATATTTCATGGATTATTATTTGAATTTCTTGACGTTGAGAAACTACTGTTTTTCCATCTTCCATTTTGAAGTCCAAAATTCTTCTTGTAATAAACTTTTTGGAACCAATATCTTCTATAATGTATTTTCTCATGTGCATACCATAGTTCTCG
Source organism: Euptelea pleiosperma (assembly GCA_035048495.1). Lineage (NCBI taxonomy): Eukaryota > Viridiplantae > Streptophyta > Magnoliopsida > Ranunculales > Eupteleaceae > Euptelea > Euptelea pleiosperma. The sequence goes on along the minus strand of CM068542.1, from coordinate 23,675,730 downwards.
AGCAGTTTTACATTGAACATAAACATCGTAAAGAGCAGAAATCATGTAGTTCAGTATGTAGTTTCTAAACATATAATCACAATAATTCTAATTTTTCAATGTTCTAGTTTGGGTAGATTCAGCATTATCCACTAGAACTGGTTTGTCTTCAATAAGCATGTGAGCAATATTCAAAGTATTCAGGTAGAATAACAACTTCATTTGTCATCTTTTTAAGTTACTTCCTTCAAAGATTTCTGATTTTTTGGAATGATTCATTTTTAATTAATCTGAATAGCAAAACTTCAATCACCTTAAAATTGTGGAAAAATCGAAAGGTATAGTCAAAATAATTTAAAGGGTAATTTAGTATTACCCCCTTGGTGTGCTAAACTAATTCATAGTACCCCCCTGCACTTTGAGATTGGCGTAATACCCCCCTTGACCAAGTTCTGGTGGCGTTGACTACATTAACCGTCACCTTAACTTTTAAAATGTCTAAAGTGCCATTTACTTATTAAATACCCAAACTTTCCTTCAACTCTTCGTCCCCGAGAAACCAATCCAACGAAAAACATGAAATGGCAAGAAACATGAATCCAGATGGTTCAAAATCAATTTTGATGGTGCTGTCAAACAAGGGGCAGATCTATCAAAACTACCACATCCAAGAACAAAACTCAACCCATTATCACTGAACAGATCCAAACATCCACGATTCCACGGAGAAAAACCCAGTGAGCATAAACTTAAAAGCCCATACAAGACCTAGTTCATAGAACAAAAACCCAAACAACGAAAAATCTAGAAACCCATGAAACCTAATTGGATGAATGGAGACAACACTGAAGAAGACGGCGATTTAATCTCTGAATTCAAACATCTACAGTCCAAATTCCATCAAACACGATTACCAGTCCTTGAGAGAATCGCAACAACCTGCAAAGCTTATCTCACAAAAGCCAACAAAGAAATCACGGAAGGGTTTAATCACTATAGCTTCAATAATCTCCTGTGTCTTCCTTCTTGTCCCTCTCCTTCTCTTCTCTCTCATCGTCAACAAAATCAAAGCTTACTAAAGGCTTTGGCAATTCTTGTCTTCGTTTTTTACTAAAGGCTGAACGTCTTCATCTTCATTTTCTGCTGTATTTGTCGTCTTCGGTAACAAGAGGCCTTCAACGAAGGAAGGGCCAGGGTATTTTATAAAAGTAAGTTTTTGGTTTCGGTGGTTGGGTTTTGGCAATTAAAGGTAATATCAAGGGCAATATAGACATTTGTCTCTTAAAGAAATGGCTACGTGTCCTGTCTAGTTAATCAACTCGGCCCGACTTTGGTCAAGGGGGGTATTACCCCAATTTCAAAGTGTAGGGGGGTATTACAAATTTGTTTTAAATAGCAAGGGGGTAGTACTAAATTACCCTAATTTAAATAATAACTAAAATTCAATATTCGAAAATAAGAATTCCAAAAACTAATGAAAAGGAAGTACTGAAATTCATATATTATTAATTGCAATGAGATTATGAGTAAGATTCAAAGTCATGTGCAACTGCACTGAACTGGCTACAATGACGCATGCCTAAACTTCTATGTAATTTTCTTTAAACTTTTTGGTGCTTAAAATTCTAGAACAATAGTGAGACTTGGATTCAGAGATATATGCATCTTCAATGAACTGGCTACAACGATGCACTAATAAACATCCAAGTAAGTTTCCATGAATTTTTTGTGCTTAAAATTCTAGAACAATCGTGAGAATTGAATGCTATAAGATCAAAAAAATTTCTTTTGATTTATGGCTGAAACACCATCAAGGTTGGCTTGATTTATCTGTTTTGGTGAACTTCCATCCATGTGCTTGACTCTTTCATCTTACAAAAACAATTCAATGTAAACTTAGTTTATTAAAATTATTGGCTTATATTTTTTGTATTTTCTTGAGACGTTTTAGTTTTGTGATCAATTGATTTACTATTCTTTGGATGTTCGTTTTGCACTAATCAAGAAGCAAAGATTTTTTTACAATCCCCTTTTTCATTGGAAAATTTCCAAATAATAATGGAATCTACATTATTTCCCAAACTAAGAACACATTTTTACCAAGGTGAATTTTTGACGAAATCACCTATCCCTCTCTAACCAACTGCCTTAAAAGTTACAAGTTGAAAAGTTTAAAGATGTACTTCATTATACCTATTTCACTCTAAACTCGAGTTAGGGGAGTAAATCCTTGATGACGGACCACAAATGAGCCATGTGGCACAGTCTTAGAGACTAATGACCCTATGGATGCCTGGGTGGACCTACAGACAAAAAAACAGCTTGCTTAGTGATTTCTAGCCATTGGATTCTAGTCTTTTTCATGGGTTTAGTTTTAACCATGGATTTGAGCATTATCTAGGTATTCGAAACCAAAGGTTACAAATTGCTAACCATGATGATTTTTGGTTCAATGGATGGGCCAAACATCCATACGGTTAGTGTTCACTAAGAGTGTGCCACGTGGCTCATTCTGTAGTCTATCATCAGTGTATATGACGGACATCCATCATCAAATATTTATTCAAGTTAGAAGACCTTTTCTTTCCATCCAAGTTATCCTCCAAACAAATGGGTAGGAATCACGACAACATGATCATGAGTGACGAAAATCAAGTAGTAATTGACGACAAACTGTTAAAGATACAACGATAAATAATATACATTGACGATAAATATTTGTAAAAGCGACACCAAACATTTGAATAGTGACCACATGCATAGTTACGGCAAACAGCAAACATGTCTACAAGTAGATAAATGAGGACAAACATTTGTAGAAGCGATGCCGAACATGTGCATAATGACAACAAACATGTCTTCAAGATTAAATGACAACAATCATATAGTATTTGATAGCATACTGGTAGAGAAGTGACAACAGATATAAGAATAAGTGACGGCAAACATTTGTGAAAGTCACACCAAACATGTGCATAGTGATGACATACGTGTCTTCAAGATTAAGTGATGACAATCATTTAGTACTTAACAAAATACTACTAAATAAGTGACAATAGAAGAAAAAAAAAAGTGACGACAAACATTTGTAGAAACAACGCCACACGTGGATGGTGACGACATATGTGTCTTCAAGATTAAGTGGGGATAATCATTTAGTAATTGACAAAATATTGTTAGACAAGTGAGGACAAACATAAGAGTAAATGACTACAAACAATTGTGAGAGTGGCGTCAAACATGTATAAAGTGACCATATGCACAGTGACAACAAACATGTCTACAAGTAGAAAAGTGATACTAATCATTTAGTAATTGACTGCATATTGTTAGAAAAGTGACAACAGATATAAGAATAAGTGACAATAAACATTTGTCGAAACGACATTAAACATGTGCATAGTAACAGCACACGTGTTTTCAAAATTAAGTGACGACAATCATTTAGTAATTGACGATCTAATGGTGAAGAAGTGATGACAGACATAAAAACATGTAAGGACAAACATTTATCGTCAATATGCACATATTTGGCGTCGCTTTTACAAATACTGTATTAGTGACACCAAACATGTTTACAAGTAAAGAAATAACGACAAACATTTGAAAAAACGATGCTAAACAGGTGCATAGTGACAACTAATGTTTGTCTTCACTTATTCTTATGTCTGTTGTCACTTCTCTAGTATTATATCTTCAATTACTAAATGTTTGTCGTCACTTAACTTTGAAGACACGTGCAATGTCACTATGCACATGTTTGACATTTTTACAAATGTTTGTTGTCACTTCTTTTTATTTATTTTTTATAAGTACTTTTATTTATGTTGTCACTTCTCTAACAGTATGTCGTCAATTACTAAATGATTAGCGACACTTCTCTACTTGTAGACATATTTGTCATCACTACGCATATGGTCACTTTGCACATATTTGGCGTCGCTTTCACAAATGTTTGTCGTCATTTACTCTTATGTCTGTTGTCACTTCTCTAGCAGTGTTTTGTCATTACTAAATGATTTTCCTCTATCTTGAAGACGTGTGTCATAATTATGCAAATGTTTGACGTCGCTTCTACAAATGTTTGTTGTCACTTATTCTTATGTCTGTCGTCAGTTCTCTAGTAGTTTTTTTGTTAATTACTAAATAATTGTCATTTCTTAATCTTGAAGACTTGTATCGTCACTATACATGTTTGGCATCGCTTTCACAAATGCTTGTCGTCACTCGTTCTAATATCTATTGCCACTTTTCTAACACTATGTTGTCAATTACTATACGATTGCTCACTTAATCTTGAAGACATGTTTGTTATCTCTATGCACATGTTTGACGTCACTTTTATAAATGTGTGTCGTCACTTCTCTACTTGTAGACATGTTTGTCGTTACTATGCATATGATCACTATTCGCATGTTTGGCGTCGTTTTTTTAATGTTTGTCGTTAATTTATATTATTTCTTTCATCGCATCTCTAACGCTTTGTTGTCAATTACTACATGATTATCATTACTCATAATCACGTTTGTCATGACTCCTACCTATTTGTTTGGAGGAAAATAGAAGAATAACTTAGGTGAGAAAAAATGGTCCTCTAACTTGAATTTTGTGGAAAATAGGTAGAAGTACAACAGTACATGGAGATGGCAACTTTAAACTTTTCTAATTGCAGCTTTTTAAGCAGTCAACAAGAGAGGGGCACGGTCAATTTCGTCAAAAATTTGCCCTTTGGTTAAAGTACATGTTTTTTTGCAGCTTAAAATTCATGTTTGTTTCCCATGAATGCCAATTTTTCGGAGCTGTGTAAGGCACTCGAGCAAGTGCTTAGATGTCTTGTTGCTGAATCGGAGAATAAACCTGTCAAATTAGAGGCTTTATCCAACGTTTCTAAGGAGAAGACCGTGGGATTCCAGTTGATCCAAACTCGCACCCTCAAACTAGATTTTCCTCGCTGATAATGCCACCAGCATTTTGGATTGGGTCTCACGAATTGAACGTTTTTTCCAATACCACAAAACAGTAGAAAATCATAAGCAGATGACTAGAGTGGAGCACAATCAATTTCCTCAAAAATTTGCTCTTTGGTTAAAGAACAAGTGTTCTTGGTGTTTTTTTCCCATGAATGCCAATTTTTTGGAGTTGTGTAAGGCACTCTAGCAAGTGCTTAAATGCCTTATAGCTGAATCGGAGGATAATCCTGTCAAATTAGAGGCTTCGTCCAACGTTTCTAAGGATGGGATTCCAATTGATCCAAACTCGCACCCTCAAACTAGATTTTACTCGCTATGACAGTGCCACCAATGTTTTGGATTGGGTCTCACGAATTGAACTTTTTTTCCAATACCACAAAACAGTAGAAAATCATAAGGCAACTATTGCTTTTTCCACCTGGATGGTGATCCTTCGCCATGGTTTAAATGGATTGAAGGTAACCTAAATCTTACATGGGTTGAGTTCCTTCAAAAATTGATGTCAAGATTTGGTCCATCACATGAGAATGTTTATGGTTCCTTATTCGAATTGCGACAAACTTATACAGTTCGGGGCTACCAAGCGTAGTTTGAACGGCTTGTTTGTTGTGTTAAAGGGTGGTCGGGGGAGTCATTGATGGGTTCTTTCATCAGCGGTTTATAAGAAGACCCCGAGGTCGATGTCTAGTCTTTCTATCTGATTTCCCTAAAGAAAGCAATCGGAATTGCAAGGCTTTAGGTGGAGAAACAAGGCTTAAGGAAACTTGCGTTACATCCCTCACCACCCAAAGCCATAACCGTTACACCCTATGTAACAAGAACACTCCACTTTTAGGGTTTTTTGCCGTGTCGGACACCTCATACACCTGGACACGCATGTCGACACTTCCCGACACACATCTGGACACTTATGGCCGTGTCACCCCTTATTTTAGTAATTTTTAATATAAAATTGATTTCAAAAAGTAGGTTGGTGTGTTCCATCCTCCATACAATAATAAACTATTAAATATTTTCTACTTCATTTTCTATTTTTTTTTTTTTTGGACAAGTATAGACTTTATTGAAAGCAAGAGAGAATACAAGACAATAATAAACTATTAAATATTTTCTACTTCATTTTCTATTTTTTTTTTTTTTGGACAAGTATAGACTTTATTGAAAGCAAGAGAGAATACAAGAGGGGCAGCAAGGGAGGATGAGATAGCCTCCCCCAGCCAGCCCCAAGCAAGCTAGCCTACACCCTTAAGACAAAGGAGATCCCATCGGAACACAAAGTCCTCAAAAAACAGCCCTTTACATTCAATGTAGAGCTTAGACCAGAGAAACAACAGCCCTTTTATATTTATGATGATAGCCTCCATTCCTTCACTCCTTCCTTCGAACGCACGCTAGTTCCTCTCTTTCCATATTCCCCAGAAGATGGCCATAGGTAGAAGCTTCCACAGAATCCGCCCCTTCTGAGAAAAAGCTGACGTCCTCCAACAATATAGGAGGTCTATCACAGAGCCCAGCATAACCCAGCGCATCCCGAACTCCATGAGAAAGGAGGACCACACCTCCCTTACCACGTGGCAGTGCAAGAGGAGGTGGTTAACACTCTCTCCACTTTGCTTGCACGTGCAGCAGTAATCGACCAAGATGAACACTCTAGATCTCAAGTGGTCAGGATCTTGTCCATCGCTGCTACCCACACAAAGAATGCTACTTTGGTCGAGATCCTGGACTTCCAAACCAAGGCAGATGGGAAGGGCGCGTTGTTAACTCCCTGGAGCTCGTCGTAGGACCTCACCGAAAATTTCCCACTATTCGACCCTTTCCAAATCCTCTTATCCTGATCCTCAGGAGATGGAGTTGCTTCTTGGAGACGGGCTAGCAATCTCACCATGGGCTTTCTCCCAATCGTTTAGGTTTCTCCTAAACCCTAGGTTCCATCCCATTACCTCCCTGTCCCGTTGGGCACACTCTTGGATAGTCCAGTTCTTCCTGTCCGATAGCGAGTAAAGAACCGGAAAGGCCTCTTTCAAAGTCCCTTCTCCACACCAGCAGTCCTCCCAAAACTCGATTCTATTGCCCATCCCTGCTTTATACCAGATTCCACTAGAAAATTCCCCAGAGATTTTTTGTATGCCTCTCCAAACGCTGCAACCATAAGGAAGTGTAGTCCCTCTACTTTCCCATCCAAAGTGGTGCTCCCCATACTTAGCCGCTATCGATTCCCTCCATGGGCCATCAAGCTCCTCTCCGAACCTCCATAGCCATTTTCCCAAGAGTGCTTTATTCATCTCTTTGATAAGCTTTATCCCCACTCCTTTTTTCTTGTCTTTACACACTGCTTCCCATCTCACCAAATGGATTTTCCTTTTGTCCCCTTTGTCGTGCCACAAGAAGTTTCGCATGGTCTTTTCCAGTTCGTGCACCACACATCTGGGGGCCTTGAACAAGGACATGTAGTAGATAGGCAAGCTGGAGAGCGTACTATTGATTAGCACCACTTTGCCTCCTTTTGAGAGGTATTTAGCTTTTCAGGAGGACAACCTTGCCCTGAACCGCTCTATGACTGGCTCCCACATGGCTTTGGACCTGTATGGCGACCCCAAGGGAAGGCCCAGATAGGTAGTAGGCAAAATCTCAGTACGGCACTTCAGGGTATTGGCGAGCATCGCTAACTGCTCCACTTCCCCCACCCCATAAACTTTGCTTTTGGCTAAGTTGATGCGGAGCCCAGACACCGCTTCGAAACAACAGAGGAGCCCTCTAAGGAACCTCACTTGCTCCACCAAGGGGCTTAAAAAGACAAGGGTATCGTCTGCAAATTGCAGGTGAGAGATCACTGGGCCAACCGGGGCCATCTTGAAACCCTCCAACTCTCCCATACAGACCGCCCTATCGAACATCCTGCCCAAAGCTTCCACTACCACAATAAAAAGGAAGGGAGATAACGGGTCCCCTTGCCTCAATCCCTTGGAACTTTTAAAGAAACCCGTCGGGGCTCCATTGACCAAGATAGAGAAGGAGGCCGTAGACACACATTTGTAGATCCACATCCGCCACTTATCGCCAAAGCCCAGTCTCCCCAACGTATAATCCAGAAAGCTCCATTCCACGTGGTCGTAAGCCTTTTCCATGTCTAGCTTGCAAAGGATCCCCGGGTCCCCATCTTTTAATTTGGAATCAATGCACTCGTTCGCGATTAAGACCCCATCAAGGATTTGACGACCCCTAACAAAAGCCCCTTGGGCTGGAGAGATAACCGAAGGAAGCACCTCTCTGAGCCTCGTAGCAAGAATCTTGACAAGAATCTTATATGCCCCTCCCACCATACTAATGGGTCTGAAGTCCCCTATGTCATCTGCCCCTTGAAACTTAGGAATCATGGCTATGAATGTACTATTGGAAGTGTAATCCAAGTACCCAGTCATTTGGAAGTCTCGGAGAACTTGAACCAAGTCACCTCCAATGATGTCCCAACACTGCTTGAAGAAAGCCAAAGAGAATCCATCAGGACCCGAGGCTTTATCAGAAGCCAGATCGGACACTGCTTTCAAGATCTCCTCCTCATCAAATGGCTTTTCTAGCCTCTCCTTGTCCTCTTCACTAATTTCTTTGAACTGCAAGCCATCCAGCCTTGGTCTAAAAGAGGAGACCCCCTTATAAAGGTCAGAATAGAAATCCACAACTCCTTTTCTAATGCTCTCTTCGTCTACCAGAGTGCTACCCCGAATCTGGAGTCTAGAGATATGGTTGCTCCTTCTATGAGCATTGGCTATCTTGTAAAAGAATTTTGTGTTCTGGTCTCCCTCCTTTAGCCATCTTATTCTGGATTTTTGTTTCCAACTCGTTTCCTCCATAAGAGCCGCTTTCTGAGCCTCCTCTTTCAATCTAATTCTCTTCACTCGTTCCTCATCCGATAATGTATCCTCTTCTTCTTTCCTGTCAAGCCCCACAATCTCCTCTAAGATGAGACCCTTTTTCTGGTCTATTCTCCCAAACTCCTCCCTATTCCACTGTTTTATCCTTCCTTTCAACTCTTTAAGCTCTCGCCTAAATTTAGTTCCCGGCCTTCCTATGGTATCAATGGACTTCCACCACTCCTCCACCTTCCTCTTAAAGTTAGGACAACTCAGCCACATATTCTCAAACCGATAGGGGATAGGGCGGGAACTAAATCCCCCACAGTCAAGCATTAGCGGCACGTGGTCCGAAGCCGGCCTGGGCATAGCCAGGAGCGAGACTCCTGAGAAGTGGTCTTCCGAGCTATCAGAGACAAGGAATCTATCTAAACGACTTAGCGTGGGCCATTCTTGGTTGTTAGACCATGTAAATTTGCCCCCTCTCATCGGAAGATCCATTAAAGAGTTCCTATTGATAAAGTCCCCAAACTCTCTCATGCTTTTAGTAGTTCTACCCTTAACATTCTTCTCGGAAGCAAAACGGGTAACATTGAAATCACCTCCAATACACCACAATGTCCCTCCAGCTCCTCCCAGAATTGGTCCCTGAATCTACGGTTCGAAGGCCCGTATACCGATGTTAATGCCCAAGTGCACTGATCCCCCCACACATTTGCACTTTATGGACACCGAAAATGCCCCCAGCAGCACATCCTCCACTTCGATGCTCCTACTTTCCCAAATGATCAAGATACCACCTGCTGATCCTACTGCCGGCAGCGCCTCCCACCCAAGCTCCCTAAACCCACAAAGCTCCTTGATAAGGGATATCTCTACCTTCTCAATTTTGGTCTCCTGCAACATCAAAACTGTAGCCCCCCATCTCTGCGCCATGCTTTTAACCACCGCTCTTCTACCTTTGCTTCCGAGCCCACGGACGTTCCACGACAACATTTTGAGCTTCATTGATTCCTTTGTGGGTTCCTCCCTCTCCTTCGGCTTCCATACACCGCCAACTCGCCGGAGTTAAAGGGGCAGGCCAATCTTTTGATCTCTCTCGGCACCTTGGGTGTACCCATAATGCGATTGGATTTTGCCTCAGGCTTCCCCTTCCTGACCACTGCCCCTGGAGTAGCGTGCTCCTCCCCTGTCTCCTTATCGGTCTCACTAGGATTCTTGATAGATGTGGTAGAGTAAACCTTGTCTCGGTTCTCTGTATTATGGTCCATCTCGCCTCCTTCGATAAGCATCTGGTTCAACCGAAAATGAACTACTTTATTTTATATTTTGTGTTATTTTATTAATAATTTTAAGCATTCATATAATTTAATATATTTTAATAAATATATGTACAGGCGTGTCTCCGTATCGGATTTTTTTAGGTTGCCGTGTCGGATACCTCGTATCCGTGTCGGACACCGACACCCGTGTTAGTGTCCTTGTTACATAGGTTACACCTAACTCTAGTGTTGGATCGTCTTCCTCTTTTCAGAGGCTCTCCCTCCATTCAAATGCTTTTCATGTACTGAGATGATAGTAAAACGCGAAAGGGAATTTGTGATAGTAAAACCCTTTTCGATGATAGAACACTGCTCTATCAAGGACTCTTAGAGTGAGTGAAGCTCTAATTTTCAATCAAAGATCAATTTTTCTTATTCATTCTCAATCAAACAATTACATTATATAGACCTAAAAGCTATGTAACAAGGACACTGCACTTTTATGGTCTTCTACCGTGTCGGACACCTCGACACTCGGACACACATCTGGACACTTATGACCGTGTCACCCCTTGTTTTAATAATTTTTAATATAAAATTGATTTCTAAAAACGGGTTGGTATGTTCAAACCTCCATACAATAATAAACTAATAAATCTTTTCTGCTTTATTTTCTATTTTTTGTTATTTTACTAATAATTTTAAGCATTCATATATATTGATATATTTTAATAAATATATGTGTCGGATTTTTTTAGGTTGCCGTGTCAGACACCTCGTATCCGTGTCGGACATTGACACACTGACACCCGTGTCAGTGTCGGTGTCCTTGTTACATAGCCTAAAAGAAACTTACCATTAGCAACTTACTAATCCTGATCATTCTCAAGATGTTATTCTACCTAATCTAAGAAAGTCATTAAAATAGGAAACTACTCCTATTGGAAACTAAAGAGGGATGTGTCCTCAATTATGCCTATCAATTATGGGATCCACGTGGGATTGCAACACCCCTTCCCCTTGAGATCCGTCGTCCACAAGTCAAAACCAATGGGGTGATTTCGATGTGTGCATCTAGTGGCTAGTGCGATAGAACCCCCAAAATTGTAGGGCCTTTTTCCTAAGGCGATTTGTGACTCGACAGAAACCTAGTCGCATTGGTAGAACCCCTAAGGATACTAATAGGGCGACACCCCTGCTTCCTCAAGCAGCAACTGCAGTTGCAGATGCCTCTGCATATAAAGCATTCTTAATCGTCAACCTGTGTTATGCTATCTGCAGTCTGACAATACCTATTCCGCAAGCATCAAGAATAATATTTAATAGGGTAACTAGAACAAGTGATCACAGGGTCCAATAGCATATTTTTGCATTGATGGTAATGCGCACTGTCCCCAAAACGTCTTTCTCCACAAATCGCCTGAACCTTGCCCGTTTTGCAAGTTGCACACGAGTGCCACGAATTGCTTGGACTCCGCGTTGTACAAGTGGCACAAGAACAGCAGGATATGATGGTTGAAGCTTTTATCATGTTTTTGGCGATGCGATCTTATCCTTGTCTTTCTCGTCCTTGCTTTTTTTTCAGGCCTCGTTGTAGGGAGCCTTCAATTCGACATGTCTGTCCTTCAATGCAGCAATAGGACATTTAAGGAGTTGTTCAAGTGCCCTATGCAGCTCTGAAAAATCAGGGGTCCATGACAGCACGAATTGATTCAAACCCTTGTTCAGTAAAGGGTCGCAGACAAAGGGGTCCATGACAACATGAATCGATTCGTTCAGTGGGTTCCAAAATTATGTTTTGTGTCACCAGTCTCATATCCAAGCCTGCTTAATGGTTCCCCGTTCAGTTATATTGCTCACTCGAGGTCTCAAGCAAAGGGATCTATTATCCCCATACCTCTTCACACTGGTCAGAATTACTCTCCTCCAACCTTCACTATCACTTAATTCAAAAAGTAGAAAGCATTGCTATAGGAAGGTGTCTGCCTGTCAATCATTTAATGCATGCAGATGATCTGTTTCTCTTTGGGGTCGTTGATCTTTCAAAGAGCCATCACCTCATACACTCGATGAGTATTGCATGGCCCCTGGATAGGAAATCAATCTCAGCAAGTCCTATCTCCTTTTAAATCCTTACCTTCACTATCATCAAGCCCAATTACTCACCCAAAATTTTCACATCCAACGTACATCCACACTCCCAACCAATATGGGTGCCCTCACCCTCTAATACTTACCTCCAACCATTTCCTCCCAATTATCCAGAGAGTAGCCAACAAGCTCTCAAGTAGGAAAGCACGTATGCTCACTCAGGCAAGATGCCTGGTCGTCATATTTTCTGTGCCTTCTTCAGTTCCCAATCACATTACGTACACCTTTGAGTTGCCTGCTCCTATTCGTCACAAACTGGACAGACTTCAATATCTATTGTTATTAAAATGCACATCAGATGTCAGACTAGTCTGTAAGAATCAGAGATTTACACATTTTTTATTCACGTATTAATGTTACATTCATGAACTGATCAAAGGATTCTAAACATAAACTCTGTAATGTATGGGTAACAATAGAGACATTACATGGTATTGAGGTAAGTCCCATCTCTAACAATTTTTCATAAGTTCTCTTAATTAGAACATGCTTCGTCAGAAATCATTGCTATTTCAATCCGCTTCATAGAGGAACCAGAAGCACAACCTTAGAAAGTATCACAAATTTGATGATAAAAGTTATATAGGCCTTTCGGCCTTTCCATTTAAGTAATTCGCGTACTAAAATATGATGTTACCATTTGAGATGAAAAGTACATTCTTGTAAATGATGTTCGAAAGAGATGAAACAAAGCAGAATACAACTGATGTCAACTTGAATCAATAATCATCACAAAACAATGCCAATTATATAATTGCACACAAGAGTATCACACTAGTTGTGCAAATTTTTTTTTTTTTTGATAAGTATAAGCTTTATTAAGGGGTAAAGCCAAAGGAAACATACAGCCTTCACTAGAGAGGTCGAGATGAGCTACACGAGACAAAGGCAAAACAAGCAAGAACAAACAAAGCCCCTACTGACTCCCATCCCGAGTACAAATAAGATCCCAACGAAATACAAAGTCTTCAAAGAATAAGCCCATCTACTCCAGAAATGCCTTTGACCATATGTACATCATCCCTTTAATGCTAAGAATCATAGAACACAAATCTGCTTGCTTGCCTTCAAAGGCTTTGATTTCTTTCCTTCCATGTACCCCAAATAATCGCTAGGGGGAGCATTCTCCATAAAACGTTCCCTTTGTTTGAAAAGGCTTTGGATCTCCAAACGATAAAGAGGGATGTGAGAGAACCCGGCATCACCCAACTCATCCCGAAGTCTAACGAAAAGGAGTTCCAAATCTTCGTAGCCAGCTCACAATGCAAGAGGAGATGATCCACATATTCTGCACATCAAACAGTAGTTAACCATGGTGAACCCTCCAGCCATTAGGTGGACCACGGTAAGGATCTTATCAAAAGCAGCTTCCCAAGCAAAGAAAGCTACTTTAGAAGGGATCTTGGATCTCCAAACCAAAGAAACCGGGAAGGGAGAGCCCTCTATACTTTGCATAGAATTATAGAACAAACTAACTGAGAAAGATCCACCTTTTATCCAAATCCAACTCTTCTATCCTACACCAAAGGCCCTGCAACCTAGATAACAAAGATAACGGATCTATCTCCCAATCATTCAAGCACCATTGTACTTGAGAGGATTTGAGCTGAAGATCACCGTATACTACAGTGAGTGCCTGGGTTAGTATGGTCACCTAAATCTTGTCTTTCCCAAATAGCCTAGGCATCTTGTCATCTGGTCAAATGCTTGTGCCTAGAGGCCAAGACAATACTCCACAATGTTTTCAAATATAAAGGTGTGGGGCAAGGCGCTTCAATGGCGTAGAGCGGGAGGCGTAAGCCTTGAAAAATGGGGTGTAAGAGTTAAGACTCATGAGTGCCATTTTAAAAGATTAATAAAAGTAAAAAAAAAAAAAGTTGCAAATGGAATAAAAGAAAGTTTGGGAAAAATAATGAAAAAAACGTTAATTTATTTCATATGAGGGAAAGAACTGTTTTTATTGTTGTTATTTAACCTAGAATAGCTTACATTTATTTAACTAAGGGTTAAGAGGGGGAGGAAGGGAGGACAAAAAAACAGGAAAATGATTGAATTATTTAAGGTACTGTAACCTAACATCACCAGCACATGCAAATAAAGTCATGCCAGTGACAAGAGGTGTCAAACCTTTGGATGAAATGTGTCTCACAAGCATTTTCGTTTATTTTTAAAGCCTTAAGGCATTTTAGGGAAGCCTCACCTCAAGGTGAACCATGAGGCACAAGCTTTCAAAGCCTTTTAAAAACAATGACAACAATTAGGGTTGTAGCTTCGGTGGAGGGTTGGGCTTGGGCTGGGTTGGGCTCAGGCTCATATTTTGTAACCCAAGTTGAGCTCGGGCCGAGGCCTTGGGCAACCCAGCCCAACCACATATATTTCCTGCCCCCTTCTCTCTCCTCTCCACCTTTCCTCAAACCCTAACACCCCCTTGCTCTCCTATTTTCTCTCCCTCCCCCTGCCTCACAGTCTCTTCTCTCCTATCTTCTCTCTTTTTCTCAAAACCAAGAAGGATCCTTCCTATGATCAACATGGTGAGATTAATCGTTGCCGCATCCAGGATGACTCATTCCATGTAGAAGACCGATGCAGATAGCATCGTTAACCTACGGCCATATCTCGAGCATACCCTCGATGCCAAGAAGCTCAAGAAAAGAACAGCAAGGTATACGGATGAGGTGAAAAGCTGAAGCCACTGGTTAGGCATGGGGGCATTTTAAGGGATGGTGCAAGGAAGTCACTAATGAGGCTAAGGTGATCTCCAAAGGCTTAAAGATCTACATCTCATTTTGCTTGCCCCACTTTAATAGTGAAGATTGACTCGAAAAATGATATGGCATCCAATATCTCTTTGATGATGGTGCATAGAGGTTAATTGATTTGTGCACCTCTACGGGCACCCACATCTTTCAGCTAGGCACCCACGTTGACAAAAATGCCCCCGCACCCCCCTAATTCCTCAAATTCAACTTGGTATCAAAGCCATCCGCCGCCGAGGCTTGCCGGAGCACATTTGGGGACAAACCAGGGGCAATAGGACGTCTGCTGACATCATCTGACCGTACGGCTAACGTCATCAGCTATATGGACACGGAAATCGAAGTCGGCTGAAAACCTCACCACTTTCTAGAGGATTTTTTCCCTGTTTTTTTACTATTTTTTGGATCCATTTGGGGTATTTTCTAATTATTTTTTTGCGTTTTTTCGGAAAAACCAATTTGTAAACCAGTCGTTTTTCCGGGACCTAAATGATCTTTTTAGGGGGACTTGTTGCTTCGATCTAGTCCCCCCAACCTAACCGACATGTGGATACCCTATTCGAAGGGTTCCATCAAGATTTGAGGGTTGTAGGAAGTTTTCTTCCCCTACTAGTTACCGTCGGTGCCTATAAACCCCTAATTGACCATCGGCTTGAGCAAAACTCCCTCCAATCGACCAACCACTTCTTCCATGAGTGTTTTTCTGGTCCGAGGATGCTTTCTTGCATCTATATGAAACTTGGCCTCATAAGACGGAAGTAAAGCAGTATACCATGATCGAACTGAATATCTCCTTTCTTTTGTCCATCTCCAAAGCTACTTGTCCGGCTCTACGAAAGATACAACACAATCCTGCAGGCGAATCAAAAGACGAGATGCAGCATCGATCTCCCAATCATTAAGCCTTCTCCTGAAGCGAAAGTTCCAAGCTATATTATCTTCTTCTCGAAACAAAACCTGCAAGACAGGGCGATTCTTCATATCTGAAATGAGCATCACCACACCAAAGGTCCTCCCAAAAACGAACTCTGTCCCCTGCTCCCACTTTATATCTAATCCCCTCCATAAACTTCCCATGTAACTTCATAATACCCCTCCAGACACTATAGCCATAAGAAGAGATAACAGCTCTCGCATCCTATTCAAAATCCGTCACCCCATATTTTCATGCCATCGCCTTCCTCCACAAACTAGTCACTTCCTCCCTAAATCTCCACAACCATTTCCCCAATAAAGCAGCATTCATAATAGCAAGATTCCTGATTCCTAATCCTCCCTAAGACTTATGCCGACATATAGACTCCCACTTCACCAAATGAAACTTCCTGACCTCGTCTCTATCATGCCAAAGAAAATTCCCCGTGATTCTCTCAAGGGATTTGGCAATGTTTTTAGGCATTGAAAAGAGGGACATATAATAAATGGGCAAGTTGGATAGATAGTGCTTAATAAGCACCAACTTACCGTCTTTGGAAAGATATCTAGATTTCCAGAGGGCCAATCTACTCCCAAACCTCTCGGTCACCGGATCCCAAATAGATTTGGATCTGTAGTTTCCCCCTAGAAGGAGGCCCAAATATAGTGTGGGCAGATTACCCTCTGAGCACCCCAAGCTATCGGCCAACTCACTCAAATTATCCACTGAGCCCACTCCAAACATCATGCTTTTAGACAAGTTGACCCAAAGGCCAGACACCATCTCAAACCAAACGAGGAGATCCCTCAGTAACCTCATCTGAGACAAAGAATTCCCTTGGAAAACTAAGGTGTCGTCTGCGAACTAGAGATGGGATATATGAGGGACACCGGTGCCAACCTCAAAATCGACAAGCTCCCCAACCCAGAGCCTCCACCACTACTATGAACAAATGCGGAGACAGCGGGTCCCCTTGTCTGAGCTCCCTAGAGCTGCGAAAGTACCCAGCCAGGGATCTATTAATAAGAATGGAAAAAGAAGCTAATGATATGCACTTCCCAATCCATTTTCTCCATTGCAAGCTGAAACCCATCCTGTCTAACATGTAATCTACACAGCTCCAACTGACATGGTCATAGGCCTTCTCCATATCAATTTTACACACGATCCCCAGACGGCCTTTATTCTTAAGTCTATGCACTCATTAGCAATGAGGACTCCCTCCAAAATCTGCCTTCCTTGCACTAACGCTCCTTGCATGGGCGAGATCACCGACGCCAAGACCCTACGTATCCTAGAAGCAAGTGTTTTAGCCAGGATCTTATAGACACTCCCCACTAAGCTGATAGGGCGAAAGCCAGAAATATCATCGACCCCCTGTTTCTTCGGGATAAGAGCAATGAAAGTGCTATTTGACGTATAATCCAAGTAGCCTTCCTCATAGAATTCACCCACCATATTCATAAAGTCCACCCTAACCACATCCCAACACTCCTTGGAAAAAGCTAGAGAGAATCCATCCGGGCCGGGAGCTTCGTCTCCAGCTAGGTCCGTGATGGATTTAAGAATCTCCTCCTCAGAAAACGGTATCTTCACACAATCTCTATCATCGGCATTGATGCTGTCAAAATGGAGACCATCTAAGATCGGTCTATACAGAGAAGTCTCAGGGCCCGTTTGGCAACACCGAAATAAGTTGCTTTTTTGCTTCCAAAAGCAAAAAGTTGAAAAGTTTGTTTCAGTATCCATTTTGGAATTGCTTCTCAAAAGTCAAAAATTTGCTTTTTGTGGAAGCAAAAGTCAAAAAAAAAAAAAAATGCGGAACTGACGCTTCTAATTTTGAGTGAATCTTTCCAAATGTCAATTTTACTCTTGTAAACTTCACATTATGAAGCGTAGATAGAAAATATCTTATGAAGGACAAAAAACATGGATGGTTTGCCGAGGAGTAGGTCAGTAAATCATATCTTTTTTTTTTAAATAATTACCCATAAAATGACTCATGTGGTGCGTCGTTTATTATTGACCATTTATAATTAAAAATTTTTGAAAAAAACAACATATGTGATATTGGTTTATGATCTTTATTAATGGTGTATTAGAATATAATATGCATATAAAATTATAAGAAATGACTTTTTGACTTAATTCATGCCAAACTGACTTTTTCACTTTTTGACTTATAAGTCGGTGTTTCACCAAACAAACTTTTGCTTCTAAATGACAACTTTTAAATTCAGCAACTTAATTTAGAAGTTACTTTTTGCTTCCACTGGTTTGCTAAACGGGCCCTCAAAATATAACTTCGAATAAAAGTCCACTGCTCCCTTTCTGATGCTATCCTCATCGTCCATGACAACCCCATTAATCATAAGACGAGACAGATGATTGACTATTCTGTGTCCATTAGCCATCTTATGAAAAAAAAATGTGGTGTTATCTACTTCCTTCAACCACCTGATTCTAGATTTCTGTTTCCAACTAATCTCCTCCAACGTGGCAAGGTGTTGGTACTCAGCCTTCAGATTGGTCCTCCTCCTACCGGCTTCTAGGGACAAAGGAAGATCCTCCTCTTCTCTGTCAAGCAAGGAGATCTCCTCAAGGATAACATTCTTCTTCTGATCAACTCTCCCAAAAACCTCCTTATTCCATGACTTGATCGACTCCTTGAGAGCTTTGAGCTTCCTCCTGAGGACCTCCCCCGCTTTACCGGTAAAATTGTTCCACCAATCTTTAATTTTCTCTTTGAAGTTAGGGCTTTGAAGCCACATATTCTCGAAACGGAAGTGAATGGGTCGACTATTGAACCCTCTGCACACCAACAGAAGAGGCATGTGATCAGAAGCTAGTCTGGGAATCAACACCTAAGAATCGCCTAGGAATTGATCCTCCCAACCAGCCGATAATAAAAACCTATCCAATCTGCTAAGAGTCGGATTCTCCTGATTATTGGACCACATAAACTTGCCTCCTTCCACAGGAAGATCCATCAAGTAATTACGATCGATAAAAGCCCCAAACTTTCCCATACCACTAGTAACCCTCCTGCTCACATTCTTCTCATGCCAATGCCGGATGACATCAACGTCCATGCCTATACACCACAGAAGATCCCAAAGCCTTGCAAAAAAATGAACCTAATCTTGCAAAAAATCTTATTATACTTTTTTTTTCTTTAAATCTTGCAAAAAATCTTGAGACTAGATTCATTTTTTATGAAAATGGCAAATTTTTTTATTTTTTGTTATTTTTTTTGTAAAATACATGTATTTTTTATTTTTTATTTTTGAACAAAACTTGTGTATGATGTATGATCTATTACTAAGTTTGCATGATGCAAAATATTTTGAAAAAATCTTTAATTTTCTTTTTATTTTTTGGTTTTTTTATTTATTTTTAACAAAATGTGAAATGTTTTAAATAGTTTTCATGTTATTTTTTTTACTTCTGAAGAGCTCTTAGTATACTTTTATTTTTCTATAAATCTTACAAACAATCTTGAGATTAGGTTCATTTTTTATGAAAATGGCAAATTTTTTTATTTTTTCTTATTTGTTTTAGTAAAATAAATGTATTTTACTAAAAATCTAGAGATATTTCAATGTCTCTGTGTTGATTGACAAGTTTTTCTTCTACTACATGATGGCATTTTGTGTTACATTTAGTTGTATTAATGTAATAGGTATGCGATATTTCTCGTTGAATTCCACAAGCGAGAATTGTTCTTGGATTCTAAACTAGTACACCTTTTGGGTTTGGGTCTGAACTGTTTGTCTTTTGACTTACATTCAAGAATCACATGTCCCGGTAGTCACAAAAGCATATGCTCTAAGTTTTCAATCCATACAACAGTGTTGTAGGATTATATAACTGAATGACCATGTATGACATTGCACGTAGGCGCATGCCTTGCATTTGTCTGTATATTCATTTGTTTTTTCTTAAATGTGAAATATTTTGAATAATTCTTCATACTATACATGAAATAATTAGGACGTTGATATTCTTATTGGACGATTAGGACTTCCAAAAAATATATTTGATGATTAGGGCTTATACAAGATATTCTTATTGGATGATTATTGAATGATTAGAGCTTATACAATATATTTAGGGGGCTTAAAATTGTTTTAGCTTTTACTAGTTTTGCACTAAGCAACAAGAATCAAGGTTTAAAGGAGGTCGTTTTAACGGTTAAACGGACTGGGGGCGTTACCGTTTAAACAGTTTAAACGGTCGTTAAAACGGATTGATATGGCCAGGGGCAAAAATGGGAAAAATGGGAAAAAAATGGAATTTAACGGAATTAAACGATTTTAACAGGTTTTAACGATTTTAACAGAAAAAAATGGAAAAAATGGCACTGAAATTCAAATTTTGAAATTTGAAAATTAATAAAAAAAATGGATTTTAACGGAAATTAAATGGATTTAACGGCCGTTTTTTTCACAAAATTTTTCAGAATTAAACGGCTGTTTAAACGATTTTTTTTTTTGATAAGTAAAATATATATAAAAGGGCCGAAGCCAAAAGATACAACCGGCCATGGGGAGGCAGGTCGAGATGACCTACACGGCACCATGGCTAGAAAACAAAAAGGGGGCGAACCCCACCCCACGCCCCGGCTAAAAGGAAAAACAAGAAACAAACCCCCTCATTGACCTTTTGAAGAACATATGCGATCCCACCGGAAAACAAAATCTTCGAAGCAGATGCCCCTACAATCCAAGACCGCCTTAGACCACATGTACATCAGCCCCTTAATGTTAAGGATAATAGAGTGCAGATCCAATTCCTTTCCTTCAAAGACTCTTTGGTTTCTCTCATTCCAAAGAAAAAACGGTCGTTTTTTTCAAAACCAACAAAACATGTTTAAACGGTTTTAACGGAAACAGGCTTGGGGCGTTACCGTTTAAACGGCCGTTAAAACTGTTTAAATGGCCGTTTTTAAAACCATGACAAGAATTTGTAAATTCTCCCAATTATCCAACAAATTATGAGTTTGATTTACCAAATTTAATATCTTTTGGATTGTATCTATTTGCTCTATTAGTTTTATAGGAGTCTATGTAAAAAAATTATAATCATGCATCAATGTTGTTCACAGGTTTTTCCAAGATTTTTTATAATTTTTTATGATTTTTTCACATTTATTTTTTATTTTTATGCTTTTCTTTCATCCCAAGAGGCTAATTTATGATTTTTATGATTTTTTTTCTTTATTTTTTATGATTTTATGTGATTTTTTCACATTTTTCTACATTTGTTTTATATTTTTTTGCGATTTTTTGGATTTTTTGTCTCGTTTCGAGATCACGGCGGATCAGCGACTTTCATCCTTGGTTACTACCATGCCAGCTCAACCCATAGTATGGAATAGATCTCCTCAGCTAGACTTGGCCCATACAAAAGCGCAAAGGCTTAGGGCCCAGATCTTTAAGAGCATGGGTCAGACCCTTAGCATGCTCGACACAGTTCGCCAAAGATCCAGAATCCTTTACCGCCCCTTCTGTAAGCCTGACCTGTAAAGGTTGGCTTTGCCCCCTCGTCTCCAACTCACAAGCTAAAGTCCAATCGGTTTTCCCCCCTCCAAGAACAAGACAAGACTCTTGGGCAGCTGTTAACCCTCCACATACTCCATTGACATGTCCAGCCACTCCATCCCCTGAAGGCGGCAAGGAAGTGACCTCCCTTGCTCCAACGGAACCCTAGGCGGTGACATGCGTCGCTTTCCTATATGCGCCATTGACCAAGGTTCGGTCTCTGTACCGTCTCCTTCGCCAAGAGCGCGAGATTCAAATTTGCCATTACCAACCTCCAACTCCAACGGATCAACGCCAACCTGATGAAGAGGTGGATTCACCAACAAAGCCACGTCAGACATCAACGACCCTGGTACCATGGACTCCATCAATGCTGATGAAGTCACAGAAACACCCCTGCTTCCCTCCTGACCATAGCAAATCTCCCCCTCTCTGACTACATCCTCCTCCACCAACACCAACCCCAGTGAAATCGGGAAAGAAACTCCCATGTCCAATATTTCAACGGACTTGGGGATACCGTCTCTCCTATCCCCAACCAGGAGTCTAGCTTCTCAAAAATCCACTCCCGAAAGTGACTTGACGTCGATGTCCAGCAGTCCGCCAGCAAAATTACCAATACATTCGAAACTATTTTCATTCCACAAATGGAATGGATGACCCATCACTCGAATCCAAGCCGGAACTGGATCCTGAATCACAATCATCGAGTTAAGAGCATGCCACCACCTCGTAAAATGGATCACCGACCGGTTGACTCTGATCGACTCCACCCCACATATGAGTGACAGTATTTTCCAGTTAGCTGCGAAGAACAAACCCTGTTTGGTCCCACACAAAACCAAAGTGATGGGTGAAGTAAGCCCCAATCTCTCTCCGATATGGCCGCACCAACCTCCGCCCACGGAGCATCGTCCTCCTCCGCCTCAAAGACCACCACCCTACTCCATTCACCAAATAACCCTTTTTTAGTAGCAGGGTACCGAGAAACAAACTTTTTAACACCGTCCACTGAAATGATATCACCCTTCACTTGAGTGTTAGGAGGAATTATCGTCATAGACGATGGTTCGATGTTTGGAGGAGGCTTGGTCCCCAAAAAATTACCAATCATTATTTCAATCGCGCTCCACCCTTTTCTTTGAAAACCCTCTGGGAAGCACAAAGCGACATTCCGCTTGGAAGTAGAGAATTCCAACAAAAGAAGATAGTTGCCTTTGGCATTTGTCTGCACGACTGCCACGAAGGTGCTCCCCTGCGAAACAAACTTTCTCCCAAAAGTACGAACAGAAGCTGAGAATAGATCCCTAAAAACCTTAAGGCACCATCTCAATGCCTCCAATGGCATCACTATCTCCACCTCTCTCCTCCTGGTTATTTCCTTGAAACTCGAGCAAGCCTGGTTGCCCCTCCAGATTGCAGTGATGGCAAATCTCTTAGCTTCAACACGAGCTTCTGTTTTTTCCATATACTGTCTTGGTTCGACTTATTTTAAAACCCTTGGATTCTAAAGCATTCCTCCAGAGTTCTAGTTTTGCATTTGCCTCATCCCTAGTCTCGTCAACTAATACCATGTCCTCTACAAATAACATAGACCAAAAATAACATAGACCAAAGGACCTCATCTTGGATTATAACATCCAAAGCATACCCATCAGCACTGACTCCAAAATTGTAGACACAATTAATGGCAAATGTATTTTCCATTGGGAAGCCTATTCATGGCAAAAAGTTTGACCATCGAAGCAATCTTCTTACTTAGACAAATAATGGAAAAGTCAGACAAATAAAGACACATTGTCTTTATTGACTTGACTTTGAAAAAACATATGATATAATCCTTAAAAAATTAATTTGGTGGGTATTGGGAAAGAAGGGAGCCCCAAATGGATATATTGACATCATTAAAGATATGTAGAAAGGAGCAAAAACTATTGTTAGGTGAGAAAAGTGAGTTTCCAATCACAATGGGATAACACCAAGGGTCAGCCCTAAAAGTACATACCTATTAGCTTTAGTTATAAATGAAGTAACTACTCATACCCAAGATGAGGTTCCCTAGTGTATGTTATTTACAGATGACATAGTATTAGTTGACAAGGCTAGGGGATAAGATAAATGCAAAACTAGAACTTTAGAGGAATGCTTTGGAATCTCTAGCTTAGGTTGTTGCACTATGGTTCTGCCTTCAATAAAGCTTTATATTTATCAAAAAAAAAAAAGTCAAACCAAGACAGAGTATATGGAATGTAATTTTAGTAAGGATGCACATAAATCCACCAATTAAAATTGAATACCATTAGATACCTTAAAGTAACCAATTTCATCACCTTCGTTCTATTATTCATAAGGAATGAGAAATTGAGGAGGATATTGCCCGTAGAATTAGAGTAGGGTAGCTAAAGTGGAGATGTACTTCTGCAACGCTATGTGATCAGCGTGTGCCAATCAGACTAAAAGCAAAATTCTATAAGACGACAATAAGACCATCAATGCTTTATGAAACAAAATGTTAGGCAATCAAAAAACATGTTCATAAAATTAGTATAGTCAAGATGAGGATGTTGGGATAGATGTGTGGTAAGACAAGGAAAGTTAAAATTAGAAATAAAGCGTTCGTGAAAATATAGTAGCCCCAATAAGTGACAAAATGAGGGAAACTCGATTGAGATGGCTTGGTCAAGTACAACGAAGACCAATGATAACACCAGTGAGAGGAATGTGCAAGTCGAAGGGCCTAAAAGAATGAGGGGAATGGCAAAACAGACGTCGAGTGAGGTTCTGAGAGGAGATTTCAAGAAAGGTATCTTGCTGGAGGAAATTTCTTTACTTGACAGGAAAGAAGAGATAGATCCTCTATCTTCAAAGGAACAGTTGAAGAGAGTCAACCTTAAAGCGGACTACCAACAAGTTATGAAGATGGAGGAAATTAGTTAGAAGCAGAAATCCAGAATTAGGTGGCTGAAGGAAGGAGATAATAATACTAAGTTCTTTCACAAAATGGTGAATGCGCATAGAAGACATAATCATATAGCCCGACTCAAGATTCACGATACCTAAATGGAAACGGAGGTTAGTATAAGGATAGGAGGGGAGGGATTTTATGCCAATCTATATCTGCAATGCTCTAATTATAGACCATCTTTAGATGGTCTACATTTCGATCAAATTAGTGATGAGGACAGAGCGAATATGGAAAGAACTTTTGAGGAGGAGGAGGTTCTTAATGCAATATCCAACTTGGCTGGAGATAAGGCACCAGGACCGGATGGTTTTACTATAGCTTTCATCAAGCAGTGTTGGGAAACGGTTGGGGCAGATTTCATAAAAGTGGTGTCTGGATTTCAAGAGGGGTTTTTTACTGTACTTCTAATAGCACTTTCATTGCTATGATACCGAAGAAACAAGGAGCGGATGATATTACAGACTACAGACCTATCAGCTTAGTATGTAGTGTTTATAAAATCATTGCCAAAATGTTTGCTACCAGAAATTTGTACGGTGTTGGACAAGGTCATTTCATCGACTCAAGGAGCATTCGTTAGAGGCCGTCAAATTCTTGATGGAGTCCTTATAGCAAATGAATCCATAGATTCAAGAATAAAGGCGGAAAAACTGGGGATCGTATGTAAGATTGACATGGAGAAGGCGTGCGATCACGTGGATTGGCGGTTTCTAGATTCTATGCTACTCAGGATGGGATTTGGCGACAAATAGAGGTTGTGGATTAGAAAATGTGTCTCATCAGCTTCGTTCTCTGTTCTAGTGAATGGATCTCCAACCGGGTACTTTCAGAACTCTAGGGGGTTGAGACAAGGGGATCCATTATCTCCATTTTTATTTATTATAGTGACAGAGGCATTGGGAAGAATGATAGCTAGAGCAGTAAGTATTGACGAAGTTGAGAGTTTTGAGGTCACATAGGGAGCGCCGAATATCTCCCATCTCTAGTTCGCAGATGATACTCTGGTGTTCCTCGGTCCTTCAATTGCTCAAGTTAGATTCCTCAGAGCCCTTTTGTGTTGCTTCGAGGTTGTATCAGGGCTGCATGTCAATTTAGCTAAGAGCAAGGTGTATGGGGCGGGTGAAGTGGAAGATATTTCTATTCTAGCCGGCATTTTTGGGCTGTAGCATCGAGTGTTTTCCAACAACTTATATGGGTCTTCCTTTGGGGGGCCCATATAAATCCAAAATTTTGTGGGATCCCGTGATTGAAAGATTCGAGCATTGATTAGCGTTATGGAAAGCGAGATACATATCTAAAGGGGACAGGTTGGTTCTGATTAAGTCCATTCTCTTCAGTTTGCCTACTTATTATATGTCATTATTCTCAATTCCATGTAGTGTGGTCCTAATACTTGAAAAGCGTACGAGGGACTTTCTGTGGAATGATACACTGGAAGCCCATAAATTCCATCTGGTGGATTGGAAATTTGTGTGTAAAACAACGAATAATGGTGGACTAGGGATTAAGAGCATTAGAGTAATAAATCAAGCTCTCATGGGTAAGTGGCTTTGGAGGTTCGGGGTGGAGATTACTAGTTTATAGAGGAGAATAATAGTGGGTAAGTACAGGACGATGATCTTTGGGTGGATTAGTGGATTGGCCCGTTATACATATGGTTGTAGTGTTTGGAGGGGTATTTTGAAGAACTCCGTGGATTTTTCTAAAGGTATTCACTTTGTTGTGGGTTCAGGAAACAGAATTAGATTTGGGGAGGACACTTGGTGTGGTGAAGTCTCTCTCATAGCGGAGTATCCAGATCTTTATCTTCTTTCCGAGAGGAAGTCTTAGTCGATTAAGGATTGTCACATCGGGGAAGGGGAGACAATGGGTGGAATTTCAGATTCAAGAGTAACCTTAATGATTGGGAAATCGAACCCCTTGCTAGCATGCTTGGTCGACTTCAAAGTGTACAACTGTTGACAGGCATTCAAGATAAACTCTCAGTGAGATCCTTTTATGAGGCATTACATTGCTCCGACGACATTAGCTTTCTTGCTTCTCTAGCATGGAGATCCAAAATACCGTCTAAGATTGCATTCTTTGTTTGGGAGGCCTCTTTGGAGAAAATTCTGACAGTGGACCACTTGAGAGCAAGAGGAATTATGATTATTGGCTATTGGCTATTGCTTGATGTGTAGGTGTCATGGGGAGTCAATTAATCACCTCTTGTTACACCGTGACATAGCTAGGGAGGTTTGGACTTTCTTTATGTTGGAGTTTGGGATGAAGTGGGTCGTGCCGAATTCCCAAATGAAACTCCTGCAAAGTTGGAAGGTTAATGCTTTTTCAGCTAGAGGATGGATCTTGTGGAGGTTGCTACCTATTGCGATTGTGGGGGGACTTTGGAAGGAGCGAAATCAGAGAGTGTTTGAAGGAAAGAGTGAAAATTTGGCAGCTATCGTTCTAGGTATCAAGGGGAGCTTATTTTTCTGGTCCAAACTATTTATTGAATGCAAAAGGCTATTCTTTGAAGATTTCATTTTCCGTTGGGAGTCTATTTGTTCGAGAGATGGTTAACATTTGTGTAATCTTTCTTTGCTTTTTTAGCGTTTTCTGCCTAGATATAGTCATAGTAGGTCACCTCAACCTCCTTAACTAATATTTTTGTAATTGTTCAGCTTAGGCCTTTTTAATGATATATTATCCTTATCGGAAAAACAAATTCAAGAAACTTGCCTTAACTGAAGAGATGGCTTTAGACAAGAATGAATGGAGGAACAGGATTCGTGTTGCCAACCACATACCATTGGGAAAAGGCTAATGGTGATAATGATGAAATAGTTGTATTTATAGCACAGGGAATTGTTGCAAAAACTTACGTTATTCTGAAAACACACAACATGCCGAACAATTTGAGTGATCAACACTTAAAAGGGAAAAAACAAAAACCTGCTGGATGTTGAGGAACCCATCAGTCTTCCCAATAAAATTTGTTTGTTACAAACCCTTTATAAATGAGTCCCACATATTATCAACACAGACCAAAATTGTGGCAGAATATGTATTACCATAAAGATCAGATTGTGTATTTATGTAATCCTATCAGCATATCCTTTGAATGGTCTTCTTGTTTTTGGCGTCCCTCCCCCTTTCTTTTAATTCCCTATCACTTTTCCTTATAATAAAAAAATAAAAATTATATGTGTATACATATATCTCCTGTGATGGAATTGAATAGGAAACTATACACACATTAATCTGAAACATCAAATGCACTTTGAGCTGCAGCTTTTCCAGTAACTTGCAAGTACTTATATGGTAGAGAGCTCAAATATCTTCAAACTCATCCAGAAACAATGTTCAAATAATTCGCACTAAATACCAAGAACTTCAGTTGAGTAACTATAGAAAGAATTTCAAAATCTTATCCATTTGAAAAAGTCAAAAACATAACAAATGGTTCTACTGTTTCCCAAACCAGTACGTAAATTGTGTTTTCTTGTGTGCTGGCCATATTTCTTCTCTTTGATTTAGCTTTGCACATTTCTACAAGGCATTTATGACACTTGCAACCAAAATTTCTAAAAATGTTCTCCATAAAATAAAGCCCCCAAACAAAGGAGGTGAGCAGATCAAAATATAACACATTTCAAATTTGATCTAGTTGCAGCTACATCTGATGAATATGATTCTACTAAATAAATCAGTTTAAAAATCCTTCTGGAACAATATATCAAGCCAAACAATTACAACTCACTGGCATGATGTAAATCCTGTTGTGTTTCATGTTTCTTGCATTTCGGTATTGATTCTCCTGGCTGCTTTACATCAAGAGTTCCTATCAAACCAAAATGTTTAAAAAAATTAAGGAAATGCAAAAAGCAATAAACTTCAAGTCCATTTGGCTACACTCATTGAGCAGATTTAACACCAAAAAAAGGAAATTATAGCCCACAAAAGTTTTACGCTCCATTTCAACGACATTTTTTCTCGGAATTGGGTATTGTTTCTACTTTAAAGTGACCACAGCTTGGTGGAGAAAGAAAAACTAAAGGATACTTGATTTTTCCTTCTCTATATTTTACTTTCTCCCCGTCTCTCACAAAAAGATCTCACGCAGTAATAAAGGTCTTAAGAAAAGAGCAGCCTACCCCGGTTTTAGAACTCATTTTTCCATATCAAGTAGAAAAGCCATCCCTTGCACTAGGTGATAGCCCTAGAAAACTAGCTACAGCATCACCAAAACTAAGAACTTAAATGCATTATCGGCTACCAGAGAAGCAGCAACCAACACACTCACAAGGTCGTCGCACCCAAGCATGCCCCCAATAAGTAGGGGGCTTGTTCAACACACAAATACTCTCACATACAGTGTGATGATGATTGTGCCTAAACCCTAAACAAAGAAAAAAAACAATAATTATGCCTAGGCAACTGCACTGGGATTCATTTTTCCAGGGATATACCTTCTCGAGAATTTCAGAACCGCACCTCAAAACTCACTAACTAGATGCAAATATCATTCTCCCCCAGAGCATTCATATCAGGTGTGTTCTTCTTCTCTCTCCATATCGCCTGCACTTCATCAGTGCGGAACCTCTGGGTGAATGTAGATTCCTCTAGTGGGGTTGTCATGCCATGTGCGTAAGCGAGGAGACCGGTGTATGCAATCATTGCCCCATTGTCAACACAGTACCTGTCGTCGGTTGCAAACAGCCTCCCACCCCTCTCGGAGCACATTATTTTCATCATCTCTTGCAACCTCTCATTGCATCCCACACCCCCAACAATAAGAACATCTTTCTTGTCACAGTGCGCCATGGCACGCTCTGTAATTTCCACCAGCATTGCAAACACTGTTTCCTATCATAAATTAAAAGCCATTATACAGGACATATTTTTCAATTCCAGATTTTTAAACCAAAAATGATTCATTTTAAATAAATGAAAGAAACATTACAATATAGACTTGCTACCACCACTCTCTACCCAATGTAAACTACTTGTAATCTTGAGGACGAAGGAACAATCACATATGAAACTTACCTGCAACGAGTAACACAGATCCGCAGGGGTGCATTCGTTGTTTTTTAGCTTCTCCACAGCAGTGGCCTCGATATAGCTCAATAGCCCACTAAAAGAAACATCCATTCCTTTGACAACATAAGGAATGTCTAGAAACTGTACTCCTTTCTTTGCAAGCTGGAAAAAGAAAAAGTAAAAAGAATGGGACAAAAACCCAAGTTATGTTGTCAAATAAACATCGCCGAAATTTTGGACCGAAACCGAAACCCATACGAAAAATAAAACTTGACCGAAACCGAAACCCATATGAAATATAAAACTTCCAGAAATTTCATTTTTTTTTTGCATTCTAAAATTTCGTATTTTTTGAAATCATTGAAATTTATTCTATAATTTCGTATTTTTTTCAAAATTGCAGTGAATTTTTTTACGTTTTTTTAAAAGAATAATAATTTTCATGAAATTTCGTGGAGATTTCAAAAAAATACCGCAAATCTCGCCGATTGTGCTACTCAATTCAATCTCATATTTTTTATTTCTATAAATTTCAGAGGTTTTTGAAATTTCATGGGAAATTTTTGCTTTTTTCAAATATTTCAAGCTTTTTGTGTTCAAATGTAAAGCCTTGGACCCATAGATAATAACGTGCAATTTGACAAAACTCATCGAGCATTCTTTTTATGTTAGTGAATGATGGTTAGGCGATAAATTCACAAGCAAAAAAAGAAATAAGGAAAAGGGGTTGTGTGTTGATATACCTGCTCGATATTGTATCCAGGGCTGGGGTCGTTGGAGAGTGTTAGAACCCTGGCAAAGCGATCCAAGCAATTGCCGACAGCAATGTCAATGGTCTCCCCAAAGATACGATAGCGGCCCTCGCTGTACGCAATGACTTGGGTGTTGCCACCACTAACATATAAAACAACAGGATCATGAGCCTCAGTGACGACCCTGCCCATCTCAATATGGGCAACGCAGTGGTTGACGGCAACGATGGGCTTGTTCCAGAGTTGGGATAGGATGCGGACAACAACTGCGGCGACCTGGAGAGGAGCGCCCATGCCGGGGCCCTTGGTGTAGCAGAGGCAATCGATGGAATCGATGGTGGTGATTTGAGCGGATTTGAGGGCTGATTTGATGAGAGGGAGGATGTGGTGGAGGTGGTGTTGGGCGGTCTCTCGTGGGAGGAAGCCATGGCCGGGAGGAGTGATGTAGGTGTGGCGTGGGTTGGACAAGATGGTGCCATCAAGGGTTACGACCCCAACGCCGATCTTATTTGCCGACCCCTCGAAACCTAAAGCGATCATTTTCTTCATCTCTAAGCTCACACAAGAACACTACGTGTATGGACTATGGAGTGACTGGTTTAGGCCTTTAGGCTTAAGGGGTAGTTAACGTTGTTGCTTGCGCACGGATTGTTGTTGTTGTTTTAGAAAAGAAACCGGCGAAAAAAGAACAGCGCGCACCTTATGTTTGATTTAGCTACGCAAAGGCGAGACGGGAAGAGGGGGGAAAGCTCATACAGGACTTTTCGAACCACTCGTATATGATTCTTTTCGGGGGTTTTCATCGCCTAAAACCCCTAGGGCTTGTTTGGAGACCCAAAAATCGGGGCAAGCCAAGGTCAGTCCGGGTCCAACTCTTCTTGACGGTGTTTGTAATAATCTGGCCCTGCCCCACATTTTAAGAGCATCTCCAACCTTACCCTAACCTAAACACTTAGGCTGCTTTTGGTTCGGCACTTTTCCAGAAAATGAAAACAAAAACTGGAGTGCCATTTTTTCTTTGTTTGGTTGGGGCTGAAAAGTGAGCCCCACGAGAAAACCACTTCCTCGACCCCCTTTTTTAAGGAAATTGACTTCCACTATTCACAAGCAGAAGTCAACTTTCCAAGTCGCGCTCTCTCCCTTGTCCTCTTGTTTTTTTTTTTTTACCGTTGATTAGTCTACAAAATGCATACAAACTACTTTGTGGTAGAAAAAGGGAAAAAGGGAAAAAAGGACAGATAATTCAATCATAATCACAGAAGTCCTGCACCACCGCAAAATCTCAAAGAATATCGAATAGAACAATAAAAAACCAAACTCACAAAATTTCAATTGGTACCCACAGCTCAAAGCGATACATTCACATGCAAAAATCTCCAACAAAAAATAATATTGTTGAACAACATCTCCATCGTGCCAATCTAATGCATTCAATGTTCATCAAATCCACGAAAAAGAACTCTATGAAAACCAGACCAATCTAAGGCATTCGATGTTCATCAAATATATAATTGAGGGAGAAGAAGAAGAAGTGGAAAGAGGTAGGTAAATGAGATACCATATTTCTCTTGTCGGGGAAGAATTCGGGTTCATTATCAGGTTTAGGAACAGCAGGAGCTTTGACTCGCTTTCCTTTGCTCGAAGCTTTCATCGATTCTTTCGAAACTTGTTCTTCAGGAGAAGATTTGCTTTCTGTCTCCTGGTCCGCCTTCCTCTTGAAAGAGGGGGAGAGAAAGAGATAGGGCATGCGGCGTGAATAGAAAGCAGTCCTTTCCGGATTTGAAGGGGAGAAAAAGTGAGAGAAATGGGTTTTCAGTTGAGTTCAACCAAACAGCAAGAAATGGTTTTCAACGAAGTGGGTTTTCCAAGAAGTTGCAATTCCTGAAAAACTCACTTCATGGAAAATCAACTCTAACGAACCAAACACAGCCTTAAAGTAGGGTGAAAAATACTCTCCGTTACCTAGAACTTTAAAAGCTCTCCAATGGTCCACCCTAAACTCTACCCTTCCCCAAATATAAGAACCAATAGGAAAGAGGGAAAATGTCAAAAATTAGAAGGGGACATAGGTGACATTAAGTGAAAAGATGGAGAGGACATTCAATGGAATTAATAGAAAAGAGGGAGGAGCAGGGGGGGAAAGTTTTTATAATCTCACCCTAAATCCTACCCTAACTTTAGGGTAGGATTCGAGGTCACCCTAAAATAGGGTGAACTTTAGGGTAGGGTTGGAGATGCTCTAAGGTAGCGCTTTCTTTCACAAAAAATTTAAGGGCAATTTAGTACAACCCCCCTGCATTTTGAAACTGTCGTGATACCCCCTTGACCAAATCGGTGCCGCATTGATTAACCAATCCGTTACTTCAATTTTTAAGAAGTCTAAATTGCCCTTAACAAAGCTAAGTACCTTTTATACCCTTACTGGTGCGGTAAATGAGAGGTTGAGATGTCTTAGCATCTCTTGTTTTCCTGGACTTCATCCTTGCGGATTTTTTGATAAGCAACTTCTTCATCGTTCTGTTGCTCTTCCTCTTTGTTCAAAGTAAGGGGTGGAGGCATTGTAGAGGGATTAAGTTCACTCAATGCCAATGGAATAGGATCTCAAGGACTGCTCAAGTGAGTCCATCAACCGTCATTGGCATAGACATTTCCAGGTCCCAAAATCCACCGTCCATTGCCCATCTCAACTTCTCCATTCTCTTTTGCAACTTAATCAAGCCCTCGAAAAGATTTCTCTGTATGTTTTTTTTTTCCTTTTTATGGTTCAAACCCTAAATCTATAACTCTCATCTGAAAAATTCTTCATTATTTGTTCTATGCTCTCTCCTACAACTCAAAATCCAGAAACCCCCTAAAAAACACTTGTGTATGGTTTATGACGCTTAAGACCCTAAATTAGTCAACTCTACAACTACATTTCTACATTTATTCGTTGCGTTCTTCTATAGATGTATCTTTCAGCAACTTTATTGAGCTTATGTAAAAAAAAAAACCTTCTATATATGAATATGACGCCTAAAACCCTAGCCATCTAGTCGAGGGTTTACATGAAATTGGTAGCTCTGGGCCAATTGTAGGTGATTAGAGTTTTCCTTCGTTTGTTGAATGGGTTCTCTGGGTTTGGAAGATCTGTCACCATGGTAACATCTGAGAAGTTTGCAAAGGATTTCGATCATGCGGAGAATAAATTGGATAAACCTCTTTTGCAAAC
Source organism: Euptelea pleiosperma (assembly GCA_035048495.1). Classification (NCBI taxonomy): domain Eukaryota; kingdom Viridiplantae; phylum Streptophyta; class Magnoliopsida; order Ranunculales; family Eupteleaceae; genus Euptelea; species Euptelea pleiosperma. The sequence goes on along the minus strand of CM068542.1, from coordinate 23,642,352 downwards.
ACAAAAAATAATGAATCTCAAATTTATTCCATTGGATGGGTTTTGGGGGTGGGTTTTGGTGGTGGGTTTCGGGAGTGACGAGTCAAATTTTGAATATATAATAAGTAAAAGGCAATTTGGACTTTTTGAAAGTTATAGTAACGGTTCAGTTAATAAACGTGGCCCGGATTTGGTCAAGGGGGGTATTATGCTAGTTTCAAAGTGCAGATATAATGTTATCTCAATCTAAAAAATGAGATTGATAAAGTGACAAAATGTTATATTTGGCATAGGGCGGTCCAATGTTGAATTTCAAAAAAATGTCATTTATTCGCAACCAAACATCGTTGGGAGATGCTAATGCTTTTGGTCAGCAAAATGGTAAAAACTCTCAAAAGATTTTACTTTAAGATATGGTAGATCTCGTATCATTTTTTGGTACAAGATATAGCCCTTTTAGCATAACGTTGGAGTTCCTTTTTGGAAGCCATCCCCCCCCCCCCCCCCCTAGGGAAAAATTTAGATGCAAAGGACTTTGGATGCAGTCGATGCAGAGGGGTCTACATGGCTCATTTTTTGAGGCCCACTAACCAAGTGGATGTTTACCCCACCCATTGGTGGATATGCATACCAAAATTAAGCTTGGTTGATAATTTCTAGCAATTGGATTAATGCCCAAAAATATGAAGAAAAAAAATGTTTGAATCCAATGGCTACACTCAATCCTTAAAAGGTGCTATAATCTATGGCTATAGAAAATCAATTATACTAATTTTTCGTATGCGTATCCACCAAGGAGTAGGCTAAACATCTATGCGGTTAGTTTGGTAGGGTGAATCTATTGTGACAATTCAAGAGAATTAAAAAATCAAAAATTCTAAAGTAGTATGGAAATTTGCTAGCCAACATTGGTTATCTGCAAGCCTCTACTTGTATTCTCTGTTTCTAGTAGGTGGAATCAATTGCCCACCTCTTCTTTGAATGTAGCTTCTCAAAGCATGTTTGGTCTTCTATTCTATCTCTCTCCAACCTTCACTGGTCTTCCTTTCTGCCTTGGAAAATGAATTAGAATGGATGCTAGATAAGTTTATTGGTAATGATATTATTTCGGTGCAAAGGAAAACTAACTTGTGTGCTACTATTTATTACATCTAGCGTAATAGAAGGATTTTTCAAGACAAATCTCGTAATGAAGGGTAGATCTACCACAAGATCATGTTAGACGTTTCCTCGATAACCTTTCCCATGGATATTATTGTTGAAGACACGCCTGAAACCAGAGATATGTTGCAAAATGGGATGTCTGTATTGCTCATAAGCTCAAAACTACCAAATGGTGCAATTGGATTTGTTACGATCCTAAAGGTAAGACTTAAACTTTCTGCACCTCTATCACTTGGGTGTTTTTGGTGTATTGGTTTGGGTCCTTAACATTTGATCAGAGCCAACCCCACGTCATGGGTTCAAGTCACGGGAGGGGCAACCTAAGGAAAGGCCTACCCGGGGGCTAGCTCAAAAAAAGAGAAAATAAGGGTACAGGAAAAAATGTTAGGGCCTCGCTCATAAAAAGTGAGAAAATAGGGGTACTGGAGTGAAATCCGTCTCAGAGTGGGCCACCGTGGACGTTGGCCTTGGAACTGTGGTGGAATGTTACGATCCTAAAGGTTAAAACTTAAACTTTCCCCACCTCTATCACCTAGGTGCTTTTGGCGTATTGGTTTGGGTCTTAACAGGATTCCGCCTATTCACAATATTGATTATGCCATTAATACCTATGGCGTAGTTACAGAGGATTTTGGAGGGTATAGAGATCTGATTTGGCGCTTCGACAGCTCCTCAATTATCGACTTTTTCGATAGAAGTCAAAAGACTCCTATCTACCTTCTTGAGCTCAAGGTGATCTACCGGGGACTGCAAATTGCTTCTCAGCATGTCATTCATAAGCTTACCATTTATACCGACTCTACAAACGTGATCCAAATCCTTTCACATCCTAGCAAGGGTTTTTGAAGAGCCAAATGTTTGGCGAGAAGAACTTTGGAGCTATTACAGAATTATGTAGATTGGGAGATTGTGCACATGTTTCACGAAGCTAACAAGCCAGCAGATTTTCATGCTTCCTTTTGTTCTTCTTTACAAGAAATTTTGTTATGTACTTATGAACAGGGCCGTCTTAATACAAGTTGAGGCTAAGGCGAAAACTCTAAATGGGGCCTTTTTATTTCATGGCTCAGGCTCCAGTCACCGGCCGAAAATGACAGGCTCCTGTTAAATATGAGCCACGTGGCACAATCTTAGAGAACTCTGACCGTATGGATGTTTGGCAAATCCCTAAGTAGACCTACAAACCAAAAATCAGCCTGATTAGTGATTTATAGGTGTTGGATTGGACTTATTTTCATGGGTTAATCTCAATTGTGGGAATTTGAGCAGTATTTGAGGTACAAAGTTCCAATGCTTAGAAATTACTAATCAGGCTGATTTTTGGTTTTCAGGTCCACCTAGAGATTGGCCAAACATCCATATGGTCAAAGTCCTCTAATAGTGCGCCACGTGGCTCATATTGTGTCCTGTAGTCAGAGCATGTCATTTTAGGATGGTAACTGGAGCCAGACCCTTATTTCATACTGCCTCTTTGCTTAAACAATTTTTTTTTTTTACAAAAATACCCTACTGCCCATACAGTTAAGTTAAAAGACCTTTTGGGTAGGTTACACTGTAATAAGAAAAAAAGGACGCTTTGCCTTTTTGTGAGTAAAACTTCTATCACACGAAATTGTAAATCACACAAAACACAGCCAATGAGTTCTCGGCACGTAAACAAGTGCTTTGCAACGTACCCATGTGCATTTGCCTTTTAGGTGTACATGCCGAGAACTCATTGGCTGTGTTTTGTGTGATTTGCAATCCCATTGTGACAGAAGTTTTACTCGCTGTTGTATAGTAGCATACACAAAGAAGGCCCTTTTTGGTAGGCTATAGCCTGTAGCATACAGAAACTTTTTGGTGGACTATAGCCTATAGCATACATAGAAAAAAAAGTGATTCGAGGGCCTGATGCCTGTGGAAAGGTTGGGGGCCTTTTCAAAAAATAATTTAATAAAAGTATGTACAAAATTTCTGAAATTTGGGGGCCTTCCATGTGGGGGGCCTTAGGCAACCGCCTCACTTGCCTAGCAGTCGAGCCGGGCCTGCTTATGAATTCCCTCGTTCTCTCCTTAAGTTTGTTGAGGATGATGCGAAGGGTTGTAAATATGCTAGATTGTAACCTTTTTTGCTCCTTTTTATATAGCAGGTAGGGTCCACTTAACCCCATCTTAATCGCAGAGAGAGAGAGAGAGAGAGAGAGAGAGAGAGAGAGAGAGAGAGAGAGAGAGAGAGATGAATTGTTTAGAACTAGTAAATGGCCCGTGCCCACGGCACTGTCCTGCAAAAGCATTTGAAATCTGACCGTCCACATTTGATTGATGGATTTTGTAAGTGCTATTTTCCGCACAACACCTGTCGAGACTTAATGATGCCACGTGTTCCCTGACTCCTGATTAAAAGTTGTCAACGAGATATACTCTTAACGAGGCCGATTGTCCGATTACATATTGTTTTTGTCCGGTACGCCGAGTTAAAAGACATGAGAGAACCAGTAAACTCGTAAAGTCAGGTAGACGGCCGTTTGGCCGTTGATGGGTGAAAGTATGTTCGGACATACGACCAAAGTATTCCTACAGTCGGCCGTTCGAATTAAGGTCAAACAGAATGTCGCCTGTTTGCTGCCATCTGTCGTACGATTGCTACGATCTACGATGAGTCACGCTAGAGACAAGAATACTAAAATTGATTGGTTCGGATCAATCATGCCCTTGGACACGTCATAGAGCTCATGTTCTATAAATAAAGAGCTACAGTAACGAAGGAGGGAAGTGATCTCAGCCCAACTTAAGAGATTATTGGAAAAAGGTGACTGACTTGAACTTCGGAGGCTCTACGGTGGAAAATCCACCAACGGAGTTCATTTTCAGGTAAAATCGGCGATCTCGATGGACTAAGCGGTAGGCTTGGCAGATCAACCAGATATCTCGTCTGAGTATTTGACAACCTCGGCTTAGAAGATGGGAAGATCGGGAATGTTGGTCGAATCAGTCAAAGATGATCCTTCGTATGCCGGATCCAGACACCTCGAAATCTATTACTGATCTTCGCGCACATCTCGATGGGGTGTAGGATTTTTCCCTACATATTCAATCTCAACCACTCTTTATCTTATGAAGCCGGATAAGATAAGGGATAAGACAACTGAGTTGTTTTGTTATTTAGATAAAGCAGGAAGAGTCTATAGATTGGAATTACCTGATCGGCTCATTTTTTTTGTATAGGGATCATAAAGGGGATCTATTCAATGGTGGATTCAACACCCTTCTACATCTGACATGCATGAAATACGAAGACCATGGATTTCCTTGGGTCCAAACCGGGACCCTAAGCTGTGCAACAATGCTAACATTGTGCGGCATAAATTCAGCCTTGCATAAATTATTTTTTGGTTGGATTGGACTTGATTTCGGGGAACATGGATCATGTTAGTAAGTGCATTCCTTAAAGCCGTTTTCCCTTGTTCATGACAAGGAGACGGCTTATCAATGGAAATCCCTCCTTATCCATGGGCAGATTCTTTCTTGGCAAGCAATAAGCAAAATGAAAAGTAGGAGGCCATTGAAGCAATGTTTTAAAACCTGGACTGGCCATTAACCCAGTGGACTGGCCTATTCAACTGGTTGGTCAGCCAGACTGGTCCTCCAGGTTATGCAATTTTTTTTTAAATTCTGAAACATTATATTTCCAAGTCGATGCTGACTCGGACTGTTTTGTGGACCGGTTCGCCGGTAATTAGGATCTGCTGCTGAAAGGGAAAAAAAAGATGACCACCTACTATTGATAGTTGGATAATCTGGATCAATGCCCATGATACCATCCCAAATGAATTGTTCATTAGACACCTCACAAGCGTACCCATGTCAACATGTCTCAACACAACGGTGCCAACCGATTTCTATCAAAGTCACACCATCTTGAAATGGTGAAACTCCTTCATCATCAAAACCCACTCGATCAAATTGTTTTCTTGCCTCAAAAGACGATCCAATTGATCATTAGGCTCTGAAGATGCAATCTCTGCATTCTTTGTGAACTCCTCCACAAAAAGCCAACTTGCATATGCTCGAAGAAATCAACCCCATCCTTCTCTGGATCAGAGAGCCCTTCTGTCAAATAAATTAACCATGTTACAGTTTGTGGAATGAGCAGCTCCATCCAACAAGCTGGAGATGGAAATGAGCTTGTAAAACTGGTTATCAAGCCAAAGAATTTGGTTTAAGATTACTAGTCGATTTCCAAGTTTCTCCGGCCATGTACAGAACTAATATCAACTAACCCCCATCAAACCTGAGTCAGGCACCCCCTTGTGGTTGCATAATTTTTCTGTCAATTGAGAAACATCCTCCTTTCAAAATTGTCCCATAACAGAATATATTTGAGCACTTCAATCCTAATGCCAGAAAGCTGTTTCCTTTCACCATCAAGTGGATGAAAGCAAAATGTGTCATAAATCTTTCATTCTCTATTTGTTTTTCTGTATTTCTAGATCAAATGGATCAAACTTGATAAGGTGATTTACATGTGGGATCCAAAATAATTATTGCATGGCCCATTTTAACCATGCTGATACAGCAAGACCTGGACACAACTTTGACTCTTTATGAACATGGTAATCATCTGATTTTAGCCTACCTAAATCACAGTTGCGCTATTTTAAGAAGAAAAGAAAATTGAATTGACAAATACATGAATAAATACGCACATCAACAAGTTCTGTTACTAACTTCTTGACTTCACTCTTCCCCTCCATCCCCAACCCCATCATCATACTGTTGATAGACGTATCCCTCATCATGCATCTCCCAAACCAGCAATCTCAATATCGAATAAATCGCTTCACCCCCACAATGCAAAATCTGGTTTGCCTTAAAAGCAAAGACTTGGTTCTTGATTCCAATCCAACTGCATCCACTCAACTTCTTCACCCTTCTCTCTTTCATAGCCCTCCTCACTCGAGCAACACTCTCCCACCTACTCCTCATTCCATACATCCGAGCCAACACCAAATAGGGTAGAGAGGAACGCGGTTCTAACTCCATCACCCTCTCTGCAATTCTTTCTGTGAGTATTAAGTCTCCATGAATCCCACAAGCATGAAGAAGTAACCCCCAGACCATACCACTGGGCTCATGAGGCATTGTTCCTACAATCTCCATTGCTTCTGTGAGTTTACCTGCTCGACACATCATGTCCACCATACAAGCATAATGCTCAACCCTTGGAATAACTCTGTATTTCTCCTCCATGGATGAAAATATACTACTCCCCTCATTCATGAAACCCCTGTGGCTGCAAGCCAATAGAACCCCAGCTAGAGTGATTCTGTCTGGCAGTAGACCACTCTCAAGTAGCTCCTCAAAAAATTCTAGGGCTTCAACCTCTCGTCCATTTCGAGCGAAACCCATGATCATAGTGTTCCAAGATACCAAATCTCTGATACCCATTCCTGCAAAGATTTTCTTGGCAGAGTCAATTAACCCAGACTTAGAGTACATGTCCACAAGGGAACTAGCGACAATTGTGTCCGACTCCAAACCCAATTTAAGAACCAAGGGGTGGATTTGGGTACCCTGCTCTGCTGGAACGAGGGATGAAGCAGAGTTCAGAACACTGCTGAGAGTAAACTCTGTCGGCCTGAAGTTCTTCCTCAAGGTCAGCACAAATAGCTGCAGTGCTTCGTTCTCAAACCCATGGCTTGCATAACCTGAAATCATGGAATTGCAAAGCGCCAAATCCCATCTATGCATTTCTTCAAAGAGCTGAACCGAATCCTCCAATCTGTCGCATTTGGAAAACATATCAATAGTGGCACTTGAAACTATGGAATTAGAAAGAAACCCCGTTTTGACACACATAGCGAAAACTTGCTTACCCTTTTCCAAATCCCTCAAGTTAGAACAAACAGTGATCACTGTCGATATTGTAGAATGATCGAGCAAATACCCAGCAGATCTCATCAAACAGAACTGATCCAATGCCAATTCACTGTAACCTGACTTATCACACCACGAAATCAAGGAGCTCCAGGATATAACATCCAATTCCTCCATGGTAAGAAACACGCCAAAAGCATAATCAACGAGCCTGAGTTTCCCATACATGTCGATTAAACAATTACCAAGCACCACGTTCGACAAATTCAAACTGCTACGGATTATGCTACCATGAATTTGCTTACCTTGACGAGCAGACGACACACAGGACATCACAATCGACAATGTGAATCCACTTGGTCTGACACCAACCCTTTGCATATCGGAGAAAACTTCCAATGCATTATTAACAAACCCATTTGAAGCATAGCCAGAAATCATTGAATTCCAGCTCACTACATCTCGTTCAGGCATTTCCTCAAACAAACAACGAGCAGTTTCAAGATGGCCAAATTTAAAGTAACCCATCAATAAGACATTCCAAGTAATGGAATTCTTGTTGGGAATGTCGTGAAACGCTTGCAAAGCATCATTAATGGTGCCGAATTTGGAGTACAAATCAAGAAAGCGATTACCCAGAAAAGTATGTCTATTGAGTCCGATTTTGATCAACTGGGCATGGATGAATTTGGCGAAAACCAAAGATTTCAAGGAGAGAGAATGGTCTATGAAGTTAGAAAACAACGATATGAGATTGTTTGAGCTCTGAGCTTTTCTGATAAATGGGTACATACGAGTTGCGCACCAAGATCAAAGATGGAGCAAATTTCTTCTCAAATGCTTTGGAATGAAGGATCATATTATAGGAAAGAGCGGAGCTTCTTCAAATACTTCCTCTTCATCCATGTCTGCAATTGGTCTTAGTGCATTTTGCATCTCAGTATGTTTCACACAGAAGACATTCAAGACAGCTTAATAAGGATTTCATCTGTGCTGCAAGCAAATTTCCCTCGCTTTTTGTAGTTTCAAAAGAGTAACGTCAGTCTTAGCCGTCGATTTACTCATATTTAGATATCCAATGACGTCATTATACCCGAGTTTATTTTACTAAAACAACAGCCGTCGATACGATCTGATGCAGATCACTCAGTCAAAGAAAAGATGAAGACTTAGGAATCCCCATGAAAGTGGGACCACATTCTGATGGGTTGATTCGAGTAAGACTTTGCTGACCGCCCACAATTTGAGCCACGTGGCACACTATTAGAGGAAGCTGACCGTATGGATGTTAGGTCAATCCCTAGGTGGACCTACAAACCAAAAATCAGCCTGATTAGTGATTTCAAACCTTTCGATCCTTGTACCCGGTCACTAATGCTCAAATTCCCACAGTTAAAATCAACACATGATAATGACTTCAATCCAACGCTTAGAAATTACTAATCAGGTTGATTGTTTGTAGCTCCACCTAGGATTGACCAAACATCCATACGGTCAGTGTCCTCTAAAAATAGGCCACGTGGCTCATATTTTGGGCGGTCAGCGAAGTTCTACTCGGGTGATTCTAGGCTTTCTAGCCAAGCCCAGGTCTGGATGTTTAGAAGCAACGTGTGGCTGGGACAACGGTTCACAGCCGTAACTGAACCAAACACCATGTTCATCAATGAGAGCATCAGAACCGTTGATCCGGTCCATCACTACGCATCCCTTATTGAAAAGTGCATCACAACCAGACATCTCAAGCTTGGAAAGCTCCTCCACTCGCACCTTATCAAAACCGCTCTCAACCTCAACGTCTTCCTTACTAACCGTCTCATAGACATGTATGCCAAATGCAACTCAATACAAAGTGCTCAAGACGCCTTCGGTGATCTTCCCAGTAAAAACACCCACTCTTGGAATACAATCATCTCTGCTTATTCACGATTTGGTTTCTTCGAAAAAGCTCACAAATTGTTCGACGAAATGCCCAATCCAAATCTAGTAAGCTATAATTCGCTGATTTCGGGCTTAACCCATCATGGGTTTCACAAAGAAGCCATTGATATCTTCGGGAGAATGCAGAAGCAGTATAACTGTATGGTAATCGATAAGTTCACGTTTGTCAGCATGGCGACTGCTTGTGCTAGCTTGGGAGCACTAGAATTATTGCGTCAGGTCCATGGAGTGGTAATTGTGATTGGGCTGCAGTTGAATCTTATAATGTACAATGCTATGGTTGATGCATATGGGAAGTGCGGCGACCCGGATGCCTCATATTGGCTTTTTAATCAAATGCCTGAAAAGGATGTCATATCGTGGACATCGATGGTTGTTGCTTATGCGTGGGCATCAAGATTGGAGGAAGCCCGTTGGGTATTTGATCGGATGCCAGTAAAAAATGCTGTCTCGTGGACGGCTTTAATTGCAGGGCTCGCACAAAATGGGTTCGGAGATGAGGCTTTGAATCTCTTTGAACAGATGCAGGATGAGGGAATTCCACCTAGCGCTTTCACGTTTGTTAGTGTTCTAAGTGCTTGTGCGGATCTAGCGCTCATCGAACGGGGGAAACAGCTTCATGGATATATTATCAGAAGTAGCAGTAGAAGCAACTTGTTCAATGTATTTATGTTCAATGCTTTACTCGACATGTATGCCAAGTGTGGAGATATGAAATCGGCTACAGCATTGTTCAAGGGAATGCTCGAGAAGGATATCATTTCTTGGAACTCACTAGTAACTGGATTTGCTCAGAACGGGTGTGGGAAGGAATCACTTGTTGTTTTTAAGAAGATGATTGAAGTAGGTGTTACACAGCCAAACCATGTCACATTTCTTGGGGTGCTATCTGCTTGTAGCCACATGGGTCTGGTATCTGAAGGATGGCGTATCTTTCACTCAATGGAGGACTATGGTGTATCTCCAAGGTCAGAGCATTATGCATTACTGATCGACATGCTTGGCCGAAAGAACAGACTCAAGGAAGCAATGGAGTTGATTGAGAATTCACCTTATGGATCAGATCACATTGGGATGTGGGGTGCACTTTTGGGTGCTTGTCGGGTCCATGGAAACTTGGATCTTGCAAGGAGGGCAGCAGAAGTTCTCTTTGAATTGGAACCTGGGAATGGTGCGAGATACGTTGCGCTATCGAACATTTATGCTGCAGCGAGTAGATGGGATGATGTTCGTCAAGTAAGGAGGCTCATGAAGGAGAGGGGTTTGAGAAAAGAAACAGCTTATAGTTGGGTTGAGGTGAGGAGCGCGAGACATGGGTTTGTAGCTGAAGACAAGTCTCACGTTCAGACGGAAGAGATATACGAAGTGATTGCTAAACTAGCAAAACAAATGGAGGACGCTGGATATCTACCATACAACAGCAACTCTTTTGTTCCTAATGAAGATGAAGTGATTGCTTTCGAGTAACCATATGCTGATCAAGCTTTCTTGTTCAATTATCAACCCAACTGCAACCAGGATTTTTTCTGATTCTCCTATCTCGCATAGTCTTTCTAACTTGTGCAGATCTCTCCCATTCTCCACAAGTGGCATGTATGCTAGCTAGCTGCACATAAGCATGTGAACTCTCGGGATCCAGCTCAATAATACGCTCCGCTACTTCCATCCCGAGAGCCTCATCACCGTGAGCCATGCACCCTCTCAATACTGACGACCACATGCTTGCATCTGCCTCAAACGGCATTCGATCGATTAGGTCCATTGCTTCCTTGAGGCAACCTGCTCGGGCAAACAAATCAATCATGCACGAGTAGTGCTCAATCCCCTGCTCAATACTGTAGTATGTTTTCATTGAATAAAACCATCTTTGTCCTTCCTCAACCAGTCCACAGTGGTCACAGGCAGACAACACTGCTGTGAAGGTAATGTCATTGGGATTCACACCAGCATTCCTCATCTCATTGAACAGCTTTAATGCTTCGATCCCATAACCGTTTGTAGAATAACCCATCAACATTGAGTTCCATGGGACTTCATCAGATTTCATCATCTTGTCAAACATTCTTCGCCCATCTTCGACATTACCACACTTGCAATAGAGATCGATGAGGGAGGTAGAGATGATCTGATCAGAATCAAGGCCAACAACCGTAGCTCGAGCAAAGATCTGCTCACCGAGTATGAGAGAAGAGATGCTAGCGCAGGCGCTGATCACACTGGCCAGGCTAACCTTGTCCATCCTCAAATCCAGACTATGCATCTCACAGAAAAGATTTAGTGCTTCAATGGCACAACCATTCTGACTATAACCAACTATCATTGAATTCCATGAGATCAGGCTCCTACTTGGCATCATATCAAAGACCCATCTCGCATCTTCGGTTCTCCTATAATTGGAGTACAAATTGATCATGGAATTGAGCAATATGGTGTCGTATTCTTCGAGCTCACCAAAGAATTTGCAAGCTTCATTAGGACTTCCACACTTGGAGTACATGTCAACAAGAGCACTAGCAACAATCATGTCATTTATGAACCCGACTTTGTAGGCATGAGCATGTATTTGTTTGCCGTTCGTAAGAACACCTAAGCTAGCGCACGCATTCACAACACTGCTGAAAGTAGAAGTGTCTGCTTGAATTCCATCGCTCTGCATCCTATTGAAAAGATCCAGAGCTTCCCCTACTTGATTATTGGCAACGTATCCAGCAATCATCGAGTTCCATAACACAGCACATTGGCTACTATTATCAAAAATCTTTCTGGCATCGAGCAATCTACCACATTTCGCATATCCTGTGATCAACGCCGATAATGAGAAATCATCTGGTTCCTGAAACGAACCCAAAACGCGACTCGCACTATCTAAATCCCCGCACTTTGCATACATGTTAACAAGGGAGCTTACCAAGACTGAATCGAAATCCACTTTGCTAACGATGACGTGGGTATGGATTTGCTTGCCACAGTCAAGATGAGCCAAGCTGGCGCAAACACCAACAACAGTTGCCAGTATGAAAGTATCAGTTTTTGATGAATCAGTGGGATCCGAATTAAAATTCTTAAACAGCCTCAGAGCTTTTTCAGGATGGCCATTGCGAGCATACCCATGAATCACAGAATTCCAAGTGACTCCATTTTTTACAGGCATCTCATTGAACAAGCGTCCTGCAACCTGAAGATCACCTGACTTTACGAAACATGAGATGATCATATTCCATGAGAATTCGTTCTTGTGTGGCATAGAATTGAACAACTCTAATGAACTTTCCTTGTTTCCGGATTTCAAGTAGGCCTCAATCAACGAATTCCATGAGAAACAGTTTTTCTGAGGCATCTCATCGAACAAACGCTGTGCATCATTCAAGCAGGTGCACCTTGTATACATCTGTAGAAGGCAATTTCCAATGAAGAGAGCAGAATCAAGAAGACCCCTTTTGAGCAGGAGGAGGTGGAGTTGTTTCCCTTGCTGGATCGAATGGTGAGAGTTGCAGGATCGCAGAAGGCGAACACAGGACTGGAGATCAAGGTCCATGATGAACAGTCATTTATCCATCTCAAAGCTTTTGTAAGTTTTGTGACTCTTTTATAACGGTTTTATCAGTCTTCGTTCCAAAGTTTAAACTCCGGGCAACCAACCTGAACCGGAAGGTACTGGGTCCCATGTAACAGCCCGGACCAGTCAATCCACCCTTCCAAAATGCCACGTGGCATTTTTCTTAGAGCCCGAAGTTGATGCAGAGGACACGTCCTCGTATGGAAGTGGCCCTACATAACTCATTTAATGGGCCTACTTACCACATGGATGTCGAGCCCACCCTTTGGTGGATGTGCCCGTGGAAGACTTTTCGGGCCACAGATCCATGCATGTTTGGTTCGCCTCTTGGTGGACCTATACACCAAAAATCATTTTATTGGTGATTTTTAGCATTACGATTTGAGCTTTTAATGGGATGATTTATGACCGTTGGATTTTGAGCTCTTTTTGGGTTCTAAAATTTAAACTGTTATAAATCATCGATAAATCTGATTTATGGTACGTAGGTCCACCAAGAGGTGGGCCAATTATCCATAAGTTCAGTAGGCCCTAAAGAGTGCTCCACGGTTCATTTTTGGGAGGGGACGACATCAAATTTTGAAGTCCCCAGGGCAGCGAATATTTTCTCCCCTTTGGTGGATATAAACACCAAAAAATCAGCTTGATTGATGATTTTTAGCTGTTGGATTTTGTACCCAAAAAATATGCTTGAATCCAACGGCTAAAAATAAATCCTAAAGAAGTCCTAGAATATATGGCTAGAGATAACCAATCAGGCTGATTTCTGGTATGTATATTCACCAAGGGATGGGCTAAATATCCATGCGGTTAGTGAGCCCAAAAAGATGCGCCATGTAGGGCAGCATCGAATGCATCCAAAGTCCTCTGCATTTAAATCTTTCCCACTGCCTGTGGATGTTTGGTATATCCCTTGGTGGACTAACATACCAAAAATTAGCTTGATTGGCTATTTCTAGCCATTGGATTAGAGCATTTTTCACGGTGATCGCTATCCATTGGATTCAAGCATTTGAGTCAAATCACAAGTCATATCGATGTCTGTCTGACCAAGGGGCGGGCCCAACATTCATGGATCAATGGGGACAATAGTGTGCCACGTGGCATTTTTGCATGGGTGGATATCAAACATTTCTCTACCACTTCGTTGCCGACCAATTCCCATAAAATCCCCCAACTCAACCAAACAGCCCCTAAAAGTCACATACTGGTCTAAAAGGGAAAAAAATTCAAAACAATGAAATTTGAAACAAAATTTTGATGGTTTCTCCTTAGGCCATCTTAACCTCACCTGAATATGGGACATTTTTAAAAGTTGGTGTTTGGTCCGATCTGCGTGAAAGACACAATTAGAGTGTTTGACCGGCAGCCCAAACATATTCCGGGAACGGTTTGCGACTGGGATGAAAGCATTAGATGGTGACTTCACATGTACATTCATATCTGCAGAGGGGTCAATTTTTATTAGTTTTTTTTTTTTTTTTTATCTTTAGATAACATTCTTTTTTATGAACGGGTGAGTTCTAGTTCAATCCCTGAACAAATTACTTACCATTGAAAACTTGATTGCTAGGAAGTGAATTATGGTTAACTATTGTGTTATGTGCAAGTCAAGTGGAGTGTTTTTCCTTCAGGCATTGAGCAGTAAGTAATTTTGTAATGGCCGGTTAAAAGTTTGTTTGGAAGGACAAAAAGTAATTCATCTGACACTGAAGAAAGAAGTGGGCAATTATAATTTGTGTTAAAGGCTTAGGCTGTGTTTGATTACCAAGTGGGAAAATTGTATTTTCCTTGGGAAAACATAGCTGTCCATTGTTAGATAGTCATTATAAATTTGTATAATTTTTTCTAACAAGCCACTTAAATCTAGATAATTTTTCCTACTAAGCCCAGAAATCATTTCCTATCCAGATAGGTGAGAATTCATTTCCACCTGAAAATGCACCTTTATTTTCTCACAATATTGAAATATGTGTTCCCAGTTGCAATCAATCAGCCATTTAAGGCATATCCCAGATGTATTTTCTCGGGAAAATTTTCTGTGCAATCAAACACGGCCTTAGATTTTTTTCATTAAAAAAAGTTGAAGTGATCATTTATATTTTGTTCAAAGATGCAAATAGGGTATTACAAAATTTCACTTAAAAAGCCCAATTCAACATGTGCTTAAATTAAGAGAAGTAGCTTCTCTAATAAGTCAAAAATCAAAATTTTTAACTAGTGTTTGTAATCAATTTTTAACTATTCAGAAGTTAAAAAGTAATATACATCCAAACTAACTTTTCTAAAGTTACTATTTTTTTAATACCAACACCGCGTAAAAGGTCCTTTTTCTTTTTCGATAAATAATGATTTTCGTCTTAGGAGAAGAAAAAAATATGGAAGGGATAAAGAATTGAGAAACACACAGATGATCCCACCACATTGTCCTCTCTAATCTGTGTCACAACATTTGGTTTATGAATACATATAAATGCAACTTCTCAACTTTCCAGCATTTATAGGGAATCAAATATAGCAGCTGATTACATAGCTCTTAAAGGTCTTCAAGCTAGATTATATATGGAAATCAAAGAGAGCGTCCCTCCTAGACTTGCTTGTTTTATTTATCTAGATAAAATTGCTACTTCATACTTTAGAGCCTAGGTTTGCATTCCTCTGTCAGCTTTGACACTCATACATTACTTTCATTGCAGTTGTACGTTAGCATTTTGAGGGGTAAGGTACATGCATGCACCCAACTTCCGGTTACATTCAGAATGCTAGTATCCATGATTGACGCTGTAAAATGTTTCTGTGAAGCCAAATTATCCTAACAGTAGCTCTAGCTCCAACTTTTCATCACTCAGATCCAAGAACCCCGGTTTACCATGACCAAGTCTTAAACTTGGCCACATATGTATAGTTGTGCTTATTATAGAATCATCATGAGAATCTGCAAAATGTTAAGGATTGATCTTCACCTCTGCATTGCAGGTCTTCTTGTTTCGTGCATTACAATCTAAGCTTCCCAGACAAAGGCCTATACAAGCAGTGAGTTCTGTTAGCAAATATAGTTGATCAATCAGTAGAATATACAAGGTCTTGATGTCCACAAGTCTTTCCATCATATGACCTGCTTGAGTTTGCAGACCCTATTCTGAATCACCACATCAACAGTTCATGAAAACCTTGAGGAGTGCCAAATTCAAATTCAATCCAAATAGTTCATGAAAACCTTGAAAGGTAACATGATCTGCCTTTATTCCTTCATCCTGCATCAATCCAAACAGTTCAAGAACCTCTTTACCCTTTCCACTGCGAGCACACCTCAAAACCATGGAGTTCAACAGGATTAGATCCCTCGAGTCTGCCTCTTTAAACACCTTGATGGCATACTCGAGACAATGGCATTTGGAGTACATGTCGACCAATGCTCCTCTGATGACAACATCAATCTTGTAACCATTCTGATGCGAGAGCATTTTACTACGATCATCCGTGCTACACCGAATCAATGCCCAATCAAGTGGATACTATTTACTAACTAGTAATTCACATTTTTACTATGTATAGTAAATCTCATTTTTACTATCTATAGTAAATCCTAATTTTACTATTTATAGTAAATTGTGATTTTATTATTTTTAGTGGACCCCACGAAGATTTGTTTTAGTTTGATTAGGATTCTCAGTTGAAATTAGATTTGATTTCCAATTAGGATTTTATTATTTATTGCAACAGTTGATTTGTATTAGGAGTTTCTAATTTCAATTAGATTAGAATTAGGAAAGTTCAAGTAGTGAGTATATAAAAGGTGATGTATCCTTTGATTTTAAGGATGAAAAATTATGAATGAAGAAATAGAGATCTCTCTTGTGGTGTGAAGCCATCTTCTCTTAGTGCGAAGCCAAGCTAATTCGGTGCGAAGCCGAAGATATCTTTCTATCCCTATCTCTTTCTTATTTCTTCTCTTATTCTCTTCTCTTTCTCCATCTCTATTTCTTTTTTAGTCAATTTATTACCTAAGAAAACCCAAATCATACCATAGCACTATGAATAGTACTGCATGAATAGTGACGCGAATAGTGTCACATAAATAGTGACATGAATAGTAATCTTTCCTTTTCATCCTTTCTCAAATTGCGGAATGGTACTCCCGTCCTGCGTCAAATTTGGTATCAAAGCCCAGTTCGAAATTCCTAAAAGATGTCTCAGATTGATTCGCCATCGTTGGCAACTGCGTTAACCAAACTAAACGATGTGATAACTTGTTTGGAGAGCCAATGGAATGCTAATAACGGCCAGACAAATAGTATTGAGAGCAAATTGGAGGAGAGGATCTCCGCTAAAGTTTCAATCCGCCGCTGCAATCGTCTTGGATCGTCATCGCCACCACCGTCGACTTTCTCACCTCTTTCCAGTGATTTATTGGAAGTTTGTGAGTACAGATATAACACAGAAAACCCTATATTGCAACATGTTATTGACAGAGATGATTACAATATCAATGTGATTTCTGAGAGCATAAAACAAAAGCAGGTACAAACAAAGCAACTCCAGCAAGTTAATGCACCACTGGAATCCTTAAAACCTAAGTTTGTCCACAGCGAAAATCAGATGAAAGCCATTGAACAAGAGAATGTTTTTCCTTCCAAGGAAAATGAAAGAATCGATGAGGAAGAAAAAGCCAAAGTTGAGGAATTGGCCAGTCCTGAAGCTCCTAGTTTGAATCAGAAGAAAATACAAAGGATAAGCAGATTGATCCGCCTGCAGTTGTGGAGAATAAAAAAGCTGAAAAGATTGATGATTCCCCTAGTTTAGATGCTCTAGCTGAAGATGACCCAAAAAGTATAGAATATCCCAATCCGAATCTAAATGTTTATGTTGTTTCAGAACCAATAGTTGAAAATGAACCAGATGGAACAAGCAGGAATTTCTTATCAAAGAAGGCCAGAGTTGAGGACACATACCATGTTTCAAAAAATTTACACCTGTGGAAGATGCAAAAGAAGAAACTGAAGGGAAAGTACTCCAAATATCTCTTCCACAGGAAAAGCCAATTGCAATATCTCAACTTGAATTCGATGTCGAATTCTTTTCAACCAGGAGGGTTTGATGCAGGAGCATTCTACTACGATCATCCTTGCTATACCGAATCAATGCCCAATCAAGTGGATACTATTTACTAACTAGTAATTCACGTTTTTACTATTTATAGTAAATCTCGTTTTTACTATCTATAGTAAATCCTAATTTTACTATTTATAGTAAATTGTGATTTTATTATTTTTAGTGGACCCCACGAAGATTTGTTTTAGTTTGATTAGGATTCTCAGTTGAAATTAGATTTGATTTCCAATTAGGATTTTATTACTGATTGCAACAGTTGATTTGTATTAGGAGTTTCTAATTTTAATTAGATTAGAATTAGAAAAGTTCAAGTAGTGAGTTTATAAAAGGTGATGTACCCTTTGATTTTAAGGATAAAAAATTATGAATAAAAAAATAGAAATCTCTTTGAGAAATCCCTCTTGTGGTGCGAAGCCATCTTCTCTTGGTGTAAAGCCAAGCTAATTCGGTGCGAAACCGAATGTATATTTTTATCCCTCTCTTTCTCTATCTCTATTTCTTTTTTAGTCAATTTATTATGTAAGATAACCCAAATCATACCATAGTGCTACGTGAATAATGACGTGAATAGTGTCACATGAATAGCGCCGTGAATAGTGATATGTGAATAGTGCCATGAATAGTAATTTACTCTTAATTCCTTCTCAAATCGCGGAACGGTACTCCCGTCCTGCGTCACATTCCTAAGAATGTACCCATGGATTTGCCTCCCTTGTTCAAGAGCGAATATGTTTGCACAAGCTGCCAAGAGGGTGCTGAAAGTGAACTCACTTGGTGTCGTCTCCCATTGCATCTTGCCAAACATCTTCATTGCTTCTTTGCTCAACGGATGATGAGCATAGCTACTGATCAAAGCATTCCACGAAACCCTATCCCGCCAATGACCCATCTCGAAGAACCAAACCTTAGAGCTTCTCAAGCTCCCACATTTCCCATACATGCCAAGAAGGGAATTGCAGACAAAGATATTCGAGCAGAAACAGTGTCTGTAGACAAACCCGTGAACCTATTTCCCTAATAAAACATCCAATAGACCTATACACACATTAAGAATCAAACTGAGAGTCACTTGGTCGATGTATCTTAATTTGGTTGCTCTACACATCCAGAAAACAAAATCCAAGGCCTCCTCCCATCAAAAACCGAGTGTAACCCGCCAACATAGCATTCCACGAGACGACACTCCGTTCAGGCATGTCATTGAAGTGCATTCGTGCCTCTTCAATTCTCCCACACATTGCATATCCTGACACAATTGAAGTCCAAGATATCACATTCCTTGAACCAGGTCGATTAAAAAGCCGATGAGCATCATCCAAGCCCCCACATTTTGCATACATATCAATAAGCGAGTTCACAACCACCCCATCCTCTTCAAAACCAATCTTAACCGCAACTCCATGGATCTGCTTCCCCTACTTGAGCGTTGAAATACTCAAACAAGCAATAAGAGCATTAGAAAATGTAAAATTGAATGGCCTAACATCTGCACCGATCATCTTGAAGAACATTACCACAGCCTCCTCTTCATCACCCATTTCAAGACATCGCCTCACAATCTCATTCCAAGAGACAACATTCGGGTTGTGAATTAATCTCATCAAACATTCTACGAGCATTGTCAATAACCCGGCATTTCCCATAAACATCAACAAGCGAGCTCCCCAAAATCACATTCCAACAAAACCCATGTTTTATAACAAGCCCATGAACTTGTCTAGAAAAAAACAGAGCTAAAACAACAGCACAAGACCCAAGAACACTCGCAAAAGTGATCTCATTAGCAGCAATCCCCGACTTATTCATTTTGGAAAACAACAACAACGCCTTCTCAGTGCACCCACCTTGAGAGTAAGCAATGATCATCGCATTCCAAGTGCCACCATCTTTGTGAGGCATTTCATCAAACAGTTCCCAGGCATCATCCACACAACTGCATTTTCCATAAGTCTCAAACGCTCGGTTAAGAAGAAAAATTGGTGGGGTGGTAGAGAAGGTGACAAGATTGGATTCAACCTTCCGTGCTTCGACAATGGCAAGATTCGAAGAACAAAATTGGAAGAGACGGGCAAAAATAAAAGGAGGGAAAGGTAGCGGAGAAGAGAAGAGGATTGAGACGGCTTTATAAAATGAAGATGAGTGAGAATTGTATTGGTTATTGCTTTCGTGTTGCTGAGTAGAGTTTTGGGTTGGTTTGGATTTCTGTGAAGAAGACGGTTAAGTAGAGAGACTGCATTCACACACACCCATGTAATTGAAGGTATAGGAGAGATTTCAATTTCAAATCTTCAATCTTTATATAGCAAAGGGAGAAAGCCAAGGTTGTGATTGGGACTTTTCTAGTAACGTACTACTCTTGGAGTTTAACTTTAAACCAAGGTTTAAGGGAGGTCGTTTTAATGGCATAACATAACGGACTGGGACCGTTACCATTAAAACGAAGAAAAAAATGGCCATGGGCAATAATGAAAAAAGAGAGGAATTTAACGAAAAAAATGGGAAAAGGCGCTGAAATTCAAAATTTCAAGAACGAAAAAAAAAAATAGAATTTAAAGGAAAAATAACTGAATTTAACGGCCATTTTTTTCTTCACAAAATTTTTCAGAATTTAACGGCTGTTAAAGCGATTTTTAAGGGCTGTTAAAACGAGAGAGAAAAAACGGCCGTTAAATTCAGGTTTAATCTCGCACAGGCTAAAATTCAGGTTTTAGGCCACAAAGAAACTTCGTAACTCAATACTCCACTCCATGTCTTTGCTAAATATCTGGATCAATAATAATAGGCTAATATACGTTCAGTTCATCAATTATTCCCCGCACACAGGCATAATATTCACCAAGACTTTTATCACCTTGTTGCAAAGCACAATGCCTGAAATAGTTGATAATGTGTAAAACTCTTCTCATTGGAATACCTATACCGAACTGTGTCCCATATTTCTTTTGTTGTGTCCAAAAAATCACATTTACACTTATTTGTGGCATATTATTCCACAACTAGGTCGTGATTTGAGCATTTTATGAAGTTCACTCTTCGTAATTACTGGCCTCCCCCAGAGGCTATTTTATAATCAAATAAATAAGTTTCCCCTCTAGCTGTGAGGAAAACTTGTACCGATTTAAACCAAGGTACATAATTACTCATTGAATTTAATGGAAATCTTCTAGACATAAGTATTTCAAGAGAATACAACAAACTACGTTTAGATTCCATCACCAACCACTAAGTCACAAACACCTATATTAAGGTGGTGTTTAGTAAAACTTTTTCTCAGACCTTAAGTCTGAATCAACTGAAATTCAGTGATTTCGGTGATTAAATTGCATTTGGTAAACAACTTAATTTCAGCCTTTATCACCAAAATCACTGAAATTCAATGAAAAATAAAAAAATAGTGAACTCAGACTCACTTTTTGCCCTCAAACATTAGAGCGAAAAGCATCTCCCAAAATATTCTATGATTCTTTCTTACATGCCCATAATGCCCTCCTATGTAAGTGATCTCTATAAAATTAAGACAAAACTATTGTTATAATCCCCCTTGTACCCTTATCTTAAGTTTTCAGACATAAGACCTTTATCGAACATAAATTTTTCGTCACTTAAGCCACTTTAAGCAATCATCAATTGTTTTAAGCACTTTAACCTTAGGTATGAACTTAGATGTGGCCCCGTCTACCATATCTATACAAATAGAATATACCATTTATACATAATGGTAAGGGCTAGGCCAAACATCCATACGGTCAGCCATCTCTAAAAGTGTGCCACATGGCTCCTATTTGTACATCCGTCAGCAAAGTTCTACTCGTGGGCACTAGAGACCACTTGACCGCCTATGTTACTGTGTCTCATTTCTGAGAGCTTAATTCTAAGAAAATGGAATCTCAGTATATATATCCAATTGGATTATTATTAGTATTGTAATAAGTTGTGTGAGGTGCATCATATCATTATTGGTGTATCTCATACAATATTTGAATGGTTGTCAATATTAGGAAAATCTCAATTAGGAATCTTAGATTAGATTGATTAAGATGAGTTTCTATCTTTAGATAGGTTTTATTTTCTATATAAACCCTTGATTAGGGTCAATATATTTCATCGAAGATTTATCGAAATCATAAATTTATAGCTATTAAAGCTATTTAGGGTTGCAACTTGGGTGGGCTGAACTCGACGTTAGGGTTGGGTTGGGTTAGCCCTTTCAGAACTTGGGTTGGGCTCATGCTAGATTTTTGTTAATTTTTGTTAACCCAATCAAATTAGGTTGGGCTAGGGTTGAGGCTCAGCCTGAGCCCGACATACAAACTATATATATATATATGTATGTATTAGTATACCGACAAGCATTTGCACTACATTTTGGCAAATACAACAACCCATGGATTTTTGTCCGTAGCAAACTACAACCCTTGTGTGAGATTACAAAATATTCTTAAAACTACATTTTCTATGATCAGTTGATATTGAAAATATCGTGTTTTCTTTTACAATTGTTTTCGGTTATTTCTTTAGTAACTTTTATAATGCATTTGAGTTAATGAATTTTTTCCTTATTATGAAAATATCATGTTATCTTTTGATGATGTTTTGGAAATGAAGCTATTATTTAACGGTTGGCATAATGGTTATTATATTGACCAATAAATTATTTTAATAAAAAATATTTAACAATCTTTTCAACCCATAAAAAATAATTTAGAAATTGACCAACCCCGACAGGGTTGGGTTATGCTTGAAAAATCTAGGCTCGACTTTGAGTTGGGTTGGGTTAGAGTTCACAGCCTTTAAATTTGGGTTGGACTAGGGTTGACCTCCAACCCAACCCGACCCAACCCACCCGAGTTGCAGCCCTAAAGCTATTGTTCTTCTGAGAACAAGTTCTCAATTTTATGCCTTTTTCGGCAAGCAGCATTACTGTTGTCCGCCGAGCCGACATCATTGGTTGTTGTTCTCATTATTACATGAGTACTTTCGCATGCTAAATTTTATGTTTCTTAAAGTTATTTTCTATGCACATCCCTCTCTAACCTCCCATCAAATGCTCATCAAAGCCCTTTAATCTCAACATATTTTATTTACTCAAGACACTCCAATTAGAGTCTAGACACACACTCTATCTTCGATAGCTTTTGAGAAGACCATGACTGACCTCATCTAGTGGGCCACTGGTTCCAACATACTACAAGATGCTATATTGCTAGATTTCACAGACATTCGATGACCACCATCAAGCATACAAACAAATGGTTAGTGTAACACCCTAAATATTTTTCAGGTTATTTTGAAAAAAAAAATTATAATCATTTATTTATTTATATTAAGTATTAATGCTTACTTGTATGCTAGTTGAATTATAATTATTGATGTGAGCCTTTAGGGCAAATTTATACTTTTTGGGCATAAAAATGATCCTAATTAAAGCCTAGTTGATACTTATGGGTTTTAGGCCAATTTCTAACTCATTAGTAACCTAAAATAAGACTTTTAGTATGTTGATAAATTTACCCATTTTTAAAGTGACAAAAATTACTATTAATTAGTTGTTAAGAATGTTAGTCCAACATCGGCTAGGTATGAAAGTCGATGGTCTTAAGAGCCTATAAATAAGGGTGAAGGCATAAGCCTCTTGGCAGAGGATAAAATATTATTTTTTAAGAGAGAAAAACTAGAAAACAAAAATTAGTCGATTCTCTAAGTTTATATGAGATAGAGTTTGTGCATCTTGACTTCTTTTAAATGATTAAAAGTCATGGATCTTTAGCCTTAACCAAGAGTTAGATCAGCTCTCCATTAAGGTAAGTACACTCTACAATGTTGAATATATTCATCAATTACTATAGTCTTGTTAATGATTATATGGTATTTTTAGTGTATTTTTTTCAAATTTTAATCTTATTTGTTAATTATATATGGGTAAGCATCATAAATTTATATTTTTTTACATTTATTATGGAAAATCATTGCCTTTGGTGGAAAAATCTTTGCCTTTGGTGAGAAATCGTTGCATTTGGTTGGAAATCTTTGCCCTTTGTGGGAAGAAATAAAATCTTTGCCCTTGGTGGAAATTTGTTGCCCTTGGTGGGAAGAAATATAGTGCATTTAACATCATCATCATTATCATCATGATTGTATATTTTTGAACAAGTTAATCTTCTTATTGATATGGTGATTAACATGCTATAATAATTATGATTGGATTGTCATTGTTGTTTTGTGTACTCATTGTACTTTACTGGGCTCTCGCTCACGGTTAGATCAACTCTCCATTAAGGTAAGTACACTCTACAGTGTTGAATATATTCATCAATTATTATAGTCTTGTTAATTATTATATGATGTTTTTAGTGTATTCTTTTGAGATTTTAATCTTATTTGTTAATCATATGTGGGTAAACATCATAAATTCATATTTTTTTTATATTTATTGTGGAAAATCGTTGCCTTTAGTGGGAAAATCTTTGCCCTTTGTGGGAAATCGTTGCCTTTGGTTGAAATCTTTGCCCATGGTGGAAATTCGTTGCCCTTGGTGGAAGAAATATAATGCATTTAACATCATCATCATCATCAGGATTGTATATTTTTGAACAAGTTAATATTTTTATTGATATGGTGATTAACGTGCTACAATAATTATTATTGGATTGTCATTATTGTTTTGTGTACTCGTTGTACTTTACTGGGCTCTCACTCACGGTATTACACCAAAACATTTCAGATTTTGTTGATCTCGGTAGGGAGAATACTTTGGATGAGACAAAGTCGATTGATGTCGTAGAAATTGAAGAAGAGATTTAAATGCTTAAATGATTTAAGTATTTTAATGATATAATAATAAATTTTTTTCATGATTGAGGTCGTTGGGACAATCAATGATTTGGATTAGTCACTTTACTTTTATTTTTAACATATTGAGTTTTTCCGACATCCTATACGAAAATATTCATACAGTAATATTTTAATATGATTTTATAGAGCTTAGAATCATAATTCAATGTAGTATTTTACTGAATTTTTTCATGATTGAGTTATATAAGTAGGTACGGTTTGGTACTAATCTCGAAATTTCTGTGCTGATTTTGCACAATCAACACCCTTATTCTGACTTTAAACAATTTTTGCACATATTATATGACCGAATCTGATTAAGGAGAAAATACGAAAGTTGTAGATTTTTAAGTTACCTTTCCATCCATATATAGTTGTCAACAGATTCGATAGGACATATTCTGTAGAGCCATTTTACTAAGAGGAGGTCAGAACTGCTTGACTGTAAAATATATAATTTTTACAAACCTTTGTCTTAATTTTTCCTTAAGTTGAAAAATAGGACCATATGATTTTTATTACATGTAAATTTAATTTATTTTGAGTGGATAAAAATCCATATGTTATTTGCTTGATTTGGATTCCGATCAAAATTGTAAAAATTAATACAAGTGAAAAATCTTACTTTTTACCTATTTTGACGGTTACCATTAAGGCTGAATTGAGAGTGGAGAATTGACTCCAGAAATTTATAAATGTCATTTTTAGCCAAAGTGCATTTGTTAAAATTGTATCTTATGATTTTTAGAATAAAACCCTTGAAGAATTTTTTTTTTTTTGACATACTTTGAATTTTGACCAAAAGTTGACCATTTTTTCTAGAAACGCGAAAATTAAATTTCAAAACTATTTTAAACGAGTATTTTGGTACAAAAGATGTTTGATATAAATATTAGGTAATTATAGATACCCTAATTAGTGATTTTGACAAAAATTAAAAATTTGACTTTGGTTATTTCACCGTAATAACTTGTTTACGCTTCCGCATTATTTTGACTATTGGAGCTGAGCTGTTCGTCATCAATCACGATGGTGATTCTTATTGTTTTATTTTATTTTTATTTAGTAATTTATTTTTATCACACTTTGGATCTTGGTAAACGGGTTGATCCATAGGCATTTCGGGTTCGATTTGGGTGCCCGGATTCGGGGCGTGACAGTTAGGCCGTTCATCATATTCACTTCTTGAAGTTCAAGGGGACTTATATTTTTGTAAACAATCACATGCAATTGCGAGAGGGTATTATAGTATATATCTGGTAAGATTAATATTCGTATTGTAATATGTTGTGAGGTGCACCATATCATTATTGGTGCATCTCATACAATATTTTCATGGTTGTCAAGATTAGGAAAAGATCAATTAGGAATCTTAGGGCATGTTTAGTAAGTGAGAAAAAGAGCTCAAACGGAGAATATTTAGCCAAATGAATATTATCTTGGCTAAATATTTGTACATATATATCAAAATTTGGTACGTGTATTCGTTAGGTTACTTCATTTATTTCTTTCAATTTGTGTGGATCCCACATATTAAAGTAAGTCAAATACGGGTTAGGGGAGTGTGGGACCCACATATTAGGTTACAAGATCCAAACGGTCTCATTTTTATCTTTTTATATATTAAAAACTCATTTTATTGAAAATAATGATTTTCCTACCAAGGCTTATTTGGTGTGAAAATATTTACTTGGGGGGGGGAGGTGATCAAATATTTTCCTGCTGCGGCGGGCAAATTTGTGGGCCCGGCCAAATATTTGGTGTGGGCAAATGCGTGCCAAACACACCCGGGTAAATATTAGCGCGCACAAATATTTTATTTTCCACCTCGGTGGCCTACCAAACAAGCCCTTAGATTAGATTGATTAGGATTAGTTTCTATTTTTAAACATGTTTTATTTTCTATATAAACCCTTGACTGGGGTCAATGTATTTCACCGAAGATTTATTAAAATAAAATTAAACATTATATAAAGGACTTAAGAACTTGTCCCACCCATTTGAGCCTTTTTTTAGAGCAAAGCTCTCACCATTAACTGTCGTACATATTCCCTTTGTTGCTCATCTTAATTATCTCAAAAGGAAAAAAAAAAAGGAAAGAAAAATCATTTTAAAATCTAGCACAAAATCCAAAACTTTAAAGCCCCATATGGACCATCCTATTTACTAAACTCATAAATTCTGAGAAAAATCTCCCATGTCGTACTACCCTCCATTCTTCTCTTTATATGCTGCCCCATTCAGCCTCTCAAAAACCCAATTGTACCACTCATTAACCTTCAAATTTGGGTGTTGCCCCTCTTCTCTTATAGCCTCAAACCATGCCCAAAAATAGCACCCTCTTAAGGGTCGTCCTACCTTATTCCATTAGTATTTTTTTAGTTAAAAGCACTCACATAGAGCAAGTCATCCCTCTTCTTGGAGACTCAAGATCTCCATTGAAGATACCTCTATCACCTCACCTACAAGCCCACACAACATCTCTTAGATTAGTCCTTGAGCCTCCATTAGAAGCTGATTTTTATCACCTTCTTGGACTGTTTTAAAAGTGTAAAATAGTCTTCATCTAGTGCATATCGCCCCCTCCATTAAACCTCCAACTCTTGTTTTTATAGTGTTATTTTAAATTGATATTTTATTAAATGCATGTATTTAAAGTAAAACAAAACTTTATTTTTGAATTATGTTGAAAAAGAATATATATTGATCTTTATGCATCTCCATTGATTTAACTACATATGATGGATCATAATCATTAGGGATTATTAAATATTATTGATTCTTGATTATTAGAGATACATTGGGGCTCGCAATATTTTATTTGTCATTATATTATTTTAGATTTGACTATATTGTAGGATCTCGACGCTTTGGATTCTTTCTCGTGTCATAAGAGCATGCTTAAAAAGCAATTGAGACATCCTGCTTCCAATGGTAAAAGACCCGAAATACCTCTGAATCCTTATAGTGGAAGTACGACATGGCCCGTCTGAAAGAAAACTAAGAGATTAGTCTTGCAATGAATTCTCATTGATATTTGAGTCATTGAAGTTTTAGGATTTATTTGATGAGTTTTATTATTAGTTATTATTATTGTTGATGTATATCTTGATTCATGCACTACATGGATTTATCATTGTTTTATCGCGTATCCCCATAGAAGTATGGGTGGTGGAATGCGTGTTATACTCATGCCTATTCTAACATTCTTATAGAGATACCAGATGTACTAGCGGTCAATGATAGAAGCTGGAGGCTTTTAGCATTTTGATTGCTTTCCTAGAGATTATGTTTAAGTTTATTTATAGTTATTTGATTTCCTAAAATTGTGCAAAAGATGCTTCAGTTAAAGTTGTAATTTAAATTTTTAGTTGCTTTGGTTATTATTTGATTATGATTTATTTCAGGGCTTTTTCGCTTTACCCCCTTACTTTATTGATGCAATTTGCATCTCACCCAATGTTTTTAAAATATTTGTGTCTCACCCTTTGACCATGGTCAAAGTTGTTGACCATAGACGGTCATTAACAGTCTCCGGATGGACATCCCAATATTTTTTAAATGACTATAAAGACCTTGGGTGAGACGCAAATATTTTAAAAACATTGTGTGCGATGCAAATTGCATCAATAAAGGGGGACAAGCAAAAAAACATTAGGTTTTTTTTTTTTTTTTAGAATTGTGAGCTCAAAACCTTTCTTCATTTACTTTTGGCCCAACTGTAGGTGGACCTACAGACCAAAAATTAATTTGATTGTTAATTTTCGAGCATTGGATTAGAGTCATTTCTGGGTTGATTGTATTTCTATTTCTATTTCTTAAACAATGTTACCTCCACCAATTGTATGTTTCCAACTATACTAGATGCCTTGCAAGATGGGATGAATGAAAATGCATCCAGAAGCTTTGTGAGATGATGAGATGATGCCCACTACACATCACCATCAACTATTCAATGAGATGATGCCTATTCCAAATAAAGAAAATATCATAGTTGATTAGAAAAAATTGAAACTTAGAGTACCACAATATGAGCCACATGGCACACTCTTAGTGGTCACTAACTGTACGAATGTTAGGCCCATTGCTAGGTAGATCTACATACCAAATATCAGCCTGATTAGTGATTTCAAACCATTGGATCTTTGTACCCCAAATAATGCTCAAATTCTACGGATAAAATCAGCCCAGGAAAACGACTCTAATTCAATGCTTAAAAATATTTAAAAATCAGATTAATTTTTGGTATGTAGGTCCACCTACGTTGGGCAAAAAGTAACTGAAGAAAGGTTTTGAGCTCAGAATCCTCAAAAAAAATCCTAAAAAATAATTTTTGCTTGTCCCCCTTACTTTATTGATGCAATTTGCATCACACCCAATGTTTTTAAAATATTTGCGTCTCACCCAAGGTCATTATAGTCATTTAAAAAATATTGGGATGTCCATCCAGAGACCGTTAATGACCATCTGTGGTCAACGACGTTGACGACGGTCAAAGGGTGAGACAAATATTTTACAAACATTGGGTGAGATGCAAATTACATCAATAAAGTAAGGGGGTAAAGCAAAATAGCCCTTTATTTAATGAATTTATGAATTATTTAAAGCATGAATGAATTATTTGAGTTGTTTTCAAAACTTAAACACAAATTCGTCACCATTATATTTATATTATATTAAATCGCACCTCATGCCTCAACCTTGGATACCGAATTCAATCTATATTCTTCTGGGTGGGGTCATGGTCTTGGGTTTGGGCTGTGACAAATGAAGCCTTGTCTCTTTAAGAGAATCGGGGTGGTGATCTTGCTCAAATAGAAGTATAAAATTAGAGTATGATCCACCAAACAATGGATTGAGATATCCTTTTGTCATATTTCTTATGTTGGTTTAGATATGAATCTTGAAAAGGCAAAAAATATAACTTGCAACTTTTTTCAAGCTTTAATACAAGATCACACGAAAGCTATTAAAGAGGGAGAAAAATTAGATACAGAGGATGAGTGGTACATCTGGACCGCACATCTTAACTTTAATTAACCCAAACTTAACCAGAGTTAAGATTTTACATCATTTTTAAAACCAATATTATATTAATCAGTTTCCTTCTTAAAACAAAACTCTAAAAATCAAAAGTATCATTTTTTGGCTCAACCTTCCTCCTTGCACGTTCATCTTCTTCCCTGAACCCCTCCTTCACCTCTTGCATCCAAGGTTACGGCAAAAATGGGACCACCAAAACCGTCCTCCTGATCTTACATCCAAGGTGACAGGAGACATTGCTTCTAGCTTTAACTACTAGCTTCACCTCTTGCAACTGCGAAGAAGATTTTAGCTTTACTACTAAAGCTGGGGAAATCACAGATACACATTCAATATTGTTGATCTTTCTTGTCTCGTATATCTAACACACCAAATATAAATTGCTCTTTTGTTTCCCTTCTCGGGCATGGAAAATAGAAATCATAACCTGGCGATGGGTTGGGATCCAATATATCCAGAGCTGACTTAATTATTAATCAACTTTGAAAAATGTACCTAGGCCCAGCCAAATAAATGGAAAAAACATACCAAGGTATCTAGATTCACCCGAACTACTAATCGGTTCCAAAACTTTGAGCTTTTTTGGCTACTATTTGACTAAACCAATTTTTAATATATAGAATTCTTGTGAGAAAAAAAGGCTCCACTTATAGATTCTCATCAAGATGTTTTTAATTTCACTCATGCACTTTGAGCTGGGCCTTCCGAATGGGATGGTTACAAACATGACAGATTCACAATTTCCTTACTCGTTCAGATTGTTTACTCATAAACCAGTTTCTAGGATTCGTAGAATATCATCTAGGGTTTTCGGGGTTGAGGGTACATTTATTCGTTTCTGCAATTCGCACAACTTCCTTGGAAGGGCAAAAGGTGAAGAAGTGGTCTAGGGAAGAAGACCACGTGAAGGAAGGAAGGTTAGGCCAAAAAAGGAAACTTGATTTTTTTACTGTTTTGTTTTTAAATGGAAAGTAATATTAGTTTTAAAAATAATTTAAAACGTTAACTTTAATTAAGTTGGGCTTTTAAAAAGTCAAGATGTGTGGTCCAGATGTACCACTCATCCTCTGCATCCAAAAACCCTCTACATCTAAATTTTTTCCATTAAAGAGTCCTTTAAAATACTCTTGAAATCCTACATAATTGCAATTATGATAAACCCATAACAATTTTTTTACTTATTTTTTCTTTTATTTTCTATCAAAATAAATCAAATTAATAA
Organism: Euptelea pleiosperma; assembly: GCA_035048495.1. Lineage (NCBI taxonomy): Eukaryota > Viridiplantae > Streptophyta > Magnoliopsida > Ranunculales > Eupteleaceae > Euptelea > Euptelea pleiosperma. The sequence goes on along the minus strand of CM068542.1, from coordinate 23,611,649 downwards.
GAGATTCAAAATCTCTTATGCCCATTAAAGGTTTCATTCAAAGCAAAATATTTCACCAAAACCTTAGCATTTTCTAAAAGAAAATCATTGAAAAAAAGATAACAATATTTCAATAGAAGAGATAAAAGAGAAATTATTTTGTTTAATTTTCTGAAGTGAAGTATCAAAATGTTTGAAGCTTTTTTGTTTGTTTGAATCTCTTCTTCATCCATTGATTAAGGTGTAGGGAATAAATAAATGTTTTTGCATAGCATTGTTTCAAGTATTTTTTTTTACAAGTTTGCGGTGGGTAATTCTGGGTGTACCGTCGAATATTTACAGATTCGTACACCACAAGAATTAAAACAACAATAAACATACATTAATCAAGCCATAAATATGATCAAATATAAAAGTAAAAATGAAAAAAAAAAAAAAGGAGACGAGGAGAGAGACAACAATTTTTAAAGAGGTCTGTTGCCAAAATCTAGTTAACTACGTCCTCAACCTCTTTAGTGGATGCAACTATCATACTTCTGAGTAACAATACTCTTCTCCTAGAAGAGTAGATGGCTATTCCACCTCCTTCCCCATTGGTGGAGGGGTTCTAATAAATAGAAAAAATAAAATCCTAATCCTATCTACTAAAATAGGAGACAGGAAAATAGAAAGTTACTTGAGTGTGAGAATAATACGAATTAAAATTCTTGCTAAATAAGAATGCTTGCTAATGTAGAGATAAGGAGATGATCCAGTGCATTACGATCGACAATGCAATTGGGTTGCATGGTAGGGATAATGTGCTCTGAGAATTACATGCACCTCAAAATGTGTGCAAAGGCATACCTCAGGATCCATATCGAACCAAATCTCAGGTCAAGAGACTTGGTATCAGATATATGGTATCAACACAATTTATATGACCTGTTATAAAAGTTACTAGAAACTTAGCAACTTCATATCCAAAATAACAATAACATTCCAAATGCCTCATTTAATAGATTTTTGTAGGATGAATCATATTGCATCCTTTAGTCTTGAATAATATAGGTCTGGAATATTGTTGTTGTTTTCACTGCAAATCTAATTAAACTTACTAGGAACTCATAGTAAGCCATTTTGAAAACTATCTTCGAACTTTCACATTGGAATTTTGTTTTTTTTATTTCTTCAAAAGCCTGATAGGAAAGAGACTCCTACTTGCACCCATACCTGCAAGGGTTCAGGCTAGATGGAGGTAAACTTGAAATGAGCTGTGGAAAATATGGGTCTAACAGTGATATAGAGGTATAAAACCACCATTTTCCAGTCGATAATACATATAAAATATGAGAGTAATATAGCACCTCATAAAATAAGTGAATTTTATCTAATCAAATCTTTTGAAAAATTCATGTATGTGACTTTGGTTTAGGGTACGTTGTTAGTGTAGACTTTCCTAATTTATGTATCAATAAAGAATCAATCACTAAAATAGATAATAAGAAAAGAACTATTGTAATGTAATTACTAAATGAAATTAACCAATTAAGTAAGAGAAATGTACCTGGACAGTAATAGCAAAAACTCTAATATTTGATTCAAGATCAGAAACTGTAAAAAGAGATCAGATAACTTATCAATAAAAAGATTTGTAAGGCATGCGTTGTACGCATTGTCTTAAAGTAGATTTCATCGTTGCACTTCAAAGGTGTTGCTGTCAGTTGGTCGGTGACTGCTCCCAGGATTCAAGAGCCCACTGAAGGTAGTTAATACTCTAAACCTTCAGTATATCAAACTCACAAGGGAAAGCCTCATATAAAATATTCCAGAAAAGACTTTACAAAAAGAAAAAGAAAAAAGATCGTAAGACTTGGTGTCTTTAGCCTCCTCTCTATCTAAGGACGTAGTTGTTTGGGTATTAGTAAAGATCCGAAACAGTCAAAAATTTTAATACAATAAAATCCAACGTCAATTACAAATGTTTTGAAAATAAAAACACGTTTGACTTGTGCGAGAAAACGGATGGTCCAGTCCAAAGACCAAGGACCTGTTTTACTTGAGTTCAAGACTCACTAGCATCAACATCTTTAGTTAAAAAACCCATGAGGTCCTGAGTTCAAAACCCATTGGGCAAAAACCATGTAACTCACATAAGTATCTTACAGGAAGTATCTAGAGGCTATATGAAATTCACATAATTTGGGTAACATCCCTCCGTATACTTATAGACACATCCTTCCGTGTTTCCTCCAACACTCCCTTTTGTATGACACGAACCCTTAAACTTGCCCAACCTATATTAAAAAGTAACTACGAATAAGTTGAAGGTGAGTTAGGACCAGTCTAGGAATATGTGTGGTGCAAAACGGAGGGTTAGAGGGACCCTTTTATAACGACCAAAAAGGAAGGCGGGCCCAATCACTAACATATCCAATTTTGATCATTTGGGTTCTAGTCTAAACAATTTTGTGAGTTTGTTCATGTTTAATGTTCTATTACCATAAGAACAGTAGGTTTATCTTAGTTATTAAGCATGTTTTGAAAAAAAAAAAACATTAATGGTCATTATTTGACAGCATTGACCCATTATAACAGTCATAACGGTAACATTACCTTCACGTTATAATATGATACGGTGGTTCCATTTAAACCTTGGGTTTTAAGGCAAGTTATTAATGAATCATTAAGCATCTATTGTAGGGCTGTCAACGGATATTATTCGAATCAAATATAAGCATATTCAAATTTGAATTCGAAAAAAAAATTGACATCCGAATTTGAATTCAATATCCAATGGATATTATGAATCAATATATTCGAATTCAAATCCGATTATCTTATCGGTATCCAATAACATCCGATTTGAAAATCAGATATTATCGAATCGGCCATATCAATATCTGAAAAAGTATTTGAATACAAAAAAAAATTATCCAAATCCAAATTTGATATTCAAAACTTTCAGATAAATTTCAATTATTTGAATTTTCGACTATCCATTGACACCCCTAAATTTATTGAAAGATAAATGGGAAGGTGAGATCAATTTAATCCTTTTCTTTCATCAACTGCAATTCACTCATTGGGTATCAGCCACGTAGCACGCTCTTAGGGGACTCTAACCATATGGATGTTTGGCCAATCCCTAGGTGAACCTACTAACCAAAAATCAGCCTGATTAGTGATTTCTAGGTGTTGGAATTCGAGCATTATTGACTATTATTTGAGGGACATGCAAAGATCCAAATTAAGATTTGAAATCCACTAATCGGGCTGATTTTTGGTTAGTAGGTCCACATAGGGATTGGCCAAACATCCATAAGGTCAGAGTCCTCTAAGAGTATGCAACGTGGCTCATATTGCACCATGTCATCAAAGTTTTACTCGGTTTCATTAGACAATTAAATTTAGTACGACTATTTAAAAACTTGTGGCGGTGATGTTGTCTCTATTTTTATATTTGATTTGATGTAACGTTTGATTAGAAACAATTTATATTTGATCAGATGTGATGACAAAGATGGGATTAATACGTCATTAGTTACGAAATGCATGTTCTCAATTAAAGTCCTTTGGTCAAAAGTCTTCCACGTCAATTGGTCTCCCACGTCCACACCCACACGAAAGGGGTCCCCTTCTAGAATGTAGGCGTGGCGTGTCATCCAAGTTCAAGTTCATCCAAGAATTCCCTTGTACAATTGCCAACATGGCAATGTCACTAAAAATTATTAGGGATTTTTTTCTTTATTTAGTCCGAGCCATACACGTGTCATCTTTACTTTGGAGAGAAATTTGAAAATTGTGACAACTTAATGGACAGTTCTAGAAACTTTATAATAATTATACAAATAAAAAAACTAGAAAAAATGGTAGCGGTGAATCAACGGAGCTTGGTGGGTCCGCATGGTGCAAGGTGGCAGCTTGAGTTGCTTGCTCATGAATTTGTGGTCGTAGGTGTCTTGTGTCAAGGCTCATGTCTGCCTAAATTTGTAGTTGCTTTATCACTATCACATTTTTTTTAAGGGTCGGGCTCAAGGGACCCCCATCTTGGCGTACCCACATAGAAGATGAATCAATGGCTGATTTTGGGTGAGGATGATCTCTAAGGTGAGGAGATCATCCTCACAAAAATTCAAATCATTCTGATATTCGTAGACTAGTTTAGAAGCTGAAGAATTATGGACCGTCGATTTTTACCGTGTAACTTTAAAACCACATTTGATGGGGTTAGGGCTGCTTTTTTGTTGGGGTGATCTATATGGTGAGGTTATCATCCCCACCAAAAATCAGCCATTGATTGATCTTCTATGTGGGTATGCCGAGATAGGGGTCGAAAAAGGGGGTCACCAAAAATCCCCCTTCATTTCTGACCCCTCTCGGTGTTCGTGCGCTCGACCGTGAATTTCACGAATTCAGTGGTGGTTGTCAACGCGGCGACGAAACCACGGTTGGATTCTTGAAATTCACGGCCAAGCACACGAACACCGAGAGGGGTCAGAAAAAAGGGGGTCATCTGAGCCCAACCCATAAATTTGTGTATTATTCGCGTTTAATGCGTGAATTTTTCATTTTTTAAGAAAAGTTTAATACGGCCGTATAAAACAAAAAATCACGAATTTTAATATTAAACGAATAAAACACATATTATTCACATTTTTTAAATAAAAATATATTAAATTACCATATAAAATGGGCAAAATTCAGGCTTTTAGGGCTAAACTAATCTAACACTTCAACAATGACCGAATTTTTTATATTCCGAAACCAAATTACAGTCAAACTTTTTCCGTTCCGAATCTTTGCCAACCCCGAATTGCTAACTGTGATCTCACCTATATTTACCAAAAGAAACAGAAAATCAGGGGTGGGGTGTTTGAGAAAAACAGATGATGATCTAGATAGATTACGACCTTTGATAATATCAACGCTAAATACAGGTGAGACTACGACATCCATCCGATCGTGATCTAGGGACCATGAGAGGTCCTTCATATCTGATAACAATCACTGGTGTCGGACATGAATGGGGCCCAGCTACCGCACGCTAATGAAATGATAAAGACAAAATTCTATATTTTATTATATCTCTTAGCAAACTTAACGTAATATAATTATAACAAATAAAATATGTGGATAATAAGAGGACGGTTGACTAGACAAACAGTTCTTCTAGAGCACCGCCAAATTAAAACCCTAATTTTCTTGTCTCTAGACTCTCTGCAACAACGTTGCACACGTGTTCATGCGTCAGCTTTTCCCGTGTCCCTTTACTAGGGTTTGTTAACATTGGTCTGTGGGTCCACCTAGGGTTGGGCCGAACAACCATACGGTTAAAAAACTCTAAGAATATGCCACGTCACTCATATTGTGGTCCGTCAACAAAGTTATACTCATCCAAGAAAACCCATCAACTAGACAGGTTTAGATCGATGGACATGTGTACTAGTTGGATGAGAAGGCAATGAAAAAGTATGGTAGACCCAAGATCCTCGAGATGTGCATCATTCCAAACTTCAAAGTGAAATTAAAACATCCTTCGATTTAGGATCATCTAACGGTGTGAACCTAAGGACCACGCACCCCCTAACACATCTCTTCTCTAATAGAAAAGAGGAAAAGAATATGTCAAAAGGGACATGGAAGTCTATACCAAGGACTAAAAGACAATGTGCACGGAAAGACAAAACTGAAAAACGGGAAGAAAAAAAAAAAAAATTGGGCCTACGTCGACCCATCTAGAAAGCCTTGACTTTATGACCTGCAGAATAGAGAAATGAGTTAAGACTTGGTGGGTGAAAATAATGCAGAGACACAAACATACCCTTCCCTTCCCACAACCACAACCACAACCACAATCGCCCTTCTCCTCCATCTATTCACCTCCCCTCAAACCATGCTTGATCTCCAGCAAGGACTCAATGGAAGCCATGTTTATTCTTCTGATCCCTTCAGTAGAATAAATGATAATTATGATAAATCACGGACGAACAATTTCGGTACACTGACTCGACGAACAGCTCGAACCTTTGAGAATTATGGTGATTCAGGTGGTGGGAGAATTGAATTCAGAGCAAATATGGAAGAGTCCGGCGTTACATCACCGCCCTTATGGAAAACAAGTACTCCACCCTCAAGTCCTCCAACTGAAGCTACTCCGTTGCACCCTCGTCCCCACCACCAACACTATCGTCATCTCCTTTCTCCTACATCACGGTCGCAGGCGATTGCCAGAGGCCAGCAGGAGCTAATGGAAATGATTAAAACCATGCCAGAGACTTCTTATGAGCTCTCTTTGAAAGATCTGGTTGAGCAGCCAACTGTGCAAGGAGTTCGACAAACGACTGTGATTGAAGAGAGGGAATTAATTATCGCAATCCAAAGTGAGAAGAGAAAGAATACGAATAAGAAGAAAAATGAGAAGAAGATGCAGATGTCGAAACATGGAAGCATGGACAGTGGAGCTTTTCTTCTTAAGATGTTCATCCCAACTTTGGGATTGAAGAAGAGCTCGAAAATGGGTACTGGTGCAAAAGTTTCGCCCAGGCCTCCATTGATCGAGGGTGAGAAGGGTGTCGATAAGGAGTGGTCGAAGAAAACATTCTCAGTTGCAGGAGAGAGCGAAAACAGCAGCATCGACAAAAATAGTGCTAGCAGTGATAGCAGCAATAGCAGCAGAAGCAGGTAGATTTATTTCCAGAAAATAAAATTGAACATTACCATGGTTTCAATAGTAGGTAACATGAAATATCTTAAACACCTATGATTAAGTTAATAATTGATCTGACCTTCAGTTTTCCTATTCTTTTTTCACTTGAGGGAAAGATTTTTAAAGATTTTTTACACAAAAGCAAGAGAAAAATAAATTATGCATAAGTGAGTTTCTTTCCTAGTTCTGCCCTCTCTATTTTGTAGTCAATTTCTTTATTGGCTTTTGGAAATAAAAGAGGTTCTGAAGATAGAGTTATGAGGGTATAGCTTGAATATCTGAGAAATTTCTTTACACAAAAAGCCCCTTCCCCCATTCTTTTTTTCCATGAATCCAACTTTTTCTCATATGAAACAGTAGAGAAAGAGAGCTCTTTCCTTTTTAATAGAGATCATTTCAAATTTATTTTATTTTTCCTTTTTTTATTTAAATTAGGTAGTTTTCCTACTTCTGAAATGCTGGGAATATACTGTATACCTGAACAATGTTACACAGATCTTTGGTGACCAAGGTTGTATGTTTGATAGTCTGCAGCTGGATGGATCATATCAAATGCAGCATACTATCCTGAATAGTAGACATGGCCCACTAATTGAGCAGTTCCCACCATCCAATCTAGAGCTAAAACTTGAATGCCTAATATATAATTAGGTTAACTGTCAGACGAGAAAGTCAATACATCAAGCAGTTAGGATTATCTGCCTGGTTTGATTTTTGGACTAAATACTCAACCAAGTAGCCCAATTAACAGAATGCTCTAGAATCTAGATTGATGAGTTGGTGGACCACTCAATGCACAGTATGGGTGGTAAAAAGCATTTTTACTTCATGCAGCTGGTATATATATATATATATATATATTAGGTTAACTGTAATGTAAGAAGTAAATTTATGACTCCTAAAAATGATGCATATATGATTCTTGAACATGCCTTCTCTATGTTACAGGAACATGAGTGATTTCTTACCTAGTTGCTGGTCCTTCCACGCTAAGAAAAGCAAAAACAGGGGACAGAAAGGCAGCCGCTTTTGAATGGGATTCCATATAAATATTTTGTAACTATCCTTCCAATATTACTCAAGATAGGAGAAAATAAGAGAGATAATTACACCGGAGAATTGCAGGTTGCAGCATAGTATGTGTATATTCTTTACAAATCAGTGAGATCAGTGTGTAATGTCCTCTTTTGTCGCACTTCTTTTTTTCCTGGTGAGTTATTGTTATTGCTAACATGGATGCTCTTAAGATGAACACAGGTTGTTGTGGGTTTTACCTACACAAATCAGAGTGCTAATGCAAATATGAAAGGACTCAATCATGGAGATTATGTAATTGGCATAGCACGAAATCAAAAGATGCTTAAAACCTTTGTATTTGTTATTTCAATGCACATTTCGAACTTCCACAATTACTACCATTACATAGAAATATTATGCATGTTAGCAGGCCTGCGACCTATAGTCCGTGGACCAAAAAGTGTCGCAAGGAAGAAGATTCAATAGTAAAGTAAATTAGGGTTTTGAGATGGGAAGAGGAAGGAGAAGAATAGAGAGAGAAGAGGAAGTTGAACTAGTGTCTTCAACTTACACCAAGTCGGCCATTACGATTAGGGTCAAGCTCAGTAGACACATATTTTCACACAATTTTGGTGTACCCACATGGAAGATAAATCAATGGCTGATTTTTGGAGAGGATGATCTCCTCACCATATAGATCACCCCTACAAAAAATCAGCCCATTCTGAAATTTCTAACACCATCAAATGTGGGTTTCAAGTTAACGGTAAAAATAGACGGTCCATAATTCTTCAACTTGTAAACCATGCTATGAATATCAGAATGATTTGAATTTTTGTGAGAGTGATCTCCTCACCATAGAGACCTTCCTCACCAAAACTCATCCCATTCCAAAACTTCTAATTTATATATTGGCCCCCGACGATTTTTTTTTTGTGTGAAATTGTATGTGAAAATATGTATCCGCTGAGCCTGACCCTTACAATTATTATATATACTAATGTTGTAATAAAAGTAAGAGTACGGATGTACTCCATGTGTTACATTAACAACAACCCCCCCCTCCTTTCTAAAGCTGGAGCATATATATATTATATATACCCAGCTTAGAACATAAGAAATCATTCCTCGTGCGACTCAATGCCTTGGTAAATACATCAGTTAACTGATGTTCTGACTTCACATACGGAATACCAATGTCACCGTTTTCAACCTTCTCTCTGATAAGTGGCAATTAACTTCAATGTGCTTTGTCCTCTCACGAAAAACAGGATTTCAAACAATATGGACAGTCGTTTGATTATCACAAAACATAATAGGGAGATCAACTGCAAGTCCTATCTCTTGGAGAAGATTCCTCATGTTAATTCACAAGTAGTGTGAGCCAAAGCCTGATACTTAGCTTTTTTGCTAGATTGAGCCACCACACTATGTTTCTTATTGTGCCACGACACAAGGTTTTCACCAAGGAATGTGTAATATCATGTGGTATATCTCCTATCAGATGATGAGCCAAGCCAATCAGCATCTGCATAGCCCCCAACATGTATATGACCATTCGTATGGTATAATAGATCATGGCTAGGAGCTCCCTTGAGATATCTCAGAATACGAATCAACGCCTTCAAATGTGGGATCCGAGGCTCTTGCATAAATTGACTTACAACTAATAGCGAAAGAAATATCAGGTCTAGTGATGGTGAGATAATTAATCTTGTTGATCAGTCTACAATACCTTCCAAGATTATCGAACAATTTTGCCAAATCAACAATAAGCTTCACATTTGGATCCATTGTGGTGTTTACAGTTGAATTCTTCAATTAGGGTTAGATTTAGAGAAGAAAGAAGAGAGAAGGAAGAAGAGAGAAGAGAGAAAGGAAGGATGTCTTGTGATTAGGTCACAATGACTCCATAATCTTATTTTATATAAAAAGGAATACAAAAAGACAAATATACCCCTCAAGGGTAATACATGAAATATACGTAGAATTACGTATATGATAACACTCCCCCTCAAGTTGGTGCATAGATATCTCTCCTGCCCAACTTGAACAAACATTTATGGAGTTGCCAGCTTGAAACTCCCTTCGTAAAGACATCTGCAACTTCTTCATCAATCTTCACAAATGGGGTGCACATTGCCCCAGAGACGATCTTCTCCCTAATGAAGTGCCGGTCCACCTCAATGTGCTTGGCACAATCATGCTACACGGGATTGTGAGCAATACTGATGGCGGCCTTGTTGTCACAGTATAAGCTCACAGACCCTAATACTGGGAAACCAAGTTCAACAACCAACACCTTCAACCAGAGCATCTCACACAAGCCATGTGCCATTGCTCTGAATTCGGCCTCTGCACTAGATCTGGCGACAACGGGTTGCTTTTTGTTTCTCCAAGTGACCAAATTGCCCCCAACAAAGGTGCAATATCCAGAAGTAGATCTCCGATCACCTTTGGCCCCTGCCCAGTCGACATCGGTATACGCCTCTATATGCATGTGGCCATTCTTCTCAAACAGAAGACCTCTACCATGAGCTGACTTGAGATATCTCAAGATCCGATGTGCTACCTCAAGATGAACATCTCTGGGTGAGTGCATTTACTGACTGATCACACTCACTACATAGGCAATGTCAGGTCGAGTCAGGGAGAGATAAATCAATCACCCAACTAGCCTCCGAAAGCTCCCTACATTCTGTAGTAGCTTACCACCAAGGTTTAAAATTTCGTTTCGGAGGAATGTCTCGGTCAAGTGAAAAACCGAGACAAACTCCGAAACGAAACGAAACATTGAAAAAACGAAATTTCCGAAATATTTCCGCCGAAACATTACGAAATATTATTCAAAATCATTAAATTATATTTTTATTTATTTTTATTTTTTTGGATTGTATCGAATTATCTCGGCGAAACAAACCGAAACATTACGAAATATTTCGAAACATTACAAAACGAAACGAAACATACGAAACATTCCGAAATTTTAAACCATGCTCACCACTGACATCTGCTAACCGGTGATTCTGCTCTATAGGTGTCCACTGATTTGGTACCCAATCTGCCTGAGTCTTGTAACAAGTCTAAGACATACTTCCTCTGAGAGATGAAAATCCCCTGACTAGATCTTGCAACTTCAATGCCTAGGAAGTACTTAAGAGGTCCTAGATCTTTGGTTTCAAACTCCTCTGCTAACTGGCGCTTCAGCTTAGCTACCTCTTCTGCATCATTTCCTGTGAGAATGATGTCATCAACATAAACAATGAGGGCAGTGGTGTTCTTCCCTTGATGCTTCAAAAATAGGGTGTGATCAGCCTGACTTTGAGTATAACCTAGCCTTTTTACAGCTAGGGTAAATCTCTCAAACGATGCCCTTGTAAATTGTTTAAGCCCATAAAGAGCTTTCTTCAGTCGACACACCTTGCTACTATTTCCTAGTAGAGTGAATCTAGGAGGGGGCACCATATACATTTCTTCATGTAGGTCCCCATGAAAAAAGGCATTCTTCACATCTAGCTGATGCAAAGGCCACTCTTGGTTTGCTGCCAAAGACAACAACACCCTAATGGAGTTCATCTTTGCCACAGGTGCAAAGGTCTCCACATAGTCAATCCCATAGGTCTGGGTGTACCCCTTGGCTACTAATCTCGCATTGTACTTCTCAACTGACCCGTCTGCCTTGTACTTGACTGTGAACACCCATCTGCAACCCACAGGCTTCTTGCCTCTTGGCAGGTCAACAAACTCTCATGTCCAATTCTTGTCCAGAGCTCTCATTTCCTCTATCATAGCAACTTTCCATCTTGGTTGAGCCAACCCTTCTGCCACTGAAGAGGGTACAGGAATAGTGGAAAGGGACGTGATAAAGGCTTTGTAAGAGGGGCACAAGGCATCATAGGAGACAAAGTGGCTCAGAGGATGCTGAGTGCAGCTTCTGACTCATTTTCTTAAAGCAATGGGAAGATCAGAAGCATCAGTAGAAGGAGAAATGACAGGTATAGAGAGGGAAGGAGAATTACCTCGATTCGAGGATGGTACCACTGGTACAGGATCAGCTGTGACTTTCTCCCTTATGCGATAGGCGATGAGCTCCTTCTAAGCACCAGGAGCACTATCAGCCTCAGTAACAGGTAGAGTAGTCTGAGACCTCTCAAGCTCAAGATAGGGAGGAGTAATATAACAGGAAGAGGAACATCCTCGCACCTCTCTTCACTACTATTCTCCCCCAGAAGAGAGGCGGAGAAAAAAGGTAGATCCTCTCTAAAGGTAACATCCATGGACACAAACTTCTTCCCTGTGGAAGGAAGGGTAACACTTATACCCTTTATGGGAATAAGAGTAACCCAGAAATACACATTTAAGTGATTTGGGATCAAGTTTGGTACGATGAAGACCAAGGATGTGTACATAGCATACACACCCAAAGATACGAGGGATTGTGAGTAAGGAAGCATCAGGAATAAGAACCTGTAGAGGAGATTTGAAGTTGAGAACACGAGAAGGCATTCTGTTAGTCAAATAAGCAGCAGTTAAAACTGCATCCGACTAATAGGATTTGGGGACTTTGGAGCCGATCAGAAGAGATCGAGCCACCTCAATCAGATGTCGCATCTTTCTTTCAGCTACACCATTTTGTTGAGGGGTGTAACTGCAAGAGTTTTGGTGACAAATCCCATGGTCTAAAAAGTATTGCTGGAGCCCCTCATACATATACTCTCTACCCTGGTCAGAACGAAGAACCTTGATGGAGGCACCATTCTGAGTGAGGATCATCTTATGAAAACCCTTAAAGATGGCATGAACCTCATCTTTGGTTTTCATAAAATAAACCCATATACATCGAGAATAGTCATCAACAAAAGTAACAGAGTAGCGGAAGCCAAAAATAGAAATCATAGGGGAAGGACCCCACACATCAGAATGCACGAGATCAAAGGAAACAGAAGTTCGATTACCTCTTGAAAGATAAGTAGATCGACAATGTTTCGAGAGCTCACATGTCTCACAATGCAACTCAGATAACAAGACAGAAGTAAATAAAGCGGAAAATAACAGTTTGAGGTACTGAAAAGAGACATTCCCCAAACGGGCATGCCAACATAAAACAGAAGCTATCCTACTACTACTACTAGAGGATTGCAGTGCGGTGAGCTCAGAAGGTCGTCCATCAAGAAGGTATAGCCCATCAGTTTCATGTCCAGTGCCAATCTTCCTCCTCGTCTCGAGATCCTGAAAGACACAGTATGAAGGAAAGAAAGTCACACTGCAGTTCAATGATTTAGTAAGAGCACCAACAGATAATAGGTTAGATGTGAAATTTCGAACATGTAAAACGGATGCAAGTGGAAGCGGGGGAGAAGGAAGGACAGCCCATTTCCCAGAGACAGAAGATAGAGTACCATCTACAGTTCTAACCTTATCGTGGCCAGAACAAATGGAATAACTAGAAAATAAAGAAGACATACCCGTCGTGTTTCGAAGCTCCTGAATCAATGATCCATGGAGGATTGGGAGGGGAAATTGACACATGATGGGCAGATTTGATGATACCTGACTGAGCGAAGGAGGAGGTGGCAGAAGGACTATCCAGCTGGGAGAGCAAGCGTTGAAGCCCCGCAAGCTCAAATGCAGCCAAAGGACCTGTAGAAGCCTGTGAAGAACTCTGAAGAAGTAGGCCTGGAGAAGGTGCAGAGGTATCCATGCTAGCTAAATGTGCACCAGAAGATCCTGACTGACTGGAGCGAAGAGTAGAAGACTGGGGCCGACCATGCAACTTCCAGCAAGTAGCACGCACATGTCCAAGGCGACCACAAAAGTCACACTTGGGCCTCTCCTTGGAGGAGGAAGATCGGCTAGCTGAAGGTGCAGAGAACTGAGGGGGTCGACCCCCTTGAAGTTGCTGAGGCTGATAAGCAGATGCAAGGGCAGGCTGAGAGGCAGATGCAAAGGCAGGAGCAAGTGAAGAGGTGACAAGCGCTGATTGCTCGTGTATGGCAGACTCATCCTAAGTAGATAAACGTCGGCTCTCTTCACTCTGGAGATATGAGTAGACCTCGCTGAGAGTAGGTAGAGGGGCCCGGCTGCTAAGAATCTGAACCCTGGCCAACTCATATGAAGGATTGAGTCCAGATAGGAACTCAAAAATCCTACCCTCCTCAACGTGCTTCTGGTACGTGACTACATCTGGAGTAGGAGGATGATACGAGTAGTAGTAGTCTAACTCCTCCCACGTACTCCTCAGAGTCGCAAAGTAGTCAGAAAAGGACTTGTCGCCCTGACGAAAGCGAGAGATGCTCTACTTCAACTGGTAAGCTCTACCAGTATTCTGCTGTTGTGAGTAGGTCTTCTTGGCGGTTTCCCACACATCCTGGGTTGTACGCATGAAGAGGAAGCCACGACTAATGTGAGGCTCCATGGAGTTGACCAGCCAAGATTGAATCGAAAGGTTCTCAGTTTCCCATTGATCAAACATGGGATCATCTTCCTTAGGCTCTTTGGTTCGCCTTGTGCAATGCCCCATCTTCCCACGGCCTCCAATAAACAACCGTGTTGCTCTAGCCCACTCCAGATAGTTAGGGCCATTGAGTTTAACGGATGTAATCTGCAACCCGGGGTGCTCATACATCACTTGTTGCATTATAGGTCCTCCAGTGCCTCTGGAGGAGGATTCTGTGCTAACAACTGAAACTGAGGGAGTATCCGAGGGAGGTGGAGTGCCCGAGGGAGGTGGATTTGCCATAACGAAGAAGCAAATGAGTGAAAGAGGCAAGAAAAAAGCCTATAATACCCAAAAAAAGGTTTCCAAGAACAAAAAAACAAATACCTAATGGAAGTTGGCGAACAAGGAACACCCATACAAACCTCCGAACATCAAAAAACAAGGATTATGGGCATGATGCAGCAACATAGGGATGGATGGAAGCATCCTAAAGCCATTAGAAGGCATTTATGGAGGTCTGAGATCAAGTTGGGGAAGTTTAGAACCCAACCGAAAGTCCTATAGGACCTATTGATGTCGTCGGCGGTACCTAGAGGGTGAAACAATCCTCACAAACACTTCAATACTTGATGGTTTGGTTCAAAAGAGGTATGAGCATGTAGGTATGATTGTATAGGACCAAATCGGTGGAACAAATCCAAGAAAAAAGTCTGAGAAGGGCTCCAAAAAAGAGCTGGTTCGAAAAATAGTTTTTACCGATTTTCGTGGGAGATGAAACAAAAGACCAACCAAATGAACCTAAAAAATTCTCAAAAAATCACCAAAAACTTCTAAAAATCGAGATCTACCAAACCCTAGAGTTTCAAGATGAGAAGAGTACCATGTCCGTACAGCTGATGACATCAGTCGTACGACTCTGATGATGTCATCACCTGCTGGTTGGTCCCTGGTTTGAAACTTCTGAGAAATTCTTCAATGGAGCTCTGATACCAAGTTGAATTCTTCAATTAGGGTTAGATTTAGAGAAGAGAGAAGCGAGAAGGAAGAAGAGAGAAGAGAGAAAGGAAGGATATCTTGTGATTAGGTCACAATGACTCCATAATCTTATTTTATGTAAAAAGGAATACAAAAAGATAAATATACCCCTCAAGGGTAATACATGAAATATACGTAGAAATACGTATATGATAACATTTACTGGCTTAGTTCCCAGTAAATCATTCCCCTCAAGTAAATCCAGAACACATTTTCATTGAAAAGTTAATTTCAACCTTTTGACCGTGCAACTTCAATACCCAGAAAGTATTTAGTTGTCCAAGGTCCTTAATGTAAAAGCGTACGTGAAGAAACGGCTTCAAATTCTTTATACCCTTGACGTCACTACCCGTAATCATTCATCAACATAGACAACTAAAAACGATTTTCCCAGCCTTAGAACTTTGACAAAATACAGAGTGGTTTAATTGACATCTTCTCAAACCAAACTAAAGTACAACTTCACTAAACCTACCAAACCAAGCCCGAGGCAATTGTTTTAACCCATATATAACCTTTCGTAATCTATACACCCTAGAAGACTCTCAATGAGCAACAAATCCTGATGGTTGCTCCATATAAACCTCCTCATCCAAGGTACCACGAAAGAACGCATTTTTAATATCTAACTGGTACAAGGGCCAATACACAGTAGCGGCAAGAGAGATGATGACACAAACCAAAGATATTTTTGCCACTAGAGTAAACGTCCTGGCAACAAGACAAGCCTTAAGCCTATCCACATATCTATCAAGAAAATGTTTGATGGTATACATCCAACAACAACCCACAGCCTGCTTACCAGGAGGAAGAAAGGTAAGGTCCCAAACAACATTGTAATGAAGAGCATCATTTCATCCTGCATTGCTTTCCTCCAACCAAAATGTGGCATAGTATCCTGAAGATTGGTAGGAATTGATATTGAGGAAAGAGAGATGACAAACGTATGAAAAGGAGACAAATGAGTAAGAGAAACAAAATGAGAAATAGGGTGCGAAGTGCATACACATTTACCTTTACGAATGGCAATGGGAAGATCTGATGAGAGAGACGGATCTACAGGTGCAAAAGAAGATTGAGGCACAGGAATAGACGACTTAAAGGCAACAACTGGTGGATGCGTGGGATGTGGTTGTCGAATATAGACTTGAAAATCAAAATTAGAACAGAAGTAGGTGTAGAGTCAGATATATCAAGAAGAAGACAATTAGAGGAAAAGAAATAGAGAACACCTCATCATTCACATGTTGACTCTCATCTGAAAAGAAAGGAACGGACTCAAAAAGGGTGACATCAACACAAACGAACTGTCGGTGAAGAAAAGGATTGTAACACCGATATCTTTTTTAGGTACTAAAGTACCCAAAAACGACACTTGATAGAACAAGGATCAAGTTTATCCCATAGACATTAACGATAAACAACGCACACAAGCAAAAATATGAGAACGAAGAGAGAACATGGAAGTATCTGAAAACAAAACTGGGAATGATCTTACTATTGAGAACTGACGAAGACATCTGATTAATGACATAACAAGCTGTGATAACAGCACCACTCCGATATATTTTGGGTATTTTCATCTGGAAATGCAAGTTACAGGCAACTTCTAACACGTCGGTGTTTCGTTTAGGCTACCCCATTTTTTTAAGGTGTACCAACACGAAAGGTTTGATGTAACATACCATGAGAGTCAATAATCTTGAAATAGTGTAAAAGTATATTCCTTGGCAATATCAGAACGAAGAACACGCATAGAGCTTCCAAATTGAGTTTGCACTTTTATATCAAATACTTAAAAATAGAAAACAACTCAAATCTATCTTTCATCGCATAAATACATGTCGTTCGGGAGTAGCCATCCACAAAATTAACAAAGTACTTAAAACAATTACATTAAGGTATCCTCGTCGAGTCCCAAACATCAAAATGAACAACTTAAAAAAGGGTTAGACACACGACTATCAAGTCTACATGAAAAGAGAAACAGTGGTGATTATTAATTTGGCATGACTCACAATCCAAGGATGGTAATTGACTCAAAGCAAGAACTAAAATCTTCAAACTATGTAGCAACGGATAACCAAGGCGACAATGTCATTGATGAGCAGAAAGTGCGGTCTGAAGAATAGAATTCTAAGGACCACTACCACCTCAACACCAATCATCTTCTTCGTTTGTAGATCCTGAAAGACATAGAAGGAAGGATAGAAGGAAACAAAACAATTAAGAGATTTGGTGAGTTTAAATTTTTTTTATCTACGTATAAGACAATATAATGAAAGAGAGAAATGAAGATATGCATGACACTTTAGATGTAGTGTCATAAGCAAAAGTAACACACTGAGTGGAATTAGATGAACTAAGGGAAGAAAACACACTTGGGGTGCTAGCCATATGGTCCGAGACACCAAAATTAATAATCCATGGAGAACTAGTAGAAGCAACACAAGATATACCTAATTGAACCAAGGTGGCAGTAGAGTTGAAGGAAGCAACAGATTGTTTGGCTTTCATCAACTTCGCATATTCATACTGGGAAATAGAAATAGTAGTAGACGTAGCAAGAAATAG
Source organism: Euptelea pleiosperma (assembly GCA_035048495.1). Classification (NCBI taxonomy): domain Eukaryota; kingdom Viridiplantae; phylum Streptophyta; class Magnoliopsida; order Ranunculales; family Eupteleaceae; genus Euptelea; species Euptelea pleiosperma. The sequence continues at coordinate 23,593,917 of CM068542.1, read as the reverse complement.
AGGGTTGTATAGTCCAGAGTATTAGCCTCAACAATTATAGCAGAAGCCTGATCGACCCATGCTATTTTCCCATGAAGATTCCGGCACATATAGGAAGTGCGACCATCACAACCACAATGAGTACACTTACAAGTACCACATCCTCTATTGCGACCTCCCCTAAGTCTCTACTAGCTCCACGACCTCTACCACATGTCCGACCACCATGACTGGTAAAGGTGCTTCTCCTCGAAATAGAAAAATTACTCTACAAGGGCGAAATTACCATTTGTTGTGGCACTAGCGGAAAAAGGAAGAACCACTAAAGGCGATAGTAAATTTGTCAACTATGGGAGCTCTTTGCTACTAAGGATTTAATCTCGCACAGGCTAAAATTCAGGTTTTAGGCCACAAAGAAACTTCGTAACTCAATACTCCGCTCATTGTCTTTGCAAAATATCTGGATCAATAATAATAGGCTAATATACGTTTAGTTCATCAATTATTCCCCGCATGCAGGCATAATATTCACCAATACTTTTATCACCTTGTTGCAAAGTACAATGCCTGAAATGGTTGATAATGTGTAAAACTCTTCTCATTGGAATACCTATACCGAACTGTGTCCCATATTTCTTTTGTTGTGTCCAAAAAATCACATTTACACTTATTTGTGGGATATTATTCCACAACTAGGTCATGATTTGAGCATTTTCTCGAGTTCACTCTTCGTAATTACTGGCCTCCCCCAGAGGCTATTTTATAGTCAAATAAATAAGTTTCCCCTCTAGATGTGAGGAAAACTTGTACCGATTTAAACCAAGGTACATAATTACTCATTGAATTTAATGGAAATCATCTAGACATAAGTATTTCAAGAGAATACAACAAACTACGTTTAGATTCCATCACCAACCACTAAGTCACAAACACCTATATTAAGGTGGCGTTTGGTAAAACTTTTTCTCAGACCTTAAGTCTGAATCAGCTGAAATTCAGTGATTTCGGTGATTAAATGGCATTTGGTAAACGACTTAATTTCAGCCTTTATCACCAAAATCACTTAAATTCAATGAAAAGTAAAAAAAAAAAAGTGAACTGAGACTCATTTTTTGCGCTCAAACATTACAGCGAAAAGCATCTCCCAAAATATTCTATGATTCTTTCTTACATGCCCATAATGCCCTCCTATGTAAGTGACTCTATAAAATTAAGACAAAACTATCGTTATAATCCCCCTTGTACCCTTATCTTAAGTTTTCAGACATAAGACCTTTATCAAACAGAAATTTTTCGTCACTTAAGCCACTTTAAGCAATCATCAATTGTTTTAAGCACTTTAACCTTTAAGTGTTGAACACTTATTTTACCAAACACCACCTATAAGTCCAAAAATGCAATTTTCCTCAGAAACCTGCGATATACCCTGAAGCCCGGGATAGAAATCTGAACACCTCTAATTTTCTCTAGAGAGCCTGAGAGAGAAATCTGAACACCTGGGATTTGTTGTAGAAAACCCAAGGGAGAAACTGATACCTACGGTTTTCTCATGGTGGACCTCAAAAAACGTATCATGACGACCTCGAGAAATGTGTTGTACCAACTATAAGAAACGGTCTTGGGAAACATGTCATAATCAGCCCCGAGAGTTGTGTTGAGACGACACTGAGAAACATGTTACAACAACCTCAAAATGTGTCATGCTAACTTACTGGAACCTGCGATTTGCCTTGGAAACAAAACACCATGTTGCAACAACTTCTTATCGCGGTATGCACATACAGAGGCCAAGGTTATCCTTCAAATCTGTATGAATGATCTCTTACACATCCACGCACAATATAGGTGGTAGGACCACCACAAAGAGAAATAAAAAAAGATGGGAAAACCTAAGGTTTCACGACCCAGCCCCTAGGTTATTATTTCACACTACAAAGAAGTGAATAAAAATTGAAGAGAATGAAAGAACAAGAAGAAAAGAAGAAACCCTAGTTAATGGATCATATGCTTTGATACCATGTAAAGTAAATTAGGGTTTTGAAATGGGAAGAGGAAAGACAAGAATAAAGAGAGAGAAGTGAAAGTCGAACTAATGTTTTGAACTTATGCTAGTCAGCCCTTGCAATTATGATATATACTAATGTTATAATAAAGGTAAAAGTACAGAAATACCCTTATGTTACATTAACAATAACTAAGACTACTTTCTCATTATAAAACTCCTTGTCTAGGTATTCATGCATATACAGGTGGGTTTAGTCTTGTATTAAAATGTTTACCTTTGACATGTGATTTATATGCTTCAGGTAACTATGGGTTTGAACCATATATACTTCTGCACTAACTCAATGAGATGACTAAGTTTAGAAGACACACTTTCTGCCCCAAATGGTCAGGTTACTAAACAAGATAGTCACAACCATGAAAGATCGCAGGTCCAAGTACCAGGTTACACACAAAACAATCTATTATGGGTTTGTGAAACTAGAGGAATCTCTTCTCTACCATTTTATTTGTTTATTTTCTGAAACTAGAGGAGTTTTCTAAACTTGGTGAGGTAGTCAGCTAACCTTGCACCTGAGACTGCAGACCATAGCATTAACTGATTTCGGAAAGTTTTGGTATTGGAATATGTCTCTTCGTTAGACTGAGTTCAAGCTTTAAACAAGTATCAAAAAAAAAAAAAAGTTCAAGCTTTAAACCAGCCAATTCAACTATTGAGCGGGACCAACAGGTGGAGCCCCATTATCTACTAGAGCACTTGTCCAACTCAACAATCACGTTGGTCATGTGGTTTGGCCACCATTGAGCAAATGGAGCAGACAGTGATAATAGGATACAGATATCTATACTTGTTAGTTCCATCCTAAGCAAATGTATCAGCTTCTACAATCCTATTGACCATACAAAAACAACAAAAGAGAACCGATAGACCTTCAAGCCATCGAAAATTCTCTATTCACAAGCACGCCAATGAATCTGATGGCAACTGCATCAGCAAACTCCACAAGAAAACATATATATTAAATGTACTCTGTAAGCCACTGGTTAGCTATTTAGATGTATATATGAATGAACCTACAATAATTCCAAGCCTTCTTCCTTCTGTTAGATTTGTTTTTCCATTGCTTGGTAAATGAAAATCAAGGTTCCCAAGGGGACCTGAAACTTTTTGATGGTTAGGCATAGCTGAAGCCAAGTGTCAGAAATCCTACCTTCTAGTTACCTTCGCCATCCTCTGTATCCTCTAAGAAGACTCCTCTTGCTTTTGCCCTGCCCAACAAAATGAAAAATTAAAAAAAAAAAAAAAAAAGTAGAAGATAGAATCAAGGTGGTCATGAAGAATGAAAATGCTACATTACCTGCGATGTGCAGGAACAACCCGGTGACTGACTTTCGTGGAGAGAGGATCTTGGGTGAGCGGCTTTTCTGCAGTTAGGATGGTAAGCATACAAATAGTTAGCTGTTAATGACGTACAAGGCTTCCAAGAGATACCAAAACATTAACAATCCCAAACAATTTAAAGTGAAGCGTGTCAAGGAATGGTGAATGAGGGAACATGCAAATTAGAAGAGAATATGACATTACCTGTTATTGTTATGCTACAATTAACACCAAGTTGGCTTACAAGTTTTTCTTTTGAGAACAAAAAAGGAGAAAAGGGGAAAAATATACATTGTGAAGGGATAAAAAAGAAAGCTTCTCTCTCATAAAATCACGAGATACTTAAAAGAAGTATAAACCATTACCATCTAAAAAAAATGAAAGAAAGAAAAAAAAAGTATGGGGTAAGTGTTCTTCCTAACAAAAGAAACAAAAAATTCAATAAGTAGGTGCTCTTTCCTCTTTGATCCATATGCAAACCATCTATATCGGGGCCCCCATAAAAATAAGATTAAAATTAGAGGCTAACTTTGTTGATTTATGACCTATTGAAGTGAAGGAGCAAGAAGCAGCCAGTGGTTGCTAGATCCAGTGCCGAGGCAGAGTTTAAGGCAATGGCCCACGGTTTGTGTGAAATGCTCTGGTTGAAGATGCTAGTGGCTAAATTAGGCTTCCCTGTCTCAGGTTGTGAGTTTGTACTATGAGAACAAAACCGCCATCAGTATTGCTTGCAATCCAGTTCAACATGATTGAGCCAAGCATATTGAAGTAGACCGCCACTTCATCAAGGAAAAAATTATTTCTGGGGAAGTATGTACTCCCTTTGTGAAGATAGATCAGCAAGTTGCCGACGTATTCACTAAAGGAGTCCCTAGTTAGCAACTTCGTAAGTGTTTAAGCAAGTTGGGCATGAGAGATATCTATGCACCAACTAGAGGGGGAGTGTTATCATATACGTATATCTAGACGTATTTCCATGTAGAAGGGGTAGTTTTGTAAATACCTCCTTTGAGGGGTATACTTGTCCATGTAATGTCCACTCCATATATATTATGTTTCTAGAGTCATGTGACCTAAGCATGACATCCTTCTCTTCTCTTCTCTTCTCTCTCTCTTCTCCCTCTCTTCTACCTTTGAAACCCTAGACCTAAACCTAACCCTAACCTTAACCCTAAATCTCCATTGCAACTAGCAAGGGATGGTTGGACAAGCTGCTTTAGAATTGTAGAAAAACAAATAGATGAGTGTGTTGCATAAGAAATCAAAGAAAAAATGCATATTATTAGGTCCTTTGAGGCAAAAATAAATTGTCTTGGTATTCTCATGGCTCAATCAAGATTAGTGAAATGGATGTTAATTATATCTCACACTAACCACCCACTTATCCTATATCTTGTAGCACTTCATCAATATTGACTCATTCCCTCATTTAACACATCATAGGTTTTCCAGGAAAGGACTATGCTGAAGTATTTTGGAATTTCTAGCAAGATTCTGATGCGAAATAGGGGGAATGAAGCATATACTAACCGAAGAACAAAGACCAAAAATTTTGTGAGGACAAATATGGATCTATTTGATGCATTGGTTGATAAGATCAAAGCTTTGCTTTTCCTTTGGGTCTCCCTCAAAGAATTTAACGGGATTCGATTTGCTGATGTAATCCATAGTTGGGGTCTTACAGTTTAAGGCTCCTATGAGACATAATTGTTGGGAATGTTTTGTATAGAGTCCGCTTGTTGCTAGAAAGATTATTTCTCTCTAGAAAATTCGCATTGTAATTTTGTATGTCGAGGATCTCCTTGTCATTTGTGGAACAGCCAGGTGTTTGATTATATTGGATGGAAGGCAGGAGGCCTGCTGGATGTTGATGTAGCATCCTCAGCCGGTACTGATTACAGTGCTCTTCGTTTGAAGGTTGAAGGGAAGGCCATGGATATACCCAAGATAGTCTATGTTTGGGACCGAGAGTCCTCTTACCCTGTTAGTCTAGATATTCTCTTTAAAGGAGCTTTTTTGATCCTTGGGAGGCTGAGAGATACAGGGACAAATCTCAACATTTTAAGGCTCTTTCCTGCGGTTCAACTTCTGGAGGAGGTAGAGGGTTTGCACCGGAGATGGCGAAGGAGTCGTCAACCGTTAGTCCAGCGGCAACCGATGCTGAGATACTCGTGGTAGGCTCCTATGGGGCGGAAGTCATGGCACCAACGAGGAACAAAAACATGGCTTCATATGGAGGCAAGGTCACAGCTGGTAGAGGAGAGGGGAATGAGTATTTAAAATTCAAAACTCGTTCCAGAAGGAATGACTCGTCAGGCAGGGCAGCTCCTAAGCCATACACATGGCACGAATCCAAAAGAGCCTTTAGAGACAAGTTATTGTGTGGGTACATGGGGAAGAGACGGTTCAAAATTCGGACGGAGCGTAACCGCGGATCTTGGATTGGTAAAAAGGGGCGGACAAATGGATGCGGTCTATCGGGTCAGGGTACAAAAAACCTTTCTAAGTCGTATGGACCCACGACTTCAGCTACATCTTTTAAACAACTCCCTCTTGAGGAGTTGCTTCGCTCTATCAGTGACCAGTTACCAAGCTCTTCTACTGGAGATTTGGGTTCGATTGTTCCTTTTGTTGCGGAGAGGAGCCTAGCGCGAGACTGCCTGAAAGGTAAGGAGATCATCTTCAGCCTCTCTCCTTCTCCTTCTCCCTATCCTGTTCCAATGTCTTCTACCTTTTTTCCGCCTGCCCATGTTGAGGGCAGTTGGCGGTTTGGGACCTTTGAGAAAGGCACATGCAGTGAGTCTTCATTCAGAAATGAAGTGGGGAATTTAGTGTTTGTACATCAAGAGGTGTTTGAAGAATCCTATCAACCTGACGCTTGTTGCGCATGCGGTGCTAGCAAGGCAGATTCTGGGAAGGGGAATTTAGCGCTAACAGAGATTGACAGGGAGGCAAGGGTCAAAAGCTTATCTGTTCCAACCATGACGACCATTTCTACGGTGGTCTCTGGATGTGAGCAGGAGGGGATGAGGTTTATGCTTAAGTCGTTCAGGAACGTTGGGATCCCTAGGCCTCTTGCTTCAATCAGGTCGAGCGAGGTAGACCTTAACTCTTGGTTTAGACGCAATGTGGAATCTTTGAGCTTATCCTTTCAAGGACATGAGGGAGAGGTCAAGGAGATGCTCTTGTCGATCTTGGGAGTTCCTAAGGATTCTGATGATAAAGCTAAGTACCCTGCCATTTGTCAGGAAGAGGCGAGTATGGGACTTTCGACAGAGCAAGAAACCAGTAGAGTAGGTCCTCAGGGACCGGAGGTTGTTTCTGGGCTTACAGAAGGGGATGGCGCACTTGTAGAGGAACCTGGTGGGAAGGGGTCAAGGATTGTAGGCACAAAGAATCGTTGTGATTCTACGCTTTTGGCCAAAGCTACCAAAGTCTCATGAGAGATTCAAAGACTGGTGTGCCCTTTCAATTTCGGTGATCCCCTGGTGTACAGGAGTCGCAAAAGCGGACGGAAACAGAGAGGTGTTTAATGAAGCTCAATATTTTATTGCGGAATGTCAAAGGTCTGGGGAAAAGAGAAGCTAAGAGTTTGTTTAAAAGATGGGGAGCTAATGTAGTCATGTTACAAGAAACGAAATTGGATAGGGTGGACTCGAGTGTCATTAAGGAGCTTTGTGGTAATGGGGACTTCGGGTGACATGATTTGCCAGCGCTTGGGACTTCTAGGGGCATTGTGATTATCTGGGATAGGAGGTATCTCGAGGTGGAGGATGTGTCAATAGGAAAATTCTCAATTTCCATAAGATGCAGATGTGTGGGGTAGCAGTTGTATTGGATTCTGACGAGTTTTTATGGTCCCTCGGATTGTAGGGGTAGACATCAATTTTGGGAAGAACTGGAAGATATTGTTAGCCTTTGGGATGATTCGTGGTGTTTAGGAGGAGATTTCAATGTTATCTGTTTCCCGCATGAGAAGAATGTAGGAGGGAGGATGACTAAGAGTATGAGGGACTTTGGAGATTTCATCAATAGGAATGGTCTTATGGATATTCCTATGGGAGGTGCTAAATTCACTTGGTCAAATAACCAAACTAACCCCACTTTGTATAGGCTGGACAGGTTCCTTGTGTCCCCCAGTTGGAAAGATCACTTTCAGGATGTTTCTTTGTTTGCGACTCCTAGGCCGGCTTCGGACCGTACCCCTTTGTTGTTAGGCAGTCAGGGGTTCAGATCTAGACCTTCCCCTTTTCGTTTTGAAAATATGTGGTTGAACAGTCCTTCTTTCAAGGATAACGTGATGGAGTGGTGGAATTCCTTTTCCTTTGTCGGAAAGGCGAGGGTGACATTTAGGCGCAACCTAAAAGCTCTTAAAGATAACATCAAGATTTGGAACCGGGAGGTGTTCGGCCGCACATATCATAAAAAGGGCATGGTGCTTGAGAAGATAGCCTTGATTGATAATGAGGAAGAGACGAGCCTCTCTTTGGAAGAGCAGATGGAGAGGGTCAATTTAAAGGCAGAATATCATCATTGGTAAAGATGGAGGAGATTAATTGGAGACAGAAATCCAAGGTTACGTGGCTGAAGGAAGGAGATAATAATACAAAGTTCTTCCATAAGGTGGCTAATGATAATAGGAGGAACTATGTCTCTCGTCTTAAGATCAAGGGAGACATGTTGGAGGATGAAGATAGCATCAGGCATGGGGTGGTTAAGTTCTATACCGATATGTATACAGAATCGGCTTCTTATAGGCCCTCTTTAGAGGGGGGCTCCAGTTTGATCAGATAAGTGCGGAAGGCAAGGAGAAGTTGGAGAGACCTATTGTGGAGGAGGAGGTGGTGAATGTTCTTTATGCCTTGCCTAACGATAAGGCCCCAGGCCCCAATGGCTTTTCTATTGCCTTTTTCAAATACTATTGGGAGACCATTGGTGCCAATTTCATGAAGGTAGTGGTGGAATTCCAAGAGGAGGGCTTCTTGGATTTTCCTTCCAACATCACTTTTATTGCCATGATTCCGAAGATCAAAGGTGCTAAGGATATTTCGGATTTGCTAAAGTGCTTGCCTCGAGATTTAGAGAAGTCTTGGCCACGGTGATATTGCCAAATCAAGGAGCCTTCGTGAGAGGCCGACAAATTCTTGATGGAGTTTTGATAGCTAATGAATGTATCGATTCGTGTATTAAGTCAAGGAAGCTTGGGATAGTTTGCAAAATCGATATGGAGAAGGCTTATGACCATGTCAGCTGGGGTTTTATGGATTATATGCTCATAAGACTAGGATTTGGGGATAAGTGGAGAAAGTGGATATGGAGGTGCATTTCCTCGACTTCATTTTCTATCTTGTGAATGGCTCTCCAGCTGGTTACTTTAAGAGCTCAAGGGGTCTGCGTTAAGGCGATCCTTTATCCCTGTTCTTGTTCATTGTTGTGGTGGAGGCCTTAGGAAGAATAATCTCTAAGGCAGTTTTTAGGAGAGCTAGAAGGGTTTGGAGTAGCTTCTGGGGTTCCTGCTATCTCCCACCTCCAGTTTGCGGACGATACTCTCATTTTTCTCAATTAGGCTATGTCTTAATTGAGATTTCTCAAAGGCCACCTTGGATGTTTTGAAGTTGTTTCGGGTCTTCGGGTGAACCTTTCCAAGAGCAAGTTGTATGGAGTGGGAGAGGTCGAGGACCTTGAGGGTCTGGCTAGTATTCTAAATTGTCGCATTGATAAATTCCCGTCCACATACTTAGGCCTTCCCCTTGGGGTAGCTTACAGATCCAAGGCTATTTGAGAGTCAGTGGTTGAAAGCTTTGGGAGGAGAGTTGCTACGTTGAAGTCTAGATATCTATCTAAGGGAGGCAGATTGGTTTTGATTAAAAGTTCCATTTCGAGTTTGCCCATTTATTATATGTCCATGTTCTTGATCCCGAGAAATGTGTTACACACGTTGGAAAAGATTATGAGGGACTTCTTGTGGGATGGGCGTGCGGTTGACCATAAGATTCATTTGGTAGGATGGGACGGGGTGTGCAGTGCTAAGGAAGTTGGTGGTTTGGGGATCAAACAGCTCAGATCCATGAATCATGCCCAGGATTTTCACCTCCGGCCTTCGGTGCAAGATAGAAGAGTTTGGATTTGGACCAAAGGCGGGTCTTTCTCGATCAGATCGTTCTATGAGTTGATGCAAAGAACAGAAGTCCCTACCTTCCCAGTTTCTTTGGTTTGGAAATCCAAGATTCCTTCCAAAGTAGCTTTCTTTGCTTGGGAAGCTTCTCTTGATAAGATCCTTACTCTGGACCACCTAATGGCTAGAGGATTTACCATGGTTGACTACTGTTGGATGTGCAGAACTAGTTGGGAATCGGTGGATCATCTCCTTTTGCATTGTGAGATGGCTATGAAGATTTGAAGTACCTTTTTGCTTGATTTTGGGATGAGTTGCGTTATGTCGGGGCTCACTTATTTCCCTCTTTATTGGTTGGAGATCCAAAGCCTTCTCAATCAGAGGGAATGTTTTATGGAGAATGCTCCCTCTAGCGATTATATGGGGTCTTTGGAAGGAGAAAAATAAGAGATTTTTTAAGGCGAGCAAACAGATTTGTATTCCATTATTCGTAGCATTAAAAGGTTAAGGTATGTGTGGTCCAAGGCATTCTCGGAATGTAGGGTCATGTTCTTTGAAGACTTCGTCTTTCTGCGGGCCCTTATTTGTACTCGAGATGGGAACTAATTGGGATTTCCTTCGTTTTTGCTTGTATTATCTTTGTCTAGTGCAGGCCATCTCGACCTCTCTAGCTAAGGCTGGCTGTTTCCTTCGGCTTTGCCCTTAATAAAGATTTACTTATCATGAAAAAAAAAAAAGGTAAGACTTAGGAACAAAGTTGCAATATGGATTTGAGTCTCTATAGAAGAATCTAGTCTTATGTGAAAACCTATCAAATTCGGACACTTCAACATGCCAGCATATCCATATCACCACAATACAATACGATATTGGTGCTAAATACTGCATGGATACTTTTTACAATTTACTAATTTTGTAATGTATTATTGGTTATTCTTAATTCCAAACAATTTCCTCGAGTGTTATGTCAACATAAATATATAACTAGTAACTTCAACAAATTGTACTGAAAAAAGTTCCACTACTAGAAATTTAGAAGTAACATTAGATTTGGAATGATGTAAATGCTAAGCAATGATGCTTAGCTTAAAAAAAACTAAAAATTAAAGCATGGTATCAACATATTGGATGGTATACATGTATCCGTCTGCATGTCCTAAGTTTCACAAAATGAAGGGTTGTATCCCTTTCCCCGTACCTTATCTATATCAGGGGATCTTAGGTAAAAACAAACTAACCATCAACAAATCTTGTCCAAGACAGTCAGAAGAATTGGTGCTAATGACATCTACACTTAAATATCTTATCCAATTTTTGTGAGGAAAATTGCCAGTTGAAAACATTTAAGGTAAACCTTTTCCCCTTCAGGTAGAGGCCTTCTTCTGAACAAGTGTTGAATAAGATTTTCACAATTGATCACCTTGAGCATAGAAGCTTGTTCATTTCAAACTAGCACATTACGTGTAGGCGTGAAGAGGGAAAAAATACCACTTGTGCATAGTGAGTTGGCTAGAGAAGTGTGGTATTTCTTTTTGAATCGCTTCAATATGCAGGGTCTTTCCAAAAGATTTTGCAAATCTTTTGCTGAGGTAGAGTTTTGGGCCTTTCGAAGCAGAGATAAAATTCTATGGAAAACTCTTCCATATGCTATAAACTATGGCCTATGGAAAGAGCACAAGTACTTCGCCCGTTTAGATTCCAACATGTGTCTAACACGAGTACTTCACCTGTTTAGAAGAATTTGTGCAGCAGCATAGATTATTAATTTACTAATTTCCATACATTTTCATAATTATCAAACATTTTTTATATATTTGACCAATTTTAAAATTTTATTCTATGGAAATGACAATCTTCTAATAATGTTTCCTTTCAGTGCAAGTGGAAAATGGAATATTTCACTATACTTCGTGGAATATGTCAAAATATAATTGATGCAGGACATTTAACCAATACTCCCCAAAAGCCGCTACACTGTTGGTAGCGTTAGATTAAATTCCTTTATCTCATAGGATCTATCTAGGTTCTTGGTCGACACGACCCCTCGTGGGCCCATATCGCACAGGCCACCCCACCCCAAGTGTGCCCCATTCACGCAGGCTGCCCCACTTGAGCCCGGTGTGAAAATGCCCCTGCATTAATAATACCATGCAGATCCAACTTGGACAACTACGAGAAAATTATACCATTATTTTCTATAGTGCACATATCCAGTTTTATATTTCATTCATGAAGTAAGCATCTTAGAAACTATTCTTATTTCTTATCAATTGCAGGCAAAAATCCCAAACACTCAGTCCCCAATCGATTTGGAATCCAGCATATTCAAGTCTGAGTCCAGTTTCCAGTTTTAAAACATTGTTTCTAGGATAAACGAACCCATGAATTGAAAATGCTAAAGCCAACTTGCAATCTTAACCAACAGCAAAAACATGTCACTCAAAATAGAAGCAGGCACTCACCCGGAGAATCATGTGAGTCAGAAACTGACATTGTGTCCAAGTTACTGAGAGAACTAACAATAGGGAATGCTTTATCTGATGCATTCAACTTCCGTATCTTCTGTTTCTTTGATATTAAAGCTACATCAAGTTGGTTTTGAATAATTTCATTTTTGTCCTGATTGATGAAAAGGACAAATTAGAAATAATAAAAGAATTAATGCTCTTTACGAAAAAGATGAACAGATACAGCAATCCTACCATGTCTAGCTGTTATAAACCATAATTTCTAGGAATGTGGGAATCTTTCTTGGAGGAACAAGAAATGATTAGCCAACTGCATAAGATCTTTAACCAAATAGCAATAGTGAAGTTTCAAGCAATAAAAAGGTTTCCCAACAAATAAGAACGGCAGTAATTCAATTTCACAACAATATATGGGAATAATCATAAGGGTATGCCCAGAACAAGAAAAGGATTTTTCTTCTTCGTGAAATTCTGTCATGTCAGAATAGGTCCAAGACGGCAAGCACAAAAATCTTTATGCATATTTGTGTAAACTTCTAGCCTCAATGAATAGGGCATGAAACAGTTCAATATTATGACTCATTGGAATGGGATAGTGATGCAGGACGGGAGACCGTTTTGCGATCGGATAGGGGTTAGGGTTTTTGGATGGGAAGGCTAGGGTTTCTAGGTCAGAAAATTGACCAAAAGCAAGGATAAAACAATGGAGAAAAGAACTAGAGATTGAGATAGAGAGAAAGAGAGAATAATATCTTTGGCTTCGCACCAAGATAGACTGACTTCACACTAGGTTTTCCATTAGATTTCTCAAAAGAGTTTTTCTATTTCTTTTATCATAATGCAGGAATTACATAAAGATGGTTTAAATACTAACTCAAATAACTCTAATCTAATCTTAGCCATCCAAATAAACTAATAAGGTCCAATGAAAGAAAAACTACAACTTAAACCAACTAAGCTAGATTACAACGAGCTCCATAACTTTGGCTATTTGCTTAGACACCCAAAACACTAAAAAATAAAAACTAATACTAGAAAGCAAATAAAACCACTCTTCACTGATCCGGTGTAGCTACAGACTATCGCGTAGAATGCTCCCGCATCAAACCCTCCTAGTTGAAAAGAATTCGACCTCGAATTCAGATGCAGATGGCAAGGAAAACTGATCTGAACCTTTAGATAGTTAGGAATCACTCCCTTGGCTTCGACACCAAACCCCTTTTTGCAGGAGCAGACTGTAGTATCACCGGGTCTTCGATCAATCACCATCTTGGAAATACTTGGAGTAGTTGTTGATCTTTGACGAAGACTCCTTGCAAGGCAGCTCACCGAGCAACCTTTTTCCGAAATCACTAAAAAATCCGAATTTCTTCACACTCTTCCAAATATACTTGTACTTACCTCTTTTTTTTTAGCTGGATCATCATATTGTGGAAGCATTTCTTTTAGGAACCATCCTCATTGCTAAACTTGTCTCATATATCTTTTTTTCTTCATCTTCTTCTTGTGGTACCCATGAACAGTACCTGTGAATAGTACCATGAATAGTACCCGTGAACAAGTAAAATAAAATATAGAAGAAAAGATCAAGAAGGAAGAAAAGATCAAGAAGGAAGAAAAGAGAGGAGAAAAGATGGTAGGATTTTTCAACTCTGATACCAATGATGCAGGATGGGAGACCGTTCTGCTATCGGATAAGGATTAGAGTTTTGGATGGGGACGGCTAGGGTTTCTAGGTCAGAAAAATGACAAAAACAAGGATAAAATAATGGATAAAAGAACCAGAGATTGAGATTGGATAGAGAAGAAAAAGATATGAGAATACCTTTGGCTTCGCACCTAATTAGCTTGGCTTCACACTAGGTTTTCCATTCGCAGGAGATTTCTCAAAAGAGATTTTATATTTCTTGTATTATCAATCATCATGAGAGAATTACATAACGATGGCTTAAATACTAACTCAAATAACGTAATCTAATCTTAGCCATCCAAACAAACTAATAAAAAATAAATACTAAAACTTAAACCAACTAAGCAAAATTACAATGAGCTCCGTAACTTTGGCTATTTGCTTAAACACCCAAAATACTAAAAAAATAAAACTAACACTAACACTAGAAAGCAAATAAAAACTCTCTTCACTGATCCAGTGTAGTTGTGGACTATCACGTAGAATGCTCCCACATCAGATAGATTCCTTTTTTCTCATCAGTTGGGAGATGGGACAAATCTTAGTGATGTAACTAAATAGTAATGCCTAGAAATTCTGTACAACTCAAATTTTGATTTCCCTAATGAAAATCAGCACAAGAAGCAGAACAAGGTAAGTATTCTCAATATTTATAATCAAGTTACACAATCCCAAGACAAGCATAGTCTGGCAAACTTCCAAGCATGAAGTTGGCATGCAACATATCTAGGATGCCAAAGTCAGAGATCGAGAGACTTGAAAGTAAACACAAGTTCTAAGTCAACGTAATCATAACATTCCAAACTAACAAGTAACAACTAAGGACTGTAATATTTGAGTCTGGTCTCACTGATGAGATAGGTCTCTAGGCATGAGTGGTCCCTTACGACTCGATTGGTTAGAACCTAAGCCAGATCATCTATATGACGGAGATAGGTCTTACATGAAACGGATTGTAACAGTTGGGCTTAGATTACTTATTATTTAAGGCTAATTTAGTCATTGTTTGGTTACTTAATCTCATTTCTTCTCCTTTATGCAACAGATTCAAATTAAGCAAGGAAGGTATCAAGGACATAGTTTATGGTAATCAGTATCCTCAAAACTTTGCATGGGAAAAAAATCTGACAACAAAAATATGAATCCAATATCACCCATGGTTTAACATACCAAGCCAGCAGCACCTAGTCAATTCAAAATAAAGATTGATACATTGAACATGCTATTCTAACATGTGCATTGCTCAAACATGTCAATATGGTCACCAAAAATAGATTAAAATGCTTTTGTGTTTCCACTTTCCAACTAGTAACTGCATCTGATCTGCATTTTTTTTGGATAAGTGTGTATATATCATTAAAAAGGGGAAACCCCCTGCAAGAACAAACAAAGGTGGCTCTAGCTCCTTAAACAATGAGAAGATACCCCTAACAACTTTTCCCATCTAAAAACCAAATCTTAAAAAAAATCCCCTAAAATCTGGGGCAATGGAAGACCAAAGATAAAGAGCAGCTCAATTTCAATACTACTTCACGAGTCTCTTCTTGAGACTAATTCTTTGAATTAGTGGTTGGCCCCCCAGCTCCCGCTCTGGCTTTGAATCCTTTTCCTTTTCATCTACCTACGCAAGTGTCCATCTGTCTGCCCGGAACAAGTGCAATAAGTCCTTTAAGACTATCTTGTAATCCTTCCTTTAGGATTATAGCATCGTATTAGTTGTATTAATGTGTAATTGGTTCTTGCACTTGTGTATGTGGATGACATCATAGTCACTGGGAGTGATGATCACAGCATTGCTCTACTTAAGGACTCGCAAAGAGAGAACGTGTTTTTTCCTGAGTTTCTCTCTCATTCGCGGAGCGAAGAAAGTGGGGCTTTGCCCCAGCTATCGCTATCCTTGGGAAACAAAAAGAGCTACTGAACGAAAATGCCTCTGACATTATCCGGAGCCAGATCTGTACCATTTCTTAAGCCATTCCGATAGCTGAACCAGTCACTTTCAGAAAAAGATTTCCATCAGAACTAAGAGATTTCCGATGTTTGAGTATGCTCTCCCAGGAAAAGGAGCACTTCAGGCTAACCCTTTTGCCTGGCTGGCACTTACTCAAGTTAGAGTTTTGCGCTCTCTCAAAACGCCTGCAAGTGTTCTCCCCGAATGAATAGTACTCAACTGGTGATCCGTCCGGATGAACCGTAGGAACTAGAAGATGATAGCTTCATTACAGAACAGGCGCTTTCACCTCTTCTCCCTAGGTCGAGCCCAACTTCCATTTACCGCATCCGCATCCAGACATTCGAATTGATAACAGAGCGAAGCTCAAGAGAGCGAAGCTACTACCCTAACTTCTTAGTTAGGTCAAGAAAGCTTACTATACACTTTAAGGTCAAGAGAGCTAGAACTATCTAACTCTAGAACTCTTAGGTCGAGAGAAGAGAGCAAAGCGAGACTAATGATCGAGAGAACTAACTCTATCCTCCTCCATAAGAAAAAAGGACCACGGCCGCCATGCCCCCTGTCCATTATAGCTATCAGGGTTAACTTGCCCTTCTTTCTTCCCTGTGAGCCTCTGCGTAGCAAGCCTCGACACACCTCTGCAACATATGGCCTCTCCATCGATTCTGCCCGCTTGTCTAAATTCTAGTGCGTAGGGGGAGGTATGGCTCCAATATAGAGCATTTCCAGATGCAAATCTAGCTTTTCCCGACCCGGCGAGGGTGGGCTCCCAGAAGGGCCCGGGAGAATCATAGAAATGACTGGGTTGCTGACCGGCAATTTCAATCAGATAAGGTAATCTTTCTTCGTGAGGCGCCAGCTTCTTCCTCACGTAAGAAGAAGGGAAATCAAATCCCGGCCACCCAAAAAGGTACAGGAGACGACCACGCAACTGTCGTAAATGATTGGTGTCAGAATTTTTCGCTGATCAGGTGTGATCAGTCTCATCCGTGTAATAATTAGGAATTCCTCTTCCAACTCGTCCCGAAATGGGCGTTATGGCAAAGAACAAGAAGAAAACGAAATGAGGAATTTGTCCAATGGCTTAGGAACAACTAGCCACCAGGCCCCAAACCCTAATAAGAGACAATTTTGCAGATGATACGTTGGTCTCTTCGGTAGGCGATATGAAGGCTCAAGGCGAGCTACCGTGTGGGCTAGCTCTTCTTCTTTCAAGGGAAGACCACTCATAAAGTAAGGATTCAATCGTGCTCTCCCCGCTACCTAAACTCAATCAAATACAATTGTGGGTGATGCTTCAACCGGAATTGGGCCTTACGTGCCACACCAACCCTCCACCTGCTGCGGAATCCACTATTGGGTCAGCCATTTTCGTTATTACTTTCCGAGTCCGAGGGACTATTGCTGTAGAATTTCTTAATAGCATTCAAGGTTAAACATGACTCCCAGAGAGTTACAAAATACGAAGTTCTGTCCTCGTTTCGTTCTCTTCTTTCTTTTTTCTTATTTTACTTGGCAGGGGCAGGGCCGAGTGCAATAAGCTAACACCCACAAAGGTAGCTAAACGTGGCTTAAATGCCTCTGTAAGGGCCTTTAAGGCTTTATTTAGTTGTTGTTGTAAACTGTATTGTCACGCTTGCACGCCCGATCGAGATATCCTCTGTTTCGCCCAAGAAAGATTGATTGAACCATCAATAATTTGGAGCGTGAAGTGCAATTAGATCAATTTATTTGGGGGATCAATATTAATATTATCATTCGTTGATGCCGGCAAGCTTGGTTCCGCTTCTGGATAGATATCCGCGGGGATTCGACTAATGGAAATAGATATGCAGAAGAGGGGGTGGCTTCGTACCTCCATCCCAGGGACTTTCTTTCTTCCATTCAGTCTCCGCTACTCGTCTTTTTGACGAAGTGCCGTATCCACTTGCCAAAAGCAAGGTTCCACTTCAGAGATGGGCTCTCATCTGGTCCCGGAGTTATCACCAAGAGGTTGTACTCTCTAAACAAATCCCTAAAACTAGAAAGAAAGGGGGACGCAGCCCCCGCCGCCATATGATACGGATACTCTTCTACTTGGACTCTTCCTTTGTAGGAGAGGGCATAAATTCAAGATGTCTTTTTTTGTTTTGGCGATAATCACTTCTGGAGGGGAAACAGCATCCGAAATTGCTGCTTGAAAAGGATCTGTTAGACAACGATCAAGGTTAGCAGAGTTAGGGTTTGAAGACTCAGAACATGGATTAGAATCCAGTAAGGGGCGACACCTTTAGAGCTCTACTAAAGGGTTTGAGTTCTCTGCGACTTCCCAAGAAACCGACATCTGTCTTTCCAAAAAGGTTGCCCGTACCTTAGAAGTCTTCGTCGTCGTCCTACGAAGTACTTTAAGTTCGTTCCGTTACCTTATTCGAAAAGTAGACGTAAGAGGCACACAACCTTCTCCCTCTCCAACACGGTCGAGTCCGGCCTAGCAATCGAGCTAAAGTCCTTAGAAGCTAGCAAGAGATACATGAATCATCGCTAAAAGCAAAAGAGCATGATCCCACCTTCAAGCTATTTGTCTTTCCCCGCCGTAGGCATGAAACACATAACAATTGGGACTTTGATCTGCTCCTCGAGAACAACTTAAAAATTTCTAGCTTAATCTGAACTATAGAGTGCCAAGCTTTCCAAAACCACTCCTCTGATTGACCTCAGCTCTTAGCTCTTCTAAGAATCGGTGTTAGGTTTTCTTTGGGTTTTTCTCTCTCTTCTTTTTGCATTGCAACCGTACACCCCGTATCTCAAAGACTTCGTACAGTACCTAAAAAATCCTAAGGTGAACTACCAGTGGACTGCTGGCTTTTTCGGAGAATGTGAATTCAACCATTTCGTCGTCCAGTAGCTACAACAGTCTTATCGGTACTGCTGTGGCCCTCTGGTTGGTGGGGCAGCATTACCTATCGAGGAATCCTTTTCTTTCAAAAACCCTTGAATTCCTCTCCTTCCAAACAGCCCATAAAATAGCAAAAGGAAGAATACCCCACAAACATCGACTCTTCCCACAGAAAGACTCCTCCGAACTACCATGGAAGACGTCGCTCACGTGTTGTGGAACCACAAATGTTATGCCAAATAATGAGAAGAAAGTCTGCCACACCTTGTAAGTAAATCTATAGTAAATGAGCAAGTGATCCATAGATCCAGCATCAGAGTTACACAGAACACACCTATTCGACATCATCACCCCTATACACAGAACACATCTGATCTGCATATTTTTAAAATATCTCAATTCAATATCATCTTCATCTATGCCTTATATCAAATATTTGGGTTTGGCAATATGAATCTTATTTTGCCATTCAATTATGTTTAGAGCTATGTCTTCTACCAAAGCAAATATTTCTACTTACTACCTCCATCCATGTCATTTTCGGCCTCCCTCTCTCCCTTTTATGGCCTTCAACTTGCACCAGAATGCTCATTCTCAGTAGTGCCATTGTTGGTATTTGTTGTACATGCTCAAACTATCTCAATCAACTTTCCCTTGTTTCATTTCCTATTGGGGCTATTCCTAGATTTCCTCAAATTTGCTCATTTTTTATTGTCTTTCCTAGTTTTTCCAATCATCCATCTTTACCACACTCATTCTATGAACATATTGTTTCTTGATTAGGGCCCAACATTCAACTCCACAAAGCAAAGTTGATCTTACATATGTCTTGTAGAATTTTCCCTTTAATTTAAAAGATACATGTCGACACATAATCCTCCAGAAGCACATATCAACTTTAGCCATCCAGCACTAGTTCTATAGTTGTCACACCCTCATCGATATTGGTCTTTGTGAATAATCGAACCTAAATAACGAAATTGATCATTTTGGGGTATTGAAATACCCAACATCATAATTAATGTCTCATCCCTACAAATGTCTTTGATAAAGTTCCACTGCATGTATTATGTTTTGGTCCTAACTATCTTAAACCCCTTAATTTCTAAATATTCCTCCATAATTCTAACATTTATTCTCTCTCTAATCTCATCAATCATTACTACATCTGCAAATAACATACACCAAGGGAACTCTCCTTGAATATGAGCAGTTAATCCATCCATAACTAGTGCAAAGAGGTATGGACTTAGGGTCGATTCCTGGTGCAAACCCATTGTAATTAGAAACTCACTTGTCATGTCATACCACCAACTGTTCTTACACTAGTTACAGTTCTGACATACATGTCCTTAATAATGTCAACATTGTCACTCTAGGCTAATGTTTTGCTAATACCCATCAAATTAACTCTTTAGGCACTCTATAATATGCTTTTTCTAATTCAATAAACAACCAAGTGTAGATTCTTCCTCTTTTCTTAAAACTTTTCCATTGACTGTACAAGTACAAAGATAGCCTTATCGTAGACCTTTCTGGCATGAAACCAAACTAGTTTTATGATGTTATTTCTTGTCTGAATCTTTTCGCTATGACTATTTCCCATAATTTTTTAGTGCAACTCATAAGTTTGTCCCACAATAGTTAGTACAATTTTGTACATCTCCCTTATTATTGCAAACATGTACCATAATACTTCTTCGCTCATCTAGCATTTCATTAGTCTCCAAAATCTTATTGAACGGCTTAGTTAACCAACATAATCCAAATTTTCTCATGCACTTCCAAACCTCTATTGGAATATCATTGAGGCCTAGAGCCTTTCCTACCTTCATCTTAGCCAAAAAATTATTTCACTTCTGTAACCGTAATCCTACAAGAGTTTATGTGCCCCATGGACTCTCTAAAAGTAACTTGACTAGCATCTCCTTCTAGTTACAAGTTCCCTATGTAACATCTATCCTAAATCTTTCCATCCTTAACCAAGATTCTATGGTTTTCGCTCTTAATGCATCTAACTTGATCTATGTCTCTAGTTTTCCTTTCTCCCACTTTTGCATGTTTATAGATATCTTTCTCTCTCTCTCTTGTTCTTAACCTATTGTATAAATCATTATACACCTTATGTTTTGCATTACTATTTTCTTCGCTTCTTTTTTAGCATTTAAATATTTTTAAAGTTTTCCTCATATGATCATATCTAGTTCACTGCCAAGTCTTTTAACATGACATTTTCTCTCTAATCGCTTTCTGGATTTCTTCATTCCCCTACCAAGTTTCTTTTTGTGAGTGACTACCCGTTAGATTCTCGGAGAAATACTTTTGCCACTCCTTTAATACAACTGTCATTATAACCCCATCACCATAATTTCTACATCTAAATTCCACTTTCCCTCATCTATCAATTAGTTTCCAAAAGACACTACTTTATCTCCTTTAACTTTTATCGTCTAATTTTTAGGCACCTTTACTTTCAGTCCTCTTCTACCATCACTTAGCCTATGTTACATAGTCAAACTCTCTCCTGGGATGACCTCACAGTCTTTGCGTATCGCATAATCCCTTCTTATAAAAAGAAAAAATTGATCTGACTTTTGCTCGATCCATTCTTGAAAGTTACTAAATGTTCGTCTCTCTTATTAAAGTACGTACTCGCAAATAATAAATATCATATGCTTGTCCTCATGTCACTCATAACCTTTATTGTCTTTCCCTACATGCCCATTCAGTTCTCCTACAAATATCTTATCTCCATCAGGAATTTCTTGCACTCCATCTTTTCCCAAAATTATCTCTTAAATTCTTAAGACTCTCATCCAGTCCTACTTCAGGTTCATAAGCGCTAATAAAGTTAACTATCTCCTCTCCAAAGACTAGTTTAATACACAAGCCTGTCGTTTACTCTCAATACTTACAACACTATCTATCAAGTCTTTCTCTACTATTATACCTACCCTTTTTCTACCATTTTTATCACCATTGTAAAAAAGTTTTATAGCCTTCCACAAGGCCTTGGGCTTTACCTCCAGTGTATCTAATCCCTTGTAGGCATGCTACATTAACTCTCTTTCTCAATGTAATCCAACTCCCACTCCTCACCTTTTAAAGTTCCAAAATTCTAATTTCCAAGTGGCCAAACGAATCCTACTAGCTTCTTTACCCACACTCATCCAACCTGGTGTGAGAACCCTTGCCTACTTTTCACCGCAACGGGGAATCATTGCAGCGCATCACTACTAGGAGACACACTAGCCAACCCTTGCACACTTGTCACTACACCCAGATTACAATCCAACACATTGTTTCGGAAGAATGCGCTAGCATGAGTCAAAATAAGCGAACTCGGATTCATGTGAAGGGATTTGGCATGATTTTTACACCAGTTGTCAACCTGACATAATCCTCCTTTATTTGGGCGTGGGATTTGCAATGCAGTCTAAATAATGACACAACACACACCTTAATTTGTGCATTTGGCTACATCTATTTGTGTAACAATATCACTGTAGAAATATATCAATATGTCGAGGCCCAGGCTATTCATAGAGCAACCAATCTTTTCCATGCAAAGTCATGAGATGCTTCAGTTAAGATTGAAACTGAATGAAAAGATATCATCAAAGCCAAGAGCAACAAATTTTGACAGCCATAAAAAGCACATGTCAGAAAGACATATGTGCCTTCTTCTCTTTTCTTTCCTTATGTCATTAACCCATTGTAAAGCATATCATAATCATGATGCATGCTGGTCAAGATGAGACAAACACAGGACTAACACCATTTCCACACAACAATCTTGTCACAATATAGATATGTGTCTAAAATACATGATATGTGCACGTGACTGCAAATAAACTTTAAACCAGAAACGTTAATTAATTTATTAAAGTAAAATATAGCTAGAACAGGTATACAGACCTGTTCAGCAGATAAAACTTTTGTCAACTGATAGGCGCGCTCTTGTTCTGATGATAAATAAGATAGAGCATCAGTGGACAATTATAATCAAGAAATTACTTAACTCCACCTACAGTCAAAGCATAGGTACTAAACAATTCATAAAGATAAAAAAATGCACTTGATTCAAGTGAGAAAGAAACAGCACATTAATGCAATGTGATTCATCTAGAGAGAAAAGTGAAGTGGTAGATGTCAGCACAAGTAATTTGATCAAATAATGTGAATACATACAAGTTGCAACAGTCGGATTATGTTTGTTGAGTTCTAGTAGTAGAAAAAGAAGAAACATAACCATTTTTCTATTTGTTGACGTATGTTCTATTAAATGTAATATGAAGGCAATGATACCATTAGATATCCTTGAACAAGGTTGTCAAAATGTGACTTAATACTAGAAAGTAGCAGAAGAAATCAGCAAGTAGAAAAGTGAAAGATTCAACCCAAAAGTAGATCGAAGCTCTGTCTATGCAAGAGAAACAAAAGCACATTAGGAACTATCCATACCAAACAGCATAACCAGATTGGGCACGAGAGGGTGCAGAAGCTGGTCGTGTGTGCTACAGCATGAGGCTATGTGTGAAGAACCTCAGGGCAGATGAAGAGCAGTTCCAAGACATAATGGATTTGACTAACATCTTTTCTGAAGAACGTGAGGACCCAGTATATGATTGGGTGAAGGATCTGCGAGCCAGTGATGGATGAGCCGGGTTGTAGGCCCAATTCTTACTGCAGGCGAACTGGGCATCAACATCAGTGAGCACAAGCCACATGCAGAAGCAGGTGGCCCAATACTAGTACCACCGATGGAATTGACTCCACTAACAATGACAATGATGATGCGACAAGTCTGCACAACATCGCCAAATGGGAGTGGGGATAGTGAGGATGACATCAACAACGACAACAGGGATGATGGTGATTGAGAGCTAAAGACATATAAGCCCATGCACCAAAGAGGACGACTTCAACCACGCCACTCAAGACCAAGACCATTGTGCATGTGTGAGGTCAGGAAGCAGAAGCATGTGTACCAACATCAGAGATACTTGTTGGTGGAGGAAGAGGAAGACGAAGACGCTCATTCTCGTCAGATGCTTAAGCACGAAAACCTAAGCAACCTAGGCACCCAAAGCAAGCATTAAACCCTAAACCTTCTCTAAGCCTCCTTGAGCTTGTAGAGCCTCTGAAGCTTCCGATTTACTTCGAGATTGGAGTCGTAGAGATGGAATCCATCCTCCTTCATTGAAATCTTATCTTGTGAGGATGAATTCAGATTGTGAGATCAAACACTGATCAAATAACTTTCCATTGCCCATTCCTCGAGTGTGGTGTAAGATCCAAGATGGATCGTGTGTGGTGAATCTGGTGATCGTATGGGAGAAGGCGCCGATGGGAGATTGGCATGCGGATTGCTGATTCAAGGGACGCGGCATGGCATCAGCTGAAGCCGTTTAGGGAATTAGAGTCAGTACAGTGGGAACGGTGTCGCGTTGGGTAACCTTGTTTCAATCCTTTTAATTTCTCATAGTGCACAATTCACCTAGACTAGGTCCCGTGGTTTTTCCCGTGATAGACGTCCAAGTAAAAAATCCTATGTACTTTAGTGCTTTGTGGATTAATTGATTAAGAGATTCAATCGAGCATCCAATCTTATATATTAGTCAATATATGAGATTCTGGATTGATTGATTCAATCCCATTGGCGTTTGTCGGTGAGATTGGCCACAATGGATGAGTAGGTTTCCGGATCAAGTTTTAAATTGTTGATTATTGTTGATCCGACCTATCCCCCCTCTTTGGGTCTGAGATTCCATAGATCCCCGGGATTAAATCCCTTCTCATCAATGAGAGGTTTTAGAACTTTTGGGGAAACTAAGGGGGCGTTTGGGAACGAGAAGTAAAAGCACTTCTACTTGTAGTAGAAGTTACTAGTTGATTTTTTACCTCCAAAAAAGTCATAGAAATTAAAAGCGTTAAGAGGCCTTCTAATTTTTCAGAAGTAATTCTCTAAGAAGTTATAAGCTAAAAAATTTAGCTTCAGTTTTAAGTTAATTTTTAACTTTTTAAAAGTTAAAATATGAAACACATCCAAACTAACTTTTTAACTTTTTGTCTTATAAAAGTCAATAAGTTACTTAGTGTTGCCAAACGCCCCCTAAGTAATAATTTGAATCTGAGAGAAATTTAGATTTTTAAGGAATCGATGAGAAAATTAGATTTTTAAGGAATCAATGAGAAAATTTTGGACTTCTAGGGAAACCAAGTAAAAGATTGAGGAAGGCAAAGATCGGAGGAACGATTTAGAGAACTGCTAAAGAAATGTTTCTTAGGAAATCCAAGAGAAATAAGGAAAAAGATCAGATCATGTTAAGGTTAAAGAAGAAAACAATTGTGAGTTGATTTAATTTTTAATCAAAACCCTAGACCCAACTTTCTTTTATGAAGCACCATATTTTCAAACTAATAAAAACTGTCTTTTTTTGTTATCTACTCTTTTGAGTTTCAAGCTCTTGTACCATATGATATTAGCTAGTTAATGATTAACTTGATGGAATTGACTCAATCAGACTCCTAAATGAGTTCAAGCTGAATTCTACTTGTTGAAGTTAGCCTTAACTATGATAATCCAACTGTTATTCTATCCATTACCATAACAAATACACTTTGCACCATTCTTTTTTCTTTAATATTGTCTTTTTCCATCCTTTTTTTTTTTTCTCTTTCTTAAATTGGGAAAAGAGAAATTTATTAAAAGAGAAGGGAAATTAGAGATCCTCCAGTGTGAAAAGAAGCTTACCTTTATTTTAAGTGATAACATTATATTTCAATATAAATATCAAAAAATAAAAAGAAACTTCAAAAGAAATAAAAAAAAAAGACATGAGATGGAGGTAACAAGTACATAAAAGGGGATTTGCATAAATGTCTATTTTATGCAAATAATTAAATAATTTGTTTTGCATGAATCGGTGAGGATAGATTCGCATAAAAGAATTTCGGTTCATATTTGAGAAGAAGAGAATATATAGGGCTGGGAATTTTGACTTGCCTTACCTTAACACACCATTTGGAATGCCTATGTCGGGTGAACATGGATATGGGTCAAGGGCTGATTTTTTGTAATGATGATCTCCCCCTCACAAGGGAGTCCTCATAAAAAATCATCCATTCCAACATTTCCAACCCTATGAAAAGTGGATTACAAGTTGAAAAATATATTTCACAATCTGAAGTTCGCATTTGATAAAGTTAGTAATTTTAAAATGGGGTGAGGTTGATCTCCATAGTGATTGTTTGCACCAAAATCAGCCCTTATCTCATCTCCATATGGGCTCCACAAGGCGTGACAAATGACATGTCAAAATAACATGATCTATATAAGAGAGAGAGAGAGAGAGAGAATAAGATTGGTAAGAAACAGATAGTATAGATAAAAGAATTGAACAATGAATGAGAAAAGAAGATTTTAAGAGTTTTTTTTTTTTATTGGTAACAAAAGTTATAAATTATAAAAGGTGAGAGAATACAAGATAGGGAAAAGCATTCCCAAGTCATAAAGGACGAGAAAAAAACAAGATGAACTAACCCATAGGAAAGCTAGTTACCAGATCTCCAAAGATAAGAAAACACCAATTACACACAAAATCCTCTAAATTGATTTCCTAAAACTCTTTCAAGACACAAACCCAGTCCATCATAATCTGCCCAATTGCCATACAAACCTCCATCAGAGATCTATAGACGTCTTCCCAAATCCTACAACTACGCTCCTTCCAGGTTCCCCAACACATAACATAAGGAAGAATCTTCCACAGAAATTTCACCTCTCACCAAACAGACCAGCAGGACAATATGAAATCAAATCACCAGCATCTTTTGGGAAGAACCAACCAATGCCAAGCAACGAGAAAGGAAACTCCAAACCCCCCGTAAAATGTAAAATGGATAAATAAGTAGTTTATCCCCTCTTCATTGGCTTTGCACATATTACATCATTTTGGGATCATCATCCTACGATGGTTGAGGTGATCCACTATTTGGACTTTATCTAGAACCACCATCCAAACAAAGGCCTCAACTCAAGGAGGAACTGGATTAGTCCAAATAAACCCCACCGACAACCTCTCACCTGTAAATCCAGCTAAAGAGTTATAGAAGGATCACACATAGAAGATGCCTTCACAATCCCTGCGCCAGACTCGACTATCCTCCTCAAGATAAATGAGGACCTCATCCAATCTTCTAAAGAGAAGCATACACTCTTCGATCTCCCTGTCCAAAAGATTTCTTCTAAAAATAGGCTGCCACACAATCTCATTATTCCTTTTTCACGAAGTAGTTATTTACCAATAACCCTTTAGAAGAGACCAAACTGTGTAAACAGGGGCATATCTCGCATAATTTTCCCATGCCACACCATCCGTCCACTCAAACGAACAGGAATAGGAATATATGTGATAGAAAATATAAGAAATTTGATCAGTCCAAAAAAAAGTTCTTCGCACCTGGACCACTGCATGCTCTGGATTCAAGCAAGGACAGTCATGGTTCGAGTTGCCTGCTCTAATACCATGAGAAACCTAATGAACTGAAGGGAAACCATTCACTGTATAGTTGAAGAAATTCTGAAATAATGAAAAACATACAAATACCCTTTGACTAAACTAGAATAAAACATATAAAATGGGAATGACTAACATAAGTATCCTCTTCTATAACTACTTCATCAACTAAGAACGAAGTATAACAAACATCACTGTAGCACATTGCTTAATAGGAACCATAATTGGCCGTAACATTCAATTGGTTGTAACATATACCAACAACAAATTGATGAATTACAAGAGTATTGCCAACAATAATTTGATGAATGACAAGAGTATTACCAACAAATTTGCAGGGAACAGGATATTATTTGGGAAAGCAATGCCGGTAAGAGCAAAGATTCTTTGGTCAAATAGAAAGGGGAAAAATAATTTTCTTAATTAGATCATGATGTTATGCATGACAGCATGAGAAAATAAAAGGTGTTCCTCTCTGAGGCAGATGTTACAACCTTTTACCACTAACTCCTGCTTGCTTTTGAATGCTTTAAAGAGCTCCAAAGATAGATTTGCTATGGCATCATTAGCAGATGAGGTCATGAGTCTGTCAAGAGAAATAGTAATGAGAGGCATTCCCTTGGACTTATGAGCTATCAACTTTGCAAACATGGCACCTGCAATACCAGATAGTCCAGAAACTACAATTGTTAGATAACTTTACTGCGTAAGACTTCCAAACTAGGATATTGAGCACAAAAATACTGCATGCTGCAAATCTGGTTTTGCTGATGAAGATGCCTAAGAATCCCAATGTAAATTATTGTCATTCACCTTTAGCAAAATACGATATGAAAATATGAAAGTAACTCAGTAAATGGTGGTATTTATACTACCAGTATTGGAATTTCACATTCAAAAGCAATCTGCATATTCCTAACTTTTCATCTCATAGTAACTCTGAAGTCTGAACTATGCCGTTTAGACAAAAATTATGCACCTTCATCCACTAGGCATAGCTTACGACAAGAATGCTATTTGTACCTCAAGTCTGTTGGACAAGAGCAAAGTTTAAACTTACAATAAAATTGGAATTAAATGATTTGGCTCCATCAACACCTTTGACTACAAAGAAATTAGTAAACACGACTAATGCAGGGGCATTTTCACACCGGGCTCAAGTGGGGCAGCCTGCGTAAATGAGGCATACTCGGGGTGGGATGGCCGTGTGAAATGGGACCCACGAAGGAGGGTTCGATCGAGGGCCTAGATCTGGGCTATGAAATAAAGGAATTTAATCTCACGCCCCCATTAGTCGCAGCTTTTGGAAGGATTGGTTAAATGTCCTGCATCAAAGTGGTATCAGAGCGGGAGGTCTCGTGTTCGAGACTCCTCCCCGGGGGTGATTAATGCAGGGGCATTTTCACACCGAGATCATTTGGGGCAGCCTGCGTAAATGGGGCACACTCGGGGTGAGATGTCCCGTGTGAAATGGAAACCAGGAAGGAGGGTTCGATCAAGGGCCCGGATCTGGGCTATGAGATAAAGGAATTGAATCTCACGCCCCCATCAGTCGCGACTTTTGGGAGTATCGGTTAAATGTCCTACATCAACGACACTAACATAATGAGATTTATAATAAGTCTTGCCGATTCTTTTTAAGGGGAGAAAAAATATATGCATCATCTGAGGAAGAAAATGCATTGATCTTCTTGCCATGTTTTCTCAAGTTCCCAGATATTCAGAGAAAAAATATTGCATTTTGAAGGAAATGCAATACTGAATATTGGATCTTTCATTGTTATTTGCCCAGGGATAATGTTTCATCAAGTAAGAACTACTTTTCCCACTGGGAAGTGGGATTTTTTGCTTCAGGTGAACCAGATATTATGTCACGGAGAAGTTCTCCCCCTTTCCAATCAAGGATCCATAGCTTTACTGTGGACGCCTAATCTTCCCTCTATAGGTAAGAGCATTCTAGGAATCATCTTGAAAGACAATTGCCTTTGTCATACTACAGTGGGCGCTTATTTTTTCCCAGGAACGATTACTGCTGCCAAACATGCATTCATGTTTTTATCCGAGAATAATAAAGTAATCACAACAACCTACTGTCTCTTTCTTTGGAAAATTACGATTCTACTTGATCCCTATACCTAACTTTTTTTCATTACAAATATGAATCAGCTAGAATAGGAGCCCAATATAGAAAGCGGAGACATCATATTCTCCCTACAGCCTCATGCTTTGTTTAGTCATTCATTCAATGCCAAGGCATCTATGTTTACATCATTAATTTTTACACCACTTACAGTATTATTCTGTCCACAACCATATTTTTCAAAATAGCATCTCTAACATTTAACAAAACAAGGATTCAGAGGATTAAATTTCGATCATTCATGTGTACACCAATTATAGTATCTCAATGCCCTCAAAACAATATAACGCATCTGATAATTGACCAAAAAAAAAGAAGGATGAAGATCACTCACTATGATCACCATCCGTTTTTGTGGATGCTTTGAGACCCCCCAGAACAAGCTTTACATTGTCAGATTTTATAGATGCTATGAGATAATCAACAAACTCGGACCACGGACCACCAACCCCAACATCATCTCTCTGCACAATAAAAATCTTCATCGTCAAATTTTATAGATGCTATGTGATAATCACAAACTTGCACTATGAAACACCAACCCCAATATCATCTCTCTGCTCAATTGGAAAAAAGAATCATGAGTAGAAGTGAAGAACTTGTTTATCAAGGGGAGTTCTCAAATCTGGCTATGTCATTTGGGACTAGGAGATTTGATACCAGAATATAAAAACTTTCCTTTCTTTAACAATTCCAAAAGTTCTATTAAATATGATTTTCTGAAGCTGTACTCCACAAATCTTCACTACAGTGCTGGATTTTATTTACACGTGGAGGGCCGGCATGGCCCATCAAAATCATCCATATGATAGACAACCCTCTGGATTGGTCGTGTGGATAATGCCCTTGTCCACGTCATGCCTATACCCTACCATGTATTGTACCTCTCCCCTGCAATCATGCCTTTTTGCCATATTGCAAAGTGCTATTGGCCTGAAACATGCCTCGTGGGAGAGATGCTTAAATTGCAAAATGCATGGGCCGCTTTAGACCTGCCACCTTCACTGCCACGTGTAAAGCCCTGCCACTCCTTGAAGAAGTTATGGAGTACAGCTCCAGAAAATCCATTCCATTAAATACTATAATACAAAAAGGCTGGCACAAACTGTAGATTGGGGGGCACTTTGGGAAAAGGAGAGGAAAGTTATTTGCAAGGAAATAAATTTCGGTTTCGAGGTTTATTTCGACCAGCCCGGAAATGGAAATATTTCGACCAGTGTGGAAATAATACATTTTCGTGGAAATGATGGAAATAATGCGAAAATGATGGAAATATTATAGAAATGTTTGTGGAAAGTATGGGAAATGATAAAAACAAGCCGAAAAACACTCATAAACTATCAAACCATAATATACAACCATATGTAGTGTGGAAATGAATAACCATAGCGGTCTATAATGGATTGGTCTTCTATATATATATATGGAAATGGGTTAAATGATCAAATATGGGATTTGTGGTGCTCAAACGGGACATTTCCTACCTTCGATTGAAATGTTTCTATTGATGTCGAAACATTTCGACCAAAATAATACATATTTACACCGTCAATTGACCGAAATTTACTGTTAACACGAAATATTTCGACATGTATGGAAACATTTCGTGTATGGATTCTTTCCTGTCAGTAACCTAGAAAATGGAAATATTTCGCGAAATATTTCGTTAATTTCGGGAAATTTATTTCCTTGGTTATTTGTGTTTACGTGGATACAATAAGGGAGCATCACTGAACAAAACCAGAGCACTCTCCCTTCTTCAGGGTCATGTAATATTTAACTATAATAAGCATTAGTCGAGAGAGAGAGAGAGAGAGAGAGAGAGAGAGGGGGGGGGGGGAGGGAGGGAGGGAGGGGGCGCTATAATAATTCCTTAATGTGTGTACGGAAAGAAGGGTGGTGTATGGAGATTCGCCCACACTATTAATGAGATCTGAGACTGTGGTAACTTTGAACATCTCGTTCTCTCTCATACCAAGGTTGACAAATGAAAGGGATATCCACTCGAAAGGAGACGTTAATAAAGATGATTAGTATTTTTATTTCGTTTTCCGTTTTTCTTTGCCTCCAGAAGGTCATCTCGACCTTTTAGGCCCTCCTCTATGTATCCTTTTGGTTTTCCTGTTATCAAAAATAAAAATAAAGATGCTTTGTATAAGGGTGTAGAGCTACATTTGTAACTTTTTTGGTTTTTCCTCTCAATTCATTTGTCCATTTTCTTGTATCACCCTATTTCTCTATTCTGATAGAATTTTTTGTTACTAACAAATAAAAATGGTAACTTAAGAGAGGGCATCACCTATCATAACTGAAGTTGAACGAGAGAGTAGTAAATTTAAATTTCAAATATTTTGTGTGTTATTCTCATCAGGAACTCATACAAATGTATATATAGTCAAGGTTTGAAATGGAAGCGCCAATCTTGTTAATATGACTCAACAAACAAATCTTAAGACACAAGTTGCTATCCCAATACTTTACTATAAAATAGTAAGAGAATTGTTTCCGAGAGTTCTTGCAATAGCCTATTTCTATGGAAAGATAAACCAATGAGATCAATTAAAAGCAAAAGAAAATATTAAAAGAGAATATAGATCAGCAAAGTGAAAGATCAAGCTTTTTTTGTAAGTGTAAACTTTATTAAGGGCTAAAGCCAAAGCTAATGAGGTCGAGATGACCTACAAAAAGCCAAGGCTAAACAAGGAGGAGATACAAAAGCAAAGAGAAGCAACCGTCTAACCAACATCCTTAGTACAAAGGATATCCCAACGAAACACGAAGTCTTCAAAGAATAAACCTCTACATTCCAAGAACACTTCAGACCATAAAAACATTATCCCCTTAATGTTGAGAATGATCGAGGCCAAATCTTTGCTCTTGCCTTCAAAGACTCTCTGATTCCTCTCCATCCAAAGGCCCCACACAATCGAGAACGGAAGCATCCTCCACAGGATGGACCTTTTAGACGAAAAAGCGCGAGAGTGCAAGCTGAGAAAGAGAGAGCCTGGAGTCACCCAACCCATCCCAAAGTCAGAAAGGACAGGACTAATTCCATTTTTTTCCTTTTGATAGGCAAGATAGGTAAGTTCTCAGTGGTTAGCAGATGAAGTCAGATTTTGAACCAAGGCATGTGGTATCAGTTGAATTAAAGAGTAGAATTGAAGAATTAGGGTTAGGGTTAGGTTTGTGGAAGAGAGAAAGAAGAGAGAGAAGAAAGGATGTCTATTGTGCTTAAGTCACAATGACTCCATAAGTTTTATTTATATGAAAATGGGAAAATAACAAAAGACAAGTATACCCCTCACACTAAGGGGTTTACATAAAGACGTAATACGTATAAGATACGCATCTGATAACACTCCCCCTCAAGTTGGTGCATAGATATCTCGCATGCCCAACTTGCATAAACATCTGTGAAGCTGCCAACTGAGAACTCCCTTGGTGAAGACATCCGCTACTTGCTCATCAGTCTTCACAAATGGAGTGCAGACTTCTCCAGAAACAATCTTCTCCCTTATGAAGTGACGATCCACTTCAATATGCTTGGCTCGATCATGCTGTACGGGGTTATGAGCAATACTGATAGCAGCCTTGTTATCGCAATTCAAGCTCAAGGACCCCAAAACTGGAAAACCAAGCTCGGCCACCAACAATTTCAACCAGAGCATCTTGCATAGGCCATGGGCCATTGCCTTGAATTCTGCATCTGCGTTAGATCTGGCAACAACAGGTTGCTTCTTGCTCCTCCAAGTAACCAAATTGCCCCCAACAAAGGTGCAATAGCTTGAAGTAAACCTCCTATCATCCTTGGCCCCTGCCCAATCTGCATAAGTGTATAACTCAACTCTCATGTGGTCATTCTTCTAGAAGAGAAGACCTCTGCCAGGGGCAGACTTGAGATATCTCAGAATCCTGTGTGCCGCCTCTAAATGGATCTCCCTAGGAGAATGCATGTACTGGCTAATGACGTTGACCGCATAGGCAATGTCTGGTCGAGTCAGGGAGAGATAGATCAATCTCCCAACCAATCGTTGAAACCTCCCACATCCTGCAAAGGCTCACTGGTCGAGTTAGCCAACTGGTGATTCTGCTCTATGGGAATCTCAACTGGCTTAGCTCCCAACTTGCCAGAGTCATGCAATAGGTCTAGGACGTACTTCCGTTGTAAGATGAAGATCCCTTGACTAGATCTTGCAACCTCTATGCCGAGAAAGTACTTGAGGGGCCCCAGATCCTTAGTCTCAAACTCTCATTTCAGATGATTCTTTAGCTTGGACACCTCTTCTGCATCATTCCCTGTCAGAATGATGTCATCCACATAAACGATGAGAGCAGTAGTGCTCTTCCCTAGATGCTTCACAAATAGGGTGTGATTGGCTTGGCTTTGAGTATACCCCAGCTTCTTTACTACTAGAGTGAACCTCTCGAACCAAGCTTTGGGGGACTACTTGAGCCCATAGAGGGCTTTTCTCAGTCGACATACCTTGCTGCCATCCCCTGGGGGGCTGAATCTTGGCGGAGGTACCATATAGACTTCTTCATGTAGATCACCATGAAGGAAAACATTCTTTACATCCAGCTGATGCAAAGGCCATGCTTGGTTTGCTACTAACGACAACAACACCCTGATAGAGTTCATCTTTGCCACAGGTGCAAAGGTCTCCACGTAGTCAATCCCTCAAGTCTGAGTATACCCCTTGGCTCATGGTTCAAAGTACACGGTATCGTTCATTGGCGATAACGAAACGTATCGAAAGTATCGTTCGGTATCGGACGAAACTTCGTGAAACCGAAACGAAATGAACGAAACCATTTTTAGAGGCTTCAAAAATTTTTGAAAAAATGCTAGAAAATTAGAAAAAAATAAGAAACTTATAAATGCAAGAAAATTTTAAATAAATTATATTAAACAAGTAATTTATGATCAAAATAATTGATTTACAGTGTTATCGGGTTGGACCGAATGTTTAATTTATGATCAAAATAACATAATTAAATAATCATAACATAATGTTTAATTTGAGTGTCACCATGTCTACGATGCATTATCTACAAATCAAGGCCATTGGCTAAGCCATACAATCGCACACTTAAATAGTTGAACTAAGCAATCATCATTCAAAGTTGAAAAGCAAGTTTACAATCGCACAAACACAATCCTAAGTCTCATGGCATACAATCTACTGCCCATATTGGTAATGGTATGGGTAGAATAAGCCATATTGCTCTGCAGATGAGTCATAGTCATTTGTACAAGTCTGACTCTTATTAGAACTGGACTCTCCCCCCTGATCGTAAAAAAAAGGCTGAGGCTGATCGTAATATCCATATGGTGGAGGTTGAGCATATCCTTAAGGAGTCTGACTCTGATTGGAACTGGACTCTCCCCCCTGATCATAAGAAAAAGGCTGAGGCTGATCGTCATATCCGTATGGTGGAGGCTGAGCATATCCATAAGGAGGCTGATCATATCAATGAGGAACTTGACTTGGATAATCTTCGAAACCTTGCCTGTGAGTATTTCAACTCGGATGATCATCAAATGATATCTGTTGCACCTGCTCACCCAAGTTGACATCTCCATGTCCATGTCGATATTGGGTATCTGGCTCATCATCACTCGGATATGTAGTTAACATCGCCAATCTCCTACGCCGTTCTCTAATGCCGTGATTAGAGTCTTGTGTGGTAATGAAATCATCGGCAGGGTGTGTATCCCCAAGCCGACCCTCCTCCTGAGTCCCTCTAACGCCTCCATCACCACCTCCAGCACCCCCACTCCCACTAGCACTACCACTAGCACTCCCACCAACACTCCCACCATAAGCAATACCAGCACCTGCACCATCATCACTCCCACCATCATCACTACCACCATGATCGGGATCATCTCCTCTATTAAGCGGTTCATCTAACCACGATAAATCTTCAGTGTCCAGTGTAGGCGTGTCCTTCTCGCGCATCCAAGGGTCTAAGACGTCATCCGCTTCAAAGATATAATCCAAAACAATGGGATTATAGTAATCGTCATCTTCCCTCTTATTCATTAAATTACGAACTCGCAGCCTCATATTGTAGTGCACATACACTAATTGCTCTAATCGCTTCATCGATAAACGATTACGAGCCCTCGTATGGATAAGAGCAAATGTGCTCCAATTCCTCTCACAACCTGATGAGGAGCACGTTTTACTCAAAATCTTGACTGCAATTGATTTTAAATGTGGTGCAGACGACCCATAATTTGACCACCACTCACCTACAAAATTAAGAGTAAGCTACATTAGTTTTTAGTAATAAGATGATACTATTGCACAATTGCATTGTGCACATACCAGGCATATCAGATTTGCGCTGATGCTTTGTAAGGGCTTCGCCAAATTTTCCTCTTGCCTCTACAAATAATTTTATGTACATTCTAGTGTATAAAAAAAGTTAAAAGCATATTATCACCATATATCTTTTAACATTATACAAAACATGGATACATACTTCGTTTATTGCTTGCCCTTGTTTATCCATTAATGGCTCTAATCTCTTAATCACTTCATGTAGACCTTCTTTTATCTCTTCGTGATTTGAAATGTTGTTGTATTGGAAGACAGGGTTCAAGAAGTATGCTATTTTCACATAAAAGGTGAAGAATTAAAATATACACTATCAAGTAATAAAATAATAATTTAAGAACGTATAATCTACATAAGAAATAATTTACCTGCTGCATGCAGAGGATGATGTATCTGGCCTTCCCATCTCTTATCAATGATGTCCCAATACTTCTTGTAATGGCGACATCCGGCTTGGATTGCCAACTTTGCTCTATCCATTGCCTCGTATATAAAGCCTAAAGTTGGTTTTTTATCTTGATCTACCAACTTTAACACTTTGACAAGAGGCTCAAATGCTCTACATGTTTCTTCCGCCTTTGTCCAAAACTCTGACGTCAATACATAATTAGACACTGTATCTGCAAGTTCTTTCTTTTCTCTGTCCCTCCTATACCCTACTATAAAAGCCTTCCATTCCTCCGATAAGAAGAGATTACGTAGTGGAATCTGATGACGCATGAGACTCTGTAATGCAATAAACTCGATCGCAAATCGTGTGATGCCGGGTCTCAATAGGTCCCTATCTTGAGTATATTGCCTCATCAAATTGACAGCCTTTGCACTATTATAGATGAAGCCTGTGATCTTCCTTGCTTTCTTAATCGTCGAAGAAATCAACTTCGTCTTCCCAATCTCCTCTAACATGAGGTCAATGCAATGAGCTGCACATGGGGACCGAAACAAATGTTTCCTTTTCCTAATCAACAATTTCCCTGCAGCTTTGAAATTTTGCGCATTGTCAGTGATGATTTGGATAACATTTTGCTCACCAACTTCCTCTACCACAGCATCCATTAACTCAAACAAATACTCGGACGTCTTGTCCCTAGTAGACGTGTCGACCGATTTATGAAAAATCATATCTCGATCACAGTACACCATAAAATTTATAATCGATTTTATGGTCTTCGAAGACCATCCATCGCACATAATGGTGCAACCATGCACGCCCCACTTCACCTTCAATGTATTGATGTAGTCTTGCAGCTCAGATACCTCTTCATTTAAATATTTTCCACTAATTTGAAAAAGAGTGGGTCCTCTAATTCCAGGCCCTGCCTCTGCAATAGTGTCGATCATCGTCTGATAATATGGGCTCTTCGCCGCATTGAAGGGAATGGAATTAAATACAAACCATTTTTGTGATGACTCTTCCCACCTTACCCATAAGCTTCTTCCCACCCCAAACCTCCTTCAGTTTTTTCTGTGTAACAGACTTTGATCTATATAAAAATGAATCTAGTCCCCTACTATGAGCAGCAGCACTCTCCTTCTCCTTATATGCCCTGCTTATATGCTCTTCAGCTTCTCGAACACTAAAAGTGCGGCGGAATCCTCCTTTAGCAGATGAGGTTCCAGCCCCAGCAAGGAAAGAAGACCCTCCCATACCTTGACTCGGAGGCCCAGACACTGAATGTCTCCTCTGTTCCTCAAACAAATGTGTTTGTCTGCTGCTACGTTGTGCTAGTATGAATTCTTGCTTCTCACACCGAGACATATTTTCATCAGATTGAGTATCATCATCTGATTCTCTCCCACTGCCTCCTACATTTGGGTCATTTAAACTTGCACATACCTCCTCATTCCTTCTCTTCTGAGCAGCCTTTGCCTTTTGTGCTGCTAACATGTACTTCTTCACTGTCTTGGCTACCGTTCTAGGTACCGAGGGACATGAAGTAACTTCACCGGGTTTTCCGGTCAAATGTTCCTTCATCCTTGTGACTCCACCGTGCACTTTCTTTTGACAATATATGCATTTTACATGTCGTTTATTTGTTCCAATTGGTGTGCAATGATCCCAAGCAATATCTCGTGTCCTAGGCATATCTCGTGCCCCTATTTAACCATGTTAATTAAAAAACTTATTATTATACGTTTTAAATTAATATTGTTTTTTCTAAACGACCTCTTACATGTTACATTTAGATAGCACACAAAATAACAACATGCCACAACAATGTCAACAAATGCATAACATATTTATAGGCAGCACAGATGCACGTATCATCAAACAGGTGGCATTGATTCCTAATAAATCTTGGAGCAGGTAGCAATGTAGCATTGATTCCTAATTATGTACCAAGGTGCATGCTTGCATCAAATAATGTTTTAATGAATTTAATTCTAGCTAGTTGATCAAAATCAAGTAAAATAAATAATAGAGTGTTAAATCTAATGGCTAAAAATCACCATTCATACAAAAAATCAGCTTGTTTAATGATTTTTAGCCGTTGGTTTTAGTACTCAAAAAATGGTTGCATTCAACGGCTATAAGAACGTATTAATAAGTGCTAAAAATTGTTAAAATCTAATGGTCACAGCGGACAAATCTATTTAAGTCTGCAAACAGTGTCAAGGAGCATTCAAAGATGGATACATTGTTTGCATACAGTTGCATACTAGATGGACTCGGTCACAGCACTCAATACGAGCCATAAAGAGGAGTAAATGTTGTGACGAAAGCCGGTCACAGCACTCAATAAGAGCCACGTGGAACACGATCAGAGGGTAATGACCGTATTGATGTTTGGCCAGTCCCTTGGTGGACGTACAAACCAAAAATCAGCCTGATTCGTGATTTACAACCTTTAGATTTTGCATCCAAATAATGCTCAAATTCCTACCGTTAAAATTAACCCATGAAAATAACTTCAATCGAATCGGTTAGAAATCACTAATCGGGCTGATTGTTTGTGTGCCGGTCTACCGAGGGACTGGCCAAACATCCATACGGTCATCGTCCTCTGATCATGTGCCACGTGGCTCGTATTGAGTGCTGTGACCGGCTTCCGTCAAAATATCTTTTGACACAAGTTTTACTCCATAAAGAGTACTTAGACGTGGCATTGTGGGACAAATCTAGCATGCAACTGTTTACAAACTCAAAAGTACGTAAACATTGTCAGTACGGTTGGATGTTCCTTGAAAAATGTGTTATTTCAATATTTTTTTTAAATTAAAAACATGTTTTTCAAGGAGCATTTAATGGTGGATACCATGTTTGCATACTTTTAAGTATGTAAACAATTGCATACTAGATGTGTCCGGCATTGTGGAGGGGGACTTCAAAGAGAAACTTTGATGACAGGGCCATATCATGAAGGCCAATGACAGGGCATAATATAAGCCACATGGCACACTCTTAGAGGACTCCGACCATATGGATGTTTGTCCAATCCCTAGGTGGAACTACAAACCAAAAATCAGCCCTATTAGTGATTTCTAGATGTTGGATTGGAGTTATCTTCATGGGTTCATTTTAACCGTGGAAATTTTAGCATTATTGACCATTATTTGAGGTACAAAGATTCAAAGGTTTGAAATCACTAATCAAGTTGTTTTTTGGTTTGTAGGCCCACCTAGGGATTGGAAAAGCATCCATATGGTCAGAGTCGTCTAAGAGTGCCACATGACTCATATTATACCCTGTCATAAAAGTTTTACTCAAACTTTGAAGTTTCCTGGAGACATGAAATTTGGGCTCATACAAAAAATCAGTATGTTTTGTCTCCAGGGCCTTCAAATTTTGAAGTTTCTCCCTCCCAAAAATGCCATTTGGAGCTTAGTTTAGGGCCTACTGACCTTACGGATGTTTGGACCACCTCTTTGCGGACCTACATACCAAAGATCAGCTTGATCGGTGATTTATAATAGTTATATTTTAGCATCTTAAAAAAAATCTCAAAATCAACGGTAAAAAACCACATTATTAGAATGCTAATTCCAACTGATTGAAGGCTTTTTAGCCGTTGGATTCAACATGCATTTTTAGTACTAAAACAAACAGCTAAACATCCATGTGGCCAGTGGGCCCAGATGGCAGCGGTGAGTGGCAAATATAGACTCACTCACGCATGTTAGGTACATCATGTTACATCATAACCCTTCTCACAACCTTTCTCTTAGGGTTTTAAGTGAAAAGGGGAAAACAGAAAGAGGCCACCTCTCTCACTCTTAACACAACGAAAAAAACACCACTCACCGGCGAGGCTGGAGGCGAGACAAGGCAGCGCAACGAGGCGAGGTGGCACGAGGCACCTTGGAGGCACAAGCCGCACAACAGGGGTACCCTCTCTCTCTCTCTCTCAGTCAGTCTCTCTCTCTCTCTCAGTCGGTCTTTCTCTCTCTCATCCTCCCCCCTATGGCCCTATTTATGCCTTTTTTCTTTGATTTGGGTGAATTATTGCCCGTGAATTATGGCCGTGAATTATTGGTTTTCTGCAGACAAACATTCTAAAAAGCACTGAGATGGGATCGTTTATTCCCATTTCATACCGTTACGTTTCAGTTGATACTTCCGGTATGGGCGAAACTACGCCCAAAACCAACGATAAGTACCGAAACCTTGTGATTCGTGATACGTAATAGTATTTTGCCCCGTCCTTGACCGAAACCGATACGTTTCGGGCGATACGTATCGGTTCCGTCCGATACTTTGAACCATACCTTGGCTACCAATCTAGCCTTGTACTTCTCAACTGACCCATCTGCCTGGTACTTTACTGTGAATACCCATCTACACCCAACTGGCTACTTGCCTCATGGCAAATCAACAAGCTCCCATGTCTTATTCTTATCTAAGGCACGCATTTCCTCGATCATAGCAGTTTTCCATCTGGGATGTGCCAATCCTTCTGCCACAAAAGTGGGAATAGAGATAGTGTCCACAAAAGAAATGAACGCCTTGTAGGAAGGAGACAAGGCACTGTAGGAGACAAAGTTGCTAAAGGGATGTTGAGTACAACTACGAGTGCCCTTCCGTAAAGCAATAGGAAGATCAAGAGCACACACATCAGTGGAAAAAGGAAGGACAG
Source organism: Euptelea pleiosperma (assembly GCA_035048495.1). Lineage (NCBI taxonomy): Eukaryota > Viridiplantae > Streptophyta > Magnoliopsida > Ranunculales > Eupteleaceae > Euptelea > Euptelea pleiosperma. Next base: position 23,553,367 of record CM068542.1, on the reverse strand, counting down.
GAACAAAGGTGGAAGATAGGTTACCTGGATCCGATGATGGAACTACTGGTACTGGATCAGCAATGGCCTTCCCTCTTCTGCGATAGACCTGAAGCTCTCCCTGTGCTCCAGGAGCACTATCAGACACCATAGTAGGCTGAGTAGGTTGCTCGACAACCAACGGGAATGGAGGAGACATAGATATAGTAAGAAGATGACAAAGATCAGACGACCTCTCTTCACTACGTCTCTCCCCTTGAACAGAGGGAGGGGAGAAAAAGAATGTCTCCTTGCGAAAGGTGGCATCCATGGAAACAAACTTCTTGCCTGTCGAGGGGTGATAACACTTGTACCCCTTGTGAGAAGAAGAGTAACCAAGGAAGACACATTTAAGCGCTTTAGGATCCAACTTGTTACGGTGTGGACCCAGAATGTGAACAAAGCAGACACACCCAAAGATGTGAGGTGTGATAGGGAATAAAGACGAGCTAGGGACAAGAACCTGAACCGGAGACTTGAAGTTGAACGCACGTGAAGGCATCCGGTTAGTTAGGTAAGCAGCGGTCAAAACAGCATCGGACCAATAAGAGCTGGGGACATGGGCGCCGATCAAAAGAGATCGAGTGACCTCTGTCAGATAATGCATTTTTCGTTCAACTACATCATTCTGCTAAGGTGTGTAGCTGCAAGAATTCTGATGGCAAATCCCATGACCAAAAAAATACTGCTTGAAACCTCTAAACATGTACTCTCCACCTTGGTCAGATCGAACGACCTTGATGGAGGCACCATACTGTGTGTGAATCATCTTATGAAAACCCTTGAAGATGAAATGGACTTCATCTTTGGTTTTCATGAGATAGACCCAAGTACACCGTGTATGATCATCAACGAAAGAAACAAAGTAGCGGAAGCCAAAAATAGAGGTAACAGGAGAAGGACCCCACACATCATAATGTACAATATCAAAAGAGCTTGAGCTTTTATTACCTCTGGATGGATAAGTGGATCTACAATGTTTGGAGAGCTCACATGTCTCACAGTGTAACTCAGAAAATGAAACAGAACTAAACAAAGCAGGAAATAAGTGTTTCAAGTACTGAAAAGAGACATGCCCCAGACGGGCATGCCAACATAGAACAGAAGATAAACTACTACTAAGACTACTATGAGACTGAAGTGCTGTGGGCTCAGAGATACGTCCATCCAGAAGATAGAGTCCATCGGCTTCACGTCCAGTGCCAATCGTCATCCTCGTTTCCAGGTCCTGAAAGACACATGAGAAAGGAAAAAAGGTCACACTGCAGTTTAGCTGACAGGTAAGGGAACTCACAGACAATAGGTTAGAAGTAAAAGTAGGAACATGCAAAACAGAGGATAAAGGTAAATGAGGGAGAGGAAGGATATTCCATTTCCCAGGGATAGAAGATAAGGTACCATCTGCAGTTTTAACCTTATCTCTACCATAACAAATAATGTATGTGGAAAAAAGAGAAGACATACCCGTCATGTGTTCTGAAGCCCCTGAATCAATGATCCAAGGGAAACAAGAAAAGGACATGGATACGTGATGGGCAGGTCTAATGTTACCTGATTGGGCAAAAGAGGTCGAAGGTGAGGCAGAAGGACCATCCAGCTGACTCAGCAAGCGTCGGAGAACAGCAATCTCAGCAGTAGAAATACTAGTTGGAGCTCCCAAAGGGCTAAGCTGGGAATCTTGAAGAGGCACAGAAGCATCCAACCGAGCAGTATGAGCTCCAGAGGAGGGTGGCTGGTTAGGACGACCATGAAGCTTCCAACACCGATCTCGCATTATGTACTAGCTTACCACAATAATCACACTTGAGCCGTTCCCTCGTAGAAGACTTCCCTGAAGTTGGGCCAGTAGGAACATAAGACAGCCGTAGAAGATGGCTGAGAAGAGCGACCCCTTTGAGACTGTTGCTACTGGAAGGTAGGAACAGAAGAACTGGCAAGCGCCGATCGCTCGGAAACTAGATGTTCATCCTGAAGGGAACTCCGGCGACTCTCCTCGCTCTGAAGATACGCATACACCTCGCTGAGAGAGGGAAGATCCATCCTGTTGCTCAAGATCTGAACACGAGCAAGCTCATAAGATGGATGGAGTCCAGCAAGGAAATCAAAAATACGACCCTTCTCCATATACCGCTGATAGGGAGCTATCTCTCCTGGATGAAGAGGCTGATAGGAATAGTAATGATCGAGCTCCTGCCACATGGTGCGAAGAGCGGTATATTGAGAAAGGGATTTCTCCCCCTGTCTAAAGTGAGAGATACTCTGTCGCAACTGAAAAGCCCTGCCGGCATTCTGCTGTTCGGAGAAGGTCTTCCGTGTAATCTCCCAAACCTCGCGAGCTGTGCGCATGAATAAGAAACTCTGGCTGATGTCCGGCTCCATAGAGTTGAGCAGCCATGACATAACAGTAAGATCATCTGTCTCCCACTAATGATACAAAGGATCAGTCCTGGGAGGCTCAACTGTATCCCCCGTAGTATGACCAAGTTTCCCACGGCCCCCAATGAACAGCCGTGCAGCCTGAGCCCAACGAAGATAGTTCTTGCCATCTAACTTCACTGAGGTGATCTATAAACTAGGGTTCTCATATGCCAAGTGATGCACCATAGGGCCTCCACTACCAATGGAGGGAGTTTTCGTGCTCACTTCAGACGTGGAAGGAGAAGCCAAGGAAGGCGGAGTAACCACAGGAGGTGGAGGATCTGCCATGAAGAACTATGGCCACGAACAACTATAGAGGCGTAGAGGAAAGTCACAAATAATCACTCCAGGACTAGAATAAGGCTAAAGAACCACACCAGAGATCATAGGAACATCTAAACAAGGTATATAGGACCCAAGAATCTCTCAAGAGACCAAAGAAAGTAGCTGGATGGAGAATGAGAATCAACACATACCTACACGAACCTCAAAATTGAGCATAAGTAGCCCGATGAAGGAGGAAATAGGTACAGATGTGCAAAAACAACATCCTAGAACCAGAAGAACCCTGAAGTAAGGTGTTTAGAGTCGAATGTGTGGGATTTTTTATCAAACCGATGGACATAGGGGGCAATCTAGCCACCGGCGGCAACTACTTGGGGAAGAAAACTTTCCACAAGTCTCAAATCTTGATGGATCCTTTCAAGTAAGGTATCCACATGTCGGTTAGATTGGGGGGAACTAGAACGAAGCAATAAACCCCCCGAAAAAAGTTCATATAATGGTCGAAAATCGAGTTGGTTCACACACTCGTTTGTGCGAAAATTTTGCGAATGATGGCCAAAAAACACCTCAAATGGATCTAAAAAATTCTCAAAAAACAGGAAAAAATGAGATCTATCAATTGGTGAAGGTTTCAGCAAACCTCAATTTTCGTGTCCATAGAGCTGATGATGTCAGCCTGCGGTTTGATGACGTCAGCAGACGTCAGGTTGCCTCTGGTTTGTATCCAAAAACACTCCGGCAAGCCTCGACGGCAGATAGCTCTGATACCAAGTTGAATTGAAGAATTAAGGTTAAGGTTAGGTTTGTGGAAGAGAGAAGAAAGGATGTCTATTGTGCTTAGGTCACAATGACTTCATAAGTTTTATTTATATGAAAAGGGGGAAATAACAAAAGACAAGTATACCCCTCAAACCAAGGGGTATTTACATAAAGACCTAATACGTATAAAATACGCATCTGATAACAATATCACTCAGACTTTACCAACTTAGCAAGCTCGCAGCTTCTAGATAAAGTAAATTATTTGATCTAGAAAAAATTACAATGATCTTATTGGTTACGACCTATATCCCATCATAAACTAAAATCTTTGACAATATAAAATGATTGGAGTATAATACATTGGGAACTTGAATAAGGGAAATTTTAAGGGAGTAACTCTAGCCAACAATATGAAGAGCAGGAAGTCATACTACACGGTATGAAATTACGTGCTTCCTCGCCTATGTGCAGTCCCCATGGAGTAGATGTAACCAGGTCCAGACCGGCCAATCTACCTTTCCCACGTAGAAGATCTCCGAGCCTAAAATACAGATCAATAGGATGCCTAATTATTCAATAAAGGATTATGTTATAGATCATCAATGTTCATGTGGATGTTCTTGTGGTCAAAGATGTTCCGGGAGTGTAGAGGGCTCTTCTTTGAAGACTTTGTCTTTAGATGGGACCTTTTATGCTCTAGGGATGAATGATGTTGATTGCATCGTCTTATTGTCTTTGTTTTTTTCTCGCTTGAAATCAGTCTTTAGTAGGTCACCTCGACCTCTAGAACTGGTTCCCTTGTAGTTTGCTTGGTTTTTGCCTTTTCAATACATTCTTATACTTGTCGAAAAAAAAAAATAGTATAGACCATCAATTTGACACAAACTTGCAAAAAGAGATAGCCCACCAATTGTTGGGCCCAGACACAAACTTGCAACTTGTTCGTGAACCATGTAAATAGATAATAAGAAATGCGGAACTTCATATCGAACCGAAGTGTGACATATCGCTGTGACCCTTTTCTTCACCTTTCAAGAGTCGGTTCTCAATCTTGAGAACTCAGGCTTACATACCCGGCAGAAAGTTCCAAATATCAAAGGTGAAGTACCATTGACCTGTAATTCCTCCACCATAATGTCTTCTGTGTTCAATCGTAAAGCAGAATACCCTCAACATACCCATACCCTAACTAGGCTAAGTTAATGCCTTTTTTATCGTTAACTGGGCTAAGTTAATACTCACCTTAGCATTTTACGGTGTAGTTGTACGGTTGAGTAACAAATTAGTCAACGATGCAAATGAAAGCATTACAAGACTCAGAAAAAAAATGTAAGAAAGAAGAAACATAATTATTTGCAATGGTAAATGGCTTTCCTAATGTCTATGTTTTATACCAACCATTGGTCTTGTGCACCAAATAGAAGTTGTTTCAATATCACCCATGAACAATGTAAAATACCCAGCTAAGTAGTTAACTTGTGTGCTGTATGGATTCTTCTAAACGAGTGTAGTATCCACGTATGACGTGTCGGATTCCGACACTCCGCGGATTCTGGAGAAAAACTTCCGGATTCCTTTTTGTTTTTCGTTTCCGTACTTGCAAGATGTTAGTACCATTTACCATTTTTTTTGTAAGTATTAGTACCATTTACCATAGATCATACAATAGGGAATATGATCAAATCACAATATATCCCCTTGCATAATTCATTATTATCCTCACTATTAAAGAATAATGATTATTTAATTTAACATTATCTAATATATGCCGCCAAGTCCATGAAACCTGTTTTTGGGGGTTCACCGAACCTGACAATCTGTACCCACGTTGAACTCACACTCTAGTCATATAAATGCAACATACACTTAGTTTATGCAGAATATTTACCACAACAAACTTTCTTCCTTTCTTTTATTTTCTTTCGGTTGGTAAAGTTGATTCAGACGGACGAAACATGATGTCATCATAAGAAGTCACAACTCATAACTCATTCCGGAGCTATCTTCACATGCAGGGTGCTCCTCACCACTTGCCCAATGAGAGTACTGTCTATGGGCAACTTTCTAAGCCGAAGAAAGCCTAAACCAAAATCTAATTTATCCATCATCTACAGCTTTACTGAAGTTGAAAGAAAATTATGGATGACAATGGACAAAAGAGTTTCAGGTAGAGGGATTTTCTCATTAACCCAAATGTGTTTCTCGTGATAAGAAATAAAAATAAAAAGATGGTTTCATGGTTGTGGTCTAGAACTGTAGATTTGAACATATAAACAACAGAAACTTCAAAATATTTGAAAACGAAAGATGGAAATGAAAAATGGGGGAAAAGAAGAGCTCACAAGGTCTTCGAGTTGCTGAATCGATCGAATGGCCTCCCAAGTGTAAGAATGGAAATCAGTGAAATGGATTCTGAGGCGAGAGGCATCTAAAGCGTGAACATGGAACAGAAAGGGAAGCAAAGGGAGAGAACTTGGGGTCTCCCACTCTGCAATTGCTTTCCCAAACATGGGTTCGAAGTCTTCAAACCCCTTCGCCATTTTTTCTCGGTAAAATATGAGTATTTCTCAGCTCCAACTCACATTAAAATGAAGAAATCTCACCACGTTTGGGGAAAGAAACAGAATCGTACGAACAATTGTTGATACCATATTTGGATTGGAGAATGAAGATGCCTCTTCCCCCTTCATTTTTTTTTACTCATTCACTCCAACGTTCTAACAAGTTTTTTTTTTTTTTTTTGACGAAAATAACCTTGTCAATTTGAAGAAACAGAAGGTACTCCTAGAGTCTAGACATTTCAAATAAAATTTTAGAATACGATGGATGTAAATAAAAAAGATGGATATTTTTGTCCGATAAAATGTTAAAAGTACTAGGGGACGCCTCGTGCACCTTACACGAGGCATATTCTTAGAAATCACTGGCCATATGGATGTTTGGTCCAACCTAAGTGTACCACATACCCATCTTCACTAGTAGTTTAATCTCTATCCATTGGATTAGAGTCTTCTTCGTAGTTTTTTTTCTTTTTTACTGTGCATTGTTTGAAAGAAATGGCATGCTATTAGAGACGTACCACTGACCATATGGACGTTTGGCCCATCCTTGGGTGGACCTACATGCAAAAAATCACCATGATTAGGGATTTCAAAGCATTCGATTAGTCATTTTCATGAGGTGATTTTTAACTATGGAATTTGAGCATCACTATTTAGCATGTAACGCGAGGTATAGTTTTGGCCAATGACAAAACAACAGCACCATGCACGTCCATGATATTGATATCATGGTGTAGTCATATGGTGTTGGCATGATAGCAGTGTGGCTTGTTTGTATCATACTGCTTGAGACGTCTTTGCTCCCTCTTTGTATACTGAGATCCTCCCAATCTCCTTTCTTTTTATGTACATGTATTATATGGTTCTCATTATTGTCAAAGGTAAATGATGACATTATCCATGATCCAACCATTTAAAGTCACAATAGTACTTCAATTAACGTACTACCCGTCATATCATATAAAGCCCACATTTTAATTGTGCAAGACCGCATCATCCTTTTTCTAAAATAAATATTTGAAGACGGGTGTGTCTTTTACGAAGGACAGACTCACACGGACATTCGTATGGGCCAAATGACACTTAGAGACCACTGGCCATATGGATGTTTGACCCATCCCTACGTTGACCCACAGAAAAAAAAAATCAGTCTGATTGGTAATTTCTAACTATTGGATTTGATTATTTTTCATGGGATTGTTTTTAACTGTGGGGTTTGAGTGTTATTTGGGGTTGGAATCAGATCCAATAATTAGAAATCACCAATCATGTTGATTTTTTTTATCTGTAGGTCCAGCTATGATGGGCCAAACCTCCATATGGTCAATGGTCTCTAATAGTGTTACCCGTGGCCTATATGTGTTTGTCATCAAAGACATTCGTCGTCAAAGATTTGTTCCATTTTCTATTAAAATGTAATCATTTAATAGAATAATGATAGATCTGAGATCCCCATCTCCCTTCGTCCTTCTTGTTGGAGCTTGGTAATTAAACCTCATCATTTTGCCCTTTAGATGATTTCTCGGTCAATTCCATAGCTGTTTGTAACTAAACCATGTTGGCATGGCATGAACAAGGTATAACACACTCCCTATGAGTTGTTTAATCTATTTCAAATTTCTTCTTATTTGTCAGGATTTCACTGTTTTCTATAAATGTTGCATTTTATTTTCTATTAATTTTCCATACCAAGCCATTTAAATCTGGATAATTTTCTATACTAAGACCTGAATTCCTTTCCCATCTAGATAGGTGAGAATTCATTTTCAGCTGAAAATACTCCTTTCGTTTCTCGCATGATTGAAATATGTGTTCTTAGTTGCAATCAATCAGCCACTTAAGGCATTTCCTAGATGTATTTTCTCAGGAAAATTTTATGCGCAATCAAACATAGATTAGTGTGATTATGTGTGAAAAAACACATGGGACAAAGAACTGGAGACGTTGGGTGTAATAGTTAGTTCTCGAAGGAAGATGACTTTGAGAAGAAGGCAATAAGTTCAAGGGAGGCGATATAAACTATGTCAATGAAAAAGCTATAAATGTTTAAGTAGTTTCTATTTTAATGAGGTGTCCATAATTTTGCTTAATCAAGTTCAAATAAATTTAGGTCATTTCTTGCCAAATCAATAAGAAAAAAAATAGCTACATAGTCCATTAAGGGATGGGTTCTCCGATTAGGACGAATTGTCTAACACAAGTGGAAGCTGCGGTGGCGGTCAAAAGAGTACGCATTTGCCACCTCACTCTCTCCACATGTCGTAGGCTTCAACCCAATGACCCTCCATGTTTTTTCACACCTAGGAAAATGTCATATTTTTTATTTTTTAAATAAGTAGTAAAAAAATACACTACCTATTTTACCACGTGGCAGAGTCTTATTAGGCAGAAAGTTGCCACATGGAGGGAGGAGGTGCCAAAACGCATAGACCTCTCTTGAGGGGCCACCTCAACTACCAAATATAAGAAAACCCAACAACTGAGAGTTCTCTCATATGTTTGAGCATAAATATTTTTCTTGATTTGTTAACATGCCAAAAATATGTGATTGAGTACGATGTTTATAATCATTTAATTATTGGGAGGTTGTAGTCCATGCAAAGGGGGTACAAATTTTATGTTCGTAAGACATTTACATTATGGGTCGGACTCCAGGGACCCCCATTTTTTACCCCTACTTTGGCGTACCACTTAGAAGATGAATCGATGGCTGATTTTTGGTGAGGATGATCTCTATGGTGAGGAGATCATCCTCGCAAAAATTAAAATCATTCTTATATTCATAGACTGGTTTAGAAGTTGAAGAATTATGAATTGTCGATTTTTACCGTGTAACTTGAAAACACATATGACGAGGTTGGAAATTTCAGAAGGGGTTGATTTTTTGTAGGGGTGATCCGTATGGTGAGGAGATCATGCTCATCAAAAGTCAGCCATTGATTCATCTTCTACATGGGTACGCCAAAGTGGGGGTAAAAAATGAGGGCCCATAGAGTTCGACCCTTTACATTATTACTAGTGTTCTAACGATATGGTGGAGGGCAAGTGCCACGTTGCTAAGCGACAAAATTAGAATATTAAGTACACGATTTAAATAACAAAACTACACTTTTGTACTTCAGTATTAGTCATAAAACTAACCTACAAAGGTATTGTAAAAATCTTAAGTAAACGAAAAATAAAAAGATTTAGTAAACAAATATCATTGGAAAGATCTTGACCAGAGCTTTCTAAGGATAGCATTTCTACTACAAATCAACAAATGGATCAAAAGTTGTACATTTTTTAGAACTTTATGAGACCAAAAAAGAGAGAAATTTCATCAAATGATGTCAATCCAATTTTGTAAAAGAGAAGATTTGTGAAGAATCCGATGTTTATCTCCTCTTAAGGAAATGAACTTTGGACACAAGACTAATGTATCAATTAGATAAATGGCCCGGCTCCAGTGACAGCCCTAAAATGACAGGCTCCTGTTACAGGACACAATATGAGCCACGTGGAGCACTCTTAGAGGACTCTGACCATATGGAAGTTTTGCCAATCCCAAGGTGGACCTACAAACCAAAAATCAGCCTGATTAGTGATTTCTAGGCGTTGAATTGGACTTATTTTCATGGGCAGAGCTCAACTGTGGGAATTTGAGCAGTATTTGACGTACAAAGATCCAATGCCTAGAAATCACTAATCAGGCTGATTTTTGGTTTGTAAGTCCATATATGGATGGCCAAAAATCCAGAGTCATCTAAGAGTGTGCCACGTGGCTCATATCGTGTCATGTTAAGAGAGCCTGTCATTTTAGGGCTGTCACTGTTATGTATGTCACTTCCAAAAAACGTGGTGGAAGTTGTAATTAGAAGCTAATCTTGAATCTTCATGCCAGTTTCAAATCCATTGGGAAGGGTACTGGTCCCAACAATGGAGTTCTCTTCGTCATAGGTTCAAGAAGGAACATTTTATTACAAATTTTTAGCATGCCATTGACTAGTACCTTCACGATCATTTGATTATTTTTTTTTTGTTTTTTGACAGGTTGTAGCCCATGGAAAAGGTGTCACATTCATCGTGTATTTATGGTTTATACAAGCATCTTGTGATATTTATATTCCAAATATTCTTCTAATATCGTCTTATAGAGAGGAGAGTTGTTATTTAAACGACTCATGTTGTGCCAACCACTATGGTAGTGTTTGGGAACACTTTTTGGGAAGCACTTCTCCAGCTTTTGGCATGAATCACCGTTTGGTTCGCAAAAGTGCTTTGGCTTCTAGAGCTCGAGTTCGAGATCTACCTATTAAGACTTTCACAAGCTCCCACTTGGTTTGGCAGATCTATGGTCAAAACCCCCATGAACACAATTTAGATTGATAAGAATGTCAACGTGTATAACATAACCCCATGCTATCACGCACATAATAGTATTGGTCTATAACAACAACGGCAACACAACAACAATAATGAAAATAATAATAATAATAATTATATTAATAATAATACATAATAAATAGTATTTTAGTGTCACTCTTCAGATAATTAGGGTGAATTTGTAGGACCCACCTTAACTATTGGTCATCGTCGTTGAATCACATGCAAAATATAAATGAACCCCATCAACCAACCATCAACTCTTTGATAGAAAGACCAAAATATCCCCCACAAACTCACATTTTCCTTTAAAGTATTGTAAGAGGCATGATTACAAGACTGACAAAATTCCAATTTTTTTTTCAGAAGTAACTTGGTCTTTTCAGTATGGATTCAATGGTTACTTTATGGGGTTCACTACGACGTCATGTTTCCCTGTGAGTCAACGACGTTGACCAATGGTCAAGAGGGCATTCTACACTTTATTTCGGAGGAGTTCTAAAATGCCCAAACCAATAGGCTTTAAGGAAGAAAATAAAAGAACAAAATAAAAAATGGTCCCTGAGCCCATTTTGTTGACCCCTTACGGGGAGTCGTGTACTCGGCGTGGATCCTGATAATCCAACGGTGCTGAGCTGGCATTGGTTGATAGTGCTGAGCTGGCATTCACTTTTTGCTAGCTTCCAATCACCGTTGGATTCGTGAAATCCATGGCCAAGCACACGAATCCCGGGAGAGGTCGGAAAAAAGGGTAAAATCTATGATACCGATTTCTGTTGTCCCTCAATTTGTCACGCATTAGACTCTTTCGGGCCTGAATGTTTGGCCCACATCTTGGTGGACCCACACACCAAAAACCATTGTGATTAGTGATTCTTCGCCATTGAATTTGAGCACTTTTTCATCATGGGCTCTGAACCAACTCATAGGCATGTTCATAAAGCCCACGAGGAAAAAGTTCTAAAATCCTACGGCTAGAAATCACCAATCACTGTGATTTTTGGTGTGTAGATCTATCATAATGTGGGCCAGACATTCAAGGGACAAGTGTGGGCGAACGATTCTACTACGTTGCAATTTGAGGGACTCCTGCAGCAAAGAACAGCCCGGAAAACTCAGGTCTGTGTGTTTTGTGAGCCTAAAGGCCTCATGGTTAGGCTTGAATGCTCGAGTCTCATGGCGAAGGAATCTGGTTGTTGACATAACCAAGCAAGGAGGGGTGCGTATCAAGCACATACCGCGTATCATAGAATAAATAACTTTTTTTGATTTGGTAAAAGTCACCTCAATTTAACTTCAACAAAGAAAGTCAAGGAAAGGTATATAATTACGAGGAAGGAAGGAAGGAATGGAAATTAATAAAAGTCAATACTTGCAAAATAGTTTGTATTCTATGGTCCAAAAATCCATTCAAGACTCGACCAACTGACCCTCTCTCTCTCTCTCTCTCTCTCTCTCTCTCTCTCTCCAGGCACAACAAACAAAACCCAAAAAGCAAAACCACCGCCTAAACCCCCCCTTCATCATCTAATAACGCTCTATTTCTTGTTCTTCGACAGGTGAGCTCCTGAAATTCCGATCTCGTCTTCGAGATTTTCGCCTCTGATTCCCTTGCTTCTTATGTTTCTGTCTTTATATATGTATTGGGTTTTTAGTTTCATGATCTCACCTGGGTTTTAATTCCGGAAGATTTTAATGCCTTTTCGGTGTTTTTCTCAAAAAATTCAAAGTCAGGGTATGCAGATTAATGTTTTATTGCTTTATTATGTGTTTTGATGTTTTTTTTTTTTTTTTGTTTAGTTCAACTTCTTCTCTGGGTGTTGTTTTGATGCTTGAATTGTGAATTTCTTGAGTCAACTTTTGATGGGTAATTGAGAAAAAACTGTAATTTTGTCAGTAATTTGCAGTGAATTGATTAGTACCTTATTCTCTTGGGTTTCTATTTAGATTTTAGATCCACCCTTTTTCTTTTTGATGGATAAATAAGTCATTCAGGATCTTTCAACCCTTCCTTTCCCTAAAATTCAAGGAGGACATGCATTTAAAAGATGGTTTTGTTTACCATCTTGTTGATATTTATCTACTTGCAGTTGCAGAGTTACTTTGGACTAAAAGCTTATATTTTTGTGTGTTTTTTGTTTTCAGGGGGACTGAAGGTAGGGAAAACAAGAGAGAGGTTAGGCATGGCTAATAATGCTGCAGCGTGCGCGGAGAGGGCCACCAGTGACATGCTTATCGGTCCCGACTGGGCGATAAACATTGAGTTATGCGACATTATTAACATGGACCCGGGGTATCGTTCTTGCACTTCACCTTCTCCTTTTGATGATTGCGATAATTTATTGGATATTTCTTTTTTGTTTTGTCTTTACATTCATCCACGACCCTAATTATGTAGAAGCTCCTTGACATTCTTGAAAAGGATGGATTTTTTGTTTTTGAACTGCTTGTCGTCTCAAGCTGAATTACCTAATAGATTATGCTTTTACAAGCTACGAGGTAACTCCCTTAGCATTTAATCCAATGCACTAGGAAGGAAGATTACAGTGAGGGCTTGGGGTATATGAGCTAATGTTGAGAACATGAAATCACTCATGTACTCTATTCATTCTTGTATTCAATGCATGTTATGAGCTAGTGGCAAACTATCTGACACACTTGACAATGATGAATTTGGTTATTCAACTGCTTGCCATCTTGAGCTGAATTATCTATTCGATTATGCTTTTACTAGTTACGAGGTAACTTTCCTTAGATAGCATTTGATAAAATGCACGGGATAGGTCAGGATTTGGAGCATCTGAAACAATTTTAAGAACTTGAGATCATTTAAATATTATATTCATTTTTATATTCACTGCATGCAATGAGCTATTGTTCTATGCATTATTTTTTGTTTCTTTATTATTATTATTATTTTGGTGGAAACTATTTCCGCCATCACCTTTTAGTGTTTCCTCTTGATGAATTGACAGCAAGGTTTCAGAACTTGGTCTCGGGACCCAACTCATGAAGGGCCGAGATCGAAACTACGCGGTCGAGTCTTGGTTGAAACGCTTGCTATTTCGTACAAGTCACTTTGGATAATTATATGTAAGTTTTTCGAGACTCGGATGGGTCGAGACACCCCTTTGAGGCTTATTAGTTTAGACCTTGCTGGATGGTAAAAACGTGTTGGTGATCTTTGCTTCTTCTTTTTGTTCTCATTGACTAGTTGATGCAGTCTAATGAGAACTAGCCTATATGAGGTACAAAGATCAGAAATAAATTACCACAAGTAATAAAAAAATATAAAACTACTCTAACAATTACCACAAATATGTAGATATGCTAGCAAATAATTAACTGATTATTTCAAATGCTAGATCTCACAACCAAGCAGTGAAAAACCCTCAATTATTGATTGAGCGGCCCGAATGGAAGTAAGGACTTCCACTAGTTAGGGTTCAACCAACACTTGTAGGTTCACTTTGATTTCCTTTTCCAAGATATTATAAGTTATTTGAAGTTCAGGAAGGTTTCTGGCAAGTTTCGAGGCTTTTTGACAAGTATCAGATTTTAGCCGGGTTTCGGGAGAAAAATGAAAACCATGGAAAATTAGGGTTTGAGAAGAGATTAGGGGTTTCTATGGTTACCGCAGGGATCTAGGAGTATTTGGGGGTTGTGGTGAGGGTTTTGGGAGGGTTTAGAGTGTCATAGGGAGAATTGTGGAGGAAGGTTACTATTCACGCAGCACTATACACGTGGTACTGTTCATGTGACACTATTCATAGTTATGATCAATGGTTAGGGTTTCGGGATAAAAGATGTATGGTTGGGTTTTCTAGGTCAAATTTGATCCAAAGAAAAGAAAAAAAAGAAAAAAAAGATGGAGAAAGAGAAGAGAATAAGAGAGAAGAGATAAAGATAAAGAGAATATCTTTCGGATTCGCACCGAGTAGCTTGGATTCGCACCGAGGAAGAAGAGAACAATCCACAAGAGATTTCTCAATAACAAAAGTCAATATAATTCATCATCAATCAAAGATTACAACTAAAGAGTTTATATAATAACTTAAAACTCCCTAATCTAATCTCAGCCATCCATTTAATCTAATGGCTATAAAAAAGTACAGCAACTTAAAGTAACTAACCAAAATTATAATGAGCCCCCTAACTATGGGCTAATTGCAAAGACACCTAAAACTCTAAAAAATATCAAAATAAGCCTAGAAAATTAATAAAAACTCTCCACAAGCTTCATATGCAGCCCACATGCATCTTTCCAATGTGGAGTCTTCATGATGCACATGCACGTGGGGTCTTCCGCTCCCATAAATCAAGGAGAACTAAAACGGGGGCCCACATAGTCATCAAAATACAAAGACATGGGTATGGGCCCAGTTTTCCTTCTCCGCTGGTATACTCTAGGTAAGGACGTGATGTCCTCATCACTAGTAGTCTGTAGAAGTGCTATTGGCTAGTCAGGGGCATGATCTATTTAAGATGCTGATTGAGAAATAAGCTCGTGTAATGGATTAAGTAGGTTGGCCATGAGTGATTCTCCTCATGAACACCCAGGATTAGATGAAGAGGGATTGTCTTATCTTGATGATCTCTTCCATGGATCCTCAGGTTTCAGTGGCTAGGGGAATAATTTCACATGGCTCTTTTGCTGAAGGGCGACTTCTTTACTTTCTAACATGGTCCAAAATCTCGTTTCGTTTCCTTCCATCGATCGATACATCTCGTTTCGATAGTGTATCGAGACGATACACATAGGAAGATGTCGTGTTGTCTCATTCCGTCTTGTTTTGTTTCGGCCGAGACTTCTCGTTCCATTAGCTTACCGAGTCAACATGATGAAACAATATTTTAAACCTTGCCTTCTAGTTCTTAATAGCTTTGTGCTTCGTTCAACATAATTTTTTTTAATGGGTTATATATAAGCTTGATTTTGGAAACAACCTCAATGGATACATAGTCTAACAAATTGTGGTTTTGATTTTCAAGTTTGTAAATTGAAGAGTCATACCCATTGTGTGAGGTGATGCAATTCATTGTTGGAGTTGGAATCATTGTTGACAGTAGGAGATGCACTATAATTCTCTTTGAAAAGAAAGTTTTTAGGATTCCTGTTGTTGGACCTCTTACGTGAAGGATATGAAACATAGAGAAGACATCATCCTTTGATTTCAACAAATACACCCATGTAGCTCTAGAATAGTCATCAATAAAAATAACAAAGTAATTAAAGCCATCAATGGAAGTAATAGGGTTGGGCCCCTACACATTAGAGTGAACAAGAGAAAATGAGACAATAGATTGACTCATATGTGGAGGATAAGTAGCACAAACGTGCTTGGATAGTTGACATACATCACATTGCAATTGTTTTTTCTCGCAAAATGGACGAAATTCAGGAAACATAGTACTCAAGGTTTGTAAAGGAACATGTCCCAAGTGTGCATGCCAAATGGCAATGCTAATATCATTATGATCAACGGAATGGCATAAAGAAGTAGGATCAAGAGTTTGTAACGATCCGCCTTTTAAGAGATAGAGGCCTCCATTCGCACATCCCGTACCAAAAATCCTCTAACATTAGATTCTGAAAAATGCAACGAGTAGGAAAGAATGTAACACCGTAGTTTAAATTTTTAGTGAGGCTACTAACAGATAACATGTTAGAAGTGAGATTGGAACATGAAGAACATCAGATAAGGACATGGACGGAGAGAAGGTAGATGTACCAACATTAGTGACCAGGGTAAGGGACCCATCTACAAGATGCACCATATCACAAGTAGTGGATGGTGATGTATGGGAGAGAAGATGTTGGCTTAGTATCATGTGATTTGAAGCTCCTGAATCGATGACCCATGAGGTAGATGGAGATGAGGCATGGAATGCTGTACTTTTGGATCTGAAAGTCGATGCTATAGAAGATGAGGCTAAAGAGGTGCCATGCTCCTGTTGTGATTTAGATTGTAATTAGTAGAGAAAGATTAAAGAGAGTAGGAGAGAAATAGTTGTGGAGGAGGAAGAAGGTGGAGAAAGAGATTAGGGTTAGAGAGAGAAGTTGTGGAGCAGAGAAGAGGTTGAACATATTGTTCAATCACTCTCATACTAATATATATATTTATGATGACCATATAACGAAGCACACCCCACGTGGGAAGTGGGACGCAACCCACTTAAGGACACCCACGTGGGTGTAAAACATAAACTCCAACACTCCCCCTCAAGCTGGTGCAAAGATATCCATCATACCCATCTTGCCTATCAAAGTATGATGAATTGCCTCGTTCACCCCCTTTGTAAGTATGTCTGCAACCTGCTCCTAGGTTCTGCTTTATGAAGTGACGATGGACTTCAATATGCTTGGTCCTGTCATGTTGGACTGGGTTATGAGCAAGCTAATGGCGGCTTTATTGTCACAATAAAGGCTCATCGGCTCTGCCACCTTGAGTCCTAGCTCATTCACATTCTTCAACCAGAGGAGTTCACACACACCATGTACCATAGAGTGAAACTCAGTTTCTACACTAGATCAAGCTTCAATTGGCTGCTTCTTACTGCGCCAAGAGACAAGGTTACATCTGACTAGAGTATAGTATCCTGACTTAGACCGACGATTAGTAACTGCACCTGCCCAATCTGCATTAGTATATGCTTCCACTCTAAAGTGTCCATGTTTCCCGAACAATATGCCATGCCCTGGAGAGCCCTTGAGATATCAAGGAACTCTGTGAGTTGCTTCAAGATGTGATGACTGTGGTGCGTGCTTAAACTGATTGATGACACTCATAGCATAAGCAATATCTGGCCACGTGCGTGGTAAGCAGATCAACCTGCCAACCAATCGTTGAAACATAGCAATATCTTTAAGAGAATCGCTCTCCTCAGAATTTAGTTGATGGTTCTGATCTATTGGAGTCTGTGCTGGTCGAGCTCCCAAATACCCAGTCTCACTTAGTAAATCCAATACATACTTTCTTTGAGATATGAAGATGCCTTTCTGTGATCGAGTAACTTTAATCCTCAGAAAGTAATTTAGTGGCTTTAGATCCTTTGTCTCAAACTCGGAGGATAAGGTTTTTAGCCGCTTTATTTCTGTTGGATCATTCCCAGTGATGACAATGTCATCACTATAGACTATCAATGCAGTGGTACTAGTCTGCTGGTGCTTCACAAACAACGCGTAATCAACCTGAATCTGTTTATAGCCCACTCGTCTGAACGCATTGCTGAACCGCTCGAACCATGCTCTAGGGGACTGCTTTAGCCCATATAGGGCTTTCTTCAACTTACACATCCTGTTGTCACTTCCAGCAGGTTTCAACCCAGGTGGTGGCTTCACGTACACCTCTTCTGTCAGATCTCCATGCAGGAATGTGTTTTTCACATTTAGCTGATGTAAGGGCCATGACAGATTTGCTGCTAAGGATAGAAGAACTCTGACTGAGTTCATCTTGGCTATTGGTGCAAATGTTTTCTGATAGTCGATTCCATAAGTCTAAGTGAATCCCTTGGCTACAAGCTGTGCTTTGTACCTTTCGACTGAGACGCTAGCTTTATGCTTCACTGCGAAGATCCATTTGCACCCCACAAGTTTTTTTCCTCTGGGTAATGGAACAAGATCTCATGTCTTATTTTTCTCAAGAGCCCGCATTTTATCCGTCATAGCTTCTTTCCACTTTGGGTGATTGAGTGCATTTGCAACACTGGAAGGCAAAGAAACAGAGGACACAACACTAATGAACTTCTGATTAGTCGGATACAGACTGATAAGAAACATAATGGGAGATAGGGTGCTCTGTACAAGTATGCACACCCTTTCGAAGGGCAACGGGGAGATCCGTATCAATACTCATAAGGTCATTAGAAATGGAAGGTGCATGTGGCTCATGAACATAAATAGGAACTGAAGTAGGGACATAAGCAATGTATGGAACAATAGCAATACCTGGAATTGGATTCGAGGGGAGACTAGCAGGCACAAGATCAGTAGCTTGTACCTTCTTGGTTCTGACATAGACCTGCACGTCCGTTATAGTAATAGAAGTGTCCTTGTCAATAGCAGACTGAGATCTCGACAGAAGAACATAGATGATATCCGTGCCGGCCATAGAATAGGGACATGCATAAGAATAGGGATGTTCTCTTCTGCAATATCATGTCCCCCTGAAGAGAGGTTCGTACACCAAAGAAAGGGATGGACTCAACAAAGGTGACGTCCATAAAGAGAAAGCAACGACGAGTGCTAGGGTGGTAACATTTGTACCCCTTTTGATTGGAAGGGTACCCCAAGAAGATGCATTTCAACGCTCGCGAATCTAACTTGTCCCAGGACGGATGATGAACGTGCACATAGCAAACACACCCAAAAACTTTTGGGGCAACTACAAAGCCTGGATGATTAGGGAGCAAAGGGGATGAAGGAGTCTGAAATCCTAGAACACGAGATGGCATATGGTTGATGAGGTAGGCCGCAAGTAAGATAGACTCCAACCAGTAGTGTTTCAGAACCTCTATGCCAAGCCGGAGGGCACGTTAACCTCAAGAAGGTGGCGATTGTTTTGCTCAATAGTTCCATTTTGTTGAGGTGTGGAAGGACATGAGGTTGATGAACGATGCCATGAGATGCAAAGTAGGACTTGAGGTCCCCATCTAAGTATTCCCCCCATTGTAGGATTGAAGAACCTCGAGAATTGTACGGAACTGAGTGGCAACCATTTTACGAAACTCTTGGAAAATGGAGAACACTTCATCTTTTGTTCAAATGAGATGCACCCAGACATCCAGTAAAGTCATCGACAAAAGTAACAAAGTACCAATAGCAAAATAAAGAAGTCACAGGTGCAGGGCCCTACACATTAGGATGCACAATGGAAAAAGAAACAATACTTTTATTGTCACTAATGGGAAAAACAGAACGACAATGTTTTGCAAGTTCACACGTTTCACAGTGAAACAGGATTATAGAAATAGATGAAAAAGCAAGAAAGACATTTTAAGACTGACACTGGGACATGACCTAGCCGGTTATGCTAAATCATTAACTGGTCTTTATTGACTCGACTGCTACTACTAATGCTGGACTGACTGGTGTGCTGACGAAGGAACCGAAGAATCCAAGATATGTAAGCCACCGTCCTTATGTCTACTGCCAATCGTCCGCCTCGATTCTAGATCCTGAAACACACTAAGAAGGAAAAAAACGTCACATTGTAGTTAAGACTTTTTGTGAGACTACTAACTGATAATAAATTAGAAGTGAACTGAGGAATATGCAGAAGAGATGACAGAGATGGAGCTGGGGTGGCATGAACATTCCCTTTGTCAGAGATAGAGGAATAGGTGCCATAAGTTATCTGAACTTCATCATGACCAGAACAATACCGTAACTAGAAAAACGGAGGACATACCAGTCATGTGATTGGACGCCCCTGAATCGATGATCCAAGAAGGGCTAAAGGGAACAATAGAGACAGATAAGGCAGACCTAGTACCTGTGCGAGCAGAGGCAAATGTGGAATTGGAGGCCTGGTCGTTGATTTGGGCCATCATGCGGCGAAGTCGCTCAAGATTTGTAGGAGAGAACGAGTGCATGTTCCTAGAGGAAGTAGATGCTGGAGGTGTGGTGTCCTGAGTGATTGAGTGTGCCGCAAGTGATCTCTGTCTAGTTGGGGGACGCTGGCGAGGATTGAGACATTGTCCTGAGGGACGCTCATGTTGCTCCCAACATGTGTCTCGGATATGGCCCATGCGACCACAATGATCACACTTGGGTTGTTGCCGTATTTCGCCGGGCTTCTTCAGACCCGATTTTTGGCCCTTCTACTAATATTAGCTGAACGACTATTGTCCTCCCCCTGAATATAAGCATAAACATGTACTTGAGAAGTGGGGGAGGGATCCCTGCCAAGAACTTGAACACGAGCTCCCTCAAAGCTAAGATGAATGTTGAATAGGAACTGGAAGATCAAGAATGTTCAATTATAGCCTTAAAGGACTTAACATTTCTTGCACACACCGGAGAATAACTCTGATAGTGATCTATCTCTTCTCATTTGCTTTGAAACGAAGCATAATAGGTATCCAACTTCATCTCCCATTGTCGAAGGCACGCGATCTCTTGCTCTAACTCATAGAGCTTACCTGGGAGTATGTCTGAGATACAGCATCCCAAAGATCTTTGGCCGTTGGTAGGAACATGAACCCTTTGCTGATCTGGGCTTGCATCGAATGAAGAAGCCAAGATATCACGGTTAGGTTCTCCATAACCCACATCCTGTGAGATTTATTAGTAGGTTTCAGTTGTTTGGTGGCACTTGTATGGTATTCACTGTAACCACGCCCCCCGATGTACATTAGAGCGGAAGTCTTCCATTCCAGATAATTTGTGCTATCAAGTTTCACTGTGGTGATGCAGAGCTGAGGGTTATGGTCTCCATGAGACCCGTGAATCACAGAACTACACTTGGAGGAAGAGCCAGAGCCCCCAGATGTAACCTTGGAGATACTCATCTTAGTGGAACCACGACAAATAGTAGGTAGCAGATCGGAGGCTCACAAAAATTCGAAACAAGGTTCGGAGGATCCCCAAAGACCCAATAGGTGGTGCGCCTAGAGCAGGAAGGCCCAGAGAAGTTTGAATTTTTGAGAGAGATCCGATTGATTTTTTGGAAATTAGGGTTCAAAAGTTCAGAAAACTCGGAACCAAATATCTGCCAGTTTCTAGAGGTATTCTAAGGAGGTCGGCTATGGTAGAGGCACCTAGAGTGGTGCAAATCTCAAAAAATCAAAAACCCAATTTTCGGGAGATTAGGCTAATTTTTGGAAACTGGAGTTCCGGTAGTCAAAATTGCGAAACGAAATTTTGACAATCCCTAGGAGGATTATAGGGAGGGCGGCTAAGGTAGAATCACCTAGAGGTACAAATCATGAAGAAAACTGCAATCTCCAAAAGCCTCGAAAAACGTGTTGGCTGGGGAACTGCTAAAATAGCTTGAGAAGAAGATAAAATCAGAACCTTTGGTGTTTTGCTTCAGGATTGATCCACGGATCGCGCAGGAACACTCTCTGCAATTTTTTCAGAAACTCCCGCTGGCTTCGGATACACATAATCGTCTTTGATTGGTATGGTGGCTCTAGGGGACAATGACACATGCCCTAGAGCTACCATGCTCTGATACCATGTTGTGATATAGATTGTCACTAGTAGAGAAAGATGAAAAATAGGAGAGAAATAATTATGGAGGATGAAGAAGGTGGAGAAAGAGATTAGGGTTAGTAGAAGTTGTGGAGAAGAGAAGAGGTTGAACTGTTCAATCTCTCTCACACTAATATATATATATATATATATATATACATGATGGGGAAAACCCATTACAAGCTTTACAACTAAAAAACAAAAAAACGTGGAGTTAAGTGGTGGGCCCACTTAACTCCTAGAAATAAGAAATCATGGGGTTAAATATAACGAAGCACACCCCGCGTGGGTGTAAAACATAAACTCCAACAACTCCCTGTATTGTTGAAGTTCCAGAGCATTTGTCTTGCTCATGGAAACCTCCTCGCTTGATGTGGGTTTTTGGGGTCTACCCAATATTTGAAACCGGTAGCTAGGGATACTATCATCTGTGAAGGCAGCATGAACAGATGGGAGGCCTCGGGGAGGATAACCATGAAGCTTGTAACAGGTGTCACGTGTGTGACCAGGCTTGTTACAATTAGTGCACATGGGGCGTCCACGTCCTCCAGATCCATAGCCATGGCCACGACCATGACTCCATGCCTCAGTAAGCCCACTAGAGTCGATAACAAATGTTGTATGATCATGAAACGATACTTGTTGTAGGGTCTATATGGTAGACACCATACTACAACTCTACTCTTCACTGTGAACAATGGAAAAACATTCCTGAGAGAAGGAAAAGGAGAGAGAGCTAGTATCTGAGTCCGAAATTGTGAATATCCATCACTTAGTTCATCAAGGATGTAATGACCCTATTTCTAGCAATATTATAGTAGACTTTTTATAATACTTTGAACATTATATGTATGCCATTTTAAAGGTCTCAACAATAGCTTTCTATCGGTATCAAGTTTGTCCCAATCAGACGTGCGAGTCAAAAGTTATTGTTTTTAGTTCTAGGCAACATTTTAAGTTTTTATTAAAATTTGAAAAAAGAAAAGAAGACAATTTTCAAAATTATAGTCCCACATCGGATAGGAATGAAAAGTTCTAAGTTTTCATCATCTATAAATACAAGGCCATGCCTTAAGAAAATTACATCAATTTGGATATTTGCATTCTAACCCCTGAGGTAAGAATATTTGCAAAAAAATCCCTCAACTAGAAACCAGGAGGCACCCTGCAGCCTCTACCTATCCCAGAGTGGAAGTGGGATAATGTGTCAATGGATTTTGTGATGGGTCTACCTAAGACTCGTCAGAACCATGACTCCATTTGGGTAATCGTGGACAGATTGACGAAGTCTGCTCATTTCTTGGCTGTCAGAGCCACTCACAGTGTCGATGATCTGAGCAGATTGTACGTCAAAGAGATTGTCAAACTACACGGTATCCTAGTCTCCATTGTGTTTGATAGAGATCCGAAGTTCACCTCGAAGTTCTGGAAGAGTTTTCAGAGTGCCTTCGGGACAAAGTTGAATTTTAGTTCAGCTTTTCACCCTCAAACAGACGGGCAGACAGAGCGAGTGAATCAAATCTTGGAAGATTTACTCAGAGCTTGTATAATGGACTTTAAGGGCAGTTGGGAGGATCACTTGCCGCTTGTGGAGTTCGCATACAATAATAGCCATCAGTCGAGCATCGGCATGGCACCCTATGAGGCTCTGTACGGAAGGCCTTGTAGATCTCCAGTGTGCTGGGTAGAGGTTGGAGAGAGAAGCTTGCTTGGTCCTGAGGTGGTGCAGGAGACCACTAAGAAGATCGGGATCATTCGAGAACGTCTCCTTGCGGCGCAGAGTCGACAGAAGTCTTATGCTAATCTGCATCGCCGTAAGCTTGAGTTCTCCATCGGCGACCATGTCTTCTTGAAGGTATCGCCAGTCAGAGGAGTGATGAGGTTCGGCAAGAAAGGGAAGCTAGCACCGAGGTTCATTGGACCTTTCTTGGTCCTTGATAGGATTGGTGAGGTTGCCTATCGCGTAGCTTTGCCTACTCAGTTGGCCGGAGTTCACGACGTCTTCCATGTCTCGATGCTTCGCAAGTATAAGCCGGATCCATCTCACGTGCTTGATTGGAAGTCTTTAGAGCTCCGAGAGGATGTTTCATTTGTTGAACAACCTGTCTGTATCCTCGCCACGAAAGAACAAGTGTTGCGCATTAAAGTGATCCCCTTAGTGAAGGTGTTGTGGCAACACCACGACATTGAGGATGCCTCTTGGGAACTGGAGGCTGACGTCAGAGAGAAGTATCCACATTTGTTCTCGGATTAGGCATGTTTAATTTCGAGGACGAAATTCCTTATAAGGAGGGTGGGATGTAATGACCCTATTTCTAGCAATATTATAGTAGACTTTTTATAATACTTTGAACATTATATGTATGCCATTTTAAAGGTCTCAACAATAGCTTTCTATCGGTATCAAGTTTGTCCAAATCGGACGTGCGAGTCAAAAGTTATTGTGTTTAGTTCTGAGCAACATTTTAAGTTTTTATTAAAATTTGAAAAAAGAAAAGAAGACAATTTTCAAAATTATAGTCCCACATCAGATAGGAATGAAAAGTTCTGAGTTTTCATCCTCTATAAATACAAGGCCATGCCTTAAGAAAATTACATCAATTTGGGTATTTACATTCTAACCCTTGAGGTAAGAATATTTGCAAAAAAATCCCTCAACTAGAAGAAATTCTAGAAAATTCCCAAGAATTCCTGAAAATATTCAGGAGGTCCTTTGAAAAGTTTTTGTGGGGCCTACTGCCTCGAGATACGCGTTACCTCGAGATTCGCATCGTACGAGGTTCAAGGATTTGGGATTCTAGCGTATTCACTTGTAAGTACATAGAATTAATTAATTGATTAATTATTAATTATTTATTTATAAATATTATTTTTATTTTTTATTTTTTTTGAAATAGTAGAAAATTCACAGAATATTGTAGAAAAATTCTAGAAAATTCTATTATTTTTGGGGAAAATGTCTGAAAATGTTATTCTTGTTATCTGTTAAATTTTAGCAAGGAAAAATCCCAATTCTTGTATTTTCCACATAAAATGTATAAATGCATTGATAATTTCTTGTAATCTTAAAAGCATGAAATTATGATAAATGAGGACATGTGTAATCTATTTAGTTGGATGAAATCATGCTCAAATTCATTTAAAATGAGATATATGCGTTTTTCATCCGTTTTATGTATTCGCTTTCTAAGATATTAATAAGGCTTAAATGTTCTTATTTTTAGTTTCAAAATGCAAAAATATGAATGTTATGCATGTAAAGATGTTTCTACAAATATTATTATTTTACGCATATAAATACGATTAAGGACATGAATAAGAACGTGATTGGGAATGTGGAATATCAGATTTGTTGGAATCAGGCGTTGTCTCATTTCTTTGAGACCCCTTGGGGTTTTAGTCCCCTAAAGCATCAGGCGTTGTCTTATTTCCTTAAGACCCCTTGAGGTTCCAGTCCCCTAAAGAAGAGGCGTTGTCTCATTAATGAGACCCCTCGGGTATTTATACATAAAAGAAAATTAGGGAATCCGGAGAGAGGATACCTAATGAAACAATTAGTGTGCACATTAGGGAGTTTACTTGTGGACTAGAAGTGTTGACATCGTACACTAGGACCGATGGAATGTTGGTACGGAATACATCAGAATTGATAGTTTGACTTTATAGAAATGGTCACGGGTATTCTGATAAGAGAAAGGTTGACTGTTATATGAAAAGTCTTCATTGTATTTGAAGTTCTACGCAAATAATTGATGGAGAATTGAGTTTTATCGAATTACATGTGAAATTCATTTGCAAATCGTATTTGTTTTAAAATAAACAAAAGTCGCTGATTTAAGTGGTTTTACGCATGAGTAATGTACTTACTGGGCCCTAGCTCATCGTTTTAAAATGTTTTGTTTTCAGGAAAGGATAAGGGGAAGTTGGTCTGATGCTTCCAGCATTTCTGTTGATAGACTTGTGCTAGAGACGATGTTATATTTTGTTTAATTCTTCTATCTTGTAGAAGGATACATGAGTTATGTAGGTCGTTTGACCGTTTAGTAACATGTATTTGGGAGTACGATATATATACAATGTTTTCTTTTGGATGGGCATATTACGGTTTTGTTTGAGGTGAGAGATCCTCTAACATTATTAATGTGTCAATGAAGTGCATTTCGTCTTATGGATTGTTTAAACAAAATGAAAAATTATCCGGTGTATTTTCGCTGCATCGTGATACCAGTTTTTTTTAACTGTGCGTTTGTATGATCAGATCGCGCCTCAAGATACGAGAAAGGTCGATATGACCAAATATCGGATTTGGGGGCGTGACAAAGGAAGTCAAAGATCCGATAGTGTTCATTGCATGCCCGTTAAATCTTGGCACTCTTAAGATCCAGAAACTATGATAGTGGCTCGTAGAAGCTCAATTCTTCCCATCAACTCTTCATGATGCTATAATACTTAGCAAGAGTCATGGTTCCTTGGAGGGAGATGACTACTTCCTTACGAAGCTTGTAGATAGCCGTCGTGTCATAAAACAGATAACTACAAGCTAGATTTGATTCCATTGAATTTAGGACCCATCGTATAACAATGGTTTTCTCAGAGTCCCAAGTCTTTATATTAGAGTCATCTTGATCAACATCAAATTTTCTGATCTTTCTGATGAGGTAGGCAAGCCTCTTTTTGCCACTAACATACATCTGGACAGATCTGGACTAACCAAGATAAGTATTGAGCGATTCAGTAGCACAATACTTGGTATTGGTTTCAGATACTGTCATGTTGATCATACCCTGTTTGTACATTCATGGTATGAGAGTTCTACTGTCTTACTTGTGTATGCAGATGGCATCATCATTATAGGAGATGATGCTTACTTCATCAGTCGTGGGAAGAAGATCATGAGCCAGGGCTTTGAGATCAAGGATGTTGGACCACTTCATTATTTCGTAGGAATTGAAGTTGCTTGCTCCTCTAAAGGCATCTTCATATCCCAAAGAAATTCGCTCTTGGACAGTTCATGTACTCACCACATGTGCCCCATCTTGAGGATGTTCTTGATATCCTTCAGTATCTCAAGTTGAGTCTCGGTCGTGGGCTCCTTTAAGTTGAGCTGAGATCTCTTGTTACGACTCCTATGACACTGTACTGTGATAACCGGGGAACCATTTATATTGCATCGAGTGCGGTATCGAAGTTGACATTCACTTTGTTTGGGAAAAAATGCTTATGGGTTGATCTTTACTCCATACATGCACACCTCCAGATAGCTGGCAAATATCTTTACTAAATCCCTTGGGCCCTCTCGTCTTCAATAGTTCTTTGGCAAGTTGGGCATGGTAAACCTATATGCTCCTGCTTGAAGGGGAGTGTTGTTGGACCTCTTGTGTCACTTAATTGTACCGTTGTAATTATATTCTCACGTGATGATATATTTGTAATTATTCATTATTATAAGTATATATATCAAGATAATTTTTTCTTCCTCTTCATAAACCTCTCTCTCTTTCAAACCCTAACAGTGTTCTCTAGTTATCAGCTATATATCCCGCCACCATCTGTGGTGGGAGAAAACGAGAATGAGAGAAAGGAGGGTGGGTAAGATAGAGGGATTTGGGTAGAACGAGAGAGAGAGAGAGAGAGACCCCAAAATCGCAAAGGCTTTATACAGTGGGGATTTGTCCATTAGAAAAAAAATTGCCCACCAAGGCGAAAAAAGGTGGACAAATATTTTAACCGGGGGAAGGGGTAGGGGTAGGGGTAGGGGTTGAGTTTTTATTTGCCGCGTCAGCGAGCAAATTGGTGGACCTACGAAAAACATTTGTGCGTGCAATTATGCTTTCTGCTGGCCATTGCACGCGATCCAAACAGACCCCTATTAACTAAATTCTTTCTAATTTCTAACCCTAAGCAATATTAACTAAAAGTCAAAAAAATAGAAAACTAAAAGTGATAGCCCTTATAAGTGGCCTGTCGACCCATCCGTCCTTTCCTTTGGGGAGGACCATATGGTGTAGCAGTGGTGTACCAATGCTCAGTGCACGCTGCTGTATCAGTGCCTGCATCAGGTACTTACCAATGCTAATGACCAGATTGGATCTGAGTTGGATCCCATATACCCAACCTTTCTTCAAAATTTTCCTATATTAAGAATCCTTATCTGCTAAAATGGACTTGTATTGGTTGGATAATCAGATCTGATACTCTCCATTTCATTCCCCAATGTTGATTGAGTCCAGTTGACTGGCTGAGTTTTCCCGAGGACTTACTTATTTTCTAAACTATGATGGTTAATTACCGATTAATGCAGAGAAAGCCAATGTTGATGAATGGGATAAGACAGTTTGAATCTACTTTTGCCACTTATCTCAAATATATGCTGGTTTATTCCTTAATTTAGGTTGTAAATACATCCCTTAATAATGTCTTGAGAATCTTGCCAGAGATATATTCATTTACATCCCAAGGAGGTTGGTGTTCTGCCTTTGGAATTAATTAATGTGATGAAATGCATGGTTCTGTTGAATGTTCTAATGTGTTTCATTGGGAGTCAGTTGTTATGATGGCACTGGTGCTTGCTATTTTCCATTTTGAGGATTAATTGTATCCTGTTCATTTTTGATGTCCTCTCCTACAATCTCATTTAGTTATGTTGATTTTTGTAAAACAAATTGCACTGATGTCAGTTTTTCATTGTTTTTTTTGATGGAATTGGTTCCAAAACTACAGGCAAGCAAAGGATGCCTTGAAGATACTTAAGAAGCGTCTTGGAAGTAAAAATCCCAAAATACAACTTCTTGCTCTTTTTGTGAGTATTCTATATAACAATCTTCTACAATTTTATAGATGTTGCACGCTTGTTTATGTTAAAGTTCGGACTTATCTAGTAGACCAGAACATCATACCAGAAAAAATAATTATCTATCCCAGTGTTATTAAAATTCTACGACTTTGAATCATATGATTCAAATCAAATCAAATCTTAACCCATATGTTTTGAATCTTAGGTCTGAATCCTTTTAGATAAAAATCCTCCAATTTGCTATGTGAGTTACAATTTGAGTAAGATTCAAAAAACACACTGCACATTTACAATGATTCCTATGTCTGTACTCCTGTTTTTTCTTAAACCTTAAACATTACAAAAAAGGGTTTTAACTTATTAAACAAACTTATAATATGTTTCTTGTTATGTCTTTTTTAACCTAGACATAGGATGATTTTATTATAGTTCCACCACCAACTATGGTTTTGTTTTTTGACATTTTTTTGTCTCTCTTTAACATTTTTTTTTAGTCTCCCCTAAAAACTACGAAAATTCCTTTCCTTCCAAACAACCCACATCATAGCGAATGAGAGAATTCCCCATAGGAGCTGCCCTTTTTTTGTGAGGAAAACCATCGAGCTACCTAGAAGCAAATCACCCACATGCTCTGGGACCACGAAATCAACACCAAACAGAGAGAAAAAGACCTGCCACACCTCGAAGATATATCGACAATGGATCGACTAGGCCCACACCATGCCCAATATCGTGGTTCAATGGTTTGGCCTATACCATATTTTGGTGCACTGGCCCATCATCTTCGCTTTATATCTGGGCCTATAATTTTAATCTATGGTCCGGCGACTTGGACCACTACCTTTGGTCCATCATTGTGGCCCACCACTTTTGGAAACCATCGTCTCATGCCTTTTTAGATTGCCGTTCCCCACTCGAAATCAAGATCAAGATTGTCCACCAATCGCAGCCGTTGATCATGTTGACAAAATCGCTCTTAGGCTTTCGTGATTGATCGTAGGATGATCAACACATCTCGGATCTCGATAATCATCTAGTTAGGGTTCATGCAGGAAAAGACATGTAATAAGCACTTCACCCAAGTACACCATTTTTTTAAGAAAAATATGTGCTACGCGATGATGAATAATAGAAAAAACACATGTTCGTGTAAATATGGAGTTAAAAGAGATGCGATAATGCCTATTGAAATTAGGATAATAATGCAATTTTAGGTAATTATCAACTGTTTTTCCTGGAGATCGCATCTTCTAGGCAAGGTTTAAAATTTTGGTTTCACATGCCATTTTGGTGAGGCCCGAAACCGAAATTTTGGTCGAAATGTCGAAATTTCGTGTGAAATTTTGGAAATTTTGAAATTGAGATTAGTAATAAAAATTTCACGAAAAGTTCGAAATTTCATAAAAACCGAAATTTCAACAAACCGAATATCCGAAATTTCAATTTCGAAATTTCGGTCGAAATTTTGGAATTTTAAAAATTTCGATTTTTATGGATTTCGGATTCGGTGTAGCCCGAAACCAATTTTGAACTTTTCAACGAAATTTAAAACCTTGCTTCTAGATGCTCCTACCCTAGCTGCCCTTTATAGAATACTCCTAGGGATTGTTAGAAGTTCGTTTTCGAATTTTTTGACCGTCGGAACGCCATCTTCCAAAAAGTCAGCCCGATTTTCAAAATATTGAGTTTTCGATTTTCTCGAGATTCGCACCACGTCTCCCTGTCCAGAACACCCATACGGACTACTGGATACCTGGTTTGGATTTTTCTGTCCATCCAAACCCTACTTTCCATTTTTTCACCCGAAACTCTCTCCACTTTTTGGGTTTTGATTTTTTTTCAAAATCAAACCTCTGGGTCCTACTGCTCTAGGCGCACCACATATTGAGCCTCTTGGGATTCTCCGAACCTTGTTTCGGATCCGTGTGAGCTTTCGATCCGCTACTTGCT
This sequence comes from Euptelea pleiosperma, assembly GCA_035048495.1. Lineage (NCBI taxonomy): Eukaryota > Viridiplantae > Streptophyta > Magnoliopsida > Ranunculales > Eupteleaceae > Euptelea > Euptelea pleiosperma. The sequence goes on along the minus strand of CM068542.1, from coordinate 23,523,018 downwards.
ATTTTCAGTGGTTTCGCTACGAGGAGTTCCTTCGAGGTCACATCCGGGGTTTCTGGCACTTCTTCTGAGGGTAGTTCTGTGACTCACGGGTCCCATTGAGACCATAACCCTCATGTCACGGGCCCGCTAACTAAAGCCCGTCACAAGCCCACATCCAAGTCCATTATTGGACCATTCTATACTCCAGAAGTCTAGAGTGTCTTGGAAGATTCTAGAGGACTCTGGAGCACTATGGAGAACCCTAGAGATTGGAAAGATCTAGACTACTCTTGAGAGTTCTAGGGATCTCTACCCTTTTGTAACATATGTACATTCTAGATAATTCTTGAGGAAGAATTGTATAGAAAGTTCTAGAGTCTAGCTCCAAGCCTATATAAAGGGGAGCATTCCTCATTTGTAACCATCCAAGAATTGAGTAGCAATTAAAGAGTTCCAGTTGTGAGCTTACAACCATCTTCCCTCTTCTCCTTAGCATTCTTGGTGTGATCAATTAAGCAAGGGTCTTGGTGAGTTTGGGAATTCTCAAGGCAACCAGGAAAGGCTGACTTGAGTACCGTTGGAGCGTGACACGAGTGCCGCACGGGTCTAAGCAAAGAATTTGTAACCCCGTGACACTCAGCTCTGCATCACCACAGTGAAACTTGATGGCACAAACTATATGGAATGGAAGACTTCCACTCTCATGTACATCAGGGGACGTGGTTACAATGAATTCCTGACCGGTGCTGCCAAACGACCGGATCCGACGGACAAATCTCACATGATATGGGTTATGGAGAATTTAACCGTGATGTCCTGGCTACTTCATTCGATACAAGCCCAGATTAGCAAAGGGTTCATGTTCCTACCAACGGTCAAAGATGTTTGGGATGTTGTATTTCAGAGATATTCCCAGGTGGGAAACTTTTTTAAGTTCTATTAGTTAGAGCAAGAGATTGCATATATTCGACAGGGGGAGATGAAGCTGGGTACCTATTATGCTTCGCTTCAAAGCAAATGGGAGGAGATAGATCACTACCAGAGTTACTCTCCAGTGTGCGCAGATGATGTTAAGTCATATAAGGCTATGATTGAATGTTCCCGGATCTTCAAGTTTCTCTCCGGCCCTCATCTTAGATTTGAGGGAGCACGCGTTCAAGTTCTTGGCAGGGATCCTGCCCTCACCTCTTTAGCACAAGTTTATGCTTTTATTCAGGGGGAAGACAGTTGCCATTCAGCTATGCAGCTCCACAATGGGAGTGATACTCATGATCGATCTGCCCTGACTACTTCGAATCAGAAGGGCCAGAATTGGATCTGAATGAGCCTGGGACGCACGACCACGACCCAATGTGATCACTGTGGACGCATGGGCCATACCCATGACACTTGCTGGAAACTCCATGGGCGTCCCCCTGGAAAGGCCTCGAATACTCGCCAGCTTCTCCCGGCTAAATAGGGATCACATGCGGTTCACTCTGCTACTCAGGACACCGCACCTCCAGCGTCTACCTCCTTTGGGGAGATGGACTCGTTCTTTCCTGCAGATCTCGAGTGACTTCGCCGCATGATGGTCCAATCCTACGGTCAGGCTTCCACTTCCACTTCCAATTTTGCCTTTGTTCACATAGGTACTAGGCCTACTTTTTCTGTCTCTATTGTTCCCGCCAACCCTTCTTGGATCATCGATTCAGGGGCGTCCGATCACATGACTGGTATGTCCTCCGTGTTTTCGAGTTATGGTATTTGTTTAGGCCGTGATAAAGTTAGGATAGCTGATGACACCTATTCCTTTGTCTCTGGCAAAGGGTGTCCATACCACCTCAGCTCTCTCTCTGTCATCGTTTCTGCATATTCCTCAATTCACGGCTAATTTATTGTCCGTTAGTAGTCTCACAAAGAGTTTTAACTGCAGTGTAATGTTCTTTCCTTCTCACTGTGTGTTTTAGGATCTAGACTCGAGGCGGACGATTGGCATTGGACGTGAAGATGGAAGCTTATACATCCTAGATTCTTCGGTTCCTTCATCAGCACATCAGTAATAGTATTCTTTGGCTATACGGCTTACATGATAACATTCCCCCTCAAGATGATGCATAGATATCTATTATGCCCATCTTGCCTAGACAAAAGGATAGTTGGTAACCAGGAACTCTTTTGGTGAGGACATCTGCAACTTCTTCACTGGTCTTCACAAATGGGGTACAAACTTCGCCTGAGAGGATCTTCTCCCTTATGAAGAGTCTATCCACCTCTATGTGCTTGGTCCTGTCATGTCGTACTGGGTTATGAGTAATGCTTATTGCTGCTTTGTTATCACAATATAGCCTCATTGGGCTAGTAACAGGAAACCCCAACTTACATAACAGAATTTTCAGCCATAGTGTCTAACATAGTCCATGTGCCATGGCTCTAAACTCCGCTTCCGAGCTTGACTGTGCAACCACATAATGTTTCTTGCTTCCCTAAGTCACAAGATTACCTCCACAAAGGTACAGTAGCCGGAAGTAGATCTTCTGTCGTCCTTAGCACCTGTCCAATCAACATCGTGTAGGACTCAACCCCCATATGACCACTCTTCTTGAAGAGGAGCCCCTTACCAAGAGAGGATTTGAGATATCTCAAAATCCTATACGCTGCTTCCAGATCAATATCCCTTGGCGAATGCATGTACTGACTGATAACATTGACAACATAGGGAATGCCTGGTCTAGTCAAGGAGAGATAGATCAATCTCCCAATTAGCCTCTGAAAGCTAGCAACATCCTCCAATAGCTCACTAGTCGATTCCCCTAATCTATGATTCTGCTCAATAAGTGTGTCAACTGGTCTGACTCCCAACTTTCATGTTTCTCCAAGTAGGTCAAGAACATACTTCCTTTGAGATATGAAAATCCATTGTCCAGATCTTGCTATTTCTATCCTAGGAAGTACTTTAGGGACCCCAGATCTTTGATCTCAAATTCCCCAGCTAAGTATTTCTTTAACTTGGAGATCTCAACCTCATCATTTCCAGTAACAATTATGTCATCGACTTAAATGATGAGGACTGTCGTGTTCTTCCCACAATGCTTCACAAAGAGAGTGTGGTCTGCCTGACTTTGAGAGAAACCCAATGTATTCACTGCTTTAGTGAATCTCTCGAACTATGCTCGAGGAGATTGTTTGAGTCCATACAAGGACTTCTTCAGTCTGCACACTTTATCATCTCTTCCTGATGACACCAACCCAGGAGGTGGAGTCATGTATACCTCCTCCTTCAAATCCCCATGAAGGAAGTCATTGTTCACATCAAGTTGATATAAGGGCCAGGACTGATTTGCTACAAGGGATATGAGGACCCTTATGGAATTCAACTTTGCTACAGGGGCAAAGGTTTCGACATAGTCTATGCCATAGGTCTTTGAACACCCTTTAGCTACCAACCTTGCTTTGTATCTTTCAACTGACCCATCTGCTTTGTACTTCACTGTATAAACCCACCGGCTTCCTACAGGCTTCTTCCCTTTAGGCAACTCAACCAATTCCCATGTATTGTTTTTCTCCAGTGCTCTCATCTCTTCAACCATTGCTGCTGTCCACTTAGGGTGTCTCAAACCTTCTGCTACAGAGGAAGGTAATGGAATAATGGATAGAGAGGTGACATACGATCTGTAAGAGGGAGACATGGCATCATATGACACTAAATTACTCAGTGGGTGTTGAGTACAACTCCTGACACCCTTCCTGAGAGCAATAGGAATATAAAGAGAGGAAACCTCAGTAATAGGATCAAGAATGGGAACAATACCTGGATCTGAGGAGGGTCCAACTGGTGCCTCTGGACATGGAGCAGCTGTGGCCTTCCCTTTTCTGCTATAGACCTTTAACTCCCCCTGAGTCCTAACACTATAGTCTTGTGGAATAGTATTGTCCACAAGAGAGATAGGAGGTGTAGGACACGGAAGAGGTATAGAGGGACTCTCATTACCTGTAGACTTCTCCCCCTGAGGAGAGGACCGAGATAAGAAAGGGGTGTTCTCCCAGAAAGTGACATTTAGGGATACAAACCTTCTAAAAGACAAAGGATGAAAACATTTGTATCCTTTGTGGGTAGAGGAGTATCTCAAGAAAATACACTTAAGAGCTTTGGGATCCAATTTGGTTCTATGGGGGCCCAACACAAGCAAACCCAACCAAATATGCGTGGAGGTACAATAATTGAAGAACCAGTAGGTTGCAACAAATGAATGGGAGTATTAAACTTCAATGATCTAGATGGTATACGATTAATGAGATATGCAACAGTGAGAACAACCTCAGCCCAATATGATTTAGGCACATGGTGAAAAAGAAGAAGAGAGCGAGATACCTTCAAATGATGGCGGTTCTTGCGTTTAGCCACACCATTTTGCTGGGGTGTAATAGCTGCAGGAGTTCTGGTGGACAATACCATGATCTGAAAGGTATTGTTGGAAGCCACCATACATGTATTCTCCACCTTGATCTGAACGAAGTACTTTGATGGGAGACCCATACTGTGTATGAATCATCTTATGAAAACTTTGGAATATGGAATAAACCTCATCCTTAGTCTTCATAAGATAGATCCATGTACACCTAGTATGATCATCGACAAAGTTAACATAATACCGATAACCACAGATAGAAGTAACAAGGGAAGGACCCCACACATCAGAGTGCACAATATCAAAAGGGAAAGCAGAAATGTTACTTTTAGAAGGAAAAGAGGTGAGACAATGTTTCGCAGATGTCTCACATCTCAAAACAGATAAAGAAACTGAACCAAATAAAGCAATAAATAGTAGTTTCAAATAAGCAAAAGAAACATGGCCTAGGCGACAATGCCAGTTCATGATGGACTCTAAACTACTACTAGAGGACTGTAAAGCCTGGGACTCAGGAGGTGGTCCATCCAGAATATAGAGTCCAGCTACTTCACGTCCAGTGCCAATCGTCCTCCTCGTGTCCAAGTCCTGAAAAACACAAGAAGAGGGAAGAAATGTCATACAATTCAAACGCTTTGTGAGGGAGCTAACAGATAAAAGGTTAGAAGTGAATTGAGGAACATAAAGAATTGAAGCCAAAGAAATATCAGAAGAGACATTGATAACCCCTTTTCCTGAAACAGAGGATAGGGTACCATCAGCAATCCGGACCTTATCATGTCCAGAACTAACAGAATAAGAAGAGAATAAGGATGACATACCAGTCATGTGGTCCGAGGCATCTGAGTCAATAACCCAGGTGGGAGTGGAGGCCACATGATGCGCAGTACTACGGATAGTACCTGTAGCAGCAAAAGAGGAGGAAGGAGTAGCAGAAGGTCCTTCCATCTGGGCCATGAACCATCTAATGTTATCCAATTCATCCCGTGGCAGAGTCACCATCGTAGAGGAAACTGGAGAAGCAGGAGGTCCAATAGGAGAGGGGTCTGAAGTCACATCGTGAGCTGACGAAGGCATAGGAGGTTGGGTGCCACTGGTGCCTAGAGCAGAACGAGGTGGGCAACCATGTAGTTCCCAACATTGAGCTTTCACATGTCCCATTTTTCCACAGTGATCACACTTGGGCCTGTTCCCACTGAAAGTCCTACCAGAAGGAGCAGGAAGTGCGGAAGTGAAAGGCTGAGGTCGTGGGAAGTGCTGTGGTGCAGAAGTAAAGGCAAGAGTAGATCTCTCTGAAATCGGAGGAGAGGATGAGGTCATAATCCGACGTCGACTCTCTTCACTTTGAATGTATGCATACACCTGGTTTAGCGAAGGAAGAGTATCTTTGCTCAGAAGTTGGACACGGGCTAACTCATACTCAGAGTTAAGCCTTGTAAGGAACTCAAAGATCCTCGTCTCCTCCAGCAACTTCTTTTACTTTGTGACTGTCTCAGTACAACCGCACCCATGCTGGAAGGGATGGTGGCGATCAAGTTCCTCCCACATACTCCGAAGCAATGCACAATAGTCAGCCAGAAAACGATCTCCCTGTTGGACATGAGAGATATCATGGCGAAACTGGAAGGCCTTTGCCAAATTGCTGTTGGGAGCAAGACTGAGAGACAGTGTCTCAGATTTCCCGAGCTGTACGCAAGAACATGAAGCCCCGACTCACTTGTGGCTACATGGAATTGAGAATCCATGACATCACAGTGTAGTTGTCCGACTCCCATCGAGCATAAAAGGATCAGTAGTAGCGGGTACTGCAACACTCCCATTGATGTAACCCATCTTGCATCTGCCCTCGATATACATACGAACCGACTGAGACCACTCCAAATAATTCCGGCCATCCAATCGAACCGTAGTGATCTGTAAACCTGGGTTATCATAACCCATGGGAGGCATGAAAGAACCCCCGACACCACTCGAAGTAGCCTCCATAGGCCCTGAAAATCCTCCAGTGGAGCTATACTGACCTCCATTCAACACATCCGGGATCTCGGTTGACATGGCATCCCAACAAGAACCAAAGAGCTGATAGTGAGGGGTGTTGTACATACAAGAAACCCCCAAAGAGATAAAGAATTAGATTTAGGCGATAAAATCAAGCCCAAATAGCATGCCAGAGACCTCACACACCATCAAACCAGCCAACATGAGTAGGAATCAGGCACAAAAAACACAAGACAGCCTAGAATCCGGATCTTGAGGGATTTATTGCATAAATATCCTAAAAATCTAGCTCTAGAAGGCCAAATAAAGCAAACCGGTGATCAAAATACCCCCAAATTAGCATCAAATAGAATCACCATCATCAATATATCATTAAGAAGTGACGAAGTAGCATAGGAAATCAGAAAGTTGCTGTTACAGGGACAGAACATGAGAGAAGTTGCTGTTTGGGCGAAAAAATTGCCTAAAATAGGCTACCGACGATAATTTTAGAGCTTGAAATCCTCCCGCAAGCTTCAATACTTGATGGATTCAAGCATGACTTGATTCTATGGGTAGGTAATCACGAAACGTCTCGAATAGAAGCAAGAAACAAACAAAATTGACAGATTTGAAAGGAATCAAGAAAAACGAAAAACGAGTTTGTTTTCCACTAAGAACGAGATTCAAGATTTGAGCATCAAGACAACATTCGAAAAATTGAGATAAATACCGTAAATCTTGTAAAATCGAGATCTACTAAGATCTGAAGTTTTGGGGTCAGATGACCGTACAACTGCTGACGTCATCAGTACGGCCTGACGACGTCAACACCTGAATCTTGTGCTCCTGGTTTTGAACTTGCTGATCTTCCTTCCCAAATCAAAGAATACAAATTCCGATCGATTCAGCTTTGATACCAATTTGAATCTAGGGTTTCTAGGGTTAGAACAAGAGAGAGAGAGAACAAGAGGAGAGAGAAGAGAGCAATTAGGGTAAAGAGTATGTAGAATACATGTCTGTAGTTTATTATTTATATGAGTCTAAAAATACTGAAAGTTGACAAGTATGCCCTTACAAACAATAACTAACACATCTACCATATACCGTATAATACGGCTATACGAGTTGCATGATAACAGCTAGGTCATGTCTCAGTATTTGTCTTAAAGCGTGTCTTTCCTGTTTTTTCATCTATTTCTATAGCCCCGTTTCACGTGAAGCGTGTGAACTTGCAAAACATTGTTGCTCTGTTTTTCCCGTCAGTGAAAATAAAAGTACTGTTCTTTTTTTTGTTGTGCATTTTGATGTGTGAGGTTCTGTGTCTGTGACTTCCTTATTTGGATATTGGTACTTTGTGATTGTTGATTACTTCAGCGGTTGTACCTGGGTACAGTGTTTTTAAACGCTAAGGCGTGAGGTGAGGCGCTTCACTAGCCAAAGCCTTGAGGCTTAAGCCTCGAGGCGTAAGATGTAAGCCTCACACGCACGCATTTTTTAGGTAGATAAGTTTTTAAATCTATATATAAATGTAGCAAAAATTCAAAAAGCAAAGCATATTTCCAAATTCCAAGTTCCAACCACTCTAACAAAAAAGCACAACACCAATCAAAGACTCAATCTTCTACTAAATTAAATGTATCTTCATCAATTATATGAACAACATCCTCTTCTTGATAGTCAAAGTCAAAATTTAGCATCTTGTCGTTAATCAATTGTAGATCTATTGATGTTGGGTCCCTTTTAAATATAAAACTTAGGGTTATTTTTATGTTGGGTCCCTTCGACACCTATTTTTTTTAATATCTTGACATTCTTTTTTTATTTCTTTTTTAAAACAACATGCCAAAAATATAGCACATCTGAGGCGTACGCCCAATCCAAGAAGCGTTGACGAGGCGTACGCCTCATTGAGAGGTGTAAGCCTCATCAATGCCTCTTGGAGTGATGCGTATGCCTCAGATGTGTAAACGCCTTTTGATTGAGCCTCGGGGAATTTTTTAAGAGCTCTGCCTCAAGGCGTACCTCGAGGCGTAAGCCTCACACGCCTTTCAAAACACTGCCTGGGTGTACCTCATGAGAACAAAAGATGCAATGTTCTCCATTTTCTAGGAGTTTCATAAAAGCTTACCACTCAGTTCCATACCACTCTCAAAGTTCTTCGATCCGACAATGGGGGAATACTTAGATGGGGGCCTTAAATCCTATTTTGCTTCTCATGGCATTGTTCATCAGACCTCGTGTCCTTTTACACCTCAACAGAATGAGACTGTTGAGTGAAAAAATGAAGTTGAGCGTGCTCTCCTGTTTGACACGCAGGTTCCAAAACACTATTGGTCAGAGTCTGTCTCACTTGAGGCCTATCTCATCAACCGTATGCCATCTCGTGGCTTGGGATTTTAGACTCCTTTATCCCTCTTGCTTCCAGGGTGTCCAAGCTTTGTTGTTCCCCTACAAGTCTCTGGGTGTGTTTGATATGTGCATGTTCATCGTTCTTTTCGGGACAAATTAGATCCATGGGCCTTGAAATGCATCTTCTTGGGGTACCCGTCCAATCAAAAGGGATACAAATGTTATCACCCTGGCAGCAGTCGTTGCTTTATCTCTATGGATGTCACCTTTGGTGAGTCCATATCCTTCTTTGGTGACATGCCCTCTCTTCAGAGGGAGCTTGACATTACAGAAGAGAGTGCCTCTATTTCTATGCCCGTCCCTATTCATTTGCCTAAGACGGATATCACCTTTGTTCTTATGTCGGGATCTCAGTCTGTTATAGGCAAGGACACTTCTACTATTGCAGCGAACGTGCGGATCTATGTCAGAACCAAGAAGAAGAGACAAGCCACTAATCCTACGCCTGCGAGTCTCCCCTCTGATTCAGCTCCGAGTATTGCTCCAGTTTTAGGTATTACCTCTATCCCTGCTTCAGTTCCTATTTCTGATCATGAGCCTCTTGCACCTTCTATTTCTGATGACCGTATGAGCATTGATATGGATCTCCCCGTTGCACTTCGAAAGGGTGTGCGTACATGTACATCGCACCCTATCTCTCATGTTTCTTACCAGTCTCTGTCCCCGACTTATCAGAAATTCATTAGTGTTGCATCCTTTATTTCTTTGCCTTCTAGTGTTGCAGATGCACTCAATCACCTAAAGTGGAAAGAAGCAATGATGGATGAATGCAGGCTCTTGAAAAAAACTAACGTGGGATCTTGTTCCATTACCCAAAGGAAAGAAACTTGTGGGTGCAAATAAGTGTTTACAGTGAAGCATAGAGCTGATGGATCAGTCAAACGGTATAAGGCTCGACTTGTAGCCAAGGGATTCACTTAGACTTATGGGATTGACTATCAGGAGACCTTTGCACTAGTAGCCAAGATGAACTTAGTTAGAGTTCTTCTATCCTTAGCGGCCAATCTGTCCTAGCCGTTACATCAGCTAGATGTGAAGAACGTCTTCCTGCATGGAGATTTGACAGAAGAGGTGTACATGGAAGTTACCACCTGAGTCGAGTCTTGCTAGAAGTGACAACATGGTGTGTAAGTTGAAGAAAGCCCTTTAGGGGCTAAAGCAGTCTCATAGAGCATGGTTCGAGCAGTTCAGCAGTGCGATCAGACGAGTGGGCTATAAGCAGAGTCGGGTCGATCATACGTTGTTTGTAAAGCACCAGCAAACTAGTACCACTGCGTTGATAGTCTATGTTGATGACATTGTCATCACTGGGAATGACCCATCAGAGATAAAGTGGTCAAAGACCTTCTTATCCTCCGAGTTTGAGACAAAGGATCTAGGGCCACTGAAATACTTTCTGGGGATTGAAGTTGCTCGGTCACAAAAATGCATCTTCATATCTCAGAGAAAGTATGTAGTGTATCTACTGAGTGAGACTGGGTATTTGGGTGCTCGACGAGCAGAGACTTCGATAGATTAGAACCATCGACTGAATTCTGAGGAGGCCGATTCTCTTGAAGATATTGCTATATTTCAGCGATGGCTTGGCAGGTTGATCTACTTAATGCACACTCGTCCGGATATTGCTTACGCTGTGAGTGTCATTAGTCAGTTTATTCACGGTCATCACATCTTGAGGCAGCTCACAGAGTTCTTCAGTACCTCAAGGGCTCTCCAGGTTGTGGCATACTGTTCGGGCGACATGGACACTTTAGAGTGGAAGCGTATACTGATGAAGATTGGGCAGGTTCAGTTACTAATTGCCGGTCTACGTCAGGATACTGTATCCTAGTTGGAGGAACCTTGTCTCTTGGCGCAGTAAGCAGTACCCAATTGTAGCTTGATCTAGTACAAAGGCCGAGTTTCGCTCTATGGCACATGATGTGTGCGAACTTCTTTGGTTGAGGACTATGCTTGAGGAGCTGGGGCTCAAGGTGCTAGAACCAATGAGCTTTTATTGTGACAACAAAGCCGCCATTGGCATTGCTCATAACCTAGTCCAGCATGACATGACCAAACATATTGAAGTCGATTGTTGCATCATCAAAGAGAAACTTCAACAAAGATTGATTTGTACTCCTTATGTAAGAACCCAGGAGCAAGTTGTAGACATACTAACAAAGGGGGTGAACAAGTCAATTCTTCATTGTTTGATCGGCAAGCTGGGCATGATGGATATCTTCGGACCAGCTTGGGGGGGAGTGTTGGAGTTTATGTATTGCACCCACGTGGGTGTCATAAGTGGGCTGCGTCCCACTTCCCACGTGGGATGTTCCTTTCGTTTTGTTACTTGTGGGAGTTGAGTAGGCTCACCACTTAACTCCACACGGTTTTGCCTTTGTAGGGTTTTCCCCCCTTATATATATGTGAGTGAGAGAGATTGAATATCTTTAACCTTAATCTCTTTCTCCACCTTCTTCTGCCTCCATTACTATTTCTCTTCTTTTCTCTCTATTATTTTTCTACTGGTTACAACCTAAATCACAACACCTTCAACCACCTCACACTAGACTTTTTTTGCATGAAACATCACTTAGCACAAATGACAAAAAATGCATGCCCAGACAAACAAGTTAAAAGATCGAGAATTGAGATGCATCTCTTCGGCATCCTGTTCTATCCTTGTCAATGGATCCCCTGCGGGTTACTTTAAAAGCACAAGAGGTTTACGACAAGGCGATCCTCTCTCACCATTTCTTTTCATTGTGGTGACGGAAGCCCTTAGTAGACTGATATCTAAAGCCGTGGCTCTAGGAGAGTTGGTGGGGTTCAGTACAGCTCCTGGTCTTCCTAACATATCCCATCTCCAGTTCGCCGATGACATCCTCATCTTTCTTGACCCGGAATTGCCTCAACTGAGATTTCTTAAAGGAGTTCTAGGATGTTTTGAAGCTGTCTCAAGCCTTCGGGTGAACTTGACCAAGAGTAGATTGTTCCCTATTGGAGAGGTAAGGGAAATGGAGGGTATGGTTAACATCCTGAATTGCCGCAGTGACAAATTCTCTTCAACTTATTTGGGGTTGCCACTTGGGGCAGCTTACAGGTCTAAGGACATTTGGAGGCCGGTCATTGATAGCTTTGGGAGGAGACTAGCTAAGTGGAAATCCAAATATCTATCAAAAGGTGGAAGATCGGTGCTGATAAAAAGCTCTCTGTCAAGCCTAACCATCTACTTTATGTCTCTCTTTCTAATCCCGAGAAGTGTATTACTCACTGTGGACAAGATCATGAGAGACTTATTGTGGAAGGGATGCTCAGACGATCACAAATTTCACCTGGTGAGATGGGACAAGGTGTGTAAGGCCAAGGAGGAATGGGGCTTGGGAATAAAGCACCTTAAACACAAAACCTGGCCCTTTTGGGTAAGTGGTTATGGAGATTTGGGTCTGAAGACTAGCTTTTAGAGAAGAGTTATGGCTGGCAAGTACCGGGTTTCCCCTTTGGCTGGAATAGTCGGGAGGCGAGAAATCCGTACGGGTGCAGTGTATGGAGGCGGATTCTCAAGGTGGCCAAAGCCTTTGACAAGGGTGTTAGATTCGAAGTTGGAGTGGGCAATAGAATCAGGTTCTGGAAGGATACCTGGAATGGAGACAATCCCCTAAAGGAAGACTATCCGGAGTTATATTCCATATCTGAGAGGAAAACGGGATCCATCAGGGACTTCTTTCAAAATGATGGGGATTCGGAAGGGTGGAATTTGGGCTTTAGAAGAAACCTTAATGACTGGGAGATAGATCCATTATCCAGTCTATTATTGAGACTACAGGATACACACCTTAGACCTATGGTGCAGGACAGGAGAGACTGGATTTGGAACAAAGGGGGTGCCTTCACGGTGAGTTCCTTTTATGAAGCTTTGCATAGTAATGAGAATGGGGCCTTTCCAGCTGCCATGGTGTGGAAATCCAAGATCCCCACCAAAGTTGCTTTCTTTACATGGGAAGCGTCTCTTGACAAGATTCTCACGGTGGACCACCTCATGGCCAGAGGGATCACCATGGTTAACTATTGTTGGATGTGTAAGGCTGATGGGGAATCAGTGGATCACCTCTTGTTGCATTGTGAGCTGGCTACGGTTATTTGGAGTTCTTTTTTGAAAGAATTCGGGGTGAGTAGGGTCATACCGGTATCTCTCAAATCCCTTCTATTCAGCTGGATCACAACAGTTTTCTCATCTAGAGGGAATATTTTATGGAGAATGACCCCCTTAGCGATTATCTGGAGCATTTAGAGGGAGAGGAACCAGAGAGCCTTTGAAGGGAAGCAAGCGGATGTGCATTCTATTATTCTCAACACCAAGGGCTTATTGTTTATGTGGTCTAAGGCCTTCTTGGAGTGCAAGGGTTTGTTTTTCGAAGATTTTGTCTTCCGCTGGGATTCTATTTGTACTAGGGAGGGGAGTTAATCGGGATTTTTGGTTGCTAGCTCGTTTATGTTTTGTTCCGCCTTAGCCTAGAGTAGGTCATCTCGACCTATAGGCTTATGGTTGTATGCTCTCTTTGCTTTCGGCCTTTTTCCGGCCCTCAATAAAGTTTAACTTACCAAAAAAAAAAGATCGAGAATTGAGAATAATGATAAGAGATGTAAACTTGTTTAATTAGACGATGAACTGATGATACGTGGTTTTGATTGTTCTTTTTTGTGAAAAAAGATTTTTTTGGGCTATAATTATGAGTTTAGATTAGTGTCCCTATAGTCCTTATCAGGGGTTTCAGGTAAATTTTTGTCATTATTTGGAAGTGTTTGTACAAAGTCTTGTCATTATATGATGAATTATGGAGTTAAGGCATGTTATATATTGTTGTCAAATATTATTTCATATTTTCTGAACTCGTAAAAGAAATCTTTATGAATCTTACGATCTAAGGATTTGAATCCTAGTTCGATTTAAATCCCATTCCTCACAATTTTTTGATTCAACTCGATTTTACAATATTGATCCATGGTTCTATAGGGCATTGGTCTGTGCCACTTGCCCACTTTATAACATCGATGACGTCAACTTTGACCATTAGAGGACCAACAAAATTATCTTTAAAAAATTTGAGCCCTTGAAGCATCACTTTAATTTCAATTTTACTAGAATCTGCTGTGCCAATGGGACTATAAAACACTTTGACTATTTCTCTCCTCTTGTCTCGAAATACAGTTAATGGCATACGATAGGATTATCCATAGAACATTTCCTCTGGCTCCAAATGGCTCAGAGTTCCACCCTAAGATCACTTCTGCGAATCTTTTAGGGATAACTTGTTTCATGTTAGAGCAATTCAAATAAAGCACCATACTTCTCTCGCCATCTCACAGTTCACCAATATGCGATCCACTCTTTTCTTCTTTTTACACTTAATGCACTTGTTTGCGATAAAATGACCTTTATGAATGATATAGGCTATAGCTTATCTAGCATTGCCGTCCGTGAAAATGATTCCCTGCACACGGGGGTACAGGCTTTCCTCAGATTTTCTTCATTGGTTATTTTTGCAAAGAACCTAGATAAGTTTTTTAATAACAAGAAGCAGTCAAAAAGGACCCATCCGAATTGTCTTTCCAGATGCATTTATCATTGGCCTCTTGAGGGATGTAGGTATTATTTAGATGGTGAAGTAATTCCATACACTTTCCTATCTCCTTGTCCAACAAGTTTCTTTTAAATTGCGGTTCACATGCGATCTTTTTGTCATGCTCAAAAAATAATGATTCACCCTTAAGTTTTTGAGAAGGATTAATTTTGCATAACTTCCCTTCCCCGCACCATTCATCTTCCAAAAATCTAACTTCATCACCTTTACCCACTTTAAAATGGATGCCAGAATGAACTAATCACAGCTTTTCATAATTTCTTTTCACACCCCTAGCCCGTATGTCAAGCTCACTTTTTGGCTGTCCTATTCTTAATTCCTACTTCCAAACTTATGAATGTATAATATTCCTTTAGAGGTCTCCTCTTTCTTCTTTGTATCTCCTTAACCACTTCTCCAACTACACTTTATTCATGATTCTCAACTTACAAAACTCAGAATCCGTTACCTTCCTAGACAATCTCTCTGGAGCTTTTTCTACTCTTTGCATGACATGAATCTTAGAGACATAGTAATTCGGCATATTATAGAGGATGCTTTTAATGAGCGCAATTCTTCTCCAAGATAAAGAATTTATTATCCAGAGTCAAGATTCTTTTAACTCTTTCAACCACAGGGTTCCACATACTTTCCATCCTTATGGACCTTATCCTAACATCAATAGGCAGTCCAAGGTATGTGATAAAAAGGTTCCTCAACAAGCCACCCAACTTTGGGCGCAACTTTCAAACAGGCCGTTTGCATCCTCTCCGATACCTTCAACTTGACTTCTGCTTAGGTTCTCCAAAGTTGGATGGTTCAAAGTTTTGTCCTATAGTGAAACTGAAACATCTCGTCCATTTCGTTTTGGTTTCGCTATCGTACGAAACTACACACATTTCGGTTGGTTTCATCTGAAACCGAATGATACTTCATCTTATGTGTAAAATTGCACTAATATTTCGTTTCGATTTCATGAAGTTTCATCCGAAACTGAACAATACTTACGATACGTTTCAGTATCACCCATGAACGATACTGTGTACTTTGAGGCATGCGAAGTCCCAAAGCTGCTTCAAAACATTAGAGGAATTGCCATTAATTTTTTTTTCCATCTGACATAAAAAATGGTGTCATCGACGAACTGCATATGAGTAATCATTGGACCTTCTTCTCCCACCCTGAAACCAGTATATGGCCCAGATGTTCTGCCCTCTTGGAGAGTAACTTAGCTCTTCCACTAGCATGATAAACAGGAATGGATAAAGAGGGTCTCCTTGTCTTAGGCCTTTGTAGTTGTGGAAGAAACCTTCTTGTGAGCCATTGATAGGAACAAATAACTAAGCAGAGCCCAAACAACCCTTAATTCACCTCCTCCATCTGTTGCCGAATCCCATCCTCTTTAGGGCATTGAACAAGAAGTTTCTGTCCACATTACAATAAGCTTGTAAATTATCTAACTTGCAAACCAAACCTTTCTCCATCTCACTTTTGAATCGATACATTCGTAGGCAATAAGGATGCCATCAAGAATTTGCTTGCCTTTGACGGATGCTTCTTGGTACTGTCCAATAATTGTCGAGATAACCTCCTTGATTCTACTGGATAACACTTTGGGCGCTATTTTATACATGTTCTCGACCAAGCTATAGGTGTAAAATCTTTAATTTCTTCCGCCCGTTCAATTTTCGAAATAAGTAATAATATTCACATTAGAGCCTTTCCCACACTCCCTTATCATAAAATTTCAACATTACCTTCATAAATCTTCTTGAGACATGTCGAAATTCCTTATAAAACGTTATTGTAAAACCATTTCTCCTAGAGTCTTGTCCTCATGGATTTGATAGCTCCAAACATTTCTTCCTTGAGTTTCTAACTTGGCTACTTGATCTCCCCTTATAGTTGGGAACACTAAATCTTCAAAGGATGGTTGCATAGAGCATCTTTAGCATAATAATTTTTGTAGATCATCACTGTCTCCTCCCTAATAAGCTCTACATTCCTTATTAATTGATCTCTGACTCGTATTCTCCTAAGGGTGTTTATATGTTTTCTAGTTGGCACAAGCATAGAAGAACGTGTTTTTATCCCCTATCGACAATGATGCCTAGATACAGATACGGATACGGACATGGATACGTGAAGAGGGGATACGACTCTACATTTTCCAAAATCAGGGACACGGATATGGATACGAGTATCCTATTTTGTAGTTCAAATTTTTTCAACTTTTTATGAAGGATACGTGTCGGTGGAGTATTGGTGTCGTGTCGACACGGATACAATGGCCATGTACAGGTATCCGGGTATATTAGCCTACCGTTAGCCAATTGATTCTCAACTTTGCTTCCAGGAGATCTCCTCTAAATTTTTTCATCAGAGAAGAGATCTATTTCCTCCCCTATTTTGTCAAGCCTTTCACTTTTCGACTAAAATTCCTTCTTCAAATCTATCCTCCCAAAGGACTCCACATTCCACTTCTTAATTTTCTCTTTCAGGGCTTTCAATTTCTTGTGGAAAGAAACAGCTCTACCACTGTATGGTAAGGTCCTCTGTCATTCCTCTTACCAATTTTTTTTTTGTTACTTGGGGTTCCACTTACACACCAAGGTAGATTCCATCTACTACATACCTACCCCACCTACACACTGGTAGGTACTCACTTGATTTCTATGAAATCGATTCGTAGGTACATCAAGGGCTTTCTTTGTTCAGGCCTCGATCTTTGGCCGCATTCAACTTTCTCAATACGGCCTATATGTAATGTTGATTGGCTGGTTGCTTCAATGATTGTTGGTCCACCAGTGTTCCAGTGTTTATTGCATGTTTCTTAGGCTAATCAGTTACACCCTATATCTAATGTTGATTGGCTGATTGCTTCAATGATTGTTGGTCCACCAGTGTTCCAGTGCTCATTGCATGTTTCCTAGGCTTAACCCTCTCATTTTGTTAGTGAGCGGTTTTATGTGATTTCTGTTGTAATCTTGGATCGTAACCAGGATAAGAGATTAGGGTTAGAGATGGAAGAGAGGAGAGGAGAAGAGAATTGGGGGAAGAGGAGAAATCGTGTAGAGCTTAGAATAGCCTACACGATTTCACCTAATATATATATTAAGTGAAGTTTTACAATATTACAAGGGCCCCCTGTAAAATATAAGATATTACAAGTAGGTCCCTGACAACACTCCCCCTCAAGCTAGTGCGAAGATATCTATCATGCCCAGCTTGGATAACAGGTGCTCTAAGATCCCTTTAGTAACACCTTTAGTTAACACATCTGCAACTTGATCAGCAGTATGGACATACGGTGTGCAAATAAGTCCCTGACCAAGCTTCTCTTTGATGAAGTGACGGTCTACCTCAATGTGCTTTGTCCTGTCGTGTTGAACTGGATTATGAGCAATGCTAATGGCTGCTTTATTGTCACAATACAGTTGCATAGACCCTTTGACAGGATATCCGAGCTCACTGAGCATAGTCTTCAACCATAGAAGCTCACATACACCATGAGCCATAGAACGGTACTCTACTTCGGCACTGGAGCGGGCGACAACTGGTTGCTTCTTGCTGCGCCAAGACACCAGATTACCTCCCACATACGTGCAGTACCCTGATGTGGAACGTCTGTCAGTGACTGAACCTGCCCAGTCAGCGTCTGTATAAGCTTCAACTCGCAGGTGTCCATTCTTACTAAACAGGATACCCTTCCCAGGAGCCCCCTTAAGATAGCGTAACACTCGGTGTGCTGCTTCAAGATGTGGAGAGCGAGGTGCATGCATGAACTGACTGATGACACTGACTGCATATGCAATATCTGGTCGTGTCAGCGAAAGGTAGATGAGACGCCCAACAAGTCTCTGGAATTGGCCTGTATCAGCAATGGGATCCCCATCAACAAGATTCAGCTGATGTTGCTGCTCTATAGTCGTATCGGCTAGTTTAGCTCCCAAGTTTCCCGACTCTTGAAGGAGATCAAGTACATACTTTCTTTGTGAGATGAACACACCCTGCTTTGACCTAGCAACCTCAATGCCCAGAAAGTATCTCAAGGTTCCCAGATCCTTGATTTCGAACTCTGTGCCAAGGTATTTTTTCAATCTGCAAACCTCATCTGGGTCATCTCCTGTGACCACGATATCATCCACATACACAATAAGAGCAGTAAGACGACCTTGACTTCTCTTAATGAAAAGAGTGTGGTCCGCCTGACTCTGCGAGTAGCCAATCTTCTTGACTACGGAACTGAACCTCTCGAACCAAGCCCTTGGTGACTGTTTAAGCCCATACAAGGCTTTCTTCAGTCTGCACACAAGTTCCTTACTCCCAGTCGGACTGAACCCTGGAGGACCTGTCATGTAGACCTCTTCCTCTAGATCGCCATGGAGGAAGGTATTCTTGACATCCAACTGGTGGAGGGGCCAAGAAAAATTGCCGCGAGAGATAACAGAACTCGAACTAAGTTCATCTTGGCCACAGGAGCAAACGTCTCCTGGTAGTCAATCCCATAAGTCTGTGTGTACCCTTTTGCAACGAGACGGGCCTTGTACCTGTCGATGCTTCCATCTGCTTTGTATTTCACTGTATATACCTACTTGCACCCCACAGGTTTCTTTCCTCTAGGCAATGGAACCAAATCCCAAGTACCATTCTTTTCTAGAGCTGCCATCTCCTCTAGCATGGCTGCTTTCCACTGAGGCTGGCTGAGGGCATCTGAGACACCGGATGGCAAAGCGACACTGGATAGGGAAGTAGCAAATGCCCTGTAGGATGGTGAGAGCTGCTGATAGGAAACAAAGTGAGAGATAGGGTGCTTGGTAACACAGTTCCGAACACCCTTCCGATGAGCAATAGGTACATCAATGTCTATGGGAAGGATAGTAGAAGGAGCAACAGACATATCATCATGAGGATCACTGAGGACACGATTACCTGGATCGAGTTAGATTTCTTGGCAGTGAGCTTGGATGGTGGACTGTTTCTCTTTTTGACGTCGTCTGGCATATGTCTTCAGCTGCGAATCCTATGGCACAGTGTCAGTAGGAGATAAGGACAAGGGTACAGGAGACTCATTAGGCAAATCAAGGGGTACTGGTTGAGGAATCTCCCCCTGTGGAGGTATCGGACTCTCGTCAATACTCCCAAGCTCCCCCTGACGAGAAGTCCGATCAACTGAGAAGAAGGGAAGACTCTCAAAAAAGGTAACATCTAGAGAAACAAACCGACGACGAGTAGAGGGATGGAAACACCGATATCCCTTCTGAGTGGACGAATAGCCAAGGAACACACATCGAACGGCTTTCGAATCTAACTTGTCCTTCCTGTGATGGGCGTGAACATAGCAAACACAACCAAAGACCTTAGGTGAAATGGAGAACACAGGACAGGAAGGAAACACGAGTGAAAGGGGAAATTTCGACCCCAAGACACGAGAGGGCATCCAATTTATCAAGTAGGATGCCGTCAACACAGCGTCAGCCCAATAACCCTTGGGTACCAAGAAGAAGTGCCCTAGCAACCTCCAGGACATGGCGATGCTTTCGCTCAGCGGTCCCATTCTGTTGAGGTGTATCGGCACATGAAGTCTGATGAAGAATTCCATGCTCTTCAAAGTAGGAGGCAAGGCCACTGTACATGTATTCCCCCCCATTGTCAGTGCGTAGGACTTTTAGGGTGGTGCCCAATTGATTGCACACCATTTTATGGAAGGTCTGAAAGATAGTATGCACCTCATTTTTTGATTTCATAAAGTAGATCCAAGTGTAACGACTATAGTCATCCACAAAAACCACAAAGTAGCGAAAACCAAAGATAGAAGTGGTGGGATTGGGTCCCCAAACATCAGAGTGCACAAGCTGTAAAGGAAACGTACTTGTTTCATTACTGGTCGGAAAAGACATCCGACATTGTTTTGCAAGTACACAAGTTTCACAGTTGAACTCAAAAAATGGAATAGACGCAAACTGAGGTAACAGACTCTTCATGACTGAAAGCGGTAAATGACCTAGCCTGTTATGCCATCGCATTAACAGGTCTTTATTAACGCTAGAACTACTGACATTGGCACTAGACTGATGTGCAGCAGAATATGAAGTCGGCTGGCTATCGAGCAGGTACAATCCACCATCCTCACGACCTCTGCCAATCATCCGCCTCGTCTCCAAGTCCTGAAAAACACAGTGAGTAGGAAAAAAGGTAACATTGCAGTTTAGGCTCTTAGTAAGATGGCTAACAGAAAACAGGTTAGTGGTGAATTTAGGAACATGAAGTACAGAGGATAAAGACAAAGTGGGTGTGGCAGAGATAGTGCCCTTTCCTGAGATAGAGGAGAAGGTGCCATCGGCTACGCGGACCTTGTCCTTACCTGAGCAGATATTATAGGTGGAGAAAAGGGATGGCATACCAGTCATATGATCGGAGGCACCAGAGTCAATGATCCAGGAAGGACCAATGGGTGCCGTAGACACATGGTGGGCTGAATGGGATGTACCTGTCTGAGCAAATGATGATGTAGGTGGGGAAGGGCCATCAAGCTGAGTAATTGTCGAAGCCTGTCAATGTCCATGCTAGAGAAGGTATTGGACTGCCCAGAGGAAGGGGTCACATAGAGGAATCTTGGCTGGTGGCATGAGCGGCTGAGGTTCCATGTTTGCTATCAGAGGGCTTCTTTGAGGAGCCTTGCTTCCCCCCAGAGAACTGTGCAGGACGACCATGAAGACTCCAGCAGGTCTCCCGAGTGTGGCGACGCTTGCCACAGTGATCACATCTGAGTCGATCACGATCATCAAGATCCCCATCCTTCTTGGATGTGGGTTTCCTCAATTTCTGAGTGGCCAAGGCAGACTTCTCAGATCAATGAACATCAGCATCTGTCTTAGAGCTCATGGCTCTCCTCCTGCTGTCCTCGCTCTGGATGTAGGAGTAGACCTGTGCAATGGTCGACAGCGGTGGATCTCTGCCCAAGATGTTGGCTCGAACCTGCTCATAGCTCTGGTTCAAGCCGCCAAGAAACTCGAATATGCGTCCGCGCACAATCATCTTTCGGAACTCCGTAGCATCCTTGGTACATGCAGGGTTGTAGGTCTGGTAGTGATCTACCTCTTTCCACTTGCTGCGTAACGTAGCGTAGTATGATCCCAAAGGAAGATCGCCTTGCTTCAGATGTGCTATCTCCTGCTGAAGTTCATACATCCTAGCAAAATTTCCATCTTGGGAGTAGGTCTGAGATGCCGTGTCCCATATATCCTTGGCAGTCGGGAGAAAGAGGAAGCCTGTGCTGATCGATGGATGCATGGAATGAAGCAGCCATGACATGACCATCGAATTTTCCGCTTCCCACTTCTCAAACGTGGCATCGGAGGAATCAGGTGCAGTGATGCGTCCAGTGATATAGCCGGCTTTGCCTCGTCCGGTGATGTACATTTTGGCAGATTGAGACCATGCGAGGTAGTTGGTCCCGTCGAGTTTCACCATAGTGATCTGTTGGCTCGGGCTGTGATCACCATGACTTTCCAGACTGGGTGGGGCAACAATGATCTCTGACTTGGTAGAAGATGACTCCTCAGATGTACTCATGGTAGTAGAGAAGACTTTTCTGATAAGAAATTACCCGAACTGCTGCTGCGGAGGTGCAAATCACCTTTTTTATTTTTAAAGCCTCTTGCTCGCGTTGCTCGCAGGATTCAGACCTTTTTGGAACAACTCCTTTATAGATTTTCTATTGGAGAAAAAACCACTCGCGGGAAACTTATGAATGGTTCCGATGACCTAAAAAGGTTCCTGGATAGGTGCGGTAGCACTAGGGAGACGTTCCGGGCTCCTCTGAGACTTGCGGCTAGGTCCAGATGGTCTTCTCTGACCTTTTGGAAGGGGCGGTTAGGCTTGGTGGCTCTTTTCCAGCCTTCTGGAGTGGGCGGCTATGCCTGATAGCTCTTCTCCAGGCTTCTAGAGTGGGCGGCTAGGCCTGGGAGAACTTCTCCAACCTTTTGGAGTGGGCGGCTAGGGTTTCAGACTCTTCTAAAGCCTGCGGCTATCCACGGGAGATGATCTCCTTCTTTGGAAAGCCCTTCGCATCGAATTTCGCAATCCCTAGGGTTCTTCAGACCTCTAGGATTGAGCTATGGTTACATAACCATGCTCTGATACCATGTTGTAATCTTGGATCGTAACCAGGATAAGAGATTATGGTTAGAGATGGAAGAGAGGAGAGGAGAAGAGAATTGGGGGAAGAGGAGAAATCGTGTAGAGCTTAGAATAGCCTACACGATTTCACCCAATATATATATTAAGTGAAGTTTTATAATATTACAAGGGCCCCCTGTAGAATATAAGATATTACAAGTAGGTCCCTGACAACAATTTCATTATTGTTTGATGTGTTCCAACCTGCCCAATGCTTGCTGATGTGTTCATGGAGCCACTTTTAGGAGAATGGACTAAAGCAGGAGACAAAGGCTTCCCTTTAGTCAAGAAGAAGATGCCTTAGAGAAAAGAAAAATGCTCCTATACTCACCTTGCCAAATTTTAATAAAGTTTTACAAGTAGATTGCGAGGCTTTGCACATGCTTATAGGTGCTGTCCTAAGTCAAGAGGGACAACCTAAGGCATTCTTTAGTGAAGAGATGATTTTTGCCTTTTGTTTTATTTTTGGTTATATTTGTTGTACTTTAATATGCCTAAGATTCTTTACACATCATGTACTCAAGTATATGCAGTACTAATACTTGCCCAAGCCATAATTCTAGGCTTCCTACAATTTATGCTCTTTAAAGAATTCCCTAATTGTGATGTTTGTTCTGGAAATTGCTGATCCAGGTGTTAGAGACACTCAGTAAAAATTGTGGTGAAAGCGTGTTTCAGCAGATTGTTGAGCGTGATATCTTACATGAAATGGTCAAGATAGTGAAGAAGAAGGTTGCTTAGTTTCTCTATTTCTTTGATTTATCTTCTTAATTTGCATCTTGATGTCATATTTCCTGTTACTGATTTCCTCAAATTTCAACTTTGCAGCCCGACCTTAATGTAAGGGAAAAGATATTGATTCTCATAGATACATGGCAAGAAGCTTTTGGGGGACCTGGAGGAAGGTACCCCCAATACTATACTGCATATCATGAACTGAAGGTGCTCATCTTAACTTTTTCTTTTCTATGCTTTTGTTAACTTCAGATTTCTTTTGCAAAGAATTTTTTTTTTGATGTTGACCCCCTGCTGAAATTTACTTATGTAGGGTTGTGTTGGAATATATCTATATCCACAACTTATTCTTATTTTTTTTTTTCTGCTTTAGTGTTTTAGCATTTAATTTTAGTACACCTCTGTTAGTTGTTGGGTTTAGACACTGAGTTGAATACCATGTATCAACTGTCTGTGTGGATCTGTAGATTGAGTGCCTCATCCTTATTTGAGTAATGCAAATTCAATTCTTCCTTGTACATTAATTATTAGATTGTTCTCGTACGCTAATTGGAGGATTTCTTTCACCTGACATGTGCTTATCTCTTGGGAACAAAATATCTGGAACCATTGAATATATAGAATATTATTTGTTTATTGGTAGATATTGCTTAGCTCATTGTATTTTAGTATTTGACATTATCAGCTGTTATCCATGATATTTGTTGTCCCTTCGACTGGGGCAGTGTTTCATTCCTGGTTGTTTGTTTGTTCCTCTAATCCTTCTTTTGGAATGGGTACGTCGTAGACAAAATGTACTAGAAGTATATGTAGTACAATAATACACCATTCCAAATGGCATGTTTAGCTAACACACATTTAGATGGGGACTAAAAGATAGCATGCACCTCATTCTTAGATCTCATGAGATAAATCCAAGTATAGCGACTGTAATCATCCACAAAGTAGAGGTAGTGGGGTTGGGTCCCCAAACATTAGAATGCACAAGCTGTAAAAGAAATACTTTTATTATTACTGGTCAGGAAAGACACCTGACATTGTTTTGCAATTTAACTTAAATGACGGAACGTATGCAAACTGAGGTAACATACTCTTCAAGACCAGTAAATGACCAAGCTTGTTATGCCAACGCACTAACATGTTTTTATTGACTCTAGAACTATTGACACTCGCACTGGACTGATGTGTAACAGAATATGGAGTCGGCTGGCTATTGAGCAGGTACAATCTACCATCCTCACGACCACTGCCAATCATCCGCCTCGTCTCCAAATCCTGAAAAAATAGTGAATCAGAAAAAGGTAACGTTGTAATTTAGTTTCTTAGTAAGATGGCTAAAAGAAAGCAGGTTCGTGGTGAATTTAGGAACATGAAACACATAGGTTAAAGGTAAGGTGGGTGTGGTAGAGATAATTCCCTTCGTTGAGATAGAGGAGAAAGTGCCATCTGCCACTCGAACCTTATCCTTACTTGAGCAGATATGATAGGTGGAGAAAAGTGAGGGCATACCAGTCATATGGTCGTAGGCACCAGAATCAATGATCTAGGATGGACCAATGGATGCCGTAGACACATAGTGGACTGAGTGGCATGTACCTGTCTGAGCAAAGGCAGATGTAAACGTTGTAGGACCATCGAGCTGAGTAAGGAGCTGTCAAAGCCTGTCTAGGTCCATGCCAGAGATGGTACTAGGCTGTCCAGAGGAAGGTGTCACATCGAAAGACTCTTGACTGATAGCATGAGCGGCTGAGGTCCCCTATTTGACACCAAAAAGCTTCCTATGTGGGCCCTACTTGCCCCCAGTGAACTGTGTGGGATGACTACAAAGACTCTAGCAAGTCTCTTGAGTGTGGTGACGCATGCCACAGTGATCACATTGAAGTCTCTCTCGATCATCAGATTCCCCATTTTTCTTAGATGCAGGTTTGTTCTATTTTTGAGTAGCCAAGCTGGGAAGGAATGCCAATATCTATCTTGGAGCCCATGGCTCTCCTTATTCTGGACGTAGGAATAGACCTGTGCGAGGGATGTTGGTGGCGGGTCTCTGCCCAAGATATTACCCCGAGCTTGCTCATAGCTCTGGTTCAAACCACCAAGAAACTCAAATATGCGAGTACGCACGTTCATTTTTTGGAACTCCGTAGCGTCAGTGGTACAGGCAAGGGTGTAGGTTTGGTAGTGATCTACCTCTTCCCACTTGCTACGTAAAGCAGTGTAGTACGATCCCAAGGGGAGATCTCCTTGCTTTAGACGTGCTATCTCCTGTTGAAGTTCATACATCTGAGCAAAATTCTCAGCCTGTGAATAGGTTTGAGAGACAGCCTCCCATATATCCTTGGTTGGAAGGAAGAGGCAGCCTTTGCTGATTGACAGATGCATGGAATGGAGCAGCCATTACACGACCATCGAATTTTCTGCTTCACATTTGTTAAACGTGGCCTTGGATATGTCAGGTGCAGTGACTCCTCCGGTGATATAGCTAACCTTTCCTCGTCCTGTGATGTACATCTTGGCTGATTGAGACTACTCAAGGTAGTTGGTCTCGTCAATCTTCACCGTGGTGATCTGAAGGCCTGGACTGTGATCACCATGACTCCCTAGATTGGGAGGGGCAACAATAATCTTTGACTTGGCAGATGATGACTCTTCAGATGTACTCATGATAGTAGAGAAGACTTTTCTGATGAATAAAACAACTTGGACTGATTAGAAGTTAGCCGAATTGCTGCTGGGGAGGTGCAAATCACCCTCGTTTTATTTGAAAGCCTCTTGCGAGCAACGCTTGTAGGATTTAGACCTTTTAGGAACAACTCCTTTAATGATTTTCTATTGGACAAAAAAACCCACGGGAGACCCGTGAACAATTCCGGAGACTTAAAAAGGTTACTGGATAGGTGCGACTGCACTTGGGAGGTGTAGTTGCACCTGAGAGAGTTTCTGGGCTCCTCTGAGATTTGCGGCTAGGACCCGAGGGTATTCTCTGACCTTCTAGAAGGGGCGGCTAGGCTGGGGGCTCTTCTCCTGCCTTCTAGAGTGAGCGGCGAGGCCTGATGGCTCTTCTCTAGCCTTCTGGAGTCAGCGGCTATGCCTGGTAGCTCTTCTCCAGACTTCTGGAGTGGGCGGCTAGGCCTGAAGGCTCTTATCCAGCCTTTTGGAGATGGCGGCTAGGCCTGGTGGCTCTTCTCTAAGTTTCTGGAGTGGGTGGCTAGGCCTGGAGGCTCTTCTCCAACCTTCTGGAGGTGGCGGCTAGGGTTTCTAGACCCTCTGGAACGTGCTGCTGCCCATGGGAGATGATCTCCTCCTTTGGAAAGCCTTTCTCTTCATATTCAACACTCCCTAGGGTTTTCTTTGACCAATAGGATTGAGTCATGGCTACACAGCCATGCTCTGATACCATGTTGTAACTTAGATCGTAACCAGAATAAGAATCAAGAGATTTGGTTTAGAGAGATGTGAGAGAAGAGAAGAAGATTGGGGAAGATACGAAATCGTGTAGAGCATGGAAAATCCTACACGATTTCACCTAATATATATATATTAAGTGAACAGTTCACTAATTACAAGGACCCCCCTGCAGAATATAACGTATTACAAGTATTTGACAACACTACGTGCCACATGGATTGCAAAAATCATAACTCAATGATTATGCGTTATAATTATTTGAGCCTATACTTTTTGGAAACTAGACAGAAAATAGGTTTCTCGAAAAATGTAATAAAAATCAGAACTCACAAGATTCTTCATAAAATATCAGTCACAAGAACAGTGTACTGTCAACCGAAATGCAGGTGACTACACGTAATGTCTTCATTCAAAAATTCATAGTTAATTTATTATAACTTAATATCATAAGTCTAGACTTTTGGGAAATTAGACAATTTTTTTAGAAAAATATAATAAAAATCAAGACACAATATTTTATATAAAAAGATCTGTTGCAAAACAAAACAATATAAATCCAGAATACAGGTGATGGCATATACACCCTGATCACCCATAAAATTTAAAATAATAAACAATATTCTAAAAACCCCAATTTTTGTGCAAATATAGATTTGGGTTTCATGAAGCCTTAAAAAAAAATTCACATTTTTTCGAGATCTACAGAATATTTCACGAATTTTCTTAGAAGACCGCGCTGAGCAGGCAGATTTAAGTACATGATCCGACCAATACCATAACATGAAATAAAACAATTATTGGTGCACAACAAAGCATACTACGTAAAATAAAATGAGACATGGAAGGAGAACTTGCCTTAAATCGCTTCTGTAGAACAAATGTAGGAGAAAATCACAAGCAAATCCCTTTTTCTTCTCCTTCCTCTCTTCTTCTTCTTTTCTTCTTTAGGGATCCTCAAACCCTAGCTGACATCTTCTCTCTTTCTCTCTTCTATCTCAGATTTTCTTTAAGCAACTGAAAGAGTGGAGAACAGCCTAGCCGTCTCCCTCTTAATCAAGTCTTCTCTCTATCTAGGTTTCCTAATTAAGTTCAAATTCTTCTAGGGTTTCCCCCATCTAGATTTTTTTCTAATTGAGTTGAAACTCTTCTAGGGTTATACCCTGCCAAAGTCGGCCCCCTCTCTTTCTTATTTTAAGTGTGGGGCGCCTCCCACTACAATCTTAATTATATCATTGAATTTTTTTATTAATTACCCATAAGCCTTAATTAATTTCTAATTATTAGTATTAAGCCACCAAGTCCTTGTTTGGTTCCAAGTTTAATATCACACAAGCTTAATTTAGAATCAACCATACACCCTAATTAATGTAACATAAACAATTTTTTAATGCTAGCATGTGACACACGTCATCAATTTAATTACACGCAATACGAGGAGAAAAATGACATGCAAAATTTTAGCCGGGGCATTACATGGGTTTATACGGCTGGGTACATTTGCAGTTTAATGGAGAAGGGATAGAGAGGAGTTTACTATGCTTTTTCTTTGTCACCTAAGAGGTTTGCCTAAACCCTTATTTCTAGACTCTAGATTAGATTTTCCATCTACAATCCTAAGGCTTCTAAAACCCTATGGTAGTTTTCTTTTATTGCTTAATGATTAATATCGAATTCCGTTGCTGTACGTTTCTTCCCTTCACTCTCTTGACTTTGCACTCCTTTCTGATGACAACTTCATGTTATTTGCGGAGTTCTATTTCAGCCTTCTCACATATTCAATGGTTCCACATTCTATTTGAATACATGCTTATGCATTTCTTTTGTTTCTTCTATTCAACTGTCAATATTTTGTTTTCAGTTCTTTTCTGTGTACTGCGCATATCTCTTCAATAGGGAAAGCCAGTGAAGGATGTTGGCATTGAGTGGTTGCATTGAATTCAAACCTATTTTCCATGGAATATTGTTGGAGTCATCACCGCTTTTCTTGAGAAATGACATGTCAGACTTGCTTTCCCTTACACTGTGATTAAGAATATGAAGTTGAAAGATATGATTTACTTCTGCACTTTTGCGGGATGCCCATGTGCTCATTAGTATCTTAATTGAGAAATTAAGTCACTTCTTGTTCTTTATTGCCAGCATTATTTTTCCAAGACTTAGTGCACCAATTGGTTGCTAGTTTAGTGCTTAGAAATTGTTTTATTATTTTTTTGTCATGATTCATTGAATCCTACTACTGAATGAATTGATTCTTTTTAATAATTGGCAGTCTTTTGGAGTAGAATTCCCACCCCGTTCAGAGAACAGTGTACCCTTGTTTACTCCACCCCAAACCCAGCCAATACTTAATTCTCCGTCAATGTATGATGATGTAGCCATTGAGGCTTCTCTTCAAGCCGATGTTTCTGGTCTCAGGTACTGTTCGCACTATTAGATTGCAAGATCTATGCTTCCATTTTGTATGTCGTACTGTTGTCTCTTCACCATTTATTATAGTGATTTGAGAGTTAATGAAATGGATCTCATTAGAATAATGCTTCCACTTCCATTCTACCCAGCCATGGTGGCACAATCATAATATTTTGGTTTCAATTTTTCTTTGGCATTTCAGAGTACACACTATTAAGATTTTAATTTCATGTTGAACCACTGCAATTATCTCCTTGAATATTTACAGATGCTTTTTGTTGGTCTAAGCTGATTTATATAACATTTAATCACAATTTATATGTTATTATGCTGTTATTGTTATGGAAAAATGTATGATAGAACTGAGGTCCATGAGTCGATCTTCCATGAATTCTACCCTTGTACATCCCGTAGACATATTGATTTAGATCGTTTAATCAGTGTCACACCTCTTCAATGCAGGCTAACCGAAATCTCTGTCTCAAATCAGATTGCCTGTACACTTCGTGTATGCGTTTTCTTTTCTTTTTTAGATTGTTAACCTTAAAGATTTTTGGCCACCCAAATTTTAGCTCAAGATCGAGGGGTTCTAGTCAGTCTAATAATTGGGTTATGCTACATCCGATAGGTGGTGCGTTGATTGAACGGTCTAGGTCATTATTGAGTTGAATGACCATATGTTTGGTATGGGCATTAAGGTCCATCAGAGCAGAAAATTAGGATATCAAGAAAGAAAATGTACATAGAATGAGCTTTGCTGTGATGAGATGTTGAGATGGATGAATGTAAATACTAGGAATGATGAAACCAGAATGAGTGCATCTGAGAGAACCTATGAGTAGCCTTACTAGGTGGTTAGATGGTTTTGGTCATGTGCAACTAAGACCGTTGACGCTATCGATGAGAAGGGGCACCCTGGTACAGGTTGAAGGCTCTAAAATGGGAGGAGGAAGGCTGCGAAGGACGTGGGTCGGGGTAGTGTACAAATGATTTTAAGGAGCATGCTCTAATGAAGGATATGGACCTTTGTAGAGTTGATGTAATTTAGGGTTTTAAAATAACCGTAAACTACAATCAACAAGGGATGATTCGAATAATAAGAAGAATAGCACAATGAAATATTTAAAAAACTGAAAAGTCACAAAGAATTTGAAATATCCAATGAAATATTTGGTATCAGCCGACAACATCACTAATCAGTCTCACACATTCAGGTCTATTATTTAGATGAGCTATGCATGCATGGGGGTAAAATCTGGACGTTTTGATTTAAAAGTAAACATTAGTGAGAATGCTGCCTAGTCCATTGATTTTCCACCTCACACCTTAAAGATGATGCTCTCAGGACTTGCAATACAAAGCCCCTACAAGATCTTTGACACCGAGTAATCGAAGAGTTTTGCAAGAAGAAAAGTAAGTATAGGAACATGGAGATGAAGAAGGATTTGACCCCACAGATTGCCGGTGATAAGCCGGAGGAAGGTGAGGATGACGTCAAGTCATCATGCCCCTTATGCCCTGGGACACGCGTACTACAATGGCCGCGACAAAGGGTCGTATTCCCGTGAGGGTGAGCTAACCCCAAAAACTCGTCCTCTGTTCGGATTGCAAGCTGCAACTCGCCTGCATTAAGCCGGAATCGCTAGTAATTGCCGGTCAGCCATACGGCGGTGAATTCGTTACCGGGACTTGTACACACTGTTATCAGATACGTATCTATACGTATTTTCATGTATTAGGGGTAGTTCTGTAAATACCCCTTTTGAGGGGTATTTTTGTCTTTTGTAATGTTCTCCATATAAATAAGATTTATGGAGTCATTGACCAAATCACATGACATCCTTCTCTCTTTGATTCTCTAAACCTGACCCTAACCCTAATCACCATTGCAACTTATTGCCTGTCTTGTCCACATTTTCTAGTTTGGTGATTGCCAATGGATATGCTTTCCTTTTTAGCATGCCTACATGTGCTAGTTCTCTTATGTCATTTACCTACTCTTGTCATCTACCCTCAACACTGCAATCTTCTACTAGTAGTAGTAGGATAGCTTTTGTTTTATGTTGGCATGCCTGTCTAGGGGATGTCTCCTTTGAGTACCTAAAACTCTTATTTCCAGCTTTATTTACTTTTGTTTCATTGGCTTTCTATTTTGTTACCTTTGTAGATGACTATACTAGGTGTACATGGGTTTATCTCATGAAAACCAAATATGAGATTCATTCCATCTTTAAAGGTTTTCATAAGATGATCCAAACCCAGTATGGTGTTTTCATCAAGGTCCTTCGTTCTGACTAATGTGGAGAATATATGTATGGGGGTCTTCAACAGTATTTTTTAGACCATTGGATTTGTCACCAGAATTCCTGTAGTTACACCCCTCAACAAAATGTTGTAGTTGAAAGAAAAATGCGTCATTTGACTGAGGTAGCTCGATCTTTTTTGATTGGCTCCAAGGTCCCAAAACCCTATTGGTCCGATATTGTGTTGACTACCTATTTGACTAACAGAATGCCATCTCGTGTGCTTCAATTCAAGTCTCCTTTATCCTAGTTCTTCCCTATTCGTGGTTCCACCTCGCATCGTTGGAAGTGTATGTTATGTACATATCCTGGGTCCCCATCGCATCAAACTAGATCCCAAAGCACTTAAGTGTGTCTTTCTTAGTTACTCTTCTACACATAAAGGGTATAAGTGTTTCCATCCATCATCAGGGAAGAAGTTTGTGTCTATAGATGTCACCTTTCGTGAGGATTTGTCTTTTTTCTCCCCCGCTTCTCTTCAAGGGGAGAGTTGTAGTGAAGAGAGGTGGAATGTTCCTCTTCTTGTTATATCCCTATCTCATCCTCTAGAGTTTGAGAGGTCTCCACCTACTCATACTACTAGTGTGATTGATAGTGCTCTTGGAGCTCAAAAGGAGCTCAAAGTCTATAGTAGGAGCGAGAAAGCCACAACTAATCCAATTCCAGTGGTTCCTTCCTTGGATCCAGGTAATCCTTCCTCTCTCTCTCTATACTTGTTATTTCCCATTCTACTGATGATTCTGATTTTCCCATTGCTTTGAGAAAAGGCACCAGGAGTTGTACTCAACATCCATTGGGTAACTGTGTTTCATATGATGCCTTTTCCCCCTCGTACAAGGCCTTTGTCACATTGGTTTCCACTATTCCTATTCGCTCTTCCGTGGCAGAAGGGTTGGCACACCCTATATGGAAAGTTGCTATGGTAGAAGAACTGAAGGCCTTGGATAAAAATAAAACATGAGAGCTCGTCGTACTAAGAGGCAAGAAGCCTGTTGGATGCAGATGGGTGTTCACAGTGAAGTACAAGGTCTATGGCTCAATGGAGAAGTACAAGGCAGGACTAGCAACCAAGGGGTACAATTAAAACTTATGAGATTGACTATGTGGAGACCTTTGCACCTGTAGCAAAGATGAACTCCATCAGGGTGTTGTTGTCCTGGCATCAAACCAAGCATGGCTTTTGCATCAGCTGGATGTGAAGAATGCATTTCTTCGTGGTGATTTGCATGCCCCACCAGGGGACCTAGTCACAAAAATCTCCAAAAATCTCCGATTTTTTGAATTCACGAATCAATCGCCGATTAGTTGGCAAAATCGGTAAAATCTCCAATTAATCAAAAAACTCGGTGGTTAATCAGCGATTTTGCCGAATTTTGCCGATTAATCTACTGAGACCCATTTTTCCTCCTTTTGATTTCGAATTTGCCGATTTTGGAATTATGAATGATGTATCATGCATATGAGTTATGACTTATTACTATGGAATTATAGATGTGCTTTTCATCACATAAATGTGTTTTGTTAAAATAAACATTTCTAACTTGAAAAATGCCATGATACATTTTTTATTTTTGTAGATTTCTGCCGATTTTTACCGAATTTATCCGAATTTTCCCGACTTGACCCCTTGCCTATTTATTGCCGAATCCCG
Organism: Euptelea pleiosperma; assembly: GCA_035048495.1. Taxonomy (NCBI): domain Eukaryota; kingdom Viridiplantae; phylum Streptophyta; class Magnoliopsida; order Ranunculales; family Eupteleaceae; genus Euptelea; species Euptelea pleiosperma. The sequence goes on along the minus strand of CM068542.1, from coordinate 23,489,978 downwards.
ACTTTGTGACTATGCTAGGGGATAACAGCAAGGTGTGTTGACTGAGGAAAGCCTTCTATGGGCTTAAGCAATCTTCAAGAGCATGGTTCGAGATGTTCACCCTAGCAGTGAGGAAGCTTGGTTATACTCAAAGCCAAGCCGATCACACCCTATTCGTGAAGCACTTACGGAAGAGTACCACTGCCCTCATCGTTTATGTTGATGACATTATTCTAACAGGGAATGATGCAGAAGAGGTGATCAAGCTGAAGAGTCACCTCGTAGGGGAGTTTGAGACGAAAGATCTTTGATTTCTCAAGTACTTTCTAGGCATAGAGGTTGCAAGATCCAGCCAAGGGATCTTCATCTCACAAAGGAAGTATGTCCTTGATCTGTTGAAGGACTCTGGCAAGCTGGGAGCCAAACCAGTGGAAACTCCCATAGAGTAGAACCATAAGTTGGCCGACTCGAGTAGTGAGCCTCTATTGGATGTGGGGTTTTCAAAGATTGTTTGGGAGGTTGATTTATTTCTCCTTGACTCAACGAGACATTGCCTATACAGTCAGCGTTATCATCTTGTACATGCATTCACCTAGGGAGATTCACTTAGAGGCATCACACAGGATTTTGAGATATCTCAAGTCTGACCCTAGCCGAGGCTTTCTCTTCAAGAAGAATGGTCACATGAGAGTATGACTCACATGAGAGTAGAGTCATACACTGATGCAGATTGGGTTGGTGCCAAGGATGACAGGAGATCTACCTCAGACTATTGCACCTTTGTTGGGGGCAATCTGGTTACTTGGAGGAGCAAGAAGCAACCTATAGTTGCCAGTCCAGTGTAGAGGCAGAGTGTAGGGCAATGGCCCATGGCTTGTGTGAGATGCTTTGGTTGAAGATGTTGGTCGCTGAGATTGGCTTTCCAGTCTTGGGGTCTGTGAGCTTGTATTGTGACAACAAGACTGCCATCAGCATTGCTCACAATCTAGTACAACATGATCGGGCTAAGCACATTGAGGTGGATCGTCACTTCATTAGGAAGAAGATTGTATCTGGGGAAGTATATATTCCTTTTGTGAAGACAGACGAGCAAGTTGCCGATGTCTTCACTAAGGGAGTTCCTAGTTGGCAACTTCACAGATGTCTATGCAAGATGGGCATGAGAGATGTCTATGCACCAACTTGAGGGGGAGTGTTTTCAGATACGTATTTATACGTATTCTCATGTATTAGGGGTAGTTTTGTAAATACCCCCATTTGAGAGGTATTTTTGTCTTTTGTAATGTTCTCCATATAAATAAGATTTATGGAGGCATGTGACCAAATCACATGACATCCTTCTCTCTCTTTTCTCTCGTCTCTTTCATTCTCTAAACTTGACCCTAACCCTAATCACCATTGCAACTTACTGCCTGTCTTGTCCACATTTTCTAGTTTGGTGATTGCCAAGGGATATGCTTTCCTTTTTGCATGCCTACGTGTGCTAGTTCTCTTTTGTCATCTACCTACTCTTGACACCACCTTCACCATGACATCATCCTACTATGAGCGCTAGAATTGGCCTTAAATTTTGGGTCCTATTTCTTTGGCTTGCAAGGTGCTGATCTCTGTAGGTCAATTTTGGTTCTCCAATTGTAACTTTATTTGGTTCAAGTCTCCGAGGGTTAGGTTGGTACCTTGATTCTTAGCAATCTGACTTCACCTTGGCTTGATCTCATTTTCCAGCAATTCTAAGTTAGAGTTGGTTGGAGGTTCCTTATATTGGTGCATGATGCTTGATGCTCCTTTACCAGGTATACAGTCCCAATGAGGTGGCTGTATTTTGGCACATACAACATGAAAGGAATAAAAAATAATTTATAATAAATATTTTTATTACTATGGAAAAAATAAAATTGAAAATATACATTAAAAATTGTTTATGATAAGCATATACATTTTAAAATTTGGAATCAACTGAAAACTAGGGGTGTCAATGGGTCGGTTCCGGTTCTCAAAATGATGGATCCGGAACCGGAACCGATTATTTGATTCCGATCGGTTCCAGTTCTGGTATCGGGTATATTGGTTGTAATCTCGATTCTAGTTCTTATCGGTTTTGGGTCTTTATTAAACTACCTAGAATCGGAACAATTATTTTTGGTTCTGGTTCCTTTTTAGTTGGTTCCCAAAAATTTGGAACTGGAACCGATGGTTCCGGTTTGGATTCGGTTATGGTTAAACGGATAAAATTGACACCCCTACCGATAACATCACTTTTTGGTCCCACGCATTTCGATCTATGGTTTGGATGATCTTTACATGAAAAGAGTAAAAAATAAAAAAATTATAATAAGTATTTTTATTTATTTAATAAATAATAAAAATAAATTTTTTTGGAAAAATGCATTGTAGTATTTGGAATTCACACACATCATTGATTACTCTTAATGCATTTAGATATATGGGTACACTTTATTTACAAGAAAAAATGTAAATATGAAAATACGCAATAAAATACATTAAAAATTGAGAATAACTGAAATTCCCTTTTAATTACCACGTAGGACAATTTTGGAAAAATGCATTGTAGGACAATTTTTAATTTCTCTGCGAATTTTATATGGATTAAAAATGATCACACAAGGCGGAAAATGATCAAACAACCAAATTAATAAACATCCACATAACAATATATGGGTAAATCTGAGATATGATGCAGGACATTTAACCAATACTCTCCAAAAGCCGCGACTGTTGTAGCGTTAGATTAAATTCCTTTATCTCATAGGATCTATCTAGGTTCTCAGTCGACACGACCCCTTGTGGGCCCATATCACACAGGCCACCCCACCCCAAGTGTGCCCCATTCACGCAGGCTGCCCCACTCGAGCCCGGTGTGAAAATGCCCTTGCATTAATCACCCCCGGTGAGGAGACTCGAACGTGAGACCTCTCGCTCTGATACCAAATTTGACGTAGGACGGGATACCGTTCCGCGATTTGAGAAGGAATGAAGAGGAGTTTACTATTTACGGCAGTATTCACGTGACACTATTCACAGCACTATTCACACAGCACTATTCACAGTGTTGTGGTATGATTTGGGTGGCATACCAGTCATATGATCGGAGGCACCAAAATCAATGATCCAGGAAGGACCAATGGGTGCCATAGACACATGGTGGGCTGAATGGAATGTACCTGTCTGAGCAAGGGATGTTGTAGGTGGGGAAGGGCCATCAAGCTGAGTAAGTAATTGTTGAAGCCTGTCAATGTCCATGCTAGAGAAGGTGTTGGACTGCCCAGAGGAAGGGGTCACATCAGAAGAATCTTGACTGGTGGCATGAGCGGCTGAGGTTCCATATTTGCTACCAGAGGGCTTCTTTGAGGAGCCTTCTTCCCCCCAGAGAACTGTGTGGGACGACCATGAAGACTCCAGTAGGTCTCTCGAGTGTGGTGACGCTTGCCACAGTGATCACATCTGAGTCGATCACGATTATCAAGATCCCCATCCTTCTTGGATGTGGGTTTGCTCAATTTCTGAGTGGCCAAGGCAGACTTTTCAGATAAATGAACATCAACATCTGTCTTAGAGCTCATGGCTCTCTTCCTGCTGTCCTCGCTCTGGATGTAGGAGTAGACCTGTGCAATGGTCAACGGCGGTGGATCTCTGCCCAAGATGTTGGCTCGAACCTGCTCATAGCTCTGGTTCAAGCTGCCAAGAAACTCGAATATGCGTCCGCGCACAGTCATCTTCCGGAACTTCGTATCATCCTTGGTACATGCAGGGGTGTAGGTTTGGTAGTGATCTACCTCTTCCCACTTGTTGCGTAACGCAGCGTAGTATGATCCCAAAGGAAGACCGCCTTGCTTCAGATGTGCTATCTCCTGTTGAAGTTCATACATCCTAGCAAAATTCCCATCTTGGGAGTAGGTCTGAGATGCAGTGTCCCATATATCTTGGGCAGTTGGGAGAAAGAGGAAGCTTGTGCTGATCGATGGATGCATGGAGTGAAGCAGCCATGACATGACCATCGAGTTTTCCGCTTCCCACTTCTCAAACGTGGCATCGGAAGAATCAGGTGCAATGACGCGTCCAATGATATAGCCGGCTTTGCCTCGTCCGGTGATGTACATCTTGGCAGATTGAGACCATGCGAGGTAGTTGGTCCCGTCGAGTTTCACCGTAGTGATTTGTAGGCCTGGGCTGTGATCACCATGACTTCCCAGACTGGGTGGGGCAACAATGATCTCTGACTTGGCAGAAGATGACTCTTCAGATGTACTCATGGTAGTAGAGAAGACTTCTCTGATAAGAAATCACCCGAACTGCTGCTGCGGAGGTGCAAATCACCTTTTTATTTTTAAAGCCTCAACGCGAGCAGGATTCAGACCTTTTTGGAACAACTCCTTTATAGATTTTCTATTGGAGAAAAAAACACCCGCGGGAAACTTGTGAATGGTTCCGGGGACCTAAAAAGGTTCTTGGATAGGTGCGGTAGCACTAGGGAGAGGTTCTGGGCTCCTCCGAGACTTGCGGCTAGGTCTAGAGGGTCTTCTCTAACCTTTTGGAAGGGGCGGCTAGGCTTGGTGGCTCTTCTCCACCCTTCTGGAGTGGGCGGCTATGCCTGATAGCTTTTCTCCAGGCTTCTGGGGTGGGCAGCTAGGCTTAGGAGAACTTCTCCAACCTTTTGGAGTGGGTGGCTAGGGTTTCAGACTTTTCTAAAGCCTGCGACTTTCCATGGGAGATGATCTCCTTCTTTGGAAAGCCCTTCGCATCGAATTTCGCAATCCCTAGGGTTCTTCAGACCTCTAGGATTGAGCCAAGGTTACATAACCATGCTCTGATACCATGTTGTAATCTTGGATCGTAACCATGATAAGAGATTAGGGTTAGAGATGGAAGAGAGGAGAGGAGAAGAGAATTGGGGGAAGATGAAAAATCGTGTAGAGCTTAGAATAGTCTACACGATTTCATCCAATATATATATTAAGTGAAGTTTTACAATATTACAAGGGCCCCCTCTAGAATATAAGATATTACAAGTAGGTCCCTGACAACACATATCACACATGCCACCCCACCCCAAGTGTGCCCCATTCACGCAGGCTGCCCCACTTGAGCCCGGTGTGAAAATGCCCCTGCATTAATCACCCCCGATGAGGAGATTCGAACGCGAGACCTCCCGTTCTGATACCACTTTGATGCAGGACATTTAACCAATACTCCCCAAAAGCCGCGACTGTTGGTAGCGTTAGATTAAATTCCTTTATCTCATAGGATCTATCTAGGTTCTTGGTCGACACGACCCCTCGTGGGCCCATATCACACAGGCCACCCCACCCCAAGTGTGCCCCATTCGCGCAGGCTGCCCCACTTGAGCCCGGTGTGAAAATGCCTCTGCATTAGACTAGGTATGCAAACATTCACAATCACATGAGACATTTATAGTTGTTCGGCAACTTCGCTCCTACGTCCACTGTCAATATTCAACACGAGTAATATTATATTATCTCAATCATGCATTACAACATATCCAATTGGAATAAATAATTAAATAATTATGATAACACTTAGTCTTAATTTAACGAGAATCACTTTTCGCTCACCTAGAGAGTCAGCCTAGGCTAGTAATATTAACGATCACACAAGGCGGAAAATGATCAAACAACCAAATTAATAAACATCCACAGAACAATATATGGATAAATCTGAGACTAGGTATGCAAACATTCACAATGACATGCGATAGATTTATAGTGGTTCGGCAACTCCGCACCTACGTCCACTGTCAATACTCAACACGAGTAATATTATATTATCTCAATCATGCATTACAACATATCCAATTGGAATAAATAATCAAATAACTAAGATAACACTTAGTCTCAATCTATCGAGAATCACCTCTCGCTCACCTAGAGAGTCAGCCTAGGCCAGTAGTCTATTTAGAGAAACTCTTTTCTCATGGATCTACAATCCTCAACTCAGTTAGATGAGTACTCACTCATCCACTAATCACAAATATTCAATGTTCATAAATTCGAATTCTATATAAAATGGTTTGACCATAGAGACACTTACCTTTAGATGAATACGATCAAATGGAGAATCATTGGAGAAGAATTCGCCTTAGAGACACTCTACCAAAGGTAATCCTCTTCTCGAAAGAAGATGCTTGTAGAAAACAATAGCTAATAGGCTCTTCAAACACTTAGAGCCTTCACAAGGAATACATTAGATTTGCTCAGGTGAAGCTCTCACAAATTCCAAATCTCTGGACTCAAAGGTTGATAATCAAAGGATGAGAGTTTAGAGATCTCTTGATTTGGTTAATTCTTATGAGAGAAGGCTCTAATTTATAATCCAGCCATCACTTAAGAGAAACGAACCTAAAAAAGCCGTTTGAAGGGCCAAAGTGCGCCTAAAACGTAGAAAAGATCGAGTCAAAACGAGATACGAAAGGGTGGGGTCGACCGCACAATTTGACCGGTCAACCAGATTTCGATCGACCGGTCGACTGGACTTCGATCACATGAGACATATTTATAGTGGTTCGGCAACTTCGCACCTACGTCCACTATCAATACTCAACACGAGTAATATTATATTATCTTAATCATGCATTACAACATATCCAATTGGAATAAATAATCAAATAACTAAGATAACACTTAGTCTTAATCTAATGAGAATCACTTCTCGCTTACCTAGAGAGTTAGCCTAGGCCAGTAATATTAATGATCACACAAGGCGGAAACAGATCAAACAACAAAATTAATAAACATCCACAGAACAATATATGGGTAAATCTGAGACTAGATATGCAAACATTCACAATGACATGCGATAGATTTATAGCGGTTCGGCAACTTCGCACCTACGTCCACTATTAATACTCAACACGAGTAATATTATATTATCTCAATCATGTATTACAACATATCCAATTGGAATAAATAATCAAATAATGAGATAACACTTAGTCTCAATCTAACGAGAATCACTTCTCGCTCACCTAGAGAGTCAGCCTAGGCTAGTAGTCTATTTAGATAAACTTTTTTCTCATGGATCTACAATCTCCAACTCAGTTAGATGAGTACTCACTCATCCACTAATCACAAATATTCAATGTTCATAAATTCGAATTTTATATAAAATGGTTTGATCATAGAGATACTTACATAGAGATACTTACCTTTAGATGAATACGATCAAATGGAGAATCCTTGGAGAAGAATTCGTCTTAGAGACACTCTGCCAAAGGTAATCTTCTTCTTGAAAGAAGATGCTTACAGAAAACAATAGCTAATAGTCTCTTTAAACACTTAGAGCCTTTACAAGGAATACATTAGATTTGCTCAGGCGAAGCTCTCACAAATTCCAAATTTCTGGACTCAAAGGATGATAATCAAAGGATGAGAGTTTAGAGATCTTTTGATTGGGTTAATTCTTATGAGAGGAGAAGGCTCTAATTTATAATCCAGCCATCACTTAAGAGAAACGAACAAAAAAAAGCCGTTTGAAGGGCCAAAGTACGCCTAAAATCGTAGAAAAGATCGAGTCAAAACGAGATACGAAAGGGTGGGATCGACTGCACAATTTGACTGGTCGACCGGACTTCGATCGGCCGCTCTTTTTGGCCGGTCGACCTAACAGGTCAGAACCGATTTCTTTCAGTTTTAAATGTCCGGTCGACTGCACCTTTTGACCGGTCGACCGGTCTGAGTTAATAGACTCCGGTTGGCTGCTCAAAGTGGTCAGTCGGCCGATCGTCGCAGACCTTCTCCGAAAAATACTCAACATCTAAATAATTTTTATCCTATGTCTACCGAATTATTTTATTTGAACTGTGAGACATCTAGGGTTAAATTTGATCCGCCGGCAAACGCGCGGTGTACCCTTATATGTACGCAAATATCCGCAACACGAGATTCTTTGATAGTTGTACGTTCATAGAGTGAGAACGTACTTTTAATCATTTGCTTTAAATCTTCATGGTTGAGCTTTGATTCTGTCTTTAATTGAGCTTGAACACTTAGGTTGTTGTTCTTCATCTTTAAGTCTTCTTTGAGTTGATGAAATCCACTTGATCTTCGATGCTTCAGTCTTCAGCAAACTTCTAAGTTCTAACTTAGCGATATAATATACAGAAGAGCTAAAGGTTCCTGGGATTGACAACCGAGACTTTTCAATAACAACATAAATTCTTCAAAATTTGATTAATCCTCTTAAAAACCCATGGATCTAGTCAACAATCCATGGATCTTTGATGAGGAAAAAGAGATTACCTACTTTGAAATGCAAATCCGCAATGTCGGCCCTTGTTCTCTCGTTTCAGCCAAATTGGCTTCAATATCTATGTTTATTGCTTGATTGCAAGAGATTATAGCTAGAGATAGAGATGTACAAGTTTTACAGCATTAATGGAGGGAGTTTTGATGAAAATAGGAGCGGTCTCTACCTGTTAACGAGTTTTATGTATGGCTTATTCATATCATCGATATGTATCAGACGAGATGAACGAGACAAAGCCAAGATGAACAAGTTGGGCAATACGAACCCTGATATGGTGTGATTCCTGAGCCCTCAAAGGATCTTATATTGGTCCTTGGCAAGACCGAGATGTATCGGTGTCGTTTGAGACTTGAGCCATGGAGAGGTTACTTGTTATTTTTTTTCCTGATTAATGTAAATGTTTGTGTGTCCAAATTCATTCTCCCATCTTCCTTTTTCCTCTTAAGGTGTTATAATTAGCTTGTAATTAACAAATTTAGCCCTATGAAAAGTGGGTTACAATTGGAAAAAATCTGGACCATCTATATCACCATTAACTTTGTCCACATTTGATAGTGTTAGAAATTTCAGAATAGGCTAATTTTTATTGAGGATGATCTCCATAGCGAGGAGACTATCCTCCCAAAAAATCAGCCTATATTTATACATAAAGTGCAGATTTTCGAGTTGCGTAGGATTCACTTCTCACGCAAGTCATCCAAATCCATACACGTGGCAACGTCGTTGTCAATCTGGACTTTCATGTGTTAGGGGACAACTGGGATTGGCCATGACCTGACATTCACACTTTTCACAGCATTTCTAACCACTAGATGTTTATAATTTGTTTTCTATGGTGCACTGACATGTAATAGATAATATACCTCTTAATCAAAGTTAATATACCTCCTTCGGAAGATAAGAGCGTTTAATCTTCTCTCAAACCTCTCCACGACCGGGTCCCAAATTGCTTTGGAACGGGAATTAGCTCCTAGGGGAAGGCCAAGGTAAACCGCTGGAAGAATACCAACACCACAACCCAGATCTGCAGCCAAAGAAGCCACATCTCCCACGTTCCCAAGTTGTAGTGAAGTAGATCCCATACACGTGGCCATGTAGTCATTGATCTAACTGTCTAGATGTTTGGTCACCCCTGGATTGGACATAGCTTCAAATTCCCATCTTTTGGAGAAATCTAACTGTCTAAACATTGATTTCTGCAATAATGATTTTGGATTATCGCTCTCGTGTTAAACAACCATTTACCCCAAAAGATCGACCTGTTAGGGAAAGGCGAAACAACTATGTATACCAACGGGTCGTCGGGCCAACACAATATGTGCACGGGAACAAATCATCCGCTAACACTCCCCCTCAGCGGGAATACACTCCGCTGGAGACTTGAACCCGCGACCTCCCAGGCCTTAAAGCTCCGATACCATGTTAAATAACCATTTACCCCAAAAGATCGACTTGTTAGGGAAAGGCGAAACAACTATGTATACCAACGGGTTGTCGGGCCAACACAATATGTGCGCGGGAACAAATCATCCGCTAACATCTAGCACCTTTTTACCGTCCAAAAGATAGCCCTTGATTCGATGGTTACAATTGTCTGGAATGGTGCACATTCTGGGCTGTGGTGAATTGAAGGGGTGACCAAGTCCAGATCAATGAGCATGAGGGTGTGTGTATGGCATCTACATTGCTACGCTTTGACCGTCAAAAATGATCGTTATAGAGTAGATGATTAGAATCTCTCCAAATAATGTAAATTTTGGCGAATGGCCAGTCCAACTTGTGGCCTGACACAATTGCATTGCCATATGTACAGCCTTTGACGACTCACATAGTTTCCGAATCTTGTGCACCTCATATAGCAAACCTTTCCTTATCTAACAGTTCACTTGCATTGCACTTTTTACTTCTTGCATGTAGTGTTTATTCTTCTATGAGTTATGTCTGTCATCAGTCCTAAAAAAGGCTGAACTTGCAGTTCGCTCTTGATCATATGATTTCTATCCTTATAATAAATTTTGGGGACTCACTGGCAACATATTACTGTTCGATCTTGATTTCATATTGTAGAATGTGCATCATTGTGAACAGGAGCAGTTTGTGAATAATATACTAATTCCATTTTTTAGAGCTAGTTGATCCAAGCAGTCAAGTTAAGATTCTTAAATCCATCTCTAGAAGTTTATAAACCATCATACATTGTTTCTTTCCATCATTTTTTTTATTCCAGTTGGTCTGTGATGGAAGAATCTTTTGTTCATTTTGATCATCTTCCAGAGTTGTCTTTAATGCAGCTTGGCAGAGATTCAAAATGCTCGGAGTATAGCAGATGTATTAATGGAAGTGCTTAGTGCCTTAGATCCTCGTAATCCTGAGGTAATTTCTTCCTTATTACTTTGCCGAATTAGAAAGGATCTTACTCACTGTAGCCATTTCTTCTTTAAAGAATTCAAAAAAGCTAAGCATTCATTTTTTTTGCTAAAATTATGTATTTCAAATACGATGTTGTTTCTTTTCTTAATTAATTCTTTATCAACCAAACTTTTTTATGGTTTACTTATATAGGAACAATGCCTATTTGATCTTGAATATGGGAACTGGTGCTCTAACAGAAATTGCAGCCCTTGTAAACTTGTACTATAATAGAAATTGTAGCCCTTCCAAACAGGTGCTATATTAGATATTGCAGCCATTCGTAACTGGTGCTATTATAGAAGCTTTAGCTCTTCCAAGTTATCTTTGTTTACTGAGTCTGTCCAAAACTGTGACAGAAGATTTTATTCCTAGAGAGAATCTGCAGAGATACCTTATCAGGAAAACAAAAGAATCTTCAGAGTAAAGAAATAACAAGGGGTAAAAATACAAAGTAAGAACAAGATTTTTTTAACTTTGGCCCAGGGTGAAAGCCCACTGATGAAAGGGGGAGCTAGTAGCCGACAGAGAGAACAAACAATAGATCCTACCCTTTTTGCTAAGCAGTCGCCTATCCAGTGTCCCCTTGATGGGATTGTTGGAGAACACCAAGATTGCTGATCACAAGTTTAGAAATGCCTCAATGGTGTTGGCCGACCTTTAGAGGAAATACTTACTCCCACCTATATAACAAGGACACAATACTTTTAAGGTTGTTTTGCAGTGTTGGTACATACCTACCCAACACACATCCTGGCACCAACAGCAGTGTCTCCCTTTATTTTTAATGATTTTGTATAAAAAAAACGATCTCTAAAGAGGGCTGGTATGTTCCATACTACATACACTACTCTATTAAGTTGTTAAACACAACTCTAGTTGTTTGATACCCTCTTCTAAATCTACTTAATTTTATTCAGTTATTGGACAGGTCTGTGGTGTATGGGAAAGTAATCTCTTACTTTTGATACATTTCTTTCCTTATTTTTATTTACAAAAACTTCTGATTTATTATCATATTATAATACATAAGTACAAATGTTTCTGCGTTCCTGGCTTCTCAGAGGCACCGTGTTACACATCTTGTATCTGTGTCGAACACGGACACACGTCCTTGTCATTGTTACACAACCTCATACTTATTTTATATAATAACATTTGTGGAGTTTCCTTCTACTTAATGGGGACCTTGGACATATATCTAGAGTTTTATTTGGTCCTTAGATAAAAGAACGATGAAGAATAAATATATTCATGTGGTGTATAACAACATTAGTGCATTCCATTGATTCAGTTTTGCTGGTTCTTCTGATTGTGCTTCTTATGGGCAGGGCATAAAGCAAGAAGTGATCGTTGACCTTGTTGACCAGTGTCGTTCTTACCAAAAGCGTGTCATGCTTCTCGTGAACAGTACTTCGTATGGATATGCTCCAACTCTTTTAATAGGTTTCTCATTATTTAAAATTGTTGACACTGACAGTGGTTTTTCATACCTTACACAGAGATGAGGAACTTCTATGTCAGGGGTTGACATTGAATGATGACTTGCAGCGTGTGCTTCGCCGACATGATGACATAGCAGAAGGAACCCTTACTGTGCCTGCAGGAGTAGGAGCAACAGAAACTTCAGTTGCACCCCTTGTAAATGTCAACCATGAGGATGATGAGTCAGAAGATGATTTTGCCCAGCTCTCTCACAGGTGACAATTTATTGAGGTTTTTTTTTTCCCATTATTTCAGCCTTATTCCAACTATTTGGGTTTGGCTGCACGAATCCCGTTCCTCCATTCAATTCTACCTAGGGTCATGTATTCTGTTAAGGCAATGCCTTCAATTCCATCATGCTTCAAGAATATCCTGATACGAAATATCACCACATTCATTTTATGCAAATAAAGAACTTTGATTTACCTTGCAATGAAAAATATGCAAATCTCAATAGGTTGCAACATTCAGATGACCCTTTGAAACATGAGGCTGTTTCAGTCTGACTTTTCTGTATGTTTCATGGATTAATATTGACTTATTCACTCAAGGAACATGTTTGATAGTTTTAGTAGGTAACTGATATGGAGATGACACGCCCACATCCGAATCTCAATTAGGCTAAAGCACACTTAATTAACGAGCTTGTTAAATTTAATTTCTTATTTACTAAGAAATTGGCTGTCATTCCTAGAAAATTTCAGGGATTATTTGAGATAGGTTTAGTTGCTTAAAATAATAAAATCTGATCTTATGAAATTATGAGCAAGAAAATTCTGTACTGAAACTTATTCTCCCCTTAAAATAAGAAGATATTGAACATCAGAAAGATTCCAGTTCTGAAGAACTGACAACATCATACTTATCAAAGAAAGGAAAAAAAGAAACTGACAAGATCATCAGTAATATGAAGTTCATGATGCCCCTAATATCAAATCTTGATCTTTTATTGCTTTACAAGGAAGAAATTCAGATGTGATTCACATAATGTTCCAAGTCAATTGTGTGGCTCTCAAAACTCACAGGGAAGGAGAGCTCCAAAAGGATGAACTCACCATGTGATAACCCTAATCGATAAAATAGGATAATGTCCCAGTCAATAGTGGGAATAAAAGGTAATCTGAAAATTTCTCAGAAGTGGGTTAAATGAGCCGAATGGCAACCCCGAAGGTAACGTGGCCAAAGGTCATTATCCATTAGTTTATATTAATTTCTCGAACAATGTGGTAAAGCCTAGTAAAATTAGACTTAAGTTTCTCACAGGTTCTGTACCTTCTAATTCAAAAATTCAGAATTAGTAAAAATATTTGGTGAGTTCAAATAATAAGAAATTATGATACCTTGCATTATAATAGAACTGATATAAGGGAACACTGCGCTGTATTTTTGAGACTGGTGGAGCTCTTCCACTGTCCTAGAGCCACAAGCAAGGAATATGAATCTCTTACATGCATGTGGTCTGTCCAGGTGGGAAGAATATGGTGCAAGAAATAGGCACAAAGGAAAGACGATGGAGTCAAACCTTAGTTGCCTTGACAATGGGTGCTCCTATATTTATTTCAGCATTTCAAGAAATAAACTTCAGGGTTTCCCATCTCCTTTTGTTGGTTAACTACATGCCCATGCACTACATTGACTGTAGGTCCCTTGTGGACGGTTTCCCAAGATTTAATAATCAAACTCTCTGTTCGATATCTTATAATGGCAAACAAATTCATACTTCTGTAGAACTTATCCATTGTGTGAAGATTTGTAACCTCTTAATAGCTGGTGGATATAATCGTGCTATTGCAGGTCCTCGAGAGACAATCTGCAGGGGCAGGGTATGAAGTCTGCAAATGCCAAGAACAAACAAGTCCATGTTAGCCCCCTTCTTCCCCCACCACCCTCATCAAAGAAGGCAACCAGTACAGATGTGGGCACAGTTGACTATCTCAGTGGCGATGTCTACAGATCCGAAAGATCATCGGAATTGCCGGAACCAACACCCCTTGCAGTTCCGCTTCATTCAAAGAACACAAACTCCAGCCCACCAGTGACGCCAACAATTACTCTCTCATCACCTCCCTCGCATGGGAGGGACTCAACGTCGTCTCCCATGTTTTCTGGGCGACCCAAATATGATGAACCTGTGCAAGGTGCAAAATCCACCGAGCAGCTTCCCTCTGCTCCTTGGGAGGTCCAGTCTCCTGGCTTCTTACCACCTCCACCATCCAAGTATAATCAGAGACAACAGTTCTTCGAGCAACAGCAGGTTTTTTCGGATGGTACTTCCCATGTTGGTAGTGGATCAGGATTTTCGTATGATGGGCTAGTAGGACAGACTCAGAATCTGTCTCTTAATCAAGGGAAGTTAAATGCTCAGGATTCATCGACCCCAACCAAACAAGCTAAACCAGAGGACGCCCTCTTCAAAGATCTGGTGGATTTCGCAAAGGCCAAGTCTTCGTCTTCATCCAAACCTGATAGTCATAGATCATTTTGAGTGGTTGCTTGGCGAGTGTGGATAATTTGTGATGTTCCTATCATGATAGTTATTAGTTCAGCAATACTCTGAATCACAAGACTCCAAGCTATTTGAATAAAACTGGGTGCGGACTATTGCTGTGGTTTGTCTATGTTATGCAGGTAAATTTTTAAGAATTGGAGCGTCTGGGCTGTCTTTCACCATTGGCCACTATTGTTAGTTAAGAGATGTATTCTTCATCCGATATATTCAAGTTATGAATGTATTATAGTGTTTTGGTTCTTAAATAATTCATGGATTTAAAAATATACTGGAGAAGATGGAAAGTTGTTTGGAATGCATCTAGATATTCTTTGAAACATGGTTTTCCTTAACTTGGCTCGTTTCGATTGCAGGTCCTAACTTCCTGGCTCCAAAATTTGGGGTTTTTTCTGTCTTTGAAAAATGTTGCTTTTAACTATTGGCTGCTCTTCACCGCAGACTATTTCTTCTACTCTCTGTAATTCTTTTGCTTACAGTTATAATTCTTTGGTCGTCTGTCCTCGTGGATGTTGTTACACGACGAACCATGTAAATTTTGTGTGTTTTCTCTATTTCAATATTGGTTCATTTTTCACAACAGGTGTTATAGTATTCCCATCTGATCATGATCAGAAGGTGGGGGGATCTCCAGCCATCAATCACTAATTGGTACAGGGCCTGCTTAGGTGTGACCTGAAATTTCCCATGTCACCTTCTGGCAGTAGAAAGTAGAGGATTCTTAAAACCAAGGCCATGTTTTCTGTCATACCAGCTTAACTTCAATATTGTACTGTCATTTTGGAAGGCATATTGGGATATAGTCAACAGTGTTATTTGCAATACTAGTAGTCTCTTTAGATGGGCCTCACAGGAGATTGCAGCATGAGGATCAAACCATCTTGGAAGGTAAAAAAGTCCATTTATTGGATGGTCAGGATCAAAAAATTGGTTACATTCATTTTAGAGCAGGAGATCTATGCTTGGCCCATTGATCAGATCCAGATCCTCTGCATCAGGTGTGATTGCTTCCCCTTCTCAATATACTTAGTATCACCTCTGTATTACTGTATTTTCAACTATAATAATGCATTAGCATCACTTCATTCACCTTGATGCATTATTAAAGTTCACTTCAAAATTGAATTGTGTTGCTACATCATTCAGCATGGTTGGGTACCCGATGTTGAAGTTGATGCCATGGTTATGACACAAATGTTGATAAATTATCATACGATATATATCTGTAAATTTGAGTACTGTCATGACCTATCATTCATCGTATTACTTGTCGCTTCTTGGCTAAATAGCAAGACTCCTCACATTCTTGATAATATGAGATCGCACTTTGAAGATTAATTATCAGTACTAGACTTGGGGCCTATTTCAACTGCCATTTTTGAGGCCCTTAAAATATTTTTTTACACAAAGGAACTTATATATATATATATATATTCTTCCCAACATGGATATCAACCTCACAAAAAATCAGCCCATTCCAACATTTGTAGCTTTGTGAAGAGTGGTTTGCAAGTTGAAAATTTTCAGACCATTTTCACTATTAAATTTAGGTCCATATTTGTTAGGGTTAGAAGTTTTAAATGGAGATCATCTCACCAAAATCAACTCTTAACTCATCTGCTTGTGGGCTCCACGTCCATTAGTAATCTTTTGGTTATAATAGTGGGCCCCACATCCATTATCTAGTAGTAAGGAAGCGTTTGGGAACGTGAAGTAAAAGCACTTTTACTTGTAGTAGAAGTTACCAGCTGAATTTTTACCTCCAAAAAAGTCAGAAATTAAAGGCGTCAGGAGGCCTTCTAATTTTTTAGAAGTAATTCTCTCATTAGAAGTTAAAAAGCTAAAAAAATTTAACTTCAGTTTTTAAGTTAGTTTTTAACTTTTCAAAAGTTAAAACATGAAACACATCTGAACTAACTTTTTGACTTATAAAAGTCAATAAATTATTTATTTTTGTGTTGACAAACGTCCCCTAAGAATAGCATGAGTCATTATATATATATATACAAAAAAATCAGCCCATTCTGAAATTTCTAATCCCTTTAAATGTGGTTTCAAGTTAACGATAAAGTAAACTGTCGATAATTCTTGAGCTTGTAAACCAGGCTACGAATATCGAATGATTTGAATTTTTGTGACGATGATCTCCCCACAATTGAGACCATCCTCACCAAAAAAACCATCCCGAACACAACACATCATCCACCATTGCGTTTGCGATGAGAACCCTCCAATTTACACTCCTTTCTATAATAAAAGATTGTCATTTGGGACAACCTGTCTATTTGATGCACGACGGACGTGACGAACAATTGTGCTGATTTTTCTTCCGATCCCCACCATCTTTGTGATATTATGTGCTCTTCCAAGCCATTCAAGGACTTGTTTTTCTCTTCTATTCACATCTTGTTATATTATTGATCAGAATATATGTATTGATTTCTTTTCACTTCATATATGTTGAATGGGTAAATTATGTATTTTCGGAAAGCTATGTCCTCGGGATTCCACTATCCTCCACATATAAATCAAAACCCTGATTGTCAGATCAACAGATGTGATCGATTTGATAACACATTTCCGAACACCCTTAGAAATTAAAGGTGAATAATAATTCTGACACGCTCGGTGGGACATCTCTTTTATTTTTGAGATGGCTAAATTTCCTTCTGATCAGTATGATACGGCTTGGGTATTTGAAGATCAGAAGAGTGTTGTAACAGATATCGTACGTTCGATATTTGTGTTGACCATATGGCGACCTTCACCGTCGTCAATGATGCACAAGTGGGCAGAAGTCCTGTTTGCACCTCTCCAGTTTGATCCATGGACCAGATTGAAGATCTAATCAATTATCATTTAACGTAGCTATCAATATGCCTACATTAGACCCAATCTGTCACGCCCCAAAATCTATCATAGATCTCGAGATATCAATAGAAGTATAAAATCAAGGTAAGGAAAAGTGGCATGTTTACAAAGGAAGTATATTCGAATGAACTCTAAATCAAATACAATTTTAAGAGTTTGTTCCTTAAAGAATTTTAATGGGTTGGTCAGATACTTTTCAGAGAAGGAGATATATATATTTTCATAGGAAGTATATTCTTTTCAAACAAGATTTCAAACTTGTATAAGCCTAGCTGTGGTACACAGCTGCCATGCACACTACCGACATGACCTAGCACAACTTAGGCCATACTGAGCAGTGAATAGCTATGACTAGCGTTGGCACAAGTCAGCCATGCTTGGACTTGTAAACCTAGTTGTGGCGCATAAAAAACAGCCCCAACTGACTGCAGCCTGCCTATCAAAAGAAAAATGAAAGGAATGTGTTCATGGGGCGTACATCAAGCCTCTGTAGTCGAGAACGTAGTTAGCAATTCGGCATTGGAAAAAAATTCGAGACGGGAATTATAAAAATATAAAACATTTTGAAATAGAAAAGAGTGGTCAAATAAATGGGAAACGGAAAAAAAAAACAGTTCGAGAATACTTCGTGCAATACGATTTAGTATAAAGAGTCCGGCACCAAAAATTCGTATATATACACACACATATATATAAACAGAGAGAGAGAGAGACAGCAAACATTAGCATGATTAGTGTTTTATATCTGTCAGATTTTAAGCTACATTTGAATCATTTGATAGGAGTCATAATGAAAATTGTGAATTAAGCTAACCTACTCGGAAGAAACAAAATAAAAATCACCGAACACACAAGAGGCAAGCTCGACGTTTTTTTTGCTTTAAAGTAAACTAGTTCACTGTTGTAATGTGTCTCACAAGAGGCAATCTCAGTCCTGTTTTTGGAAGCAAATCAGAAAAAAGCAGCCTGAAAAGTGGGTCCCACACGGTTACCAAACACACATTGAGAAAATTGTACCAGGACTGACATATTGGCTTGCCCCATTTAATTTTTTAGGTTTCCAAACAGACCCTTAGAATGGGCTGAGGAGATTATCCTTGCAAAAGATCAACCCTTTATTCATCTCTATGTGGGCTTCACACTGTGTGTCGCCCAAATCTAAATCCATTGAGCTTGGAGTACGTATGGTTGTGTGGCGAAACATGCATGACATGATTCCTCGTTCCTAGAGCCGTTCTATGATATAGCATTGTGTATTATAGAAAGTTTGATACAAAATCCCTCAAAATGTCACGTGGACCTACATACCAAAATCAGCGTCATTGATGACATTTTTCATCATGGGTATCATGAACAGGCCTATGGATATGGGTTCCAAGCCCACGATGAAAAATTGCCCAAATCAGCTAGAAATAACCAGCCAGGCTGGTTTTTGGTATGTAGTTAGGTAAATAAATCTTCATGGAGTCATTGGGCCTAAAAGAGTACACCACATGACTTTTTTAGTGATTTCTAAGCGTTGGATTGAAGTTATTTTCATGGGTTGATTTTAACCGTAGGATTTTGAGCATTATTGAGCGTTATTTGGGTGCAAAGATCCAAAGGTTGTACATCACTAATCAGGATGATTTTTGGTTTGTAGGTTCACCGAGGGGACTGGCCAAACATCCATACGGTCAACATCCCCTAATAGTGTGCCACGTGGCTCGAATTGTGGGTTGTTATCGGCTTGGGTCACAACATCTTGTGACAAGTTTTACTCCTTTTTCGAGGGATTTTTGTAGGAAAAATTGCTACTGAACTTCTTACCAAGAGTACGCCTCTTAATTTACTGTTATGACCGCTATAATAGGGTCAAATCAGTCAGGTTTGAGTAAAAAAAAAGGTCAAAAATTATTATTTAATTTTAGACACACCCCCCATGTTATCTTCAAAATTTGACATACCCCGCCATAATTTGAAAAAGCTGACATACCCCCTATAACCCGGTCAACCGTCTATCTCCGTCATTGACTAACAATATTTTTAGAAAAGGACAAAAATGCCATTTTATTCAATCTTAGAACAAAAAAATGTTTGGGATAAAACCCCAACCTCAAATCGAAGGCTGTGGTGGAAAGTGGAAACCCGGCCACAAGATTCCGGTGGGTTGGCTGCCCATTTCCAGCGATACCAACATACCGAAGACTCGTAACCAGTCGGCAGCCCACTACTCCGGCGAGATAGATAAAAAAGCTCCGGTTGGGTTGGTGTCAAATAGCCACCCACCTTTATGACTAAATGAACGCTACGCTGGACATAAAAATCTTTTCGGTTAAAAATGCAAATCCAGATACAATTCCCAATTTCCCACCACCAAGAACTAGATCCCATAGAAAAAACAAGACCGTAATTGAACCCTAGAAAGGACCAACAACATTCCCATTCCTAGGAACAGCTACAATAGATAAGGTTCTTCATCTCACAAGATAGCTTCAACACCTCACTAGATCAACCGAGTTTTGATCGGGGACCCACTTGAAAATTGAAATGTTGCACCAACTTAGCAACCAATAGTTAACAGTCACCAGTACATGGTTCTTCCTATACGCCCGACCCCGAACGGTGCAAGCCCAAGATCATTATCCCTGACGTCCAAGTTAGCACTGCACCATGCTCTCTGCTTCTCGGGCTTAAACTTCTTGAGCCCACTAACCACATGGATGCTTAGCCTACCCCTAGGTGGATATACATACAGATAATCAGTCTGATTGGTTTTCTCTAGCAATATATTTTAGCACATTGTTAAGATTGATTCTAGCCGTTGAATTCAAGCTATTTTTTTTTCCGCATATTTTTTGGTACTTAATCCAACGGCTATAAATTATCAATCAAGCTTATTTTTTATGTGTATATCCACCAAGGAGTCGGCTAAACATCCATGTGGTTAGTGGGCCCAAAAAGATGAGCTACGTAGGCCCACGAGAGCCCTCTGCATCAACTGCATCAAAGTCCTCTGCATCTAAATTTTTTCCCACGAGAGGAGGGGACAAGGACTAGGGAGGATGGATCCGAATTTCCTTCACCATGGTTTGAAGGTAGTGAGGGTTTGCAACATTTGCATAAGTTTCTCGTTTTGCCGACACGTCGCCGGAGCCGGTGACCTGAAGAAATGGCCGGGATTGTATCAAGGAAGAGGAGAGAGAAGACTTGGAGAGTTGGAGTCTGATGTTGTTGAGTTGTAAAGAATGTTGCTGGAGAATGGTTTCTCTGGTGGAAACAAGGGGTAACCTGTAAGCTTAAAAGGCCAGAGCGAGTGAAGTATTCACCGGGAAAAAAAATCTCCAACGGTGAAGGGGCATTTTCGTCACAAATTGTTAGTCAAAGTGAGTTGATAACGAAGATACACGGTGGACAGGGCCATAGGGGGGGGGGGGTGGGTCAAATTTTGAAGATAACATGGGAGGTATGTCTAAAATTCCCTAATTTTTTTACAAACCTCTGATAATGGTAAAAAATGATTTATTTTTCAAAATAATGGCCGTTACAACCAAGGTTTAAAGGAGGCCGTTTTAACGGTTAAACGGATTGAAATGGCCAGGGGCAAAAATGGAATTAAACGGAAAAAAATGGAAAAAATGGCACTGAAATTCAAATTTTGAAATTTGAAAATTAAAAAAAAAATAGAATTTAACGGAAATTAAACAGATTTAACAGCCATTTTTTTCACAAAATTTTTCAGAATTAAACGGCTGTTTAATCAATTTTAACAGCCGTTAAAACAAAAACACGGCCGTTTTTTTCAAAACCGATAAAACGTGTTTAAACGGTTTTAATGGAAACGGGCTTGGGGCATTACCATTTAAATGGCCATTTTTAAAACCATGGTTTAAAATAATACCGTTTCTGTTAAATTGTTATTTTTCCGTTAAATTCTGTTTTTTTTTTTTTTTTTTTTAAACTTTTTTTCCATTTTTGCACTTGTCCCTACAATCCATTTTAACAGTAACGCCCCCAGTCCGTTATACTGTTAAAACAGTCTTTTAAACCTTGGTTACAATGGAAATAACCATTTTTATAACTGAGATTCTGTTTCTTGATTTTAAGTGTTAAAATGGGAAATAATGAAAGGGGTCGGGGTGTTACCATTGCAGCAGCTGTTTTTTACACCAGGGTCGGGGTGGTTAATAGTGCTGAACTGGTATCACTTTTGCAAAAGTAAAACCACCGTTGGATTCTCGGCATCACTTTTGTTGGTCATCGGAACCTGTTCAATGTTTCTATCATGATTTAATACTTTTCTTTAGCTATAGCGATTCCCTTCCTTCGCGACTAGCCCTCACTATCATTGCAGTTTGAAAATATGTAACCCATCTCAGGTGGGCGCGCGGTTAACCTTAGCAAGAGGCCTACAGTAATACTATGCGACGGTTGGAGTTCACTTTTATGGGATACAAACTTTAAAATAAGTTCTTTTTATGCTTCAAAAAGCAAAAAAGTTAAAAAGTTTGTTTGGATATTCATTGTGGAATTACTTCTCAAAAGTCAAAAACTTACTTTTGTGGAAGCAAAAGCCAAAATTTTTTCGTGTAATCGACGCTTTTAATTTTAAGCTATCTTTCCAAATGCTAGTTTTATCTTTGGCTCAAATAAAAAGAAAAAAAAATTTACATCTTAGTCATCTCCATCTTTGACAATTAGGGCTTCTCTCCATCTCTTCAACCGTGAGGTGGTATCATCTCTTCGACCTCATCAGGTCTGTTTGTCTCTCTCCAACAATCATTCTTTCTTTCTAAAGAATTTGTGTTTTGGTTCTATCTACTACTAATTAAACTTTACATTATGAAGCGTAAATAGAAAACATCTTATGAAGGGAGAAAAAATAGGGAGGGTTTGTTGAAGAGCATATTGGCAAACCATTTTTTTTTTTTAAATAATTACCCATAAAACGACGCACTTGATGTGTATTTATTACCAACCATTTATAATTTAATTTTTAAAAAAAAACTCTTATGTGATATTGGTTTACGATCTTTATTAATGGTTTATTAGAATACAATATGTATATAAAATTATAAGAAAATGACTTTTTGACTTAATTCATGCCTTTTTCACTTATAAGTCAGTGTTTCACCAAACAAACTTTTGCTTCTAGTAGCAACTTTTAAATTCCACGACTTAATTTAGAAGTTACATTTTGCTTCCACTTGGCCAAACGGGCCCTTAAACTCGACGTTGGGTTTAATACAAGGTTTAAAAGCGGCCATTATAATGGTATAACGGATTGGGGGCGTCATAGTTTTTCCGTTATAACGACCGTTGTAACGAATTATAATGCTCAGGGGTAAAAATGGAAAATAACGGAAAAAATGGGGCTGAAATTCAAATTTTGAAATTTCAAATTTTCATAAATAAAAAGAAGGAAAAAAAATGGCCATTTCACAAAATTTTCCAGAAAACAACGGTCGTTATTTTTGTTATAACGGAAAATAATGCCTGTTCTAACGAAAATAACGGCCATTATTTTTAGAGCATTTTAACGGTACATAACGTAACGGGGGAGGTCTGAATCCATTATAATGGCCGTTATTTTGGTTATAAAAGCCATATTTTAAACCATGGTTTAACATGGGCTGGGGCTTTTTATTTTTACTTTTATTTTTATTTTACGTCCTAACATGGATTGGGGTTTTTATTTTTATTTTTACGTATCCTGCAAAGTAGGAACTCCACAGCAAAAGTGGTGCTTGCGACGGCTAAGAACTTTGCAACGCCATCGACATTGGCCGCACACCGCCGTCACTACCATCGCCACGAAGAAAGCTGCTTTAAGGGTACGCGTGAAAATTTTGTACTTTTGGGCTAGTGAAGAACTGGTTCGATGCTGCAAACTCTTTTTAAAAAGTAAATTCAGGTAAAGACGATGATCCACTATGGTTACCAAACACAGGCTAGAACAATTGGACTTGGACTGACCTTGACTGGTCACAAATTTTGGGTTTCCAAACAGGCCCTAACTATACGGTAGGACTGAGAAACCTTCTTCTTGTTTGAACTCTGATTAACCCTGAAGCTCATTGGGAGTAAAACCCAGCAGTTCACCCTCAACTCTTCAAAAACGAATTGCAGGAACTCAGAGAAATCGAGCACTAAATAATCAGAAAATCTGAAACTCAAATTAACAAAAAATTTACTGAAACTAAAATTCATAATTTTTTTTTACTGCAAATGATCATATTTGAAGCAAAAAACATACTTCTCTAATGTTTCTTTGAACTCGTCTTATTTTGGTTGAGAGAGAGAGAGAGAGAGAGAGAGAGAGAGAGAGAGAGATCTTTAAGCAACAATGATCATCATCCCCATTCAAAGAAGAATAAGATTCTGGGATTACACTAAGAAGTAATAAGAACAACACAAATAGATAAGATGAGATGGAAACACAAAAATATACATCAACATATGTATATATGTTATAGATGTTTTACGAGCTGAGAGTCTTCATTGTTGCAGAGAAAGCAACCAACCGCTTTTCGGGTCACCATCTTCAACTTCCATATGAAACATGAGAAGATCTCATGTTTGATCTTTCCTCTAACGGCGGGCTTGTTGATGCTCTCTCTCGGCACCATTTCAGGCCCATGTAGTCCGGACCCATTCTCGTTTATCATCTCTATCTTTTGAATTGAGACAAAGCAAGAGAGATATAAGAGGTGAGGAGAGAGACAAAGATTAATTTGGGAAGTACTGTTGGTGCAGTTGCTACTGCTCACCCTGCATTATCTAATATATATATGTATATGTTGAACATAAACAGGAGCATTTTTTGTTACTGTGGAACCCCTTTTGATTATCCTCTTTATCTTCTTTTTCTTTTTACCCTGGTTCAATAGAAGGGTGAAATTATCTTTGTAATTAGATATAAAAGGGTCATGGGCATAGTTAGCAATTCGGCATATGGCAAAGATTTGATGAAACGGGAAAAGTTCGAGTTTAATTCGGTTTCAGGATATAAAAATTGAGTCATTGTTGAAGTATTATATTTGTTTAGCCTTAAAAAGCTTGAATTTTACTATTTTTTTCATTTTATATGGCCCCTTAATATTTTTTTTATTTAAAAAAGCAAAATTCATGTATTAAATGAGACGTTAAGTATTAAAATTCATGATTTTTTCTGATTTTTTATTTTATACGGCCATATTAAGCTTTTCTTTAAAAAAAAATGAAAAATTCAAGTATTAAACGCAAATAATACTCGAATATACTAACTAGGGTCATGGGCAATGGCCATTTCAACGAAATAACCGCCTTCATATGACCCGTAATAAAGGTAACGTTAAGTGACTGTTATATATATATGACGTTATAATGTACGCTTTGAGTATATATGTTGCGGATTGGCATCCATATATGGACCTGGAACCGACCCAGAGTGTGTCGAAACGGCCCATTGACAGCCCTAGAGAAGAGTGTTTGAATAATTAAAGGAATAGAAGACATTTTTACTCATTTAATTTGGAGTGAAGCAAGTCCGAGGATGATGCATGGCATGACGCGCTCTTTACATTATTAGATTATCATTAAAAAGAACTGTAAATCTGATTTTATTGAATGATCCTAACCATTTGATCAATTGCCTTTTCACTTGATCGATCACCATCTGCCAATAAATTGATCAGATGGTTATTTTTCTAAATTGGTGTTGAATATCAGGTCATCACCACTGATTAGATGGCCAAGATTACGGGAATATATGCATCAACTGTAGGTAGAGACTACAGGAGGGTACCACATACGAGTGATGAACATATTATAATTTCTATTCCAAATTTGAGCAAACTCATAAAATGGAGCACCGACAATTTTGATCAAAAGGTGACCTGCAGGTCCACGTGTAATCCCCAAGCACATGCATGCCACATCTTTGACCAGAAGAAGTCTCCACAAGAAGTTGCATTGGACTCTCCATGTTGTTGTGTGGGTTGTACCAAAGGTCATAGTGAAGGGGAAAACTTTTGACCAGAACCAGAAGTGGTTCCAGGCTCGCAATACAAGGGCTGTGAAGCCAAACCACGCAGGAGGACCCACCTGTGATATATGAGTGCGGCCCATTGTGATTATTCCTTTCGGCCGCGCATGATCAAGTGCATGGTTCACTTTATCATTCTATTGTTGTTTCTCTTTTGATAATAAGTTCGTGGACCCCATTGTTTCCTTAGTTTTGTTGTCTCTACGTTAAAAAAGCTGATGTGGCGATGATTACGGCAAATGATGATGTGATGATGATGATGTAGTCAATAATGACATCATGGATATTTTATTTAGAAATATTGATTTGACTCAGGCTCCAGTTACCGCCCTTAAATGACAGGCTTCCGTTACAAGGACACAATATGAGCCACATGGCACACTATTAGAGGACTCTGACTGTATGGATGTTTGGCTAAGCCCTAAGTAGGAGTAAAACACAGCCAATGAGTTCTGGCACGTACACAAGTGCTTTTGCAACGTACCCATGTGCTTTTGCTTTTTAGGTGTATCGTGCCGAGAACTCATTGGCTGTGTTTTGTGCGATTTGCAATCCCATTGTGACAGAAGTTTTACGACCTACAAACCAAAAACCAGCCTTTACAGGTTGATCTCAACTGTGGGAATTTGAGCAGTATTTGAGGTACAAAGATCCAACGCCTAGAAATCACTAATCATGCTGATCTTTGGATTTTAGGTCCGCCTAGGGATAGGAAAAACATCCATACGGTCAGAGTCCTCCAAGAGTGGACCACGTAGCTCAGATTGTGTCCTGTAACGGGAGCCTGTCATTTTAGGGCGGTAACTGGAGCCCGACCCTATTGATTTTTTCTTAAATGTAATCAAAGCATTCGTTGGCTTGTAGATGCACCACCACCACCACCACCACCACCACCACCACTACAATAATAATAATAATCATCATCATCAAAATCAAAGGGTGCAGTTGCGCAACTGACGACTGCTCCAGGTTTGTTCTTTCAGTTGTCTCCCCT